>JALGQZ010000001.1:38048403-39500903 GCA_023105745.1 Austropuccinia psidii | reverse complement strand
TTTAAATAATTTAAATTTAAAATTAAAGAAAAAAACCCCATTGTTTTTTTTTTTTTTTAATAATTTAATTTTCAAAACAAACATTTAATGTTTTTTTTTTTTTTTTTTTTTTTTTTTACAAAAAAAAAAATAAAAACGCATAAAATTTTTTTAAAAAGAATTTTTTTTTTTCTTCATTAAATTTTATAAAAAAATTATATTATTATTATTATTATTATTTTGATGTTTTATTTTTCAACTAAAAAAATTGATATTAATTAATGATTATAATTTAAATTATAATAATCTAAAAAAAAAAAATTATATTATTTTTTTTTTACTTGAAATGAATCTTTTTTAAAAATTTTATTTAATTAAAATTGGTTCTCCCTTAACCTTTAAATATTTTTTTTTTTGTTTCAAAAAATTTTCTTTTATTATTTAATAATATCATTATCATCACAAAAAATAAAATAAATCATTATTATTATTAGGGTATTGGTAAAAACATGTAAGCTTTTATGTGGTTTTACCATAAACTTATGTTATTTTAAAAATTTATGGCCAAAAACACATAAATGGCCTATTTTTTTTTTAAAAAAAAATCCTCAAGTTTAATTTTAAAGGTTTTTTTTTTTTTGCCATATTCTTTTAGAAATTGGATTTAAAGATCCCCAAAAAAAATTTTTCCAACTTGTTTTTTTTTTTTGCCAAATTTCTTCAATTTTTTCAATTTGGAAAAATGACCTATTTTTTTTTAAAAAAAAAAATCATTAAAAATGCTGTTGTTGATTCCCTTTATGGAATTGAAAACAGCATAAAAATTCCATTTATGGAATTAACAGTGTCATATATAGTCTCAACAATGACATGGAAATGTCATAAATGGTATTAAAATTACCATTTATGGCATCAACAGTGACATAAAAATGCCATTTATAGAATTAAAAGTGCCATAAATGGCATTAAAAATGACATAGAAATTCTATTTATGGAATTTGTAAATGCCATAAAAAGCATCAACAATGCCATGAATGGAAATAATAATGGAATTTATGTAATTTATAGAATTGAAAATTCCATCAATGGAATCAATAATGGCATTTGTTCCATTTATGAAATCAAAATTTTTATTCACAATGCCATAAATGGGGCTTTTACCAATACAGGTGTTTTTTTAGCTACAATTTAATTAGAAAACACCCCTTATGTGTTTTTACCAATTTATGAAAAAAAACATGTAAGGAAGGTGTAAGCCTCCTAGATATGACCACATATCCAAAGAGGTCACAACAAAATTTCTGTAATAATTATACTTATGATAATTATCTCAAAAATTAGTAAAATACCATAAATAAGCACAAAATCTAAATTAACTCAGAATCTAATGAATAAACATGTGAAATAAATTACACCATTAGATTCCTCATGGTAAAATACACATATTTCACTTTTATGGCTTATCTGAAAAGTCAATAATTACTGAAGTATAAGTAATAATACCTTAAAAAAGGTACAAAACCTCATTTATTTCAGAAACCAATGAGACAACATGTACAATAAATTGGACCGTTGGATTATCCATAAAAATATGAATATGAAACAATCATAAAGCTAATCTCTAAAGTAAATACTTAAGGAATTAAGCTGAATATATGCACTTTTTTGGTCAACACATATATTCATGGTTTTTTGCTAATATCTCTTGAAATATACAAGATAGAGAGATGAACCAAAAAATAAAGTCACCATATATTTACTGTAAGAAGACATATATGAACTTTATTTCAAAAGATATAAACAAGGTTAAAACCTGTAATGAATTATTGAATAAAATCAATAGAGCTGTTGACCACTTTGTTGTAAAAGTGGTTCAAACTTAAAAATAAGTAGAAAGTTAGATTCTACTAGTTAATTAGTGAATAATTATGTAATCTTTATTACAATATTCAAGTTAAAAACCCTTGAAATCATGGTTTTAAGTTTAAAATATTAAATTTTGACAGAAAAGATGAGTTACAAGAAGAATCATCAAAAATAGAGTTTTGATTATGTAATAAAATGCTCTTAAAAGTTTAATAAGAGCATTCCAGGCTATCAGAAAAATCAAGTCTCAGAATAGCTGTAGTGTGTATAACTTCAAAGTTATTAATGATCAAAGCTTAAGCTTAAATTTGATCATTTATGATCACTCACTGTAATCTTATTTTGAGTTCAACAGTCATATAAGTGATAAAATTGATGAATAATATTATTTAATGATTAATACTAATAAAATCCACAAAGTGTAGGCTTTTTCCAAGCCTATGACGTCATCAAACTTAAAGCTACAGTGATAACTCTTAATAATGAGGTATGATGGTTTGATCATGATTCAATCATCACTAAACCTTAAAATATTGATCAATTCTAGTAGAAAGCATCAGTACACGTCTACTAGAAGCCTTATGGACTCTAGGAGGGAGGTATTTACTATAAATAGAGGTCTTTTTACTCTGTTTTCCCCTCAGACGCTTACAAAACATTAAAATCATTAAATAAAAAGGTAATTTCTTTATTCTTTATATATAAACCTTTTACATTATTCAAGAACAAAGATAATCTTATAATAATATTCATCTTTAACATGATTATTACAATTATTTAATTGTTTTGTTTAACTTTCTCTTAAAAACCTCAATTCCATGTAAAATCAAGAAAATTTGTAATTTCTCTTAAATTTTATTGTAACTACAATTTAAATAAGTTGTATTTCAATTTCTAGGAATAAATTTATTCAAAATTATTATATTAAGAATTAAAAGTAGGTTATTTCTTCTTATTATAATAATTTTTCTCTATTATTACTTTTAATAATTCTATAATTGATATAAATAGTATTTATATTAATTTATAACTTTAATATTGGTAATATTATTGTTATTAATTGTTTTTTATTAATAAAAAACAATTTTTTACGCCTTTATTATTTTTTGGTAACAATAATAAAGTGCTTTTAAATATATTAATTATTTTATATTAATATATTTATTTTATATATATTATTTTTTTATAATATAAATTATATTATTATATTTATTTAAAAATATAATTATTTTATGCCATAATTATAATAATTCTTTATTATTATAATTATTATTTATCTTATTTAATTTATTTATAAGGACATTCATAGTATGATAAGTAAAATATTAGTAATTTTTACTTATTGTTTCATAGTCAAACCTTATAGAAGGGCTCACATGTTTTTACCAAAACACTATTATTATTATTAATTAATTCTTTTTCATTTTTTTTTTCTAAAGTTAATCAAAAATAAATAAATAAATTAATTTAAAAATTAATTTTTGAAAATAATTATTATTACAATATTAATTAATATTTCATAATTTAATTATTTAAGTTTTTGTTTCTTTAATTTGTTTAATTTTCTTAAAAAAAAAAAAGGAATTATATTTATAATTAAAAAAACAAATTTTTTGAAAAATAAAACAATTTTTATATTTTTTTTTTTTTAAAAAAAAAATTTATTATTAAATATATTTTTTTTAATTATTTTTTAAAAATTAAAAAAAATAAATAAAAATAAATACTTAATTAATCAATTAATTGTTTTTATAATGTAATTTATTTATTATATCTTATAAGAACATTCAAAGTAAGTACTCTTGATTAATATCAATATTATCAAGAGTTTCAGAGGAACATCTTACCCTTAGGCAGGTGCCACAAGAGCCTTAAGAGCTAGCTATAAATGTGACATAAGTAGTTAAATGAGTAGGAAATGGTTGTCCACAACTTTAGAATTTCAAGTTTTTTTTTGACTAGTCATGAATTCTTACAACCCCACCCCCCCCAAAAAAATACTTTTAGAGTATTCTAACAAAAAGTGATTTTTGAGATAGTTGAATTTTTAGAACTAAAATTCCCTTGGTGAGAACCTTGGCCTCTTTTGATACAGTGCAAAACCATGAAAATTTAATTTTGATAATGAAGTAAGAAAAATTGAGGTACTGTATGAGTTTTATTTACAAGGAATAATTTGAGATACCAATAGCAGCCTCATTGTCACAGAGGATCTTGATATTAAGTGTTAAGTAAAAGAAATTGAGGTGAAAAATAGCCTTCAACTAAGTTTTTATTTGAGTCTTATAACACAAAAAATTCTTCTGAAAAAATTAAAAATGCCACAAAAATCTACTTCTTAGAGCCCCAATTAATGGGACAGCTTCCAAGATTAAGTAAAAAAACCAACTGTGATTGCTCAAGTGAACCACCTCAACTCACATCCACGCAAAGGTTGAGATTAAAGCTTTACGGATTCAGCCTAAGGGAAACATTTTATGTCTTCAAAAGGTACCCCATTAAGTGATCAAGGACCTGCCAATGTTTCGCAAGAAGAAATTCAGAATTTCGTGCAAAGAAAGGCTGGGAGGAATACCAGAAACTAAGTGAGAAAGTGACTCCACAAATGAATTAAAAAAGTGTCGCATCAATGGGTATTTGATTTGTGAAGAGATCAACCGTTCAGTCAATTATAAAGAAAGGGGATTCATTTTTCAAAAAAAGTCACTTGTATTCCTCGATAATTCCCTTTGTAAGAACAGGCTGAAAAAGCTCAATTTCATAAGAACAATTATGGAAATTAAGCCCAACAATTTTCTCAACAACTGCAAGCCCTTTTATTTCTAGTGAATCCTCAAGTTTACTATGAAACTAAGAAAGGCTTTCAGGGAATTTAGATGAAATAATGCCATCATAAAAGTAGATCCAAATGGCCATTATTACCTCCTAATGTTTAAACAGATAGAAAGATTTTTTAACTTCCAAAGAATGAAAACCAAGTTTATCAAGTAAGTCAGCCAAAAACTTCCACCAATAAACTAAAGCTTGAAGTGTACCAAAAAGTGCCTTATTAAAAAGTAATAAAATTCCAATTAAATAATTATTGAGTTTGAGAGGGGGAGAAACAAAAACTTCTTCCTCTATAGGACTGTAGAGATACACACTTCTGAAATCAAAATATGAAGTGGTTCACTTTTTGAACTTAGAAACTTCCAGTGTTAGTTTCAGGCACATGAGTGATTCTGTCAGTGCATAAGTCTAAATAAATTTTATTCCAGGTTTTCGAGAGTCATCAGGTGCACAGAATCATTCCTTGAACTTTTAAACATTGCCAAGAGGAGTGAGATTTTGGTTTAATACTCATTGGTTTCCTATAACCTTAATACTAGCCATAAATGGCACCAAATCAAAAAAACTTTTGCTTTTTTTAATTGAGAAAATTCAGAGTAGTAGGCCTTTCTCCACTAATGATAGTGACAAGATTTTATTGTGGAAGAGAAATTACATGGGATTGCAATTTCAGAAGTCCAAGGCAGAGTGTCAGCTTCCTTTTGTTTCTGTGCATGAATTTTCTCAGTTAAAAACTTTCCCAGAGAAGCAGTTAGAATGGGAATGCTGGGTGAGGCTTTAATTTAAGTAAGAGAGGTGTTGAACTTGGGGAAAATTACACTTGTGGATTGGATTTTTCTATTTGATGACAAATCCCATAATAACCATCCTTCAGAACCAGGAAGGAAACTCCATAAGTGAAATTCAATTGTGTGTGAATGAATCTTTGAAGATGGCTCAGGATAAGGAATATGAACCAGAGCATGTGCACTGAATGGGTGGAGGTGTCTTGAAAAGAGCTTCAAAAGGGGTAGATTTTGTAACATGATTATGAATAAAAGCTGCATACTGATTTCTAACAACATAGCCCGCACCATTTCTCAGAGAGTGTCATTAAGAGTATCTGACTCCCCATTCTAATCCAGAGAGTACAGAAGACTAGGAACAAGAGTTAAACCCTTACCCTTAAGCTCTTTTACAAAAGAATCAGACAAAAATTCATGAAAATTTTGATTTCTCAATGCTTTAGGGAATCTCCCACATTGCACCTGGATGGGTACCTCTGAGAAACTGCACATGGGGCCAACAAAGAAATAGGTGGTAACATGCTCCTTCAACATGACTAAATATTGATATATGTCAGAATTGGCGGGAAATGGACAAAGTAAATAAGATAACATCAGATATAAAGGAAATAAATTTGAAATTTCAACCCAATTCCTTGCCTGCTGGTGAGTTATCTTGGCTTTAGCACATTTTCTTTAAAATTAAAAAAAGAATCAGAAAAAATTCATTTTTGATTTGTTTTTTAGTAAAAAACTCCTTCTAGAAATTTTTCTTTTCTTTCTTTTTTTTAAAAAAATAGATTTAATAAGATTATTATTTTCATTTTTTATAAAATTATAAGTAGAAATTTTAATAATTTTAATAATTTTTTTTTTTTTTTTTTTTTTTTTTTTTTTTGATGAAAAGAATATTAAAAGAATGGGTAAAAATGTTTTTTTTCTACTTGATTATAAGAAAAAAAAATAAGATTTATTAATAAAAAAAAACTCAAAAATTTTGATTTTTATTTTAAAAAAAATTAAAATTTATTTATTATTTTTTAATAATTCAGATTCAAACTTTAATTCATTTTCTGAAATTTCAAATTGACCAAAAAAATGTGAAAATTTAATAAAAAGATAGTTTGAAAATAAGGATTAAATATTAGACTAAAGTAAAAATATAGATTTATTGATGAAATGAGACACATGAATAAGAAGATTGAAATATCAATCTTAAGGGGATTTAGAAAAGATTAAGGAATTATGGAATATATTGGAAGCCTGTGAGCTATGTATGACATACCCATAAGGCTAAAAATAAATTTTTATACAGTTTATTCAGTCTTAAACAGACTTATAAAGTGAATTCAAAATGTAAAATAACAAAAAATAAGTATAAATTCATTTTGATAAACAAATCTATAAATATTAGGTCATTTTCGGACTCTACACCAAAAATAACCTGGGGTAGACCCATAGGGCATTATACCCAAAAGTGGCTATTTCTTATGTTATTATAAGATTTAAGAATCTCACAGTACAGTTATACCATTTTTTTTTGAAATTGTTAAATTTAAGCTTAAATAAGCCTAAATTTAAAGTTTCACAAGGTTTATTCAAAATTACCAAAAATTTAGTTAAAATTGAGGTGCAGTGTATATTTACTGAATTGGCTAAGGATTTAACATACAGGATTTAAATCTTGCAAGGGCCCAATTTAAATTGATTTAAAGCCATAGTATGACTTGAAATAAATAAAAGGGCAAAATCCATGCAGAAGGGTGGGAAAAAGGAAAAAAAGCCAAATAGAGCCAGGGTACCCAGCTTTTGGGATCTGCAAAGACTCAATGAAAGTTTTCCACCTGTATTTGGGTATTTTCAACCTTATTTAAAATTTAATGTTAGACTTTGATTGAAAATTAAAGTTTAAAATGGGGTTTCCCCAATTTGGAAAGGAATTATAAGCTTCCAAAGGGTAAATCCACATATTCAGATTTGTAATCAAAGCTTTTAGAACTGTCAAAGCTTCAATAGGCTTAAATCTCAAAGCTATAAGCTTTAAAACCTCACCAAAATTTAAGTTTTGGTCTGTATTGCTATTTTACATATAAAAATAGAAATAACTTCAAAAATTAATTAAAAATACAATTCTTAATAGATTTTCTTTATATTTCACACAGCTTAAGATTCAATGTTGTCTGTGTATACATAAAATTTTAAGTATCTTTCTTAAACAGGATTAATTGGTAATTAGGCTTGAAATTACTTTCTTTAATTATTCTTAAAGAAAATTAAGATTTCTTCAAAAATTAATTAAAAATCCAGTTTAGGAGATTTTAGCTTTAAAATTTATTTTTAAGTGGTTCATTTGATGAAATTTATTATAAATAAACTTATTTAATGTTTGAACTCAAAATAATTAACTTAAAAGAGGATTAAATTTACTTTCAGTTAAGAATAACACTAGTAACTTTCAATTGAAATGAGAAATAAGTTAAATTGAGTTAAGAACCTTATTTTTAAGCATGGATTCTCAGTTTTGACCTAAGAATGCCAGATATATCTATTATGGATCATGAGAGCTGCTCTGAAGGCATAAAAAGAGCCTTTAAAGCACTGGGTTTGTCCATCATCATCATTCAATCAATAAAATTAGACATCTAAAAAGGTAAAGCTTTATTAAACATAAGATCTTATTATTAAAAGTAATTCTTAAGTATTTTATTATTTATGAATTTTAAATAAAAGAATTGGAATCATAGAATTCAGATTATATCGTTATAATAACCAATAATACATTTCATCTTATATAATTTTTGTTGTAAATATCTTTTAAAATCCACAAATTTCTCCAAAAGCTTTGAGAATCTTATTCTATCATATCAAACTATAATACTTATTGAAAATATAGGTTTTTTGGAATTTTTTTAATTTATAAATGTTATTCAATACTATTACTTTGGTTGTTTGACTTATTGTGTTAAATAAATATTATAAATTTATCTCTTCACAGTGAATGTGGTATTTCTTTTTATAAATAATATTCATATCATTTATAAGTGGATAAATATAATAATTTTCCACATATAATTGTATAATTCAGGAATTCTAGATATCTTATTATTATAACTGTAAGTGACTTGTAAGATGTGTCTGTGAAACTGATGATAATATTGCTATTAATCAACAGTACTATGCCTGTTCTTATGAAATATAATAAAAAAGTGTTATTATAACCACAATTAAACAATTAAAGAATTATTTCTTTCACGTGTTAAGCACTACTAGTGATTTTAACAGTGAGAAAGTAATTGTCTACAAGAATCAATTGCAAGAAGATTTTTATAATAAAACTTCTTTTTATTAGAAAAATAAAATTATTTTAATATATAATTATCTTTTGCAAGAATAATTATAATGGTAATTATTGAAGAAAACTAATTTTAGAGAAAAACTTTAAGAATTATAGATAAATCACTCACTAATATTCCAAAGAACTTATTGAAAGATAAGATAGAGAGATTTGACGTAGAATTGTGGATTTAAAGGATCAAAATGAATTTATAAGAGTATTACAACAATTTATAGTTGGATTATATGATTTCACATCTTTCTGATTGATTCTGAAAGAATTGAAACACTTAAGAATAGCTTTAACTAATACTTACTTGTTGGTAACAATGTTATAAATGATAATAAGATGATGATGATGTGGAAAAAACAGCAAGAGGAGGCCTCTTTTAAGTCAACAACAGCTCACAGAGGCGTGCCATGGAGCAAACTGAAAAACCAGTGAGTGAGAAAACAATAAACCCTTTTGGATTTAGTGATTGCATCATCTGTTGTCATGTAAGATTATCATAATTACTTCATTGATGCTTTTATGTGACTACCAACCCCAATATGGTCAAGAATAAAAGGAGTAACTTCTGTAAATCTTCTTTGATTCCAAAAAAATCATTGATTCCTCAAAGTTATCAATGTTATTGGCAATTTCATCACAGGTTGTAATTTAGAATAATCAAAAATGGACTGTAAGTAAAACTTTGAATTTTAATAGTAAAGCCATAATTCCTTTTGGCTGTATCATAGATAATACAGTTATCCATTGGTACTGAAAGGTTCAGAGAGATTCATTAAGAATTGTATTTTTAATGAATTTTTGAAGCTTTCACCTCATTTCTACATAGAATTGCAAATATCAGTGTTTTACTGGTTGCTATGAGGTAAATCAATGGATACAAGTCCAAAAAGGGTTTTAATTACTCTTTTGGGGTTTATCCATGGAAAGTCATTAAGAATTGAAATGGTTACAGGAGTCTAAGTAGCTCTTTACTTCCTTGGAACATCAAAATAGCAGGTTATTTGCTATTTTCTTAAGATTTACAGTAGTTGCAACATGGTAACCAAGTTCCCAAAAGGTTTTAGTTTACCAATTAGGCCAAGATCAGCCATGGATCCAAGCTTTGGAGCTATCCATGCCTCTGAGGCCTCAGAAGTTGGGTACCCTGGCTCTCTTTGATGTCTTTTGTCCCCCTTGCTTATTTTTCACGTCAAAATAGAAATTTAAGCTTCAAGTGAGATATCCACTATGGGTGTACCAAAGGTACATGGAAGAATAACATGATATCAAGTGCTCAAAACATTCATAACACTATTATTAGTGTATATGTAACATAGAATTTCTCACATTCCCATTATTTTGGTATGAAATTAAGAAAAACAAAACTTTTCATGGATCTTTTATGTGGTATTGAAGTATTTTCCATATTACCACCTCAAGGAGTTAATTTGAGCTTATTCACTCTATGGAGCTACCCTAGATGGATTTTTGTGTAGAATCCAATTCTGGCCTTAAATCCATGGATTTACGTAGTCAATAAAAAGTTATTCATCTTTTCTGAAATCAAAAATGATGAATTTTGGATATATGCATGACTTATGAGTTATGCATAATTCAAAATTTATTTTTAAGATAATTGTGGCCTATTTGGGTATGTAAAATATACCTTAAGGCTCACATTCCCTCCCACAAAAAAATAGAATTGTACTACAATTTTATCAATGTTAAAAAGAATAAAAGCCCCAAAGGGGGTTAATGTCCACTTTCCAACCTCTTTACATTACTCATATCAAGTAATTTAAAGCAAATTCATAGACATATTCAGGCTTGTGGCCTTCTTTCATGTCTAAATCTTCTTAAGAGTTTATCTGAGTCAGGTATTTCTGATTCTGCCAGCCATTCATCTTCATGGACTAGATTTATATATCTGAAAAGATATTCTCTTTGATTTTTACCCCTATTTCTCCTTTCTTTAATGACTTTCTTTATCTTTATGTCTTCATTCTGTTCCACTGGTGGTACAGTTAAAGGAGTTGGGTTCCTCAAAGGAAACAATTCTTTATCAGCTGGTTGATAAGGTTTTATCAAGCTGACTGGAAAAGTGGGGTGTTTATTCTACAATTCACCACCCAATTACACTTGAAATGCATTGGTTCCATGCAAGGCAACAATAACAAAAGTTCCTACATAAGAATCTTTAAGTTTCTTTGGGCCTTTGATATTATTTAAATTAAAGGTTGAAACTAGAACTAAGTCCCCTACTTTGAAGTCTGGTACTTTATGACTCTTGTCCCACTTCTGTTTTGCATAATCAAAAGCATCATTCATACTTTGTTTTGCATTATGTTTTACTTTATCAAGCATTATCTTGAAGCTGGAAGCGGTAGGATGAATGTCAATCAAGTCTTTCCTCAGTGTGTCTGCTGGGAGTCTTGAATTACATCCTTTTTCTAACATAGCAGGAGTTTGTCCTGTGGAAGAATGGACTGATGTCTTGTATGCCAATTCTAATGCAGGTATCAGAGTGCACCAGTCATGGGTAAAGCCATCTGAGTCTTTGAATTATAACCCATAAGCACAAAATCTCCTGATCATGTCTTCCAAAGTTTGAATAATCCTCTCTGCTAGCCCATCTGTTTGAGGGTGGTATGCTGTAGAGAATGATAAATTAGTCCCAAACAATCTATGAAGATTGGTCCAAAGTGCATATGTGAACTTGGGATCTCTGTCACTTATGATATTCTTAAATAATCCTGTATGAGAAATAACTCTACTCCATAAAAGAAGAGCTGTATCCATAGCAGTGTCATCTTTATGAAATGGTAAGAATATGGGAGTCTTGCTATATCTGTCTACAATGACCAAACAAGCATTATAACTTCTGTCACCACTTGGAGGAAGTGCTGTGACCCAATCCATGTGAACAACTTCCCAAGGGGATTTTGGTTCTTGTATATGGATCATAAGTCCAAATTTCTTGCCTGTACTCCAGTTTGTGTTTTGAAATCTGTCACAGGTATGGCAATATTCAATGGTTTTGTTTCTCTAAGATGGCCACCATGCACAGTTATTCACTTTTTCAAGTGTTCTGTCATCTGACAGGTGTCCAGAGTAGTTGCTATCATGGCATTAATGAAGAATGGTATTGATAAGCAATCTGCTGCATAATGTCATTACACAAGAATGTTTGGTTCTGTGGTAAATAATCCCATCAAAAAAGTGAAATATTCCTTCAGAATAGTAATTTTTCCAAAATTCATCCAGTGCATTGACTAAAGATGTATCTTTGCAGTCTTTATCTAATAAAGAAGTCAAGATATGGAAATTATTGTCTTGCTTATAAGATTCTCTGACTTCTTCAAAGAATTCAGTCCCAATATCAGTTATGTTAATCCCTTCAATTGGAATCTGTGGTTCAGCTTCCAAAGGTACATAAGCTGGGTTATCAGGAGTATTGGATAATTCCCACCTGCTAAGTCCATCAGAATTCTTATGAATGTTTCCTGCTTTGTGGACTATAGTCATGCTTCCTCTATATTCTTGAATGGCTATTTGCCATATCAACATATGTCTGTTGGGAGTTTTCATGTTAAGAAGTGATTTTACTGCATTACAGTCAGTTATTACTTAAAAAACACTGACATCAAGATAATAGTGTAATTTCTCAAGTGCCCATGCCAAACATAAGAAATCCATTTGGCTTGCACCATATCTGGCCTCTGTTGTTTTGATTTGTTTTGAGATATAACAAACTGGTCTCTCTGTAGGTTTGTCATTAATAATTTGGATTTGATGTAGGGCTGCCCCTAATCCATCTCCACATGCATCAATGTACAATTTAAAAGGAATATTCCAGTCAGGCATGAGGAGTAAAGGTGCTTCTGTAAGAGCTTTCTTTATCTTCTCATAAGCTTTATTTCTCTCCTGTGTCATCTCAAATACAGTCTGTTGATCACAGATTCTATATAGTGACTTGACTAGAATTGCAAAGTCTTTCAAGTGTTGCCTATAATAACTGGAAAACCCAAGAAAATACATCATTTCTTTTTTATTCTGGGGTATTGGCTTAAGTAGAACTGCTGCTACTTTGTTTATATCAATACCCAAGCTTAAACCAGAAACAACATGTCCTAATGCTTTGAGTTCTTCAAAACCAAAATTGCATTTCTTAAGTGAAATTTTCATGTTCACTTCTGAAACTTTGTGAAGTACCCTTGCAAGTCTTTCAAGGTGCAAGGACCATAAATCAGAACATATGATAATATCATCAATATAAATGATAAGCCATCCTTCAGACAACTCTGCAGGAAAGATGGTATTCATCATTCTTTGATAATGGGATGGAGCATTTTTAATGCCAAATGACATTCTAAGATACTACTACCACAGTGAGTGTTAATTCTAAGTAATTTATTAGCTTTAGGCGTCAAAACATTTTTATTAAAGCCTTTCAATGCATCAATTGATGTTATATACTTGGCTTTAGAAAATTGAGTCAAGGTTTCTTGAATTCTAGGGATTGGATACCTATCTTGAACTGTGTAGGTATTCAATGCTCTGAAATATCCAACCATTCTCGACTTATCATTATGCCAGGCAATAATAACAGGTGTTGTCACTTCAACTTCCTCATTATGGCCTACTTTCCTTAGTACACCAAGCTGGATTAACTCTTGGATATGTTTTCCAAGGCTTCTCTAGCTCTGGGACTGGCTGGATAAGCTGGTCTTCTAAGTACTGGAGGATATGGTCTATCAATATTAAGAGTAATATCAACTTCATGTCACGTTATAGCACCTGATGGTTCATTATCAGAGGCAAATGCATTATTTTATGTGTATAACACATTAATAAGTTCATTCCTCATTTTTGGTGACAATGATGAATTAATTTGTGCTTCAACGAGTTGATTAGAAACAGATTTATCTTTATAAGTATCTTTCACAGAAGATACCACAGATATTTGTTTTGGCATATTGGAAAAAGAATTTTTTTGTCTTTTGTTATCCCCAATTGTGAAATATCTGTCCTTATGGTTTTTGATGTCAATACCATAAATATTTAAGTAATCATTCCCAAGAATGATGTGCTGAGATGTGCAATTATCCATTACCACAATCTCAGTTTTCATTCTTACACTTCCTGCTGGGTGTGGAAATACAAGATTAGTGTCTAATATACCCAAGGGGTACATATTGTTACTGGGACTACTAAATTGCAAACCTTCTATTGGTAATAGATGGTTTTCCATTCAGGCAGTATAACTTGGAGATAATCTTTTCCCACAGAAGTGCAAAATGCCCCTGTATCCAAATTTACTTCGGCTTCAATATCACTCATTAAAACTGATGTGATACAGGATGCTCCAGCAGTGTAACATTTACCTCTAGCAGGTTTTGTTTTACACATTCTGGCATCTTGGATATTGATCAGGTTGCAGCAATCCTCACTGTACTGTGGCAAGTGGGTATGGATTTCTGTGACATCAAAGAAAGCTGTAATGTTTTAAATGGGATAGTCCTCCACTGGTGTATCCTCAGAGACTGCAGAATCTTGATCAGATTCCTCCTTCTCTTCAGTACACTGAATTCCTTCAATGACCTGAACTTCATTGATTTTTGTATTTTTGGTGCAAGTGTTGGATAAATGTGAAGTACTTCCACATTTATGACACTTCAAGACAGGTCTTTCTGGTCTTTTATCCTCTCTGGGAATCTTTGGGACCATCTTGGATTCCAAAGGGATTCTAGTCCAAGATTTACCAATCCTTGTTCTGGTAATGATATCTTCCATTGAATTAATGTAGTCCTCTGTTGAACAGGGTTCTACACATCTGCTCTTGATAGCCTGTTCCAGATTTCCTCCACACTTTCTTAATATTTTGATATTAATCATAGTGTCAGACATATCTGGGTGTAAGGCAGATAATCTGTCTTTTTGCTTGAAGAACCAAGTAAGTGGTTTATCTTTCTCTGAGTTAAAAATGGCACTTTCAAAAGAATTTTCCATTTTAATCCTCCAAGAATTATTGGCCCATTTGGTAATCACTTCAGATTTCCACCAAGAACAAACATGTTTTCCATGATCTATTCTCATCTTGTAATACCATTTCTTTGCAGTCCTGGTAAACCAACAGTGTAATTTACCCACTATGATTTCATCAGGTATATTAAAGTATTCTTGTAACATATCAATAGTCCTGATGAACTCAATATGGTTGTATTCTCCTTCACCAGAGAATGTTGGCCATTCTTCCAATTTGGGAATATTTTTAACAGAGACAACATTTTCTCCTAAAAGTGGGGTAAAACTCACTTTAACAGAAATTTTTTCTTCAGTCAAAGGTGTAGAATTTCTTGGCATATGTGGTTCATAATTATTATGAATTTGTTCTACATTTGCAATGATTTCATTCTTTAACTTCTGCCTTTCACTGTCACTTTTTGCTAAATGTGTAGCAAACTGATTGGTATTTTCAACTATCTTTAAAACATGATCTTGTAGAATTTTAAGTTGATCATTCATTTTAAAAATAGAAAGATCTTCCATTTCATCATTCTGAACTTGACATGTACTCTCAATCCTGCTACATGTATTGATAATTGAATCAAATCTGGCATTTGTCAATTTATACCAATAAGTATATTTTCTGTCATGTCTTTTCAAATCATTGATATCCAATGTTCTTTTAGTTAACTTTGCATCAAGTTTACCAATTTATACATTAATACTGTTTTGTACATGATTTCTTTTCATGGAAAGGTCCTGTTCATCCTTTCCTGCTCCTTGGCTGTGAGTCCTATTAGAGTTCTGGCCATGTTGAACACACTGTCCACAGCTGAAGGCTCCAATTTGGGGATCCTGTACCCCTGTGGGTAAGGTCTGTGCCAATTGGCTTTGCCTTTGCCCTTGCCTTGATGGTTCCTGGGACCTCTCTGCTTCTTCTGAGGTCCTTTGGGCTTGTCTTTTGACACTTCTGGAGCTGGTAGACGCCACTGGGGCCTCTGTCTCCAAAGCTGGAGTCATTTCCAGTTCCTTCTTCTGGTCTAGGGATAAAAGAATTTTGTTCTTCAACCAGTTCTTTATCTTTTTGACCTTGTCTTTGCAAGACAGGGGGCTCCACCCTCCTAAGAGTTCTATGGTCTTCTAATGACCCAGAAAGCTCTTGATGTGTAAGTAGGAGTTCATGGCCCCCTGCCAAAGGCTTGGGCATATTTCCCACTCCTCTTCTTTGGCTGCTCTGAACCAATTTTTGTCTTGGCATTGATATATTTCTATTGCTGCCACTTGAAAATGGTTCAGCCCTGGAAATATCATAATGAATCAGTTCAGGCTCAGAATTCATGTCAAAATCTGTAGGTACAGACCTTGGGGAATGGGGGGTAACTCTGGCATCCTGAAAATGTGTCTTTCTTGAGGAAGACTTGGCACTTCTGGATTTGGTCTTGCCTCTTCCTTGTCCACATCTATCTGGTTGGACTGAATAGTTGCTTCAATTTCTGGTATGCACCATTTTCACGTCAATTAAAGATAAAAAGGTGAAAATATAAGATAAACACAAACCTTTTGGTGGTAATTTATTCTTTTCTGAGTTAAATAAGGCACCTCTTTTAGCAATTTTCACATCAATACTGTCCTCAGATTCTGGACTGGTAATATACCTCTTACTGAGTTTGTTACCAGCTGCAAAATATTTGATTAAAGACACTAGAAAATTTATAAGAGAAAAAAAAATATTTTTTATACTTTTTAAAATATTTTTAAAGATTTTTTATAAGTTTCATATTTTTAATATTAAAAAAATTAAAATTTTAAGATTTTGAATGAAAATTAATTCAGAGTAACTCAAAGAGTAATTTTATAAGTTTTTGGATGTGAAAAAGCCACGTGTAAAAACAGTATAAAATTAAACCAAATTCCTCAAAGAAAAGATTTCCAAAACAATTTCAAAGAATAAGAATTATTTTAACTTTAAGATGAAAAAAAAAATATTAAATTAATATATTTTAGAACTTAAAATATATTAATTAAGGGTACAAGGTTCAAAAAACACAGCCAGGCCCCCAAATGTAAGATGTGTCTATGAAACTGATGATAATATTACTATTAATCAACAGTACTATGACTGTTCTTATGAAATATAATAAAAAAGTGTTATTATAACCACAATTAAACAATTGAAGAATTATTTCTTTCACGTGTTAAGCACTACTAGTGATTTTAACAGTGAGAAAGTAATTGTATACAAGAATCAATTACAAGAAGAATTTTATAATAAAACTTCTTTTTATTAGAAAAATAAAATTATTTTAATATATAATTATCTTTTGCAAGAATAATTATAATGGTAATTCTTGAAGAAAACTAATTTTAGAGAAAAACTTTAAGAATTATAGATAAATCACTCACTAATATTCCAAAGAACTTATTGAAAGATAAGATAGAGAGATTTGACGTAGAATTGTGGATTTAAAGGATCAAAATGAATTTATAAGAGTATTACAACAATTTATAGTTAGATTATATGATTTCACATCTTTCTGATTGATTCTGAAATAATTGAAACACTTAAGAATAGCTTTAACTAATACTTACTTTTTGGTAACAATGTTATGAATGATAATAAGATGATGATGATGTGGAAAAAACAGCAAGAGAAGGCCTCTTTTAAGTCAACAACAGCTCACAGAGGCGTGCCATGGAGAAAACTGAAAAAAAAGTGAGTGAGGAAACAATAAACCCTTTTGGATTTAGTGATTGCATCATCTGTTGTCATGTAAGATTATCATAATTACTTCATTGATGCTTTTACGTGACTACCAACCCCAATATGGTTAAGAATAAAAGAAGTAACTTCTGTAAATCTTCTTTTATTCCAAAATAATCATTGATTTCTCAAATTTATAAATGTTATTGGCAATTTTATCACAGGTTGTAATTACTGTGAATTTTTGAAGATTCAGTGTTTCACGTAGAATAATTAAAAATGGACTGTAAGTAAAACTTTTAATTTTAATAGTAAAACCATAATTCTTTTTGGTTGTATCATAGAAAATACAGTTATCCATTGGTACAAAAAGGTTCAGAGAGATTAATTGAGAATTGTATTTTTAATGAATTTTTGAAGTTTTCACCTCATTTCCATGTAGAATTGCAAATATCAGTGTTTTACTGGTTGCTATGAGGTAAATCAATGGATACAAGTCCAAAAAGGGTTTTAATTACTCTTTTGGGGTTTATTCATGGAAATTAATTAAGAATTGACATGGTTACAGGAGTCTAAGTAGCTCTTTACCTCCTTGGCATGTCAAAATAGCAGGTTATTTGCTATTTTCTTAAGATTTACTGTAGTTGTAACATGGTAACCAAGTTCCCAAAGTTTTTTAGTTCACTAATTGGGCCAAGATAAGCCATGTATCCAAGCTTTGGAGCTGTCCATGCCTCTGAGGCCTCAGAAGTTGGGTACCCTGGCTCTCTTTGATGTCTTTTGTCCCCCTTGCTTATTTTTCACGTCAAAATAGAATTTTAAGCTTCAAGTGAGATATCCGCTATGGGTGTACCAAAAGTCCATGTAAGAATACCATGATATTAAGTGCTCAAAACATGCATAACACTATTCTTAGTGTATATGTAACATGGGATTTCTCACATTCCCATTATTTTGGTGTGAAATTAAGCAAAACAAAAATTTTCATGGATCTTTTATGTGGTATTGATGATGTAGTATTGAAGTATTTTCCATATTACCACCTCAAACAGTTAATTGGAGCTTATTCACCCTATGGAGCTACCCTGGGTGAATTTTTGTTTAGAATCCAAATCTGGCCTTAAATCCATGGATTTACTTAGTCAATAAAAAGTTATTCATCTTTTCTGAAATCAAAAATGATGAATTTTGGATGTATGCATGACTTATGAGTTATGCATAATTCAAAATTTATTTTTAAGATAATTGTGGCCTATTTGGGTATGTAAAATATACTTCAAGGCTCACATGACTATAATAATAATAGAATAATTGAAGTTTATTATAATTATTAAGATTTTTATTATTATTAAATTAGTTAATAATAATTAAATTTATTTTCATATAATTATATCAATTTTTGGTTATAATATTTAATTATATTATATTTTATACTGAGGAAAGTAGCAGTAATATTGATATTTTTTACTATTATAAAGAGTTTCATAGACAAAACTTACATATATGGTGGATTTTCCTTAGGAAAAGGTACTGTATTTTGTAAGTATTCATTGTTATCAAACTTAAAAATAATATTTTTTTAACTATTCCAATTTCAATTAATAAAATTAGAAAAATATCAAAATTGAAAACATTTCATAAAAATTATTGCAGAAAAAAAAGATTAGAGTATCATTTTATTGTATAAAACTAATTCATTGAGAATAGTATTAATATGAACTAAAAAAGAAGAATTTTTCATAAGCTAAAAATATAAACAAAAAATAAATTCACATGTAAAATAAAATAGTTGAAAACCTTTTAACAGTGAATTCCTAAATAAGAAATTTCATATACTCAAGCTGAAAGAAATTGGATCAAGAAATTATTTGGGTTTAAATTAAAAGAAAGTTAAAAAATAATTTAAAGCTTGAAAAAATATAGAAAATTTTATATAAGTTGATGATATGGGAAAAAAATTCAGAAGACATTGTAATATCAGAGTTAGTCAATTAAATCCTAATGGAAATAATTTGAAAAGTGTATGAAAAAAAAGTAAATTTTAATGATAATAAACTTTAATTCTTTAGGATGAATTTTGTCATTTGTCTCTATAATACAGTGAAAAATAGCTTAATGAAAATTAACAAAACTGATTATACAAGAAGACTAAAAATATTTATTTTATTATTTATTGATTAAAATTTATTCTTTTAGTATAATTAATAAATATAAGCTGTAAGTAAAACTACTTATAAGAAAAAATAATAATTTATTAATAACTAAAATAATGTATTAAAACTTAATATCATTCAAAAGAATCTCTCAGTTTGATAAATTTGAGGTAAAAATTCAAATGTTAATAGAAATCATTGGATATACTTTAAATAAGTTAAAAGAATGCTTTAAATAATTAAATAACCTAGCTATTTTTAATTTAAGTATTTTTTAAATGAAATCTAATAAATGATGAATTTTGTTATATATAAGGGTATGATATCCTGTGGTAAAAGAAAAAAATGGTTTTGTAAGAGACCAAAGATTTCTTGGGTAACTATCCTGAAATAGAAAATCCAATCAGAAAGTATTTAGTTTTGATATTATCAAGTCATATTATCAAATAACCTAGTTGAAAAGCTTATATTTTTAAAGTAATATGTTCAAAATCATGCTTATTTATCAAAGGTGTAAGTATCTTTACCTTAAAAGAACAAACCAAGCTTGAAATAAATAAAAAAAGGAAATGAAAATACTGGGATAATATAAATAAAATCTTTTCCAATTAAAGCTTTTCAAAACATTCTATTTTTTTTACTGATACAGGAATAGCTCCATACCACTATATAGAATCAATTTTAAATTGATCAGTATACCATCTTTATAATATTTAATACTTACATTTTGGAACGTTCCATTACCATGAATAAGGAACTAAAAGAAGTGTAATTTTTCTTCTCTAAAGCTAAAATATGAGCTCCATTAATTATTTATGGGTGGAATGACTGGATTATGAGCTCCATTTATTTACCCAATGATATCAGTTAGTACAAATATTCTCTTCAATTGATATTTAATTTTTTTCCCTATTGAATCAATCATCCACATATCAAAATTTATTCAGAAAAATTGGAAGCTTAATAAAAGGCTATAAAAAAGCAAAAGTTAATATTACACAATTTTCAAATAATGTTATATATCCAATATTTCTTTTAAAATCTTGTGTGACACATGGTAAATGGCATACATACCAATATTGAACAGATTCCTCACTGTTTAATATAAGATACCATGTTCCACCCAATGAAGAATAGCTCCAATATTTTCTTCTATTTTCAGGCCTCAAATCTACTTATGGTTTCCATTTCTAAAATGAAGCCATGAGAATCGAGTTAACAAAAATTACTCAGGGTATCTTATATGGAATATACCCACAAAACAAGATTAATCACAAAAGAGCTAATTACTCCATGTATTAATTTGTGTATTCATTTTTAGGAAAGGGAATTGTTCAATCCTAATTTTTTTATAGTAGCTTATATGAAATGTGGTGGCCACTATTAGAGTGATACTTTCCAAAAACATAATTCTGTCTATCATATTGATAATTATCAAAAAAAATAATCAAATGAGATAATTGACACAGGTCTTGAAATAAGGTAATGATAAAAAAGATTCATTTTTGAAATTTAAATCTTTGCATAATAATAAAACTATATTCTTTCTTTTTTTAAAAGAAATTACTAATTAAATTTCAAATGAAATTAATATTATTATATTAACTTTTTTTTTCTGAAAAAAAATGTTTCATTTTTCAAATGAAATTAAAACAAGTAAAGAAAAATAAGATTATAAGATGAAAAGAAGGAATAGCTCAAGTATTTTTAAAAAAAATATTAATGATTTTTTTTGATGAATTTTTTTTTTTTTTTTAGGTTTTTCCAAAAACAAATGAAATTTCCCAAATTTTTCCAAATTAAATTTCATCATTATTGTGATTATCATTAAGATTATAATTGTTTTACTTATGAATTTTAATTAACCAAAAAAATAATTTTATCTTGAAAATTAAAAAACTAATTTCTCTTTTAAAACTAAAAAAAGATATCCTTTCTTATTGTTCGCGTTTTTTATATAATTATTTTTCTTCTTATCTTTAAGGGGGTCTACTATAAGTCAAATATTTAAAGATAACTCAATTAATTTATTTTGTGAAAAATTAAGAATCATTTTATCTTATTTTTGGAAAAATTACTCTCATATTTTTTTCTAAAGACTAAAGTTCAAAAAAAAAGTATCCTTTTCCATTTAGAGCTTGATTTATGAAAATTTTTGAAAGTTAGTCATCTAAGGTAAGAAATTTAATCAAATCCTTATCTATTTTAATTCAAAGAGGGGCATTTGTTTAAGAAGAAAGAAACAGAATTGATATCATGTTCATATTTTCCAATTAATTATGTTTTAATTTCAGAATATGGAAGGGAACCTTTTAATAAAAGTTTGTATTTTATTCAAAAATGATTAAAATATCCAGTAAACCAACCAGAAGATAGATCTTGGTGATTATTTTGAATGAATAATGACATATGTGAGTTACTAGAAAGTGGTTCAATTAAAGAAAAGAATTTCAGCTCTTCCAGGGAGAATGTGAGGAACCTTTTATACATCATAAATGATTGTAGCTATACCAAAAAACAGGTGAATGGTTCTGAAGTGGTAAACAGGAAATAGATGATCCCTTACAAAATACAATTAGGTAATTGTTCCACCTGTAACTGACATAAATACATTAGACAAATGAAGGTATAATTTTCAAAGAGATAATTCAAATCCTTAAATAAAATGAATTCAGTAATTCAATTAGCCCAATGGATGGAAGCTTTACACTCATCAAGGTCCCAATAAATCTGAAAGGAAATTGAAAAGCTGAAAGTGGCTAATAAAACAAAAAATTTCTAATTGGATGGAAATTTGAAATTTTCATTTCATATTTATCAATGGGCTGGAGGGGGGATCAATTGAAAATTTCTGTTAAATGGATTAGGTAGAAAATTTGATTTCCCCCCAATAAATACTACTTAATAGATGAGGTATATTCACTCAGAATGGTATTTGTAACACCCATAATGAAACAAATTATATTCTGTGTAAAAAGGAATGGACTAATTTGAGAATCCATAATATGGAAGAATTATCTAGCTGAACATATAATAGCTATTGAGCTTAGTTAAAAGCGTTAAATTGCTGATAAAAATGAAATATCTAATCCTTACAATACAATATCTGTATATGATACTAGCTCAAAGACACTATCATTGTTTCCATTTTATTCTTAAAATATTGTCTAAATAGCTTTGATTGAAAAAAGAGCAGAATGTTAAATGAAGGGTTCCTCCACAAGAAAAAATCTGAAACCAATTTTTTTTTTAAAATATAAATTAATAACTTCACAAAGGAATCAATTGTGAGCCTTAGAGGTATTTTTACATACCCAAAAGACCACAAATAACAAAATTATGTCATAATTATAAATAAAGAAATCATATCAAAGAAATTAAAATATAAATAAAAAGTTTATACAAAAAATTAAAATTTTAATCATAATTTGGAATTGAAATTTTGAAAATACACTTTTGCTTGAAAAAATTAAGTAAAAATAAAGTCTCAACAAAAATATTAAGCTTAAAATATTTTTGGAAAAAAAGTTACTAAAAATTATTATATCTTTTTTTCCAAGAAATGGAATTATGAGAATTATTTCACCTTTGGATTCCTCATAAAAATTAGGTGGGGTCACCTCTGAGTGAAAATTCTGTAACTCAACTCTAAATAAGATTAAATTAAGTTTTCAGTATTTTAAGTATGGAAATATAAAAATACTCAAAACCTCAATTTAAATCCACACTAAATGTGGTGTTAACCATCAATCTTTGTGTTAAAATTGAGGTGTGGCGTGTAGTTTAGAAGATATGAGGAAGAAGTATGTGCAATTGAAATGTCAAAATGTGCACATGTATTACATAAATGAGCTTGGATTTACATATGTGGAATCAATAATTACAGTTGTGTACTGTAAATTTGCAATTGTATTATGTATGTAAAATTCTGGTATGGTACGTGTTGAGGAATTAAAGAAAAAATAAATTGAAAAGATTAACTTTTGGGGGGAAAAGGAACCTTGGCTCAAAGGGTTCCAGAATCCCCCAAATTCCTTGCTGAGAGGCATGGGATATCAAAATCCATGCAAAAGCTCATTAATTTTGGCCTGGAATTGAGTCACAGGGTCTGTGACTCAATTGATTATGAGGTTTTGATACCAACCAGGGTAGTTTTAACTATTGCCAAGAGGGTAAAACCACCCTTAAGTTGAAAAATATGGGTACAAACATTTTTAACTGAATTTGAGGTTTTTTTGCACACATCTGGATGTGCTTTGAAGGTCTGAAACCAGGTATTACTATAGCAATGGCTGAAAATAGCAAAAAAGACTGAAAACAGCCCTTTTTTGGTTCAAACCAGGGTTCAATGATGCCATAATTGGCTTTCCTGTTGTCAGATTGTTTACCAAGACTGATTAGAGTAAATTTCACTTTTGGAGTAAGAAAATTGGTGGCTATAAAAGAATGTCTTGTTTGCCCAACTTTTCTCTTCATATTGGAACCTTTTCCTTTTATAATTAGTTCAAACACTGTTAAGCCAATAAATAAAATATTCTAACCACCTTTCTTAGATAATTTTAAACCTTTCAAACACTTGGAAAAATAATTATAATCATCTTTACCCTTGAACCACCCCAAAAGTGAATTAAAGCATCTTTCATCACTGTTAGCTTTGTCACTTTGTTTCCAAATTCATTCTGGTCACTTTTGAGTGTGTTTTCTCTTGAATATTTTCTTAGATACTTTTCTCCCATATTAATTTCCTGCAGTTCTTTTCTCAATTAATTTCAATTGAAATTGCTCATGAAGAAATTTCTATTGTAGCAACAAATATCTCTTGTAGAGTATTTTTGGATACATTTTTATTGTTTGTAAAACAATAAATATTTATAATATTATTATTTTATAAAAGCAAAGTTAAAAACAATAAATTTGGTGTGTATCATTTTGAACATATTGAAATTGTCTCCTTTTAATTAAATTTTTATCTTATACAAATTTTGAGGACAGGAAAAGTACTTCATTTTTAATAAAAGTTTCATATTCATACCTTACATTTGGGGGCCAGCTGTGATATTTTACCTGTTACATATTTCTTTACCTTTTTTCAACTGTTTTCTTATATTGAAAAACTTAAAAATCCATAAAAAATACTTATAATTCAAAAAATCATAAAAAAAACTTTTCATATTATAAGTGGGGCTTTATTTTACATTTCTCTTTTGAGAAAACTTTTTTTAATTAAATAATTGCTTTTTTCAATAATTCTAGTGTCTGAAAATGTGGTAAGACAAGCAAATATTGAAACACCATCAACAGCCACTAGCATTATTACTGCAAGTACTTTCAATTCTGACCACAATAGCACTGTTATTATTACTCAGAAGAACAAAGCAAAGCCAATTTCTTCTGAATTGGTCAGTTTTGATATTCATAATACACCCCCAAAAGAAAAGGATTTGGCCAATAGTAAGTTTTTGATGTAAAATACTATTTTTAAGCTTTTTTACTTATAATTATGTCTTTAACTACATCAGGAAAAAACTATAAACCCTCAAGCAGCTCCCAAAAAGGTTCTAGATGTGATTAAGGCACAATCTAATAAGTTACAGAAGAACAAGGGTCAGTAAATGAATCCAAAACTGACAAATTATGCCATTTTGAAGATGATAACACTGTTTTTTCTTAAAAAGATCTGACCCCACCACAAGAAGCCTCAGTGGAAATATACAAAGCCAGCCAGAAGGCCTACCACAATGCACTCCAGCACAAAGAGTATCAACTCCTAGAAGACCTCTAGAAAAACTGCATGAACTCTTACCTGACTGGGGGAAGATTTCTGGGCCATCCCAATAACTGCAAGTAACTGAATGGATGGCATACATTGATGGAAAAGAAGAACATGATTCTTTTAACAGAAGAATTGAGGAAAAACAATCCACTAAAACCCAAACAGGTGCCAAAAACAGTGCCAGTGGCTAAAAGAATCAGTTTCAATGTGAGAAAGCAGCCACAAACTCAGAGCCAGGGAAAGGGAAAAGCACCATCCACACAGCCATTCAGCTAATGCTACAGAATCTCAAATATTCAACAGGATTCCATGGAAAATGTGTTTCAGATGGCCAGAACCATGATGGAAATGCAGAAAAGGGAGGAAGCCAGATTAAAATATCAGAAATGATTTCTAAGAATTTAGATGGGATTACAGATTTTGATATAGTTATAAATGATGTAAAAAGTCATATTTCCAATAAAATTTTAAATTTTTGTAACAATCTTAAAACAAATAACCTGATTTTAAGCCAAATAAATGAAACACTTATGTGTTTTAAGGAGGATTTAAGAAAAATTGAAACATAAAATCATGAAAATTAATTTGAAAACACAATAAGTGAGCAATCTGTCATTACTAAAAAATTACCAGATAAATATTACAAATTAAATATTGATGAAATAATTGAAACAAGAATAAATATGGCCATAAGTATTATCAAAAAAGATAATAAGAAAATACTTGATTATATTGAAAATTCATTTACTGAAATGAATAAAAATACAATTGCCTTGAAAAAGTATTTTGATACCTCAAAAGAAAAAGTATCAAAATTAACAATGAAATTGAATCAAATTATTTCTGACAATACTATACAAACAGAATTATGGCAAGAAATGACAATTAAAGAAGAAATGTATAAAATAGAGTTGATCAATTTAATACAAGGCTTCCAACAGGAAATCAGAAATTTAACAAGGTGTAATACCAGTAAAATAAATGAAATTGAAAAATTACTGAACACCTTACCAAGGATTTCTACACCTCTGAACCAACGAAAAGGTATAAGAAATTTCAACCCACAAGTATTGGATGTAGAAAATTCACACATGAAGAATGAATTTTCCACTTCTTTCCATAACTTAGAACCATCAATGGTACAATCACTTTTGAAAGAAGTACTAGAACTTAAAGAATGACCTCACTTAAGTGGTGAAGGAGAATATGAGCATAGGGAATTTATCAGAGGTATTGAAATGATCAAAGAAGACTTTGAACTACCAGAAAGAATAGTAGCAGCAAGATTTAACACCTTTTTTACCAAATAAGATCACAGATGGTATATGAAATTAAGACAAGAACATGGACACCAAATTTGGACTTTGTGGCAAACCCCAATAATTAATAAATGGGCCAATGATTCCTGGATATTGAAAGTGGAAAAAGACTTGGAATCTACTAATCTTAATGCTGACAAAGACTGAGTTTAAGATGTGTCTATGAAATCATTGATAATATTACTATTAATCAATAATGCTATGACTGTTCTTATGAAATATAATATAAAATTATCATAACCACAATTAAATAATTAAATAATTAATTATTACTTTCAATTGTTATACAATACCAGTGATTATAACAGTAAGTAGTAATTGTCTACAAGAATCAATTAGAAGAAGTATTAAATAATAAAAAAATAATAATAAAATAATTTTAATATATAATTATCTTTTACAAGAATAATTATGAATCTAATTCTTGAAGAAAACAAATACTACAGAGAAACTTTAGGAATTAATTATAAATCACTCACTAATATTCAATGAACCTTGGAAAGAATATGGTAGAGAGATTTGATGAATAAATTGTGGATTTAAGGGATCAAAATTGATTTCTAACAATATTACAACAACATATAGTTGATTTCTAGGATTTGAAATTTTTATGATTGATTCTGAAAGAATAAAAAACTTAAGAAACGTTTTAACTAATACTTACTTGTTGGTAACAAAGATATAATTGGATAATAAGATGATTCAGAAAACACAGCAAGAGGAGGCCTCTTTTAAGTCAAAGAAAGCTCACAAAGGTGTTCCATGGAGAAAACTTAAAAGAAAGTGGGTGAGAAAACAATAATCCTTTTTGGATTATTGATTGCATCATTTGTTGTCATGTAAGATTATCATAATTACTTAATTAATGTTTTTACATGACTACCAACCCTTTTATGGTTAAGAATAAAAGGAGTAAAAACTGTAAGTATTTTTTTATTCCAAAAAAACATTAATTTCTCAAAGTTATCAATGTTATTGGAAATTTGATCACCAGTTGTATTTTCTGTGAATTTTCAAAGATGTAGTATTTCACATGAAATCATCAAAAATGGACTGTAAGTAAAACTTTTAATTTTACTTATTGAGCCATAATTCTTTTTAGTTCATGTATCAGTCATACCATTCTCCATTGGTACTCAAAGTTTCAGAAATATTAATTGAGAATTGTAGTTTTAATGAATTTTTGAATTTTTTACCTCATTTCTATGTAGAATTGCAAATATCACAGTATGGCAGGTTGCTATGAGTTAAATCAATGGATACTATTCCAAAAAGGGTTTTAATTACTCTTTCAAGAATTATGAAAGGGAAATCATTAAGAAGTGACTTTGTACAGGAGTATAAGTTTCTCTTTACCTCTTTTTCAGGTCAAAATAGCAGCTTATTTGCAATTTTCTTATGATATAATGACAGTTTAACCTGGTAACTAGGTTCCCAAAAGGTTTTAGTATACTAATTGTGTAAGGTTTGACTATAATTAATAATATTTTACTTATTTTACTATGAATGTCCTTATAAATAAAATAAATAAGATAAAGAAAAATTATAATAATAAAGAATTATTATAATTATGGTATAAAAATAATTATATTATTAAAAAAATATAACAATATAATAAATAAATGTATTAATATAAGATGATTAATAGATTTAAAAGCACTTTATTAATGTTAACAACAAATAATAAAGGCGTAAATTTTTTTTCTTTATTAATAAAAAACAATTAATAACAGTAATATTATTAGTATTAAAGCTATAAATTAATATAAATACTATTTATATTAATTAAAGAATTATTAAAGTAATAATAGAGAGAAAATTATTATAATAAGAAGAAAACAACCTACTTTTAACACTTAATAGAATAATTTTGAATGATTTTACACCAAAAAGATATAAATACAGCTTATTTAAATTGTATTTACAATAAAAATTAAGAGAAATTACAATTTATCTTGATTTTAGGTGGATTTGAGCTTTTAAAGAGGAATTTAAACAAAACAGTTAAATAATTGAAGCAATTAAATCAAGAATGATGATTATAATAAGGATGATCTTTGGTCTCTAATAATATAAGAGTTTTATATCTAAAGAATAAAGAAATTACCTTTTTGTTTTAATTATTTAGTGTTTTGTAAGCATCTGAGGGGAAAATAGAGTAAAAAGAGCTCTATTTATAGTAAATACCTCCCTTCTAGAGTCCATCAGGCTTCTAGTAGACGTGTACTGATGCTTTCTACTAGAATTGATCAATATTTTAAGGTTTAGTGATGATTACATCATGATCAAACCATCTTACCTCATTATTACACCATTATTTAGAGTTATCACTGTAACTCTACGTTTGATGAAGTCATAGGCTTGGAAGAAGCCTCAACTTCGTGGATTTTATTAATATTAATCATAATATAATAGTATTCATCAGTTTTATCACTTATATGACTGTTAAACTTAAAATAAGATTACAGTGAGTGATCATAAATGATCAAATCTAAGCTTAAACTTTGATCATTAATAACTTTTAAGTTATACATGCTACAGCTATTATGAGAGTGGATTCTGATAGCTTGGCATGTCCTTATCAAACTGGAAAGAGAATTTAATTACATCATCAAAAATCTATTTTTGATGATTTTTCTTGTAACTCATCTTTTCTGTCAAAATATAATATTTTAACCTTCAAACCATGATTTCAAGGGGTTATACCTTGAATATTGTAATAAAAATTACATACTTCTTCACAAATAAGCTAGTAGAATCTAATTGTCTACTTATTTTTAAGTTTGGACCACTTTTACAACCAAGTGGTCAACAGCTCTATTGATTTTATTCAATAATCCATTACAAGTTTTAACCCTGTTTATAACTTGTGAAATAAAGTTCATCTCTGTATTATTAAAGTAATTAAATGGTAAAATTTCTTTGGTTTATCTCTCCATCTTGTATATTTCAAGAGATACTAGCTAAAAACCATGAATATATGCGCTGACCAAAAAAGTGCATATATTCAGCTAAATTCCTTAAGTATTGACTTTAGAGATTAGCTTTATAATTGGTTTATGTGTAGATTGTTATGGAAAATCCAATGGTACAATTTATTTACCATGTTGTTTCATTGGCTTCTGAGATAAATGAGGTTTTGTACCTTTTCAAGGTATTATTACTTATACTTCAGTAATTATTGACTTTTCAGATATGCCATAAAAATGACATATATGTATTTTACCATGAGGAATCTAATGGTTTAATTTATTTCACATGTTTACTCATTAGATTCTGAGTTAATTCAGATTTTGTACTTATTTATGGTATTTTATTAATTTTTGAGATAATTATCATAAGTATAATTATTACAGAAATTTTGTTGGGACACTTTTGGATATGTGGTCATATCTCAAAGGCTCAAAAATTAGGCCATGATCAGCCACAGATCCAAGCTTCAGAGCTATACATGCCCCAGAGGCCCAGAAGTTGGGTACCCTGGATCTCTTTGATGTCTTTTGTCCCCCTTAGCTATTTTTATGTCAAAAATAGAAATTCAGGATTCAAGACTGATCTCCACTACAGGTGTATCAAAACCGTATTTAAGAATACCATAATATTAAGTGCCACAAACATGCATAACACTATTCTTAGTGTATATGTAACATGGGATTTCTCACATTCCCATTATTTTGGTGTGAAATTGACAAAAAGAAAAATTTTCACAATTCTTTTATGTGGTATTGAATTATTTTCCATATTACAGCCTCATAGAGTTAATTTAAGCTTAATCACTATATGGAGCTTCCCAAAGTGAATTTTTGTGTAGAATCCAAATCTGGCCTTAAATCCATGGATGAACTTACTCACAAAAGCGTTATTCATCCTTTCTGAAATTAAAAATGATTAATTTTGAATATAAGCATGACTTATGGGTTATGCATAGTTCAGAATTTATTCTCAAGTTAATTGTGGCCTATTTGGGTATGTAAAATATACCTCAAGGCTCACACTGAGCTTTACCATAGTTTTTGAAAAAAGGCAGGCTAACAGAATTATATCCTCACATGTCAGAGCTTATGATCCACAGAAGAAATCTGAGACAATGTGGAGGTTACTTGGAGCATTCTGACAAAAGCAGGACTAATGAACAATATTGAGCAGAGGAAATTATGAATATATTAGAAGAAGTAGCCACCAGAGCAAGAATTGGCTCTAGTAGGATGAATCTCAAGACAAGGTTTAATAAACCTTGGAAATATTCTGTGGAAAAAAACCCCAAAGAAAATTCTAATAATATGAAGTATAAATATTCAAATACAACAAGAAAGCTCCATATTTGAAGAATTACCACACATTTAGAAAATAAATGTCCAAAAAGAGGAAAAATCAATAAAGTTTAAATTTAGAAAGAACCTGATGTTGAAAAAGATGATGCAAATGAGGAAAATTAAGATGATAACTAATCAATATTTTCTGAATCTTCAAAGGACATAGAAATTATCCATTTCACATTTGAAATTATGGAATTTTACTCCCACTTTCCACAATTGAGTAATAGCCAAATTGAAATATCAAAAATTCAAGATGAACAACTTATGGAAACCAAACCCAACAGAGGAAAAGGCTAAACAGCTGGAAATTCCTGTATAACAGAAGTTGTGATAGAAAAAAACCCACTAAGCTGTTACTTGATCCAGGAGCCTTCTTCTCTTGTGTTGGGAAATCTTTTCTCAATAACTGTGTACCAAAGTTTGAAGACCAATTATTACCAATTGATGGCATAAAATTCAACAGTGCAAGAAGTCCAATGAAAGAATTGGTAATATTTGAAACCACTGTAGTATTCCCACATATTAATGGAAATTTGAGAGTTAGTGTTGAATTTTTTGTTATGGAAAACTGCTTCAGTACCCATTTCATATTAGGGAATGATCATTTAATCATGTATGGCATAGATTTATGTAACAATAAAGACAGATAATTTACTATTGGTGAAAATAAGCATCAAAAATTTGCCTTTTTAACTTTTAAAAGACAAATTAAAGTAAATGAAGTATAAATAGTCAACATGGAGTTAGAAAAGTTAAATCCAGAACGAATGAATGAAGTTGAAGTGAGTCTTCATCCTACTGACACACAGGAAAATGAATGCTCTACCCTTTTAAGTGACCACAAAGAAGCCTTTGCAACAGATAAATAACCATTGGGGAAATTATTGGTCATGAAATTAACATCATTTTGAACATAGAGAGACCATATCCACAATTATTGAGGAGGCCTGCATACCCAGGAAGCCCAACATCAAGAGAAGCCCTTGAGCTTCAAATTGAAGAACTCCTGGACCTTGGTGTAATAAGAAAGGTTGGTCATAATGAAGAATTAGAAATAACTACACCTGTAATATTGGCATGGCATAATGGGAAATCCAGAATGGCTGGGGAATTTAGAGCTCTGAACACTTAAACTGTCCCAGAAAGGTATCCCATACCAAAAATACAATTTGCCCTCATCCAACTATCTCAAGAAGTATACATGAGCACTATGAAATCCCTTAGGGGATTTACCAAAAATTTAGCTACACCAAGGGCTAGAAAATATTTAAGAATTGCTGTTCATTTTGAAGTGTATGAATATTTAAGGATGCCTTTTGGTATCAAAAATGCACCTTCACACTTTCAAAGAATGATGAATGAAATATTTCCTGAAGAACTTTAATAAGGATGGTTTATCATTTAAATTGATGACCTGATTGTATGCTCCAAGACTTGGGAAGAGCATTTGTAAAGATTATCTAGAGTTTTGGGGAAAATCCACTCTGTAAACATGAAACTTTTTTAAAAAAAATGTCATTTTGGATTCAAGGAGCTCAAAGCCCTTGGACATGTAGTATCTTCTCTGTCCCTTGGAATTGACAAAAATAAAGTTTCAGAAGTACCAATGAAACATATTTCCCGGAGAAAAAATGAACTAAAGTAATCTTTAGGATTTGAAAGATACTAAAGGAAGCAAATCAAAGACTTTGCATCCATAGAAAGACCTCTTTATTAATTATGTGACAAAGACACAGTATTTAAAATGACTATTGACAGAGTAAACTCTTTTGAATACCTGAGACAAGAATTGACCACTTATCCCCTTCTACTAATTACTGATTTTGAACTTCCCTTAAAGCTTTGAATTGATGCATTAGGAGATGCACTTCATCAATTTCAAATTATTAATTACAAACCTGTGGAAGGACACATATGATTCATATCTAGGCAAATTAAACCTACTCAAGCAAGATATGGAGCAAGTCAAATGGAATGTTTATGTCTTTTTTGGGCCTTGGAGAAACTTAACTACTTTCTTAAAGAATGTTTTCTGAAGTTATGACGGATTTTACCACTGTAAAATCACTTCTGAACATGAAAACACCCAACAGACATATGCTCAGATGGAAAATAGCCATACAAGAGTATAGAGGTAATTTTACAATTGTACAAAAAGATTGAAATATTCAAAAAATGCAGATTGACTAAGAATATAGCCATTACCAAATGAAATTGAAAATACTGCTTATGTACCAGAAGAAGCTTCTCCACAAATCCCAATAGAAGGAATAAGTGTTACAGACCTTAACACTCCCTTTTTTGAGGAAGTAAGGAACAGCTATACCCAGGATATAAATTGTAGCATCCTATTCCAATTACTTGCTAAATATTCTAAAGAAAACAACTTGATACATTCCTTGGATGAAATATGGAAAAAGCTATATGATGAAGGAAGATTCCATTTACTTGATGTCATAATTTACCATAGGACCAAACACAAATGTGTAATAAAAGCTGTGGAGAGGTCCTTAATAAATCTTGTATTGAAAGAATGACATGAGAATACCCTCTCAGGACAGAACAAGAGAGAAAATCAAGACCTGTGTATGGTGGACAATGTGGCAAAAAGATGTAGCAGAATATTGCAAAAACTTGTGAAAGATCTTAAAAAGCAAATCAATACACTGACAAAAGGCTTGTGAATATAATCAAAATCCAAGAGCCCAGTAGACCTTGAGAGATTTTTCATATGGATTGGGTGACTGTCCTACAACCAGGAGGTGATAAAAGCTATAATTCCGGCCTAGTGACTGTTTACAGGTTTAGCAAGACTCCAATCTTTTTGGCTTTCCACAAAGATAATAGAGCCATGGATACAGCTCTTATGATATGGAATAGAGTAGTATCATGAAATGGAATATTCCAAAACACAATCAGTGACAGAGATCCCAAATTTACCTCAGCACTATGGACAAATCTTCACCAACTATTTGGGACTAAGCTATCCTTCTCTACAGTATACCACCCACAAACTGATGGTCTTGATGAAAGAATTATCCAAACTTTAGAAGAAAAGGTCAGAAGATTTTGTGCATATGGCCTAGAGCTCAAATATTGTGATGGATTCACCCACGATTGTTGTAACCTTCTAGCTGCACTGGAGATTGAATTCAAAACATCTACTCATGCCATTACCAATCAGACACCTGCTATTGTAGAAAAAGGATGGAATCGCAGACTACCCCAAGATTCCTTGAGAAAGGAACTAATGGAAATACATCCCACAGCTTCTAGCTTCAAAGGAATGCTGGAAAAAGCTAGAAATCATGCATTAAGATGCATGGAAGACTCATTTTTGTATGCCAAATAAAAATGGGAGAAATCAAAGGATACTCCAGACTTTAAGATGAGAGATTTAGTACTTGTATCTACCACTAAATTAAATCAAAACAAAGGATGCAAGAAAAGCTCAAAGAATCCTTTTCATGACCTTTTGTTATCAAGGCCCTTCATGAGGAGAAGGCTGTTGAAATATAATTATCTGAAGAGCTTAGTAATAAGCATCCTACATTTCCGGTAAGCTTGATCAAGCCTTACAAATATGGCGGTTCTGAAAAATTTCCTTTAAGGAATAAAGTTCCCCAGCATATACCTCCTGTTGAATCATCTGTTACTAAAAAAATTGCTAAAGGTTCTAAAAAAAGGAAATTGAGAACTAAAAAAGTAAGGGAATGCCTTCTCAAGTACAGTGACCCAGCTTGTGAAGATGAATGTTTAGCAGAAAAGGACATACCTGAAGCTACCAAACTTCTCAGAAGGCTCAGAAACACTAGAAATAACAATATTACAAAGTAATATCATTTTTTAGGGGGAGGAAATATGAGCCTTAGAGGTATTTTCACCAACCCAAAAGACCACAAATAACAAAATTACATTATAATTATCAATAAATGAACTATATAAACAAAATTAAAATGTAAATATAAAATTTATATACAAAATTAAAATGTAAATTATAATTTGAAATCAAAATTACATTGAAATTTAAAATTGTGAAGATACACTTTTACTTGAAAAAATTAAGTAAAAATAAAGTTTCAACAAAAATATTAAGCTTGGAAAAATTTTTGGAAAAAAAGTTAATAAAAATTATTATATCTTTTTTTCCAAGAAGTAGAATTGTGAGAATTATTTCACCTTTGGATTCCTCATAAAAATTAGGTGGGGTCACCTCTGAGTGAAAATTCTGTAACTCAACTCTAAATAAGATTAAATTAAGTTTTCAGTATTTTAAGTATGAAAATATGAAAATACTCAGAGCCTCAATTTGAATTTTCACTCAATGTGGTGTTAACTGTCAATTTTTATGTTAAAATTGAGGTGTGGTGTGTAGCTTAGAAGATATGAGGAAGAAGTATGTGAAATTGAAATGAAAAAATGTGCACATGTATTACATAAATGAGCTTGGATTTACATATGTGGAATCAATAATTACAGTTGTGTACTGTAAATTTTCAATTGGATTACATATGTAAAATTCTAGTATAGTATGTGATGAGGAATTAAAGAAAAAATAAATTGGAAAGATTAGCTTTTGGGGGGAAAAGGAACCTTGGCTCCAAGGGTGCCATAATCCCCCAAATTCCTTGCTGAGAGGCGTGGGATATAAAAATTAATGCAAAAGTTCATTAATTCTGGCCTGAAATTGAGCCACAGGGTCTGTGACTCAATTGATTATGAGGTTTTGATACCAACCAGAATAGTTTTAACCATTACCAAGAGGGTAACACTACCCTCAATTTAAAACAATCCTATTAAAAACAGTTCCAGCTGGTTTTGATGTTTTTTCACTCAACCTGACATGTTTTGAAGGCTTGAATGCAGGTATTACTATAGTAATGGTTGTAAATAGCAAAAAATGGCTAAAACCAGCCCTTTTTTGGTCTAAACCAGGGTTCAATGATTCCATAATTGGATTTTCTGTTGTTGGAGTGTTTCTAACAATAGATGAGGGGAAATTTCACTTTTGTAGTAAGAAAATTGGTGGCTATAAAAGAATGCCTTCTTTGCCCCACTTTTCTCTTCATGTTAGAATATTTTCCTTTTGTAATAAATTGAAACACTGTTAAACCAATGAATAAAAGATTTCAAACACCTTTCTTAAATAATTTTTAACCTTTCAAGCATGTGGAAAAATAATCATAATCATTTTTTGTAACTTTTATACTCATTTTTTACCCTTGAACCACCCCAAAAGTGAATTAAAGCATTTTTCATCACTATTAACTTTGTCACTTTGTTTACAAATTCACTCTGGTCACTTTTAGGTGTGATTTATCCTTAATATTTTTTTTGAAGACTTTTCTCTCATTAATTTCCTGCAGTTCCTTGCTCAATTAATTCCGATTGAAATTTTTCTTGAAGAAATTTCTTTTGTAGCCTCAAATATCTTTTGTAGAGTATTGTTGGATAAATTTTCATTGTTGGTAAAAAAATGAATCTTCATAATACTACTTTTTTATACTAAGAAAGTTAAAAACAATAAGTCTGGTGTGTTTAATTTTTAAAATATTGAAATTTACTATTTCTAATTAAAACTTTTACCTTATAAAGATTTTAAGGACAGGAAAAGTACTTGATTTTCAATCAAAGCTTCATATCCACACCTTACATAAATTGACTAATAAAATTCTGTATAAAGTATAAGAAAAAACAATCATTAAGGAAATTTGAATTTTTATTAATTTTTTGAATTTTCAAAGTTATGTTATATAATCAACTATAAGACTCATGAGAAATCTGATATATATATATTAATTTTGATATCTGTATTTTAATTTATTGCATATAATAATTGAAGGTTCATTTTCTTAATGAGATGATTTATTTTTTGATTATTGTTTTGAATTTTTTTCTTCAAAATTGATCAAAAAATCATTTAGTTTTGAATAAATTATCTATGAGTGTAAATGAATTAATTAATCTCTTGCTTTTCAAATATATATATGTATACAGCTTTGTATTTCTATCAGAATCTTTTGGGTGATTTCTTTATTGAGAAGTCTTGCGCTTTGATATTCAGTTTAACTTGAAAGTGATTTTTCAGGTTTGAAAATCATAGTTTTGATGGATTCTTAAAGTTTCTTGATAAGATTGAAGATAATATCCTTCATAAAAGGAAATATATTTTTTCTTATATCATTTTGTTCTTCTTTTAACCTATGTCATACAGTGAAGAACTAGACATTGTTTTATATTTACTATGGTTCAAATCTGACTAATTCAAACTATTTAGATAAAATAATTGAGAGTGGTCTGTTTTTCTTTCTGTATTAGATTTTCTTTTACTATGAAGAAACTGATGGTGTCTGATTGTATCATAAAACTCCCCAGATTCATAATTTTCAAAAAATAATTTCCGAAATAATTGATAATTTGTGATTTTCATTCCTAATAATGTTTTATACCTGTAATTTATATTTTGCCTAGAAGGATTTATTCATAGGTTATAATGAGAATATATTATTTATCTCATTTTATTCTAGACAGAATTACTTAAAGAATTCCAAAAATTGTATCTTGTGAGAAGTTCTTGGAGATAATAAATTGATAAAGATTTGGCTTCTTTGTTACTTCCTATAACTTAATGATAAGTGAATAAAAATAATTATTTCTTCTGCTTTTATTGTTTTTACTTTGAGAATATGAGTAAACCTTTTCATTTAGTTAATAAAAATTAAAATCAAACTTCAAGCTTATTTTTTTTCAGATATTTACCATCATTTCATTTACCAAAGTTATTTCTCAACAAATATTTTTCAAAAGAAAACGTCATTTGGCATGCAGTAAATATATGATATTATTTCCTTTTTATTCTTGGAAAATGGGTAGCCAAAATATTATGAGATATTTCAAAATGGGTAATTGTATGATTTCTTGATAAAACCTGGCATTTCCATATGAAATATTTCAGGGTCTATCATAAGAAATAACCCCAATCCTGGATATAAAAGGAATCCTCTCCAGAGGGCCAATTAGAGAAAGCTCGCGGGGGGGGGGGGATCTTAACACTTGGATTAGCTTGGGGATCCAAGGAAACTGGGGAATGGTATTGGGTGGCTATCCCAAAGGGGCCACTATATGGTTACTATGATATTTTTCAAGTGAAAATATTTATGTATTTAAAAGAAAACTATCATAAGATAAAACAAAAAAAACAAAAGATAAAGAAAAAGATAAAACAAGAAAACACAAATATGAAGTAGAATGGGTGGGAAAACGTTTTTCTCAGTCTTTAATTCTGGAAAATTTCTCAGCATGCATGAGTGAAAATGAGGACCTTTGATAGCTGAGAATTTTTCATTCACAAGAAGTAAGTTTTTCAGAGTAAATACTCTTGGCTTGTAAATATATAAATTTCTGATACTTCAAGGACAGATCAATACACACTGTACGTAGTTATTTCTAAAATATTAAGATTTCAGTTGTTTTTGGCTCGGGTGGTTCAGAAAAATACTTGAAAAACTCATGCTCTAAGTCATTCCTCTCAAGATAATATTACTGATATGTTTCATCAAATAAACCAGCTTAAAAATCTGATATAAATTGTAGGCAAGAGTTCTTGTTCTTCAGATTATTCCTCAAAGATTTTCACAACTGTCAAAGCTGAAGTTCCAAATAGGTTCCAACTCTGAGTCATGGCTTTTTAAATAATTGGATTTTCAATTGAAGATCCTCAACTTTTGCATAAATTACTTTAGTTCTCTTGAGTAAAAATTTGAGCTACTTAATGAGATTTTTGGTTATGTAGAACTATTCTGTCTCTATTGGCCAACATTGTCCCGGTCAAAAGAATATGAAATAAATATCAGAGATAGTATATCAATATAAGATATAAAAAACAAGGAAATGAGACACCTCTTGTATATTATTGATCAAGATAATGGAAAAAGGGGTGGAATGAGTTGGTTATTTTGATCCATAGCTGATAATAGTTGCTTCATATCATGGCTTAAAACCCTTGAGAATAACTCTCCGATTTTAACATTTGAGTGGATTAAACTGATACAATTGTATTGAGCTTTGGAAATGATACTTATCAATGTAACTTTTGGGAGAGAATTCTCTTTCATGAATCTCATAGTTTGAGATTCAATTAATAAAGACATGGCTGAGAAGATTTGTTGCATTAGTGGGTCTTTATTCATCATAAATCAAGTCAATAATACTAATGAAAGAATCCTGGTGTTCAAGACTTTGTTGATGGTATGAAGAAAAACAAGTAACGCATGCAAGGATAGAGAAATACCAGAGATCTTCAACATAAGGTAGATGAATAAGGATAGGGAGCTCCATGGATCCCATGTAATCTTGTTAAGGTAACTTTTAGCGCAGTCAATAAGATAAATATTGATCCCATCTCTTTCAGAGAGATGAAGCATATGGACCATGAATCTGAATTTTTTTTATTGATCCTTGAAGAATCCAGTGGATGACACTTCAATTTTCTTGTCCATTATATCATTAAGAAAAGAGTTTTCTTCTTTGAGGAAAGAGATTCAATTTTAAAGCACATTTTAGAAAAGAACTTTCATAAAACATCTCAAAATAAGTAATACTGAAGTGTTTCCTCAAAAAATTGAGAATTAAGTATATGGTTTACTTAAGGAAGATATTTGACTCAACATTGATTGAAATAAAACCAATAAAAATCAAATTTAGTTTAACCTCATTTCTAATAAAATTTACAGTGACTGTCATATAGAAAGTAAAACTAGGACTGGTCAAGCTATCAGTTTTGAAGGAGACAGATTTTGGTTCTGGCCTATGATTTTTTTCGTCTGTTCTTCATAGAAAGAGGACATGTCAAAGAAGTGGGCCTCAATTTATTCTTGGTACTAGTAGATTACAGAGCTCCAGAAGAAATCAAGACGACTTAGATTTGGTCATTGATAAGAGAATATTGAAGCTGGAAATAAAGTATACAAGTACTTTTTTCAGGATTTCTGGTGAAAGATTCTGAAAAGTAGGAATATTGTCATTTGGCCATATGAAATAAGGACAAGTGTAAAAAATACATACCTTTTTTCAATAATTCTGTACAAATAAATTAATTCCACAATGAGAAAATCTAGATTTGATTTTTGGATTTTTAATTTAGTGAATATTTGTCAGATGGCACTCATCAATTTTTTATTGCCCATTTGATTGCACTTTAGAGCTTTTTTCATAGGTTACCAGATCAATTGACTTCATTCCACTGGATATGAGCATTATAAATATTGGTGAAAAAAGTCACCAGAATTCCCTTGGGATTATGGCCTGGTCCCTCATATAGGGAGATTTTGTAGTTTTTATTCAATGATGGATCTTGAAAGAGTGTATTTGAAATAATAAAAATACTAGGTTGATAATTTTCCTGAGTATAATTTGAGTCGAATCATTTTTGATACGAAATAAAAAGGTTTGATCAATAATAATAATGATAGTAATAATGCTCATTTGGAATTAATCTTAAATAAATTTTTGGATAAATTTAAATCAATTATAGCTATTTCTATATGTATTATTATATTTATGTAATATTTCAAGCTGATATTTTTTTTTTGAAGAATTTGTCCACCTTATAGTAATTAAAATCGAAAGACTTTAAGATGCATAGAGCTATGAAAGCTTTGAACATTAGTTTGAATTTTTTCCAAAAATTCAAATTAAAAATCCAATATTATTAGAGATTTCCTTTTGAGATTTATTCTTTTGGATTCTTACTTTATTCCTTCTTTTTGATTATATTTCAAGAAAAACCATTTACGTTATAAAAGATAAGTTTAATAATAGAAAAAAGATGAATTAACAGGGATGATAAAAAGTAATGGAGATTTTGAAATGAAATCTTAAGGTTGAAGGTTTCTATTAGAGAAGGGGCATGGATGAAGTAATTTTACAAATATTAAAGACAGAAAAACCAGAATCAATCAGTATTCTAACCTCACAAATTCTCTTTTACACTAGAGATTCCTGAAGATAAAATTGAAAATAAGCAATAATTAAAGCAGAAATTATTCATGAAAATTATCTTCATGTATTTTACTCAATAACTGGCTATCATATTTTTCTTCTTTTTTGTGATTGATGTGATACAAAGGAGTTACCTCATCTTTTAAGATTAATCTTGAATTTTGGCAAGGAGATAAGTAGAGTTCAGGAGTGATATTATCAATAATTCTTTGCGTAGATTTTGAAGGGAAAACGAGAGATTTAAGAAATAAAACTTGGCTAATAGAGTCTCAGAAAAAATCAAGAAAGGAAAACAAAAAGAATCAGAAAGGGAGGGTTTAAAGTTGGATTTTGTGCTAAAGAGGCTTGAAAATGAATTTGAAGCTTATCAGGGTAGTTTTTGTTTCAATTAAATTCAAATATCATAATAGTTAATTGAAAAAGATCGAAAAATATCAAGAAATGAAATCCAGACCAAAAGAAATCGGAATTCAATGGAATATAGTCCCAAAAATTAAGAGAACCAACAGTAATTCTTCAAGAATTTTTTTTTAAATTTATTTATGTTTTTTGTTTCCATTATCGAAAAAATAAGATAAATGGAAAGATCAATTTATGTTTTTAGAAAAGAATATTGAAAAAGAAGAAATCCAAAAAAAAAGTTATTATGAATAAAACTCTGGTTTTGATATTTGATAAGGAAAAATTGATAGAGCTGAAATAATTAAGCTAGCCAATGATTTGATTTTGAAAGATTTTACCTTAAAAAAAATTTATATTTGATGATAGAAATTCCACTGTTAGATAATGGCGTCCTCTTTTTCAAGGAAATGAATTAATATTTTTCAATTGATTGGTTTTCAAATTGGAGTTAGTCCTTATTTTTTTTTCTTGAAGCTTGATATCGTTATTTTTTAGTTGATACCTTTTCTACCCCTTCTTAAATTTTTATTGTTTATATCTCCTTACTTTTCTCTTTTCTAAATAAAAAAATTTAACCTCTAATTATACCATGACAGCCATACCACTTTTGATACAGTTCTAGACCAGAAAAAGGAAGATATCAGCTCTTGTCATCCTGCTTGAATTTCAAGGAAGTTAATATCTTCTGCTTGAGGATTTCCCAAGGATTCATAGAAAACAGAGACAATGGATTCCTTTTGTGTATTAATTGTTGGTTTGGTATTTAATGAAGTTGATTTATTTCTTTCAAAAAAATATTATAGACCATTTGGGCTATCAGGAAGAAATATTTTGTTCTATTTATTGAAGCTAAAAATCAAAATATCTTTTCTTCTCATCATAGCTTCTATAAAGTATGTGTCGGATTTTTTAATATTTTTCATGAAAAATTTGAAATTGTAACAAAAAAATCCTTCTTATTTATCAAATTGCTATCCCCAGGACAAAAGACAACCCAATATGAAGAATTATCACTTGAATATAGTGTTTCAGAAATTGGGATTTTTAAAAAGCTATCCAAAACCACAACATTATTCAAGAATTCTTGTAGTTTAAGAAATTAACTCAGAGGCTTAATGTAATTGGATTTCGTCCAAAATATGTGATCCATTTTTATGAAGGAATGAATTTAGGTTGATAATCTTGGGATCAATTGAAGTAGCTTATTTTAGCTCATAGATCTAATTTATTCAAGGTCCAGCTTGATATGATATAATATGAGGGCTCATAAGTCTTTCCTTATAAGTATTGAACTGGAAGTCTATCCTCTTTGGAGCTGATATTCGTCTTTTACTTTCATTCCATATTCATGTTTCTTTTAGGGTGACTTACAATATGAGAAAAATTATCCATGAAAAATAATAAAACACAATTGGCATTACTCTGAAGCCATTTGGTAATGATCTAGTATTTGTATTTTTTGGGCTTAGAATTGGGAGTTTTTATTTTATAAGTTTTGAGAATGTAGAACTTCAATCAATCAGATAAAGACCATTCTTTCTAGGAAGTTATAATTAATTTTGCATTACACACATTTATAATTTCCCCTAATAGGAAATAGCTGAAAATATAAGGTAAAATGCTTTCCCTTAGGTCCGAACCAAGGGGAAATTTCAATTTTTGCACACAAATTGAGGATGTTTTTAGTGTTTAGGATTAGTGAATGTCTAAATAAAATTTTAACAGGAAAGCTTTTCCAGATACTCAGATTAACTTGGAGGGAAGAAAATTTTGGAATTAGTCAAGGGCCTTTTCAGAAAACCAAACAGTCTTTTTACACAGAATTGATAAGAATATCAGAAATATATCCATTTTTTTTAAAAAATAATGGCTACAAGACTTATAATGATATATTGATTCTTTTTCAAAAAATAAATGTTTTATTGAGCTTGAGACCCCTTAATGTTAGTGTAGTGCTAATCTCATTATCAGTATAAGAGAAATTATGATTATTTGATTTAGAGTCTTTATGACTATATTTTAAATGATTCTTAATAATGAGATATTGAATAACTATTTACAAAATTTTTGATAATGAAATGTTTTACTTTAGAAAACCTTCCTTATATAAACATAAAATCTTTATAAACTTTTATGATAATTTGTTTAAATCAAAGGCTTATAATAAAGAAATAATAAAATTATAATTTTTTCATCAGAAAGACTTTCATTCAATAATAATATTTTTGTGAAAGTATATTAAGTTTAAATTAATTCATAATGATGATAGTATTTCTTATCACATGAGGTCTAAAAAATGCAAAATAATGAATTTGAAATACTAAACTCAATTTTTTGATTTTTAAGAACCCCATGACTCATTTCAAATGGTATTTTGGCTCACCATACAGTCACTTGTTTCTTTTAGGCTTTCAATTTATTTCTTCAAAATAATAAGTATTACATCTGGAAAGCTTTATAGAAATTAATTAATTTTAAAGTCAGATTAAAGACCACTTACATGGTATAAATTTCAAAGAAAGAATACAGACCTATCCTTAAGAGTGATATTATAGCCACACATGCACTAAATAAACTAAGGAAGAAGGGATTGAAAGAAATATTAATTTGAAGGGAGTTTATATATCTTCATTTTGTGATTATGTTATGAGTACTAGTGCTACCCTCAATTTATATGAAACGAGCTAATCAGCTTCCTATAGTATTTTTGATAAACTAATTACCATATTTCTGGGTAGATGAGTTATCTATTATAATTATTTCAAAAAGTTTTGTTTTGAGGAATTGATTTTTTATGATTAATGAACGCCCTGGAGAAAGAAAGTCACTTTAATTTAGTTATGAAAAATAAAGAAGAATAAAATAAGGATCATATTTTGATGGGAGCTTTTGATTGATAAGCTAATATATGAATGTTATTTAGAGATTTTAGATTATTTCATATATATCAAAAAAAATTAATATATTGAAAAAACTCAAAGCTATTTAATTAAATTTATCAAAAGGAACTGCTTAGACCACACAGAATTTTTATCTCCACATATATCTTGAAGCAAGAGAATTCAGAAGGTGTCACTCAGATGAAGATGCAGAAATGATTTCATAAAAAATATCAATATATCATTATTTGATATATCCCATTGAAAAGAAATAAAAGTATTTTTCAGAAACTTGAATCAAAAATTTGAAGCCAGTGGTAATATTTCAGATTTATGAACCTGTGAAGTATATAGAACATACCCATAAGGCTTCAATTAACAATATGAAAATTGAATTCAGTACTTCTTTCACTTATTGAATGGAATAATAATCAAGTTGAACAAATTCTACCCAAATTAATATTTGATTAAGAAAGATATTAATTTGTTTTTATAAACAGATTGTGAACTCAAAATGAGAATGGGAAACTCCATAAGGTGTTACACCCAAAGATGGTTATTCATCTTTAATATTAATTATTCAATAAAGGCTTTCTTTCAATATTTTGAGCCAATTTGAGATTTTTATCATGTATATTTTAACTTGGAATTGTGGTTTTTATTTACTAAGAATGCTGAGTATTAACCATATATGTGGAAGCTTGTGCATTAAATTTGTGAAAAATGATTTGAATCCATGTTATGGCTTCAAATAAATAAAAGACAATTTTTTTTTGAATGATGGTGGAAAAAATGAGAAATTGACAAAGGTGCCAGGGTATCACACATTTGGGATGTGAAAGAGCCAAATAAGGTTTTCCCTCTGTAAGAAGAAATTTTCCAACATTCTTGAAGCTTTAATATTCAAATTCAATTGTTTATGAAAGTGTAAAGTGAATGACAGCCCATTCAAGAAGGAATCAAGATTTTCCAAAGGATAAATAAAGATTACAGATTTGTAATTAAGGATAGAAGAACTTTCAAAGTTAAAACAAGACTTATATTTCAATTTAGCACATTGAACCCCTATCAAAGGTTAATGTTTTGTGTAATAAGGCTATATTTCTTGGGAAAAAGAATTGAAAATTTGAAAATTGATAAAAAATATATCTCTCAATTGCTTTGAAAATTTCACAGGAAGATGATTTAAAAATTTTCTATTAACCTCTCAATAATATTACTAATTATGTAGAGTACTATTACTTTTCTTATGAAAGCTAATAAATTCATAATTTTTTAATTATTTCTTTTAATTGTTATATGATACTAATTATTATAGCAGTAAGCAGTGACTTCATAATAGAATCAATTACAAGAAATCTTAAAGATACAATTTCTTATGAAAATATTATGAAATTATCTTAATCAATGATTATTTTTTACACAAGTAATTAGTATAAATTCTTGAAGAAAACTACAGAATAGAGAAACAAATTTAGGAAATTGATAAATAATTCACTAATACCTCAATAATAACTTGAGAAATATTTGGAGAGTGATTTGGTAGACTATTTGTGGTTTTAAGGAATTAAACACTGGTTTAAAGAAATGATATCCCAAATTATAGCTATATTACTATTGTAGATAGTAATATTCTTTGATTTGATGTCAGGTTGAGTCTATGAAGAGGTGATAATAATGGTACTTAAAAGCTAAACTATGACTGTGACATGGATCACAATGATAAAAAAGGGCTTAATTAAAATATAAGGGCTTTACTAAAAGATTTTAGTGGTGGTGAGCGCTGTTGAAAGCCCTGGGTGCAGCTTTATAAATTAGATTATTATAATAAAAGACTACAATAATTAAAACCATAATTATGACAGATTATTTCCAAGAGTATAATTGGTTTGGAAAGCTGTACTAGGTAGGAATACAAGAGCAGGATTTGGATTCCTCTTTTGGGTGGAGAAAGGTCCCTTTTTATCCTGAAATTGGGTGAAAAGGTCCTCTAGACCCTTTCACATGGATGAAATTAAGATTTTTCACTTCAGAGTACTGGCTTTTGGTTTCCAAAAGGCCTGTATACTCTGCATTGGGCTTAGATGTGGTTTTGAAACCACATCTGGGCAGTTTTTGCCAATACAGGATGAAAATTTTCATCTGGGGATCACGCAGCCCTCTTCTGATGTGTATGATGCGTAGAATTCTTTACAGAACCTGTATGGGAACCCTTTACTGAATGAAGTATGAGTTATTTAAGTATAGACATGCTTCTTTTGCTGTTTGACACCTCGTAATCATGATATAATGCCACAGAAAAGGTGTATTGGCCCAATTGTGGGATTTTAACCTCAAAGCTGCTATATCTTTGTCAGTTTTTGAGATATTGAGCTCAAGGTTGGTTCATTGTGTAGCCCTGTATGGGACTTACACAATGGTACCTCATTTCATATGGGTAAAATTAAATATGGCAAAGTTATTCCATGTACAAATTTTGCAATTCAAATATATATGATTTTCTGAATATCTGTATGGAGCTTGTTTTTGCCATAACCTTTGTTCTAGATGAGATATTGGGAAATGAGTGGAACCATCAGATAGACCTTATTGTTCTTTTTACAAAAAGACCCCACTTTAAGTATCTCACACTAAAACTGTAGAAGTTAGATGAGAGGTGAATATTTTGTTCACCCTTATTTGACCTTATTTTGGCCATACCTTCTGTAACTTTGGTGTGAGATAAATGTGGCTAGTACCATTAGATAGACCTTACTTAGAGCTTCAATTTGAATACCCTTTTACTCTGGATTTCATATTAAAGGTGAAAATTAAGGTTTATTGTAAGATGTGTCTATGAAATTGTTGATAATATTACTATTAATCAGCAGTAATATGACTGTTCTTATGAAATATAATAATAAAAAATTATTATAGCCACAATTCAATAATTAAATAATTATTTCTTTTATGTGTTATACACTACTAGTGATTATAACAGTAAGTAGTAATTTTCTATAAGAATCAATTACAAGAAGAATTTAATAACAAAAAGTTCTTTATTGAAATAATAAAATTATTTTAATATGTAATTATCTTCTCCAAGAATAATAATAAAGATAACTCTTGAAGAAAACTATTACTAGAGAAAAACTTTAAGAATTAAGGTAAATCACTCACTATTAATCCAATGAGCCTTTTAGAAGATAATAGTAGAGAGATTTGATGTAGAATTGTGGATTTAATGGATCAAAATTGATTTATAACAAGATTAAAACAATATATAGTTTATTTCTATGATTTAACGTCTTTCTGATTGATATCTGAAAGAATAAAACACTTAAGAAATAGTTTTAACTAATACTTACTTGTTGGTAATAAAGGTATAATTGAATAATTTGATGATTTAGAAAAAACAGCAAGAGGAAGCCTCTTTTAGGTCTAAGACAGCTCACAGAGGCGTGCCATGGAGCAGACTGAAAAAGTAGTGAGTGAGAAGACAATAAACCCTTTTGGATTATTGATTGCATCATCTGTTGTCACGTAATATTATCATAATTACTTAATAGAGGCTTTTACATGACTACCAACCCATTTATGGTTAGGAATGAAAGGAGTAACAACTGTAAATCCTCTTTTATTCCAAAATAATCAGTTATTTCTCAAATTTATAAATGGTATTGGAAATTTCATCACAGAATGTATTTTCTGTAAATTTTTAAAGATTCTGTGTTTCACGTGGAATCATCAAGAATGGACTATAAGTAAACCTTTTAATTTTACATATAAAAGTATAATTATTTTGGGCTTATATATGAACTATACAGTTCTTAATTGGTACTGAAAGTTTCAGAAATATTCATTAAGAATTGTATTTTTAATGAATTTTTAAAGTTTTTACCTCATTTCTACGTAGAATTGCAAATAACAGTATATGGCTGGTTGCTATGAGGTAAATCAATGGATACTAGTACAAAAAAGGTCTTATCCATGGAAAGTCATTAAGAATTGACATGGTTACAGGAGTCTAAGCTGCTCTTTACCTCCTTGGAATGTCAAAATAGCAGGTTATTTGCTATTTTCTTATGATTTACAGAAGTTGTGACATGGTAACCAAGTTCCCAAATGGTTTTAGCTTACTAATTGGGCCAAGATCAGCCATGGATCCAAGCTTTGGAGCTTTCCACGCCTCAGAGGCCTCAGACGTTGGGTACCCTGGCTCTCTTTGATGTCTTTTGTCCCCCTTGACTATTTTTCACGTCAAAATAGAATTTTAAGCGTCAAGTGAGATATCCACTATGGGTGTACCAAAAGTGCAAGTAGGAATACCATAATATTAAGTGCCAAAAAGATGCATAACACTATTCTTAGTGTATATGTAACATGGGATTTTTCACATTGCCATTATTCTGGCGTGAACTTGAGAAAAACAAACATTTTCATGGATCTTTTATGTGGTATTGAAGTATTTTCCATATTACCACCTCAAAGAGTTTATTTGAGCTTATTAAATCTATGGAGCTACCCTAGGTAAAATTTTGTTTAGAATTGAAATCTGGCCTTAAATTCATGAATTTACCTACTCAATAAAACGTTATTCATCTTTTCTGAAATCAAAAAGGATGAATTTTGAATATATGCATGACTTATGAGTTATGCATAGTTCAGAATTTATTTTTAAGATAATTGTGGCCTATTGGGCATGTAAAATATACCTCAAGGGTCACATTTATGCACAGCAACAACTTTGTTATTCTTTGTGCTATGATTATGAGACTTGTAAATTTGGAAACAGGTGAGCTTCCTCATTATTTTGATACCTTTTGAGCTGGTTTGGCTCAGCTCCATGTTTTGGTGGTATCTTAGCTTTACCATTGGCTTATGGTATTTGGCTGTCATGCTTGTACTCTGGTTTTGAGTCACAGAATAACATTTCACGTCTTCCTTGAATATTCTGAAAGATATAAAAGGCTAAGAGTTATTCAATGATTAATACTTACCTTTGTGGTATTAATGATTTAATGAATTAACAGGATGATAATAGGATGTCTGTAAAAAAAGAAATAGTAGGCTTCTGTTAACTATAAATTAGCTCACAGAGGAATCAACCGGAGAAGAATTGAACAAAATGAGTGAGCTAGAAACTAGTTTATTTAATTTTATTTATTTATTAAATCACTTCTAGTCACATAAAACTATCATAATTACTTAAATAAGTCATTTTACATGGCTACCAATTGATTTATGGTTAATAGATAAAGTAGTTGCCACTGTAAATCTTGTTTGACTAAAAAATAAACATTTTTTATAAAATTTATAAATTTGATTGGAAAATTCATTTTAGGTTGTATTTTCTGTCAATTTTTGGGGATTAAGTGTTTCATAGGAAATTGTCAAAAATGGACTGTCAGTAAAACTTTGAATTTGAACTATAAAGTATTAGCTATCTTTGGCTTTAGTGTTAATTACTCTCTTATCCATTGGTCCTGAGAGTTCCAGAAGGATTAATAAATCATGATATTTTCAATTAAATCTTTAAATTTTACCTCATTTTCTATCAGGTATAAGCAAATAGCATAGTAAAACTGGTTTCAATGAGGTAGTTTAAAGGATACTAGTCCTAAAAAAGGTTTGATTAGTCTTTTTGGGCTTATCCATGGAAAATAATTAATCATGGACAGTTTTGTAAGAGTAAGAGTTGCTCATTACCTCACTAAATCAAAATAGCAGTTCATTTTTTATCTTCTCAAGATTTAATTGGAATGAAACCTGGTAAAAAGGTTCCCAAAAGGTTTTAATAGATCAATTGGGTGAAAATCAGCCATAAATCCAGATTTGGTTCAGTTAATTCCTTAGAGGCATCATAAGCTGGGTACCATGGCTCTCTTGGATGTCTTTTGTCACCCTACATATTTTCACATCAAAAATAGTAATTCAGGTTTCAAAAAAGATATCCACCATGGGTTTATGAAAGATTTATTTAAGATTAAAATAAAATTGATTTCAAGACACATGCATGAAACTATTGTTAGTGTATATATGCAAAATGGAATTGCCTACAATTCCATTATTTTGGCATAAAAATGCAAAAAACAAATGTTTCACAATTATTTTATGGAGTTTTGATGATGAGGAGCTGTGTGAGCCTTCAAGATATGTATGACATACCCATAATGCCACAAATAAATTTTTATGAAGTTGATTTAGTCTTGAACAGAATTATCAATTGTATTTAAAATAAAAGATAACAAAAAATAAGTATAGCTTTTTTTGGATAAACAAAGTTATAATTATTATGTAATTTTTGGATTCTACACCAAAAATAAGCTAGGGTAGGCGCATAGGGTATTATAACCAAAAATTGTTATTTCTTATGTTATTAGAAGATTCAAGAATCTCACAGTACAATTTCAATTTTTCAACAGTTTTTAGAAATTGTTAAGCGTAAGCTTATTTAAGCTCAAACCTAAAGTTGCATAAGGTTTATGCAAACTTACCAAAATTTTAGTTAAAATTGAGGTGTTGTGTATAGTTACTGAATTGGCTAAGGATTTTCCATACAGAATGTAAATCCTGCATAATCTCAATTTAAAAGGGTTCAAGGCCATAGTATAGCTTTGAATAAATAAAAGGGAAAAATCCACACAGAAAGCTGGGACAAAGGAAACAGACCAAATGGAGCTGGGGTACCCAAATTTTTGGATCTGCAGGGATTCAATTAGGGTTGTCCACCTGTATTGGAAGATTTTCAACCTTATCTAAACCTTAAGATTAGACTTTGATCCAACCTTAAAATTTAAACTGGCTTTATCCCAATTTGGACAAGAATTTCAAGCTGCCAAAGGGTAAATCCCAACATTCAAGCTTGAAATCAAGGTTTCAAGAGCTTTCAAAACTTCAATAAGCTTAAACCTTCAAAGGTACAATTATCAAAAACTCATCAAAAGTTAAGGTTTGGCATGTATTGTTATTTTACATGGAAAAATAGCAATAAATTCAAAAATTCATCAAAAATTCAATCTTCAATGGATTTTCTTGATTATTTCAGAAAGACAAAAAATTGATGTTGTCTGTGTATAAATAAATTTTGAAGTATATTTTTGAAAAAAGTGTGATTGCTAATTAGCCTTGGAATTTCCAATATGAATTTTTTTTATCACAAATTAAGATGTCTTTCAAAATTAATTAGAAATTCATTTTGAGAGATTTTAGCTTGCAGCTCTAATTTCAAGTTGTTGATGTGATGAAATTCAATATAAATAAGCTTATTTTATATGAGAAATTGAAATAATTAATCCAAAAGAGGATTAAAGCTACTTGGAGGTAGGAATAACAATGGTAAATTTAAATTGGTATTAAAAAGAAGTTACCATAAGTTGAGAAGTATATCTTTAAGCATGGCTTTTCAGTTTTGACCTCAGCACGTCCTAGATATCCATTATCAATTATGAGAGCTGCTCTTCAGGCTTAAGAGAGCCTACACATCACTATTTTTGCCAAGAACCAATGATCATTCCAATCAATTAGAAATTTCAAACAAGTAATATTTAGTTAATTATAAAATCTGATTATTCAAGCTATTTCTTGAGTATTTTATTCTTTATTAATATTAATAAAGACGTGGAATAATAGAAATCACATTATTGCTTTAATCACCAATAATATATTCTGTTATATAAAATTGTTTTCTTAAATATCTTTCTAAATCCACAAATTCCTCTTAAAAACTCTTAAATCTTCTTTCATCGTAAGAAAGCTGTTTTTATATTTTAAAATATTGAATTTTGGCATGTTTTTAGCTTATAAAAATCATTTAATATTATAAATGTTGTTGTTTAGCTTATTGTATGAAATAAATATTATAAGGAAGTTTTCTCTGAAATTCTATATCTTTTTTCTCTATTATGAGTTTTTTTATATAAAGTTTTTATATAAGAATTATCTCTGAAAAATGTGTGTGTTAGTTTTTTTTTAAAAATAATCTTTATATATTATTTATAAATGGTTAAATATTCTTATTTACCACATGTAATTATTGCATTAAGAGCTTTACACTTCTTATCGTTATAATTTTCAGTGAGTATAAAAATAATAGAATAATTATGAAATTACTTATTATTATTAGCTTATTTAATAATAATCAAACTTCTTTTTTTATCATTATTTTTAATAATTATATTTAATTTGTCATTCTAATATTTCATTATATTAAATTCTCTACTGAGGAAAGTCAGAGTACTCTTGATATTGAATACTATTATCAAGAGTTTCATAGACAAACATTACATTTAGGGCCCTAGCAATGATTTTAACAAAGGTTTTGGACATAAATCATATTATAGACCTTCTTCTACTATTTTTTGACATAAAATTGCCATATTTACTTTGATATTGTCTTTTTTGGGACTTCTCCCATATAAATAATCTTTATAATATTAATAAAGTTATATTTTCTTAAGGATATCATTTAAAACAATATAATATTGGGTGATTTGGAATAAATTCCTACTGTCTAACTGGTTGCTTTTTCACATCAAAGACTTGAAATTTATTCTTTGAGTTATTCTAGTATAAAGTGAATAATAATAAAATTTTGATTAATAAATTATCAATTGCATAATTATTATATCTTTAAAGAAAATTAAAAATATAAAATCTTTACTTAAAAATATTTTTCTTTACTCTTTGGAAATTTTTCTTTATTTTGGACATAATTTTCCATAAATTACATTAAATCAACTTTATCCAATAAGTTGAGTTCATAAGTCATTTTTATTATTTGATAAAATAAGCTATCATTTTGCCCTCTCTGGTGTTATCCATCAGAGAAAGCTCTTCAGAGTCCAGTATTGAAATTCAAACCAGCCCAGAACCAAGGGGTTTAATTACAAAACAACCCTTTAAAGGTCCAGAAGGTGAATCCAATCCATTTCTTAGTCCAATCTTCTTTAAATTGACATAAAATGACTCCCAATAGAAGTGTAACTAACCACTACATTGAATCAAATGGATCTGGACCAGGAAATTCAAGTCATAAATAAAAAGAACAAAAATCTCAGCCAAGAGAAGAGGCACAAATGGAGGTTTCCAGAACTTCCACCAGTTCCCAAAGGTTAGCCAGAAATTTTCACAATATTCTTGAGATTCCAGAAGGTGACATAACTGCTATTGATTTTGTCAGACCTGAATCATTTTAAACAGGCAACAGTGGAGATTTACCAGTCTCAGTAAAAGAACTGTTTATGGCGGCAAAGCAGCAGGAGTGGGAACTTCTTACAAGTATGTGGATAGGGACCATGAAATCTTACCTTCAAGTAAAGAAGTTCCTGGGCCCAGAAAAGACAGAGGACCTTTTGAAGGGTTGGGAACCCATGTCTTGCAAAGGAAAAGTCCAAAATATAAATACTAGGTTGAAAAAACAAAGCATTTTGTCAGAGGACCAGGGGAAAGAGTTGGCCCAAAAGAAGGAAAACAACCCATTGGAAGCTCCTTAAGCCTCCACAAGCAAGAATCCTCCCCCAAAAGTGCCAAAAAAGGGCAAGAAAGCCCCAAAGAGCAATCAGAAGGGCAAGAAAAAGGCAAAGTCCAAGTGCAACAAGCCTTACCCACAGAATTACAGAATTCCAAAGAAAGAAAAGACAGCCATGGACAATATGTTCAAGATGGCAAGAACTCTTATTGAATTCAAAAGCAAGGAGGAGGAAAGATTGAATAAATCCTTGCAAAAAACAGAACTTGTAAGGCTTGTACTTCCTTTTGAAGCTTGTAATAAAGAAATTATAGCAAAGCTTAAAGATTTTGAGTATATCCACTAAAAAATGGGAAAGAAATTCTACAAGTGAAAGAGTAACAAGAGACTATTATTGGTCTAGAAAAGGTGAATAAGGGATATATTTTATTTTTGGTGCATTTTTGTGGGAGAATTGAGCCCAAAGTCACTTTTCTCAACCAACCAGATGATAATTCTATTTGCTTTATTACTAAAAAATTAAAATATTTAAGAATACAAGTTTAAAACTTGGAGAATTCAACTTTTCACAATGTGGCTCTTTTCCAAGAAAAATTGGAAAAAAGTGATAAAGCAAGACTTTAATTGAAAGAAGAAATTCAATCAAGTATTAATAATGTATCACTGAAAAATGAGTTTCTAATACAGTCCACACCAAATCTTGACAGAAATGGGTTAAGCGTGAATAATGACTTACATCATACAATTTCAAGCAATGCAGAAGTGGAATCTGCCTGTAATTTCAAGGACATTCCCAGATTAGAAGAATGGCCAAACTTTAGTAGTGAAGGAGAATATAGTTATATGGAATTTATGAGAACCATTGATATGTTTAAAGAAGACTTTAACATACCAGATGAATAAATAAGTTCCAGATTAAACTCATTATTTACCAACTTAGCAAAGAAATGCTATTTTGAAATGAGACAAGACCATGGTAAACAGTCCTGGCCTTGGTGGGAAGAACAAATTATTTCCAAATGGGAAACTGATTCCTGGAGATTTAGAACGCAAAATCATTTTGACGAATACATTTGTGATATTGAGAGGGACAGGTCCACATCCTGGTTTCTTAAACAGAAGGACAGATCAACTTCCCTTTGTCCTGATATTTCTGAAGCAATGACACATAAAAGGATATTAAGAAACTGTGGTGGTGCCCTTGAGAATAATATGTGAATAATATGTATTGAGCTTTTATCTACAGAAGATTATATCAATGCAATGGAAGAAATTACCACCAGAACAAAAATTTGTAGAAATTGGCATACACCCCCAATAGACAATATGATTAGCAGAAAACCAATTTCAAGACCAAATAAACCACAAGAAAGAGATCCTTTGAAATGTCATAAATGTGGAGGTAAATCTCATTTGGCTAATACTTTTTCAAAAAAGACAAGAATAAATTAGATAGAAACTGAAAATGCTGAAGACACAAAAGGAACAAATGATGTATTATTACATGAAAGTGATTCTTAGCCCTTTTGGAAGAAGAAGAATTACCAGATAAACATTGTATAGAAAACATTAATGTATCTTTTGAAGTCACAGAAGTGAATACTCACTTAAAAGAGTAAGGTGATAGATCTATGGATCTCCTACATGTACAAGATGCTAAAATGCATAAAACCAAGCCTTCAAGAGGTAAAGGTTATACATCAGGATCATCTTGTATCATTGACATTGTGATAAAGAACAAAGAAGTTAACATAAATCTTGACTAAGGTGCCCTCTGAAGTTGTGTTGGAAAACATTAGCTTGACAAAATTTCTACCAATTGGAAGGATCAATTAATGCCAATTGAAGGTACAAAATTCAGATGTGCTAGCCAAAATATGCACCCTTTGGGTATTATTGAAGCAGAAATGATATTTCCTCACCCTTCAGGAAGTATCAGATTGAAAGTTGAGTTTTTTGTTATGAATAACTGCACTTCACAACATTTTATAATTGGAAATAATTATCTCAACATCTATGGTATTGATATTAATAATCATAAATACAGATATTTCACTATAGGGGAAAATAAAAGGCAAAAAGTTCCTTTTCCTCCAGAAAAAAGAGAAAAAACTGACATTGGACAAGTAAAAAAAGCTTATAAGGAAAGATTTGTGAAAGATAAATTGATTTAAGCAAAAATTAGTCCTGAATCAACATTATAAATTAAGGAAGACCTTATTCAAATCTAATTTCAATTTAGAGAGGCCTTTGCTTCTGATAATGAACCATTAGGGGCTGTTAAAGGCCATGAAGTGGACATTATGATCAATGTGGAAAGACCTTACCCTCCACTATTGAGAAAACCAGCTTACCCAGCTAGCCCCAGGGCCAGAGAAGCATTGGAAACTCATATTAATGAGCTGATGAAACTGGGACCTCTTATAAAATTTCTACATAATGAGTAAGTAGAAGTCACAACCCCTCTAATCATTACTTGGAATAATTATAAATAAACGATTGTTGGTGATTTTAGAGAAGTGAATACCTTACTATTCCAGACAGGTATCCAGGTCCTAGAATCCATGAGACTTTGACTCAATTATCCAAAGCAAGATTAATCGCTTCCATGGATTCCCTTAAAGGTTTCCATCAGAATTTTTTGACAACTCATACTAGAAAATTATTGTGAATAATTTCTCATCATGGTATTTATGAATACTTGAGGACGCCTTTTGGTATTAAAAATGAACCATCTCATTATCAAAGAATGATGAATACCATTTTTCCACCCAAGTTATCAGAGGGATGGTTAATAATTTATATTGATGACCTTATTATTTGTTCAAGAACCTGGAAATCTCATTTAGAGAGACTTTCATTATTACTTAAGAAAATTCTTCAAGTGAACATGAAAATATCTCTGCAGAAATGTAATTTTGGGCTTCATGAGTTAAGAGCTCTAGGAAATGTAGTTTCAGGACCAAGCATTGGTGTTGATAAAAAAAATTGGCTGAAGTCTTACTGAAGAAAATGCCCCAGAACAAGAAAGAAATTATGCCTTTCTTAGGATTTTCCAGTTATTACAGGCAAAACCTTGAAGATTTTGAAATCCATTCTGGATCATTGTACAAAATTAGTGATCAGAGAACTGTCTTTGAAATGAAACAAGAAGGGATTCAAGCTTATGATAAGATCAAATATGCCTTATCCAATGTACCATTATTATGAATTGCAGACTGGAAAATTCCTTTCAAGCTGTATATTGATGCATGTGGTGAAGGTATAGGTTCAGCTCTTCATCAAGTTCAGATCCTCAATGAAAAGCCTTTTGAAGGTCCATTTTGTTTTATCTCAAGAAAAATTAAAACTACAGAGGCTAGATATGGAGAAAGGTAAATGGAGTGCCTTTGCCTTGTTTGGGCTCTGGAAAAACTCAACTATTATATTGATGGTAGTGTTTTTTAAGTCATTAATGATTGTAATGCTGTGAAATAACTTCTTAACATGAAAAATCCAAACAGACACATATTAAGATGGCAGATTACTATACAGGAGTATAGAGGAGATATGACCATAGTACATAAATCTGGAAATGATAACAAAAATTCTGATGGCTTGAGTAGATGAGAATTACCCAACAAACCTGATAATACTGCTTACGTTCCTGAAAATGCAGAACTTCAAATTCCAATTGAAGGAATTAACATCACAGATGTAGAAGCAGAGTTCTTTGAAGAAGTTAGAGAAAGCCATAAGCAAGATAAGAGCTGTAATATTATTACTTATCTGCTTGACAAAGATTGGAAAGATACATTTTTGGCTAACTCTTTGGATAATATATGGAAAAAGGTATATGACAATGGAAGATTTCATTTATTTGATGGAATCTTATATCATAGGTCTACACACAAATGTGTAATGGTCTTATGTAGTAAAATTCTGATTAAAAAAATATCACTAGAGTTCCATGAAAGAATTTATTCTGGAAATCTGTCTGAATACAGGAAAATGGAAAGAATTAAGACATGTACTTAGTGGCCATCTTGGAGAAAAGATGTCATTGAGTACTGTAACAGTTGTGTCAGGTGTAAAGAGGCTAATAAAGCCACTAATCAAAGATTTGGTTTAATGATTCATCTCCAAGAACCAAGGAACCCATGGGAAGTTGCTCATATGGATTGGGTAACTGCCTTGCTACCTGGTGGTGAAAATAGTTACAATGCTTGTCTTGTTATTGTAGGCATAACAGCAAGACCCCAATGTTTTTACCATGTCATAAAGATGACACAACTATGGATAAAGCTCCTTTGATTTGGAACAGAGTTATATCTCATACTGATCTCTTTAGAAATATCATTACTCATAGAGACCCAAAAGTTACAAGAGCCTTATGAACAAATTTACATAAGATTTTGGATAAAAAATGATCATTCTCAAAAGCCTACCATTCACAAACATATGGATTAGCATACAGAATGATTCACACCCTTGAGGAAATTATCAGAATATTTTGTGCTTAGGGCCTGGAGCTTGAAGATTCTGATGGATTTACCTCTGATTGGTGCACCAGATGCCAGAATTGGAATTAACCTACAGGAATTCTATCTATGCTTCAACAGGAAAGACTCCTGCAATGTTGGAAAAAGGATGGAGCACTAAGCTTCCAGTTGATACTTTGAAGAAAGATTTAGTTTATATTCATTCAACTGCATCAAGACTTAAACTACTGCTTGATAAAATGACAAATAATGAAAATAAGAGCATGACTGATCCCTTTGAATAGGCTAAACAAAAGTGGGATAAAAGTCATGAAACCCCAGCATTCAGAGTAGGGGACTTTGAAATAGTTTCAAACTTGAACTTTAAAAATATTGCAAGCCCAAATAAATTGAAAGATTCCTTTGCAGGACAATTTATTATTAAATCTCTTCATGGGACAAATGCAGTACAAGTAGAACTGTCAGGAGAATTGAAAAGAAAAACATTCAGCTTTCCCTGTCAGTCCAGTGAAGAATTACACTTCAAGTGATAAGGAAGTATTTCCTTTGAGAAATGAAAAACCCTTAGAAGTACCACAAATTGAGCAAAGTGAAGATAAAAAGATGCTAAAAGTCTTAAAAGAATTAATACTTAGGGGAAAGAATGAAATAGAATACTTAGTCAGGTGCAAAAGTGCACAACATGAAGATGATTGGATTTCAGAAAGTAAATTATCCTATTCCCCTATTCCCAAAGGTTTCTCAGAAGATTAAGACATGAGAGGAGACAAATTTCTCAAGAAAAAGTTTGAATTGTGTGTTTTACATACTTAAAACTATAGAGAGGTTGGACAGGGGATTATACCCCCCCCAATCAAATGAAAAATTGTATTACAGTTCTTTTTGGTGGTAGGGAATGTGAGCCTGTGAGATATGCATTAAATACTCATGAGCCCACAAAGAACTTTTTATGCAGTTGATTTAGTCTTGAACAGAATTATCAATTGGATTCAAAATAGAAAATAACAAAAAATAAGTATAATTTATTTTGAATAAATAAAGTTATAATTATTATGTCATTTCTAGATTCTACACCAAAAATAAGCTAAGGTAGACCCACAGGGTGTTATACCCAAAAATGATTATTTTTTGAGTTATTAGAAGATTTGAAAATCTCACCGTAAAATTGCAACTTTTTAAACATTTTTTAAAATTGTCAAATTTAAGCTTAAATAAGATTAAATTTAAAGTTGCATAAGTTTTATGCAAACTTACCAAAATTTTAGTTAAAATTGAGGTTTTGTGTATATTTACTGAATGGCCTAAGGGTTTGGCATACAGAATTTAAATCCTATGTGAGCTCAATTTAAAAGGGTTTAGGACCATTGTATGGCTTTAAATAAGTAAAAGGGCAAAATCAACACAGAAAGGTGGGACAAAGGCAAAAGACCAAATGGAGCTGGGGTATCCAACTTTTTGGATATGCAGGGATTCAATGAAGGTTTTCCGCCTGTATTGGAGGATTTTCAACCTTATTTAAGCTTTAAGATTAGAATTTGATCCAACCTTAAAGTTTAAACTAGTTTTATCCCAATTTGGACAGGAATTTCAATTTGCCAAAGGGTAAATCCCAATATTCAAGCTCGAAATTAAGGTTTTAAGGACTTTAAAAGCTCAATTAAGCTTAAAAATTCAAATTTATGAGTATAAAAACCTTATCAAAAGTTAATTTTTGGTGTGTATTTCTATTTTACGTGGAAAAATAGCAATAACTTTAGAAATTCATTAAAAATCCAATTTTCAATGGATTTGCTTGACGGTTTTACACAGCTTACAAAATCATGTTTTCTGTGTAGATATTGAATTGTAAGTGCCTTTTTAAAACATGTTTAATTGCTAATTAGCCTTGAAAATGACAATTTGAAGTACTTTTGAAGAAAATTAAGATTTCTTCAAAAATTGAGTAAAAATTCAGTTTAAGAGATTTTTGCTTGAAAATATATTGTTATGTTTTCCATGTGATGAGCTTTGATATAAATGAACTTATTTTATATCAAAATGTCAAATAATTATTCAAAAAGAGTATTAAAGGGACTTTCAGTTCAGAATAACACTGGTAAATTTAAAGTGGAATTTAAATCAAGTTACATCAAGTTAAGAACCTCATTTTTAAGCATATTTTTTCAGTTTGGACATGAGATCACCCTCTATATCAATTATTAATCATTAGAGATGCTCTGAAGGCATAAAAAAAGCTTGAACATTACTGTTTTTTCCAAGAACTAATCATCAGTCCAATCAATTAGACACTTTAAACAAGTAATATTTTATTAATGATAAAATATTATCATTAAAGTAATTTCTTGAGTATTTAATTATTTATTAATCTTAATTGAAAGAATTGAAATCATAGAAATCAGATTATTGTTGTAATAATCAATAATATACTTTATTATATAAAATTATTTTCTTAAATATCTTCTTAAATCCACAAATTCCTTTTAAAAGCGTTTAAATCTTCTTTTATCATAGAAAGGTTATTTTTTCTTTTGAAATATTGATATTTGGCGTGTTTTTAGCTTATAAAAAAATACTTAATATAATAAATGTTGTTGTTTAACTTGTTGTATTACAAAAATGTTATAATTCTTTTTTCTCTAAAATTCTATATCTTTTTTACCTATAATTAGTTTTTATATATAGAATTTTTCTATAAGAATTATCTCTGGAAAGTGTGTGTGATAATTTCTTGTTCAAATAATATTTATATATTACTTATAAGTGGTTAGATATTCTTATTTTTGATGTGTAATTGTCTTGTTAAGAGATTTACACTCTCTATTGTTATAATTGTCAGTGACTATAGCAATAATATAATAATTATAGTTTATCATAATTATTAATATTTCTTATATTATTAGATTATTTAATAATAATACAACTTCATTTTTTATAATTATATTAAATTTGTGGTTATAATATATCATTATATTATATTTTATACTGAGGACAATCATATTACTCTTGATATTTCATACTATTATCAACAGTGTAATAGAAAAACCTTACAAGTTGAAGTATTATCCATATTACCACCTCCTAGAGTTTATTTAAGCTTATTAGCCCTATGAAGTTACACTAGGTAAATTTCCAGGTAGAGTACAAATCTGGCATTAAATCCATGGATTTACCTACTCACAAAAAGCATTATTCCTATCTTTCTACATTAAAAATAATTAATTATGGATACATACATGACTTATGGGATCTTGATATTCCAGAAAATATTTTTATGGCCTATTAGTGTATGTAAAATATACCTGAAAGCTCACAGTGGGGGTTAAAATTTGATCTACATACATAAAAATCCATGTGTAATTGCTCAAAAATATGTATTAATACTTACTGTGGAAGATACCTCCTTTGTAAAATATTGGATAAAGGGAATAAATATTCAAAAGTTGATTAAAAATTCATTTTTAGAGATCTTGACTTAAATTTTTATTTACAAGTTCACAGGATGACTTGAAAATGAGCATATTAATCTATGGTGCTCATTTTGAAATAAACATTTACAAATGTGGATTAAGAATAATTCACATAAATTAAAATTTAATTTAACGACAAGTTATTTCAAGACATAGGCTCAATTTCATATTGATCCCAGGAAACATCAACAAGCACTTGCACTCTCCATCCAAAGTCTGTTACAGGGGATCTTGGGAATGACAACTTGGAGAACTGAAAAGATCCAAAGAAATAAAAAGAGGAATATATTTCTTTAATATAAGAAGAGTGAAAGTACAAAATATGCAGAAATTGAAAGAAGGAAGCCAATGGTAAAAGGCCACCCAAGTAATTCTTTTATTCACCACTTCAATCTTCCACAAAGGACAAATGTAATTAGTAAAGTATATGACCACCAATATACACCTACAGGAAAAGAAAGAGGAGAAAATGGCTGTTTTAAATTTTTAATTTGATAAGTAATAATAACAATATGACTTGTCTTCTAGTGAGAAGAGTATAATAATATCTTTTTTAACTTGTTGAATATGAGTATTTGAATAATAGACAAATTCATAATATAGGCAGTCCTACTGTGAACTGAAGCTATTTACAAACCACTATTTAGTGTAAGTTAATAGTAATAATTTCTAGATTAACCTCCTAGTAAGGGATGAATAATTATTCCCCTTCTTGGTATATAATTATTATAGTTCATAAGGAGAAGAGGAGAAAATGAGAGAGAGAGGCCTCCTTTTATGTTGTGAGAAGTACCCATGGGCTCTCCATGTAAAGCTCAATTCTTGCCCTTGAGATAATTTTTCTGGTGTAGATTTTTGTACAAAAACGTCAGATGACTTATATGTTATACTGCATTAGTAAGCTTTCACAGCCTTGAGATATTAATGCTGGTGTGTAAAGTTGATAATAGTATCATATGACTGAGATATTTTCACCATTTGTTTGGCAAAACTTAAGATTGAGATGTTTTGCTTTGTGGGGATATTTATAAAATATCAGGTGACTTCTCCTTTACACTTCTGTAGTCCGATTGCACAGAATTGAGGAATTAATTCTGATGATTAAAAGGATGAAGATAGTGTCATGTGAATAAGCCCTTGTATAATTTGTTTTCAAGATTTATTTAATTCCAGATGATAATGCTGTGTAATGTGGGTATATCTTCTGGAGTTTTGATTCTTGATTACCTTAATTTGTGTGTAATTTACATTTTAATGTATTTTCCTTGCATGAAGCTAGTTGAAATTGGATTGAGCTGAATTTAATGATCCTGAGGCTGTGTAATGTGGGGATAAATTGTAAATTGTAATATCTGACCACTGTAATTGCTGTGTAGTTATGAGGTTAGTGTATTTTCCTTTTACTGAGTTTAATTTGATATTGTCAGATGATACTTGTGTTCTATAAACTTTATTTTGATGATTGTAATTTTTAGTAATGTAATATTCCTGATGGATTTAGAGTGGATATAAGACTACAATGTTACTTTTTCCATGTAATTTTGAGGTTTCTGTATGTATTAAACCTTTATTGTCAATTCTGTAAATCTTATATATACTTTTCCTCTTATAACTACATAAGATTGGATTCCTCTATTATTCATTTGATTATGGAAATATATTGGTTATTTTTATGCTGAATGCTAAATTCTTCCCTTACTCCATTCTATTGCTGTTATTACTGTGTTTGTGTGATTTTGATAACTTCTTTTCAGTGGTGAATTCCTGAATTAGTAATTGTGATCTTGATTTTTCCAACTTTGTATTTTCAATTTTTTTTCTTGAAACTGGGAAAAAATGTATGGAATACCACAGTGGTGTATGGTGCAAAACGGCCTATTGAGGTTTTATGGTCATTTTGGACAAAAGGGCTTGCCCCCTCTTAGCCAAATTATTTCAGGCCAAAAGGGGCCTGGAGAATCCTACAGACCATGGAGGGCCTAAATAGCCCCAAAAGGCCAGTTAGGCCAAAAACCCAATAATAAAAGGGGTCAGGCCAAAAGGCCAGGTGATGATGAAAGAGCTCATAGAAACCTAGAATTCTTGGGAGGATCCCTAGGGCTAATTATAGCCTGTGGGGCCATAAATGAGGGTTTAAGCCATATTGGTCAATTGGCCATGAAAGTTTGAATGTGTCCACTGGCCATAAGATGTTTATGACAAAAGGTTTCATGAAGCCACCCATTGAGGGTTATTTCCCATGTTTTTTACAGAGCCATTTCAGCACAGGGGTCCCCCACCACCATGACTAGAACCTTAGACTTCTGATTGGTTCAATAATCAAAAGTGAGCAGAAAAGACTACAAGATCAAGGTAGAATTCCCTTGATCTTTTTATGGTATTATAGGTCACAGTTCCACCAGGTGATAAAGCACTTCATCTCAAAGTGTTCTGACACAGACAGGAGCTCTTACCTCAATCAAGGTCATCAGATACACAACAGGCCAGTATAATTAGCCATAAGAGCTATAGTTCATCACTCCCAATTTTTTTCTACCAACAGGTTTTAAATCCCCAAATTTTGAAATTTGTGACCACTATAAACTTTTGAAATACACCCATGACATTAAATCTTGATCTTCTGTCACATTTATTCCAGAAACCATAGACAGGAACTTCAGCTCTCCACTCAGAGTAATTTTGGAACAGGTGGTTGCCACACCACCACCACCATGACTAGACCCTAGGCTGTTTGATTGGTGCAATAATCACAACCAAGCAGAAAGCTCTACAAGACCAAGTCCAAATTTCCTTGAACTTTTTCTGGTACTATAGGACACAGTTCCACTGTCTGTGACACTCAATTCAAATGGGTGGCTTTTAATATTTGAAATGAGGAAGCCCTCAAGGGCATCAGTAATTAATAGGAGAAGTTCTTCAAGTAATAAAAAGAGAATTTTCATTACGTTTTCTCCCATACTTCAGAATGAAACCAATTAAATAAATATATATTTGATAAATGAAAATATACAGTATTATCAAACAATAATTCTTGATTGTTTTGTCAATTTTAAGTAATAACTCTGAGATTATAAAATTCTGATTATAAGAAATGTAAGATTTGATAATATACCTTTTATCTTATGGAATGTTTGTTTATATTTCTTGAAAAAGCACAAATAATTCATAATTTACACTAAAACCCTTTTCAATATATTTCATATGTATTTTTATTGGTTTAAGTTCAATCTTGGTTTGCTTATATCGAAAAGGAATTGTAAATGAGTTCTGTATAAATATTCTAGTTTTACCAACAATTTCTTCTATATATTATTTTTCTACAGAATCATTATCACATTTCATTTTAGGGTGATTTTGTAATAGATGATATTTTTATTATATATTAGTAGTGTTATATTTATATAAACAACAAATGATTGTATCTTGGAAATATCTTGTATTCTTCTCACTATAGACTTCAGGGAAATTTAATGATAATAGGATGATCATTTCTTATTATAATTACTATAATGTTTCTTCTGAGAAAGGTACTAATAGGGTGATTCAAATGAGAAAACGACTGAGTTTTATTCATTAGGAATTATGACAGAAATGTTTAATTGTAAAAAAATTAATTTTTATTCTCATAATAATGGATTTTTTTAGCTGAGCTTCCCTGAGATTTCACTTAAGTATGGCTTATAAAATCAGCCTGATGAAATATAATTCTCTGATCAGTTTAATTACGTCATACTTAGATCTCATTCGCTAAATTTTCGACCTCACTGTATCATTAAAACAACCATTTATTAACTCACATTAATTAAGAAATAAAATAACACCCCATTCCAAATCATAAGATCATTTAACAACTGCTTATTACTTGAGTATGATTAATTGGCTTTCAGTGAAATCCAAATTTTATTCTAATTTTGGAAGCTCAGAAACAACCTCTGTATTTTGGACACCCTCCTCTAAGAAGAATTAATTTCATGAGCTAGAAGCTGAGATGAATAAGGAGCCTTTCAATAAATTGAATCTTGGTTAAACCAAACTATGTAAGAAATGGAGAATGTGGAATAAAATATATATTCTTTAAAAATTCTTTGCAAAAACAACTGAATTTGGAATCAGTCCTAATTATTACAAAAAGGGTATTTAAAAAATAGCTCAAAATCTTGAGTCTATTGTTCCTTTATTCAAAGAAATGTATTTTCATCTTTGGAAAAAGCCAAAGTTTACTGTTTTTTCCTCCTTAGATGAACAAGATGAAGGATCCAATTACGAAGCTCCAAAAAAGTAGTCAACTAATGTTCAAGAGGTTAGCCAGATCAATATTCACTGGATAGTGTGTTTATATTAATTAATTGTTTTGTATTAGGTTGATTATATCTAAAGGAGAATTAGAAAAGCACCAGAGAATCATTTTTCCAAAATTGATATTGACCCATAATTTGAGAGTATGGATGATAATAGCCATTTTGAAGAAGCTGTAGCATCATTCACACATAGAAATTGTTGGAATGCTTAATAATGACTATGACAGTTTTGGGATTAAAATAAGACTGCAAAATAAAAGGGTATTCACCATAATTAAAATAGTATAGCTAGTCACTCCATGAAGGATACGGATCCCAATAATTATAATGAGAGAATAATTAAGAAAGAAAATCTTCCAAGGAACAGCACTTTGAGAAGATTTTCTAAGAAATTTCATATTTCTAGTATGTCATGCAAATCAACACAAAAATAAACTAACTTAATGGATTCTTCTCAGAAATTTTATTTCTTTCTTGAAGTGATTTAATAGATATATATAAAGAACATTATATAAAAAAACTTTAGCATGTTATGAAAGCATAAATTCAGGCTTGAAATGGGAAGAATTAAAATGTAACAAGGAAAAAGAAGAGGAATTGTTGAGAAGGAATAAACGTGAAAAGGAAAAAAGATTGAAGATCTTCTTTTAGAGGAAGAAAAGAAACAAGGAATTGGAATTTCAGGAAAAGAAAATCATTTCACAGAGAGAATTTGTATAATCCAATTTGCGAATTCAGAAACAACTTGAGAAGAATGAGTGAGATCAGGGGCTGTAATTAAAAGAAAAATAAATAAATTTTCATTTTACAGTGGCAATGATGAGTTCAGGATTGTCTGAATCAGAGATGAAATAAATTAGTAGGCTTATTAATAATTCTTGATTGGTAATTTTTTTGGTTCTTATGGAATAAGTAAAGAATATTTTAAATATTAACCATGAAATGTTCAGAAATTTGTCTCAATTAAATTCTAATAGCTACTAGATTAGAATTCTGAAATAAAGATTTGGTTAAACAGAAATACATGATGAGCTTCAATATCAAGAGTTCTGAATTTTTTAATGTGCAACTGAATTTCAAACTATCAGATTCAATCAATTAAAAATCAATTTCCACCAATAAGAAAATCTTGATTCAAAAAACTCATAATTCAAACAATATTTTCAAAAGAGCTCATTCTTCTAAATTAAAACCTCCTAATTGAGGAAGGAATCACTATTTTCCTGCCCAGATTTACTCCTGTTTGAATTTGGAAGTCTCCCTCTTGATTTCAATATAGTTGACAACCAGAATTAACTACTAAGCTTTCTATAAGATTCATTTCAGTTTATCTATATTCTTTCTATTATCTACTTTGGGCTGAAAGATAGCTTCCATTTTTCTTCTGACCCTCTTCTATTGTTTCTCTCGTTTCTGTTCTCTTGGATATTAAATATTTCTATTTTATTTAATAATTATTATTAATACAAATTTGTTTCATTACAGTCTGACTTTTGTTTCCCGTGATTGAATTTCTCAACAAATATATTCTGGCCTTTGGGATTTTTTTAAATTTAAATTATTATATATTGTTTCAAAAAAGTCATTGTTTTAAAATACGAAATAGAACGAAAACAACATCCAATTGTTAGTATTTAATATTATTATTCCTTATCAAAGCTTTCATTCTTGTAGCTAACCTGAATTCAATTACAAATGAATTCATAGATCTCATCATAGATTAATTAAGTCATCTCAGTTAAATTATAATAAGCTTAGGAGCTCAACCCATTCAATTACAAGCAAAGTAGAATTTGCAAATAATTTAAAAACAAATTGCTACAATTATTACCTTGATCCAGTTCTTACCAGAAATAAACAAAGAAGGGAATTTTTCCTCATTTGAATGGCCAAGGAAAGTCAATTCTCATCTTATATCAAAAGCACTTCCCATCCCATTCATCATGAATTCACCTTTACACATGATACAATATCCAATATTCCTTTGAGAAAATATTTGAAGCTTTAATGTTTCAACCTATTAGTAGAATGAATTCAGAAATAAGATATTAAATCAAATTCCTTTCAAAATTACTCTTCAAGCCAAAAGACTCTCTGGGTAAACTGAAAAGAATTGGTATCAAGATTCATGGCTCCATTTATGAAATAGGATGGTCAAGATAAAATTTGTTTATATTTCTGCTCCAAAAAAATTTCTTCAAATCTGCAGGATTATCAAGATTTCCCTCATTTAACCCAAAGGTCTTTTTCATTCTCAAAAACTAATTCAAAAGGTTTTCAATGAAAGTATTCAGCTAAAATAAAGAGAAAGTCTAAAGATTTTAACTACCAAGATTTTTTAGGATTTGTCTATGAAACTTGATAATATTACTATTAATCAAGAGTACTATGACTGTCCTTATTAAATATAATAAATAAATTCATTATAGCAACAATTAAGTAATTTTTTATTTAATTTTTTTTACTTGGTCTACACTATTAAGAATTATAACAGTACACAGTAGCTTTCTACTATGATCAATTACTAGAAGTATTACTAATAAATATTCTTATTAAAATACCATAAACTTATTTTAAGGTATGATGATCTTTTTCAAGAATAATTATCAATATTTCTAGAATAAAAATATCACTAAAGAAAATAATTAAGAATTAAGTGAAAACACTCACAAATACTCCAATAATACCTTGAAAAGAAGTGACAGAGTAATTTGATGGATTAATTGTGGATTTAAAGGATCAAATTGAGTTATGACAGTGATACAGAAATATAACAGTTAAATTCTATTTTTTATAGTATATTTCTATTATTTAACATCTTTATTTGTGATTATAAAGGAATTAAAACATTTAAGAAGTGGTTAGACTAATACTTGTTGGTAGTAATGATATGGTTGAATAATAAGATTATTTGGAAAAAAACAGAAAGAAGAGGCTTCTTTTAAGTGAAAAATTGATCAGAGACATTCCATGGAGCAAAATAAAAGACAAATTAGTGAGGAACTATTAATCCTCTTTTCATTATTGCTTAAATCACCTGTTGTCACACAGGATTATCATAATTACCCAGTTCAGTCATTTCATATGACTACCAACCCATTTATGGTTAAGAAATAAAGGTGAAAAAACTTTGACTATACTTTTATTTCAAGCTAAAGAATTAGTAGAATAAGCTATCATTGTTATTGAAAATCCCATTACATATTGTATTTTCTGTGAGTTTTTGAAGATTCAGTGTTTCATGTGGAATTATAAAAAATGGATTGTAAGTAAAACTTTTAATTTGAGCTATGAGGTCATAAACATTTTTGGTTTTTATAGGGATCATCCATTTTTCCATTGGTACTGAGATTTTCAGAAAGATTTATTAAGAATTGTATTTTTAATGAATTTTTGAAGTTTTTACCTTTCTTCTACATAGAAAAGCAGATAGCACATTTATAGCTGGTTTCCATGAGGTAAATAAATAGATAATATTATAAGAAGGCTTTGATTCTTCTTTTAAGGTCTATACATGGAAAACCATTAAGAATTTAAATGGCCACAGCAGTCAGACTTGCTCTTTACCTCCTTGTCATGTCAAAATAGCAGTTTATTTGGAATTTTCTCATGATTTATTGGGACTTTAGCTTGGTAGCCAACTTCCCAAAAGATTTTGGTGTACTAATTGGGAAATTATCAGCAATGGATTCAAGCTTTAGATCTATCCATGCCTCAGAGGCCTCAGAAGCTGGGCACCCTGGCTCTCTTTGATGTCCTTTGTCCCCCTTGGCTATTTTCACATCAAAAATAGTAATTCAGGCTTAAAGACTTCTATTAACTATGGGTGTATCAAACCTTTATGTAATAATAAAGTAATATTAAGCTCCAAAAACATGAATAACGCCATCCTTAGTGTATATGTAACATGTATTTCTCACATTTCCATTATTTTGCTGTGAAATTGATAAAAACAAAAAAATCACAATTCTTTTATGTGGTATTGATGAAGTGGTGCTCAAGTATTTTCCATATTAAAGCCTCATAGACTTAATTTAAGCTTATTAACTCTATTGAGACACCTTAGGTGAAGTTTTGTGTAGAATCCAAATATGTCCTTAAATCCATGGACTTACTTACTCACAAAAACATTATTCATTTTACAAATAAAAAATGATAAAATTTGGATATATGCATGACCTATGTGTTATGCATATTTCAAAATTTATTTTAATATAAATTGTGGCATATTTGGGTATGTAAAATATACCTCAAGGCTCACAGATTTTAATACTGTCACAGGGGCTGTTGGGGAAAGCAGGAGTGGCCTGGAACTCAGGAATCAAGAACTCACTTAGAGGGATCCCAAAGAAAAAAGAAATAAAACAAGAATATATTTTTTGAGAGAAAAAGAGAGCAATACAAAATATGCCAAAGATAAGAATGGAGCCAAAGACAAAAGATAATAAAAGGAAGTCAAAGGCCAAATAACCAACCAAATTAATCCTCAATTCACTGTTTCAAACTGCCAGAAAGAACAATAGAATTAGTAAAAGATATGACCACCAATATCCACTGAAAGGTAAAAAAAATGTGCAAATGACTGACTTAATATTATTAGTATTTACTTTGATAATGAAAGAGAAAATAAGAATAAAAATAAATCCAATATATTAATTAACTGGGTAAAAATTCCCCAGGAGTGAAAAGGTGGCCAGTATATGTGAAACACTAAAAGACTGATACTGGAAGGTGAGTCACCCAGCTGTATTGACTGATTTGGGTCAATACAGATTTGGCCATGTTGAAATTTGAAGTGTGTTCCTTGAATTCCCACAGTGGAATATGAATTGGCCCAAAAGGGTCACTGGCATACAGATTTCCAAATACATCTTGTATAGAATAATTGAATTTTCCAAGGAATGCTTGATGCCTTGAAACTGTCTTGATGTTCAACAGCCTCTTAAAATAACCCTTTGAATAATCCTGCAGTGTAATACCAACAACTGGAAAGTCAGGGAGCTGGTTTCCTCAAAGAACCTTCTGGATTCCGCTATGCATTGCCAACCTGAGTAAGATAATTCTTCCCTTTGAAATGGACTGAAGGACTGGTGGAGAGACTTGAAAGTATCACCATTGGATTGCTGAGGAAAAGTGGTGCATAATGGTATATAATACCATATATGCCCCATTTGTGGTTCCTGCAGTACAGGGTCCATAAGTGAGGGGGAATCTTTCCCTTGACTGGAGGGAAAAGATTTCTAGAACTTAGCTTGTGGTTGCCAGAGGCTGTGGGTGGAACACTGGGGTACATGGTCATTTATGGCTGATTTGATGGTCTTGGGTTCTTTGGGTCTTTTGGCCAAAAAGCAGGCTCAGGTGGACCCACCTGGAATTGGGGGCTATTTATATGCCCCCTTGGCCCCTTTTGGCCTCATTGGATTTGGGCCAAAGGGGGCCTAACTGGTCCCACAGCCCACAGGCTGGGGCTAACAGACTGCAGACCATAGAAGCCAAAGGGGGCCTAAATGGCCCAAATATGCCATTTAGGCCCCAAAACCCCTACTCAAAGGGGGTGGGCAAAAGGCCCTGGATTGGGGTAGAGGGGACAGAGGCCCCTGGAAGGTTAAATGAACTCCCAGGCCCAGAAATAAGGTATTGTCCTGGGGGGTTGTGGAATTGAGAATTGGCCAAAGAGGCCAATGGTGCAGGATATGGCCAAAAAGCCATTTCCTGCCATGAGGGTTCAAATTTCATAAAAATGAGGATATGGCCAAATTGACCATATATTAGTGGAGGCTTGAATTTCCATAAACACCAATTAAGAGGGGTATTTTCTAGGGCTGTGACAGTACCCCCTAGTTTTAATGGTGAGTGTCTGAGCACCAAGATAAGGTAAATTCCTGTTGAGGCTGTTGAGGCAGATTGAACATAGGGATTCCAGAGATGTTCAGATTTGAAAGCAAAATTAGAACTGCTGCCAGGTTGGCATATGACTTGAGGATGATTTAGTCTTCTTTTGACATTTGGCTTTGGAATTTGAAGATTTGAGTTGGCATAAAGGGTTTGGTATTAATTTTCTGAAGAAAGAAATTTTGAGAGAGTATAATAAAAGAGTCATAAGGAATGATAATGAAATAAGAAAAAAGAAAAAAAGCAAAGAAAGAAAGAAATCAGGAATTTCAAGGAGGTTCCAATCTTCATCACTGATGTTGGTATTTGATTTTCGAAATTGGCCAACAACCTGGAAACAAAGATTTGATGCCAGGTGCTCACAGAGTGGCAAAGTATATGTTTTGACATATTTTAGACCCCTCAGGGAAGTGCACACCAGGAGAGGAACTTACTCTTGGTAGTTACCACTCCTGCGACGGCCATAAATTGAAAACAATTTGTTGAATGAGTGTGTTGAAAAGATTATTACTTGGAAGAGAATTAGGAAAGTATGTTTCATTTCCCATGTGAAAATTGCCATAAATTTAGAATTGATGTTGAAAGCCAGGCCAATGATCTGTGTCTAAAATCACAGAGTGCTCACAGAGTGGCCAAGGTGATTCTTACAACAAAAAAGGGTAGAATACCTCTAAAGGTGCATACCAAGAGTGGTAATTACTTTTGGTAATTCCTCTTCCCATAAAGCACCATAAAAGATAAAGGTCTTGAAGAATTGGGTCCTGGCTTGTCAGGATATAAAGAGTGAAAATCCTTGACAGGTTCTGGACAATTATTGAGGCTTTTGGGATGTTCCCAAGTGGATCTTTCTGGGTCTTGACTGAAACCTTTCCATTCCAACAGATACCATAATTTTCCTCCATTGATCTTTGAGTCCAGTATTTGAGAGACTTCCCATTCCTCTTATTCTTCAATGATGATTGGAGGAGGAGGCTCATGATGCCTATTTTGGATTGTTGATGTCTTGACTGGTTCTAAGAGTGAAATATGAAAAACTGGGTGGATGGATTTCCATTGAGATGGTAGGCATGAGTGCTGACTTTTTTCAAGCTTGTAAAGGACCCAACCATCTTTCAGAAAGCTTCTTGGTGGTTCTAGTTGATTTGATACTCTTGGAAGAAAGCCATAACATGTCACCAGGGTGGAAAACAGGTTAAATTGCTCCAATTTTATCTGAATACCTCTTAAAAATGTTTATGGCAACTTAAATTTCTCTCTTGACATCCTGCTTTACCAATTGCAATTTTGTTTATTAATTTCCAGAAGGAGTATCTCAAGTAATGTGAAATGAGTAAAAATGAGGATCTATTCCATAAATAGTGAAAAAAGGTGATAGTTTTGTTGAAGAGTGATCAGAGGTATTGTAGGAAAATTCAGCCAGAGGGGGCCATATTTCCCAATAATGTTGATGATAACTGAAATACATCCAAAGGTACTGTTCTAGTATCTCATTTACCTTCTCTGGATGGTAAGCAGTCAACAGATCTCTTGAAATATTGAGCTTCTGACAAAGACTGGTCCAAAAGGAAGAAAAAAAGGGAACCTTCATCACTGAAAATGCTTGAAGGAAGGCCATGATTTGAAAATATATATGTGATGAATAAATGAGCCAAATGAGATGAAGTGATTAAAGATATTGTTGGAATAAATACTGCCATTTTTATGAACCTGTCCACTATGACCAAAATGAATCAAAAGAGCTTAAAAGTTACAGTTGAGTGATAAAGTCCATTTAAAGGAAGATTCAAAGACCATTCCAAATTGGAAGAGGTTTTAGGAGTCCAAGCTTCTTATTATTGTCACAGGGGCTCTTATGGAAGCAAGAGTGGCCTGGCACTCAGGAATCAAGAACTCACTTGGAGGGCTCCAGGAGATATAAGAAATAATAAAGATTCATTTTTTTAAAGAAGAATAAGGGAAAAGACAAGTATGCCAAAGATAAAAGAAAAATATAAGAAGCCAAAGGCCAAAAAGCCAACCAAGTGAATCCTCAATTCACTGTTTCAACCTGCCAGAAAAGGAAATGGAAGTAGTAAAGGATATGACCACCAATATCCACTGAAAGGCAAGGAAGAAAAGAGAAAAGGTGCTAAATGACTGACTTAAGATTATCAGTATTAACTTTAATAAAGTAAAAGAAAATAAAGATAAAAAGAAATCCAATATATTAATTAACTGGGGAAAAAGTCCCCAGGTGCTGAAAGGTGGCCAGTATATGTGAAAAGCTGAAATACTGATCCTGGAAGGTGAGTCACTGGCTGTATTGTGTGAATTTGGTCAATACAGATCTGGCCATCTTGAAATTTGAGCTGTGTGATTGAATTCCCACAGTGGAATATGAATTGGCCCAATTGGGCCAAGTACATACAGATTGATTGATTGATGCCTGTATGGACCAATTGAGTTGTCCAAGGAGTATTGAAATACTTGATGCCTTGACAACTTATTGAAAGAATGTATAGCCTCTGAGAATGGCCCTTGGAATAATCCTGAACGAAATTGCCAACCCAACTCCTGCAGGGCCATGTGATTGGGATCCTTGAATGGTCTTCTGATTGCCAGACTGATGAGTTAAGAAGTCCTCCTTCAAAATGGGCGTTGGATTTTGGGACCTTGATTTGGAAAGATGGAATTGGGTCCTGAAAACATCAACATTTGATTGCTGAGAAAAAATGGTGCATAATGGTATATAATACCATATATGCACCACTCCTGCAACCTTGAGTACGGGGTGCATGAAGGAGTGGAAGAATTCCCCTTAAGGTGAGGGGAAAGCTTGAACTGAGCTGATCTGGTGGCTACCAGAGGCCATGGGCTGAAAAGTGGTCCATGGTGGTTATTGGCCAAAATTGGGTCCTGAGGGTCTTATGGGATTGGGGCCAAAATTGGCTCAGGTGGACCCACCTGGCCTTGGGGGCTAGTGGGCTTCCCCCTTTGGAGCCTCTTGGCCCCATTGGATTAGGCCAAAAGGGGCCTAATTGGCCTCATTGGATTAGGCCAAAAGGGTCCTGATTGGCCTCATTGGATTAGGCCAAAAGGGTCCTGATTGGCCCATGGACTGTAGAGGCTGTAGGGGGCCTAAATGGCCCAAAAAGGCCATTTAGGCCCTAGACCCCCTAAGGAAAAGGGGTGTCCCAGAAACACTGATGAGGGCTAGGGGGCCCAGAACCCCCTAGGAGATAGAGAGACCCCCCCAGGCCTGGGGGTTGGGGATATGAGAATTGGCCAGGGAGCCAATGATGGCAGGATATGGCCTGAGGCCATAAATGATGGTTGGGGCCATAATTGGCCAGGGAAGTATGATATGGCCAGAAGGCCATATAGCACAAGAGGGGGCCAAATTTTCCATAAAGAAATGATGTGGTCAATTGGCCTCAACCTAGTCCCAGGTTGGAATTGCTGCAACACCAATGGAGGAGGGTCATTCTTTGTGGTTGTGACAGTACCCCCTACCTTGAATTGTGAGCTCCTGAGCACCAAGATAAGGTAGAAGCCTGTTGAGGCTGTTGAGACGGATTGGACGTAGGGATTTTGGAGGTATTTGAATCTTGAAAAGAAAATTTTGAGCTGATAAAAGTGTTGGCATATGAATTGTGGTTTACTTGGTCTTCTCTTGACATTTGGCTTGAAAATGTTAAAGACATGATTTTGGAATTGAGAGTTATAAGAAAAGAAATTGAAGAAAATATAAAGAATAAAAAATAAAAGAAACAAATATGAAGAAAGAAAAAGAAAATCAAAAGGAAAATAAATTTTGAGGGGGAGTGTGAGCCTTAGAAGTAATTTCATATACCCAAAGGACCACAAATACAAAATTAACATATAAATATAAATAAAATAAATCTATTTATATTATTAAAATAAAAATCAAAATATAAATATAAATTTATATTCACAATTAAAAATTTTAATTACAATTTAAAAATAAAATTACATTTATACTTGAAAAAATTAAGTAAAAATGAATTTTTAACAAAATTGTAAAAAAATAAACAAATTTGGAAAAAGGTTAAATAAAAATTATTATAACTTTTTATCCAATAAATAAACATATAAAAATTATTTCACCTTTGGATTCCTCATAAAAAATCAGGTGGGGTCACCTCTGAGTGAAAATTTTGTAACTCAACTGTAAATAAGCTTAAATTAAGTTTTTAGTATTTTCTGTATGAAAATTGAAAATCCTCAAAACTTTAATTTAATTCACATCACATGTAGTGTTAATCACCAAAAACTGTGTTAAAATTGAGGCGTTGTGTATATTTCAGAAGTTATGGGGAATTAAAGTATTTTCAATTGAATTCAATTGAAATGTCAAAATGTGCGCGTGTATTACATAAGTGAACTTTGATTTACATATGAGGTATCAATTATTACTGTATTGAACTGTACAACTCAATTGAATTACATATGTAAATTATAAGTATAATACATGATGAGGAATTAAAGGAAAAATAAATTGGAAAGATCAAATTTGGGGGGGAAAGGAACTCCAGCTCTAAGGGGGAGCTAGACCCCCAAAATCCTTTCTGACAGGTGTGGGATGTCAAAATTCACGCAAATGTTCATCACTTTTGGCCTGTAATTGAGTTACAGTGTCTGTGGACTCAATTGGTGATGAGGTTTTGATACCAACTGGGGTAGTTTTAGCTGTTGCCAAGAGGGTAAAACTACCCTTAAGATAAAACAATCATATTAAAAACAGTTTTGACTGGTTTCTACATCTCTTACACACATTCTGACGTGTTTTGAAGGCTCTAGACCAGGTATTGCTATAGTAATGGCTGATTTAAGGTTCTAAAATGGCTAAAAATGGCTTAAACCAGGGTTCAATGATGTCATAATTGGCTTTTCTGTTGTCAGACTGTTTTTCACGACTGACAAGAGTAAATTTCACTTTTGGAGTAAGAAAATTGATGGCTATAAAAGAATGTCTTCTTTGCCCCACTTTTCTCTTCATGTTAGAATCTTTTCCTTTTATTAATTAGTTTAAACACTGTTAAACCAATCAATAAAATATTCCAACCACCTTTCTTAAAATCATTTTAAACCTTTTAACCACGTGAAAAAATCATTATAATCATTGTTTGTAACTTTTATAATCATTTTTACCCCTGAACCACCCCAAAAGTGAATTAAAGCATCTTTCATCACTGTTAACTTTGTCACTTTGTTTCCAAATTCACTCTGGTCACTTTTGGGTGTGTTTTCTCTTTAATATTCTTTTTAAAGACTTTGTTCTTTAATTAATTGCTTGCAGTTCTTTGCTCAATTAATTCCAATTGAAATTGCTCTTGAAGAAATTTCTTTTGTAGCCTTAAAATATCTCTTGTAGAGTATTTTTTGGATAAATTTTTATTGTTGGTAAAACAATAAATCTTTATAATTTGATTGTTTTATACTAATAAAGTTATAAACAATACATTTGGCGTGTTTTCTCTTAAAAATAATATCTCTTACTATTTTTAATTGATTTTTACCTTATACAAATTTTGAGGACAGGAAAAGTACTTGATTTTTAATCAAAGTTTCATATCCACACCTTACATTTGGGGGCCCAACCGTGATATTTTACCTGTGACATATTTTTTTACTCTTTTCAAATCTTTTTTCTTATATTGAAAAATTTAAAAACATATAAAAAATACTTATAATCAAAAAAATTCATAAAAAATAAATTTTTTTCATATTATATGTGAGGCTTATATTTTCATTTCTTTTTGGAAATAAACTTTTTTTACTTAATTAATTGGTTTTTTCATTAATTTTAGTGTCTGACAACGTGGTAAGACAAGAAAACATTGAAACAGCCTCAACAGTAACAAGCATTATTCCTGCCAGTACTATTAATTCTGATCATAATAGTACTATTATTGTGACTCAGAATATTCAACCAGAGCCAATTTCTTCTGAATTAGTCAACTTGGAAATAAGTAATACTCTTCAGAAAGCCAAAGATTTGGCCAATAGTAAGTATTTTGACATAAAATTGCTAGTTTAAACCTTTTTAACCATAATTATGCCTTCAACCAAGTCAGGAGCCAGCTATAACCCCTCAAGCAGCTCCCAGAAAGGTAATAGACGTGATTATGGCAGAGGCCAATCAGGTACAGAAGGAAAAAGGTCAGTTGATGACTTCTAAACAACTAAAATGGGTCATTCTGAAGCTGATAATACCATTTTACCTTCAAAAAGTGCTGACACCGCCACAACAAGCCTCTGTGGACATATACAAAGCCAGCCACAGTGCATACAACAATGCACTTCAGTTCAAGGAGTACCAGATCCTTGCAGACCTGTGGAAGAATTGCATGAATTCTTACCTGACTGTGAGAAAGTTCCTGGGCCATCCCAATACTTGCAAATTGCTCAATGGATGGCATCCATTGATTGAGAAGAAAAACATGATGCTTTTGACACTAGAATGGAGGGAAAACAACCCTCCACCACCCAAACCAGTGCCAAAAAAAGCCCCAGTGGCCAGCAGCAGCAATTTCAACATGAAAAAGCAGCCACAAACTCCAAACAAGGGCAAAGGGAAGGCACCAGCCCCCAAACCTTACAGCCAGGGCTACAGAATCCCAAAGATTCAACAGGATGCCATGGAAAATGTATTTCAGATGGCCAGAACCATGATGAAATTACAAAAGAAGGAGGAAGCAAGATTAAAATATCAAAAATGATTTCTGATACTTTTGATTGTATTCCAGAGTTGTATGAAGCTATTTCTGACGTAAAAAGTCATCTTTCTGATAAAAATACATCAATTTGTGACAATCTTAAAACAAATAACTTGAGTCTGAGTCAAATAAATGATACACTTAAATGCTTTGAAAGAGTTTTAAGAACAATAAAAACTTCCAATAACAATAATTCTTTTGGAATTAAGATAAATGAACAATCTGCCATTATTGAAGAATTAAAAGACAAATATTCTAAATTCAATATTGATGACATAATTGAAACAAGAATAAAACAAGCCATAAACACTATCAAAGAAGATAATAAAAAAGCTCTTGATGATGATTTCAAAATCATTTGTATAAGTGAAGACAAATACAGCTGCCTTTAAAAAGCATTTTGATACCTCAAGAGAGGAAATATCAAAATTAACAATAAAGTTAAATGAAGTTATATCTGATTATAATAAACAAACAGAATTATGGAATGAGCTTACATATAAAGAGGATGATCATAAAAAGAATGTCATAGACTCTATAAAAAGCTTACAACATGAATTAAGAAATTCACAAAGGTGTAACAACAGTAAAATGAATGATATTGAACAAATGCTAAACACCTTGCCAAGAATGTCTACACCTCTGAACCAAAATGAGGGAGAAAGAATTACTAATACACAAGTATTGGATATTGAAAATTCACAGTTAAAAGATGAATTTTCTACTTCTTTTCATAACTTGGAACCATCAATGGGCCAAGCACTCTTGAAGAAAGTTCCAAAACTTAAAGAATGGCCTCACTTCAGTGGTGAAGGAGAGTATGACCATATGGAATTTATTAAAGGTATTGACATGATCAAAGAGGATTTTGAATTACCAGACAGATTGGTAACAGCAAGATTTAACACCTTGTTTACCAAATCAGCTCACAGATAGTACATCGAAAATAAGACAAGCACATGGACACCAGAGTTGGACTTGGTGGAAATCCCAAATAATTAAAAAATGGGAAAATGATGCTTTGAGGTTTAAAGTTGAAACAGCCTTTGAATATGCCAAATTTAATGCTGATAAAGACAAAGCTTTACCATGGTTTTGCCAACAAAAAGACAGATTAACAGCATTATATCCAGACATGTCAGAATTTATGATCCATAGAAAAATTCTGAGACAATGTGGAGGTGACTTAGAGCATGCTGTCAAAAGCAGGACTACTGAACAATCTTCAGCAGAGGATATTATCAATATATGAGAGGAAGTAACCACCAGAACCAAAATTTGTTCTAGTAGGGTGAATCTCAAAACAAGGTTTAATACACCTTGGAAAGATTCTGTGGACAAAAATCCCAAAGAAAACTATAATAATGTTAAGTATAAATCTGCAGATACAGTCAGAAAGTGCCATATTTGCCAAGGCACCACCCATTTAGCCAATAAATGTCCAAAAAGGGGGAAAATCAATGAAATTGACATTGAAAAGGAACCTGATGTTGAAAAAGAAGACATAATTGAAGACAATGCAGATGATAAGTCATCCATATTTTCTGAATCTTCAAAAGATATAGAAAATATCAATGCCACTCTTGACATCATGGAATCTTATTCCCACTTGCCACAATTGAGCAATGGTCAACCTAATTTATCAAAAGTTCAAGCTGCACAGCTTATGAAGACAAAACCAAACAGAAGGAAAGGTTATACAGCTGGTAACTCCTGTATAACAGAAGTGGTGATTGACAACAAGCCCACCAAACTTTTGCTTGACCCAGGAGCCTTCTGCTCTTGTGTTGGAAAATACTTTCTTAAGACTTGTGTACCAAATTTTGAAGACCAATTGTTACCAATTGATGGTATAAAGTTCAATAGTGCAAGTAATCCAAGGAGAGCACTAGGAATGTTTGAGACCAATGTCATATTCCCACACATAAATGGGAATTTAAGAATCACAGTTGAATTTGTTGTTATGAAAAATTGCTCTGGTACCCATTTTATATTGGAAAATGATTATTTAATCATGTATGGGATAGATTTGCATAGCAACAAAGACAGATACTTTACTATTGGAGACAATAAGCGCCAAAAATTTGCCTTTTTACCATTTAAAAGACAAATTACAGTAAACAAAGTATCACCAGTCAACTTAGAGTTAGAGAAATTCAAGTCTGAACAGCTAAATGAGGCTGAAATAAGCCTTGATCTGACTGATAAACAAGAAAATGAACTTTCTTCCCTTTTGTATGACCACAAAAGAGCATTTGCTTCAGATAAAGAACCTCTACGAGCAATTGTTGGCCATGAAGTTGACATCATTCTTAACATTGAGAGACCTTATCCACCACTCTTAAGAAGACCTGCATATCCAGAAAGCTCAAAATGAAGAGAAGCTTTAGAAATTCATATCAAAGCACTTCTGGACCTTGGTGTAATAAGAAAAGTAGGCCACAATGAATAAGTAGAAATAACTACACCAGTCATAGTGGCATGGCATAATGGAAAATCTAGAATGGTTGGGGACTTTAGAGCTCTGAACACTTACACTGTTTTAGACAGATACCCAATACCCAAAATCCAAATTTCCCTTACTCAAATATCTCATGCAGTGTATATAACCACTATGGATGCCCTTAAGGGATTCAATCAAAATGTGGTGACACCAAGAGCAAGAAAATACTTGAGAATTATTGTTCATTGTGGAGTGTATGAATACTTGAGGATTCCCTTTGGTATCAAAAATGCACCTTCACACTTCCAAAGAATGATGAATGAAATCTTCCCTGAAGAGCTCTCAGAGGGATGGTTAATCATTTACATTGATGACATTATTGTCTGTTCCAAAACTTGGGAGGAGCACATGTACAGATTGTCCAGAGTTTTGACAAAAATTCAATCAGTAAACATGAAAATCTCCTTGAAGAAATGTCATTTTGGATTTAAAGAACTTAAAGCACTAGGACATGTTGTATCTGGTTTGTCCCTTGGAATTGACAAAAACAAAGTTGCAGCAGTATTGCTAAAACCCATGCCTCAGAACAAGAAGGAAATTAAGTCATTCTTAGATTTTGCAGGATATTACAGGCAAAACATTAAAGATTTTGCATACGTAGCAAGACCACTTTATAAATTGTGTGACAAAGACACAGTATTTGAAATGACTGTTGACAGAGTCAAAGCTTTTGAGTCTCTAAGAGAAGCCTTGACCACTGCTCCACTCTTACTGATGCCAGACTTTAAATTGCCTTTCAAATTGTATATTGATGCATCAGGGGATGGACTGGGTGCTGAACTTCACCAAGTTCAGATCATAAATGATAAACCTATAGAAGGACCCATATGTTTCATATCCAGGAAAATCAAACCAACTGAAGCCAGATATGGGGAAAGTCAAATGGAATTTCTATGCCTTTTCTGGGCCTTGGAGAAACTGGACTACTTCTTAGAAGGATGTGGTTTTGAGGTGATAACATATTGTACAGCTGTCAAATCACTTTTAAACATGAAAACACCCAACAGGCATATACTCAGATGGCAAATAGCCATACAAGAATACAGGGGCAATATGAATATTGTTCATAAGGATGGGAATATTCATAGGAATGCAGATGGACTAAGCAGATGGCCATTACCAAATAATATTGATAATCCTGATTATGTGCCAGAAGAAGCTTCACCACAGATCCCAATAGAAGGAATAAGTGTTACAGACTTGAACACCACCTCCTTTGAAGAAGTCAGGAATAGTTACACTCAAGATAAGAATTGTAGCATCTTGTGCCAATTACTTAACAAAGACTGTAAATACAACTCTCTGATACATGCCTTGGATGAAGTATGAAAACAATCTTATGATGAAGGAATATTTCACCTACTGGATGGTATAATTTACCACAGGACCAAGCACACATGTGTCATGACAGTTATGGACAGGTCATTAATCAATCTTGTACTAAAGGAATGCCATGATAGCCCCTTTTCAGGACATCTGTCTGAATACAGAACAAGAGAGAAAGTAAAGACCTGCATATGGTGGCCAATGTGGCAGAACAAAGTTGCAGAGTATTGCAAAACCTGTGACAGATGCCAAAACACAAATAAATCCACTGGCAAGAGACTTGGAAATATGATAAAAATCCAAGAACCAAACAGACCTTGGGAAATTGTCCATATGGATTGGGTAACTGGACTACCACCAGGAGGTGACAGAAGCTATAATGCTTGCCTAGTAATTGTGGACAGATTCAGTAAAACTCCAATCTTTTTACCATGTCACAAGGATGATACAGCCATGGATACAGCTCTTCTGATATGGAATAGAGTAGTTTCATGGACTGAAATATTTACAAATATCATTAGTGATAGGGATCCCAAATTCACTTAAGCACTATGGACAAATCTTCACCAATTATTTGGCACTAAGCTGTCTTTCTCTACAGCCTACCACCCACAAACTGATGGACTGGCTGAAAGGATGATCCAAACCTTAGAGGACATGGTGAGAAGAATTTGTGCATATGGCCTTGAATTCAAAGATTGTGATGGATTTACCCATGACTGGTGTACTCTGCTGCCAGAACTGGAATTAGCATATAAAACATCAATCCATGCCAGTACCAATCAAACTCCTGCTATCCTAGAAAAAGGATGGAACCCCAAATTACCCCAAGATTCCTTGAGGAAAGATTTGATTGAAATACATCCCACAGCTGCTAGCTTCAAAGGAATGCCATGAAAAGCTAGAAAGCATGCAGTAAGGTTCATGGAAGACTCCTTTGCATATGCTAAAGACAAATGGGATAAATCACATGCAACTCCAGATTTCAAAGTGGGGGACCTAGTTCTTGTATCCACCACTAACTTCAATAACATCAAAAGGATGTAAAAAGTTTAAATACTCCTTTGCAGGACCTTTTGTTATCAAGGGCCTCCATGGAGAAAATGCTGTTGAAGTAGAGTTATGTGAAGAACTTAGCAATAAGCATCCTACATTTCCAGTGAGCTTGATAAAGCCATATAAATCTAGTGATGCTGAAAAATTTCCCTTGAGGAATAAAATTCCCCAAGCTATACCTCCTGTTGAGCCATCTGGAAGTAAGAAAATTACCAAATTTCTCAAAGAAAGAAGGTTGAGAACCAACAAAGTTAGGGAATACCTTGTTAGGTACAGTGACCCAACTTGTGAAGATGAATGGTTGCCAGAAAAAGACATACCTGAAGCTACTAAACTTCTCAGAAGGTTCAGACACACTAGAAATAACAATATTACAAAGTAATATTCTTTTTTAGGGGGAGGGAATGTGAGCCTTAGAGGTAATTTCATATACCCAAAAGACCACAAATACAAAACTGACATATAAATTGTCACAGGGGCTCTTGGAAGAAGAGGGCCTGGCACTCAGGAATCAAGAACTCACTTGGAGGGCTCCAGAGATAAAAGAATAATAAGACTGAATTTCTTTAAGAAAGAATAAAGGGGAAAACAAGTATGCCAAAAGATGAGGTAAGAAAAGATGAAGCCAATGGCCAAAGATAATAAAGAAGCCAAAAGCCAAGAAGCCAACCAAGTGAATCCTCAATTCACTGTTTCAACCTGCCAGAAAAGGAAATGGAATTAGTATAAGGATATGACCACCAATATCCACTGGACAGGCGAGGAAATAAAAGAAAAGGGTGCTGAATGACTGACTTAAGATTATCAGTATTAACTTTAATAAGGTAAAAGAAAATAAGGATAAAAATAAATCCACTATATTAATTAACTGGGGAAAAAGTCCCCAGGTGCTGAAAAGGTGGCCAGTATATGTGAAAAGCTGAAAGTTGATCCTGGAAGGTGGATCAATGACTGTATTGTCCGAATCGGGAAATACAGTTCTGGCCATCTTGAAATTTGAACTGTGTGATGGAATTCCCACAGTAGAATAAGAAGTGGCCCAATTGGGCCAAGGCCATACAGGTTGATTGAATAAGGCCTGTACGGATGAATTGGGTTGTCCAAGGAGTATTGAATACTTGATGTCTTGACAACTGATTGAATTTTGTAATACCTCTTGAGAATTGACCTTAGAATAATCCTGAATGAATTGTACCAACCCACCTCCTGCAGATACAGGTGGTTGGGATCCTTGAATGATCTTCTGAATTGCCGCCATGGATTGCCAGACTGATAAGCTGAAAAGTCCTCCTTCGAAATGGGCGTTGGAATTATGGACCTTGAAATGGAAAGGTGGAATTGGGTCCTGAAAACGTCACCATTGGATTGCTGAGTAAAAATGGTGCATAATGGTATATAATACCATATATGCACCACACCTGCAATCTTGAGTACGGAGTGCATGAAGGAAAGGAAAGAATTCCCCTTAAGTTGAGGGAAATGCTTGTTGAGATGATTTGGTGGCCTCTGGTGGTTGCCAGAGGCCATGACTGTGAAGTTGGTCCATGGTGGTCCAGGGCCAAAAATGGGTCCTACGGGATTTGTGGCCAAAAATGGATCCAAGGTGTTTTTGGTCCAAGGGATTGGTGGCCAAAAAATGGATCAGGTGGGCCCAATTGTGGTTTGGGACCCACCTGGCCTTGGGGGCTAGGTGGCTGCCCCCTTTGGCCTCATTGGATTAGGCCAAAAGGGGCCTAATCCGCCTACGGACCGCGGACGGCGTATTACGGCCCGCGGACCGTAGAAGCCGTGGGGGGCCTAAATGGCCCAAAAAGGCCATTTAGGCCAAAACCCCCATAATGAAAGGGGTGGCCATGGGGCCTGGAAGCCCCTGGAAGACAAAGGGACCCCCCAGGCCCAAAAACAGTGATGGTGGCCTGGGGGTTGGTGAGGTGGAAATTGGCCAAGAGGGCCAATGACGCAGGATATGGCCTGAGGCCATAAAGGATGATGGGGGCCATAAGTGGCCAATGGAATGGGTTATGGCATAAGAGCCATGGAACACCCAAAAGGGGTCAATTGGCCATAATTGATATGACATGGCCAATTGGCCCCAACTTGGCTCCAGGTTGGATTGCCGCCGCCATCAAGGAGGAGGGTCAAAATACGTGGTTGTGACAGTACCCCCCTACCTTGAATGGTGAGCTCCTGAGCACCAAGATAAGGTAGAGGCCTGTTGAGGCTAATGAGACGGATTTGACGTAAGGATTCCAGAGGTATTGAATCTTGAAAAGAAGAATTGAACTGATAAGCTTGTTGGCATATGAATTGAGGTTGACTTGATCTTCTCTTGACATTTGGCTTTGACAAAGTTGAAGACATGATTTGACGTAAGGATTTTGGCGTTAAAGAGTTATAAGAAAAGAAATTTTGAAAAAATATAAAGAGTAAAAGAGAAAAGGAAACAGATATAAAGAGAGGAACAGAAAAAATAAAGAAAATGAAATTTGAGGAGGAATCCAATCTTCATCACGGATTACGACAATTGATTTTGAAAGTGACCAAGGACCTGGATAAAAGAATTTGATTCCAGGTGCTCACAGAGTGGCCAAGGTGATGTTTTGACAGATTGTAGACCCCTCAGGGAAGTGCACACCAGGAGAGGAACTTACTTTGAGTAGTTGCCACTCCCGCCAGTGCCATAAATGAGAAACTCTTGATAAATGAATGTGTTGAAAGAATAAAGTCTTGGGAAGGAGAATAAAAAGGAATGGTCCATTTTCCCAAGTGTAAATGGCCATAAATTTGGAATTCGGATGTTGAAAGCCGGGCCAAAAGGTCTGTGTCCAAATTGAAAAGTGCTCACAGAGTGGCCAAGGTGATGCTTACAACAAGGAAGAGTAGAATACCCCTAAAGGTGCATACCAGGAGTGGGACTTACTTTTGGTAATTCCTCTCCCCACCAAGCACCATAAAAATTCAAGCCATTGAAGAATTGGGTCCTGGCTTGTCAGGATATAACGAATGAAAATCTTTGACAAGTTCAGGACAATTCTTGAGGTTTTCAGCTGGTTCCCATGTGGATCTTTCTGAATCTTGACTGAAACCTTTCCATTCCACCAGATACCATAATTTTCTTCTCTTGAGCTTTGAATCCAGTACTTGAGAGACTTCTCATTCCTCTTCTTCTTCAATAATGATTGGAGGAGGAGGCTCTTGATGCCGATTTGGGATTGTTGATGTCTTGACTGGTTCCAAGAGTGAGATATGGAAGACTGGGTGGATGGACTTCCATTGAGATGGAAGCTTGAGGTGGTAAGCATGAGTACTGACTTTCTTCAAGATTGGAAAGGGACCCAACCATCTTTCAGACAGTTTCTTGGTGGGTCTAGTTGATTTGATATTCTTGGAAGAAAGCCATACCATGTCACCAGGATTGAAAACAGGTGGACTTGCTCTACTTTTATCTGCATACCTCTTAAACCGGTTTATGGCGATTTCAAGTTCTCTCTTGACATCTTGCTGTACTGATTGGATTTTTGTTGATAACTTTCCAGCAGGAGTATCTTGAGTGATGTGAACTGAATCAAATTGTGGATCTCTTCCATAAACAGTGAAAAACGGTGATTGCTTGGTTGAAGAGTGATCAGAATTATTGTAGGCAAATTCAGCCAGAGGGAGCCAGGTGTTCCAATCATCTTGATGATAACTGACATACATCCGAAGATACTGTTCTAGTATCTGATTTACCCTCTCTGTCTGTCCATCAGTTTCTGGGTGATAAGCAGTTGACAAGTCTCTTGAAATCTTGAGCTGCTGGCAAAGGTTGGTCCAGAAGGAAGAAACAAAAAGTGAACCTCTATCACTGACAATGCTTGATGGGAGGCCATGCTTTGAGAAGATATTCTTGATGAATAAATGGGCCAAATCCAAAGAAGTTATTGAAGACATTGTTGGAATAAAAACCGCCATCTTTGAGAATCTGTCCACTATGACAAGAATTGAGTCAAAAGAATTGGACAGGGGCAGTTGAGTGATGAAATCCATTGAGAGACAAATCCAAGGACCATTTGGAATTGGAAGAGGTTTGAGGAGTCCAAACTTCTTATGGTGGATATTCTTGTTTCTTGAACACTGTTGACAGGATGATACATAATCCTTAATGAATTGGGTCATGCCGGACCAGTGGAAATCCCGCTTGACAAGTTTGAGAGTCTTCTCTTGGCCAGGGTGTCCAGCTAGAGTAGAGTCATGACGCTTTTGAAGAATGCTGAGTTGAATTGTGGAGTCATTTGGGACTACCACCCGATCTTTGAAGAGAAGGAGTTGGGAGGAGGAATCAAGAGAATAATCTTGGACAGATTTACCTTTACCCAAATCTTGAAGGATACTTCTGTACTGAGGATCTTGCCATAATTTCTTCTGAATTGAATCAATCAAATTTGAAAAAGAATCCACCTTGACTGCAAAAAACTTTGAGGGTTGAACTTCATCTTGCTTAATGAGTTGTTGAAAATTCATTGGATTCTTGCTGATGAAATCCTCCCCCCTCTCCGGATAGACGTCGTCCCGACGTGATAAGGCATCTGGAAGAGTTGCTAGGCGGCCAGGGTGGCAAGTGATTGAAAAATGAAATTCAGATAAGAATTCGGCCCAACGGGCTTGACGGCGAGTAAGGATCTTTGATGACATAAAGTACTGAAGAGAAGAATGATTGGTGAGAACTTCAAAAGGAGAGGACAGAGAAAGAAGAAAAGCCCTCCAGCGCTTGAGAGCCCAGACTATACCAAGGAGTTCCTTGTCATGAATTTCATAGTTGAGTTCTGCTGGAATAGGCTTGCGGCTGTCAAAGGCAATGGGATGTTTTCCTGAGTCAGAGACCTGACTCAGTACAGCACCCAAAGCATAATCGGATGCATCGGTCTCTACAATGGCCAGTAGAGAAGGATTGAAGTGGGAAAGGATTGGAGCGGTAGTGAAGGCCTCTTTGAGTTGATGAAACTGGCTAAGAGCTTCCTCATTGAGGGGGAAACAGGAATCTTCCTTGAGGAAACTGGTGAGTGAACTGATTTTCTTTGAATAATTCTTGATGAAACGGCGGTAGAAGTTGGCAAAGCCAAGGAAGGATTGAAGAGCCTTGAGGTTTCTTGGAGGAGGCCAATTAAGGATCTTCTGGACTTTTGCTTGGTCCATCTTGAGGCCTTCAGAAGAAACAACATAACCAAGATATTCTACACTAGAAACATGAAAAAGGCATTTAGAAGCCTTGGCAAAAAGGTTATTGGCTCTGAATCTGGAAAGAACAGTGGACACATGGGTGACATGTTCTTCCTCAGATTTGGAAAAGACCATAATGTCATCCAAATAAACCACAACAAAAACATCAAGAAGATCTTGGAATATATCATTGACAAGATTCTGAAAAGAGGCAGGAGCATTGGTGAGCCCAAATGGCATAACCAAGTACTCAAAACTGCCATATTTAGTTCTGAAGCATGTCAAATGTTCATCACCCTCCTTGATTCTGAGCAGGTTATATGCACCACACAAATCAATCTTGGAGAAGATAGAAGAACCATTAAAGACATTAAGAAGCTGGTTCATAGGAGGAACAGGATATTTGTTCTTCCTAGTGACAGCATTGAGTTTGCAGTAATCAACACACAAACGGAGGCCACCATCTTTCTTTTTAACAAAGAGGACAGGTGCTCCTGTTGAGAAGGAGCTTGGCCGGATGAAACCTTTCTCTACATTCTCTGAAATGTAGGCCCTGAGTGTATCTGACTCTTGTTTGGATAAAGAGTAGATCACCCCAACTGGAGGTAGAGACCCCCCCAGTTTGATATGATGATCACAGGCACGGTGAGGAGGAAGTTTCTCTGCTTTCACCTTGGAGAATACATCCAAGTATTGGTGATAAACAGAGGGAACAACCTTCATCACGGTTTCTACTTCTTCTGGCTCTTCCTCTTCATCCCACAACTCCTCCAGGGAGTCATGATAAGATGAAGGAGGAAGGTCCATATTCCCAAAGAAGAGATGAAGTGAAGATACAGAATTATCTTCCCCAACATCTTGAATCTCTTTGAAGACTTCATCTCCAGATGATGGTAATGACAGATGGGAATTAAGGGAAGGAATATGGACAGAAGATGGAACTGATGGTGTTCTAGAATCACCAACCAGAGCTGCACATGATTTGGCAGAGGAAGAGTCATTACGGAAGGAATTGGAAGGATCAGAATAGTCCTTTTGATCAGTATTAAAGGTGATCAGCCCTTGCCTCCAATCAATAGAAGGATTAAAATGATTGAGAAAGTCAAAGCCCAATATGAGGTCTTCTCCCTTGGGAGTATCAATGACTAAAAAATCCCATTCAAAGCTTGGGAAGGAAGGGAGCTCAACCATATATTTAGTATGGTGAGTCACAAATAAGGAAGGGGACTCAGAGGAGTCCAAAATGATAAGAGGAATCTTCTCTGGAAGTTCTGACGTAGTCAATGAGTACTTGTGAACAAACTGCTTTGCAATGAATGAGTGTGTAGCACCAGAATCAATGAGAATACTGTAAAACACATCAGAAAGAGAAGAGAAAACAAAAAATTTGAGAGAATTCTTGACACCAGTATTCAGAATGCACAATTGTGCTCTGGAAGGAAAACTGTGAAGACCATTGAACACAACATGGTCTTCACTCAGGCTTTTCCCTGGCTGGGAAAACTGCCTGACGGTTGGGTAAGCTTGTTTTGAGGCCTTTTGACACAGGACTCAAGACTATGCTTCCCACCACAATAGGTACACAACCCCTCCTTGATTCTTCTTTCCTTTTCAGAACCTTTCAACTTGAAGTCCTTATTCAACAATGAAGAATGGGGCTTGTCCCGCTTTTGAGAATGAAATTTCTTCTTTGGTCTTGAACTTGAAGAAACTTGATGATGAGAAGAGTGAGACTTTGAGGCTTCAGGCTTCTTCTCTTGATGATGATTCTTCTCCTTCTGCCTCTCATGGTACCTGGTATCAAATTCCAGGCTGACGTCCATTAAGTCTTGAAGAGAATCAATGTTTGAAGGATGGGAGGCCAATTGATCCAGAATCCTGGAGGCCAAACCCTTCCTGAAATGATGAATAAGAGCCCTTTCACCCCAATCCCCAATTCTTGAAACCAAACTCCTGAAATCGACAATATACAAAGCAACATGCCCACCTTCTTTCATCCTAAGGCCATCCAATTCAGCTTCTGCTTTTCTAACTTCATTTGGGTCTCCAAATAAAGTGAACAATTGGGATTCGAATAATGGCCAGGAATTGAGGAGATAATTTGAGTCTTGATTATTGAGGTTGGAAAGATAAGGCTCAATCCATTTTGCAGCCCTGCCAACTAAGAATGAAGTGGCATAAAGAACCTTCTTTCTTTCTTGAGAGAAGTTTGCCGGGTCATTATGAAAGATGAGTTGGCAAGACTGAATAAAGCTTCTGACTTTGAAGGGCTGAGTCCCATCAAAGCATTCTGGAGCCTTCATAGAGGGAGTCTTGAAGGCTGGTGGTCTTGATAATTCAGAAGAAGAAGCTGCTTGCAGATTGGCCATAATCTGAGTCATTTGTTGCATAATGGCCAATAAAGACGGTTCGGGCTGATGAGAGGAAGGCTGATCAGACTGGGCTAGAGTTGGTCCTCTGGTGCCCTCAGATGCTCCCACAGGAGCAGGAGCAGCCTCAGTGCCATTAGACTCTTCCTCTTCCACAGAATTCTCCTCCTCCTCTTCACCATCTTCACCTTGAACCTTGGGACTGGTTCTTGAAAATCCTGGGAATCCGCCAACCACTCCTGATAAAGACATTGACCTTCTTGGCCCTCTTCCTTCCTTCCTGGATGGTGCTGCTCCTTCCATAATGGGTCCTCTGTCCAATCTGGCCCTCAGTTGAGAAACTGCTGGGGTACCATCAAGAGGAGCCCTTGGAGTTGGAGTCAGAACAGCTTGAGCTCTGGCCTAAGATCTGGTCTGTCTTCCTGGAGGTGAATGTTGAACTGGCATGATTTCAGGAATAAACAACCAAAACAAATGAAATAAAATCAAAATTTTCTTGAAGTACAAAATCAACAATCAAATCTTGAGGAAATTGGATAATCAATGAATCAAAATTCTCCAAATACGTCAATCAATCAAATCAAATGAGTCTTGAAGTAAAAATCAATATCAATGAGAATCTTGAAGTCAATAAAAACAATCAATCAAACAATCAAAATCAAATCAAATCAAAATCTTGCAGAAAAAATCAATCAATCAAAATGAATTCTTGAGTCAAAATCAATTTATGTCAAAAATCTTGATGTGAATAATCAGCAAAATCAATAAAGTCTTCAGGTCAATCAATTATCTTGAGGTCAATTTCAATTATGTCAAATTAGTCAATCAAATCAATTTTCAAGTGAATTCTTCCAAAAAATCAAAAATTCTTGAGGAATAAATCAAAGTGAATCCTGATATGAAGAACGTGTCTGAATAACCTGATGAATAACTTGAGAACCAAAGATAAAAATGCCTGAATTATGGATAAAAATAGATTTATTAAGATTGAGAATGAGATTGAAAAGATAACAGAAATTAAAAAATGGGTCAGCTTTCAATTTTCAGAATGAAGAATGAATGAGGGAAAATTGAGAGGTGACGAAGAATCATAAGATCATAAAACGTCAAAGAATCATAATTTTGATGAAATGAATGAATGAATTTAAAATATAAGAATAAAAGAATGAATGAATGAAGAAGAATTATGAGTTAATTAATATAATGTCACAGGGGCTCTTGGAAGAAGAGGGCCTGGCACTCAGGAATCAAGAACTCACTTGGAGGGCTCCAGAGATAAAAGAATAATGAGACTGAATTTCTTTAAGAAAGAATAAAGGGGAAAACAAGTATGCCAAAAGATGAGATAAGAAAAGATGAAGCCAATGGCCAAAGATAATAAAGAAGCCAAAAGCCAAGAAGCCAACCAAGTGAATCCTCAATTCACTGTTTCAACCTGCCAGAAAAGGAAATGGAATTAGTATAAGGATATGACCACCAATATCCACTGGACAGGCGAGGAAATAAAAGAAAAGGGTGCTGAATGACTGACTTAAGATTATCAGTATTAACTTTAATAAGGTAAAAGAAAATAAGGATAAAAATAAATCCACTATATTAATTAACTGGGGAAAAAGTCCCCAGGTGCTGAAAAGGTGGCCAGTATATGTGAAAAGCTGAAAGTTGATCCTGGAAGGTGGATCAATGACTGTATTTTCCGAATCGGGAAATACAGTTCTGGCCATCTTGAAATTTGAACTGTGTGATGGAATTCCCACAGTAGAATAAGAAGTGGCCCAATTGGGCCAAGGCCATACAGGTTGATTGAATAAGGCCTGTACGGATGAATTGGGTTGTCCAAGGAGTATTGAATACTTGATGTCTTGACAACTGATTGAATTTTGTAATACCTCTTGAGAATTGACCTTAGAATAATCCTGAATGAATTGTACCAACCCACCTCCTGCAGATACAGGTGGTTGGGATCCTTGAATGATCTTCTGAATTGCCGCCATGGATTGCCAGACTGATAAGCTGAAAAGTCCTCCTTCGAAATGGGCGTTGGAATTATGGACCTTGAAATGGAAAGGTGGAATTGGGTCCTGAAAACGTCACCATTGGATTGCTGAGTAAAAATGGTGCATAATGGTATATAATACCATATATGCACCACACCTGCAATCTTGAGTACGGAGTGCATGAAGGAAAGGAAAGAATTCCCCTTAAGTTGAGGGAAATGCTTGTTGAGATGATTTGGTGGCCTCTGGTGGTTGCCAGAGGCCATGACTGTGAAGTTGGTCCATGGTGGTCCAGGGCCAAAAATGGGTCCTACGGGATTTGTGGCCAAAAATGGATCCAAGGTGTTTTTGGTCCAAATTGGGTCCAAGGGATTGGTGGCCAAAAAATGGCTCAGGTGGGCCCAATTGTGGTTTGGGACCCACCTGGCCTTGGGGGCTAGGTGGCTGCCCCCTTTGGCCCCTTTTGGCCTCATTGGATTAGGCCGAAAGGGGCCTAATCCGCCTACGGACCGCGGTACGTGGCCTACGGACCGCGGACCGTAGAAGCCGTGGGGGGCCTAAATGGCCCAAAAAGGCCATTTAGGCCAAAACCCCCATAATGAAAGGGGTGGCCAGGAAACCAATGAAGGTGGCCATGGGGCCTGGAAGCCCCTGGAAGACAAAGGGACCCCCCAGGCCCAAAAACAGTGATGGTGGCCTGGGGGTTGGTGAGGTGGAAATTGGCCAAGAGGGCCAATGACGCAGGATATGGCCTGAGGCCATAAAGGATGATGGGGGCCATAAGTGGCCAATGGAATGGGTTATGGCATAAGAGCCATGGAACACACAAAAGGGGTCAATTGGACATAATTGATATGACATGGCCAATTGGCCCCAACTTGGCTCCAGGTTGGATTGCCGCCGCCATCAAGGAGGAGGGTCAAAATACGTGGTTGTGACATAAATATAAATAAAATAAATTTATTTATATTATTAAAATAAAAATCAAAATATAAATATAAATTTATATTCACAATTAAAAATTTTAATTACAATTTAAAAATAAAATTACATTAAATTTTGAAATTGTAAAATTACATTTATACTTGAAAAAATTAAGTAAAAATGAATTTTTAACAAAATCGTAAAAAAATAAACAAATTTGGAAAAAGGTTAAATAAAAATTATTATAACTTTTTATCCAATAAATAAACATATAAACATTATTTCACCATTGGATTCCTCATAAAAAATCAGGTGAGGTCACCTTTGAGTGAAAAGTTTGTAACTCAACTCTAAATAAGCTTAAATTAGGTTTTTAGTATTTTCTGTATGAAAATTGAAAATCCTCAACACTTTAATTTAATTCACATCACATGTAGTGTTAATCACCAAAAACTGTGTTAAAATTGAGGTGTTGTGTATATTTTAGAAGCTATGAGGAATTAAAGTATTTTCAATTGAATTCAATTGAAATGTCAAAATGTGTGCGTGTATTACATAAGTGAACTTTGATTTACATATGAGGTATCAATTATTACTGTATTGAACTGTACAACTCAATTGAATTACATATGTAAATTATAAGTATAATACATGATGAGGAATTAAAGGAAAAATAAATTGGAAAGATTAAATTTGGGGGGAAAGGAACTCCAACTCTAAGGGGGAGCTAGACCCCCAAAATCCTTGCTGACAGGCGTGGGATGTCAAAATTCACGCAAACATTCTTCAATTTTTCCCTGGAATTGAGTTACAGGGTCTGTGGACTCAATTGATGATGAGGTTTTGATACCAACTGGGGTAGTTTTAGCTGTTGCCAAGAGGGTAAAACTACCCTTAAGATAAAACAATCATAGTAAAAACAGTTTTAACTGGTTTCTAGGTCTCTTAAACACATTCTGACGTGTTTTGAAGGCTCTAGACCAGGTATTGATATAGTAATGGCTGATTTAAGGGTCTAAAATGGCTAAAAATGGCTTAAACAAGCCCTTTTTTAGTCTAAACCAGGGTTCAATGATGCCGTAATTGGCTTTTCTGTTGTCAGACTGTTTTTAGCGACTGACGAGAGTAAATTTTACTTTTGGAGTAAGAGAATTGATGGCTATAAAAGAATGCCTTCTTTGCCCCACTTTTCTCTTCATGTTAGAATCTTTTCCTTTTATTAATTAGTTTAAACACTGTTAAGCCAATCAATAAAAGATTTCAACCACCTTTCTTGAAATCATTTTAAACCTTTTAACCACGTGAAAAAATAATTATAATCATTGTTTGTAAATTTTATAATCATTTTTACCCCTGAACCACCCCAAAAGTGAATTAAAGCATCTTTCATCACTGTTAACTTTGTCACTTTGTTTCCAAATTCACTCTGGTCACTTTTGGGCAGTTTTTCTCTTTAATATTATTTTTAAAGACATTGTTCTTTAATTAATTGCTTGCAGCTCTTTTCTCAATTAATTCCAATTGAAATTTCTCTTGAAGAAATTTCTTTTGTAGCCTTAAAATATCTCTTGTAGAGTATTTTTTGGATAAATTTTTATTGTTGGTAAAACAATAAATCTTTATAATTTGATTGTTTTATACTAATAAAGTTATAAACCATAAATTTGGCGTGTTTTCTCTTAAAAATAATATTTCTTACTATTTTCAACTGATTTTTACCTTATACAAATTTTGAGGACAGGAAAAGTACTTGATTTTTAATCAAAGTTTCATATTCACACCTTACAGAGAGTCCAATCTTCATCACAGATTTTGACAGTTGATTTTGAAAGTGGCCAAGGACCTGGATAACAGAATTTGATGCCAGGTGCTCACAGAGTGGCCAAGGTGATGTTTTGAAAGATTGTAGACCCCTCAGGGAAGTGTACACCAGGAGAGGAACTTACTTTTGGTAGTTACCACTGCCGCCAGTGCCATAAATAAGAAAATGTTTTGATGAATGAATGTGTTGAAAGGATAATATCTTGGGAAGGAAAAAAAAGAAAAAAAAGGTCCATTTGCCCAAGTGTAAATGGCCATCAATTGGAATTGATGTTGAAAGCCAGGCCAGAAGATCTGTGTCCAAACTGCAAAGTGCTCACAGAGTGGCCAAGGTGATGCTTACAACAGAAAAGAGTAGAATATCCCTAAAGGTGCATACCAGGAGTGGGACTTACTTTTGGTAATTCCTGTCCCCACCAAGCACCATAAAAATTCAAGCTTTTGAAGAATTGGGTCCTGGCTTGTCAGGATACAAAGAATGAAAATCTTTGACGAGTTCAGGACAATTCTTGAGGTTTTCAGCTGGTTCCCATGTGGATCTTTCTGAGTATTGACTGAAACCCTTCCATTCCACCAGATACCATAACTTTCTTCTCTTGAGCTTTGAATCCATTATTTGAGAGACTTCCCATTCCTCTTCTTCTTCAATTATGATTTAAGGAGGAGGCTCTTGATGCCGATTTGGGATTTTTGATGTCTTGACCGGTTCCAAGAGTGAAACATGGAAGACTGGGTGGATGGATTTCCATTGAGATTGAAGCATGAGTACTGACTCTCTTCAACATTGGAAAAGGACCCAGCCATCTTTCAGACAGTTTTTTGGTGGGTCTGGTTGATTTGATGTTCTTGGAAGAAAGCCATACCAAGTCACCAGGATTGAAAACAGGTGGACTTGCTCTACTTTCATCTGCATACCTCTTCAACTGATTTATGGCAACTTCAAGTTCTCTCTTGACATCCTGCTGTACTGATTGTATTTTTGTTGATAACTTTCCAACAGGAGTATCTTGAGTGATGTGAACTGAGTCAAATTGTGGATCTCTTTCATAAACAGTGAAAAATGGTGATTGCTTGGTTGAAGAGTGATCATAATTATTGTAGGAAAATTCAGCCAGAGGGAGCCAGGTGTTCCAATCATCTTGATGATAACTGACATACATCCAAAGATACTGTTCTAGTATCCGATTTACCCTCTCTGTCTGTCCATCAGTTTCTAGATGGTAAGCAGTTGACAGATCTCTTGAAATTCTGAGCTGCTGACAAAGATTGGTCCAAAAGAAAGAAACAAAAAGGAGACCTCTATCACTGACAATGCTTGAAGGGAGGCCATGCTTTAAAAAGATATTCTTGATGAATAAATGGGCCAAATATAGTGAAGTTATTGAAGACATTTTTGGAATGAAAACCACCATTTTTGAGAATCTGTCCACTATGACAAGGATTGAGTCAAATGAGTTGGACAGTGGCAGTTGAGTTATGAAGTCCATTGGAAGACAAATCCAAGGACCATTTGGAATTGGAAGAGGTTTGAGGAGTCCAAACTTTTTGTGGTGAATATTCTTGTTTCTTGAACACTGTTGACAGGATGAGACATAATCCTTGATGAATTGAGTCATGCTGGACCAGTGAAAATCCCGCTTGACAACTTTGAGAGTCTTCTCTTGGCCAGGGTGTCCAGCTAGAGGAGAGTAATGCCGCTTTTGAAGAATTCTGAGTTGAATTGTGGGGTAATTTGGGACCACCACCCAATCTTTGAAGAGAAGAAGTTGGCAAGAGGAATCAAGGGAATAATCCTGAATGGATTTTCCTTTTCCCAATTCTTAAAGGATACTTCTGTACTGAGAATCTTGCCATAGAGCCTTCTGAATTGAATCAATCAAATTTGAAAAGGATCCCACCTTTACTGCAAAATATCCTTAAGGTTGGACTTCATCCTGCTTGATGAGCTGTTGAAAGTTCATTGGATTCTTGCTGATGAAATTCTCCCCCCTCTCCAGATAAACGTCATCCCAAGGTGATAAGGCATGCAGAAGAGTAGCTAGGAAGCCAGCGTGGTAAGTGATTGAGAAGTGAAATTCAGAGAGGAATTCAGCCCAGGGGGTTTGATGGGGATTAAGGACTTTTGAAGACATAAAGTACTGAAGAGAGGAATGATTGGTGAGAACTTCAAAAGGGGAAGAGAGAGAGAGAAGAAAAGCCCTCCAGCGCTTGAAAGCCCAGACTATGCCAAGGAGTTCCTTTTCATGAATCTCATTGTTGAGCTCTGCTGGAATAGGCTTGGGGCTGTAAAATGCAATGGGATTTTTTCCTGAGTCAGGGACCTGACTCAGTACAGCACCCAAACCATAATCGGATGCATTGGTCTCTACAATGGTGTGTAGAGAAGGATTGGGACGGTGTTGAAAACCTCTTTGAGTTGGTGAAACTGACTGGGAGCTTCCTCCTTGAGGGGGAAACAGAAATCTTTCTTGAAGAAACTTGTGAGTGAACTGATCTTCTTTGAATAATTCTCAATGAAACAGCAGTAGAAGTTGGCGAAGCCAAGGAATGATTGAAGAGCTTTGAGGTTTCTTGGAGGTGACCAATTGAGAATCTGCTGGACTTTTGCTTGGTCCATCTTGAGGCCTTTAGAGGAAACAACATAACCAAGGTATTCTACACTAGAGACATGAAATAGGCACTTTGAAGCCTTAGCAAAAAGTTTATTGGCTCCAAGTCTTGAAAGAACAGTGGACACATGTATGACATGCTCTTCCTCAGATTTGGAAAAGACCATAATTTCATCCAAATAAACCACAACATAGGCATCAAGAAGATCTTGGAATATATCACTGACAAGATTCTGAAAAGAAACAGGAGCATTGTCGAGCCCAAATGGCATACCCAAGTACTCATAACTGCCATATTTAATTCTGAAGCATGTCAAATGTTCATCACCCTTCTTGATTCTGAGCAGGTTATATGCACCACACAAATCAATATTGAAGAAGATAGAAGAACCATTAAAAACATTTAGAAGATGATTAATAGGAGGAACAGGATACTTATTCTTCCTAGTAACAGCATTGATTTTGCGGTAATCAACACACAAATGGAAGCCACTATCTTTCTTTTTGACAAAGAAGACAGGTGCTGCTGTTGAAGAGGAGCTTGGCCGGATGAAACCTTTCTCTACATTCTCTGAAATGAAGGCCCTGAGTGTATCTGACTCTTGTTTGGATAAAGAGTAGATCACCCCAACTGGAGGTAGAGACCCCTCCAGCTCAATGTGATGATCACAGGCACGGTGAGAAGGAAGTTTCTCTGCTTTCACCTTGGGGAATACATCCAAATATTTCTGATAAGTAGAAGGAACAACCTTCATCACAGTTCTACTTCTTCTGGATCTTCCTCTTCATCCCATAACTTCTTCAGGGAGTCATGATAAGATGAAGGAGGAAGGTCCATATTCCCAAAGAAGAGATGAAGTCAAGATACAGAATTATCTTCTCCAACATCTTGAATCTCTTTGAAGACTTCATCTCCAGAGAATGGTAATAACTGAGGGGAATTTATGGAAGGAATATGGACAGATTATGGGAATGATGATGTTCTAGAATCCCCAACCAGAGCTGCACATGATTTGGAAGAAGAGAAGTCATTACAAAAAGATTTGGAAGGCTCATAATAGTCCTTATGATCAGCATTAAAGGTTATCAGCCCTTGCCTCCAATCAATAGAAGGAGTAAAATGATTTAGAAAGTCAAAGCCCAAAATGAGGTCTTCTCCCTTGAGAGTATCAATGACTAAAGAGTCCTATTCAAAGCTTGGGAAGGAAGGGAGCTTCACCATATATTTAGTATGTTGAGTCCCAAATAAGGAAGGGGACTCAGAGGAGTCCAAAATGATAAGAGGAATCTTCTCTGGGAGTTCTGACGTAGTCAATTAGTACTTGTGAACAAACTGCTTTGCAAAAAATGAGTGTGTAGCATCAGAATCAATGTGAATACTGTAAACAACATTCGAAAGAGAGGAAATAACAAAGAATCTGAGAGGATTCTTGACACCAGTATTCAGAATTCACAAATGTGCTCTGGGTGGAAAACAGTGAAGACCATTGAACACAACATGATCTTCACTCAGGCTTTTCCCTGGCTGGGAAAACTGCCTGAAAGTTGGATAAGCTTGTTTTGAGGCCTTTTGAAACAAGACTCAAGACTATGCTTCCCACCACAATAAGTACACAAGCCCTCCTTGATTCTTCTTTCTTTTTCAGAACCTTTCAGCTTGAAGTCCTTATTCAACAAGGAAGAATGGGGCTTTTCCCACTTTTAAGAATGAAAATTCTTCTTCTTGTGACTTGAGCTTGAAGAATTTTGATGATTAGAAGAGCTTAACTTTGAGGCTTCAGGCTTCTTCTCTTGATGATGATTCTTCTCCTTTTGCCTCTCATAGTACCTGGTATCAAGCTCCAGGCTGACATCCGTTAAGTCTTGAATAGAATCAATATTTGAAGGATGGGAGGTCAATTGAGCCACAATCCTGGAGGCCAAACCTTTCCTTAAAGGATGAATAAGAGCCCTTTCACCCCAATCTCCCATTGTTGAAACTAAACGCCTGAAATTGGAAATGTATAAGGCAACATGCCCACCTTCTTTCATTATAAGGCCATCCAACTCTGCTTCAGCTTTTCTAACTTCATTTTGGTCCCCAAATAAAGTGAAGAGTTGGGATTCAAACAATGGCCATGAATTGAGAAGATAATTTGTGTCTTGATTAGTGAGATTGGAAAGATAAGGCTCAATCCATTTTGTAGCCCTGCCAACTAAGAATGAAGTGGTATAAAGAACATTTTTTCTGTCTTGAGAGAAATTTGCTGGGTCATTGTGAAAAATAAGTTGACAACACTGAATAAAACTTCTGACTTTGAAGGGTTGAGTCCCATCAAAACATTCCAGCACCTTCATAGATGGAGTCTTGAAGGCTTGTGGTGTGGAAACTTCAGAAGATGCAGAAGCTTGAATATTGGCAATAATTTGTGTCATTTGCTGAATGATGGCCAATAAGGATGGTTCAGTCTGGTGAGAGACAGGCTGATTAGACTGGGCTAGAGTTGGTCCTCTGGTGCCTTCAGATGCTCCCACAGGAGCAGGAGAAGCCTCAGTTCCATCAGAATTCTCCTCCTCCTCTTCACCATCTTCACCTGGACCTCTAAATGTAGTCCTTGACATGCGTTGAAAACCACCAACTACTCCCAAGAACAAATTTGATCTTCTTGGCACTCTTCCTTCCTTCCTGGATGGTGCTGCTCCCTCCTTGATTGGTCCTCTGTTGTCACAGGGGCTCTTCTAAGTGAAGAGGGCCTGGCACTCAGTAAACCAGGACTCACTTATGGAGGGCTCAAGGATATGGAAAGATGGGATACACTTAAGAGTGTAAGGAATGAATTACTATAATAAAAGATATGAGAAAAGCAGCAACAAGAAATAAGAATAAGGAATAGAAGGGCCAACCACAAAAAAGTCCAAGTCCACTGTTTCAACCTGTCAGAATGGAAAGAGAAGGGTTAATAAGGATATGGCCACCCAACTCATACTGTACAGGCAAAGAGAGAAATGCAAAGACTAACTTAAAATCAAATAATTATAATACCCAAAATAAGGATAAGAATAATTATAAAATAATAAATAAACTAAATTAATTAACTGGGGAAAAGTCCCCAGGGGGGAGAAAGAAGGGCTGGTATATGTGAGAAACACCAGCTCTGATCCAGAGGAAGAATTTTCATGAGAGGATTGTATTATTGAATTGAGTCTGGCCAATACAGGCCCTGTACAGCTGTACAGAACATGTACAAGAGGTGTGGTGTATTTGAGTGATCATACAGTTCCATAATGGTGTATTGAAATTGTATTGGGTGAATCCAACCTGTACAGGTATTGACAGGCTGTATTGATGTACCAAACTGTATGCATGTTTCAGAATGAAGATTGCTGAAACTGAATGCTGATGCAGATACTGGATTTGCTGATTTGAGGTGTTTGAGTGGGTGTATTGATTAATACCCTTACCCCTGGTGAGTGGTTGTTACAGTATCCCCCTCTTGAAACTGGTGGGCTCCTGAACACCATAATACCCTGCCACTGTTGAGTGGCATCTCAATATCCCCACATTTTTTTCAAAAAATTTCTTTTTAATTTTCTTTTCCTCTTGACCATTATCCTGAAAATCCTTCTTCAATTCTTCTCTGTCAAATTAAATTGATTCCCCCCTTCTTTCAATTCTTGAGTAAATATTCCACTTCGAAATATGCTTTTCTTTTCTTCTGATTCAATCCATCTTGACCTTGGAATATGGCCTTGGGATATATCCCAAAATGATGGCCACTGAGCTCTTGTGCTCAAAAAATGATGCCAGATGAGTATATGAAATGTACTCATCTTGCAGGCCCAATTGAAAAATCCAGGAATTCCACCTTCCAGGGGTCTTGTCCCCATTGACCTTGGAAAATGCCTCAAAATACCCCAACCAGCCCTTCATAATGGTCCTGGGCTGGGGCCTTCTCTGTTGTGAATCTTGATGATTCTTGATTCTATGGCCATTTTGGCCTTTTTTTGGGTTTTTTGGTGTCTTGGGGTGATTTTGATTCATGGCCATTTATGGCCATTTTGGGTCTTTTTGGGCTTGATGGTATTTTTTATGACATATGGCCATATTGGCCTTTTTCTTGTCTTTGGGGTCCTACGGTCCATGGGCCATGGGCCATACGCTGTGGTCTACAGTCCGTGGTCCATGGTCCATGAGGGCTATTGGAGGCCCCCTGGACCCAGGGGTGCCAGGGGACCATGAATTGGCCCAGAGTCCAAGACACTCACCTTTATGGCCTGTGCCCATTGATGGGGTCCAGGGCCTCCCCAAAGGGGGTTTGAGCCTCCATTCTTGAGGCTTTGAGGGGGGGCCATAAATGAGTTATGGCCCCATTCTTGAGGTCAATTTCCTTTGGATTGAAATAGACTGATTTGGACGTCTTGAATCTTCTGCTTCTGCATTTCCAAATTTGACTGGTATGAAGATGAACCAAATGATGAGGACCAGTGGAATTTGATGATTGGGTAGAGAAACTAGTTTCCTTGTTCTTGTTTGTGTTTGGTTTGACTTCTATCCCCACTCTTATAAATACTAAAAAATGAAAAAATAATGGAACCTCCCAATACATGATTTGGGAGGGGGTGTTGCTGCTTTAAAGAAATAAAAGAAAGAAAATTATACAAGTAAAGAAAGGAATAAAAATAAAAGAATAAGAGAAAATGAGAGTAAAGAAAGGAATAAAGAAAAATCCTGATGGTTGGTCCTTCTTGTGGTGAGTTGCTTGATTCTGGCTAAGAGGTGTCTAAAAAATGAAAACCAAGCATTTGATGCTCACAGAGTGGCCAAGGTAATGTTTTACAAGAAGTAGAACCCTCAGGGATGCATACCAGGAGATGGAACTTACTTTCGTAACTTCCAATCCCCACCAAGCACCATAAAATTGAAAAGAATTGCCATAAATGACTTCTGAAATGAATTTCCGTAAATGACTTGAAGTGATGAATGTCTTTAATCATGAAGATTGGCATAAATTGAAATGATAAATAAGAGAAAAGAAATGAAAATAAAGAAAGAAACATTTGGCCATATCTTGATAAGGTCCAAATCGGAGGGTATTGGTGTTGTATGCTTCCTGAACCTGTCCAAAGAATTGACAAGTTCTCACAAAGTGGCCAAGGTGATTCCTACAACAACATATGGGTAGAATACCCCCTTAAAGGTGCATGCCAGGAGAGGAACTTACTTTCATAACTTCTTCTCCCCACCAAGCACCATAAATCAAACTCTTGAGGTAATTAGACCAGGCTTGTCTGGATATAATGAATGGAAATCCTTTACAAGGTCTGGTGAGTTTTTAAGGTTAAAAGCTGGTTCCCAGGTGGTTCTTTCTGGGTCTTCACTGAATCCTTTCCACTCTACAAGATACCATAATTTACCTCTTTTGAGTTTTGAGTCCAGAACCTGAGCCACTTCCCATTCTTCTTGCTCTTCCACTAGGATTGGTGGTGATGGCGATTGATGTCAATTTGGGATAGTTGAATGCTTAACTGGTTCTAATAAGGACACATGAAAGACAGGGTGAACTGACTTCCATTGCTGAGGCAACTTTAGGTGATATGCATGGCTGCCAATCTTCTTCAGAACTTCAAAAGGTCCCAACCATCTTTCTGATAATTTCTTGGTGGGTCTTGTTGTCTTGATGTTCTTGGAAGCTAGCCATACTTTGTCCCCAGGTTGGAAATCAGGTGGAATTGTCCTATTTCTATCTGCATACTTCTTTAATCTCCTTATTTGCTGACTCTAATTCTTCTTTGACAACCTGCTGTACTGATTGGAGTTTTGTTGATAACTTTCCAGCAGGTGAGTCTTGAGAAATATGGATTGAGTGAAAACTGGGATTTCTTCCATAAATGGTGAAAAATGGTGATTGCTTGGTTGATGAATGTTCTGCATTATTATAGGAAAATTCAGCCAGAGGGAGCCAGGTGTACCAGTCATCTTGATGATAGCTGACATACATCCAAAGGTACTGTTCTAGTATCTGATTTACCCTCTCTGTCTGTCCATCTGTTTAAGGGTGAAAAGCAGTTGAAAGATCTCTTGATATCTTGAGCTGCTGACATAATTGAGTCCAAAATGATGAAACAAATAAAGATCCTCTATCACTGACAATACTGACTGGAAGGCCATGCTTGGAAAACACATGACTAATGAAAATTTGAGCTAAGTCCAGAGCAGTGATTGTTCCATAAGTTGGAATGAAGATTGCCATTTTTGAGAACCTGTCCACAACTACTAGAATTGAGTCAAAGTTGTTTGACAAGGGCAATTGAGTGATAAAGTCCACTGATAATGAATTCCAAGGACCAGATGGAATTGAAAGAGGCTTGAGTAATCCAAACTTCTTGTGATGAATGTTCTTGTTTCTTGAACATTGCTGACATGAGGACACATAGTCCTTGATGAATTGATTCATGCCAGCCTAATACAAATCCCTCTTCATGAGCTTGAGGGTCTTCTCCTGGCCAGGATGGCCAGCCAATGGTGAGTCATGACGCTTTTGAAGAATATTGAGTTGAAGTTCTTCATTGCTTGGGATTACCACTCTATCTTTGAATAATAATAACTTGGCTTGAGGTTCAAGAGAATAATCTGGAACTGATTCACCTCTTGCTAGTTGCTTGAGTATTTCTTTATAGTCTTTGTCTTGCCGTACTTCTTTTTGAATCTTGTCCACTAAATCTGAGAGAATCTCCACTTTGATTGAGAAGAATCTTGACTCTTGAATTCCATCTTGCTTGAGTACTTGATTAAAAATTTTGAGGATTATTGCTGATGAAGTCCACCCCCCTCTCTGAGTACACGTCGCCCCGACGTGACAAGGCATCTGGTAAAGTGGCCAGCCTGCCTGGGCGGTAAGTGATAGTGAAATGAAATTCTGAGAGAAATTCAGCCCAACGGGCCTGACGACAAGTAAGAACTTTGGAAGACATGAAATACTGCATGGAAGAGTGGTCTGTCAAGACCTCAAAAGGATTGGAAAGAGAAAGAATAAATGCTCTCCAGCGCTTGAGAGCCCAAACTATGCCAAGGAGTTCCTTGTCATGAATTTCATAGTTCAGCTCAGCTGGGAGAAGCTTGCGACTATCAAATGCAATGGGGTGCGTTCCTGAGTCATTCACCTGACTCAGTACTGCACCCAATGCATAATCAGAAGCATCAGTCTCTACAATAGTAGGTAGAGATGGATTGAAATGGGATAAGATAGGAGCAGAGGTGAAAGCTTCTTTGAGTGCTTGAAACTGACTAAGAGCTTCCTCATTGAAGATGAAAGGAGAATATCTTTTAAGGAGGGAATTGAGAGAAGTGATTTTTTTGGACTAATTTTTAATGAAACGACAATAAAAATTGGCAAAGCCAAGAAAGGATTGAAGTGCTTTGATGTTTCTGGGCTGAGGCCAATTGAGGATCTGCTGAACCTTTGAAGAATCCATCTTGAGGCCATCACTTGAAACAACATAGCCCAAGTATTCCACACTTGAGGCATGGAATACACACTTGGAGGCTTTGGCAAATAAATTATTTTCTCTGAGTCTTTGGAGGACAGAGGTCACATGTTTGACATGTTCTTCCTCAGAAATTGAGAATACCATAATATCATCTAGATAAACCACAACAAACACATCCAAGAAATCTGCAAATATATCATTCACAAGATTCTGGAAAGAAGCAGGAGCATTATTCAAACCAAATGGCATGACCAAATTCTCAAAACTACCATATTTGGTTCTAAAGGCAGTTAAGTGCTCATCCTCCTCTTTGATTCTCAGAAGGTTATATGCACCACACAAATCTATCTTGGAGAAGATAGTGGAACCGTTGAATACGGTAAGGAGCTGGTTCATAGGAGGAACAGGGTATCTGTTCTTCCTAGTGACAGCATTGAGTTTGCAGTAGTCAACACACAAACAAAGACCTCCATCCTTTTTCTTAACAAAAAGGACAGGTGCCCCTGTTGAAGAGGAGCTTGGTCTAATGAAACCTTTCTCTACATTCTCTGAAATGTAGGCCCGTAGTGTTTCTGACTCTTGATTTGATAAGGAGTAGATAACACCAATTGGAGGTAGAAGACCCTCCAATTCAATATGGTGATCACAGGCGCGGTGTGGAGGAAGTTTCTCTGCTTTCACCTTGGAGAATACATCCAAATATTGGTGATAAGCAGGAGGGACAACCTTCAACACAGTTTCAATTTCTTCTGGCTCTTCCTCCTCATCCCACTGCTCCTCCAGGGATGCATGAAAAGATAAGGGAGGAAGGTCCATATCCCCTTGGAAGAGATGAAGTGAAGATATGGCAACATCTTCTCCAACATCCTTTATCTCTTTGAAGACTTCATCTCTTAATGGAAGTAATGACTGAGAGGGAATGATGGAAGGGGTATGGACAGAAGAAGGAAGGGAAGGTGTCTTAAGTTCACCAACCAGAGAAACACTGTTGACAGCAGTGGCTAAGTCATTACTAGTAGAAGGAATAATACCACCAGAATCCTTATGAATAGAATCATAGGTGATCAATCCATTTTTCCAATCAATAATGGGATTAAAGTGGTAAAGGCAATCATAGCCCAATATCAGGTCTTCTCCCTTGGGTGAATCTATGATAAAGAAGTCCCATTCAAAGCTTGGGAAGGAAGGCAAGTCAACTACCCACTTGGTATAATGAGTGATGAACAAGGCAGGGGATTCATTAGAATCCAGAATGAAAAGAGGAATCTTTTTAGGGAGCTCTGACAGAGTCAATGAGTACTTGAGAACAAAATTCTTTGCAATAAAAGAGTTTGTAGCACCAGAGTCAATGAGTATACTATAAAAAATATCAGAGATAGAAGAAAAAATAAGAAACTTTAAAGATTTATTGACACTAGTATTCAGAGTGCACAATTGTGCTCTTGAAGGAAATAAGTGAGAACCATTGAACACATCATGATTCCCACTCAGGCTTTTCCCTGCTTGCTAGGGAAGCCCCTTGATGATGACCCAGGCTTATTCTGAGGTCTCTTGAAGCATTTTTAAATTGGGTTCTTTCCACCACAATAAGTACACAACCCCCCTTTGATCCTCCTCTCCTTTTCAGAACCAATTAATTTATTGTCCTTATTGAGGAGAGCAGCATGAGGCTTGTCCTTTGAAGATTGAAACTGCTTGCCCTTCTTATTCTTCTTCTGGTGAGGCCTCTTTGAAGATGAGTTTTGAGGAGGCCTAGATTGATTGGATCCATTAACTGGAGGCTTCTTTTCTTGATTTCCACCCTTTTCTTTTTGCCTCTCATTATATCTTGTGTCTAACTCTAAAGTGACATCCATAAGTTCTTGAAGAGTATCAAAATTTCCAGGGTGAGAAGCCAACTTATCCAATAATCTTGATGCCAATCCTCTTTGGTAAACATGGATATAAGCTCTTTCCCCCCAATCTCCAATTCTTGACATTAAGCTTCTGAAATCTGCAATGTACAAGGAAACATGACCACTCTCCTTCATCCTCAAATTGTCCAACTCTTGTTCAGCTTTCCTGACTTCATTGGGGTCACCAAACAGAGTGAAGAATTGAGATTCAAATAATGGCCAATTATTGAGGAGGTAGGAAGGTTCTTTGTTGGAAATATTTGAGAGATAGGGTTCAATCCACTTTCCAGCTCTACCAGTGAGAAAAGAAGTTGAGTAAAGAACTTTCTTCCCATCAGAGAAGAAATTTGCTGGATCATTATGGAAGATTAATTGACAGGATTTGATAAATCCTCTCAATTTATGAGCTTGAGTACCATCAAAAGAATCAGGTGCCTTCATGGATGGAGTCTTGAAAGCAGGGGCTTTAGAATTGTCCCTGGGGGCAACTGCTTGAGTGAGTTGCCCCATTAATTGAGTCATCTGCTCCATCATCTTGATGAGACTTGGATCAGTTTGAGAGACAAGAGGTTGACTAGAAAGGGCTAGATTAGAACCCTGGGGCACCTCTGGAGCATTTGCCAAGTTATCTGCCACTTCAGTTTCCCCAGAATCTTCCTCTTCCACAGACTCTTCCCCCTCTTCATCTTCAACTTCCCCTAATCTTGCTCTTGCACCTTCAGACATGCCAGGATAACCACCCGAAAGTCCAGAAAAGGATCTTGATCTTCTAGATTTCATTCCACCTCTTCTTGAGGGTTCTGCTCCTTCCATTGGTGGTCCTCTGTCCAAATTTTCACTCAGTTGATGAACTGATGGTGTGCGGTCAAGAGGAGCTCTTATTGTAGGAGTAAGAACAGCTGGGATTTTTTGGGATCTAGTGTTCTTTTCTGGGGGACTATGCTGTACTGGCATTATGAACAGAAGTTGAATAAAAGAAACTTGATGGTATTGAGAACAGAAATCAGAACTTGGCCAAATCAATCACAATAAATCTTGATGAGTCTTGAGGAATCAATTCAATTCTTGAGGTGAAATCAACTTCAATCAACAATCAATCAATTCAATCAAAAATCAACAATAAATCAAATTCAAATCAAATATCAATAATCTTGAGTAATCAAAAATCAATCAATATTCATTCAATAATCAATCAGTCAATAAATCAGTGTCTTCAATATGAAATCAAGGTCTTGAGGAATCAATCAATCAATTCAAAATCTTCAGAATTCAATTCAAATATCTTGATGAGTCAAATAAATCAATAATCAAAATCAATTCTTGAGGATCAATAAAATATCTTGAGAATTCAAAGTCAATCAATCCAATCCAATGAAAAAAAATCCTGAATCACTGAATCAATAAACCCAATGAATCCCAATGAATAATCCAATCAATTAAACCAATCAGTAATTCCTAAATAGAACCTGAATAAGAACACAGAAAAAAATTGATTTGATAAAATGAATGAAGTGAATGAAATGGTCAGCAATGATTAAGAAAGAAGAAAAATCAATTTCATATGAATGAAATGAATGAGATGAAATTGATGAGAAAAAATCATAATCATTAAAGATCATTAAATCAGAAAAGAGATCATAATTGATGAATGAGAGAAAATGAATATAAATGAATGAAAGAAAGAATCAAATATGAGTTAATTAATTTAATGTCACAGGGGCTCTTCTAAGTGAAGAGGGCCTGGCACTCAGTAAACCAGGACTCACTTATGGAGGGCTCAAGGATATGGAAAGATGGGATACACTTAAGAGTGTAGGGAATGAATTACTATAATAAAAGATATGAGAAAAGCAGCAACAAGAAATAAGAATAAGGAATAGAAGAGCCAACCACAAACAAGTCCAAGTCCACTGTTTCAACCTGTCAGAATGGAAAGAGAAGGGTTAATAAGGATATGGCCACCCAACTCATACTGTACAGGCGAAGAGAGAAATGCAAAGACTAACTTAAAATCAAATAATTATAATACCCAAAATAAGGATAAGAATAATTATAAAATAATAAATAAACTAAATTAATTAACTGGGGAAAAGTCCCCAGGGGGGAAAGAGGGGCTGGTATATGTGAGAAACACCAGCCCTGATCCAGAGGAAGAATTTTCATGAGAGGATTGTATTATTGAATTGAGTCTGGCCAATACAGGCCCTGTACAGTTGTACAGAACATGTACAAGAGGTGTGGTGTATTTGAGTGATCATACAGTTCCATAATGATGTATTGAAACTGTATTGGGTGAATCCAACCTGTACAGGTATTGACAGGCTGTATTGATGTACCAAACTGTATGCATGTTTCAGAATGAAGATTGCTGAAACTGAATGCTGATGCAGATACTGGATTTGCTGATTTGAGGTGTTTGAGTGGGTGTATTGATTAATACCCTTACCCCTGGTGAGTGGTTGTTACATCTGTCTAATTGGGCCTTCAGTGGTGGAACTGCTGGGGTCCCATCAAGAGGAGCTCTTGGAGTAGGAGTGAGAACATCCTGAAATCTTTTCTGTCTTGCCAGAGGTGAATGTTGGAGTGTCATGATTGAATTAAAATAAAATTTAAATGAAAATAGTCAAAATTTGAATAAACAACTTGAGGCAAAACTGAAAGAGTCTTGAAGCTCAAATCAAAATCAAATCTTGAGGAAAAAATCAACAATCAATTAATTAAAATAAATCAATCAATTAAAATTAAATGTCAAATAAATTCCAAATCGAAATCTTGCAGAAAATCAATCAATCAAAATGAATTCTTGAGGCAAATCAATTTATGTCAAAATTCTTGATGTGAACAATCAGCAAAATCAATAAGATCTTCAGGTCAATCAATTTTCTTGAAGTCAATGTCAATTTATGTCAAATAAATCAGTAAAAATAAAAATTAAGTGAAATCTTCTTGAAAAAATCAAAATTCTTGAAGAACAGATCAAATATGAATCTTGATGTGAAGACGTGTCTGAATGATAATAAAGATCAATTTGTATTTCAATAATGAGGGCCTGAATATGAAGGATTTGATGAATTGAATGAAGATCAAAATGAGATAAGATTTCAAAAAAGAGAAACAAAAGATAAAATTGGGGTCAGCTTTCAATTTTCAGAATGAAGAATGAATGAGAGAAAATTGAGAGGTGACAAATAAAACATAAGTTCATAAAATGTTAAAGAGTCATAATTTTGATGAAGTGAAATGAATGAATTAAAATATAAGAATGAATGAATAGTAGAAAAATTTTGAGTTAATTAATATAATTTCACAGGGGCTTTTATGTAAGCAAGAGTGCCCTGGCACTCAGGAATCAAGAACTCACTTGGAGGGCTCCAGGAGATATAAGAAATAATAAAGATTAAATTTTTTTAAAGAATAGTAAGGGAAAAGACAAGTATGCCAAAGATAAAAGAAAAAGATAAGAAGCCAAACGCCAAAGATAATAGAAGAATCCAAAGGCCAAGAAGCCCACCAAGTGAATCCTCAATTCACTGTTTCAACCTGCCAGAAAAGGAAATGGAATTAGTAAACAACTTGACCACCAATATCCACTGACAGGCAAGGAAGAGAAGAGAAAAGGTGCTAAATGACTGACTTAAGATTATCAGTATTAGCTTTAATAAAGTAAAAGAAAATAAAGATAAAAATAAATCCAATATATTAATTAACTGGGGAAAAAGTCCCCAGGTGCTGAAAGGTGGCCAGTATATGTGAAAAGTTGAAAGACTGATCCTGGAAGGTGAGTCACCGGCTGTATTGTCTGAATTGGGTAAATACAGATCTGGTTATCCTGAAATTTGAACTGTGTGATTGAATTCCCACAGTGGAATATGAATTGGCCCAATTGGGCCAAGTACATACAGGTTGATTGATTGATGCCTGTATGGACCAATTGAGTTGTCCAAGGAGTATTGAAATACTTGATGCCTTGACAACTTATTGAAAGAATGTATAGCCTCTGAGAATGGCCCTTGGAATAATCCTGAATGAAATTGCCAACCCAACTCCTGCAGGGCCAGGTGATTGGGATCCTTGAATGGTCTTCTGATTGCCGCCATGGATTGCCAGACCAATGAGTTAAGAAGTCCTCCTTTGAAATGGGCGTTGAATTTTGGGACATTGATTTTGAAAGATGGAATTGGGTCCTGAAAACATCACCATTGTATTTCTGAGCAAAAATGGTGCATAATGGTATATAATACCATATATGCACCACTCCTGCAACCTTGAGTACAGGGTGCATGGAGGAGTGGAAGAATTTCCCTTAAGGTGAGGGGAAAGCTTGAACTGAGCTGATCTGGTAGCTACCAGAGGCCATGGGCTGAAAAGTGGTCCATGGTGATTATTGGCCAAAATTGGGTCCTGTGGGTCTTATGAGATTTGGGGCCAAAATTGGCTCAGGCGGACCCACCTGGCCTTGGGCGCTAGTGGGCTGCCCCCTCTTGCCCCTTTAGGCCTCATTGGGTTAGGCCAAAAGGGGCCCAATTGGCCCACGGACCGCTGACCATGATTATAGCCCACAGCCCATAGAGGCCCTAGGCCCCCTAATGAAAAGGGGTGGCCCAGAAACCCCTAGGAGACAGAGAGACCCCCCAGGCCCAAAAACAAAGATAGAGGCCTGGGGGTTGGGGATATGAGAATTGGCCAGGGAGGCCAATGATGGCAGGATATGGCCTGAGGCCATAATTTGCCAGGGAAGTATTATATGGCCAGAAGGCCATAGAGCACCAGAGGGGGCCAAATTGGCCATAAAGAAATGGTGTGGCCAATTGGCCTCAACTTGGTCCCAGGTTGGAATTGCCGCAACACCAATGGAGGAGGGTCATTCTTTGTGGTTGTGACAATTCTGAATATTCTTGTTTCTTGAACACTGTTGAAAGTATGAGACATAATTCTTGATCAATTGAGTCATTCTGGACCTGTGGAAATCCTGCTTGACAAGTGTGAGAGTCTTCTCTTGGCCAGGGTATCCAGCTAGGGGAGAATCATGATGCCTTCAAAGAATACTGAGTTAAATTGTTGGGTCATTTGGGACCACCAAATGATATTTGAGTAAAACAGGTTGGCAAGAGGAATAAAGACAATAATTTTTTACAGATTTACCTTTACCTAAATCTTGAAGAATACCTCTGTAGTGAGAATCTTGCCATGATTTCTTCTGAATTGATTCAATTAAATTTGACAAAAATTTCACCTTGAATGCAAAGAATTTTGAGGGTTGGACTTCATCTTTCTTAATGAGTTGTTAAAGGTTCATTGGATCCTTTCTGATGAAATCTTCCCCCCTCTCCAGATAAACGTTTTCCTGATGCAATAAGGAATTTGGAAGATTAGCTAGGTGGCCAAGGTAGTAAGTGATTGAAAAGTGAAATTAAGAAAGAAATTCAGCCCAGTGGGCTTGATGGAAAGTAAGGAATTTTTATGACAAAGTATTGCAGGGAAGAGTTATTGGTGAAAACTTCAAATGGGGAAGAAAGGGAAAGAAGAAAAGCCCTCCAGTTCTTGAGAGCCCAGACTATTCCAAGGAGCTCTTTGTCATGAATCTCATAGTTGAGCTCTTCTGGAATAGGCTTGTGGCTGGTGAATGCAATGGGATGTTTTTTTGACTCAGTACAAGGCCCAAGGCATAGCTGAATGTATCGGTTTCTACAATGGTGGGTAGAGAAGGATTGGAGCTGTGGTGAAGGCCTCTTTGAGTTGGTGAAACTGAATAAATGCTTCCTCATTTAGGGGGAAACTGGTGAGTGAACTGATTTTCTTTGAATAATTCTTGATGAAACAGCAGTAAAAATTGGCAAAGCCAAGGAAAGATTGAATATCCTTGAGTTTTCTTGGAGGTGGCCAATTGAGAACTTGCTGGACTTTTGCTTGGTTCATCTTGAGGCCTTCAGAAAAAACATTATAACCCAAATACTTTACATTAGAAACATGGAATAGGCCCTTGGAGGGCTTAGCAAAGATGTTATTGGCTCTGAGTCTTGAAAGAACAGTGGACACATGTGTAAAATGCTCTTCCTCAGATTCGGAAAAGACTATAACGTCATCCAGATAAACCACAAAATAAATTTCAAGGAGATCATAAATAGTATCATTGACAAGATTTTAAAAGAGGAAGGAGCATTGGTGAGACCAAATGGCATATCCATGTACTCATAACTTCCATATTTAGCTCTAGATGCTGTCAAATATTCAACACCCTCCTTGATTCTGAGCAGGTTATATGCACCATGCAAATCAATTTTTAAGAAGATAGAAGAACCATTAAAAACAGTGAGAATCTGATTCATAGGAGGAACAAGATATTTGTTCTTCCTAGTCACAGCATTGAGTTTGTGGTAATAAACACACAAAAATAGACCACCATCCTTCTTTTTGACAGAGAGGGCAGGTGCTCCTGTTGAGGAGGAGCTGTGATGGATGAAACCTTTCTCTACATTATCTGAAATGTAGGCCCTGAGTGTATCTGACTCTTGGTTTGATAAGGAGTAGATCACCCCAACTGGAGGTAGAGACCCCTCCAGCTCAATATGATCATCACAGGGGCAGGGTGGAGGAAGTTTCTCTTCTTTCACCTTGGAGAATACATCCAAATACTGGTGATAATCAGAGGAAACAACCTTCATCACCGTTTCTACTTCTTCTGGATCTTCCTTTTCATCCCACAACTCCTCCAGGGAGGTCCATATTCCCAAAGAAGAGATGAAGTGAAGATACAGAATTAAGTTCTCCAACATTATGAATCTCTTTGAAGAGTTCATCTCTAGAGGATAGTAATTATGTATGGGAATTAAGGGAAGGAATATGGACAGAAGATGGAAAAGAATCACCAACCAGATATGCACATTATCTGGTAGAAGAAAGGTCATTAATGAAATATTTAAAAGGATCATAATAGTCATTATTATCCGGATTAAAGGTGATCAGCCCTTGCCTCCAATAAATAGATTGATCAAAATTATCAAGAAAGTCAAAGCCTAATATGAGGTCTTCTCCCTTGGGAGCATCAATGACTAAAAAGTCCCACTCAAAGCTTGGGAAGGATGGAAGCTCAACCATATATGTGGTATGGTGAGTCAAAAAAAAAGAAGGAGACTATGAGGAGTCCAAAATGATAGGAGGAATCTTCTCTGGGATTTCTGACATGATCAAAGAATACTTGTGAGCAAGCTGCCTTGCAATAAATGAGTTGGTAGCACCAGAATCAATGAGAATACTCTAAAAAATATCAGAGAGAGAAGAAAAAACAAATAATTTAAGAGAATTCTTGACACTAGTATTCAGAATGCACAATTGTGCTCTGGATGGAAAACATTGAGGAACATTGACCACAACATGATCTTCACTCAGGCTTTTCCCTGTCTGGGAAATTTTCCTGATGGTTGGGTAAGCTTGTTTTGAAGGCTTTTGAAACAACACTCAAGACTATTCTTCCCACCACAATAGGTACATAAACCCTCCTTTATTATTCTTTCCTTTTCAAAATTCATCAACTTTAAATCTTTATTCAGCAAAGCAGAATGTAGCTTTTCTCTTGTCTTAAAATTCTTCTTCATTTAATTTGAACTTGAGGAATTTTGAGGATTAGAAGAATTTGAAATTGAGTATTCATGCTTCTTCTCTTGATTATGACTCTTCTCCTTTTTCCTCTCATGGTACCTGGTATCAAGCTCCAGAGTAATATCCATTAAGTCTTGAAGAGAGTCAACTCTTAAAGGTTGGGAGGCCAATGGATCCAGAATTGTGGATGGCAATCCCTTCCTGAAATGATGGATGACAGCTCTTTTACCCCAATTTCCAATTCTGCAAACCAACCCTCTGAAATTGGCAATGTATAATGAAACATGTCTATGTTCTTTCAATATTAAGGAATTTAACTCTGTTTCTAATTTTCTAACTTCATTTTGGTCCCCAAATAAAGTAAAGAGTTGAGATTTAAATAAAGTCCACAAATTGAATAGGTAATTTGGATCTTGATTAATGAGATTGGAAAGATAAGGCTCAATCTATTTTTCAGCCCAGCCAATAAGAAATGAAGTGGAATAAAGGACTTTCTTTCTGTTGTGAGAGAAATTTGTAAGATTATTTTGAAATATAAATTGGCAGGACTGAATAAAGCTTCTGACTTTGAAGGGCTGACTCCTGTCAAAGCATTCTGGTGCCTTCATAGATGGAGTCTTGAAGGCTGGTGTTCTTGATGCTTCAGAAGATGAATCTGCTTGGAGATTGGCCATAATATGAGTCATTTGCTGCATAATGACCAATAAGGATTGTTCAGACTGATGAGAGACAGGCTGATTAGACTGGGCTAGAGTTGGCCCTACAGTACCTTGGGATGCCCCCACAGGAGCAGGGACACCTTTAGTACCATCAGACCCTTCCTATTCCACAGAATTCTCCTCGTCCTCTTTGCCATCTTCACCAGGACCTTTGAAAGTGGTCCTTGAGAGTCCTGGAAAATGGCTAACTACTCCTGAAAATGAACTTGATCTTCTTGGCCCTCTTCCTTCCTTCCTGGATGGTGCTGCGCCTTCCAAATCAGGCTCTCAGTTGAGTAACTGATGGTGTGCCATCAAGAGGAGCTCATGCAGTTGGATTGAGAACATTTTGAGCTCTGGCCTGAGATACTGTCTGCCTTCCAGAAGGTGAGTGTTTAACAGGCATGATTTCAGGATAAAAATCAAAATAAAATGAATAATAATCAAAATTGAAGATGAAAAATTGAGGCAATTCAAAAATAAAGCTGGAAGTAAAAATCAAAATCAAAATCTTAAGGAAAAATCAATAAATGAAATTAAATCTCCAGGTACTGCAATCAATCAAATATTAAATGAAGTCTTGAAGTCAATCAATGAATATGTGAATTCAATCAAATCAAAATCTTTCATAAAATCACTTGGTCAAATTAATTCTTGAGGAAAATTCAATTTATGTAAAAATCTTGATGTGGAAAATAAGCAAAATAAATAATCTTCAGGTAAATCAAATTTCTTGAATTCATTGTCAATTTTATATCAAATGAGTCAATCAAATGAAAAATCAGGTGAATTCTTCCTTAAATCAAAATTCTTGAAGAATGAATCAAAGTGAATCCTGGTATGAAAAACATGTACAAATAATATTGATGACCAATTTGACAATCAATTGAAAGCTTGACTGAGACTTACTTATGAATTGAAAATAATTGATTATTGAAATAAAGATTTAAAAGAAAAGCAAAAATAAAGATTAGGTCAGTTATAAATTTTAAAGAATGAAGAATTAATGAGAGAAAATTGGGAGGTGACAATAAGTCATAAAATTAATAAGCATTAAAGAGTCATAATTTTGATGAAATGAGTGAATAAAATAATAAAGAATGAATTAATCTAATGAAAAGAGATTCTTAGTCAATTAATATAAGGTCACAGGGGCTCTTGGGGAAAACATGAGTATCCTGGAAACCAGGAATCAAGAACTCACTTGGAGGGCTCCAAAAGAATAAATAAATAAAAGAAGAATATATTTCTTTGAGAGAAAAAGAAAGCAATACAAAATATGCCAAAGATAAGAATGAAGCCAAAGGACAAAGAGCCAACCAAATTAATCCTCAATTCACTGTTTCAACCTTCCAGAAAGAACAATTGAATTAGTAAAGGATATGACCACCAATATCCACTGACAGGCAAAGAAAATGGTGCAAATGACTTACTTAACATTATCAGTATTTACTTTAATAATGAAAAAGAAAATAAGGATAAAAATAAATACAATATATTAATTAACTGGGGAAAAATTCCCCAGGGGTGAAAAGGTGGCCAGTATATGGGAAAAGCTGAAAGAATCATCCTGGAAGGTGAGTCACCCATCTTTATTCACTGAATTGGCTCAATACAGATTTGGCCAGCTTGAAATTTGAACTGTGTGCCTTGAATTCCCACAGTGGAATATGAATTGGCCCAAAAGGGTCAATGCCATACAGATTTCCTGAATACATCCTGTATGGAATAATTGAATTTTCCAAGGAATTCTTGATCCCTTAAAACTGTCTTGATGCTCAACAACCTCTTTAATTGACCTTTTGAAGAATCCTGGAGTGAAATAGCAACAACTGGAAAGCCAGGAAGTTGGGGTTCTCAAATGACCTTCTGGCTTCTGCTATGCATTGCCAACTTGAGTAAGATAACTCTTCCCTTCAAAATGGACTGAGGGACTGGTTAAAAGACTTTAAATGTTGGAATGGAGTCTTGAAAGTGTCACCATTAGATTTCTCAGGGAAAATGGTGCATAATGGTATATAATACCATATATGCCCTATTCCTGGTTCCTGCAGTACAGGGTCCATAACTGAGGGTAATTCTTTCCCTTTACTGGAGAAAAAGAGCTTTCTGGAACTGAGCTGGTAGCCCCTGATGATTTCCAGAGGCCATGGGTGGAATACTGGGGTCCATAGTCATTTATGGTTAATTTGATGGTCTTGGGTCCTTGGGCCAAATTTGGGTTCTTTGGGTCTTTTGGTTATTTTGGGATTCTTGGACTCTTGGAAAAAAACAGGCTCAGGTGGGCCCACTTGTGGTTTGAGACCCACATGGCATTGGGGGCTATTGATATTCCCCCTTGGCTCCTTTTGGCCTCATTGGATTTGGGCCAAAAGGGGCCTAACTGGTCCCATGGCATACAGACCATGGACTGTAGAAGCCATAGGGGGCCTAAATGGCCCAAATATGCCATTTAGGCCCCAAACCCTCTTCTGAAAGTGTGTGGCCCAAAGGCCTTGTATTGGGATAGAGGGTCCAGAGGGCCCTGGAATGGTAAATGACCCCTCAGGCCCAGAAATAAGGTATTGGCCTGGGGGTGGTGGGATTGAGAATTGGCCAAAGAGGCCAATGGTTCAGGATATGGCTTGGGGGAAATGGAGAGTGGATATGGCCAAAAGCCCATTTCCCCCCATGAGGGTTCAAATGGCATAAAAATGAGTATATGGCCAAATTGGCCAAATATTGGTGGAGGCTGGAATTGCTGTAAACACCAATTGAGGGGTATTTTCCAGGGTTGTGACAAATACCTTAATTCCTCAGACTTCTTTTATGATGAAGATTTTTCTAATCACTTGAATTAGAATATTGATTAATTTTCTAATTTTGCTCCCAATCATAATTATTCCTTGTACTTTGCATATTTTCTCTTCATTCCTATCAAAAAACAGGCTGGTAAACCTGCTCTTAAAGTTCATAATTTATGTAATTATTTCCCTTTTTTCAAGATTATATTTCAAATGTTAATTTAACTTTTAAGAGTTCTGGGATCTGTCAATTGGTATATAATTCTGGCAAGATACAAAATTTCACTTTATATTCCCATTGTGGTTCTAGTTAGAACTTTGTCAGGATCTCAATCTCAATGAAGATATCCCAAAATACCTTCAATATTTTTAAATCACTTCATGAAGGAAGGCTTTCTGAATGAAAGATTGATGATAAAAACTAAATTTTGAATTGGATTTTTTCCACTTATCAATAATATCTATTGTCTCTTTGAAATTACATATAAACAATCACTATGTGAATTGAGATTTGTCAATTGAAATTTTATCTTAAATAGAACTGCTAGGAGCCTTAGATTATTCATTATTTACAAATTAAATTGTTATTGGAATTTCAAATAAAGCTTTGAAAAATTGAATATAAATTGAATTGATAATTATTGTTTTAAACATTCCTTTTAATCACACTGATAAATTGAAAAAAAATTCAATTTGTATTTTTTAAGCTGATTCCACAACTAAATATCACATCCATAAACCTTTTTTGAAAAAGTACAGTGTTTTATTTAATAATTTCAATACATGCCAATTTTAAAGGCTTTATCCGCTCCTGTGTCTTGACGACCTGTCCATTATTTACCAAATCAGGTACATTTTGAAAGGCTGTTCAATAATTCTCTTCATTCATTTACCTCCAATATTTTCTAAAAAGGTTATGAAAAATTACACAGCTAAAAAACAATAAATGAAGAATTTGACTTGAATCACATTTTTACTTTCACTGAGGGATGTCAATTGACCTTTCAGTCTTCCAATTTCATGTTCTATGATTACCTTTTATCTTTCAAGGAAACATTTGAGCTTACTATTATCTGTATTATATGATTCATTTCCTTTGTATTATGGAATAATTTTCATTGATATTCAATAGGCTTAGTCAGCCAAAAAATGTTTCTTTTTGGAAAGACACTTTCAGGCCCTTTATGAATACTCATATTTTGATATAAACTTTCTTTATGTAATGCTTCTGGAGAAACACCATGAAATGAAGTGAAAAAAAAATTGACATCATATTGTAACTGTACTAAAATGTAGTAACTAAATCAAAATTCAGTATCTGTTTTTCTCATACCCTTTATCCAAAGTAATGATATTTTCTATTATACTAATTAGTCAGAAAACGGCAAAATATATTTATCTTTACAATCATTATAAGTAATTCCTTACTTATGTGGCCTTTGGGATAATGAAATGAGACTACAATCAGTAAATACAACACAACAAGAAAAACCTTCAGCTTGAATCACTTGTGAAATTTCAATCATTCTATGTAAATTTGTACATGATATTTATGTGTTCTTCCACTTTATTAAGATTTAAATTACCTTTTTCATATAAAACAATCACATCATTTTTAATACAAATAATTTCCCCAATTTTTCAAGATGATGGACCATTAATATTTCAGCCAAGTCTTGAAAAGGCCACTCCTATCTAAATTTATGGCAAATTTTGATGATAATTTGAATTTTTGTGAAATACTTGATTCTTTCCAATAAGATATATATAAGAAATGAGTCATTTTAGTGTCATTTGATAATTGTTCTGCTTAAATATCATATTTGAATAGAGATCTTTATGATATCTTTGACATTTATTCATTTTGAAGCTTGAATTGCTTCTCTTGGTTTCTTCTTGGTGTATATGGATAAATTAAAAATATATATATTATTGAAAATTATATGAGAGAAAAGTGGTATACAGTTTTATTGTAAAATAGATTTATCTTGTACAAAGTTTATGATTATACAGCTTTCTAAAAATTCTTGGTATATTGGAGAAATAATTCAGGATTTAGAAGCATAAAGAAAGTTTTATGGTTACTCAAAATACCTTATCTAATGAGTTGTGGTATTTTGGAAAAAATAAAAAGCAACTTTATTTTGATGAAAACAAATTCAGTGTTTGGAATATCTTAACCCCCCTAATATGGTGTTTTTGAGCCACATTTTCGTTAATAAGGAGTGAATTCAGATTAGTAATAAATATCATTTATGTTTGTGGTTAAAGTAACTTACATGATCAAATTTCCCTTTGAGGACAGAAATAGAGCTTTCAATCAACAAGGATACTATCAAGAGCCTCATATAGAAGTCTTTAAAATTTAAATTTCAAGATTTAAATGTAATAAAAATAGTTCAAAGTCTTGAGAACTGGATCTATTTTTAGTATCAGAAAGAGGGTCTATATGGTATATACAAAAAGTGATCTTGAATGCATAATAAGCTGGAAAGATGAATAAGTTCTATTACTTAATGAGGAAAAAAGAATTGAAAAATTTCAAGTTATGCAATGGTAAGGCTCTCATGAACTTATTGTATTTACTAACTAGTCTCATTTCCTTATCTCAAAGGAAAAATCATTATTGTCAGCTTTATTCTAAATGTATAAGAAGATATGCATTACTTTTAGCTTAATCATGACCTTAACATAGATTATTATGTATTGAGATAAATTGACTTGTTGAATCTGAAAATGGATTTATACTTAGTAACTATATTTAAATAAAGCTAGTAGGTGACCTAAAATCAAAATCACTTTTTCAATTTTGAATATTTCAGGATTGGTACAGGACTAAAGTGTATATAGAACTATGAGGATTTTTTAAAGTACTGAAAGTTATTTTCTAGAAAAGAAATCTGTTTGAAATGAATAATAATACAAAATTTAAATGAAGATTTTTATTTAATAGGAAGGATATTAAGATAAGAATCAAGAGGATTCTCATTTCAAAAACTTGCCTTGAAAGATAGAAATCAAGAGTTCAAAATTCACCTAAAATACTGGAATTTCATGGTCATCTCTCCAAGAAATTCTGAATAAAACTTCAATTTTCAATAAAGTAACGTTCTTTATCAATTGTGTTTTAACTTTTATAATTCTTTGTAACCTCTTGACTCATATTGGTGATTAAAGGAGTAATATTCTTAAAGGGAATTACCCAGTAGGACTAAACAACATAAGATCTTGAGTAAGTAGAGAAATGATCATCATAACACAGGATAGACTCAAAACATTGAATTTGGAATATATTTTAAGTAATAATAATAATGTGTAAGCTGTAAAAACAATAAGCCTTGCCTATTTTTTGACTTTTCAGATGAAATTCAAAATGTAAAATCTGTCAGATTTCCAATATTAGTAAGAAGCTTTGAAAATTTATTATAATGAAGGTTTATTTTGAGGCAGAAGGAATTTTATGTAAGATTGATCTTTCATAATAAAACATCAATTCAGAAACTCTTCATTCATTAGATGATCTGAAAACTTTGCATGGGTTTTTGGGATGTTTGAATTCAAATAGATAGTATTAAAAATATTGAAGTAGTATCATTATTGAGATATGGAGTGAAATTTTAGACCTTTCTTCAACTCCCAGCTAATTTACCAATTCAAGGGGTCTTGCCAACTATGTCTATTTTTAAAGAATCATTGGAAAACAAAAGAACTGATATAATTAGTAATGATATTTAAGAAATACTTGATCTTCTTCTTTATAAATGGTAATATGAGAGAATATGAAAGCACTGCTCCATTGCTATTTCAGTAAGTGATATTATAAAAGTTTTCATTATGGAAAGAGTCGTATGAATCCAGTTTTTTAAATCCTGGAACTCCAAGGCTTGAAATATATTATTCACTTTTGTTGAAAACTGGAAGAGAATTTCTTAGTATTAATCCTTGATAATATCAGAGGCTTTTTCTGTGGAAGAAGCAACTACTTTATATTAAATTTGTTTTGATGAATTTTTATTCAGAAAAAAATATTTTCAAACATTTTAATGACCTTCTCATGGAGGGAATCAACCAAGTGGTTACATAGAGAAGTTACCTTTTTCAAATGGGTTTCATTAAGGAACTCTTGATTCTCTAGGAATAATTCTTAAAGGGATTTGATTTAAAATAATTTGGTATGAAAAAATATATATGGGTATAATACTTCCATATAAATTCAGAATAGAATCTTTAATATAAGAGAATAATAACTCTAAAAAACATTTAAATTAACATTTTATCATGATCTTGGGTCTAAAACATAATATTCATTATATTAAGGTAATTATAAATATAATAAAATATTATGATTAGGAATTAATTATAACAGGAAAAAAATACATTTATAAAACAATCTTCATCAAAAAAACAATTATCACAACAAAAGAACTATTTTATCCTAAAATACTAATTAAATAATAATATCGCCATTATTATCATTTAAATAAAAGAGTATTATGGGATTATGATAGTTCGATGCTTCAAAAACAGGAGAAATTATAATATCTAAATAGATAAACTTCTCTTAGAGCTGGGAATAATGATTCAATAATATGTCAAATTCCTTCAGAAATATTATGAAGAGGAGACTTTTTTATAGTAAAGATATTTGTAAATCTGACCATGATGATATTAATATAATTCCGGGGATCAGGTATACCAAAAGAAATAGAACATTCAATGCTTAATGTGATTACCTCATTATTGAATTTTTTTTCATTCCATTGCACCATATATTTATAATTATAGCTATAGCTTCAATTTTATGAAATAATATTCTTGGAGTCTTTTTATTATGGTTTTTTATTTTTTTTGGCTTTAATAAATCAATATTCCTAGCTCGGTAATATTATTATCACAGTAAACCTTCCTTGTGAGCATATCCAGTAATTAAATAAACTTTTTGCATCTATCTCAAAGCAGCTGTACGAATTATAATTTTAAGGTTTAAAATATGCTGATAGTTTCTTTCAAAATGTGAAAATGATATTGAGTTCAGGTTGGAAATTTCATATTACATGATAAAACTTCTTTTTGATGATTTTATTTTAACAAATTATCTTTACTATTTTACGCTCCAAAAATCAGTTAAAAATGTTTATGTCTATCTGTATCTTTTTTGAGCTTTGATTAACTTAATACTAAGATGGTAAGAAGGATAATAAAAGCTTCAAGATTTTGATCATGTCTGTGATAATAGTTCTACAAATGGCTTAGTGATATGTTGGCAGAAGCTGATGAGATCATTCAAATAACTGAGAGAAATTAATTGATAAATTGATCAAATATTTATTATTCAAGTCAAAATACTTATCATGCAAAACCTTTTTTACATAGAAAATAATAAAGAGTGCATATACATAGGTATTGCATAAAGTATCAGTGTTACATAAATGGGGTATTGGGTAGAAAAAGAAAATCCTTAGCTGAAATACTACAGCTTATTTATTTTTGAATTCAAAAAATATTAGAAGCTAAATGTGGGGTTTTAGTAGATAAAACTCAATATTTGCAATTCAAAATTTTTCAGGCTTGAAACAGCTTAATGTAATGAATGATGCAAAAGGTAGCTCTGCTCACAGATCTTGTCACTTTATTAAGATACAAAGTATTTGATAGTAGTAGAAATTGATTCAAATTAATTACCCTAGAAAAGGAATTCAAATTTGAGTAAAATAAAACACCTTAGAGAGAAAAATCACTTGATGCTACCCAGTGTGCAGTATTACTAGGAGTTGAATGGATCAAGAGAAATAAATTTATAGAATTATGTATATCTATAAATAAAAAGGGAAAGAAAAAGGAAGAGAGTCTATAGATTACCTCTAATTATCTTGTCTCTAGCTAATCCTCAATTGATGGTACTTGGCTGGCTGAGTTGTTTTGTGCTGGAACAGGCTACAAACCATAGTTGGGATGAATCAGAGGGATAAAAGAGGGGAATCAAAGTGGCTATATAGAATTAGTGGCAAGGGACCTAATATAGAAAAACATTTTGATATTATATATTGAAGTGAGTCAAGTTTATGGGGTGAGATATTATTTTCTTCCGCAAAGAAGCTGGATTGAGAAACTGATATAATGTAGGGAATAAAGACCTTCTAGGATTATTGTCACTATGAGCAGGGTTGTGATTTCTATGACCTGATAATAGGAATAACTGTCATTCTTTCCAGTTTTGATATTCTATTTTGATCAAAAATGATTGAAAATAAATGTGCTAATTGATATTTTTGTTTTTTTCAAAAGTAAAATTCAGAAGTATTGATTTTTTTCAGTTTTATTAATTTTGATAGAAAAAATAGAAATGATCATCGTAAAATAATAATATGTTAAAATATTTGATAAAATAGTAAAAAATTGATAATAATAATAATAATAATAGGGTTCTTTTTAAAGCACATATGCATTTATTAAATACACATAAGGATCCCCTTTTTTTAAAATAATTTCCCAGGGCAATATTTGAGGTCTTTTTGATTTTTTTGGCTATATTTGTTCATTTTTGAAATCTTAAGATCCCCAAATTTCCTCATAATTTTTCTTTTTGCCAAAGTGTTTCAAAGAGATCAAACCCCACCTTAAAATAACATGTAATTTGAATTCCAAATCCTGCGGAAAAAACCCCAGGTTTTTCATGGTTAAATTACATGGAGTTTTTACTCAGTCCTCTGGTGCCTTTGGGATTTTATGAATGAAAAATAACCCAAATTATCATTTACCATGGATGAATTATCCATACCTGTATTGTTTATCCTTTCTACATTCCACTTTTAAAAGTCCTTTGAAAATCAGAGCATCTCATCATCATTCCTTGAGCAAAATATGAAGATCACCTTGGTGTGGTCAGTGAATATGTTCAGATTACTCTACAATGATCAATTGGCTTTCAATAAAATTGAGCTTTGAGTCATTTTTTGGTCCTAGTGGCTCAAATTCCACAGGAAAGGTTGCCTTTATCAAAGAAGAATAGCTTTCAATTTATTGGAATTGAGTTTAAAAAGAAATCTGGTCATTAATTGAGTCTGAGCTCAAGCAGAATTAAATATTTGTGGCAAACATTAATATATATATATGAAAGCCAAACAACTTCAAAATCCAACTGGAGCTTTGATAATTGAAGGAGACAAGATTAAACTTATTAATCTTATTTCAAAAGAACTTGGAGGTATTTTTTCCTTTCTTTGAGGAAATGGATGCACTATTTTTTCACAATTCAAATGTTACTCCCATTGCAAGTTATGATTCTCAAGAAAAGGATGGTTTTAATAATTATGATGAGAACAGAATGAAAAGAATTAATTAATTTAACTCATATTCTCTTTTAATGAATTGAGGAACCAATAAAAGGTTCTTTTTATTTGCAAGAGAAAGAATAGGTTGGAGTCATATATTGAGCTGGATCCTTTGCACAATAATGATGATTAACTAATTCAAAACAAGAATGTCAATTATGAGCCGGTATGTAGGCTTAAGAATGATAATTTTAAAATTCAATATTTTTTAATTATGAGATATTCTTCCTTGAGCTAATTAAGATTACTCCACATCTGACACAAAAAAGGAATCAATAACTTACCCCCAACTCAAATGACAACAGTGTCTCAAGGAGAAAGACAATTGATATTTTTGTACCACCTTACACAACCTTTCTGAAATCATTCTAGAATTCTATTTGTTGCACATATCAAGATTACTTTTAATTTAACTGAGTAAATATGGCTCTTAGGCCATGGGTAAAAATATTGTTCTTTTTTGGAGTGTGAGAAAGAGAAATGGATTGGGGAGAAGGTAAATAATTTTGAAAGTCAACAATTTGAAGAGGATAGATTTCAAAATCAATTTGAGATTCATGAATAAAATCACATCATGAAAAATAAATTTGAAAAATATAAATGGAATTGGGAATTGGAGTTGAAGGAGAAGCAATGACAGGTGGATCTCACTATAGCAGATTTTACATCAACCAGGCCCATTTTAAACCTTGAGTGTATTCTTGCTTTAGTAAATAACCATTTATTTTTTATGTATAAGTGGATTATGAATCATTTGGTACTGCATATTTATGTTTACCTGATTATTTTCAAGGTGTAATGGACATATTGATTCAGTCTTATGATAATCCCATTGTGCTACTGTGTTCTTTCACATTATTTGAAAATGCTCCACATATTTCAAGTGATTCTTTGTTTGGTTTTTTTGGGCTTCAGTTCAATTTTATCTAAATTTTTATTTTATATTTAATATCATTCATTTCAAATATAAGTTCTCAAGAAATTTCAATGCTTTCAAATTTCAATACAAATTTTGTTTTTAATTCTCAATTGGCTATAAAACTTTGAGATAGTTTCCAACTATTAATTTCAGTTATGATTCTTTGTATCTGTTTTTTTAATTATTAAAAAAATTAAAATTGTCATTGGATTCTGGAGGATTTCCCACTGGCCTTATGAATTGAACTTTTTTTTATTTAAATACTAATTCATTTTATTTGTCAAATGCATTTTTATTTCAATTTAATGTGGATCTCTAAAGGGGGATTCTGGATTCATATTTGTGCTATGGTCGTGTGTCTTTCAAAATGCAATGCTAACTTATTTTGTAAAGTGGTTTTTTATGTTTATTTGTTTTAAATTTTTGTTTGCATATTTGGAAGCTAGTTTTCTGAAAATTACATTTTTTACTATTGAATTCTAATTCAATTTTTTTTTGAATTCTTTTTTTAAAAGTCCTATTTGTATTTTTTTAATAAGGCTCACTGAATTTGAAATCAAAATTATTTTTGAGTAATTTTTTTGTAAATCCTATGTTTTATTTTTTTAGAAAATTCTGATGCACTACCAACTCAAAAGTTATTTCTTTCAATTTTCAAAACAATCAATAATATCACTATTTATTCCTCTCATTCTTTATTGATATTTCAATATAAACTAATATTTTTTCTCAAATCCTTATTAAAGATTCAGTCAATTCTAATTTAGATCTTAAAAGGTCTTTATATATTCATGAAAGCCTTCAACTGGCTTCTTTTTTTGGGGTTCAATTTCTTTATCAGAATAAGAAATAATTAATTTCTTTTTTTTAATTATTCATCTATCATATTTCCTACATTCCTATTCAACAAAAATATCATATCAAGCCCATCAAGCTTATCCCACTAATCAGAATCACAAGCCCTCCATCATTCATCGAGAGCCTTCACCTCCTACTTCAGAGCCAATTAACCCCCCCATCCTTCCTGAATTGCTAAATGATTGTAGATTGATTCACAAATTTATTTGGAATCAACTCTCCAATTGATTTTACATCAATCCACAATCTCTTCACCATCCTCACTTCCACCTCCCTTTGCTTATCGTTCCAGAGGTCCAAAAAAAATTCAATTTTTTTTTGAACCTTTCTTCCATCACCCCAGCTGTTTTTTATTGATTTCTTCTAAATGATTGTTTTTTATGTTTTATTTAATTTTCCCATTTTCTTATAACTATTTCTCAAAAACCATGTCATATACTTATGCAGAATTATTTTTTAATTTTAAACAAAACTTTTGACTTTAGCCATAATAGTATCATAACATACTTCTGACATATAATAACCTACTCATTATTGGTTTTTAGGGGTGGAATATCTATAAAGCAAGGTATTAAATTTCAATTTTATTCCAATTAATGAAAATTACTTCCTATTTAAAAACTAAGAAAACTCCTTCTTACCTTCTTATATTTCTTATTCTCAAAATAGCTTTCATTATGTCATGGTGAGGACCAAACCAAATATAGAAAATCCTCAGAATTATTTGAGAGATAATGGTGATATTATCCTTCCTTCTGATTTAATAGTTGGGACTAAACCAGATTTGGAACATCATGAATATGATAATAAAAATTTAAATAAGAAAAAAGAACTCTTACTCATAAACAAGGATATCATATTGATGATAACAAACAACTCAACTTGAAGCTTTTTCATTCTAAAAATATCCTATAAAAACTTTTCAAGAATCTAAATTGACAAGAAAGATGAGAATTTTACTTGTTTAAGACTCCAAGAAAAGAACACTCTTCCACACCCTTATGTCTTCCTTTATGATGACCAGATCTCATTATCACCAGTTTTTATTCATTATAAAACAAAATTCGAAGATCCTAGTCCATCCTTCAGCTTCCAGATATTGAAGGACCTTATAGCTACATTAGCAAAATTATCCAATGTCATGCAAGAAACTAAAACCAATCAAAATCTTTGAGGTGTAATAAAAAAGGAATTGGATTTTGTCCAGGTTCTGATTTTGGTAAATATGAGCTTAAGTAGTATGTATTTATATTTCTCTTACTAATTAATAATTGGCTTACATTTTATAGCTGTCAACTCTCATAAAATGGGATTAACCTCCGAAGAAATGTAAAAAAAAATTACCATCAATGGGAAAAACTTCAAAATTATGCTAATTTTATTTATTCTTTAGTTATTCATTTCTCTAGAATTTCTGAAGACAAAACTCAGGCATTAATGAATTCTTCTCAATTTAAAAATTCCAGAAATCTTGAATGGAATTATCTATTCTCCAATAAATAACGCAAAGAATTGTCAAATGTCATTGTGACTCAGGATGAATTTTTCAATAAACTGCATCAATATTTCAATTATATCAATTAATAGACCTATGGTATCTTTTCCTTCATTTCCAAGAATGATTTTCAGCCCATTCCCACCATATTCACCCAATCCAAACATTGATTTCATTTCCCCCAATTGAAAAATAGGAATTGATTTTTGAAATAAACCTGGAATAATGGAAATATTTTGGAAGACTTAATGAATTATTCATCAAACTTCCAAGCCACCTCCAGAGATTATTGATTGATAATCAATCACTCATTTGGGCTACTAATTCCAAATTAATAGGAAATTAGTCAATGTAGGTCAAAGATTCTCAAAAAGGACTCATACTGAAATTAAATTAAAAAGTCTATGGCCACTCCAATTTAAATTAATAGGATAAAAATAGAGCTAAAAAGAGAAAATTGTTATTAGTTTAATTTTTTAATTGAAATTCACTTCAAGTCATATAGTACCTGATATTTTTAATATAAGCAATTGAGTAATATAAAATTTCATAACTAATTATTTTCAAATCCAAAGTGATTGGCTTTATTCTTTCCCACATATCTATAAAATTATGTGTATTGTATAGCTCATATAAATTTTGGACTTTTTCTGGATCATCATCTTCATAAAAATCAAACCTTTCATCTCAAATTTGTGCTAAAATATCATGTAAACTTACACACCAAATAACTAAAGTAACAAAATATTATATTTCTCTTTCATCCCTAATTTTATTGGAGATTTTCCTTAGAGAAAACCACAATCCCTTTAAAATCCTTATGGCATATTCTATTCTTACCATTGATTTTGCTAGACAATAATTGAATTACCTATTATCTTCATCCTGTTCCACAACCCCCTTATAAGCTAGAACCACCAAAGTTGATCTTACATATGCTGAATCTTTTAGGAAGTAACAATCCCTTTCATAAATTTCTTCTGTTGTTTTGGCTAGTCTTGTATGTTGATATACATTTGACTCATGAAGTGTGCCAGTACAACCAACATTTCAGGCAGTTTACTATTTGTTTATACCATAAAATAGCTATATGAGAATAGAATACCTAAATTTTGAATAATTATTCAAAATTCACATATATAATACCTTTCTTTAATGTTAAAATAGGATTTTCCATCTTTGGGGGGCATTGAGACCAAAGGATGATACTTGCATTAATAAATCCAATTCACCCAGAAAACCCTTCAGCATGCATTGCTTTTGAAATCTCTCTTTTTTGCTCAATTATTGGCCAAAATATTATCCTTATTTTTTACTTCAGTTGTACATCAATTACCCTTTAAGTGTACAAGACAATATCCCCATGGCTAACTCCGAAGAACTTTCCAACATTCCCCAAAGAAGCCCCATTTACACTTTATCCTAACTGTGATAGTGCCACTTCCAATTGTATGGAAGGTTCCCATTGTTTTTGTTTGAGGAATTTTGGACTGTTTCATTGTCTTGAATTTGAATAACCCATTGGGAAAATGAATCATATGTGGTGCAACAAAGTTGCCAAAATTTATCAGATGAAAAGTATTTTAAGTCAAGCCAATATCATCTTGAATTTATGAACCGCTATCAGAAAAAAAAGCATCTATAAATTGCAAGGCTTCTAAAGTCTGAGTTAAAGGTAATCTTTTGGATTCCCTTGGAATTATATTGATTAAAATATGTTTAGATGATGTTAATTACAAGTGTATTCAGATTTTTTGCAAGATAAGGGAAGTCTTAGGCAGTTTTACATGCACTTACTGAGGTGTGAATCAAAAATGAACCTTTTGCGAAAGCTAAACGTGGGATTTGAGTAGCCCCAAAGTGTGGGATTTAGACTCAAAAACCCTAGTTTTTGGTACCTCAAAAACCACACCTCCTGAGGTGTGGAATTTCTCAAATCCCAAAAACTTAATTTGGGATTTGGGAAAAAAATGCAGGATTTTGAGTCTGGGATTTTGTAGCTATGACACCCTCTATTATGTAAAAAACATTATTTCTTTTTTTTCAAAAAAAACCATCAATTGATGATGACACTGAAGTTTTTCATTTAATTGTTTTTTTTTTAAAAAAAAAAAATTATCATCAAAATGGAAAACTTCTTTATTCTTTTTCTTTGTTTTTTACAAAATTCACAAGTGTTTTTTTTCAATGTTTTGCAATATAACTGGTATTTTTTTTGCAATAGGTTTAATACAAAGGGCTTTTTGTATAGTAGGCGAGATGAGCTACTTTAGGATTAAACTCTATATCAGGGGGGAAAGGCCTGGGTGGACTGTTGTGTAAACTTGAATGGCACAAGATTTTGATCGAAATAATTCGAAAAAAGTCTTTCATAGCTTCAATAACTTGTGAAACTAAAAGGATTTACCAAAAAGCTGTATTCATCAGTATTCATAATACGCCCTCGCTCAAAAGCCTTGGGGAAAAAGTGTCTTGAAGGGGCTAGAGGTAAAGCTCCCGGCGGGCCGTTTGGCAAAGCGGACGGTGAGAGCAACGCCATAATTGGTCGCAAGTATAGAAAAATTTCTTGAAAGTTACCAACCCATAACGTTAGCAAGTGCTATAAATTTACAATGAATGATACATTTGAGCTGAAAAAGCTAGCATCGGAAATTATTCATATTATATTTTTAAGGAAAATGTTTTGAAAAGAGTATCAACCAGCGAAATTTCCTTTTATCAAAAGCGTCATTAAAATCAAGACTATTTTATCGGGTAAGATTTAAAGGTTTATCTGCATAAACTATCAATTCATATCCTCTTTCGCCGCTATAACAAGTTTCACCAAGAGCTTCAATTTTAATTGAGTATGTTACTAAACAACAAATGGTCAATCCGGTAAGTTAAAATGCTTGGTTGCAACATAAGGTATTAAAAAATTGACCTACAATCCTCATTGAACAAAATTGACATGGGCCCAATGGCAACACCACTGTTAGCGGTTGTAAACATACCTGGGCTAATGACACAACCATCATCGCCAGGACTTCGATGTTGAAGCAAAGTTAATTTGATGGGATAAAGGCCTGGTTCGGATGTAGCCTGAAGCCTCATTCTAACACCAATGAAAGATTGTCAGCATTAAGTGTTGATCACTTGTGTGAAAGAATGGTTGATTTACTTAATTCTTACTATTCCTTTGCCGCCAGTGAGACGCCAATGAGAAGCCAATTCCCTTTCTTCGGCCCAACTTGAGCTTGCAACACGTTTATACATCCCGGCTCCTTCATGAGGAATAGGCTCAATTGTTTCCAACTTTAGGTCGCATTCGAGCTTAATTTTGAAAGGCCCAACTGCACCAGACTCAAAAGTGGATGGAACAAGTGTATATTTTCCAGCTGATGGTTTAACGAGTCATTAGTCACAAGGCTGATATTAATGGATCGCAAGATAACAAAACGGTCTAAGAGATGACAAAATCCAACCCACGCAGGATTTGAGTTACACGCAACTCTGCTGAACCCGGTGTATAGCTTCCTGAATCGCCGACTAAGTCACGTCGTTCAATGCTATTGCAAAATATACCCATACGCAATTCAAGGTGCTGCTAAACAATCGGCATATAGAAATTCATAGGGCTTAACTCATAGACTCGACCGTCGTCACCCGCCCGAACAAGCTTTATATTGACAGACTTTCCGGAATCTACGGCGCCTTGGTCGTCAATGGCCATCAAGCTGGCCTGAAAGACTGTTTTTCTTGTATTGGAACCAGAGGAAGATGGCCCGTTAATCCCAATCCTCCACATTGGGTTGTTCATATACGATGGAAGGGCATGGTTGCCACCTGATGTTCGCGTTGCCCATTGGCCCTCAAATTCTTTAACATAAGCCCGCGGGGCGGAAGTAGCATCGCTCAAATGAATAGGGCAATGTGAGTAGATTTGTAATGTCAGTCTGATAGGGTTGGACAATGGAGCGGATTTCTCATTCGGTAGTACAGTTGGAGTTTGATTATCATGAAATATAAATGTGACGAGATACGAAGCATGGCTTTCGGATGGAACAAATGTGGACAAGAGATGCGTGGAATTGGAGAGCGCGGTCTGCAATATGTGTTTGATAATCATCAGCTAAATGGATAGTAGAAGTTAAAGCAAATCAAGAAATACTTACAGCGGCTATTGGTGGAAGACCATAATTGATAGCAGAAACATCGCGAAGATCTTCGGAATTTTCGTCAGTATCTAAAAAGACCCTAAATGACATGAATTTTTCGTGATCTGTGGACTGATCATCAAAATGCCGAGTAAGTAATATCCAGACTTCTGATTGTGAAGCAGAGTCCGTTTGAGGACTAAATTTTAATCGAAAAGTTGGAGGGGGATTGTGAGCACTGGGACAATGTAAATGAACAAATTTATTGAGTAATAACATTATGATATTAGTTTGAACGGAACAACTTAAACAAATGGGCCGTGCGACAAAATTTAAACAAACTTGGGTTCCAGTTAAGATAAATTGCATCAAAATAGATTTGTAAGGATTCCCAAGTTACAGTGAATGTGCCAACTAGCTCTTGCCTCCGCTCTATACTGATACCAGGTAGCGCACTTTTCAAGTCAGTGGTCCAAGTAGCTGAAGAATTTGATTGCAGCTGCAGCGAATTCCAAGCATTGTACAAAGTCACAAGACGCTGGGCCTTTTCATCTTCCTTAATGTCTGCATTAATGAGTAAACACGAGAAGGTCAGAGCCTCAAGTTTTGATATAAAAATGACAAGATGAGCTAACCAATAATTGCATAGTTATGAAAAGGCACCAATCCTACCATGTCCAAGGCATGTGATATATTTCCATTGGTACCCACAGTAACAAGACAATCACCTGAATATTATTAGAAGCAAGGAGCCATTAAAGTGTTAATCTTTAAGGAAACCATTTTAAGCTTAAGCCCAACAAATTGACCTTTAGAAAAACTACCAAAAATTCTAGACCAACAACGTTCGCTCCGATAATCCTGGCTAAATGAAGAAGCAATCGTAAACTATTTAAGCTGAATAAAATGGGCACAAAAATGAGCCAACACACCTTGTTGTAAAAATCGACTGGGGTATCCAACCCGTCAATGCACTGAAGGTGATCATGAATGTGAGTAAGCGATAAATGCACGAAATTTAGGGAAAGCCTGGCCTGAACGCACTGCAAGTCAACACTTGAATTTCTGAGGATAAACAAAATCAAAAGAGCTCATTAAGTATAACAATGTGTAATATATTGCATAAGAAAGTGTCGGTGAAACTAACGATCCAATAAAATCATATCCACCCAAGACTTTCATGTACTGTGATGAAATAAAATAAGAACGCGATTGGGTTTTAAGATTAAAGTAGAAAAAAAATGTGATTGATTCATACCGCTTTTTCGACTAATGTAGGCCAATAAAAATCACCTTTACGTGATTGAGCACACAACATTGAACCATTCTTGCCAATCGGAACACGGTCATCAACCACTGCATTTGGTCAAAGTCTATCAGCCGCGGAAACTAAGGCTACATTAAGACCTATTGATTTCGCGGGGATACATTGAGGACTTACGAATCTAACCCAAATTTGACCATCAATGAGGTTAATTTTGCGAAGATGGTCCATGAAGCGTTATAAGAATGATTGAAGGAATCAGATGAGGATATGGCAAATCGTCTGATGGATAAAACGCAAATGACTTTCGATTTCCGGACAAACGCTTACTTCTCGATAAGTTCCATTAAGAAACAACTTGACACGATAAATGCCATCTTCAGAAAGCATGGGATAACCATCAGGACTTTGTGGATGGAGACATGCGATATGAAGCTAGGATGAATTTCAAGTCAGCAGAGAATTGAGAAGAATTGACTGAAGACAAGCATTATGGAATCACTTTTGAGTGAAATTTGTTTGAATGATTCGACAAGACTGAGAATGCAGCTATTAAGGAGCAATCTGTGACTAGGTCCTGGACGATTTCTGTTGGATCTGTGAGCTTGATCTGGTAAAGTTCAGCTGCGGGGTTGAAATGTCGTATTGATCGCCAATCGACGAGCGATTTTTGCTGAGCGGGATTTAGGTTGGGCTGTTGGCTAGCTAATCTTTTAGGCAAAGAAACCACCAAAGATAAGTGTGCTCGTTCTATATGAAGAATTACTGTGAGAATTTTCATACTGGGATTTGACAGCGTCCGATCGTCGGGAATTAATCGTAGAGGCCCATGTTGGAAATTTCAGTTTATTGATGTGCTGAGACTGCTGAAGGACCAAATCTTGTTCCTCTGGAATTTGTATCAAGTCGATTTGGGATAGACGAGTGAGTGAGATAAATGTTTAATCAAGAAACATTTACACAAAGCTGAACCAACCCATTGAAAGACGATCTCGATGGGGCACCCTTAAATTTGGCCTGCATGATTTGATATTTTGAGCTCGATTCAACAACTTGGATGAAATTTCCTTTAGCTGGTCTTTTAATGGTCCATTTGGAATATTCCTAATTAGATAAAGATACTTTTGTACTGCGTCAATGTATAAGGCAAAAGCATCTTCATAATCTCCTTGGGTCTCACGTCGGGTAGCTCGACTAGCGATGGCCTGTGTTTAGTAAGGAGCTAGGTATCAATCAAGACGACAAGAAAAGCCTCAAAGATGACTTGGGTTATTCCGTGACTTACCTGGGATTCTGTCAATCTTGCACGTAGCTCGTAAGAGAGCGATGTGGTATCCATCAGGAGACGGACACGGCGATGATGAAGGCAGCGACAAAGAGGATGGAAAAGTTGATAATTTCACTGAAGACGTGCGGATGAAAGGATGATCGGTTCAGGATATTTGAGCTTGACTAGCATCATCACTGACACTAATTATGCTTGATTTGCTAATGATATCATGATAATCCGGCATGACTGACAATTTCCAGATTAATGCTCTTCAAGAATACTTCAAAGGGAGCACGTGTCCTAAGATTTAGATGGATGCAAAGAGCCCATTGAGTTGATTAACTGAAGCTGAGAACTTATGGCTCTCATGAGGAAATCAATGATTGTAGCTCAACTAAAACAAAGCTCATGATTTTCTGCAGTTGCCAGTCACCAAATTTGAATCAGTCTGCATCAAAAAAGTCTCAAAGAAGGCGGTATGTACAGTGAATTGATCTGCTTTCCTTGATGGATTATTTAGGATTGAGAGCAGATGGAATGAATGTTAGCAATCTGCCTTCCTTCAATTGCTCATCATTCAGTAGGTTCTAGTCATCCAACACATTTTATCATATCTTTTTAGTTTGACTAGGGCCATGTTTGGCCCAGACACATAAATTCTCATTTATGCACACAAAAGCTTTCAGAGTAAATTCAATGGCAAAAAAACACTCTTCTTGATAATAATTTACTTTTTTAAAGCCTAACTCAAAACCACTCATCAATCCTGAATTTTTGTCACAGGGGCTCTTATGGAAGCAAGAGTGGCCTGGCACTCAGGGATTGAGGACTCACTTGGAGGGCTCCAAAAGAATAAAGAAATAAAAAGGAATATATTTCTTTAAGGAAGAATAAGAGTAGAGACAAGTATGCCAAAGATAAAAGAAAAGGGAAGCCAATGGCCAAGATAATAAAAAAGCCAAAAGCCAAAGAGCCAACCAAATGAATCCTCAATTCACTGTTTCAACCTGCCAGAAAGAATGATGGAATTAGTAAAGGATATGACCACCAATAACCACTGACAGGCAAAGAAGAAAGGGTGCAAATGACTGACTTAAGATTATCAGTATTTACTTTAAATAACAGAAAAGAAAATAAGAATAATAATAAATCCAATATATTAATTAACTGGGGAAAAAGTCCCCAGGGAAGAAAAGGTGGCCAGTATATGTGAAAAGCTGAAAGACTGATCCTGGAGGGTTGATCCCTGGCTGTATTGACTGTTTTGGGTCAATACAGATCTGGCCATCTTGAGAATTGAACTGTGTGATAGAATTCCCACAGTAGAATATGAATTGGCCCAAAAGGGCCAAGGCAATACAGCTTGCTTGAATACAACCTGTATGGACCAATTGAGTTGTCCAAGGAATACTGCAGTACTTGATGCCTTGACAACTAATTTAATGCTTGATAACCTCTTGAAATTGCCCTTGGAAGAATCCTGAAAGAAAGTACAACCCAACTCCTGCAGGGCCAGGTGGTTGGGGTTCTCAAATGGTCTTCTGGTAGCCACCATGGATTGCAAGATTGAATGACTGAAAAGACTTCCTTCAAAATGGGTGATGGATTTGAAGACTTGGTTTGAAATAGCCTAATTTGGTCCTGAAACCATCACCATTTGATTGCTGAGCAAAATTGGTGCATAATGGTATATTATACCATATATGCACCATTGCTGAATCCATGGTATGTAGTACATTGGTGAAGAGAAGTCTTTCCCCTGAATGAAGGGGAAACCTTGCTGAGCTTGATTTGGTGGCCTCTGGTGATTACCAAAGGCCAGGGTTTAAAAGTGGCCAATTTGGGTCCTGAGGTCCTTTTGGCCATTTGTGGGACTGATTAGATTGGGGGCCAAATTTGGCTCAGGTGGGCCCACTTGTGGTTTGGGTCCCACCTGGCCTTGAAGGTAGGTGGTTGGCCCCCTTGGCCCCTTTTGGCCTCCTTGAATTTGGGCCAAAAGGAGGCTAAGGGTCCCACAGACTTTGGGCTGTGGATTACGGCCCCCAGACCATAGAGGCTGTAGGGCGTCTAAATGGCCCAAAAACCCCATAATCAAGGGGGTGGGACCAAGGGCCCTGGTGCTGGCTAGAGGGACCAGAGGCCCCTGGGAGTCCAGATGGACCCCCCAGGCCCAAAACAAAGGAATTGGCCTGGGGGTTGGTGAGGTGAAGGATTGGCCAAAAAGGCCAATTATGCAGGATATGGCCTGAGGCCATAAATGAGGTTTGGGGAAATAATTGGCCAGTGAAAGGAGGTGTGGCCCAAAGGCCACAAAACACCAGTATGGTCCAATTGGCCATAAAATGAGGTCAGGCTATGATTGCTGCAAACACCCATTGGGGGGGGTGATTACATGTGGTTGTGACAGTACCCCCCACCTTGAATGGTGAGCTCCTGAGCACCAAACCAAGGTAAAAGCCTGTTGAGGCTGTTGAGAAGGATTTGACATAGGGATTCCCGAGGTATTGCATCTTTAACGAAAAATTTGAAGGCAGGTATGAGGTTGGCATATGACATGAGGATTATTTGGCCTTCTTTTGAAATGTTGAAGATTGAAATTGAAGTGAAAAATTTGGCATTAAGAATAAAGAAAGAAAAATTTTGAAGAAGTATAAAGAGAGAGAAATAAATAAACATGAAAGAAAATAAGAAAAAGAGATAGAAAGAAATGAGGTCTTGAGGGGGATTCCAATCTTGATCATGGAAGTGGACAGCTGATTTGAATTGGTCAGGGACCTGGAAAACAAGATTTGATGGAAGGTGCTCACAGAGTGGCCAAGGTTATGTTTTTGAAAGATTCTAGACCCCTCAGGCAAGTGCACACCAGGAGAGGAACTTACTTTTGCTAGTTACCACTCCCGCCAGTGCGATAAAAATAAAGATAACTGCTGAAGGAATTCATTGAATTGGAGGGGACTTGGAAGGAAAATGAGAAAAAGAATGGTCCAGTTGCCCAAGTGAAAATGGCCATAAATTTTGGAATTGATGTTGAAAGCCCTGCCAAAGACCTGTGTCCAAAAATTGCAGAGTGCTCACAGAGTGGCCAAGGTGATTCTGTGACAAAAAGAGTAGAATACCTCGAAAGGTGCATACCAGGAGTGAGACTTACTTTTGGTAAGTCCTCTCCCCACCAAGCACCATAAATGATTAAGCTTGTTAAGAATTGGGTCCTGGCTTTTCAGGATATAAAGAATGGAAACCCTTGAGAGGTTCAGGGCAATTCTTAAGGCTTTTGATTGGTTCCCAGGTGGATATTTCTGGGTCTTGGCTGAAACCTTTCCATTCAACCAAATACCATAATTTTCCTCTCTTGATCTTGGAATCCAGAACTTGAGAGACTTCCCATTCCTCTTCTTCTTCAATGATGATTGGAGGAGCAGGCTCTTGGTGCCAATTTGGGATTCTTGATGTCTTGACTGGTTTAAGGAGGGAAACATGGAAGACTGGGTGGATGTACTCCCATTGAGATGGTAGGCATGAGTACTTACTTTCTTCAAGATTGGAAAAGGACCCAACCATCTTTCAGACAGTTTTTTGGTGGGTCTGGTTGATTTGATGTTCTTGGAAGAAAGCCATACCAAGTCACCAGGATTGAAAACAGGTGGACTTGCTCTACTTTTATCTGCATACCTCTTAAACATGTTTATGGAAACTTCAAGTTCTTTCTTGACATCTTGCTTTACTGATTGTATTTTTGTTGATAACTTTCCAGCAGGAGTATCTTGAGTAATGTGAACTGAGTAAAATTGTGGATCTCTTCCTTAAACAGTAAAAAATGGTGATAGTTTTGTTGAAGAGTGGTCAGAGTTATTGTAGGCAAATTCAGCCAGAGGGAGCCAGGTTTTTCAATCATCTTGATGATAGCTGACATACATCCAAAGGTACTGTTCTGGTATCTGATTTACCCTCTCTGTCTGTCCATCAATTTTTGGATAGTAAGCAGTTGACATATCTCTTGAAATCTTGAGCTGCTGACAAATATTGGTCCAAAAAGAAGAAACAAAAAGAGAAACTCTATCACTCACAATTCTTGAAGGCAGGCCATGCTTTGAAAAGATATTTTTGATGAATGAATGGGCCAGACCCAGTGAAGTTATTGAAGACATTGTTGGAATAAAAACTGAAATCTTTGAGAATCTGTCCACTATGACAAGAATTGAGTCAAAAGAATTGGAAAGTGGCAATGGAGTGATGAAATCCATTGAAAAACAAATCCAAGGATCATTTGGAATTGGAAGAGGTTTGAGGAATCCTACCTTCTTGTAATGAATATTTTTGTTTCTTGAGCCATTCTGACAGGATGAGACATAATAATTGATAAATTGAGTCATGCCATACCAGTGGAAATCCCGCTTGAAAAGTTTGAGAGTCTTTTCTTGGCCAGGGTGTCCAGCTAGAAGAGAGTAATGCCGCTTTTGAAGAATTCTTAGTTGAATTGTGGGGTTGTTTGGGACCACCACACAATTTTTGAATAAGAGAAGTTGGGAAGAGGTATCAAGAGAATAATCCTGAACATATTTACCTTTAACCAATTATTGAAGGATACTTCTGTACTGAGGATCTTGCCATAATTTCTTTTAGATTAATTCAATCAAATTTGAAAATCATTCCACCTTGACTGCAAAAAATCTTGAGGGCTAAACTTCATCTTGCTTAATGAGCTGCTGAAAGCTCATTGGATTCTTGCTGATGAAATCCTCTTCCTCTCCAGATAAACGTCATCCCACCATGATAAGGAATTGGGAAGATTAGCTAGGCTGCCAGGGTGGTAAGTGATAGAAAAGTGAAATTCAGAAAGAAATTCAGCCCAGCGGGCTTGACAGTGAGTAAGGACTTTTGAAGACATGAAGTATTGCAGGGAAGAGTGATTGGTGAGAACTTCAAAAGGGGAAGAAAGAGAAAGAAGAAAATCCCTCCAGCGCTTGAGAGCCCAGACTATGCCAAGGACTTCCTTGTCATGAATCTCATAGTTGAGCTCTGATGGAATATTCTTGCGGCTATCAAATGCAATGGGATGTTTTCCTGAGTCAGAAACCTGACTCAGTACAGCACCCAAGGCATAATTGGATGCATTGGTCTCCACAATGGTGGGTAGAGAAGGATTGGAGCTGTGGTGAATGCCTCTTTGAGTTGGTGAAACTGACTAAAAGCTTACTCATTGACCGGAAAACAGGAATCTTTCCTGAGGAAACTGGTGAGTGAACTGATTTTCTTTGAATAATTCTTGATGAAATGGTGGTAGAAATTGGCAAATCCAAGGAAGGATTGAAGAGCCTTGAGGTTTCTTCAGGGTGGCCAATTGATAATTTGCTGGACCTTTGCTTGGTTCATCTTGAGGCCTTCAGAAGAAACAATATAACCTAGATATTCTACACTAGAAACTTGGAATAGGCACTTGGAGGCCTTAGCAAAAAGGTTATTGGCTCTGAGTCTTGAAAGAACAGTGGACACATGAGTGACATGTTCTTCCTCAGACTTGGAAAAGACCATAATTTCATCCAAATGAACGACAACATAAATATCAAGAAGATCATAGAAAATATCATTGACAAGATTTTGACAAGAGGCAGGAGCATTGGTGTGTCCAAATGGCATTACCAAATACTAATAATTGCCATATTTAGTTCTAAATTCTGTTAAATTTTCATCACCCTCCTTTATTCTGAGCAGGTTATATGCACCATGCAAATGAATTCTTAAGAAGATAGAAGAACCATTAAAAACAGTGAGAATATTATTCATAGGAGGAACAGGATATTTGTTCTTCCTAGTCACAGCATTGAGTTTGTGGTAATAAACACACAAAACGAGACCAACATCCTTATTTTTGACAGAGAGGGAAGGTGCTCCTGTTGAGGAGGAGCTGTGATGGATGAAACCTTTCTCTAAATTATCTGAAATTTAGGCCCTGAGTGTATCTGACTCTTGGTTTGATAAAGAGTAGATCCTCCCAACTGGAGGTAGAGACCCCTCCAACTCAATATTATGATCACAGGCGCAGGGTGGAGGAATCTTTTCTGCTTTCACCTTGGAGAATACATCCAAATACTGGTGATAATCAGACGAAACAACATTCATCACTGTTTCTACTTCTTCTGCATCTTCCTCTTCATCCCACAACTCCTCCAGGGAGGTCCATATTCCCAAAGAAGAGATGAAGTGAAGATACAGAATCATCTTCTCCAACATATTAAATCTCTTTGAAGACTTCATCTCTAGAGGTTAGTAATGACATATGGGAATTAAGGGAAGGAATATGGACAGAAGATGGAAAAGAATCACCAACCAGAGCTGCACATGATCTGGCAGAAGAAAGGTCATTAATGAAAGATTTAGAAGGATCATAATAGTCATTATGATAAGAATCAAAGGTGATCAGCCCTTGCCTCCAATCAATATATTGATTAAAATCATCGAGAAAGTCAAAGCCCAATATGAGGTCTTCTCCCTTGGGAGCATCAATGACTAAAAAGTCCCATTCAAAGCTTGGGAAGGAAGGGAGCTCAACCATATATTTAGTATGGTGAGTCACAAATAGAGAAGGAGACTCAGAGGAGTCAAGAATGCTAAGGGGAATCTTCAATGGGAGCTCTGACATGGTCAAAGAATACTTGTGAACAAACTGCTTTGAAATAAATGAGTTGATAACACAGGAATCAATGAGAATACTGTAAAACATATCAGAGAGAGAAGAAAAAACAAAGAATTTAAGAGAATTTTTGACACCAGTATTCAGAATTCACAATTGTGCTTTGGATGGAAAACAGTGAAGACCATTGAACACAACATGATCTTCACTCAGGCTTTTCCCTGGCTGGGAAATTTGCCTGACAGTTGGGTAAGCTTGTTTTGAGGCCTTTTGAAACAGGACTCACTAAGGGGAATCTGCTCTGGGAGTTCTGACATGGTCAAAGAATACTTGTGAAAAAACTGCTTTGCAATAAATGGGTTGGAAGCACCAGAATCAATGATAATACTATAAAAAATATCAGAGATAGAAGAAAAAACAAAGAATTTAAGAGAATTATTGACACCAGTATTCAGAATGCACAATCGTGCTCTGGATGGAAAACAGTGAAGACCATTGAACACAACATGATCTTCACTCAGGCTTTTCCCTGGCTGGGAAACTTTCCTGATGGTTGGGTAAGCTTGTTTTGAGGCCTTTTGAAACAAGACTCAAGACTATGCTTCCCACCACAATAGGTACATAAACCCTCCTTGATTATTCTTTCCTTTTCAAAATTCATAAACTTGAAATCTTTATTCAGCAAAGAAGAATGGGGCTTTTCACCCTTCTTAAAATTTTTCTTCTTCATTTGATTTGAGCTTGAGGAATTTGGAGGATGAGAAGAATTTGACATTGAGTATTCAGGCTTCTTCTCTTGATGATGACTCTTCTCCTTTTTCCTCTCATGGTACCTGGTATCAAGCTCCAGAGTAACATCCATTGAGTCTTGAAGAGAGTCAATTCTTGAAGGATGAGAGGCCAATTGATCCAAAATACTGGATGGCAATCCCTTCCTGAAATGATGGATGACAGCCCTTTCACACCAATCTCCAATTCTTGAGACAAGACTTCTGAAATCAGCAATGTATAAAGATACATGCCCACCTTCTTTCATTATTAAAGAATCCAATTCTGCTTCAGCTTTTCTGACTTCATTCAGGTCTCCAAATAAAGTAAACAGTTGAGATTCAAATAATTTCCATGAATTGAAAAGGTATGTTGGATCTTGATTTGTGAGATTGGAAAGATAAGGCTCATTCCATTTTTCAGCCCTGGCAATGAGAAATGAGGTGGCATACAGGACCTTCTTTCTGTCTTGAGAGAAGTTTGCCAGAACACTATGAAAAATTAATTGGCAGGACTGGATGAAGCTTTTAACTTTGAAGGGCTGAGTCCCATCAAAGCATTCTGGTACCTTCATAGATGGAGTCTTGAAGGTTGGTGTTTTTGATGCTTCAGAAGATGACTCTGCTTGGAGATTGGCCATAATTTGAGTCATCTGCTGCATGATGGCCAATAATGATGGTTCAGACTGATGAGACTGGGATAGAGTTGGCCCTCCAGTACCTTGGGATGCCCCCACAGGAGCAGGAACACCTTCAGTCCAATCCAGCTCTTCCTCTTCCACAGAATTCTCCTCCTCCTCTTCACCAGGACCTTTGCAAGTGGTCCTTGAAGTTCCTGGGAGTCTGCCAACCACTGCTGAAAATGAATTTGATCTTCTGGACCCTCTTGGTTCCTGGATGGATGGTGCTGCTCCTTCCATAATGAATCCTCTGTCTAATTGGGCCCTCAGTTGAGGAACTGCTGGGGTTCTGTCAAGAGGAGCTCTTTGAGTTGGAGTGAGAACAGCTTGAGCTCTTGCCTGAGATCTGGTCTGTCTTTAAGGCGGTGAATGTTGAATGGGAATAATTCCGGAATAAGAATTAAATAAATGAATAAAATCAAAATTTGAAGTGAAAGGCTTGAGGAAAATCCAGTGGAAAACTTGAAGTAAAAATGAAAAATCAGAATCAATGTCTTGAAGGAAATCAATGAATCAAAATGAAAGCTTGAGGTAATCAGTCAATCAATATGTCACAATGAATTCTTCAAGTCAATAAATCAATATGTAAAATCAATCAAAATTAATCAATCAATCCAATGAATTTCTGAGGCAAATCAATTTTATGTCAACAATTCTTGATGTGAAAAATCAGCAGAAAATCAATGAAATATTCAGGTAAATCAATTTTCTTGATATCAATATAAATTATGTCAAATCAATAAATAAAATCAATATCAAGTGAGTTCTTCTTAAAAATAAAAGTTCTTGAAAAATGAATCAAATATGAATCTTGATGTGAAGAATGTGTCTGAATAATTTGATGAGCAATTTGAAAATAAAATTAATTTTAAGATTACACCTGAATTATGAATGAGTTAAAATTTAAAAGAGAAAACAGAAATAAAAATTGTGTCAGCTTTCAATTTTCAAAATAAAAAATGAATGAGAGAAAATTGAGAGATGACGATGAATCATAAAGTTCATAAGAATTAAAGAGTCATAATTTCAATGAAATGATTGAATGAAATTATAAAGAAAGAATGAACAGAATGGAAATAAATTATGAGTTAATTAATATAATGTCACAGGGGCTCTTATGGAAGCAAAGGTGGCCAGGCACTAAGGAATCAAGAGCTCACTTGGAGGGCTCCAAAAGAATAAGAAATAAAAAGGAATATATTTCTTTAAGGAAGAATAAGAGTAGAGACAAGTATGCCAAAGATAAAAGAAAAAGGAAGCCAATGGCCAAGATAATAAAAAAGCCAAGCAAATGAATCCTCAATTCACTGTTTAAACCCACCAGAAAGAACAATGGAATTAGCACCAGGGCGAATCTCGCGTCAATCGTCGGCGATTGACTTCACGTCGCACCGCGGTCAGTATAAAATCTTGCTTCGGTTGCGTTAGTGTCACTTTATAGTCACTGGATTTAGTGGGTCACGTCACGTCAGCGTCAAGACAACGTCAATCGTCACATGTGTCACATGAGAATGTCACTCAAAGCCCAAACCCATTTCAACACTATGCGCAACGTTCGTGTAATTTCACCTCATTGGCTTCCGCCTCCCCGATGCTTAGCATGCTTACGCACCCGCACCGCCCTCCATCCGGATGAGACTCCGACACTGCCCGCCCCTCTCCGTCCTCACCACTCGCTACGCTTTCACACCCACGCCCCTACCATCCTCACGCTTGTGTAGTACCCTCCCGACATGCCTCCGACAACGCTTACCATCCTTACGCTCATGTAGTGCCCTCCCGACATGCCTCCGACACCACTGATGACCCTTACGCTTGTGTAGTGCCCTCCCGACATGCCTCCGACACAGCTTACCATCCTTACGCTCATGTAGTGCCCTCCCGACATGCCTCCGACAACAGTTACCCTCCCTCCCGACATTCTCCCGACACTGCTTACCATCCTTACGCTCATGTACAGTAGTGCCCTCCCGACATGCCTCCGACAACGCTTACCCTCCTCACGCTTCCGTATTACATTCATAGTGTACATTATGGTGGCTTGTTGGCATACACGATGAACGCAATTGCCGAAATATGCTGAGTGGCCTTCTCTGCCAACAGGACCTAAGGGGATATTGGTCAGTATATTCACCATGTTGTGGTTAGGGTTTAAATCATGAGACTCACAAATTAAAACCTAATAAGTGGACTATTTAAGACAAGAATTGTGTCTCCTGTTTTGCCGACAAAACCATTTTATTTCATGTCAATCAAATGAACACTTTGCTTAGTCCTTACCTCATGAGCATCGAATAGTTCAAAAGTTGACTTTAGTAGGTTTCTCACTAGTCAACTTTATTCAATGTCTCACAGGGAAGTGATTTCATTTGCATGATATGAAATAATTTGCAAAACATCGCCTCCTTCAATTTCCCACCAAATCGCATTTTGCAAATGCGATTATTTTACTTCCACCTATTTTCTTCAATTTGGATCTTTTTATTCAAAATTTTCAAACAAGTTATCAATCAACTCGTCACCATCTATTTGCTTACTAAACTACCTCCGCGATGGCCCAAACCCCGGGAAATTCAACGGAATTTAATGAACGACCAACTTCAGCCCCAGAGAGTGGAAGTGAAATCTCTGATATGGCCAGTAGTCGTGAATTAGGCATTGAAGCAGAGAGCCAGTCACATGAAGATAATCAAGATCCACCAGCTCTTCCAGAATGTGAGTATACATCCATCTTGAGTATTTCCAATCTCTCAAAACCTGATATTGTGTCATAGCCTTTATTTCAGGTCAACCGCCAAGCTCTCAGAAACCGAATTTTAAAAGTTATGAGAAGGAAAAGACTGTTGAACCTTGTGCACCGACAGAAGATGATGGGCAAGATGATGTAATTTTCAGTGGGGAGGTGTGAATTATATCCAAGGAACAATTTGTCTCCAACATTGCTCAAACAATCCCAAGGCTCGAAAAAATCCAAAATGATAGTAAAATTCCTGATTATGTGCGTCAAAAGATTGCTGAAGCCATGAGCCTGCTCAAAATGGATTTGAACCGTAAGTCCATTACTAATTCAAAACAAAATTGATAAAAATAGCTGCTTACAATATATGGGCAGGTGTGGAGGTGGGAGAATCTCTACCTGAAGGATCTCGAGTCGTAATTGGATTTCCAGGCAAAGGATTAGGAAAAAGACCAAATATACATGCGACCAAAAAAACAAACAAAAAACGCCGTACCTTTGAAGCCGCAAACGATTCTCGCGATCAAGGTGATGAAATTATCAATGTTGAAGGGGACCATATTGATAATGAACCTCCGCATACTGAACCCTCCCCAATACTCAATGAAACAATCCATGATGAAGCTCCACATACAGAAAGTCCCCCGATACCCAATGAAACAATGCATGATGCAACCCCTCCCGCCTCTCCTCGGAATATTCAAGCCTTTCAAGAAAGAGAAACAATTAAACATGATACAATGGGACGAGATATGACTGATATAATTCCCGACGCTGAGCCCGAAGTGTCATCCGCTGCGAATTTTCAAGGAATATTTTTATCCCGCATGGAAGAGTTTGCAGGCGTTTTGAATTATCATTCCAATATTACTCAACAATCATGGAAAAGGGGGCTTGATAATATCAATAGGATTTACAAAAATAGATGGGACAATTTACCAACAAAGGATGCTCATACATTCCTGCCCGTTGGTATTAAGGTGATCAGTAACCGAGATCTTAAAATGTCGGCTTGGCTGCAGGACCTTGAGATGGCAGGTGAGTTTTTTTTTATCTTTGTGCATGATACTTGATTATTGGCTGTTGACTGGTGATATAAATTGCAATATATAGGGTTAGATTTTTTTAAGCCAACCGAAACAGAAGCGTTTTTTGATCACAACATTTGGAATCTCAAATTGATGAAGGAATCAGCTAAACCTCCAGATAATCTCGCAAAATCTGAACACTCCTTCTTCAAAATGGTTCAGAGCCTTCTTTACCCCGCCAATCCAGTTAAACATTTTTGGGCAAATGTTATGTTTGAATCCATTAGTTTAGTCTCATACGATGTGATTGCACCCAAACCATATGTTGCACCAACATCAAATTCGACCGATCCTCTTGGACTCGAACGGGGAGCAGTTGAATACCTTGCCTCCTGCTTGAGTAAATCGAAGCAACGTGCAACCCAACTCAGCATTGAAGGTGGCGGGGCTGACAATGAGATATCCACAAAGCCGCACAAGAACCTGGAGGATCTAATGGATACAGTTATCCATTTGATGATTGCATACAACATGGTACGTGCACATACAAAGGTCGAAGTTAATGGCATCAAAGGCAAACTCACGAACTCAAAAAAAAATGAGGCCATCAAAGATCTTTTGGCGTGTCACAAGAATCTTGGAATCAATCGAATTTGCTATGGTATATTAGCGGCATTCTGTGCGGCGGGGGTTCGTGGTTTGATGGTATGCTCAGATGACTGGAGAACAAGCTCAGTTAAAGGGGCTTTAGCACTAATTGACATTTCCGCAAAACTTTCAGAGGGTAAAAATCTAGTGGAGCCAGTGTGGCTACGTACTAATAAGTATATATGTAATTTACTGAATAAAAGTTTCTTCTCATCAGAGTCTTTTAACCCCACTGTACCTCTTAGATTTGATTTTGCACGATGCTTAGTATTAGACTTTGGTGATGCCTGGGTGGCGAATCGCGGGCTTGGTTCAAGTGATGAGGTCACCTTGACGGTACCCAGGTCAGCTAAACTCACAACCAGGATTGACCCGTTTTAGATTAGCTTTGTACTAGATAGATTGTAATTGAATTTTGCAAAGTTATTTATGAATTTAATAATCATGACTTCCTATCCTACTACGGCCCGGATGCCACAGTCTGAGTACCAATAGTAATTGTACGGCGGCATGCCTCCGTACATCATTGCAAAGACTCCGACAAGACGCAAGCTGAGTCAGGCGATGTGCCCGCGAGTAGCACACCCGGGTGCATTGCGGGAAGTCGCGTTTATCACTTCCCGCCAGCCCATAATAGGCCAAATGTTCCTGTGTCTTTCAAGAGGACTAGGATAGCTAGGGATCCGCAGCAGGATGCATATTGCATTTGCGTGTGCTTGCAATATTCCAAATGGTTGGATTGGAAAGTGATTGCATGGGAACATCAATGTGGAAAATTGAATAATGCACTATCCACTGCAATTTTCAGGTTCAGGTATTTGAGATCGTGAATTTGCCAAGGTCAGGCGTGAGCTTTCTTTTTAGCCGCAATTAAAAAAGATTCATCCACCGCAATCCAATTTAGGTGATATTAAGAAATCAGTAATCATTCGGTTTCATTTCATTTTATGCTGAAGGCATGCCATTCACGAAAAAAGGAAAAGAGCGTAAAAGGGAACTCGCGAGAAAGCGTCGGGCTGAGGAAGGAAAGTGTGAGTTACTCGCTTAATCTCAGTGCATATATATAGATATATATATATGCTTCCACATTTATGTGGCACCCTCATTGGGCCCCACTGAAGAACATGGGCTTTAGTCGGTTCAGATTGTGCCAATGTCATGTGGGCTCCAACAGGGAAGTCAAAGGATGTGTGCCAAATAAAGCTCCTTGGCAGTATCTGATATCTTGTGTGCTTCAACACGTAGTGATCCCTCAACCACTCGGGAATAGTAGCAGATCCCAAAAGACAAATGAGCGCAAAACAACCCAAATGAATAGGTTGTTTTCCTCCTCTCGCCCAACAGCACAAATATCAATGCCAGTATCAGCAAATATCACCCCAAGTGAAATTCGGAGGGTTGTGGATGTCAATCAGATCAAACGCATTCACTTTGGGCGTGTGGCAATTTTCTCTTCAACCGGATTACTCATTGCCCTTGTCGAATTCCGACCATTCACAACAATGAGTGAAGTTGAGGTCAATCAATGGGATGAATTATCACAATTCCTATTTCGCGAAAAGAGTTTCACCGACCCTATTTCAACAAATGGAGCATTACTGGAGGGATTTATGTTCGCGATTGGGTGGCGCAAATGCACCACGAAGAATGAACAATTTGGTCTGTATGGTAGTGCTGGCAAAATTGAAAATGCAAAAGATGAATGGCGGGACCGAGGTGCCAATCTTAGCTCGGTGGGTCGCATTCTAGGTCAATCCTTACAATATGTTGGGGATAATTTATTTCAGAAGATTCAAAATTGCTACAACTCATTGGGGGTTCCGTCTTTTGATCAAGTCAACTATGAAGGCGATATTCCGGCAAATCAGGGTGCATTCGAGTTCGCTTCCGCACTCACTTTCACCATGAATGGATTCAAAAACGCACCTCATGTTGATAAGGATGCATCGCTGTATGCTTCGGGATGGTGGTTTCAAGCTGATAAGCGGACCGGCCAAATTCAAAGAGATGCGTCAAAGCGGTGTACAGGGGGAAAATTGATTTTCCCAAATGAGCATTTTTGGATTGATCTATCCGCATGTCATGGGCTCATTCAGGTAGTGTGGGCCAGTAGTACATTTGTTCATTATACTGATCCAGCACAGGACAACGAAAGCACGACACTAGTGGGTATGTCCGCACAATGCTCAAGCAGGTTAGCAAAAACAATGCGGCAAAAAAGCAATGGCTATTATGAGATTGGCAAGAGAGCGGGCTATCAAATCAGGGATGGTAATACAATCTCATGCCGATTCAAAGAATGAGGAGATTTGCAAGTGGGTTGGGTAAGTAATGGTGAGGTAAGGCAGAGGACAATATACACCAGGATTGGATGGATTCGAGTGCGGGAGATGGGGTGTCTCACATGAAAAAGGGGTGAAGTGAATTATGTACGGTGGCATGCCATCGTACATCTGTCCTGGTTTGTTGCTATTGTCCAGGATCCCAATGCTTCACACGCGAATCCTCATGCTTGTGCAGGTTCTGACAATGCTGAAAGTTCCTTACGCCTATGCGGGGTGCCAACGCTACACACGCCAATCCTTGGGCCTGTGCAGGCTCCCGAAAATTTACACGCCAATCCTTACACCTTTACAGGCTTTCAACGATTCACACGCCAATTCTTACGCTTGTGAAGCTTCCCCACAATGCTGAAATTTTCTTTAGCCTGTGCAGGATCCCAAGAATTCACACGCCAATTCTTACGCCTGTGCAGGCTCCCAACAATTCACACGCCCATCCTTATGCTTGGGGAGGGTCCCAAAAGTGCTAAAATTCCTTACGCCTGTACAGGCTTCCGACGATTCACACGCCAATCCTTATGCTTGGGAAGGTTGCCAACAATGCTGACAAATTCTTACGCCTGTGCAGGCTCCCAACAATTCACACGCCAATCCTTATGCCTGTGCAGGCTCCCAACAATTCACACGCCAATCCTTACGCCTGTGCAGCCTCCCGACAAGTCACACGCCAATCCTTACGCTTGTGAAGGTTCTAGACAATTTAAACAATTCAATACATGAGTAAGACTAATAGCGTGTGACCATAGGAAAGGCCATGTTTCACGAATCTGGACTCGATTGCTCACATACGGGAACCTCCCGCTTTTTTACAGTTAGGAATGGGTATGGCTCTAAACCATGGAAGAAGAAAATATACGAGAGGATAACGGCAACTATTGGCGCATTTTGAGAAAAAGAGGTTCACGAAAACAAATACTCACTCAAACTCTTGGTGGGGCACTTACAAAAATAATTCTCACGCAATCAGGGTTTTTCTCTAAGGAGGAAATAAGTAATTTTTACGTGAACAAAGAATGTAATAGAATTTGAACATAACAAGAATTGAAGACAAATATTTTATTCAAAAGAAAGTATTACAAAAAATAAAAAGAGGAAATAATGGGATTTTTTTTTTTAATTTTTTATTTTTCGAGGAATTTGGAGACTATCCCGGTTATGTCCTCCTTTGGATAAGCCTCCAGTGCCTGGGCAAGGAGGCGGTTTAGTTTGTCCCGGAAGTCCCGGTGCATCTCATTTCGATGAGTTGCATCCACGAAAGGAATCATGTGGAGCAAGCGACGATGCTCCAACAAGATTCGGTTGATTGAATCGTGGACGATTGCTCGAGGAATCATTAGGGTCGGTCGCAGGTCGGTGAATTCCTGGCGAGCGTCATCGTGGGAATGAGACGAGCTTGGCACCGGGGGGGAGGAGGCGTTGGGGTTCTCGGGGGCACTGGAAGGGATCTCTGGGGAGGGGGGGGGAATGGAAGGGGAAGGTGGGCGAGTCGGGTAAGAAGAAGGGGGATGGGGAACTGGGGATCCCACAGGCGTATCGTCGATGATGATTATCGAGCGAGGAGTGGCGGGACGATCTGGAGACGGTTGAAAAAATGGTGAGGAAAAGTTGAGAAGAGTGAAGAAGGAGAAGTGGTGACTTACCAAAAGGTTCCTCCGTGGATTGCGTAGGAGCCACCTCAGGTTCTGGCTCACAAGTCGTATCGTCCTCAGGTGGTTGGGACGATGGACTCGGGCCAGGAATAGGTGGCTCTTTGGTTCGGGAGGGTTCTAAAAAAGGAGTAAGTGTCAGTTCACTCGACTCGAAAGTGAAAGTGAAAATGAAATGAAACTTTGGCTGCTTACCACGGAATAATTCCTCAGACCATCGGGTGCCACTCGGGCCTGGAGTGGGTTGCCGGGGGGTTTGCTCGCGAGGCAAACTGGGAACGGGAGAGTCGTGTCGGGGGGGATTTGGGGGGTTTGGTTCTATGAGTAATGGAAAAAAGTCAGTATTATTGCGTGAAGAGAAATGAGATAAAGAGGAGAAATAAAACTTACTTTGGCGTTTGAATCCCATCGGTGATAAGACATGGTGACAATCAGCCCAAGCTCGAATGTCCTCTCGCCATCGCCATCCTTCATCGGCCGGATAATCACTTCGCTCCGGTCGAGGAGTGAAGTGACCATCGGATGGTGGCCTAGGAGGGGGAGTGGACAGGGCTAATTGTCCGGAATCGTTCCCGTTGGCCTGTTTGGGGGCCCGGCGTCCATTCACGCTCGGAAATGGTTTCATCATCGTCGACCACAAAGGAGTCCTTGCGAGGGCGTCTTGGGCGAGAACTCGTCTGGCCTCGTGGTCGGAAGGGGCGGACAACGAACGAACATTTCTTGTGTGCTTGTCGGCAAGCATCACAAGCGTCGTTAGTCGTCGAGGAACGAATGCAGGGGATACCCCGCTTGGTGCATAACATGCACGACATCTAAAAACAAAACAAAACAGGTTAGTAACTGAATAGAAAGTAAGCAATCAAGAAAGAAAAGGAAGACATACGATGATTTATATAAATATAAAACGGAATCAAATTAAAGACGCTCTAGTCGGAAGTTTTTAAAAGTCTGGAAGGAAGTCGTGAAGAAAGAAAAATATTAATATCGGTACATAATGTTGACTAAAGTTTAATTGGAGAAAACGTACAAAGTAGATAGAAGTGGGGTTCTGAAAGTATTAGCAGGAAAAACAAAAAGCGAGCAGGAAGGGGAGTGGGGTTAGTCGAGTGCGAAAGAAAAGACTGGAAAGGCAGGAAGACGAGGGGGAATACGCACAAGAAGGACAAACGCGGGTGAGGTTGAACGAAGTGGAGCGGGTGAGAAAGAAAGTGAAGTGCGTGTCGTGTGAAGATGGTCTTTTATACCAAGGTGAAGCTGAGACGATCTCAGCAGTTGCAGCACCCGCAAAAGTCTCAGCTTCAAGGCGTGTGGGCAAAATTGAAGCTGAGTCTCAGCGAATGCTGCAACTGAGAGGTGAAATGCTCGCGTGAGGCAGAAGAACAATGGGGGTCTGGCTGAGTATTGCAATTTATTGAATTGTCAAGCTCAGTCACATCCCCTTTGTTTCCTTAAATAGTCACCCGATCACCCAGGAGGGTGGTCGTGAGGCCCATGTTGAATGTGCATTGGGGGTGCAATGCACAAGTGACCCATGCAGAAAAGCACCCGGTGCATTTGGTCACAAGTGACCGCGGCGAGATTACCGGCCATATGGCCTGGTAATAGTATGTGAACAAAGGGGGGGGCTGTAAGACAAGTGAATACAGCGTGAGCTTGCCTCGACCCATTGCTCAGGTTTGCTTTCGGGTCATAATTGAAATGCTCAGTGGCTGAACATTGGAATTGCACAGTGATTGAGCTATAGATATAACAATATCAAATGCACCATGCTGAGCCATTGCTCAGTCGTTTTTGTATGCGCGCACTCTGAGCATTTGGCACAGCATCGGATGACATTTCAGCAAGGTGCAGCATTTCACACGCTTTGGTGAAGTGCTCCAAACTGAGCCTTCCAGTGAGCTATTGCAGAATTAGTTCATTCCATGGCTTTACTGAGCACTTTCACACGGTGCTTTTGACCATGACATGGTCAGCTTGCGTGTGCAAATCGGGTGAAACGCAATGCTGAGCATGTGGCACATGAGCTACGTAAATGCAAACGATCGGAAGGTGCATGCACATTTGCTATATGCATGCAGGCTCAAGTAGTATTACACCTTCCTGATCTGTACAGTACAGTCGACACTGAAGTACGCAGTACACCTTTGTAAATGTGTACTGCGGGGCAGAGCAAAAAGCTGTTCAACAATGTAACATGCAATCACGTCAAGCCATCGAGTCATATCTCTCACCTGCATCCCTTTGATGCACCTTGTTGGACAGCTCTGCCTAACTACGGCACAGATGCGCATGTAATCCAAGTTAATGTAAGTGGGTCATAATGGGATGACTTAATATTTGGGTCATACACAAAGAGTTGATTCACTCCGGTGCCATGGTTGGGGCAAACAATGACTAGCCCGCTTGTTCATTGTCGGGCAGCCACACGCTTTCATACGCACCCCCGATGGGTCATACGCAGGCAACTTTCACATGCCTGGAACACATTTTACTGCCAGTCTTCCAGCTGCGTATTTTCTTGCTCGGGTTGTCAGCTTGACTTCAGACGCTCACCCGCTTGCGCGTGGAAACCTGAGGCCAATCAGTGTGGATTTGCTTCAGCCTCATCCACATTAGATTAACAATCCCAGCCTATGATTGCTGAGGCTGGTCATGTTGGCGTGGTTATCTCCCACCGTGGGTCATTTTCTTTACGTTCTCACACGCCCCGCGCAAGTTGTGGCACCTGGCTTGCAGCCAAAAAATCCCTTGGGCATGTGGCCTCTTTCTCCGGAGTTCTGTACGCGCGTGAGGCAAAGACCCGGATGCCAATCTCGGTGGATTAGTACTCGCCTCAAACGCCATAGGGGTGAATGTATATGTGGATCACGGCTCACGGCTGGCGCCCCCTTTGATCATCCCACACATTCCCCCTGAAAGCCCAGTATGCATCAGTCAGCAACAAACTTCAGGCCAAACCAAAGTCATGTTCGGTGGCATGCCACCAAACATATCTCACCCGCCCACACACAAACATCCCCACAGTGAGATTGCCCTTTGAAACTGCCAACATTGCCCAGTAGGTCCCTGTGAATAATTAACCTGGGGAGGATATGCTCATTGTTCGCTGTCACACCAGCGAACATGACTGCATGCCTCTAATATGCCCTCCACAATAAGTTGCTACAGCCCACCCAATTTTGGATTTGCTAATGTCAACTTGGTTCCACCAAAGGTTTCGTAACTTGTTGCAGATCCAGCAGTCATGTCGGTGCACCCACATTTTGGCCACCTTGCCTTGATATATGCCCCAAATCGGATATGAAAATTATGAGCCCAAGAGGCCCACCTCCATCAAGACCATGCACGTAACCACAGGCCATCCCCCTTTTGGCCTGTTGCTGCCACTCATATAAGTTCCCCACCTGCGCTTATTCCTCTTCATTCCCTTTAGCTAACCCTTCCCGATCATATAATTTGCAACTGTCCCCAAATAATTTAAAATAGCCATCATGTCAACCCCTTCACAACCACTTTGCATTGGGATGATTAATATTCGTATTCAAATAAATAGTGATATAACCTTAAAGCCTGAGAATTCCCACTTAGGTTCTTGGATTATCCTATGGCACAATCAACACAACATATTCGTATATCTCCCCAATCACCAGCATGCTATTGGCTCTCTCCCGGGAACCCTTTCCCAAACGTTGATACCATTCCTTGGGGCACCCAAAACGTTCATGCACTGTGGTCCTGGTGGGGCATGGATTGAAAATTGCCAAACCAATCCTACTCAAATATTATTCGTTGAGGGAGTATTTATGACTGATGCCAATGATCCCTCCTCATCTCAGAAACCCAATCTAGCATTGATGTTCTTCACATGGTATCCAAACATTCTATTCATAATGGAAAGCTTTTGAACACAAGATTTCAAGCTTAAAATGCCCAAAGAATATGACTGTACTACTCATTGTCAATGTCAACTCTTTACTCCGACATTTCCCACTTCAAACTCGACGCCTGCTTCATATCCTGCTGTTTCATCATTGATTTCCAAGCAAAAACTGATACAATTACCCAGTGGATCAGACCTCCCCATGATGACCCCGCCCCATTCCATTATTCAAACCCCCCTCCTCCCTCATCAAAAGACCGGACTAGCTTTTCTCTGGGATCGAGAAATCCCCAATGGCCAATCAGCCCGTAACCTTTGGGCCACCTCACCCCCAGGATCCACTTTTAATGCCAGGCACATCATTACAAACAAGGTCGTTAGCTCATTTGAATCCCTTTCGACCAATACCCCTCTTGGAGGACTGCTTGCGGATGATATGGGATTAGGTAAAACCATTCAGGCCATTGCTCTAATTGGTACCTCCAAGGAGCGGATGATTGCAAACCCCCATCGCTCCACGCCCACCATGATCATCTGCCCCCCTCACTTAATTACCAACTGGCAATCAGAAATATCCAAGCATGCTCAGGCTGGAGCACTGCATGCCAAAATCTACCATGGTCCCACTCGTCACTCATTATCCCAAGCCGACATTTTAAAATATGATATCATCATCACCTCTTACAATACTATCACCCAAGAATTTAAGCAAACCAATCCCTCTACATCATTCATTTTTCAAATCAATTGGCATCGTATAATCTTGGATGAAGCACAGTGAGTGGCTGAGCTTAAATGATTCAAATTACCTTTTATATCCAATAACCCTTGCCCCCTCTTATAGCTATATTCGCTCTCAATACACTGCCACTCACCGTGCCATTAATAGCCTCCTTTCATCCCGTCGAATATGTTTAACGGGCACACCTATTCACAACACCATTTATGACCTTTTGGGCATAATATCCTTCATCACTCAACCCCAGAGCGCCGATCAAGATAATTGGTCACCATTCATCCTGAGTAGTCTTTCAAAAGGTTGCAATGATATTTTGCATTTGGCATTGCGGCATTTAAGTTTGCGCCGCACCAAAACCACACATCTCGAATCTCTCCCCACTATTAGCCATCATTATGAGCTGCTCCCACTCAACCCGACCATGCAGCAAGAATATTCCACATTATATGAAGAATTTCTATCATCCAAAAGCAAAGGACCAGGAGAGTTTTTCAGAAATATTAATAAGCTGCGAATATGTTGTAACCATCACATCATGCTTAACACAATTGCGGAGGCGGAGCTGGAAGACCCCGAGGGCAGGAGCACTCAGGATAACTCCCCAAGAATCACACGAACTATTGTGGATGTGGAAACATGCATGATGAGTAGTAAAATTGCACACCTCCTACAAAGCTTAATGAAGAACAAACAAACAAGGTGTGGTCCAACGAAATCGGTGGTTTATACCCAATGGACCCAATTTCTAGATTTGTGCGTTAATTCTAATATGCATCCATTACCAATTGACTCCATCTGACTTTTTTATATTGTAGAATTGGTATTGCTCTTGCCCATCACTCTATCCTTTCAGCACGAATTGATGGAACAATTACACCACGAGCGCAGGACAAGGCGCTTGAGAATTTCTTCAATAATCCTGAATGTGAAGTACTGATTGCATCCATTGCCGCGGCTGGAACTGGCCTCAATATAACTTGTGCTAATATAGTCTATTTAATGGTGAGGGGCCCCCCAAAATTCTCCCCTGATTTTCGGACCCTGACATCCACATTTCCAGGAGCCTAATTGGAACCCAGCCATTGAGGCTCAGGCTGTTGATCGTCTACATCGTATTGGCCAACAACGACCTGTACAGGTCATCCACTATATCACTCCTCATTCAGTTGAGGTCAACATGCGGAAGGTACATTTCAACCTCATCTTTCACTTGATTGTATTACTATTCTGAAATCCTTCCTTATGGGAATGCCATATTCCAATCACCAATAGGTCCAAGAAAAGAAAAAATCATTAACTGCGTGAGCCTTACTAATATTATATAATTTGTGATTGACAAAGTTGATAACTCCTGTTGACTCTGGCACAGGTCCACAATTATGAACACCATGAGCTGGATCGAACTTCTTCAATATTTCCTCAATGAAAATGAGCAATAGAGTATTATTGCAAGGGAGACGGTGATACATTTCAATTCATATTGTCTATATTCTAACATATTTAGCAAGTTGTTGCATCCTTAAGAGATAATAATCAGATTTTATTACACCTGCACAAATAATTCACAAAATTTTAATTTGTCACAGTGCTATACCGTGACAAATTACTAAGTTATTGCAGAGCATCACCATTAGGCCTAATAACTGGCATGTCAAGTATCTTGAGGGCGCTAGTCTGCATCTTACTACAGCCTTTGAGCCAATCTTGATCAAATACCTGAAATGATAGGCCTTCTGGAATATCACCATCATCTGTCGATCGTAATTCTGGCAATCTATCAATAGTTTTTTTACCCTTTTTTTTAATCCGATTACAAAACTCTATGTCTCTATCCATTTTCAATACCAAATCATTAAATAACTGGGAGTGCCAGCGTAATCCCACTTTGCGGTAAACTTGACGGCCATTTTCCAGTACCTCCTCAGTATCTGAGCATACTCGAGGGTCATTGAATTGTGATGCTAGAATGGGAAATTTAGCCGTATCACACCATTCACGACGGCGCTCACAGGTCTGCACATAATCAAGTAGATCATCATCAGACTTGGTCCACAATGAAGAAGAGATGCAGTAACTAACTCTTTGACGAATCTTTGCGAGCTTTTGATTCTCCTTCTTTTTTACCAAATACTCCGCATCCTTTTGAATAGACTTCCATTCTCTTTTCAAATAAGTGAAATATCGCTCCATTAAAGCCGCCACGACCCCATAGTTGTTATGATCCTTGTTCCAACAGTAGTGATGATACTCGGTGCTGACAAGTGCGAGATGGAATGTACAGTAAAACACCATAGACATCAGCTCGTTGAACGGATGTTGCCATGAGCTCTCCCAGTCCCAAGTGAATCGCTTTAGTCCTAGCTTGTGCAGCTCATTTTCGCAGTAGCTTTGGAAACCCTGAGACTGAACCTGTGTTGATGGCTCATTGAACACATCCTCGGGGACATATCCAAGATGACCAGCCACTTGAATTGCAATTTCACGCTCTTCTGTGCTGGGTGGTGCTGGTAGTGAGGAAAAATCCTTATCCCTAACTTTGAGTAGGAACAGGCAATGTGCGTGTACTGCTGATCTCATTCCATGGACATTCTCTGGAAGTTCTGCCTTCAGCCATTTTTGTTGCTCCTTCTGGCTTGCACGTTTCGCCACATTGTGAGCTTTGCGGGCCTGGTTCCTTTGCTGTCTGACCTCGGATTGTTCAAGCATACTCTGGGCGAGGCCCAGCTGAGGATGGGTGAACTCACTATTTGATTGAGTGCCTTGCTCATGCGCTGTGAAATTGTCCCTCCTTGGTTCATCATTTCTTTCACTTTGAGTCGGAGACATGTTCTCATCCTCATCATCCACCATTGTTGCTCTTGATGTACTGGCATGACCCGTTCTTGGTTTGGAGGCATATGGATGATGACGTCCAGTGACTTTCTCTTTATGGACCAGAGGTGAAGACGCATAAAGTTCATCCCCTGCTATGCAAATCATCAGTTAACACATCAAAACATTAATGAAGACTGGTCATCCTCACGATCTTCAATTGGCTCCTGAGATCGGACTGACTTGCCTTTAGGTGCCATATCTAACCCATGAAACAAACATATCAAATTGTGAATAAGTTTCTACTCCAAAATTCAAATGACTTACTTTGATGAAGCGTCAATACTGGATTTCCCTCCAACAGACCGCTCCAAGATACATTTTCCAAAGGTCTTTTTCGTCGCCCCCCATCCACGCGCCTTTCATCACCCACATGAACCTGCGATCCTGATGGAATATTGAGGGTTGGCTGTTTACTTTGGCCAAAGGGATCCTGGGATGCGACTGGATTCCGACCGGGATTAAGGAGGAACTCACGTAGAAATTTTGATTGGGGATTAGCGTGTGAGGAGATTTGAGGTGTGCCTTCTGGCCCCTGAGACACATGAATTTGTGTATTAGTGGGATTCGGGGGAATTGGAGTGACGGAAATATTTGGGATCGACCAAGTGCTTGAAGTTGGAGCCTTTGGATTGCCCACATCAATGTTAAGACCTGATACATTCATTGAGGATGCGATAGGGGTTGTGAGAGGAATGTTGGGACTCAATGGTGACTGTGTTTGAACATATTCTATGCTAGATTCACTATTTGAGTCATGAACAGAACCTGAATGGGATTTATGTGACTTGAAAGATGACATAAGGGCTGAAAAAGTACACTAATATTTTTAACTAGATAAAACACCTCAGTATTATGATAAAATAGAGTGATATGAGATGAAATCTTTTCAAATTTAGAATAGAGAAATTCTATGAATAGTTGGAACTAAGTGTTGTGTGGAAGTCAGATAAGACTCTTTTGAGGAGAATCCTCCCTGCCTCCTCTTGAGCTCCTCCGCTTTTGTCGGAAACCACCCTGCACGGCCTACCAGCATATAATGTGGTATTTCCTTGATCTCAAAGGGGACCCATCATTCATAAGTAATCATATTCAGTACCATTTATGCCTCCCCATTGTCACATTTTGTGAATTATCCAAACTGCCCATATATGCATTGAAATTCCACAACATTGTACATCTGTAAAGGGGTATATTCATGAAGGATTTACCCACAAAAGAGACATCACCTTTTCCCGAAAGGCAAGACAATCCAAATCACATTCCAACTGATTCAAAGCCCGCCGCACTCAAACCAAATACCAAGACTTTAGCTGCACTCCAACCCCTTATGTAATAGAGTTATATAGTTATGTCTGTAATAAGGTTTAAACCATGTACGATGGCGTGCCAGCGTACATGGATTAAATGTTAATCCCCTCAATTCAATGGTAACACTTCACTAATGGAACCCCCTCAATGGTCAAACCCGCACTATCACAATGTGTAAATAAACTAGAATATGTATGAGCATTGAGCAGCATGGCATTTTACCCAATTAAACGCCTAACCAATTCCGCCATCCAGATGAGACATGTTAAACTTTATCCACTGCAGCTCATGCTCCATTACAAATGGGATAAAATCCTCAGCTGGCTCAAATCATCTCCCCCTTCATAAATAATCACTTAATTTTATTTCCAATTAATAACACTCCTAAACACTTTCACATCAACCATAGATATTTATACACAAACCAACCGTACTCCCAATTCCTGCAGCAATGACAACCCGGCCATATTCCTCAATGCGTATATGCATGTGTCAACACTGCTCAACTCAAACACACTCTTCCCCTGAGGGTGATAGGCAAGGAGTTGCCTTCACACCTTTCCAATATAAACAGCACATTAAAAAGCTCAAATCAACCATTGCACCCAAATCTCTTCCAAACATCCCTACTTCTGCATCAGGATCTGGGTGCCCACAAATTCTATTGGATCAAATCTTCCCAGCTGATTATTCACGTTTGACCCAAAGCACTTTCCCAACTCCAGCGGGTCTCAATTCAACTGCACAGAAACCATATAGTGGCAGTCAAACCCTTCCCCCACAAGACCTAGGAATGATAATATCTGCCATTCTATCATTAAGGTATAATTTACCCCGCAGGGCTTCACGCATACTCAACCCCGCCCTGAACCTGCTGATCAAGTCCAGTATCTCAAGCTCAGCTGGTCCCCCCGCTCCTGCATTCCATATACCTCAAGATCTGAGTACCATATTTGAACATCTCCAATTGGAGCCAGTGATTCAAAACTATATATGTTGTCCTCAATGTTTCTCTCTTAATGGCCTTACTGAATCAGTCACAACTGACCAACCCCACTGTCAACGCCATAATGACCCAAATGATCATGATCCCCCTTGCACACAATCATTAGGCAAATTCATCTATTCATCTGAACCCCACACCCAAAACACAACCAACATGAAGCAAAAATTTATACCAACAAAACATTTCATTTATCAACCATTCAAAAATTGGCTTGCCAGATTTCTCCAGCGGGCTGGAATTATGGACATTCTGCATCAACATCAACAATCCCAAACTCCCGAAGATTCCCCAAAACGTGACGTCTGGGATGGATTGGTCTGGAGACGCTTCACTGGCACTAGAAATATCCATGACCCCCCATTCATGTCCATTCCTGGTGCATTGGCCTTCTCCATATATGTGGACTGGTTTAATGCACATGGAAAGTCAACCCGGTTGGCTAGCATTGGACCTATCATGCTTATTTGTCTTAATCTCCCCCCAAGTGAAAGATTGAAGCCTGAGAATGTCTATGTTGCAGGAATCATCCCTGGTCCGAAGGAGCCAACTGCGCTTCAATTGAATTATCTATTAATGCCACTCATCAACGAGCTCAAAGAGCTATGGCAAGGTTACCATTTTGCACCCACCTCAACAGGTCCATCAGGATCCTTTATCCGTGTTGCCATCCTCACAGCCATTGCGGATGTGGTTGCCATGCGCAAGCTTACTGGATTTATTTCCCATTCAGGAAACCACTTTTGTAATTTTTGCACCATTCACAAAGCTCAAATTGAAGAAATTGGTCCTCAATTTCACTACACGCGCTCATACCAAAGTCATAAATCAACCATTGCCAAATGGCTTCGGGCAACCCCACAACAAAGACAAGCAATTTTCTCTGAGTATGGAGTGCGATATTCAATTTTGGAAGACCTTCCGTATTGGGATGCAACCAGAATGGTTAATCTTGACATAATGCATAATTTAATACTTGGAATTTTGAAGGATCATGCAACTTTCAAATTGTGCATTCCAGAGGCGAAATCAAAAATTTACTTCAGGTCCCGCAGGAAATCCAATGACACCAACAGTTCAGACTCAGATTCCATGACCTCCAACAGCTCTCTTGATAAAATCACATTGAGAGAGGCCCGCTCCCTGAGAAGAGACGCAGCAAAAATAATAAATGAGCCACTCCCCACTACTTCCACCCGGAAAAACTACTTCCCAATGCCCACCCTTCACACAGAACATCCATCTAGTGGTTCTGCGGAGATTCCTTCATTTGATGCCGATTACATCCCCACTTCTGAAATACCCTCTGAATTGGATATCACTGCACTGAGCGATCACCAGATCAAGGGTGAGGCTCTTGAGCATCTCCGACAAATCATATCTGAGACCATAATTCCCTCATCATGGACAAGAGTTCCCCGCAAAATGGGTTCCCCCTCTCATGGTAGCTTAAAAGCCGCTGAATGGGCTCTCTTATATAAGGTCTATATTCCATTTCTAATGCTCAGTCAACAGATGTCATTAGATGCACACCAATCCGCCAACACACAAAGAAAAATGGGTCAGTCAGAAGAACTTGCAAATGAACTAGCCAAGAATACATTCCATTTGATTAGTGCTATCAACATTGCCACAAGCTGGACTGTTTCAATAGATGATGCGACTGCATTTGCTGAACATTGGAAAAAATTCCGCCTTTCCAATCAACACCTGTTCCCAAAACAGAAAAGTAAACCAAATCATCATTTTGCTGATCATATTCCCGAACTCTTCCAACGTTGGGGCCCAGCACAAGCCTCAGCCACATGGGGTTATGAGCGCTTGATTGGAGTATTTGCAAAGATGCCAACAAATAACAAGATATGTACGTCAATTAATAAGATCAATATATTCACATTGATGAAACACCTGAACTGAATAAGACTAACTTTTTGCAACTCTGAATAGATGATATAGATAAAACCTTACTTCAACATATCTGTCGATGTTCCAACCTTTCCGTTCTCCTGAAATCCCCATCTGTGCCATGTGAAATAAAACAGCTTTTCGAATCACAGCCACCTGCCGTGTTCAATCACCATAAATATAACAAGCCATCCCGCCATGACCAACAAAATTATGCTTGCCTGGTTGAGTACTTACAGAATTTTCATTCCACAAGGAAAGTAGTTGATTGGATCAGCTTAGACACTACCATGCAATCCACAAGTCCTCCCACTTCAAGGATTGTCTCACCTTGGTATTTTCCAGTTTCAAACATTAATATTGGGAACAATATATTTTCAACTGAATCCAAAAATATCAGCAACAGTGTGATATGTTTTCTGAGGGGCAACTCACGACAATTTGGTATTATTGATAGCATTTTCAAAGTCTCTGAGCCATCTAGCATACTGAATAATAACTTTCTGATTTTAAAAACTTTGAAGATTGATGTGAATTTCCTACCAGATTGGCCGTATCTCAATATTTATAAAGCTGTTGGTTTTGATGATGGACACTTGATTATATCAGAAGAAGAAATAGAAGGTAACTGTGGATTGTATGATAACAAAGCTCTGTCATTTGGACTGCTTGTAATGATAAAGCCATTATTTCATGATATTTAGTCTACAAAAATGCAAATCTCTCAGATTCATTAGCAATTTTGCTAGTGAAATCATTGCCTCAAAATTTAGTGACAGAGACATGCCATTGTGACAAGCAAAGCCCATTATTTCACATTGCCACAAAGAACTTACTATTTTGACATTGGGTACAGTGTGAATAAGCCAAGTCCAATGATCAAATGACCCACACACTCACCTTTCATAGCATCCAAAATTTCTAACTGAGCCATCATCATGTTGGAAGCGGAATCGGCTTTTGCGTACCCACACCCGCACGCGCCAATGCACACGCACACCCACCCGCACCCGCACACGCCAATGCACACGCAAACCCACCCGCACACGCAAACGCGCCCGCACACGCCAATGCACACGCACACTTCATGGATGACCTGGTGAAGTCAAACCCCCCGCCTACATCAAAACTGGCTGAAGGACATCTTTGATGTGTGTGTGTGCAAACAGGCGGGTCTGGTGTAATTTTTACCAATCATCGGATGGTTGTGTGATGATCAGGTGGTGAGGAATCTGAGTTGAAGGCACAGGGGAACCAATATTATTGGATGTCACAGGATTTGGTGTAAGACCAGAGTGTGACGTGTGCTTGACGTTCGCTTGATTTTTGCTTGACGTGAGCTTGACTTTTATCCTGCTTGACGTTTGCTTGACGTGAAGTCAATCGCCGACGATTGACACGAGATTCGCCCCGGTGTAGTAAAGGATATGACCACCAATATCCACTGACAGGCAAAGAAGAAAGGCTGAAAATGACTGACTTAAGATTATCAGTATTTAATTTCAATAAAAAAGAAGAAAATAAGGATAATAATAAATCCAATATATCAATTAACTGGGGAAAACGTCCCCAGGGAAGAAAAGGTGGCCAGTATATGTGAAAAGCTGAAGGACTGATCCTGGAGGGTTGATCCCTGGCTTTATTGACTATTTTGGATCAATACAGATCTAGTCATCTTGAGAATTGAACTGTGTGATGGAATTCCCAAAGTGGAATATGACTTAGTCCAAAAGGGCCAAGGCCATACAGCTTTCTTGAATACAACCTGTATGGACCAATTGAGTTGTCCAAGGAATACTGAAGTACTTGATGCCTTGAAAACTGATTGAATTCTTGATAACCTCTTTAAATTTCCCTTGGAAGAATCCTGAAAGAAAGTAAAACCCAACTCCTGCAGGGCCAGGTAGTTGGGGTCCTTGAATGGTCTTCTGGTAGCCACCATGGATTCCAAGATTGAATTACTGAAAAGACTTCCTTTGAAATGGGTTATGGATTTGGGGACTTGGCTTGAAATAGCCTAATTTGGTCCTGAAACCATCACCATTTGAGTGCTGAGCAAAATTGGTGCATAATGGTATATTATACCATATATGCACCATTGCTGAATCCATGGTACAGAGTACATTGGTGAAGAGAAGTCTTTCCCCTGAATGAAGGGGAAACCTTGCTGAGCTTGATTTGGTGGCCTCTGGTGATTGATAAAGGACAGGGGTTGAAAGTGACCAATACATGGTTCTGGGCTGATTTGGGTCCCAAGGTCCTTTTGGCCATTTGTGGGATTAATGAGATTGGGGGCCAAATTTGGCTCAGATGGGCCCCACCTAGCCTTGAAGATAGGTGTTTGGCCCCTTTTGGCTTCATTGACTTTGGTCCAAAAGGGGCCTAAGGGTCCCATGGTCCATTGACCGTAGAGGCCGTAGGGGGTCTAAATGGCCCAAAAACCCCATAATCAAAGGGGTGGGCCCAAGGGCCCCGGTGGTGGCTAGAGGGGCCAGAGGCCCCGGGAAGCCTAGGTGGACCCCCAGGATCAAAACAAAGGAATTGGCCTGGGGGTTGGTGAGGTGAAGGATTGGCCAAAAAGGCCAATTATGCAGGATATGGCCTGAGGCCAAAATTGTACAGTGAAAGGAGGTGTGGCCCAAACGCCATAAAACACCAGTATGGTCCAATTGGCCATGAAAATGATGAAATGCCCAATCGGCCATAAAATGAGGTCAGGCTATGATTGCCACAAACACTCATTGGGGGGGTGATTACACATGTTTGTGACAATTTGTTTATGTCCTGGTACTCAATGAAGCAGCACTTGAAACCAATTCAAAGAAGCAAATACAGAAAAACTAAAATGTTTAGGCAATAGCTACAAGGTGTGAACTCTCCAAATTGGAATAAGAAAGTTAAAAAAAATCAATCAAACAAAAAATAAGAGCCAACCAAGATAAAACTTAATCCAATTTTTTAATCTGTTCAGAAGGAGAGAACAATTACTCAGGAGATGACCCCCAAAGTAAGATTTGTTGAAACAATAGGGGGTGTCAAACCTATGAAATACCACATTCATAATCCTGAATTTCGTTTTCCTGAAATCCCACATTTAATTTCTGGGATTTAATAAATAACACACCTCCTGAGCTGTGGTATTTTGGACATGTAAAACCCCATATTTTTGGCTGTAAATCCCAGCCTCTCATGGCTGAATCACTAGAACTGGTGCATTACAGCCTCACTAAGGGCATCTAGGTTTGCATAACAATTTGGGCCATGCATCAATCTATTTAGACTGGCCATTGGATCCAGTTCAAATATCATCTTTCTTAGAAAATATATCAACATCAATAAAGGCTAAAAACATCTGCAAGAATCCCATTACTTCATCAACTAAATACCATGCAGATTGTTCTTGTAATGGAATCAGATATTGATTCTGACCTGGAAGAAAATTTATGAATATGGCATCATATCAGTTCACAAAGGTTTCATAGACCCTGAAAAACTAATCCTTCTGCATATATATATACCCCCAGTGATTTGGTCCACTTATCAAGTCATAAACTCAAACAACTGTGATTTACTACTCATGAATCATCCCAACAGTTAGTTTCTTTGATTCAAGATGCTCCAATCTTTGAGAATTAATCAAGATTTAAACAAAGAGATTCAGCCATACAATTGGCTGTAGCATTATCACAATTAGGATCCAATCAGAAAACTAAGAAGGATCTTTGGAGTTAGTCATGGGGCCATTGTATTATATATGCAGCATATAATCAAGGTTCAATCAAGTAGGAAAAAGAATATATTACATACCCCAATTCACAAAATCATTTGGAGACTTCAAAAGGAAAGAAAACTCAAGGGCTTCCTGGATGTGTGGGATGTGTAAATGGTAGTCCTATACCTTTGTCACAAAGGCCACCCAGAGAATGTGAGGAATATTTTGATCACAAGAAGAGATATTTATGCTATTCAGCTTATATTAGAGAATTATTGAGCTGATAATAAATGTGACTTGGGTATTTAATGTAAATTGAATTAGTTTGTGATGTAAAAAGAGAATTTATTGCACTACATGTGGGCTGTGCAGGGTCTCTTCATGATTCAAATATGTACCAACATATGGAGATACCAAAAGATCTAAGTAGATATTATGAAAATATCAATATCTCCTCATGGATTCAGCTTATTACAGCCCACAATGGATTGTGCCAGAATACAAAGGTGGAAAATCACGCTAAGAAGATAATAAACAATTAAATCTATGTTTAGTAAGATCAAGATTACAGATTTAACATTCCATTAGTGTCTTTAAAGTGAGGTGGTCATCTCTCCATGAGATGAGAAATCCAATTATCAATGTTCAAGAGGTACAATTTTTTTGTACAGTGGGTGGTAATGTAACAGCCACTATTCAGGGGTAAAGGTATTCAACCTTAAACCCAGTCAAAACCATCAAAGCAGAAATCCAGTGTATGTATCAGTAATCAGTTTTAGCAAATCTCCTTTCTAAAAGATGCATACAGTCTGGTTGATCAATACAGCCTGTAAACACTTGTACAGGCTGGATTCACTAAATACAGTTTTGGAGTCCTGTAAATGAGTTCTGTATAAATATTCTAGTTTTACCAACAATTTCTTTTATATATTATTTTTCTACAGAATCGTTATCACATTTCATTTTAGGGTGATTTTGTAATAAATGATATTTTTATTATTTATTAGTAGTGTTATATTGAAATAAACCACACATGATTGTCTCTTGGAAATATCTTGTATTCTTATCACTATAGACTTCAGGGAAATATAATGATAATAGAATGTATTAATCATAGTGTCAGACATATCTTGGTGTAAAGAAGATAATCTGTATTTTTGCTTGAAGAACCAAGTAAGTGGTTTATCTTTTTCTGGATTAAAAATTTTAATTAATTTTAATTAATTTTAATTAATTTTAATTAATTTTAATTAATTTTAATTAATTTTAATTAATTTTAATTAATTTTAATTAATTTTAATTAATTTTAATTAATTTTAATTAATTTTAATTAATTTTAATTAATTTTAATTAATTTTAATTAATTTTAATTAATTTTAATTAATTTTAATTAATTTTAATTAATTTTAATTAATTTTAATTAATTTTAATTAATTTTAATTAATTTTAATTAATTTTAATTAATTTTAATTAATTTTAATTAATTTTAATTAATTTTAATTAATTTTAATTAATTTTAATTAATTTTAATTAATTTTAATTAATTTTAATTAATTTTAATTAATTTTAATTAATTTTAATTAATTTTAATTAATTTTAATTAATTTTAATTAATTTTAATTAATTTTAATTAATTTTAATTAATTTTAATTAATTTTAATTAATTTTAATTAATTTTAATTAATTTTAATTAATTTTAATTAATTTTAATTAATTTTAATTAATTTTAATTAATTTTAATTAATTTTAATTAATTTTAATTAATTTTAATTAATTTTAATTAATTTTAATTAATTTGAATTAATTTTACTTAATTTTAATCAATTTGAATTAATTTTACTTAATTTTAATCAATTTGAATTAATTTTAATTAATTTGAATTAATTTTAATTAATTTGAATCAATTTGAATTAATTTGAATTAATTTTAATTAATTTTAATTAATTTTAATTAATTTTAATTAATTTGAATTAATTTTAATCAATTTTAATTAATTTGAATTAATTTTAATTAATTTTAATTAATTTTAATTAATTTTTCATTTTAATTAATTTTAATTAATTTTAATTAATTTTAATTAATTTTAATTAATTTTTAATTTTAATTAATTTTAATTAATTTGAATTAATTTGAATTAATTTGAATTAATTTGAATTAATTTTAATTAATTTTAATTAATTTTAATTAATTTTAATTAATTTTAATTAATTTTAATTAATTTTAATTAATTTTAATTAATTTTAATTAATTTTAATTAATTTTAATTAATTTTAATTAATTTTAATTAATTTTAATTAATTTTAACTAATTTTAATTAATTTTAATTAATTTTAATTAATTTTAATTAATTTTAATTAATTTTAATTAATTTTAATTAATTTTAATTAATTTTAATTAATTTTAATTAATTTTAATTAATTTTAATTAATTTTAATTAATTTTAATTAATTTTAATTAATTTTAATTAATTTTAATTAATTTTAATTAATTTTAATTAATTTTAATTAATTTTAATTAATTTTAATTAATTTTAATTAATTTTAATTAATTTTAATTAATTTTAATTAATTTTAATTAATTTTAATTAATTTTAATTAATTTTAATTAATTTTAATTAATTTTAATTAATTTTAATTAATTTTAATTAATTTTAATTAATTTTAATTAATTTTAATTAATTTTAATTAATTTTAATTAATTTTAATTAATTTTAATTAATTTTAATTAATTTTAATTAATTTTAATTAATTTTAATTAACTTTAATTAATTTTAATTAATTTTAATTAATTTTAATTAATTTTAATTAATTTTAATTAATTTTAATTAATTTTAATTAATTTTAATTAATTTTAATTAATTTTAATTAATTTTAATTAATTTTAATTAATTTTAATTAATTTTAATTAATTTTAATTAATTTTAATTAATTTTAATTAATTTTAATTAATTTTAATTAATTTTAATTAATTTTAATTAATTTTAATTAATTTTAATTAATTTTAATTAATTTTAATTAATTTTAATTAATTTTAATTAATTTTAATTAATTTTAATTAATTTTAATTAATTTTAATTAATTTTAATTAATTTTAATTAATTTTAATTAATTTTAATTAATTTTAATTAATTTTAATTAATTTTAATTAATTTTAATTAATTTTAATTAATTTTAATTAATTTTAATTAATTTTAATTAATTTTAATTAATTTTAATTAATTTTAATTAATTTTAATTAATTTTAATTAATTTTAATTAATTTTAATTAATTTTAATTAATTTTAATTAATTTTAATTAATTTTAATTAATTTTAATTAATTTTAATTAATTTTAATTAATTTTAATTAATTTTAATTCATTTTCATTCATTTTAATTAATTTTAATTCATTTTAATTAATTTTAATTAATTTTAATTAATTTTAATTAATTTTCATTAATTTTAATTAATTTTAATTAATTTTAATTAATTTTAATTAATTTTAATTAATTTTAATTAATTTTAATTAATTTTAATTAATTTTAATTAATTTTAATTAATTTTAATTAATTTTAATTAATTTTAATTAATTTTAATTAATTTTAATTAATTTTAATTAATTTTAATTAATTTTAATTAATTTTAATTAATTTTAATTAATTTTAATTAATTTTAATTAATTTTAATTAATTTTAATTAATTTTAATTAATTTTAATTAATTTTAATTAATTTTAATTAATTTTAATTAATTTTAATTAATTTTAATTAATTTTAATTAATTTTAATTAATTTTAATTAATTTTAATTAATTTTAATTAATTTTAATTAATTTTAATTAATTTAATTAATTTTAATTAATTTTAATCAATTTTAATTAATTTTAATCAATTTTAATTCATTTTAATCAATTTTAATTCATTTTAATTAATTTTAATTCATTTTAATTAATTTTAATTAATTTTAATTAATTTTAATTAATTTTAATTCATTTTAATTCATTTTAATTAATTTTAATTCATTTTAATTCATTTTAATTCATTTTAATTAATTTTAATTAATTTTAATTCATTTTAATTAATTTTAATTAATTTTAATTAATTTTAATTAATTTTAATTAATTTTAATTAATTTTAATTAATTTTAATTAATTTTAATTAATTTTAATTAATTTTAATTAATTTTAATTAATTTTAATTAATTTTAATTAATTTTAATTAATTTTAATTAATTTTAATTCATTTTAATTAATTTTAATTAATTTTAATTAATTTTAATTCATTTTAATTAGTTTTAATTCATTTTAATTAATTTTAATTCATTTTAATTAATTTTAATTCATTTTAATCAATTTTAATTCATTTTAATTAATTTTAATTCATTTTAATTCATTTCAATTCATTTTAATTAATTTTAATTCATTTTAATTCATTTTAATTAATTTTAATTCATTTTAATTAATTTTAATCAATTTTAATTAATTTTAATTCATTTTAATTCATTTTAATTCATTTTAATTCATTTTAATTCATTTTAATTAATTTTAATTAATTTTAATTCATTTTAATTTATTTTAATTCATTTTAATTAATTTTAATTCATTTTAATTCATTTTAATTTATTTTAATTCATTTTAATTAATTTTAATTAATTTTAATTAATTTTAATTAACTTTCATTAATTTTAATTAATTTTAATTAATTTTAATTAATTTTAATTAATTTTAATTAATTTTAATTAATTTTAATTAATTTTAATTAATTTTAATTAATTTTAATTAATTTTAATTAATTTTAATTAATTTTAATTAATTTTAATTAATTTTAATTAATTTTAATTAATTTTAATTAATTTTAATTAATTTTAATTAATTTTAATTAATTTTAATTAATTTTAATTAATTTTAATTAATTTTAATTAATTTTAATTAATTTTAATTAATTTTAATTAATTTTAATTAATTTTAATTAATTTTAATTAATTTTAATTAATTTTAATTAATTTTAATTAATTTTAATTAATTTTAATTAATTTTAATTAATTTTAATTAATTTTAATTAATTTTAATTAATTTTAATTAATTTTAATTAATTTTAATTAATTTTAATTAATTTTAATTAATTTTAATTAATTTTAATTAATTTTAATTAATTTTAATTAATTTTAATTAATTTTAATTAATTTTAATTAATTTTAATTAATTTTAATTAATTTTAATTAATTTTAATTAATTTTAATTAATTTTAATTAATTTTAATTAATTTTAATTAATTTTAATTAATTTTAATTAATTTTAATTAATTTTAATTAATTTTAATTAATTTTAATTAATTTTAATTAATTTTAATTAATTTCAATTAATTTTAATTAATTTTAATTAATTTTAATTAATTTTAATTAATTTTAATTAATTTCAATTAATTTTAATTAATTTTAATTAATTTTAATTAATTTTAATTAATTTTAATTAATTTTAATTAATTTTAATTAATTTTAATTAATTTTAATTAATTTTAATTAATTTTAATTAATTTTAATTAATTTTAATTAATTTTAATTAATTTTAATTAGTTTTAATTAATTTTAATTAATTTTAATTAATTTTAATTAATTTTAATTAATTTTAATTAATTTTAATTAATGTTAATTAATTTTAATTAATTTTAATTAATTTTAATTAATTTTAATTAATTTGAATTAATTTTAATTAATTTTAATTAATTTTAATTAATTTTAATTAATTTTAATTAATTTTAATTAATTTTGATTAATTTTAATTAATTTTAATTAAGTTTGATTAATTTTGATTAATTTTAATTAATTTTATTTAATTTTAATGAATTTTAATGAATTTTAATGAATTTTAATGAATTTTAATGAATTTTAATGAATTTTAATGAATTTTAATTAATTTTAATTAAAAAGCTTTTGATTTATGAGTGCCAGGCCACTCTTGCTTCCATAAGAGCCCCTGTGACAGAATCTGTCCACAACTGTCATTACCCATGTGTATTTAGTCCTATGGTAAATTATACCAACAAGTAAATGAAATCTTCCTTCATCATATGATTTCTTCCCTGTATCATCTAAGGCATTTATCAAGTAGTTATATTCAGAGATTTTAGTAAGTGATTGGAATAGGATGCTAAAACTCTTATCTTGAGTATAACTATTCCTTACTTCCTCAAAAGAGTAGTGTTAAGGTCTGTAGCACTGATTCCTTCAATTGGAATTTGTGAGGAAGCTTCTTCTGGCACATGAGCAGGCCTATCAATTTCATTTGTTAATGGCCATCTTCTTAGTCCATCTGCATTTTCTGAATATTAACATATTTGTTTAAAATGGGAATATTACCCCCATATTACTGTATGGCTATTTGCCTTCTGAGCGTATGTCTGTTGGGTGTTTTCATGTTTAAAAGTAAGTTTACAGCAGTAAAATCTGTTATCACTTCAAAAACACATTCTTCAAGAAAATGATTAAGTTTCTCAAAGGCCCATAAAAGGTATAAAAATTCCATCTGACTTTCCGCATATCTAGCTTCAGTAGGTTTGATCTGCCTAGATATGAAACATATGGGTACTTCTACAGGTTTTTCATTTATAATTCGGACTTGATTAAGTGTAGCACCCAGCCCATCTCCTAATGAATCAATATAAAGATTAAAGGGCAGCTTAAAATATGGCATCAGTAAGAGTGGAGCAGTGATTAATGCTCGTCTGAAGGATTCAAAGGCTTTGACTCTTTCAACAGTCATTTCAAATACTGTGTTTTTGTCACAAAATCTATAAAGACTTCCTGCTATGGATGTAAAGTCTTTAATTTTCTTTCTGTAGTATCCTGCAAATCGCAAAAATGACTGGAGCTCTTTTTTGTTCTGAGGCATGGGTTTCAGTAGTACTTCTGCAGCTTTGTTTTTGTCAATTCCAAGGGATAGACCAGATACTACATGTCCCAGGTATTTGGGCCCTTTAAATCCAAAATAACATTTACTAAAAGGAATTTTCATTTTTACAGATTGTATTTTCCAAAACACCCTGGATAATCTGTATAGATGTTCCTCCCAAGTCTTGGAAAATACAATAATTTTATAAATGTAAATTAACAACCATCCTTCTGAAGGTTCTTCAGGGAATATTTAATTCATCATTATCTGAAAGTGTGAAGGTGCATTTTTGATACCAAAAGGCATCATCAACTAATCATACACTCCACAATGAACAATAATTCTCAAATATTTCCTTTCTCTTGGTGTCACTAAATTTTGGTGTAATCCTTTAAGGGAATCCATAGTGGTTATGTAAACTACTTTACATATTTGAGTGAGGGAAATTTGGATCCTTGGTATGGTATACCTGTCTGGAACAGTGTAAGTGTTCAGAGCTCTAAAGTCCCTGACCATTCTGGATTTTCCATTATGCCATTTCACTATGACTGATGTAGTTAGTTTTACTTCCTCATTTTGGCCAACCTTTCCTATCAAACCAAGGTCCAGAAGTTCTTTAATGTGAAGCTCAAGGGATTCTCTTGATTTTGGGCTTTATGGGTATGCAGGTCTTCCCAAGAGTTTTTGGATAAGGTCTTTCAATGTTGAAACTAATATCAAATTCATGACCAACTATTTCCCCCAGTGTTTCTTTATCTGATTCCAAAGCTTCTTTGTGGTCATATAACAGGGTAGAGAGTTCACTTTCTTGTTTATCAGTAAGATGAAGGCTTGCTTAAGGTTCATTCAACTACTCAATATTCAATTTCTCTAGCTCTAAGCTGTAACAACCATCCATCAGGGGTAAGGGTATTCATTCATACACCCAATCAAACACCCCAAATCAGCAAATCCAGTATCTGCATCAGCATTCAGTTTCAGCAATCTTCATTCTGAAACATGCATACAGCTTGGTACATCAATACAGCCTGTCAATACCTGTACAGGTTGGATTCACCCAATACAGTTTCAATACACCAGTATGGAACTGTATGATCACTCAAATACACCACACCTCTTGTACAGGTTCTGTACAGCTGTACAGGACCTGTATTGGCCAGACTCAATTCAATCATCAATTACTCTCATGAAAATTCTTCCTCTGGATCAGGGCTGGTGATTCTCACATATACCAGCCCCTCTTTCTCCCCAGTTAATTAATTTAGTTTATTTATTATTTTATAATTATTCTTATCCTTATAATTGGGTATTATAATTATTTAATTTTAAGTTAGTCTTTGCTTTTTCTCTCTTTGCCTGTACAGTATGAGTTGGGTGGCCATATCCTTATTGTGAGCCTTTGAGATATGACCACATACCCAATAAGGTCACAAAAAGACTCAGAACAATTATACCTTTAATATAATTACATTAAAATTACTTAGAATAATTATACATTAAGAATAATTACTTAAATATACAAAAAATACCATAAATTGGTACAAAAATTGGTTTAACTTAAAAACCAATGAATCAACATGTAAAATAAATTACACCATTGGATTCCCCATGGAAAAATACACATATACCATTTTTATGGCATATCTGTAAAGTCAATATTTAAGGAATTATAAGGTATAATACCTTATAAAAACCATAAAAACTCATTTATCTCAAGAATCAATGAAACAACATGTGAAATAAATTGTACCAGTGAATTCCCCATGCCAATCCACACATAAAACAATTAATAAGCTAATTTCCAATGTTAATACTTAAGGAATTATCCTGAATATATGCACTTTTTTGGTCAACACATATATTCAAGGATCATAGCTAATATCTTCTAAACTATACATGATAGAATGATGAATCAAAAATAAAGTTACCACGTAATTACTGTAAGAACACAGATATGAACTTTATTTTACAAATTAGAAACAAGGTTAAAACCTATGATGAATTATTGATAAAAATCAACAGAGCTGTTGACCACTTTGTTGTGAAAGTGTTCCAAACTTAAAAAAAGTATACAGTTGGATTCTACTAGTTCCTTCGTGAATAATGATGTAATTTTTATTATTAAACTCAGGGTATAACCCCCTGAAATCAAGGTTTGAAGTTTAAAATATTGAATTTCGACAGAAAAGATGAGTTACAAGAAAAATCATCAAAATTAAAGTTTTGATGATGTAATGAAGAGCTCTTGGCAGCATAATAAGGTTACACCAGGCTATCAGAATTCACTCTCTGAATTGCTGTAGCGTGTAAATCTTAAAGGTTATTGAGGATCAAAGTTTGAGCTTAATTTGAGCAGTTATGATCACATACTGTAACCTTAATTTAGGTTTAACAGTCTTAAGAGTGATAAAATTGGTGAATATTATTAGTTTATGATTAAAACTAATAAAATCCACGAAATTTGGGGTTCTGCCAAGCCTCTGATGTCATCAAACTTAGAGTTATAGTGATAACTCTAAATAATGGTGTAATAATGATGTAATATGGTTTGATCATGATGTAATCACCCTCAAACCTTAAAATATTGATCAATTCCAGTGGATATGATCAGTACACGTCTACTAGAAGCCTGTTGGACTCTAGGAGGGAGGTATTTACTATAAATAGAGCTCTTTTTACTCTATTTACCCCTCAGACGCATCAAAAACATTAAAATCAATTAAATAAAAGGTAATTTCTTTATTCTTTATATATAAAACTCTTATATTATTAAAGACCAAAGACCATCTTAATATTAATCACTATTTTTACGTGATTAAATCAATTCTTTAATTGTTTTTGTCATAAATCTCTCTATAAACTCATTTCCACGTAAAATCAAGAAATTTAGTAATTTTCTTTATTTTTTTATTGTAAATACAATTTGAAAAAGTTGTATTATATTCTTTTGGCATAAAATATCTCAAAATTTCTATTTTAAGTGTTAAAAGTAGGTTATTTCATCTTATTATAATAATTTCTCTCTTATTATTACTCTTAATAATTCTTAATTAATATAAATAGTATTTATATTAATATATAACTTTAATATTAGTAATATTATTGTTATTAATTGTTTTTTATTTATAAAAAACAGTTTTTTACGCCTTTATTATTTGTTGGTAACAATAATAAAGAGCTTTATAATATATTAATATATTATTTATAATATTATAATTTCATATAATATTAATTATATTATTATATTTATTTAATAATATAATATTTTTACGCCATAATAATAATATTTCTTTATTATTATTATTATTTTAATCTTAATTATTTCAATTATAAGGACATTCAGAGTACAATAAGTAATAAATTAGTAATTTTCACTTATTGTTTCATAGTCAAACCTTACATTTGGGAGCCTGGCCATGATATTTACTTAAAAGACCTTTAAAAAGATTCTATTTGGGTTTATCCAATAATAAATTATATTTATAATCATAAAATTATATAATAATTTTATATTTTATTAATTTTAAAAGCTATTGAGGCATTTGGAAAGCAATTGTACTGTCTTACACGTGGTTTTTCACATCCTTAGACTTGCAAGAACTTTCTTTGAGTGACTCTAGTGATTAAAAGAGATATTTTATAAATTAAAAATAATTTTTATGATAATTTAATTTTATAGAATCATATTCATTTTTATTTTATTCTTTAAAAATAAAAAATAAAAAATATATATAAAAAATATTAAAAAATATTAAAAACCAATAAAAAAGTTATTTTTATTCATTTTTATTCTTTTCTTTATTTATTTCAATTTTTCAAAGATAAAAATGCAATTTCTACATGGAAAATTGCCATATCTTGCCAAAAATAACACTTCTTATAAAAAGACTTATATTTATTTGTCTTTTTTAGTGTTTGAAGATAACCCAACAGAAGACAACCAAGCTACTGTTGAGAGATTGGTGGAAGAAACTTGTCAAAGTTCTCCAACACCAGTTATCACCAAAAGAAAGAAAGCTAAGAAATTAGACTTTCCAGGGCCCACCATTCAAGACTCTGAAGGTGAGCACCTCTTTTTAAATTGCCATAAAAGAATTTTATTCTAAAATACTTTTATTTTTTTTCTTATTCTTTAAATTATGACTACCAGAAGAGGTTCCAAATACTCCATCCAATCAGATGGAGCTGGACTCAGAGGTAGAATTGATCCCTCAAAAGGGAAAAGAAAGGGCAATATCCCCAGTGGAACAGAATACACACAAGGAAGTGCCTTATCCCAAAGGCAAGTCCCAGAAATGCCCATGATATCTGAGCCTGAATTGGAACTAAGTATGAGTAACTCAAAGAGGTACAAATCACATTCAGAAGGCTCAAATAGACATCTACATGAGCCAGTACAAGCAGTATTGCACAGTGTACAAGGACAAAGACTGGGAAATGCTGCCTCAAATACACCAAGGAGTGATGAACTCCTGGCACATCCTGAAAAAGTTCCTCAAAGAGGAGGAGATAGTGAAATACTCCAATGGATGGAATACACTGTCATCCAAACCTCAAATCAAAAAAATCAAGGATTATCATGCCAAAAAGAGGGAGGCAACCAAGGAAGAAGCCCCAGTAGCCTCTACCAGCAAGCCTCAAGCCAACCCACTTCCCCAAGAAGGGAAGAAGAACAAGAAAAAGCATTGGAGGAAACCATATTCCCCAAGCTACAGAATCCCAAGAATCCAAAAGGATGCCATGGATAATGTTTTCAACATGGCCAGAACCTTGATGGAATTCAAGGACAAGGAAGAGCAAAGAATGAGACAACCTCATTTCCCAAAGAAATAACCTTGTCCAAAGATGTTGTAAATACTTTAACAGAAATTAAAAATAGTATATTACCTCTAAAAGAAATTAAAGATAGTTTATTATCACTACAAGAAATAAATAACAATTTATCTTCTTTAACAAAAATTGTTGTGCAAAACAAGAAAGAAATTGACAACATTAAGTTTATTGTTGAAAATAATAAACCAAAAAATTTAATTGACAATACCCAAAAATTAATACAAGGACAACAAGAATTGTATAAATACATGAAAGATATCAAAGACAAGACTTTGACAATCAATTATGATGTGAGTATTGACAATCTTACAGAAAACTTAAATAAATTAAGTATTTCTGTAGAAAGATTTGAAGAAAAAACTTCATCACACCAAAAATTACTTTTGGACCATGTGGAAAAAAGTGATGAAGCAAGAATGCATCTGAAAGATGATATTCAAAGTGAAATAAGGCTTATTACAGAAAAAATGGATAAAATTAATGAGGCTAATTTAAATATGCCAAAGTTATCAACACCATTTTCTCATATAAGAAGCCCTGTTAAAACAAAAGAGGAATTGTCAAATCCTTTCATAACAGACTTGAGTCACCAAGACAATAACCAAGTCTTAATGAAAGAAGCACCACAATTGAAGGAATGGCCAACATTCACAGGAGAAGGTGAATATGACCACATGTCATTTATTAAAACAATTGACATGTTACAAGAAGACTATGCCATACCAGATGAATTAATCACTGCAAGATTACATTCATTGTTTGAGAAATCTGCAAAAAGATGGTATTATGGCATAAGACAAACAAATGGTAAAAATACCAATGGAAATATCCCCAGTGGAACAGAATCCACACAAGGAAGTGACTTATCCCAAAGGCAAGTCCCAGAAATGCCCATGATATCTGAGCCTGAATTGGAACTAAGAATGAAGAAAAAATTCCAGAAAAGGAACTTTTTATATCTGAACAACTCAAAGAGGCAGAATTCAATCAAGAATTAACAGAAAAAATGAAAGAAAAATTGATTGACCTCTTATTTAAGTATAAAAATGCCTTTACAACTGACAAAGAGCCACTAGGTGCCATAATTGGACATGAAGTGGATATAATTCTTAATGTAGAAAAACCTTACCCACCTTTATTAAGAAGACCTGCTTATCCAGCCAGTCCAAGAGCTAGAGAAGCCTTACAGGTGCACATTAAAGAATTAATGGACCTTGGAGTATTAAGAAAGGTTGGACATAATGAACAAGTAGAAGTTACTACACCTGTCATTATAACTTGGCATAATGGAAAATCAAGGATGGTAGGAGACTTCAGAGCCCTGAATACCTATACCATTCCAGACAGATATCCAATACCCAGAATCCATGAGACATTAACCCAATTGTCACAAGCTAAGTTCATCACAGCTATGGATGCTCTTAAGGGTTTTCATCAAAATGTCTTAACAGACAATGCCAAGAAACTACTAAGAATAATAGTCCATTGTGGAATTTTTGAATACTTAAGAATGCCATTTGGAATAAAAAATGCACCTTCCCATTATCAAAGAATGATGAATACCATATTCCCTGAAGAATTATCAGAAGGATGGTTGATTATCTATATTGATGATATCATAGTTTTCCCAGAAACTTGGGAAAATCACCTTACAAGACTAGAAAGGGTACTACAAAAAATAGTCCAAGTGAATATGAAAATTTCCTTGAAAAAGTGTCATTTTGCATATAGTGAATTAAAAGCACTAGGACATGTTGTATCTGGCCTTAGTCTAGGCATAGACAAAAATAAAGTAGCAGCAGTACTACTTAAACCAATGCCTCAAACCAAAAAGGAAATGCAATCATTTCTAGGATTTGCTGGTTACTATAGACAGCATATAAAGGACTTTGCAAAGATTGCTAAATCCTTGTATAAGCTATGTGACCAACAAACAGTCTATGAGATGACAGAAGAAAGAGTCAAGGCATATGAAGAATTGAAAAATTCCTTAACAAATGCCCCATTTCTTCTAATGCCATATTGGAAACTGCCCTTCAAACTGTACATTGATGCTTGTGGAGAAGGATTAGGTGCTGCACTTCACCAAACACAAATTATCAATGATAAACCAGTGGAAGGACCAATTTGTTTCATTTCAAGGCAGATAAAGCCAACAGAAGCAAGGTATGGAGCAAGCCAAATGGAATGCTTATGCCTAGTATGGGCTTTAGAAAAACTGCATTATTATTTGGATGGCACAGTATTTGATGTAATCACAGACTGTAATGCTGTGAAATCACTATTAAATATGAAGACTCCAAATAGACATATGCTGAGATGGCAAATTGCTATCCAAGAATATAGAGGAAATATGACTATTGTTCATAAATCTGGAAATATTCATAAAAATGCAGATGGTCTTAGCAGATGGGCTCTAGCAAATACCCCTGACAATCCAGCATGGGTACCACAAGAAGAGCATCATAGAGAAGGAATATGTGTTACAGACATTGGCACAGAATTCTTTAACCAAGTTAAAGAAAGCTATAAGACATACAAAAATTGCCATATCTTAAGCCAACTTCTAATGAAAGACTGCAAAGATCCATCACTTTCATCAAAACTAGATGAATTATGGAAAAAGGCATATGATGAAGGAAGATTTCACCTCCTTGATGGAATCCTTTACCATAGAGCAAAACACCAGCAATGCTAGAGAAAGTTTGGAATCCAAGACTTCCTTATGATACCCTCAAAAAGGACTTAGTGGATATACATCCAACAGCAAGCAGTTTTAAGATAATGCTCGACAAAGCAAGACACCATGCAAACAGATGCATGCAAGATTCTTTTAAATATGCAAAAGAAAGATGGGATAAAAGTCATAAGCCACCTGATTTCAAAATAGGAGACTTGGTTTTAGTATCAACCCTTAATTTCAATAACATAAAAGGCCCAAAGAAATTGAAAGATTCCTTTGCAGGACCATTTATGATAAAAGCACTCCATGGACCCAATGCTGTGCAATTAGAACTCACAGGTGAACTAATGAACAAACACCCAACTTTCCCTGTGAGTCTAATAAAGCCTTACAGTTCAAGTGACAAGGAGTTATTTCCACTAAGAAATAAACCCCCACTTGAAATTCCACCCTTGGAAGAAGGAGAAGAAAAGAAAATAGTAAAAGTCCTTAAAGAAAGAAGGACAAGAAACAAAAAAGAAAGGGAATACCTTGTAAGGTATAGAAATTCAACTCAAGAAGATGAATGGCTACTTGAGAAAGACATAACAAATGCTGATAAACTACTAAGAAGGTTCAGACATGAAAGAAAGCCTGAAAAATAGAAAAGTTAAGCATTATTGAGCTTCAAGACTAACAAAGTCTAATGAAGAGGTAGGACAGTGGATGATACCCTAATCACACATATCAGATTGTGGTACAATCTTTTTTGGTGGTAGGGAATGTGAGCCTTTGAGATATGACCACATACCCAATAAGGTCACAAAAAGACTCAGAACAATTATACCTTTAATATAATTACATTAAAATTACTTAGAATAATTATACATTAAGAATAATTACTTCAATATACAAAAAATACCATAAATTGGTACAAAAATTGGTTTAACTTAAAAACCAATGAATCAACATGTAAAATAAATTACAACATTGAATTCCCCATGGAAAAATACACATATACCATTTTTATGGCATAACTGTAAAGTCAATATTTAAGGAATTATAAGGTATAATACCTTATAAAAACCATAAAAACTCATTTATCTCAAGAACTAATGAAACAACATGTAAGATAAATTGTACCAGTGGATTCCCCATGAAAGTCCACACATAAAACAATTAATAAGCTAATTTCCAATGTTAATACTTAAGGAATTATCCTGAATATATGCACTTTTTTGGTCAACGCATATATTCAAGGATCATAGCTAATATCTTCTAAACTATACATGATAGAATGATGAATCAAAAATAAAGTTACCACGTAATTACTGTAAGAACACAGATATAAACTTTATTTTACAAATTATAAACAAGGTTAAAACCTATGATGAATTATTGATAAAAATCAACAGAGCTGTTGACCACTTTGTTGTGAAAGTGTTCCAAACTTAAAATAAAGTATACAGTTGGATTCTACTAGTTTATTCGTGAATAATGATGTAATTTGTATCATTAAATTCAGGGTATAACCCCCTGAAATCAAGGTTTGAAGTTTAAAATATTGAATTTCAACAGAAAAGATGAGTTACAAGAAAAATCATCAAAATTAGAGTTTTGATGATGTAATGAAGAGCTCTTGGCAGCATAATAAGGTTATGCCAGGCTATCAGAATTCACTCTCTGAATTGCTGTAGCGTGTAAATCTTAAAGGTTATTGAGGATCAAAGTTTGAGCTTAATTTGAGCAGTTATGATCACATACTGTAACCTTAATTTAAGTTTAACAGTCTTAAGAGTGATAGAATTGGTGAATATTATTAGTTTATGATTAAAACTAATAAAATCCACGAAATTTGGGGTTCTGCCAAGCCTCTGATGTCATCAAACTTAGAGTTATAGTGATAACTCTAAATAATGGTGTAATAATGATGTAATATGGTTTGATCATGATGTAATCACCCTCAAACCTTAAAATATTGATCAATTCCAGTGGATATGATCAGTACACGTCTACTAGAAGCCTGTTGGACTCTAGGAGGGAGGTATTTACTATAAATAGAGCTCTTTTTACTCTATTTACCCCTCAGACGCATCAAAAACATTAAAATCAATTAAATAAAAGGTAATTTCTTTATTCTTTATATATAAAACTCTTATATTATTAAAGACCAAAGACCATCTTAATATTAATCACTATTTTTACGTGATTAAATCAATTCTTTAATTGTTTTTGTCATAAATCTCTCTATAAACTCATTTCCACGTAAAATCAAGAAATTTAGTAATTTTCTTTATTTTTTTATTGTAAATACAATTTGAAAAAGTTGTATTATATTCTTTTGGCGTAAAGTATCTCAAAATTATTATTTTAAGTGTTAAAAGTAGGCTATTTCATCTTATTATAATAATTTCTCTCTTATTATTACTCTTAATAATTCTTAATTAATATAAATAGTATTTATATTAATATATAACTTTAATATTAGTAATATTATTGTTATTAATTGTTTTTTATTTATAAAAAACAGTTTTTTACGCCTTTATTATTTGTTGGTAACAATAATAAAGAGCTTTATAATATATTAATTATTTTATATTAATATATTATTTATAATATTATAATTTCATATAATATTACTTATATTATTATATTTATTTAATAATATAATATTTTTACGCCATAATAATAATATTTCTTTATTATTATTATTATTTTAATCTTAATTATTTCAATTATAAGGACATTAAGAGTACAATAAGTAATAAATTAGTAATTTTCACTTATTGTTTCATAGTCAAACCTTACACTTATTAACCCTTCTCTTTCCATTCTGACAGGTTGAAACAGTGGACTTGGAATTGTTTGTGGTTGGCTCTTCTATTTATTACTCTTATTTCTTGTTGCTGCTTTTCTTATATTTATTCTTTTAGCAATTTATCTTTAACACTCTTCAGTGTATTCCTTCTTACCATATCTTTGAGCCCTCCATAAGTGAGTCCCAGTTTACTGAGTGCCAGGCCCTCTTCACTTCGAAGAGCCCCTGTGACATTAAATTAATTAACTCATATCTGATTCTTTCTTGCATTCATTTTATTCATTTCTCTCATTCTTCAATTATGATCTTTTCATGATTTTATGATTTTTATGATTTTTGATGATTTTTTTTTCTCTCTCATCAATTTTCATCTCATTCATTTTATTCAAAATAAAAATTGATTCTCTTTCTCTTTTCAAAAATTCTGCTGACCATTTTACCTTATTCTTTATCATTCTCATTTCTCTTTTGTCTGAATTCAGGTTTTTATCAGGTTATTTTGAGTGGAATTATTTGGGTTAATTGATTCATCATTCAGGGATTTTATTGATTTGGGGTATTCAGTGATTTTGGTTTTGAAATTTCTCAAATTTATTGATTGATTCCTCAAGACATTGATTTCACCTCAAGACTTTGATTTGACTTTGATTGATTTGATTGATTGACTTGATTTGATTCCTCACGATAGCTGATTTATCCTCAAGATTTGATTTGATTTATTGATTTGAATTTTATTCCTCAAGAAAATTGAATTGATTTTTGAAGATATTGATTGAATTCCTCAAGGCTTAATTGATTTGATTTTGAATTGACTTGATTTACTTGATTTGACTTATTGATTGAAATTGATTTTTCATAAGAATTTGACTTTGTCATCTTCACTCTTCAAGATTTATTCATATTGATTCACTTCAAGACTATTGATTGATTTCTCAAGTTCATCAAGATTCTCATTTGATTGTTTTGGTCAAGCCTTAGTTTATTCAAAGTATCATCAAGTTTTATTTCATTTTATTCAAAATGCCAGTTCAGCATAGTCCCCCAGCCAAAAATACTAGATCCCAAAGAATTCAAGCTGTTCTCACTCCTACAGCAAGGGCTCCTCTTGACCGCACACCATCAGTTCATCAACTGAGTGCAAATTTGGACAGAGGACCACCAATGGAAGGAGCAGCACCCTCAAGAAGAGGTGGAATGAAATCTAGAAGATCAAGATCTTTCTCTGGACTTTTGGGTGGCTACCCTGGCATGTCTGAAGGTGCAAGAGCAAGACAAGGGGAAGTTGAAGATGAAGAGGGGGAAGAGTCTGTGGAAGAGGAAGATTCTGGGGAAACTGAAGTGGCAGATGCCTTGGCAAATGCTCCAGAGGTGCCTCAGGGTTCTAATCTAGCCCTTTCTAGTCAACATCTTGTCTCTCAAACTGATCCAAGTCTCCTCAAGATGATGGAGCAGATGACTCAATTCATGGGGAAACTCACTCAAGAAGTTGCTCCCAGGGACAATTCCAAAGCCCCTGCTTTCAAGACTCCATCCATGAAGGCACCTGATTCTTTTGATGGTACTCAAGCTCATAAATTGAGAGGATTTATCCAATCCTGTCAATTAATCTTCCATAATGATCCAGCAAATTTCTTCTCTGACAGGAAGAAAGTTCTTTACTCAACTTCTTTTCTCACTGGTAGAGCTGGGAAGTGGATTGAACCCTATCTCTCAAATATTTCCAATGAAGACCCTTCCTACCTCCTCAATAATTGGCCATTATTTGAATCTCAATTATTCACTCTGTTTGGTGACCCCAATGAAGTCAGGAAAGCTGAACAAGAGTTGGACAATTTGAGGATGAAGGAAAGTGGTCATTTTCCTTGTACATTGCAGATTTCAGAAGCTTAATGTCAAGAATTGGAGATTGGGGGGAAAGAGCTTATATCCAGGTTTACAGAAGAGGATTGGCATCAAGATTATTGGATCAGTTGGCATCTCACCCTGGAAATTTTGATACTCTTCAAGAACTTATGGATGTCACCTTAGAATTAGACACAAGATATCATGAGAGGCAAAAAGAAAAGGGTGGAAATCAAGAGAAGAAGCCTCCAGTAATTGGATCCAATCAATCTAGGCCTCCTCAAAACTCATCTTCAAAGAGGTCTCACCAGAAGAAGAACAAGAAGGGCAAGCAATTTCCAGCTTCAAAGGACAAGCCCCATGCTGCTCTCCTCAATAAGGACAATAAATTAATTGGTTCTGAAAAGGAGAGGAGGATTAAAGAGGGGTTGTGTACTTATTGTGGTGGAAAGCACCCAATTGAAAAATGCTTCAAGAGACCTCAGAACAAGCCTGAGTGGGAATCATGATGTGTTCAATGGTTTTCACTTATTTCCTTCAAGAGCACAATTGTGCACTCTGAATACTAGTGTCAAGAAATCTTTAAAATTTCTTATTTTCTCTTCTGTCTCTGATATTTTTTATAGTATTCTCATTGATTCTGGTGCTACAAACTCTTTTATTGCAAAGAATTTTGTTCTCAAGTACTCATTGACTCTGTCAGAGCTCCCTGAAAAGATTCCTCTTTTCATCTTGGATTCTAATGAATCCCCTGCCTTGTTCATCACCCATTATACCAAGTGGGTAGTTGACTTGGATTCCTTCCCAAGCTTTGAATGGGGCTTCTTCATCATAGATTCACCCAAGGGAGAAGACCTGATATTGGGCTATGATTTCCTTTACCATTTTAATCCCTTTATTGATTGGAAAAATGGATTGATCACCTATGATTCTAGTGGTATTATTCCTTCTACTAGTAATGACCTAGCCACTGCTGTCCACAGTGTTGCTCTGGTTGGTGAACTTAAGACACCTTCCCTTCCTTCTTCTGTCCATATCCCTTCCATTATTCCCTCTCAGTCATTACTTCCATTAAGAGATGAAGTCTTCAAAGAGATAAAGGATGTTGGAGAAGATGTTGCCATATCTTCACTTCATCTCTTTCAAGGGGATATGGACCTCCCTGTCTTATCTTTTCATGCATCCCTGGAGGAGCAGTGGGATGAGGAGGAAGAGCCAGAAGAAATTGAAACTGTGTTGAAGGTTGTTCCTCCTGCTTATCACCAATATTTGGATGTATTCTCCAAGGTGAAAGCAGAGAAAATTCCCCCACACCGCGCCTGTGATCACCATATCAAATTGGAGGGTCTTCTACCTCCAATTGGTGTTATCTACTCATTATCAAATCAAGAGTCAGAAACACTGCAGGCCTACATTTCAGAGAATGTAGAGAAAGGTTTCATTAGACAAAGCTCCTCTTCAACAGGAGCACCTGTCCTTTTTGTCAAGAAAAAGGATGGAGGTCTCCGTTTGTGTGTTGACTACCGCAAACTCAATTCTGTCACTAGGAAGAACAGATACCCTGTTCCTCCTATGAACCAGCTCCTTACCGTATTCAATGGTTCCACTATCTTCTCCAAGATAGATTTGTGTGGTGCATATAACCTTCTGAGAATCAAAGAGGGGGATGAGCACTTAACTGCCTTTAGAACCAAATATGGTAGTTATGAGTATTTGGTCATGCCATTTGGTTTGACCAATGCTCCTGCTTCTTTCCAAAATCTAGTAAATGATATCTTTGCAGATTTTTTGGATGTGTTTGTTTTGGTTTATTTAGATGATATTATGGTCTTTTCCAGTTCTGAGGAGGAACATGTCAAACATGTGGCCTCTGTCCTCCAAAGACTGAGGGACAATAATCTGTTTGCCAAAGCCTCCAAGTGTGTATTCCATGCCTCAAGTGTGGAATACTTGGGCTATGTTGTTTCAAGTGATGGCCTCAAGATGGATTCTTCAAAAGTTCAGAAAATCCTTAATTGGCCTCAGCCCAAAAACATCAAGGCCCTTCAATCTTTTCTTGGCTTTGCCAATTTCTATTGTTGTTTCATTAAAAATTATTCCAAAAAAATCACTTCTCTCACTTCCCTTCTCAAAAAAGATTCTCTTTTCATCTTCAATGAGGAAGCTCTTAGTCAGTTTCAAGCACTCAAAGAAGCTTTCACCTCTGCTCCTATCTTATCCCATTTCAATCCATCTCTACCTACTATTGTAGAGACTGATGCTTCTGATTATGCATTGGGCGCCGTACTGAGTCAGGTGAATGACTCTGGAAAGCATCCCATTGCATTCGATAGTCGCAAGCTCTTACCAGCTGAACTCAACTATGAAATTCATGACAAGGAACTCCTTGGCATAGTTTGGGCTCTCAAGCGCTGGAGGGCATTTCTTCTTTCTCTTTCCAATCCTTTTGAGGTCTTGACAGACCACTCTTCCTTGCAGTATTTCATGTCTTCCAAAGTTCTTACTTGTTTTCAGGCCTGTTGGGCTTAATTTCTCTCTGAATTTCATTTCACTATCACTTACCGCCCAGGCAAGCTGGCCACTTTACCAGATGCCTTGTCACGTCGGGACGACGTGTACCCAGAGAGGGGGGTGGACTTCATCAGCAAGAATCCTCAAAATTTTCATCAAGTACTTAAGCAAGATGGAATTCAAGAGTCAAGGTTCTTCTCAATCAAAGTGGAGATTTTCTCAGATTTAGTGGACAAGATTCAAAAATAAGTATGGCAAGACAAAGACTATAAAGAAATACTCAAGCAACTATCAAGAGGTGAATCAGTTCCAGATTATTCTCTTGAACCTCAAGCCAAGTTATTATTATTCAAAGATAGAGTGGTAATCCCAAGCAATGAAGAAATTCAACTCAATATTTTTCAAAAGCGTCATGACTCACCATTGGCTGGCCATCCTGGCCAGGAGAAGACCCTCAAGCTCATCAAGAGAGATTTTTATTGGGCTGGCATGAATCAATTCATCAAGGACTATGTGTCCTCATGTCAGCAATGTTCAAGAAACAAGAACATTCATCACAAGAAGTTTGGATTACTCAAGCCTCTTTCAATTCCGTCTGGTCCTTGGAATTCATTATCAATGGACTTCATCACTCAATTGCCACTGTGAAACAACTTTTATTCAATTTTAGTAGTTGTGGACAGATTCTCAAAAATGGCAATCTTCATTCCAGCTTATGGAACAATCACTGCTCTGGATTTAGCTCAAATCTTCATTAGTCATGTATTTTCCAAGCATGGACTTCCAGTCAGTATTGTCAGTGATAGAGGATCCTTATTTGTTTCATCATTTTGGACTCAATTGTGTCAGCAGCTCAAGATATCAAGAGATCTTTCAACTGCCTTTCACCCTGAAACAGATGGACAGACAGAGAGGGTAAATCAGATACTAGAAAAGTACCTTCGGATGTATGTCAGCTATCATCAAGATGACTAGTACACCTGGCTCCCTCTGGCTGAATTTGCCTATAATAATGCAGAACACTCATCAACCAAGCAATCACCTTTTTTCACCATTTATGGAAGAAATCCCAGCTTTGACTCAATCCATATTTCTCAAGACTCACCTGCTGGAAAGTTATCAACAAAACTCCAATCAGTACAGCAAGTTGTCAAAGAAGAATTAGAGTCAGCAATAAGGAGATTCAAGAAGTATGCAGATAGAAATAGAGCAATTCCACCTGATTTCCAACGTGGGGACAAAGTATGGCTAGCTTCCAAGAACATCAAGACAACAAGACCCACCAAGAAATTATCAGAAATATGGTTGGGACCTTTTGAAGTTCTGAAGAAGATTGGCAGCCATGCATATCACCTCAAGTTGCCTCAGAAATGGAAGACAGTTCACCCTGTATTCCATGTGTCCTTGTTAGAACCAGTGAAGCAATCAACTATCCCAAATCGACATCAATTGCCTCCACCACCAGTGTTAGTGGAAGAGCAAGAAGAATGGGAAGTGGCTCAGGTTCTGGACTCAAAACTCAAAAGAGGTAAATTATGGTATCTTGTAGAGTGGAAAGGATTCAGTGAAGACCCAGAAAGAACCACTTGGGAACCAGCTTCCAACCTTACCAACTCACCAGACCTTGTCAAGGATTTCCATTCATTGTATCCAGACAAGGCTGGTCCAAATACCTCAAGAGTTTGATTTATGGTGCTTGGTGGGGAGAAGAAGTTATGAAAGTAAGTTCCTCTCCTGGAATGCACCTTTAAGGGGGTATTCTACCCATATGTGTTGTAAGCATCACCTTGGCCACTTTGTGAGCACTTGTCAATTCTTTGGACAGGTTCAGGAAGCACACAACACCAAGACCCTTCAATTTGGACCTTATCAAGATATGGCCAAATGTTCCTTTCTTCCTTTCTCTTTTCTTTCCTTTTATTTATCATTTCAATTTATGCCAATCATCATAATTCAAGACATTCATTACTTCAAGTCATTTACGGCAATTCTTTTCAGAAGTCATTTATGGCAAGTCATCTCAGAAGTCATTTATGGAAATTCTTTTCAATTTTATGGTGCTTGGTGGGGAGTGGAAGTTATTAAAGTAAGTTCCATCTCCTGGTATGCATCCCTGAGGGTTCTACTTCTTGTAAAACATTACCTTGGCCACTCTGTGAGCATCAAATGCTTGGTTTTCATTTTTCAGACACTTTTTGGCCAGAATCAAGCAGCTCACTACAAGAAGGACCAACCATCAGGATTTTTCTTTATTTCTTTCTTTACTCTCATTTCTCTTATTATTTTATTTTTCTTTCTTTATTTACTTGTATAATTTTCTTTCTGTTATTTTTTTGAAGCAGCAGCATCCCCTCCCAAATTATGTATTGGGAGGTTCCATTATTTTTTCATTTTTTAGTATTTAAAAGAGTGGGGATAGAAGGCAAACCAAACAAAAACAAGGAAAAGGAAAACTAGTTATCTCTACCCAAATCATCAAAAGTTCTCTGGAAATCATTTATCAACTCATCTTCATACCAGGCAAATTTTGCAGCCATCTCTTCAGAAGCAGTACCTGAAATAGTCCTGCCATTGGCATACATAATCACCTCTCTGCTGTTTCTATCAACCCTCCTGAACAATCTGGCCACAGCATCTTGACTTTCACTAGCTGCGTTGGGATCTTCTCTGGTAACCCGGATAGGCCAACGTTCTCTTCTTTGAAAAACTTGAGCGGCAGGAAATGGCAAAGGGGACAATCCATCTCTTCTTCTGCTGGAGCTGGCCACAGGTTGGAGTTGACAGGAGGTGTTTATGGGTGAGTTCCTGGACTGTTGAACTGGTGATGGTCTTACTGCTGGATTCAAGGAAGGTCTGGTGGTGTGGGAAGTAGTTGGTGAAGGAGGAGGAAGGGTTGTAGGAATGGAAGCAAGCATTGGTTGGAAGGTTCTTGGAGTGCTGGGAATAACTTGGCTTTGGAATCTGGTGTTGGCAAGAGGTTGAGAAGAGGAATTGCCGGATGGATGGCAATTGAATGAGGAATAACTTGAACTTCTTCACCATCCAACTCATCACTTCCTTCAGCATCTGGATCTGTTGGGGAATCAACAATTCTTCTTAGTTTTTTCACTACTTTCACCACTCCATCAGCATTGGTCCTTGAAATTGGGATTTCTGAGCTGTAGTGTATGGGCCTACCACCGATTGGAATGGGCCCTCCAACATTAGTCCATCTGGCCACATCCCTCTGCCTGGAACCAGTCACTACATCAAAATATCAGCACCAATTAAACCAAAATATGCAAATCACTCACATTGAGAAAATCCAGAAGTTGCATCAGGGGTAGGCTCCTCAAGAATGGGGAATTCCTGCCCATAAGGCCCATCTTTCCTGCTCCATAAGTGTCTCCTGACCTGGGACAAAGTTGATTTGGTACGGCGGCATGGCTTCTTCCCAACAAAGCAAAAGTGGCATTTTGACAATTGAGGATTATAATGTTGAAAGCAATCCTTTCCCTTGGCCAAACACTCAGTACAGGCAGGATCAAGAACTTCAACTGCTCTGAACCCATCATATGTTTAGGAGGGATCAAAATGGCCAGAAGACGCCATGGAAAGGGAGGACAATCGACTGAAGACGCCAGAACCATGAAGAACAGACGGTGGCGGTGCAGAAGGAGAAGATTCAGTGAGTTCAGTCAGTTTGGAACTCATAACTGAAGAATATGCAAGCAGAAGATTTAAGATGTCAGAATCAATCCACTCCATATCAAGAAAAAAGAATTTGACCTCAAGGAAATGGGCCATAACTCAATTATGCCCCCCCTCAAAGCCTCTAAGGTGGAGGTTCATACCCCTTTGGGGCTGAACTCATCACCCAGGGCCTCCCCTGCAACTTTGGGGAGGCCAGGATCTTGATGGCCCTGGACCCCATCAATGGGTCCAGGCCAGGTATGGTGAATTTTATGATTGGGCCATTTCTGGGCCCCTTGGTCACCCTGGGTCCCCAGCAAATTTGGGCCCAGGGGCTCCATTTTGGTCCTGGGGGCTTCCATTAACCCCCATGGACCGCGGCATACGGCCCGCGGACCGTAGGACCCCAAAGGCTTAAAAAGGCCAAATATGGCCAATTTCACCAGAGCACCCAAAAAGGCCCAAAAGGCCATAAAAATCAAAATAGGTAAAGTTCCCTCAGGGTAGAGGCCACAGCCCAAAGCACTTTGGAGGGCTGTTTGAGGCCATTTCCATGGACAATGGGGACAAGACCCCTGGAGGAAAATTTTTCAAGTTCCATTGGATCCAGCCTTGCCCAATGAGTACACTTCATATACTCATTGGGCATCATTTTTTGAGCACAAGAGCTCAGTGGTCCTTATTCTGGGATATATCCCAAGGCCACATCCCAAGGGCGTAGTTGATTGAATCAGAAGACAAGAAATGCATATTTTGAAGTGAAATACTTACTCGAACTTGGAAAAAGGGGGGAATCAATTGAATTGACAGGGAAGGAGTAATGAAGGATTTTCAGGATAATGGTCAAGAGGAAAAAAAATTAAAAAGAAATTTTTTTGAAAAAATGTGGGGATAATGAGATGCCACTCAACAGTGGCAGGGTATTATGGTGTTCAGGAGCCCACCAGTTTCAAGAGGGGGATACTGTAACAACCATCCATCAGGGGTAAGGGTATTCATTCATACACCCAATCAAACACCCCAAATCAGCAAATCCAGTATCTGCATCAGCATTCAGTTTCAGAAATCTTCATTCTGAAACATGCATACAGCTTGGTACATCAATACAGCCTGTCAATACCTGTACAGGTTGGATTCACCCAATACAGTTTCAATACACCAGTATGGAACTGTATGATCACTCAAATACACCACACCTCTTGTACAGGTTCTGTACAGCTGTACAGGACCTGTATTGGCCAGACTCAATTCAATCATCAATTATTCTCATGAAAATTCTTCCTCTGGATCAGGGCTGGTGATTCTCACATATACCAGCCCCTCTTTCTCCCCCCTGGGGACCTTTCCCCAGTTAATTAATTTAGTTTATTTATTATTTTATAATTATTCTTATCTTTATAATTATTTGATTTTAAGTTAGTCTTTGCCTTTTCTCTCTTCACCTGTACAGTATGAGTTGGGTGGCCATATCCTTATTAACCCTTCTCTTTCCATTCTGACAGGTTGAAACAGTGGACTTGGACTTGTTTGTGGTTGGCTCTTCTATTTCTTACTCTTATTTCTTGTTGCTGCTTTTCTTATATTTATTCTTTTAGCAATTTATCTTTAACACTCTTCAGTGTATTCCTTCTTACCATATCTTTGAGCCCTCCATAAGTGAGTCCCAGTTTACTGAGTGCCAGGCCCTCTTCACTTTGAAGAGCCCCTGTGACATAAGCTTACTGGTGATATTTTATTTATTCTAGGTTGTCTTTTAAAAGGTAAAAGGAAAATTCTTGATGCTTATTGTCCCCAATAGCAAATTATCTGTCTTTATTATTATGTGAATCTATGCTATACATGATTAAGTAATCATTTTCCAATATAAAATGGGTACTAGAGCAGTTTTTCATAGCAAAGAATGCAACAGTAATTCTTAAATTTACATTGATATGTGGGAATATGAAAGTAGGTTAAAATATGCCCAGTGCTTTCATTGGATCACTTGAACTGTTAAATTTTATGCCATTAATTGGTAAAAATTGATCTTCAAAATATGGTACACAGTTCTTAATAAAAGATCTTCCAACACAAGAGAAGAAGGCTCCTGGGTCAAGTAAAAGCTTAGTGGGTTTGTTATCAATTGCCACTTCTGTCATACAGGAATTACCACATATATAACCTTTTTCCCTGTTTGATTTGCCTTTCATGAGTTGTGCATCTTGGACTTTTGAGAAATCAAGTTGATTATTGCTTAATCGTGGCAAGTGGGAATAAGATTACATTATGTCAAATGGGAGATTTATATTTTCTATATTGCTTGAAGATTCAAAAAATATTTATGATTTATCATCTGAATTTTCTTCATTTGCATAATCTTTTTCAACATAGTTTCCTTGTGAGCCTTAGAGGTAATTTCATATACCCAAAAGACCACAAATATAAATAATAACATATTAATATAAATAAAATAAATTTATTTATATTATTAAAATAAAAAGCAAAATATAAATATAAAATTATATTAAAAATAAAAAATTAATTATAGTTTAAAAATAAAAAATACATTAAATTTTGTAAATATAAAATTACATTTATACTTGAAAAAATTAAGTAAACATGAAACTTTAACAAAATTGTGAGAAAATAAATAAATTTGGAAAAAAGTTAAATAAAATTTATTATAACTTTTTATCCAATAAATAAACATATAAAATTTATTTCACCATTGGATTCCTCATAAAAAATCAGGTGGGGTCACCTCTGAGTGAAATTCTTGTAACTCAACTCTAAATAAGCTTAAATTAAGTTTTTAGTATTTTCAATACAAAAGCTGAAAATCCTCAAAACCTTAATTTAATTCACACCACATGTGGTGTTAACCATCAATTTTTGTGTTAAAATTGAGGTGTTGTGTTTAGTTTAGAAGTTATGAGGAATTGAAGTATTTTCAATTGAATTCAATTGAAATGTCAAAATGTGCGCGTGTATTACATAAGTGAACTTTGATTTACATATGAGGTGTCAATTATTACTGTATTGTACTGTACAATTGAATTGAATTACATATGTAAATTATAAGTATAATACATGATGAGGAATACTCTTATAATCATTTTTACCCCTGAACCACCCCAAAAGTGAATTAAAGCATCTTTCATCACTGTAAACTTTGTCACTTTGTTTCCAAATTCACTCTGGTCACTTTTGGGCGTATTTTCTCTTTAATATTCTTTTTAAAGACTTTGTTCTTTAATTAATTGCTTGCAGTTCCTTGCTCAATTAATTCCAATTGAAATTGCTCTTGAAGAAATTTCTTTTGTAGCCTTAAAATATCTCTTGTAGAGTTTTTTTGGGATAAATTTTTATTGTTGGTAAAACAATAAATTTTTATAATATTATTGTTTTATACTAATAAAGTTATAAACAATAAAATTGGCGTGTTTTCTCTTAAAAATAATATTTCATACTATTTTTAATTGATTTTTACCTTATACAAATTTTGAGGACAGGAAAAGTACTTGATTTTTAATCAAAGTTTCATATCCACACCTTACATTTGGGGGCCCAGCCGTGATATTTTACCTGTGACATATTTTTACTCTTTTGAAATCTTTTTTCTTATATTGAAAAATTTAAAAACATATAAAAAATACTTATAATTCAAAAAATCCATAAAAAATAACTTTTTTTCATATTATAAGTGAGGCTTATATTTTTATTTCTTTTTGAAATAACCCTTTTTTTAATTAATTGGCTTTTTTCATTAATTTTAGTGCCTGACAACGTGGTAAGACAAGAAAACATTGAAACAGCCTCAACAGTAACCAGCATTATCCCTGCCAGTACTGTTAATTCTGATCATAATAGTACTGTTATTGTGACTCAAAATAACCAACCTGAACCAATATCTTCTGAATTAATTAACTTGGACATAAGTAATACCCTTAAGAAAGCTAAAAATTTGGCCAATAGTAAGTTTTTTGACGTAAAAATACTATTTTAAGCCTTTTTTAACCATAATTATGCCTTCAACCAGGTCAGGAGCCAGCTACAACCCCTCAAGCAGCTCCCAAAAAGGTAATAGACGTGATTATGGCAGAGGCCAACCAGGTACAGAAGGAAAAGGGTCAGTTGATGACTTCCAAACAACTAAAATGGGTCATTCTGAAGCTGATAATACCATTTTACCTTAAAAAAGAGCTGACACCGCCACAACAAGCCTCTGTGGACATATACAAAGCCAGCCACAGTGCATACAACAATGCACTTCAATTCAAGGAGTACCAGATCCTTGCAGACCTGTGGAAGAATTGCATGAATTCTTACCTGACAGTAAGAAAATTCTTGGGCCATCCCAACACTTGCAAATTGCTCAATGGATGGCATCCATTAATGGAGAAGAAAAACATGATGCTTTTGACACTAGAATGGAGGAAAAACAACCCTCCACCACCCAAACCAGTGCCAAAAACAGCCCCAGTGGCCAGCAGCAGCAATTCCAATGTGAAAAAGCAGCCACAAACTCCAAACAAGGGCAAAGGGAAGGCACCAGCCCCAAAACCTTACATCCAGGGCTACAGAATCCCAAAGATTCAGCAGGACGCCATGGAAAATGTATTTCAGATGGCCAGAACCATGATGGAATTACAGAAGAAGGAGGAAGCCAGATTAAGGTTCCAGAAATGATTTCTGACATATTTGATTCCATCCCAGAGTTGTATAATGCTATAAATGACGTGAAAAAACATCTTTCTGATAAAAATGACACCATTTGTAACAACATTAAAACAAACAACCTGAGTCTGTGCCAAATTAATGAAACACTTATGTGTTTTGAAAAAGTTTTAAGAAAAATTAAAAATTATAATAATGACAATTCTTTTAACATTAAAATAAATGAACAATCTGCCATTATTAAAGAATTAACAGATAAATATTCTAAATTCAATATTGATGACATGATTGAAACAAGAATTAAACAAGCCATAAATATTATCAAAACAGATAACAAGAAAGTCCTTGATGACATTTCAAATTCATTTACTGAAGTAAAGACATATACCATTGCCTTGAAAAAGTGTTTTGATGCTTCACAAGAAGAAGTATCAAAATTATCAATGAAATTGAATCAAGTCACTGCTGATAATACAAGACAGACAGAGTTATGGCAAGAACTGACACATAAGGAAGACATGTATAAAATTGAAGTAATAAATTTAATACAAAGCTTCCAACATGAATACAGAAATTCCCAAAGGTGTAGCAACAGTAAAATGAATGACATTGAACAAATACTGAACACCTTACCAAGAATGTCTACATCTCTAAATCAAAATGAGGGCACAAGAATTCCAAATACACAAGTATTGGATCCTGATAATTCACAATTGAAAAATGAATTATCCACTTCTTTTCATAACTTGGAACCATCAATGGGCCAAGCACTCTTGAAAGAAGTTCCAAAACTTGAAGAATGGCCTCACTTCAGTGGTGAAGGAGAGTATGACCATATGGAATTCATTAGAGGTATTGACATGATCAAAGAGGATTTTGAATTACCAGACAGATTGGTAACAGCCAGGCTTAACACCTTGTTTACCAGATCAGCTCACAGATAGTACATCAAAATAAGACAAGCACATGGACACCAGAGTTGGACTTGGTGCAAAACCCAAATCATCAACAAATGGGCAAATGATGCTTGGAGGTTTAAAGTTGAAACAGCCTTTGAATCTTCCAAATTTAATGCTGATAAAGACAAAGCTTTACCATGGTTTTGCCAACAAAAGGACAGATTAACAGCATTATATCCTGACATGTCAGAATTTATGATCCATAGAAAAATTCTGAGACAATGTGGAGGTGACTTAGAGAATGCTGTCAAAAGCAGGACTACTGAACAATCTTCAGCAGAGGATATTATCAATATACTAGAAGAAGTAACCACCAGAACCAAAATTGGTTCTAGTAGGGTGAATCTCAAAACAAGGTTTAATACACCTTGGAAAGATTCTGTGGACAAAAACCCCAAAGAAAATTCTAGTAATATTAAATATAAATCTGAAGATACAGTCAGAAAATGCCATATTTGCCAAAGCACCACCCATTTAGCCAATACATGTCCAAAAAGGGGGAAAATCAATGAAATTGACATTGAAAAGGGACCAGATGTTGAAAAAGAAGACATAATTGAAGACAATTCAGATGATAAGTCATCCATATTTTCTGAATCTTCAAAAGATATAGAAAATATCAATGCCACTTTTGACATCATGGAATCTTATTCCCACTTACCACAATTGAGCAATGGTCAAGTTGATTTATCAAAAGTTCAAGATGCACAACTTATGAAGACAAAACCAAACAGAGGAAAAGGTTATACAGCTGGTAACTCCTGTATAACAGAAGTGGTGATTGACAACAAGCCCACCAAACTTTTGCTTGACCCAGGAGCCTTCTGCTCTTGTGTTGGAAAATCTTTTCTTAAGACTTGTGTACCAAATTTAGAAGACCAATTGTTACCAATTGATGGTATAAAATCCAACAGTGCAAGTAACCCAATGAAAGAATTAGGAATCTTTGAGACAAATCTTATATTCCCACACATAAATGGGAATTTAAGGATCACAGTTGAATTTGTTGTTATGGAAAATTGCTCTAGTACCCATTTTATATTGGGAAATGACTATTTAATCATGTATGGGATAGATTTACATAATAACAAAGACAGATACTTTACAATTGGGGACAATAAGCGCCAGAAATTTGCCTTTTTACCATTTAAAAGACAAATTACAGTAAACAAAGTATCACCAGTCAACATAGAGCTAGAAAAATTCAAGTCTGAACAGTTAAATGAGGCTGAGATAAGCCTTCATCTTACTGATAAACAAGAAAATGAACTTTCTTCCCTTTTGTATGACCACAGAGGAGCATTTGCTACAGACAAAGAACCTCTGGGAGAAATTATTGGTCATGAAGTTGACATCATTCTTAACATTGAGAGACCTTATCCACCACTCTTAAGAAGACCTGCTTATCCAGCAAGTCCAAAATCAAGAGAAGCTCTAGAAATTCATATCAAAGAACTTCTGGACCTTGGCGTAATAAGAAAAGTAGGCCACAATGAGGAAGTAGAAATAACTACACCAGTTATAGTGGCGTGGCATAATGGAAAATCCAGAATGGTTGGAGAATTTAGAGCTCTGAACACTTACACTGTCCCAGACAGATACCCAATACCAAAAATCCAAATTGCCCTTACTCAAATATCTCAAGCAGTGTATATAACCACTATGGATGCCCTTAAAGGATTCCAGCAAAATGTGGTAACACCAAGAGAAAGAAAATACTTGAGAATTATTGTTCATTGTGGAGTGTATGAATACTTAAGGATGCCCTTTGGTATCAAAAATGCACCTTCACACTTCCAAAGAATGATGAATGAAATCTTCCCTGAAGAACTCTCAGAGGGATGGTTAATCATTTACATTGATGACATTATTATCTGTTCAAAGACTTGGGAGGAGCACATGTACAGATTATCAAGAGTTTTGACAAAAATCCAATCAGTAAGCATGAAAATCTCCTTGAAGAAATGTCATTTTGGATTTAAAGAACTTGAAGCACTAGGACATGTTGTATCTGGTTTGTCCCTTGGAATTGACAAAAACCAAGTTGCAGCAGTATTGTTAAAACACATGCCTCAGAATAAGAAGGAAATTCAGTCATTCTTAGGTTTTGCAGGATATTACAGGCAACACATTAAAGATTTTGCATCCATAGCAAGACCACTTTATAAGTTGTGTGACAAAGACACAGTGTTTGAGATGACTGTTGACAGAGTCAAAGCTTTTGAGTCTCTAAGAGAAGCATTGACCACTGCTCCACTCTTACTGATGACAGACTTTAAATTGCCTTTCAAACTGTATATTAATGCATCAGGAGATGGACTGGGTGCTGCACTTCACCAAGTTCAGATCATAAATGACAAACCTGTAGAAGGACCAATATGTTTCATATCCAGGCAAATCAAACCAACTGAAGCCAGATATGGAGCAAGTCAAATGGAATGTCTATTCCTTGTCTGGGCCTTGGAGAAATTGAACTATTTCTTAGAGGGATGTGTTTTTGAAGTAATAACAGATTGTACAGCTGTGAAATCACTTTTGAACATGAAAACACCTAACAGACACATGCTCAGATGGCAAATAGCCATACAAGAATACAGAGGCAATATGACTATTGTTCATAAGGATGGGAATATTCATAAGAATGCAGATGGACTAAGCAGATGGCCATTACCAAATAACATTGATAATCCTGCTTATGTTCCAGAAGAAGCTTCACCACAAATTCCAATAGAAGGAATAAGTGTTACAGACTTGAACACCACCTTCTTTGAAGAAGTCAGAAATAGTTACACTCAAGATAAGAATTGTAGCATCTTATTTGAATCTGCCAAATTTAATGCTGATAAAGACAGAGCTTTACCATGGTTTTGCCAACAAAAGGACAGATTAACAGCATTATATCCTGACATGTCAGAGTTTATGATCCATAGAAAAATTCTGAGACAATGTGGAGGTGACTTAGAGCATGCTGTCAAAAGCAGGACTACTGAACAATCTTCAGCAGAAGATATTATCAATATACTAGAAGAAGTAACCACCAGAACCAAAATTGGTTCTAGTAGGGTGAATCTCAAAACAAGGTTTAATACACCTTGGAAAGATTCTGTGGACAAAAACCCCAAAGAAAATTCTGGTAATATTAAATATAAATCTGCAGATACAGTCAGAAAATGCCATATTTGCCAAAGCACCACCCATTTAGCCAATACATGTCCAAAGAGGGGGAAAATCAATGAAATTGACATTGAAAAGGAACCAGATGTTGAAAAAGAAGACATAATTGAAGACAATTCAGATGATAAGTCATCCATATTTTCTGAATCTTCAAAAGATATAGAAAATATCAATGCCACTTTTGACATCATGGAATCTTATTCCCACTTACCACAATTGAGCAATGGTCAAGTTGATTTATCAAAAGTTCAAGATGCACAACTTATGAAGACAAAACCAAACAGAGGAAAAGGTTATACAGCTGGTAACTCCTGTATAACAGAAGTGGTAATTGACAACAAGCCCACCAAACTTTTGCTTGACCCAGGAGCCTTCTGCTCTTGTGTTGGAAAATCCTTTCTTAAGACTCGTGTGCCAAATTTTGAAGACCAATTGTTACCAATTGATGGTATAAAATTCAACAGTGCAAGTAACCCAATGAAAGCATTGGGAATCTTTGAGACCAATGTCATATTCCCACACATAAATGGGAATTTAAGGATCAAAGTTGAATTTGTTGTTATGGAAAATTGCTCTAGTACCCATTTTATATTGGGAAATGACTATTTGATCATGTATGGGATAGATTTACATAAGAACAAGGACAGATACTTTACAATTGGGGACAATAAGCGCCAGAAATTTGCCTTTTTACCATTTAAAAGACAAATTACAGTAAACAAAGTATCACCAGTCAACTTAGAGTTAGAAAAATTCAAGTCTGAACAGTTAAATGAGGCTGAGATAAGCCTTCATCTGACTGATAAACAAGAAAATGAACTTTCTTCCCTTTTGTATGACCACAAAGGAGCATTTGCTACAGACAAAGAACCTCTGGGAGCAATTATTGGTCATGAAGTTGACATCATTCTTAACATTGAGAGACCTTATCCACCACTCTTAAGAAGACCTGCTTATCCAGCAAGTCCAAAATCAAGAGAAGCTCTAGAAATTCATATCAAAGAACTTCTAGACCTTGGTGTAATAAGAAAAGTAGGCCACAATGAGGAAGTAGAAATAACTACACCAGTCATAGTGGCGTGGCATAATGGAAAATCCAGAATGGTTGGGGACTTTAGAGCTCTGAACACTTACACTGTTCCAGACAGATACCCAATACCAAAAATCCAAATTGCCCTTACTCAAATATCTCAAGCAGTGTATATAACCACTATGGATGCCCTTAAAGGATTCCATCAAAATGTGGTAACACCAAGAGCAAGAAAATACTTGAGAATTATTGTTCATTGTGGAGTGTATGAATACTTAAGGATGCCCTTTGGTATCAAAAATGCACCTTCACACTTCCAAAGAATGATGAATGAAATCTTCCCTGAAGAACTCTCAGAGGGATGGTTAATCATTTACATTGATGACATTATTATCTGTTCAAAGACTTGGGAGGAGCACATGTACAGATTATCAAGAGTTTTGACAAAAATCCAATTAGTAAACATGAAAATCTCCTTGAAGAAATGTCATTTTGGATTTAAAGAACTTAAGGCACTAGGACATGTTGTATCTGGTTTGTCCCTTGGAATTGATAAAAATAAAGTTGCAGCAGTATTGTTAAAACCCATGCCTCAGAATAAGAAGGAAATTCAGTAATTCTTGGGTTTTGCAGGATATTACAGGCAACACATTAAAGACTTTGCATCCATAGCAAGACCACTTTATAAGTTGTGTGACAAAGACACAGTATTTGAGATGACTGTTGACAGAGTCAAAGCTTTTGAATTTCTAAGAGAAGCATTGACCACTGCTCCACTCTTACTGATGCCAGACTTTAAATTACCTTTCAAACTGTATATTGATGCATCAGGGGATGGACTAGGTGCTGCACTTCACCAAGTTCAGATCATAAATGACAAACCTGTAGAAGGACCAATATGTTTCATATCCAGGCAAATCAAACCAACTGAAGCCAGATATGAAGCAAGTCAAATGGAATGTCTATGCCTTGTCTGGGCCTTGGAGAAATTGAACTATTTCTTAGAGGGATGTGTTTTTGAAGTAATAACAGATTGTACAGCTGTGAAATCACTTTTGAACATGAAAACACCTAACAGACACATGCTCAGATGGCAAATAGCCATACAAGAATACAGAGGCAATATGACTATTGTTCATAAGGATGGGAATATTCATAAGAATGCAGATGGACTAAGCAGATGGCCATTACCAAATAACATTGATAATCCTGCTTATGTTCCAGAAGAAGCTTCACCACAAATTCCAATAGAAGGAATAAGTGTTACAGACTTGAACACCACCTTCTTTGAAGAAGTCAGAAATAGTTACACTCAAGATAAGAATTGTAGCATCTTATTTGAATCTGCCAAATTTAATGCTGATAAAGACAGAGCTTTACCATGGTTTTGCCAACAAAAGGACAGATTAACAGCATTATATCCTGACATGTCAGAGTTTATGATCCATAGAAAAATTCTGAGACAATGTGGAGGTGACTTAGAGCATGCTGTCAAAAGCAGGACTACTGAACAATCTTCAGCAGAAGATATTATCAATATACTAGAAGAAGTAACCACCAGAACCAAAATTGGTTCTAGTAGGGTGAATCTCAAAACAAGGTTTAATACACCTTGGAAAGATTCTGTGGACAAAAACCCCAAAGAAAATTCTGGTAATATTAAATATAAATCTGCAGATACAGTCAGAAAATGCCATATTTGCCAAAGCACCACCCATTTAGCCAATACATGTCCAAAGAGGGGGAAAATCAATGAAATTGACATTGAAAAGGAACCAGATGTTGAAAAAGAAGACATAATTGAAGACAATTCAGATGATAAGTCATCCATATTTTCTGAATCTTCAAAAGATATAGAAAATATCAATGCCACTTTTGACATCATGGAATCTTATTCCCACTTACCACAATTGAGCAATGGTCAAGTTGATTTATCAAAAGTTCAAGATGCACAACTTATGAAGACAAAACCAAACAGAGGAAAAGGTTATACAGCTGGTAACTCCTGTATAACAGAAGTGGTAATTGACAACAAGCCCACCAAACTTTTGCTTGACCCAGGAGCCTTCTGCTCTTGTGTTGGAAAATCCTTTCTTAAGACTCGTGTGCCAAATTTGAAGACCAATTGTTACCAATTGATGGTATAAAATTCAACAGTGCAAGTAACCCAATGAAAGCATTGGGAATCTTTGAGACCAATGTCATATTCCCACACATAAATGGGAATTTAAGGATCACAGTTGAATTTGTTGTTATGGAAAATTGCTCTAGTACCCATTTTATATTGGGAAATGACTATTTGATCATGTATGGGATAGATTTACATAATAACAAGGACAGATACTTTAAAATTGGGGACAATAAGCGCCAGAAATTTGCCTTTTTACCATTTAAAAGACAAATTACAGTAAACAAAGTATCACCAGTCAACTTAGAGTTAGAAAAATTCAAGTCTGAACAGTTAAATGAGGCTGAGATAAGCCTTCATCTGACTGATAAACAAGAAAATGAACTTTCTTCCCTTTTGTATGACCACAAAGGAGCATTTGCTACAGACAAAGAACCTCTGGGAGCAATTATTGGTCATGAAGTTGACATCATTCTTAAAATTGAGAGACCTTATCCACCACTCTTAAGAAGACCTGCTTATCCAGCAAGTCCAAAATCAAGAGAAGCTCTAGAAATTCATATCAAAGAACTTCTAGACCTTGGTGTAATAAGAAAAGTAGGCCACAATGAGGAAGTAGAAATAACTACACCAGTCATAGTGGCGTGGCATAATGGAAAATCCAGAATGGTTGGGGACTTTAGAGCTCTGAACACTTACACTGTTCCAGACAGATACCCAATACCAAAAATCCAAATTGCCCTTACTCAAATATCTCAAGCAGTGTATATAACCACTATGGATGCCTTTAAAGGATTCCATCAAAATGTGGTAACACCAAGAGCAAGAAAATACTTGAGAATTATTGTTCATTGTGGAGTGTATGAATACTTAAGGATGCCCTTTGGTATCAAAAATGCACCTTCACACTTCCAAAGAATGATGAATGAAATCTTCCCTGAAGAACTCTCAGAGGGATGGTTAATCATTTACATTGATGACATTATTATCTGTTCAAAGACTTGGGAGGAGCACATGTACAGATTATCAAGAGTTTTGACAAAAATCCAATTAGTAAACATGAAAATCTCCTTGAAGAAATGTCATTTTGGATTTAAAGAACTTAAGGCACTAGGACATGTTGTATCTGGTTTGTCCCTTGGAATTGATAAAAATAAAGTTGCAGCAGTATTGTTAAAACCCATGCCTCAGAATAAGAAGGAAATTCAGTAATTCTTCGGTTTTGCAGGATATTACAGGCAACACATTAAAGACTTTGCATCCATAGCAAGACCACTTTATAAGTTGTGTGAGAAAGACACAGTATTTGAGATGACTGTTGACAGAGTCAAAGCTTTTGAATTTCTAAGAGAAGCATTGACCACTGCTCCACTCTTACTGATGCCAGACTTTAAATTACCTTTCAAACTGTATATTGATGCATCAGGGGATGGACTAGGTGCTGCACTTCACCAAGTTCAGATCATAAATGACAAACCTGTAGAAGGACCAATATGTTTCATATCCAGGCAAATCAAACCAACTGAAGCCAGATATGGAGCAAGTCAAATGGAATGTCTATTCCTTGTCTGGGCCTTGGAGAAATTGAACTATTTCTTAGAGGGATGTGTTTTTGAAGTAATAACAGATTGTACAGCTGTGAAATCACTTTTGAACATGAAAACACCTAACAGACACATGCTCAGATGGCAAATAGCCATACAAGAATACAGAGGCAATATGACTATTGTTCATAAGGATGGGAATATTCATAAGAATGCAGATGGACTAAGCAGATGGCCATTACCAAATAACATTGATAATCCTGCTTATGTTCCAGAAGAAGCTTCACCACAAATTCCAATAGAAGGAATAAGTGTTACAGACTTGAACACCACCTTCTTTGAAGAAGTCAGAAATAGTTACACTCAAGATAAGAATTGTAGCATCTTATTTGAATCTGCCAAATTTAATGCTGATAAAGACAGAGCTTTACCATGGTTTTGCCAACAAAAGGACAGATTAACAGCATTATATCCTGACATGTCAGAGTTTATGATCCATAGAAAAATTCTGAGACAATGTGGAGGTGACTTAGAGCATGCTGTCAAAAGCAGGACTACTGAACAATCTTCAGCAGAAGATATTATCAATATACTAGAAGAAGTAACCACCAGAACCAAAATTGGTTCTAGTAGGGTGAATCTCAAAACAAGGTTTAATACACCTTGGAAAGATTCTGTGGACAAAAACCCCAAAGAAAATTCTGGTAATATTAAATATAAATCTGCAGATACAGTCAGAAAATGCCATATTTGCCAAAGCACCACCCATTTAGCCAATACATGTCCAAAGAGGGGGAAAATCAATGAAATTGACATTGAAAAGGAACCAGATGTTGAAAAAGAAGACATAATTGAAGACAATTCAGATGATAAGTCATCCATATTTTCTGAATCTTCAAAAGATATAGAAAATATCAATGCCACTTTTGACATCATGGAATCTTATTCCCACTTACCACAATTGAGCAATGGTCAAGTTGATTTATCAAAAGTTCAAGATGCACAACTTATGAAGACAAAACCAAACAGAGGAAAAGGTTATACAGCTGGTAACTCCTGTATAACAGAATTGGTAATTGACAACAAGCCCACCAAACTTTTGCTTGACCCAGGAGCCTTCTGCTCTTGTGTTGGAAAATCCTTTCTTAAGACTCGTGTGCCAAATTTTGAAGACCAATTGTTACCAATTGATGGTATAAAATTCAACAGTGCAAGTAACCCAATGAAAGCATTGGGAATCTTTGAGACCAATGTCATATTCCCACACATAAATGGGAATTTAAGGATCAAAGTTGAATTTGTTGTTATGGAAAATTGCTCTAGTACCCATTTTATATTGGGAAATGACTATTTGATCATGTATGGGATAGATTTACATAATAACAAGGACAGATACTTTACAATTGGGGACAATAAGCGCCAGAAATTTGCCTTTTTACCATTTAAAAGACAAATTACAGTAAACAAAGTATCACCAGTCAACTTAGAGTTAGAAAAATTCAAGTCTGAACAGTTAAATGAGGCTGAGATAAGCCTTCATCTGACTGATAAACAAGAAAATGAACTTTCTTCCCTTTTGTATGACCACAAAGGAGCATTTGCTACAGACAAAGAACCTCTGGGAGCAATTATTGGTCATGAAGTTGACATCATTCTTAACATTGAGAGACCTTATCCACCACTCTTAAGAAGACCTGCTTATCCAGCAAGTCCAAAATCAAGAGAAGCTCTAGAAATTCATATCAAAGAACTTCTAGACCTTGGTGTAATAAGAAAAGTAGGCCACAATGAGGAAGTAGAAATAACTACACCAGTCATAGTGGCGTGGCATAATGGAAAATCCAGAATGGTTGGGGACTTTAGAGCTCTGAACACTTACACTGTTCCAGACAGATACCCAATACCAAAAATCCAAATTGCCCTTACTCAAATATCTCAAGCAGTGTATATAACCACTATGGATGCCCTTAAAGGATTCCATCAAAATGTGGTAACACCAAGAGCAAGAAAATACTTGAGAATTATTGTTCATTGTGGAGTGTATGAATACTTAAGGATGCCCTTTGGTATCAAAAATGCACCTTCACACTTCCAAAGAATGATGAATGAAATCTTCCCTGAAGAACTCTCAGAGGGATGGTTAATCATTTACATTGATGACATTATTATCTGTTCAAAGACTTGGGAGGAGCACATGTACAGATTATCAAGAGTTTTGACAAAAATCCAATTAGTAAACATGAAAATCTCCTTGAAGAAATGTCATTTTGGATTTAAAGAACTTAAGGCACTAGGACATGTTGTATCTGGTTTGTCCCTTGGAATTGATAAAAATAAAGTTGCAGCAGTATTGTTAAAACCCATGCCTCAGAATAAGAAGGAAATTCAGTAATTCTTGGGTTTTGCAGGATATTACAGGCAACACATTAAAGACTTTGCATCCATAGCAAGACCACTTTATAAGTTGTGTGACAAAGACACAGTATTTGAGATGACTGTTGACAGAGTCAAAGCTTTTGAATTTCTAAGAGAAGCATTGACCACTGCTCCACTCTTACTGATGCCAGACTTTAAATTACCTTTCAAACTGTATATTGATGCATCAGGGGATGGACTAGGTGCTGCACTTCACCAAGTTCAGATCATAAATGACAAACCTGTAGAAGGACCAATATGTTTCATATCCAGGCAAATCAAACCAACTGAAGCCAGATATGAAGCAAGTCAAATGGAATGTCTATGCCTTGTCTGGGCCTTGGAGAAATTGAACTATTTCTTAGAGGGATGTGTTTTTGAAGTAATAACAGATTGTACAGCTGTGAAATCACTTTTGAACATGAAAACACCTAACAGACACATGCTCAGATGGCAAATAGCCATACAAGAATACAGAGGCAATATGACTATTGTTCATAAGGATGGGAATATTCATAAGAATGCAGATGGACTAAGCAGATGGCCATTACCAAATAACATTGATAATCCTGCTTATGTTCCAGAAGAAGCTTCACCACAAATTCCAATAGAAGGAATAAGTGTTACAGACTTGAACACCACCTTCTTTGAAGAAGTCAGAAATAGTTACACTCAAGATAAGAATTGTAGCATCTTATGCCAATTACTTAACAAAGACTGTAAAGACAACTCTCTAATACATGCCTTGGATGAAGTATGGAGAAAATCTTATAATGAAGGAAGATTTCACCTACTGGATGGTATAATTTACCACAGAACCAAGCACACATGTGTCATGACAGTTGTAGACAGGTCATTAATCAATCTTGTACTGAAAGAATGCCATGATAGTCCCTTTTCAGGACATCTTTCTGAAGACAGAACAAGAGAGAAAGTGAAGACCTGCATATGGTGGCCAATGTGGCAAAAAGATGTTGCAGAGTATTGCAAAACCTGTGACAGATGCCAAAAGGCAAATAAATCCACTGGCAAAAGACTTGGAAATATGATGAAAATCCAAGAACCAAACAGACCTTGGGAAATTGTCCATATGGATTGGGTAACTGGCCTACCACCAGGAGGTGACAGGAGCTATAATGCTTGCCTAGTAATTGTGGACAGATTCAGTAAAACTCCAATCTTTTTACCATGTCACAAAGATGATACAGCCATGGATACAGCTCTTCTGATATGGAATAGAGTAGTGTCATGGACTGGGATATTTACAAATATCATCAGTGATAGAGATCCCAAATTCACTTCAGCACTATGGACAAATCTTCACCAATTATTTGGCACTAAACTGTCTTTCTCTACAGCCTACCACCCACAAACTGATGGCCTGGCTGAAAGAATGATCCAAACCTTAGAGGACATGGTGAGAAGATTTTGTGCATATGGCCTTGAATTCAAAGATTGTGATGGATTTACCCATGATTGGTGTACTCTGTTACCAGCACTGGAATTAGCATATAAAACATCAATCCATGCTAGTACCAATCAGACTCCTGCTGTTCTAGAAAAAGGATGGATCCCCAAGTTACCCCAAGACTCCTTGAGGAAAGACTTAATTGAAATACATCCCACAGCTGCTAGCTTCAAAGGAATGCTAGACAAAGCTAGAAAGCATGCAGTAAGGTGCATGGAGGACTCTTTTGCATATGCTAAAGACAAATGGGATAAATCTCATGCAACTCCAGATTTCAAAGTGGGGGACCTAGTTCTTGTATCCACCACTAACTTCAATAAAATCAAAGGATGTAAAAAGTTGAAAGACTCCTTTGCAGGACCTTTTGTGATTAAGGCCCTCCATGGAGAAAATGCTGTTGAAGTAGAGTTATCTGAAGAACTTAGCAATAAGCACCCTACATTTCCAGTGAGCTTGATAAAACCATATAAATCTAGTGACACTGAGAAATTTCCCTTGAGGAATAAGGTTCCCCAAGTTATACCTCCTATTGAGACATCTGGTACTAAGAAAATAACCAAAGTTCTTAAAGAAAGGAAATTAAGAACCAAGAAAGTAAGGGAATACCTTGTTAGGTACAGTGACCCAACTTGTGAAGATGAATGGTTAGAAGAAAAAGATATACCAGAAGCTACCAAACTCCTGAGGAGATTCAGACACACTAGAAACACCAATATTACAAAGTAATATTCTTTTTTAGGGGGAGGGAATGTGAGCCTTAGAGGTAATTTCATTTACCCAAAAGACCACAAATATAAAAAATAACATATTGATATAAATAAAATACATTTATTTATATTATTAAAATAAAAATCAAAATATAAATATAAAATTATATTAAAAATAAAAAATTAATTATAGTTTAAAAATAAAAAATACATTAAATTTTGTAAATATAAACTTACATTTATACTTGAAAAAATTAAGTAAAAATGAAATTTTAACAAAATTGTGAAAAAATAAATAAATTTGGAAAAAAGTTAAATAAAATTTATTATAACTTTTTATCCAATAAATAAACATATAAAATTTATTTCACCATTGGATTCCTCATAAAAAATCAGGTGGGGTCACCTCTGAGTGAAATTCTTGTAACTCAACTCTAAATAAGCTTAAATTAAGTTTTTAGTATTTTCAATACAAAAGCTGAAAATCCTCAAAACCTTAATTTAATTCACACCACATGTGGTGTTAACCATCAATTTTTGTGTTAAAATTGAGGTGTTGTGTTTAGTTTAGAAGTTATGAGGAATTGAAGTATTTTCAATTGAATTCAATTGAAATGTCAAAATGTGCGCGTGTATTACATAAGTGAACTTTGATTTACATATGAGGTGTCAATTATTACTTTATTGTACTGTACAATTGAATTGAATTACATATGTAAATTATAAGTATAATACATGATGAGGAATTAAAGGAAAAATAAATCGGAAAGATTAAATTTGGGGGGGGGGAAGGAACTCTAGCTCTAAGGGGGAGCTAGACCCCCAAAATCCTTGCTGACAGGCGTGGGATGTCAAAATTCACACAAAAGTTCATCACTTTTGGCCTGGAATTGAGTTACAGGGTCTGTGGACTCAATTGATGATGAGGTTTTGATACCAACTGGGGTAGTTTTAGCTGTTGCCAAGAGGGTAAAACTACCCTTAAGATAAAACAATCATAATAAAAACAGTTTTAACTGGTTTCTACGCCTCTGACACACATTCTGACGTGTTTTGAAGGATCTAGGCCTGGTATTGCTATAGTAATGGCTGATTTAAGGGTCTAAAATGGCTAAAAATGGCTAAAAATGGCTTAAACCAGCCCTTTTTGGTCTAAACCAGGGTTCAATGATGCCATAATTGGCTTTTCTGTTGTCAGACTGTTTTTCACGACTGACAAGAGTAAATTTTACTTTTGGAGTAAGAGAATTGATGGCTATAAAAGAATGTCTTCTTTGCCCCACTTTTCTCTTCATGTTAGAATCTTTTCCTTTTATTAATTAGTTTAAAACTGTTAAACCAATCAATCAAAGATTCCAACCACCACTTTTAAATCATTTTAATCCTTTTAACCACGTGAAAAAATCATTATAATCATTGTTTGTAACTCTTATAATCATTTTTACCCCTGAACCACCCCAAAAGTGAATTAAAGCATCTTTCATCACTGTAAACTTTGTCACTTTGTTTCCAAATTCACTCTGGTCACTTTTGGGCGTGTTTTCTCTTTAATATTCTTCTTAAAGACTTTGTTCTTTAATTAATTGCTTGCAGTTCTTTGCTCAATTAATTCCAATTGAAATTGCTCTTGAAGAAATTTCTTTTGTAGCCTTAAAATATCTCTTGTAGAGTATTTTTTGGATAAATTTTTATTGTTGGTAAAACAATAAATTTTTATAATATTATTGTTTTATACCAATAAAGCTATAAACAATAAAATTGGCGTGTTTTCTCTTAAAAATAATATTTCATACTATTTTTAATTGATTTTTACCTTATACAAATTTTGAGGACAGGAAAAGTACTTGATTTTTAATCAAAGTTTCATATCCACACCTTACATTCCTTCTCAATGTCAAGTTAATTTATTCTTCCTCTTTTTGATAATTTATTATCTAAATGTGTGGTGCTTTGGAAAATATGGTACTTTCTGATTACATGTGCAGATTTATACTTCATATTACTAGAATCTTCTTTGGGATTTTTTTCCACAGAATCTTTCCAAGGTGTATTAAACCTTTTTTTGAGATTCACCCTACCAGAACAAATTCTAGTTCTTGGGGTTACTTCTTCTAATATATTTATAATATCTTCTTCTGAAGATTGTTCAGTAGTCCTGCTTTTGACTGCATTTCCTAAGTCACCTCCACATTGTCTTAGAACTTTTCTGTGAATCATAAATTCTGAAATGTCAGGATATAATTCTTCTAATCTGTCTTCCTGTTGGAAAAACAATGGTAAAGCTTTATCTTTGTCAGAATTGAGCTTAGAAGATTGAAAGTCTTTTTCTACTGTAAATCTCCAAGCATCGTTGGCCCATTTATTAATAATTTGGGTTTTCCACCAAGTCCAACTTTGGTGTCCATGTGCTTTTCTTAATTTGACATACCATCTATGAGATGATTTGGTGAAAGAGGTTTAAATATTGCTATTACCAATATTTCTGGTAATGGGAGTCTTCTTTAATCATGTCAATACCTTTTATGAACTTCAAATGGTCATATTCTCCTTCACCACTGAAGTAAGGCTGTTTCTTAATTTTTGGTACTCCTTTCAAGAGTTCTTGGACCATTTATGGTTCTGAGTTGTGGAAAGGGGTGGGAAATTCATTAATGGTTAATTCTCTATATCCAATACTTGTGGGTTGGACTTTCTTGTACCCTCATTTCAATCCAGATGTGTAGCCATTCTTGGTAAGGTGTGCAGTAATTGCTCAATATAATTCATTTTACTGGTGCTACACCTTTGTTAATTTCTGAATTCATGTTGAAAAATGTCTATTAAATTTATTAATTCAATTTAATACATGTCTTCTTTAATTGTTATTTCTTGCCCTAATTGAGTTTTTCCAGTATCATCAGAGATGACTTGATTCAATTTCATTGTTAATTTTGATAATTCCTCTTATGGGGTGTCAAAACACTTTTTCAAGGCAATTGTATATGTCTTTAATTCAGTAAATTAATTTGAAATATAATAAAGGACTTTCTTATTTTCTGCTTTGATAATATTTATGGATTGTTTGTTTCTTGTTTGAATCATTTCATCAATATTTAATTTAAAATAGTTACCTGTCAATTTTTTTATAGTTTCTGTAAGGTTTGACTATGAAACAATAAGTAAAAATTACTAATATTTTACTTATTGTACTATGAATGTCCTTATAAATGAAATGAATAAGATAAAAATAATTATAATAATAAAGAATTATTATAATTATGGCGTAAAAATAAGTATATTATCAATAAAATATGATAATATAATTTATATCATATAATATAATATAATAAAATAAATATATTAATATAAAATAATTAATATATTGAATGGCACTTTATTATTGTTACAAACAAATAATAAAGGCGTAAAAAATTGTTTTTTATTAATAAAAAACAATTAATAACAGTAATATTACCAATATTAAAGCTATAAATTAATATAAATAATATTTATATTAATTAAAGAATTATTAAAAGAATAATATAGAGAAAATTATTATAATAAGAGAAAATAACCTACTTTTAATACTTAATATAATACTTTTGTGATATTTTACGCCAAACAATGTAAATACAACTTATCCAAATTGTATTTACAATAAAAAATAGAGAAAATTACAAATATTCTTGATTTTTACGTGGAAATGAATATTTAGAGAGATTTTTAACAAAAACAATTAAAAAAATGATTTAATCACGTCAAAATTGATGATTATAATAAGATGATCTTTGGTCTTTAATAATATAAAGGCTTTATATATAAAGAATAAAGAAATTACCTTTTTAATTGTATTGATTTAATGTTTTTGATGCGTCTGAGTGGAAAACAGAGCAAAAAGAGCTCTATTTAGACTAAATACCTCCTTAATAGAGTCCAACAGGCTTCTAGTAGACGTGTACTGATCCTATCCACTGGAATTGATCAATATTTTAAGGTTTGGTGATGATTACATCATTCTTATGCCATTATTTAGAGTTATCACTATAACTCTAAGTTTGATGATGTCAAAGGCTTGGAAGAACCCCAAATTTTGTGGATTTTATTAGTTTTAATCATAAACTAAGAGTATTCACCAATTTTATCACTTATATGACTGTTAAACTTAATTTAAGGTTACAGTGAGTGATCATAAATGATCAAATTAAGCTCAAACTTTGATCCTTAAGAACTTTGAAGATTTACACGCTACAGCTATTCAGAGAGTGAATTATAATAGCTTGGCATAACCTTATTATTCTTCCAAAAGCATTTTATTACATCATCAAAACTCTATTTTTGATGATTTTTCTTGTAACTCATCTTTTCTGTTGAAATTTAATATTTTAAACTTCAAACTATGATTTCAAGGGGTTATACCTTGAATATTATAATCAAAAATACATCATTCTTCACGAATAAATTAGTAGAATCCAATTGTCTACTTTTTTTTAAGTTTGGACCACTTTCACAACAAAGTGGTCAACAGCTCTGTTGATTTTAATCAATAATTCCTTACAGATTTTAACCTTGTTTATAGCTTGTAAAAAAACTTCATTTCTGTATTCCTACAGGAATTACGTGATGACTTCATTTTTGGTTCATCACTCCATCATGCATAATTCAAGAGATATTAGCTAAAATCCTTGAATATATGCGTTGACCAAAAAAGTGCATATATTCAGGTGAATTCCTTAAGTATTGGTTTTGAAGCTTAGCTTATTAATTGTTTTATGTGTGGAGGTTTATGGGGAATCCAATGGTACCATTTATTTTACATGTTGTTTCATTGGTGTTTGAAATAAATAAGGCTTTGTGTTTTTTATAAGGTATTATTACTTATAACTTATTAAATATTGACTTTACAGATATGCCATAAAAATGGTATATGTGTATTTTACCATGGGGAATCCAATAGTACAATTCATTTCACATGTTTATTCATTGGTCTTTAAGTTCAACCAATTTTTATACCAATTTATGGTATTTTTGTAGCTTTAAGGTACTTATTTTTAATGTATAATTATATTAAATATTTCTTGTGACCTTTTTGGGTATGTGGTCATATCTCAAAGGTTCACAATTTTAGATTTTTCATTTATCTTATTACCAATTGAGCTGTCATTATTTTAAGTTTTAATTTTTCTCAAAACCTTTTCAAAATACATAAGTGTTTCATTTATTTGGCTCAAACTTAGATTATCTGTCTTAAGATGGTTCCAAATTGACAAATTTTCATCATAAATATGACTTTTCACAACATTTATAGTGTGAGCCTTTGAGATATGACCACATATCCAATAAGGTCACAAAAAGGATTAATAATAATTATACCTTTAATATAATTATATTAAAATTAATTAGAATAATTATACACTAAAAATAATTACTCAAATATACAAAAATACCATAAATTGGTACTAAAATTGGTTTAACTTAAAAACCAATGAATGAACATGTGAAATAAATTATACCATTGGATTCCCCATGGAGAAATACACATATACCACTTTTATGGCATATCTGTAAAGTCAATATTTAAGGAATTATAAGGTATAATACCTTATAAAAACCATAAAACCTTATTTATCTCAGAAACTAATGAAACAACATGTGAAATAAATTGTACCAGTGGATTCCCTACAAAAATCCACATATAAAACAATTAATAAGCTAATTCCCAAAATCAATACTTAAGGAATTATCCTGAATATATGCACTTTTTTGGTCAACGCATATATTCAGTGATCATAGCTAATATCTTCTAAAATATACATGATAGAATGATGAACCAAAAATAAAGTTACCACGTAATTACTGTAAGAACACAGATATGAACTTTATTTTACAAGTTATAAACAAGGTTAAAACCTATGATGAAATATTGATAAAAACCAGCAGAGCTGTTGACCACTTTGTTGTGAAAGTGCTCCAAACTTAAAAAAAAGTACACAGTTGGATTCTACTAGTTCATTCGTGAAGAATGATGTAATTTTTATTATTAAATTCAGGGTATAACCCCCTGAAATCAAGGTTTGAAGTTTAAAATATTGAATTTCGACAGAAAAGATGAGTTACAAGAAAAATCATCAAAATTAGAGTTTTGATGATGTAATGAAAAGCTCTTGGCAGCATAATAAGGTTATGTCAGGCTATCAGAATTCACTCTCTGAATTGCTGTAGCGTGAAAACATTAAAAGTTATTGAGGTTCAAAGTTTGAGCTTAAATTGAGCTGTTATGATCACATACTGTAACCTTAAATTAAGTTTAACAGTCTTAATAGTGATAAAATTGGTGAATACTATTAGTTTATGATTAAAACTAATAAAATCCACGAAATTTGGGGTTCTGCCAAGCCTCTGATGTCATCACACTTAGAGTTACAGTGATAACTCTAAATAATGGTGCAATAATGATGTAATATGGTTTGATCATGATGTAATCACCCTCAAACCTTAAAATATTGATCAATTCCAGTGGATATGATCAGTACACGTCTACTAGAAGCCTGTTGGACTCTAGGAGGGAGGTATTTACTATAAATAGAGCTCTTTTTACTCTGTTTTCCCCTCAGACGCATCAAAAACATTAAATCAATTAAATCAAAGGTAATTTTCTTTATTCTTTATATATAAAACTGTTATATTATTAAAGACCAAAGACCACCTTGCTATAATCATCTCTTTTGACGTGGTTAAATCATTTATTTAATTGTTTTTGTTAAAAATCTCTCTAAAAACTCATTTCCACGTAAAAATCCAGAATAATTTGTAATTTTCTTTATTTTTATTGTAAATACAATTTGAAAAGGTTGTATTTATATTTTTTGGCGTAAAATAATTCAAAATTATTATATTAAGTGTTAAAAGTAGGTTATTTTCTCTTATTATAATAATTTCTCTATTATTACTCTTTTAATAATTCTTTAATTAATATAAATAGTATTTATATTAATTCATAACTTTAATATTGGTAATATTATTGTTATTAATTGTTTTTTATTAATAAAAAACAATTTTTTACGCCTTTATTATTTGTTGGTAACAATAATAAAGAGCTTTTTAATATATTAATTATTTTATATTAATATATTTATTTATTATATTATATTTTCATAATATAAATTATATTATTATATTTATTTAATAATATAATTATTTTACGCCATAATAATAATAATTATTTATTATTATTATATTTTTAATCTTATTTATTCAATTTATAAGGACATTCAGAGTACAATAAGTAATAAATTAGTAATTTTTACTTATTGTTTCATAGTCAAACCTTACATTTGGGGGCCTGGCCGTGATATTTACTTAAAAGACCTTTAAAAAAGATTCTATTTGGGTTTATCCATAATAAATTATATTTATAATCATAAAATTATATAATAATTTTATATTTTATTGATTTTAAAAGCTATTGAGGCATTTGGAAAGCAATTGTACTGTCTTACACGTGGTTTTTCACATCCTTAGACTTGGAAGAACTTTCTTTGAGTGACTCTAGTGATTAAAAAAGATAATTTATAAATTAAAAATAATTTTTATTATAATTTAATTTTATAAGAATCATATTTATTTTTTATTTTATTCTTTAAAAATAAAAATATACATAAAAAATATTAAAAAATATTAAAAACCAATAAAAAAAGTTATTTTTATTCATTTTTATTCATTTCTTTATTTATTTCATTTTTTTAAGATATAAAAGCAATTTCTACATGGAAAATTGCCATATCTTGCCAAAAATAACACTTATTATAAAAAGACTTATATTTATTTGTCTTTTTTAGTGTTTGAAGATAACCCAACAGAAGACAACCAAACTACTGTTGAGAGATTGGTGGAAGAAACTTGTCAAAGTTCTCCTACACCAGTTATCACCAAAAGAAAGAAAGCTAAGAAATTAGACTTTCCAGGGCCCACCATTCAAGACTCTGAAGGTGAGCACCTCTTTTTAAATTGCCATAAAAGAATTTTATTCTAAAATACTTTTATTTTTTCTTATTCTTTAATTATGACTACCAGAAGAGGTTCCCAATACTCCATCCAATCAGATGGAGCTGGACTCAGAAGTAGAATTGATCCCTCAAAAGGGAAAAGAAAGGGCAATATCCCCAGTGGAACAGAATCCACACAAGGAAGTGCCTTATCCCAAAGGCAAGTCCCAGAAATGCCCATGATATCTGAGCCTGAATTGGAACTAAGTATTAGTAACTCAAACAGGTACAAATCACATTCAGAGGGCTCAGATAGACATCTACATGAGCCAGTACAAGCAGTATTACACAGTATACAAGGACAAAGACTGGGAAATGCTGCCTCAAATACACCAAGGAGTGATGAACTCCTGGCACATCCTGAAAAAGTTCCTCAAAGAGGAGGAGATAGTGAAATACTCCAATGGATGGAATCCACTGTCATCCAAACCTCAAATCAAAAAAATCAAGGATTATCATGCCAAAAAGAGGGAGGCAACCAAGGAAGAAGCCCCAGTAGCTTCTACCAGCAAGCCTCAAGCCAACCCACTTCCCCAAGAAGGGAAGAAGAACAAGAAAAAGCATTGGAGGAAACCATATTCCCCAAGCTACAGAATCCCAAGAATCCAAAAGGATGCCATGGACAATGTTTTCAACATGGCCAGAACCTTGATGGAATTCAAGGACAAGGAAGAGCAAAGAATGAGACAACCTCATTTCCCAAAGAAATAACCTTGTCCAAAGATGTTGTAAATACTTTAACAGAAATTAAAAATAGTATATTACCTCTAAAAGAAATTAAAGACAGTTTATTATCACTACAAGAAATAAATAACAATTTATCTTCTTTAACAAAAATTGTTGTACAAAACAAGAAAGAAATTGACAACATTAAGTTTATTGTTGAAAATAATAAACCAAAAAATTTAATTGACAATACTCAAAAATTAATACAAGGACAACAAGAATTGTATAAATACATAAAAGATATCAAAGATAAGACTTTGACAATCAATTATGATGTGAGTATTGACAATCTCACAGAAAAATTAAATAAATTAAGTATTTCTGTAGAAAAATTTGAAGAAAAGACTTCATCACACCAAAAATTACTTTTGGACCATGTGGAAAAAAGTGATGAAGCAAGAATGCATCTGAAAGATGATATTCAAAGTGAAATAAGGCTTATTACTGAAAAAATGGATAAAATTAATGAGGCTAATTTAAATATGCCAAAGTTATCAACACCATTTTCTCATATAAGAAGCCCTGTTAAAACAAAAGAGGAATTGTCAAATCCTTTCATAACAGACTTGAGTCACCAAGACAATAACCAAGTCTTAATGAAAGAAGCACCTCAATTGAAAGAATGGCCAACATTCACAGGAGAAGGTGAATATGACCACATTTCATTTATTAAAACAATTGACATGTTACAAGAAGACTATGCCATACCAGATGAATTAGTTACTGCAAGATTACATTCATTGTTTGAGAAATCTGCAAAAAGATGGTATTATGGCATAAGACAGACAAATGGTAAAAATACCTGGTCTTGGTGGAAACAAGAAATAATCACCGAGTGGGCAAATGATGCCTGGAGGTATAAGATAGAAAATGCATTTGAAAACTCTTTCTTTGACCCAGAGAAAGATAAACCTTTAACTTGGTTCTTAAAACAAGTTGAAAGGCTTAATGCACTGTACCCAGAAATGTCACAGAAGATGGTGCATATGAAAATACTTAAAAAATGCGGAGGGGAACTAGAACATGCCCTAAGAAGCAGGTGTATAGAACCATGCTCCACAGAAGAGTATATAAATGCACTAGAAGATATAGTGACAAGGACAAAAATTGGCAGGACTTGGAAAAAATTGGACATTAAAAGCCCAAATAAACCATTTATCAAAAAACATAAATCAAAAGAATCCTTTAAGCCCATTACATCCAACAATAATGAGCAAAGAAAATGCCATAAATGTGGAGGTATTGGACACTTAGCCAATAATTGCCTTAAAAAAGCAAAGATTAATGAAATTGTGGAAACAGAAAACCACAATGACAAAGAAGAAGAATCTGACTCTGAAAAAGAGACAGAAGAGTCAGAAAGCTCTGAAAGTGATGAAATCAATATAATTAATGCACAAATTAATAATATTGATATAATTTATGAAGTACTGGATGTTAACTCAAACTTGCCACAAGGTGGAACATCTGACACAAATCTGACAATTATACAAGATGCCAAAATGTATAGAACCAAACCTGCAAGAAGAATGGGATATACAGCTGAAAAATCAAGTATTAGTATTGTTATGGTTGATAACCAAGAAGGAAAGGTTAACTTGGATACAGGAGCATATTGCACTTGTGTTGGCAAAAGTTATTTAAAAACCATTGTCCCAGACTGGCAAGAAAAACTTATGCCAATACAAGGTGTCAAATTTAGTAGTGCAAGTGAGAGCATGAAGCCCCTTGGAATAATTGATTTAACACTAATCTTTCCTCATCCCTCACAATGTGTCAGAATTAAAGTAGAGTTTGTAGTAATGGACAACTGTACTAGTAATCATTTCATACTTGGGAATGACTACTTATCAATCTATGGTATAGATATCTCCAACCAAAAGGATAGATATTTTACCATAGGAGATAACAAAAGACAAAAGTTTGGATTCTTAAATAACAAAAAACAAATCACAGTTATTAAGAATGAGGAAAAAATTCCAGAAAAAGAACTTTTTATATCTGAACAACTCAAAGAGGCAGAATTCAATCAAGAATTAACAGAAAAAATGAAAGAAAAATTGATTGACCTCTTATTTAAGTATAAAAATGCCTTTGCAACTGACAAAGAGCCACTAGGTGCCATAATTGGACATGAAGTGGATATAATTCTTAATGTAGAAAAACCTTACCCACCTTTATTAAGAAGACCTGCTTATCCAGCCAGCCCAAGAGCTAGAGAAGCCTTAGAGGTGCACATTAAAGAATTAATGGACCTTGGAGTATTAAGAAAGGTTGGACATAATGAGCAAGTAGAAGTTACTACACCTGTCATTATAACTTGGCATAATGGAAAATCAAGGATAGTAGGAGACTTCAGAGCCCTGAATACCTATACCATTCCAGACAGATATCCAATACCCAGAATCCATGAGACATTGACCCAATTGTCACAAGCTAAGTTCATCACAGCTATGGATGCTCTTAAGGGTTTTCATCAAAATGTCTTAACAGACAATGCCAAGAAACTACTAAGAATAATAGTCCATTGTGGAATTTTTGAATACTTAAGAATGCCATTTGGGATAAAAAATGCACCTTCCCATTATCAAAGAATGATGAATACCATATTTCCTGAAGAATTATCAGAAGGATGGTTAATAATCTACATTGATGATATCATAGTTTGCTCAGAAACTTGGGAAAATCACCTGACAAGACTAGAAAGGGTACTACAGAAAATAGTCCAAGTAAATATGAAAATTTCATTGAAAAAATGTCATTTTGCATATAGTGAATTAAAAGCCCTAGGACATGTAGTATCTGGCCTTAGTCTAGGCATAGACAAAAATAAAGTAGCAGCAGTACTACTTAAACCAATGCCTCAAACCAAAAAAGAAATGCAATCATTTCTAGGATTTGCTGGTTACTATAGACAGCATATAAAGGACTTTGCAAAGATTGCTAAATCCTTGTATAAGCTATGTGACCAACAAACAGTCTATGAGATGACAGAAGAAAGAGTCAAAGCATATGAAGAATTGAAAAATTCCTTAACAAATGCCCCATTTCTTCTAATGCCAGATTGGAAACTACCTTTCAAACTGTACATTGATGCTTGTGGAGAAGGACTAGGTGCTACACTTCACCAAACACAAATTATCAATGATAAACCAGTGGAAGGACCAATTTGTTTCATTTCAAGGCAGATAAAGCCAACAGAAGCAAGGTATGGAGCAAGCCAAATGGAATGCTTATGCCTAGTGTGGGCTTTAGAAAAACTGCACTATTATTTGGATGGCACAGTATTTGATGTAATCACAGACTGTAATGCTGTGAAATCACTATTAAATATGAAGACTCCAAATAGACATATGCTGAGATGGCAAATTGCTATCCAAGAATATAGAGGAAATATGACTATTGTTCATAAATCTGGAAATATTCATAAAAATGCAGATGGTCTTAGCAGATGGGCTCTAGCAAATACCCCTGACAATCCAGCATGGGTACCACAAGAAGAGCACCATATAGAAGGAATATGTGTTACAGACATTGGCACAGAATTCTTTAACCAAGTTAAAGAAAGCTATAAGACAGACAAAAATTGCCATATCTTAAGCCAACTTCTAATGAAAGACTGCAAAGATCCATCACTTTCATCAAAACTAGATGAAATATGGAAAAAGGCATATGATGAAGGAAGATTTCACCTCCTTGATGGAATCCTTTACCATAGAACAAAACACACATGTGTTATGGCCTTAACAGATAGAACACTAATAAACACTATTTTACATGAGTGTCATGATAGTGTTGCATCTGGACATCTCTCAGAAGATAGGACACTAGAGAGAGTGAAAACCTGCTCTTGGTGGCCAAATTGGAAGAAAGATGTTGCAGAGTACTGCCAAACCTGTGACAGATGTCAAAAAGCCAACAGAGCCACAGGAAAGAAATTTGGAATGATGATCCAAATCCAAGAACCAAAATCCCCATGGGAAATAGTTCACATGGATTGGGTAACAGCCTTACCTCCAGGAGGAGACAGGAGTTATAATGCATGTCTAGTGTTAGTTGACAGGTACAGTAAAACTCCCATGTTCTTACCATGTCATAAAGATGACACAGCTATGGATACAGCCATAATGATATGGAATAAAGTCATTAGCCACACAGGCTTATTCCAAAATATTATAAGTGACAGAGACCCAAAGTTCACTTCAGCATTATGGACAAACCTCCATAACTTGTTTGGGACAAAGTTATCATTCTCAACAGCTTATCATCCTCAAACTGATGGTTTAGCAGAAAGAATGATACAGACCCTAGAAGATATGATCAGAAGATTCTGTGCTTATGGGCTAGAATTCAAAGATTCTGATGGTTTTACCCATGATTGGTGTACACTAATACCAGCACTTGAACTGGCATATAAGACATCAATCCATTCTTCTACTGGCAAAACACCAGCAATGCTAGAGAAAGGTTGGAATCCAAGACTTCCTTATGACACCCTCAAAAAGGACTTAGTGGATATACATCCAACAGCAAGCAGTTTCAAGATAATGCTTGACAAAGCAAGACACCATGCAAACAGATGCATGCAAGATTCTTTTAAATATGCAAAAGAAAGATGGGATAAAAGTCATAAACCACCTGACTTCAAAATAGGGGACTTGGTTTTAGTATCAACCCTTAATTTCAATAACATAAAAGGCCCAAAGAAATTGAAAGATTCCTTTGCAGGACCATTTATGATAAAAGCACTTCATGGACCCAATGCTGTGCAATTAGAACTCACAGGTGAACTAATGAACAAACACCCAACTTTCCCTGTAAGTCTGATAAAACCTTACAGTTCCAGTGACAAAGAGTTATTTCCACTAAGAAATAAACCCCCACTTGAAATTCCCCCCTTGGAAGAAGGAGAGGAAAAGAAAATAGTAAAAGTCCTTAAAGAAAGAAGGACAAGAAACAAAAAAGAAAGGGAATACCTTGTGAGGTATAGAAATTCTACTCAAGAAGATGAATGGCTACTTGAGAAAGATATAACAAATGCTGATAAGTTACTAAGAAGGTTCAGACATGAGAGAAAACCTGAAAAATAAAAAGTTAAGCATTATTGAGCTTCAAGACTAACAAAGTCTATTGAAGAGGTAGGACAGTGGATGATACCCTAATCACATATATCAGATTGTGGTACAATCTTTTTTGGTGGTAGGGAATGTGAGCCTTTGAGATATGACCACATATCCAATAAGGTCACAAAAAGGATTAATAATAATTATACCTTTAATATAATTATATTAAAATTAATTAGAATAATTATACACTAAAAATAATTACTCAAATATACAAAAAATACCATAAATTGGTACTAAAATTGGTTTAGCTTAAAAACCAATGAATGAACATGTGAAATAAATTATACCATTGGATTCCCCATGGAGAAATACACATATACCACTTTTATGGCATATCTGTAAAGTCAATATTTAAGGAATTATAAGGTATAATACCTTATAAAAACCATAAAACCTTATTTATCTCAGAAACTAATGAAACAACATGTGAAATAAATTGTACCAGTGGATTCCCCACAAAAATCCACATATAAAACAATTAATAAGCTAATTCCCAAAATCAATACTTAAGGAATTATCCTGAATATATGCACTTTTTTGGTCAACGCATATATTCAGTGATCATAGCTAATATCTTCTAAAATATACATGATAGAATGATGAACCAAAAATAAAGTTACCACGTAATTACTGTAAGAACACAGATATGAACTTTATTTTACAGGTTATAAACAAGGTTAAAACCTATGATGAAATATTGATAAAAACCAGCAGAGCTGTTGACCACTTTGTTGTGAAAGTGCTCCAAACTTAAAAAAAAGTACACAGTTGGATTCTACTAGTTCATTCGTGAAGAATGATGTAATTTTTATTATTAAATTCAGGGTATAACCCCCTGAAATCAAGGTTTGAAGTTTAAAATATTGAATTTCGACAGAAAAGATGAGTTACAAGAAAAATCATCAAAATTAGAGTTTTGATGATGTAATGAAAAGCTCTTGGCAGCATAATAAGGTTATGTCAGGCTATCAGAATTCACTCTCTGAATTGCTGTAGCGTGAAAACCTTAAAAGTTATTGAGGTTCAAAGTTTGAGCTTAAATTGAGCTGTTATGATCACATACTGTAACCTTAAATTAAGTTTAACAGTCTTAATAGTGATAAAATTGGTGAATACTATTAGTTTATGATTAAAACTAATAAAATCCACGAAATTTGGGGTTCTGCCAAGCCTCTGATGTCATCACACTTAGAGTTACAGTGATAACTCTAAATAATGGTGCAATAATGATGTAATATGGTTTGATCATGATGTAATCACCCTCAAACCTTAAAATATTGATCAATTCCAGTGGATATGATCAGTACACGTCTACTAGAAGCCTGTTGGACTCTAGGAGGGAGGTATTTACTATAAATAGAGCTCTTTTTACTCTGTTTTCCCCTCAGACGCATCAAAAACATTAAATCAATTAAATCAAAGGTAATTTTCTTTATTCTTTATATATAAAACTGTTATATTATTAAAGACCAAAGAACACCTTGCTATAATCATCTCTTTTGACGTGGTTAAATCATTTATTTAATTGTTTTTGTTAAAAATCTCTCTAAAAACTCATTTCCACGTAAAAATCCAGAATAATTTGTAATTTTCTTTATTTTTATTGTAAATACAATTTGAAAAGGTTGTGTTTATATTTTTTGGCGTAAAATACTTCAAAATTATTATATTAAGTGTTAAAAGTAGGTTATTTTCTCTTATTATAATAATTTCTCTATTATTACTCTTTTAATAATTCTTTAATTAATATAAATAGTATTTATATTAATTCATAACTTTAATATTGGTAATATTATTGTTATTAATTGTTTTTTATTAATAAAAAACAATTTTTTACGCCTTTATTATTTGTTGGTAACAATAATAAAGAGCTTTTTAATATATTAATTATTTTATATTAATATATTTATTTATTATATTATATTTTCATAATATAAATTATATTATTATATTTATTTAATAATATAATTATTTTACGCCATAATAATAATAATTATTTATTATTATTATATTTTTAATCTTATTTATTCAATTTATAAGGACATTCAGAGTACAATAAGTAATAAATTAGTAATTTTTACTTATTGTTTCATAGTCAAACCTTACATATAGCTATATAAAAGTTGGGAATTCCATCCATAATTTCAGAAGTGATTTCTGGTATTTGAATCTGGCTTCATCCTCTTTCTGTAGTTCCATCATGGCTCTGGCCATCTGAAACACATTTTCCATGGCATCCTGCTGAATCTTCAGGATTCTGTATCCCTGACTGTATGGTTTTGTGGCTGGTGAATTTCCTTTGCCCTTGTTCTGAGATAGTGGCTGCTTTTTTACTTTGGAATGGCTGCTTCTGGGTATTGGGGCTTTTTTTGGCACTTCTTTGGGTGGAGGAGCATTGATTTTCCTCCATTCTTCTGTTCAAAGAATTATGTTTTTCTTTTCCATCAATGGCTGCCATCCATTGAGTAACTTGCAAGTGTTGGGATGGCCCAGAAACTTTCTTACTGTCAGGTAGGAATTCATGCAGTTTCTCCACAGATCTGAAAGGATCTGGTACTCTTTGTTCTTTAAGGAATTGTTGTAAGCCTTCTGAATGGCTTTGTAGATGTCAACTGAGGCTTTTTTTGGAAGTTTCAGCTATGTTTGAAGGCAAAAGAGTGTTATCAGCTTTGGAATGGCATAATTTTTCAGTTTGGGTATTATTTACTGACCCTTGTTCTTCTGCCATGATAATTTCTATAACCTTTTTGGGAGATGTTTCAGGGGTTATATCTTACTCCTGATCTGGTTGAAGGAATAATTGTGATTAAAAAAGTTTAAAATAGTATTTTTATGTCAAAAACTTACTATTGGCCAAATTGTTTGAAGTTTGGAAGTTATTTCTCATGTCCAAGTTGATTAATACAAAAAAAATTTGGCTCTGGTTGATTATTCTGAGTTTTAATAACTGTGCTGTGATGATTGGAATTGACAGTACTTGCAGGGATAATGCTAGTCACTATGGATGCAGTTTCAATGTTTTCTTGTCTTACCACATTTTGAGACACTAAAACTAATGAAAAAAGGAATTTAGTCAAGTCAAAAAATGTTCTTTAAAAAGAGAAATGAAAAAATAAAGCCTCACTTATAATATGAAAAAGTTTTATTTTTTAAGAATTTTTTGAATTATAAGTATCTTTTATGGAGTTTCAAATTTTTCAATATAAGAAAAAAGGTTAAAAAATATTAAATAATCTTTTCAAAGGTAAAATAATATGGCTGGGCCCCCAAATGTAAGGTGTGGATATGAAACTTTGATCAGAAATCAAGTACTTTTCCTGTTCTCAAAATTTGTAGAAGGTAAAATTAAATTCACACGAGTAAAGCTTAAGAGCTTCAAGAGAAAGCAAACCAAAATTATTTTTCAACTTTCTCATTACAAAATAATAATATTATGAAGATCTATTGTTTTACCAAAAATAAAAATTTATCCAAAAATACTCTACAAGAGATATTTGAAGCTACAAAAGAAATTTAAATTGGAATTAATTGAGAAAAGAACAGAAGGAAATTAATATAAGAAAAAATAATTTAAAAAGATTATTAAAGAAAAAACATGTGCAACAGTGACCAGAGTGAATTTAGAAACAAAGTGACAAAGCCTAACAGTGATGAAAGATGCTTTAATTCACTTAAGGGGTGGTTCAAGGGTAAAAAGGATTATGATAATTTGTTCCCACGTTTAAAAGGTTTTAAATGGTTTACTAAAGGTTTTTGGAATCTTATATTGATTGGTTTAACAGTGTTTAAACTAATTATAAAAGGAAAAGGTTCTAACATGAAGAGAAAAGTAGGGAAAAGAAGAAATTCTTTTATAGCTACCAATTTTTTAACCAAAAAAGTAAACTTTACTCTTGTCAGTTGTGAAAATCCCTCTGACAACAGAAAATCCAATTATGCCATCATTGAGCCTGGTTTAGACCAAAAAAAGGCTGGTTTTAGCCATTGCTATAGTAATAACTTGATTCAAGCCTTGAAAGCATTTCAGAATGTGTTTAAGAGATGTAGAAGCCAGTTAAACTATTTTAATAAGCTTGTTCTATCTTAAGAGTAGTTTTAGCGTCTTGGAAACAGTTAAAACTGACCTGGTTGGTATCAAAACCTCATCATCAATTAAGTCACAGACCTTGTGACTCAATTCCAGGACAAAGTTATGAACATTTGCAGAAATTTTGACAACCTACACCTGTCAGCAAGGAATTTGGGGGGGTCTGGAACCCTTGGATCCAAGATTCCTTTCCCCCAAGAATTAATCTTTCCAATGAGTTTTTTCTTTAATTCCTCATCATGTATTATACTTGTAATTTAAATATGTAATTCAATTGAGTTTTTACATTACACAACTGTAATAATTGATACCTCATATGTAAAGCAAACTTCACATATGTAATACATGCACACATTTAAAAATTTCAATTGAAAATACTTCAATCCCTCATAGCTTCTAAGCTAAATGCCACACCTCAATTTCAACACAAAAATTTATGGTTAACACCACATTTGATGTGAATTAAATTAAAGTTTTGAGGATTTTCAATTTTTATACCAAAATACTAAAAACTTAATTTAAGCTTATTTCAACTTGAGCTATAGAAATTTCACCCCAAGATGAATCCAATGAATTAATTTTCATAAGTTTAGTTATTGGATAAAAAGTTGTAATAATTCTTTTAACCTTTTTCCAAAAGTATTTTAATTTTAATTCTTTTTTTGAAACTTCATTTTTACTTTCAAGTAAAAATGTGTTTTCACAATTTTAAATTTCAATTTAGCCTTAGTTTGAATTTTATCTATAAGCTTTATATTAATACTTTAATATTTGCTTTTATAATATAAATGAGTTTAGGAATAATTATAACATGATCTGTGTTCTTTTGGGTATATAGAAATACCTCTAATTCTCACATATCAAACAGTTTAATAGTATTTTATTAATGATGAATGGGGATGATTTTGAATCCCTCTCTGTAACATTTAAATACTCAATTTCTCAAAAATGATCCAGTTCAATATTAGAATAAAATTGGGTTTTGATAAGCTTTTGATAAAGATTTTGATATAAAAAGGCAGGTAGTGTCAGGCTGAGTCTATGTTGAAGCAGTAATTAGGCTATTTACAACTAGAACTTTGACTGTGACATGTAAAAAATGAATTAATATAATAGTATTTTGAGTAAAATAAAGATTTATAATGTACATAAAGGGTTCTACTATTAAAGAATAGTGGTGGTGAGCGCTATTGAGAACCCTGGGTGCAGTCTTACCAGTTGGATTACTATAATAAGAACTACAATAATTAAAATTATAATTATAACTGATTATTACCCAAGAGTAAAACTGTTTTGGACAGTTTACTACGTAGGGTATTCAAGAGCAGGATGAGGAAACAATTCTGGCTGTGAAAAGCCTCCTTTTTATCCTGAAATGGGGTGGAAAGGGTGCTAGACCTTTCCACGTAGAGGAAGTGAAGATTTTTTCACTCTCTGAGACAGGCTTGTGGTATGCAAAGACCTGTATAGCATGTATTGGGCTCAGATGTGGTTTTGAAACCACATCTGGGCAGTTTTCACCAATACAGGGTGAATATTTTCATCTGGGGACCTTACAGCCTGATTTTGACATGTATGACACGTAGAATTCTGTACAGAAACTGTATGGGACCCCAGTATTGACTGAAATATGAGGTATTGAAGTAAAAACAATATTCCTTGTCTATTTGACACCTCATATTCATGATTATGGGATATTATCCCATGGTAAGGCTGTATTGGTTGGAATGTGGGATTTTGACCTTAAAACAGCTGTAGCTTTGTCAGTTCTTGAGATATCAACCTCAAAATTGAACCAGTGTATAGCCCTGTATGTGTTCTACACAATGGTACCTTATCTGATATGGCTATTATTAAATATGGCAAAGTTATGCCATGTACAAGACTTTTGTACATATGTGTGATTTAGGCAAAAAGCTGTATTGGGCTTGTTTGCCCCATAACTTCTGCTATAATTGAGATATGAGCAAATGGATGACACCATCAGATAGCCCTGATTGTGCCCTTTCCAAAAAGACCCCACTTTAGGTATCTGACACTAAAACTGCAAAAGTTAGATGAGAGGTGAATGTTTTGTTCACCCTTATTTGGCCTGATTTTGGCCATAACTCAAGTAATACTGGTGCTAGCTCAGTTTGGATAGTACCATTTGATAGCCGTAGCTTAGAGCTTTATTCTTAGTATCCATTTGATGGGGTTAGGCCTCTCCTTCTGGATTTTAGATGAGAGGTGAAAATTAAGGTTTATGCTCAGCAACAACTTTGAGCAGGAATAACTTTGTTATTTCTTGTCCTATGGTGATGGGACTTATATTTTCAGAAAGGGGTGAGTTTCCTCTTTCTTTTGATACCTTTTGAGCTTATTTGGCTCAGCTCCATGTTTTGGTGGTATCTTGGCTATACCATTGGTTTATGGTATTTTGGCTGTCATGCTTGTGCTCTGGTTTTGAGTCACAGGCTGACAGGTAGGATATATTTGAAAGGGAAACATTGGCAAATTGAATGGTTTGTTTGGAAATTTTGTAAGGGGAGTGTAGGAATATGATTGGTCAACTTGATGGAAGGAATTTAAATTTCAGTGGTTGATCTGCAATGACTTAAATTAGTGCATATAATAAGTAAAAAATTTAAATGGCAAAATTTTTGTTGACATTGAAAGTGTCTGTTTTACAAAGATGAAATTTTTTATTCCAATACGCAGAATTTAAAGATTTTACTTTAAATAAAAACAAAATGATGGATGTGGGCTTTGATAATAAATTTTATTGAATATGTGTATATTACTTTCTATATTATGAACATCAATGAGAGCTACATTCACAAAATATATGTCAAAGGTATTCACGTAGGCTTCATTTGGGATGGTAATATGAGGGATCTAACTTGGATTAAGCCTTGAAACAAATTGAAAATTACTTTGGCCTGATGGCCACATTATGTCAAGCTGAGCTGAAAGCTACCTCCACACCATTTTTTGAGCCCATATATATATATTACAAGAGATTTCCACAATTCCTTTTTCCAATATGGCACTTTGTGAATGAAATTTCTCATTATTCAATGAATCAAATGGAAAATACTATGCTGAACTTTATACTTCATATTATAAATTTAATCAAATATCTCATTGATGAATTTGACTACCCACGTCCTTAAATTTGAAATTATTTTAAAATTAACATCTAAAAACTTAAATATGATTAGGTTGTAAATCTAATATTTAAAATATCTTTCCTTCCGGGAAAATCAACAGTTTAAGTTTAAAATAGAACATTTTTGTATAAAGAGAGCTTCAAAACACCTTAATCACAATTTGATCAAAACACTCAAGTTGAAAACTCATTTGAAAAGGTTATTTAATTTGTAGTTGAAAAACTAGGCCAATGTGTGTAGAAATACCCAATTACCTAGGATCCAAAGATTATTAGAAAAAAATCTTGGGTATTATTCACACAAAGGCATAAATGGTAAGGAAATTCCATAAAAAATGTAAAAATTGGCCTGTTTCTCCAATTATTGGCAAAATAAGTGCAGAATACATATTTTCAAAAAAATTCTTTTCTTTCTTTATAATGAATTTTGGGGTTATTTTTCAAATTCTCATTGAATTTGAGATAATTAATGTAAAAAAATAATTCACATCTAATTTGAACTTTGGCCCAGGCTAAAAAATTTCTTTTCTGATGTTCAAACATCACTGCTTGAGAACTTCCATCTCATTTCACAAGAAAAATTGAAAATTTAACTATGTTTTTTGACTTAAATATCTGCTTGAAACTTTTAAAAATAAAATCAAAAACTTAAAGTAATTTCAAAAAGAATTTCTTTTTTTCATTAAAAAAAGTTTATTTATTTAATTAAAACAACTCATTTGTATTATAAGTGGTTTGAGCTGATAGCCCAAACCACTTTCAACATCATTGTTGAAAATTTATCATACTTCAGCAGCAGCAGAAAGTTACTTTTTTCTGCCTGTGTAATATTGTTGATGATTGTCAACAATCTTACATAAGAAGATATAAGATATTCCTTAATTTTATACCAATTAAAGAATATCTTATAAGATAATTTGAGTAATTGTTGACTGTCACAGTTGAAAATTGCTCTTATTTCAGTAACCACCTCCAATAGGTGGTTACTGAAATATCGTATGCTTGTTGAAAATCATCAACAATCATACTATTTTTGATGGAGCCACATTCTCCATCCAAACCAATGTATATATATATATATATATATATTTTTCTTTTTTTAGCCATAAAGAGAACATTAAGGGTATTTAAGAAAAATAAAAAATTACATACCATTCAATTTTTTTAAAAAAAAATTAAATTTTCTTTTTTTCGAAAAATCTCAATTAATTTCCACTTGAAAAATTTGGTAAAAATTCCAATACTGGTATTTTTACCAAAAAACAAATTTTGTTAAAATTCTTAACCAACAGTTTTGTGTAGTGTAGCTACATATATATTAAATTTTGTATAAAAAACTGTAAGCTATAAGAAATCACTGCATTTCTTTTTAATGAAAAGGTTTCAATATAATTTGGAGGTTTAATGCACTGTAATAGCCCATTTCTTCAAACAGGAATTAATGACACAATTCCATGTAAAAATTAATGAAGCTCTAGCAAGCGTTTGAGAAAAGGTAGAGCTTCCAATAACTTAATTAGCCTAAAACAGGTGTCAATTAATAAATATTAACATAAATCTTCAAGTTTTTATGTTAAGAATTTGTCCCTTTGAACCTTCTTATCAGACTTTGACTTTCCCCCCTCAAAATTAAATTTCCATTTATTTTTTTCCTATTCATTATAGCCATTATATTTTTATCTTTTTCAAGCCAAGTTCAATTACAACAGGCTTCTTTTCTTCATCATTGAAGATTTTTCAATTAAGCTTACAATTCTCAACAAACTATCCTTCTCAGTTGAGACTGATATTCAACAATACAGAATCCCTTGTCATAGAACACCTTGAAAGCGCACAAACCATTCTCACTTTCAAGAAACTAATCAAAAAGGTATTGATGAAATAAAATCAGAGTACCTTTCAGATCTCAAAGTTAAAAGGCAGAAATTGATTGAAGATCAAGTAAAACAAATAGACCATGAATCTACCCACATTATTCTGAGCCCTCCTAAAAAGGCTGCTTTGTATAAATCCAATCAAACATCTAATTTAAAATTAAAATTATTGAAAAAAACTCCTCAAAAACTTGAAAGATCCACATCTGTTTCACTTGAAGCAAATCTTTCATTGAGAGGACAGAGCTTCACTTACAAAACTTCATTCAAAAGTCCTTCACCAGAAGTTCAAAGGCAGAGGTTCCACTCAGAAGAATTAATTGGTGAGTGTGATATGTTAAAAAACCAATATGATATTCTTTTCTGAAAATTCTTCCTTGATTAAATAGCTGATACTTCAAACTCAACAAAACCTCATCATTCAAACTTCTACAGACCCAAGTTCAATCCCACTCCTCCCATATCCACAAGTAATGACCACACCCAAGTCCCCTCCCCCACCCAAACCAATTAAAATACCTTTCTACGCAGATAAGAAAGAATCCAAGAGAAAAGTGTTTTCAAAAAATTTCTCATTATTCCTCATTCCCCTCCTTGTCAAATTCCATCACTTTCCTCAGCTCTATATGAGGATCCCCCTCAAGAATTATCATTGGTACTTAATTTGGAATACAAAATTTCCCATCAACTAATAAAATACCCACAAACAGCTTCTATTTCCTTGCCACTTATACCTTTCAATAAAACTGGATCCATATTGCCAAATACCCCTTCCAGCTTAGCTCATCAGCATTCACCTACCCCAGTACGTTCCTTGGCCTCTTATTTTCAAAATACTCCACAGATCTCTCAAAGTTTTTCACTTACTTCTCCCTGATTCAACAATCTGCCAACTGGTACTCCATGACAAGAATAGCTGAATCACCCTAACCTACCAAATTTCTATGTTCCTGGGTCCAAAATTGCACCTTTTCAAGCCTCATAAAATATCCCAAAATTTGTCAAAGTCCTCCTGAAAGTAAGTAATGATCCTTTTAAAGTACAAATCAAGCCTACTAGCCATAGTTATTGAACACCTCCAGCTATCAAGCTGCTTTCTGAGGGTCCCATGAGAAGGGTTTCACAATTTAAAACCCAAATGACAGACAATTAATATTGTAAAAATTCCCTTCAAAATGTCTTTTTTCAGTGTGAAACACCTTCTCAAATTCTTAGGGTATAAGGTTCTCATGGTACCTGTGACTGGTAAACTCCTCACAACAGATATTGAGACTGTTCTTATGAGGGTGAAAAATTGTAAGTGAATTCTAAAATAGTTAAATCATTATAAATTTACTGGAATTTAAAATCAGCCAATATTCCTTCTGCTTATGGTGAAAATTTCTTTGTTGGTGATCAAATAATAGACCACAGCCTCATCAATAAATCCCCAAAAATTCAAGTAACTACAAGTTCAGATACAAGTTATTTCATCAAATCCATATTGGAACACATTCACATACCTGTAAATACTTTCTGTCCAAGACTTCAAGGGGTAATACAGAATATTTCAATGTTTGTTGGACACCAGGAGCTCAAAAATACCTCCGACTCCTTAGGAAATATGGATCCTACTTCTGAAATAGCCTTCATTATGGTTCACAAAATCTTCCAATGTCTTCATGATGGAACATCTGTAAAACAGAAATATCCTGACAAAAAAAGGCCAAAAATTAAGTACAACAAAAGTTATGATGAATACAAATCATATCATGGTTTGATAAGAATATTACAATATTAAATTACTGCAGCAATGTCTGGAATAAGGTCCATTGCATATGATTCAAAAGATGTACTTCTACCAAAGGATAATCACACTGTCAAGAGGGGTTATCATCACAGACCCAAGATGATGGAAGAAATATCAAACCTCCTTCTTCTGGGTCCAGTTTTAATGTTTATATGCGCAGCTTATAAAAAGAACCACTTGATTTGAAAAGCTTTGGTGGGACTTCAACTTTGAAAAGAGCTCATTGAATCTAATCTCAAGAACCCATCTTAAGCCCCCCAATGGAATTATTTTGGTATCCTCAGAGTTCATTTTTTAAAAACACTTGACAACATGGGATTTGATGGTCTCTCAGGAAAGATTAATTTGGAAAGGTGTCTTGATCTATACAATAAATAATTTTCAGTTAGTAGAATAAGAGATGTTTTAATTGAGTATTTAGAATTATTTTATGATTGTGAGAAAGAAAAATGTCCTGTTGTAAACTCAATGCACCCCTTACTAGGAATAATATCAAGGGTTAGTGTCAAAGACTTTGCGTCTATCACCTCTAGCTCTCAAAAAAATTATGGTATGTGTAAAATTGTGTTATTATCTTGCTATAGGATTATTTAAGGTTTTCTTCTGAAGGAAATGTGCTTTGTTGTATCATAAAGAGTAATTATGAAACACGAAATGAGTAAAAAGTATTAAATATCTCATTCTTTGAGCTATCACAAAATTGATTAAAAAGAAGTACCAAGACCCTTCCCAATAGTTTATGTAAGAAAGTTCAAATAATATCTTTTATTCCCAAATATTTTTGCTCTGTTATAATTAATTGATATTTTATTAAATTAAGAGCTCATTTTTCATAATAATAGGGTTAGAATAAAAACAAAACCACAATTAATAGATGAGCTTACCACCGCCAGAGACACTTATCTCAAATTTAATTCAGCCAACTACTGAAGGACTAGTTTCAAATGAATCTTACTTTGAGATACCATCTTCAGATACAATATTATTGAGGAAAAAAGGGTATTCCAGGGATTCAAAAAGATCAATGAGCTTCTGAGCTCTTCAACTATGGAACTAAATTTTTTTCCTTTCAACTGAACAGAAAACCCATCACAAAATGCGAAAATATAATACTTGGTGTTATTACAAAGCACTGGATTCATGCATTTGATATTGTAAGGTGTGGATATGAAACTTTGATTAAAAATCAAGTACTTTTCCTGTCCTCAAAATTTGTATAAGGTAAAATTCTATTAAAAATAGTAAGAAATATTATTTTTAAGAGAAAACACGCCAAATTTATTGTTTATAACTTTATTAGTATAAAACAATAATATTATAAAAATTTATTGTTTTACCAACAATAAAAATTTATCCAAAAAATACTCTACAAGAGATATTTTAAGGCTACAAAAGAAATTTCTTCAAGAGCAATTTCAATTGGAATTAATTGAGCAAAGAACTGCAAGCAATTAATTAAAGAACAAAGTCTTTAAAAAGAATATTAAAGAGAAAACACGCCCAAAAGTGACCAGAGTGAATTTGGAAACAAAGTGACAAAGTTAACAGTGATGAAAGATGCTTTAATTCACTTTTGGGGTGGTTCAGGGGTAAAAATGATTATAAGAGTTACAAACAATGATTATAATGATTTTTTCACGTGGTTAAAAGGATTAAAATGATTTAAAAGTGGTGGTTGGAATCTTTGATTGATTGGTTTAACAGTGTTTAAACTAATTAATAAAAGGAAAAGATTCTAACATGAAGAGAAAAGTGGGGCAAAGAAGACATTCTTTTATAGCCATCAATTCTCTTACTCCAAAAGTAAAATTTACTCTTGTCAGTCGTAAAAAACAGTCTGACAACAGAAAAGCCAATTATGGCATCATTGAACCCTGGTTTAGACCAAAAAAGGGCTGGTTTAAGCCATTTTTAGCCATTTTTAGCCATTTTAGACCCTTAAATCAGCCATTACTATAGCAATACCAGGCCTAGAGCCTTCAAAACACGTCAGAATGTGTGTCAGAGGCTTAGAAACCAGTTAAAACTGATTTTATTATGATTGTTTTATCTTAAGGGTAGTTTTACCCTCTTGGCAACAGCTAAAACTACCCCAGTTGGTATCAAAACCTCATCATCAATTGAGTCCACAGACCCTGTAACTCAATTCCAGGCCAAAAGTGATGAAATTTTGCGTGAATTTTGACATCCCACGCCTGTCAGCAAGGAATTTGGGGGTCTAGCTCCCCCTTAGAGCTGGAGTTCCTTTCCCCCCCCAAATTTAATCTTTCCAATTTATTTTTCCTTTAATTCCTCATCATGTATTATACTTATACTTTACATATGTAATTCAATTCAATTGTACAGTACAATACAGTAATAATTGACACCTTATATGTAAATCAAAGTTCACTTATGTAATACACGCGCACATTTTGACATTTCAATTGAATTCAATTGAAAATACTTCAATTCCTCATAACTTCTAAACTAAACACAACACCTCAATTTTAACACAAAAATTGATGGTTAACACCACATGTGGTGTGAATTAAATTAAGGTTTTGAGGATTTTCAACTTTTGTATTGAAAATACTAGAAACTTAATTTAAGCTTATTTAGAGTTGAGTTACAAGAATTTCACTCAGAGGTGACCCCACCTGATTTTTTATGAGGAATCCAATGGTGAAATAAATTTTATATGTTTATTTATTGGATAAAAAGTTATAATAAATTTTATTTAACTTTTTTCCAAATTTATTTATTTTTTCACAATTTTGTTAAAATTTCATTTTTACTTAATTTTTTCAAGTATAAATGTAATTTTATAATTTCAAAATTTGATGTAATTTTATTTTTAAATTGTAATTAATTTTTTATTTTTGAATATAATTTTATATTCATATTTTGATTTTTATTTTAATAATATAAATAAATTTATTTTATTTATATTAATATGTTAATTTTGTATTTGTGGTCTTTTGGGTATATGAAATTACCTCTAAGGCTCACAGATATAGGATCTTTCAAAAATTATGCCCTTCATCCATCTCAATGTCAGCATGAAATAGTAAGTGGAATTTCTGAAAGATGTCTGAGAGAAAAAACTGACAATTTTAGGAAGCCAGTAATACCCAGGAAGACAAGGACAAAGCCTCATGTAAGATCACAGGTATGTAATTATTCAATAGGAATAGGAGTAAGAATAATGAAATTATGGCTGATACAATCATCTGAAGTTCATTGAAGCATAGAGTATTCACATCAAAAACGTACATTCAACAAGAAATAAACTCAAAAAATTTTCCCTCTGCTGACTTTTGCTCTGAGACTGAAGAGGATCCTGAGGGAAATCATTATTCAACAATACTTAACTGGAGGACTGAGAAAATCAATCTTCTTTTGTGTAGCATGTATTCCCATTACTTAAGCTACTTATATTAAGTTAAAAATAAAAACAAGGATTAAAGAAGCGTTGAATACAGCCAAAAAAGAAGGCACAAAAACAGCATAAATTCAAGCATTCCTATCATCTCCATCAAATCTTTATAAAAATTCTTATAAAAACTCAATTTCCAATACTGAAAAAATATTCATGAATATTCAGACACCAAGGGATGATCTTTATTCCAAGGATTTGGATCTTACTCCTGATACCTACATTGACTTGTAACCAATCTCTAGTAAGTAATAAACAAGAAAAAGATTCATTTCCCCTAAGTTCAGCTATTGACTTTTCTAAATATGATTATAATTGGAAAATAATAGATATATTCTTTGATTAATATTATTAAGTCCTTTATTGGATGAATTTTTGTGATGATTGAGTTTTTTAAAAAATAAAAGATAAATTGTTTTTCTTATACATTGAAAAGGAATATAAAATTTCATACATCAATTTTTGTCTTATCAGGATCAAAAAACAAATTCATTTCTAACAAAGTGGCAAATCACATATCTTTTTTAGATATAAATGTTTTTTTTATGTTAAAGTGATAACTAAAAGATTCATTACTGAAATTTTATTTCAACAAGTCCTTTATATTTTTGAGCTTTACATACCTTAAGAGAATTAATTAATTGACTATTCTGTGTTGAAGGATCACTTGAATCTTTCCTAGTGGGTAAAGTATTCTGGATTTTTGTCTTAAAATAAAGGGAGTTTTCAAATGGTCAATAGAATATATAGGGTATAAATCAATGAGCTATATAATAGAGGAATAGGTTTCAAACATTAAAAATAATTTGATTCTTTCTTAACATATTTTTGGTAGTCTAACTCATTCCCAGATTTTGAAATTCAAGCACCTAAGTCAGAAAATCAGAGCCTTTGAACATCATTTATATTCATTTTTATGGAAAAAACTCAAGAAAATGATTGAAATTGGCTTAGTGTTTATTAGTACTAATGAGGAGCCACACCATCTTGACTTAATATATTGAAATATATGGACCCATTAAAATGCATTGTATAAAATAAGCAAATATGTTGACAAAATCAAGTCAATAATAGAATGGATTTAAATTATGAAATTTATGATGGTCCCAAATGTTTCTTTAAGAATATTTTGGAATTCTCAAATGTTCTTGGTAAGCTTATTTCCATATTACAATCCATTCCTTCCATATATGCAGACTTTAAAAAACCAAAAACCTGATGATTGATCACATTATTTTGATTTGAAAGCTGTAAAGGCAGAGATAAAATTAATTAATTATATTGAATATATAAATCTAATTGTGTACAATCCAGTATCAAATTTGAATAAAGGAAGTAAAACCATTTTCATTTGAATTTGAAAATCATATTTAAATGATTGAATAACTTTTTGGAATTTTACATTCATTGGAAGCTTAACATTCCCACACAATAGATACATAAAAGCCTACATTAGTTCATATTTACCAATTTTCAACAAGAGAACTTAAACCATTTCCTTCCTCAGTTTTACCAAGTAAATTCAAACTTTCTTCTTTTCAAAATTTTTGTCATGTTTTAATTATTTAATATTGATTAAATGTCTGCTTATACTTTTTGCTGTCTACTGAAATTCTGTTATTCTATTAAGCTTATTCACAGCACATTATATATCTTTGAAAATATTGAAATGAAAACTGAAAATAGACTTTAAAGTAGCCAAATATATATCATATAAAAAATCTAATATTAAACTTATCAAAGAGAAAGTTTTAGAAAATAAATAATCAATATCTTGTGATGATGAATGGTAGGAGCATAATGAAAAAAAAATTGAAATGAGGAAAATAAGAAACAGTTGTGCATTTAATATAGCTGGAAAATCCCTTTTAAACCAAATAGGAATTTTTTTCATTGTGAAGCTTATTATACATCTATAATATCAAGAGGTAAATAATTTTTGATATTTTTACCAAACTATAATAGAGTGAAGGATTAAATGTGAAAGGGGATAAATAGGGGTAGAGGCAGAAAAAGGGAAGGAGAAAATGAACAATCACAAATGAAGGCTTTGAGACTAATACCTTATTTTTTAATTTAAAATACTCCAAAAGAAGGAGCTAAATGGTATAATATGTATCAAGTGTATTCATTTAATATCAAAAGAAAAGATAAAAATTAGTTTAATTAATTCTTAAGCTATGAATAGTTTGAATTTTACCTTTTGGGTTGGTTATTTAAATATGATTTCCCTGAAAAGTTTGAAACTGCAGTAAAACTATGGTCATTTCTCAATAAAACCTAGTCAATAGAGCCATACAAAATAGGTATAGTAAGACCTAAAATACTCTTCAATCATTCTATAGATATATGATAAAACTTCATTCATTGAGACATACGCCTTTGGGTAGTGTAATATGTGTCTAAGAGACTGTTGATAACATTACTATTAATCAATAGTACTATGACTGTTCTTATGAAATATAAGAAATTTATTATAACCACAATTAAATAATTTCTTACTTAATTATTTCTTTTACCTTTTAAACACTAAAAGTGATTATGAAATTGAGAAGTAATTTTCTACAATAATACATCAAAAGAAGTATTTAATAATAAGGCTTCTTTATTAAAAGAACTAAATTATTTGAATATATAGTTATCTTTTTGAAGAATAATTATAGAGATAATTCTTGAAGAAAACTATTACTAGAAAAAAATTGAGAATAAAATAGAAACACTCACTAATAATCCAATAATACTTTTTAAATAATTGGCAGAGTGCGTTTTATGAATTAATTGTGGACATAAAGGATAAAAATGGTATTATATCAGTAATACAACAATATAACAGGCAAATACTATTGTAAATGGTATATTTCTATTATTTTATGTCTTGGTTATTGACTCCAAAATAACTAAAAAACTCAAGAAAAGGTTTCATTAATACTTACTTGCTGATACACAATATATAATTGGATAATAAGATGATTTGGAAAAAACAGCAAAAGGAGGCCTCTTTTAAGTAAATAACAGCTCACAGAGGTGTGCCATGGAGAAAACTGAAAAAAGAATTATACTTTTTGGTTTATTTATTGTATCATTTGTTATCACATAAGATTATCAGAATTACCTAACAAAGAATTGAATAAAAACACTAACTAATACTCCAATAATACCTTTTAAAGAATTGGCTGAGTGATTTTGCTCAATGAATTGTGGATTTAAAGGATCAAAATGGTATTATAGCAGTAATATAACAATGTAACAGTTGAATACTATTGTAAATAGTATATTTCTATGATTTCATGTCTTTCTTATTGACTTCAAAATGATTAAGTAACTTAAGAGAAGTTTTAATTAATACTTACTTGTTGGTACTAAATATATACTTGGATAATGAGATGATTTGGAAAAAACAGCAAGAGGAGGCCTCTTTTAGGTGAATAACAGCTCACGGAGGTGTGCCATGGAGAAAACTGAAAAGCCAATTATACTTTTTTGGTTTATTGATTGTATCATCTGCTATCACATAAGATTCTCATAATTACCTAATTAAGCATTTAATGTGACTACTAACCCACTTATGGTTAAGGATAAAAGGAGTAACAGCTTTAAAGCCTCTTGTATTTAAAAAAAATGTTAATTTATTAAAGTTATAAATTTTATTGGAGATTTTATCACAGGTTGTATATTCTGTTAATTCTTGAAGATTCAGTGTTTCAGGTGGAATCCTCAAAAATAGACTTTAAGTAAAACTTTGAATTTTAATTATGAATTCATAATTATCTTTAGCTTTTATATTAATTATACCGTTTTCCATTTGTCCTGAAAGTTTCAGAAATATTCATTAATAATTATATTCTTAATGTATTTTTGAAGCTTTTAACTTATTTCTATGTAGAATTGCAAATATCACAGTATAGCTGTATGCCATGGGGTTAATGAATGGATACTAGTCCAAAAAGGTTTTTAATTGATCTTTAAGAATTATAAATGGAAAATAAGCAATAATTGACATGGATACAGGAGTAAGAGCTTCCCATTACCTCCTTGTCACATCAAAATAGCAGCTTATTTGCTATTTTATTATGATTTAATGGGAGTTTAACTTGGTAAAAAAGTTCCTCAAAGGTTTAAGTAAACCAATTGAGCAATTACCAGCCATTAATAAAAGCTTTGTAGTTTTCCATGCCTCAGAGGGCTCCAAAGAGGGGTCCCCTGGCTTTCTTTGATGTCTTTTGTCCCCCTTAGCTAGTTTCATGTCAAAAATAGTAATTTACGATTAAATACTGATATCAACTATGGGTGTAAGAAGCCTGTATGTAGGAATACAGTGTTTTTTAAGAGCCAAAAACATGCATAACACTCATCCTAGTGTATATGTAACATGGCATTTCCCACATTCCCATTGTTTTAGTGTGAAGTTGGGAAAAACAAATATTTTCACACTTTGTTTATGTGTTTTTGAAGTATTTTCCCTATTTCCACCTCATAGAGTTAATTCAAGCTAATTCACTCTATGAAGCTACTCTACGTGGGATTTTGTGTAGAATCCAACTCTGTCCTTTAATCTATGGATTTACTTGATCACAAAAGCATTATTCATCTTTTCTTAAATCAAAAATGATGAATTTTGGATATATGCATGACTTATGGGCTTTGCATAGTTAAAAGGTAAATTATATGCTCATTGTGCCCTATTTTGGTATTTAAAATATACCTCAAGGCTCACATTCCCTCCAATAAGAAAATAAAATTGTATTAAAATTTTATTAATGATATTAAGAAGGAAGAAAGGCCCCAAAGGGGGTTAATGTCCACTGTCCAACCTCTTTATAGTACTCAGATTAAGTAATTTAAAGCATATTTATAGGCATATTCAGGCTTGTGGTCTTATTTACTTCCCGTATCTTCTCAAAAGGTTATATGAGTTGAGTATTTCTGGTTCTGCCAGCCATTCATCTTTGTGTATTGGATTTCTATATCCTATAAGATACTCTCTTTGAATTTTACTCCTAAGTCTCCTTTCTTTAATGAGTGTCTTTATTGTTTTGTCTCCATTCTGTTCCACTGGTGGTACAGTTAAAGGAGTTGGGTTCCTTAAAGGAAACAATTCTTTATCAAATGGTTGAGAGTTCTTTATCAAGTGGATCGGGAAGGTGGGGATTTTATTTTCTACTTTACCACTCAATTCCCCTTGAGCTGCTTTGGTTCCCTGTAAGGAAACAATAACAAAAGTTCCTACATAAGAATTTTGAGCTTCTCCGGGCCTTTGATATTATTAAAATACAAGGTTTAAACTAAAAATAAGCCCCCTACTATAAAGTCTGGTACTTTCTGAATCTCGTTCCACTTCTTCTTTTCATAGTCAAAAGTGTCATTCATGCTTTGTTTTGCATGATGCTTCACTTTATAAAGAATAAATTTGAAGCTGGAAGCTTTAGCATAGATGTAAATTAATTCTTTCCTTAATGTGTCTTCTGGGATTCTTTGATTCCATCCTTTTTCTAACATAGCAGGACTTTGCCCGGTGGAAGAATGAACTGATGTCTTGTATTCAAGTTTTAATGTAGGTATTAGAGTGCACCAGTCATGGGTTAAGCCATTTGAGTCTTTGAATTCTAATTCATAGGAACATGATCTGCTTATAAACTCTTCTAAATATTCATAATTCTTTCTGCTAGGCCATCAGTTTGAGGGTGATATTCTGTATAAAACAGTAACTTGGTCCCAAACAATCTATGAAGATTGTCCAAAGGGCATATTTGAACTTTTTTTCTCTGTCACTTATGTTATTAGATAACCAAGTATGAGAAATAACTCTATTTCATAAAATAATATCTGTATACATGGCAGTGGCATCTTTATGACATGGTAATAATATTGGAGTTTTTCTGTATCTGTCTACAATGACTAGACAATAATGATACCTTTTGTCACAACTTGGAGGAAGTGCTGTAACCCAATCCATTTGAACAACTTACCAAGAGGAATTTGGTTCTTGAATATGGATCATATGTCCAAATTTCTTGCCTGTGCTCCTGTTTGCATTTTTGAATTTGTAACAGGTATGGCAGTACTCAATGGTCTCTTTTTTCCAAGATGGCCACCATGAACAGTTTCTTAATTTTTCAAGTTTTCTGTCTTCTGAAAGTTTTCCATGATAGTTGCTACCATGACAATAATTAATAATAGTATTAATAAGCAATATACTGCATACTGTCATTACACAAGAATGTTTGGTTCTGTGGTAAGTTATTCCATCAAAGAAGTGAAATATTTCTTCAGAGTAGGAATTTTTCCATATTTCATCCAGGTAAGTAACTAACCCTGTGTCTTTACAGTCTTTGTCCAGAAAGGATGTCAAGATATGGCAATTCTTGTCCTTTTTATGAGATTCTCTGACTTCTTCAAATAATTAAGTCCCAATATCAGCTATGTTGATGAATTCAATTGGAATCTGTGGTTTTTCTTCTAAGGTCACATAAGCTGGGTTATCAGTAGTATTGGCTAATGCCCACCCAATAAGTCAATCAGTATTCTTATATACATTCCCTGATTTATGAAGTATATTCATGTTACTTCTATCTTCTTGAATGCTATTTGCCATCTCAAAATGTTTCTGTTGTGTGTTTTCATTTTCAGAAGTGCTTTTAGGGAATTACAGTCAGTTATAACCTCAAAACCACTTCCATCAAGATAATAGTATAATTTCTCAAGTGCCTATACAAAACATAAGCATTCCATTTGGCTTGCAAAATATCTGACTTCTGTTGGTTTGATTTGTCTTGAGATATAAAAGACTTGTCTTTATGTGGGTTTGTCATCAATAATTTGGACTTGATGTAGGGTTTCGCCTAATCCATCTCCACATGCATAAATGTAAAATTTAAAAGGTATATTCCAGTCTGGCATAAGGCATAAAGGTACTTCTGTAAGAACTTTCCTTATCTTATAATAGGATTTAATTCTTTCCTGTGTCATTTAAATTACTGTTTGTTGAGCACAGATTTGATAGAGTGACTTGGCTAGGATTTCCAAATGTTTTAGGTTTCTCCTGTAATAACTGGAAAATCCACAAAAAGACCTCATTTTCTTTTGGGTTAGTGGCTTAAGTAAAAATTCTGCTAATCTCTTCTTTTTTCGATTACACAAGCTTAAAGCAGAAGCAATGTGTCCCAAGGATTTAGGTTTGTAAAAGCCACAATTGCATTTTATGAGTTTTATCTTTATATTAACTCCTGAAGCTTTGTCAAGTACTCTTGCAAGTCTTTCAAGGTGCCAAGACCATGCCTCTGAAAATATAATTATATCATCAATATAAATAATTAGCCATCCTTCAGATAATTCTGTGGTGAAGGTGGTGTTAATCATTCTTTGATAGTAATATGGAGAATTTTTAATACAAAATGGCATTCTAAAATACTCACAGATATTACAGTGAGTGATAATTGCATTGATGGAGGTTATTTACCTGGCTTTTGATAATTGGGTCAAAGCTTCTTGGATTCTAGAGATTGGATACCTATCTGTAGCTGTATATGTATTAAATGCCTCAAAATATCCAACCATCCTTCATTTATCATTATGCACAGCAATAATAACAGGATTTGTCACTTCAACGTCCTCATCATGGCCTACTTTTCTCAGTGAACTAAGTTGCATTAACTCCTGGATATTGTTTTCCAAGGCTTCTCTATCTCTGGGGGTTGCTGGGTAAGCTTGTCTTCTAAGTACTGGAGGTTATGGCCTATTGATATTAAGAGTAATATCAACTTCATTCCCTCTAATAGCGCCTCATGGCTCATTCTCTGAATCAAATGCATTCTTATATGTGTATAACCCATAGATAAGATCTTGCCTCATTTTGAAGGATAAGTTTGGTTAAACTTGTGCTTCACAAAGCTTATTTGTCACAAATTCCTCCTTACATGTCTCTTTATTTGGAGATATTCTTGATATTTGTTTTGGAATATTGAAAGAACAAATTTTTGTCTATTGTTTTCTCCAATTGTAAAATATCTATCTTTATTGTTATTTATGTCAGTACCATAAATATTAAGGTAATCATTCCCAAGAATGATACTCTGAGATTTACAATAATTCATTACTACTATTTCTGTCTTCATTATCACACTTCCTACAGGGTGTGGAAACACAATCTTAGTATCAAATATGCCCAAAGGGTACATAGTATGACTGGCACTACTAAATTTCACACCTTCCAATGGTAAGAGATGGTTTTTCCATTCAGGAAGTATTAATTTAATGTATTTATTTCCTAAAAAAGTGAAAAAATCTCCTGTGTGCAGATTGATTTTGGCTTCAACATCATTCATCAGGATTGATGTAATTCAAGATGCTCCAGAAGTGTAAACTTTGCCTCTAGCAGTTTTAGTCTAACACATTCTATACTCCTGGATATTGATCAGATTGTATCAATGTTCACTATATTGTGGAAAGTGACTATGGACTTAAGTGAATTCAAAGAAATCTTTAATTTTTTCAATAGGATAGTCCTCTTCTGGTCTGTTCTCAGATATCACAGAATCTTGGTCAGATTCTTCCTTTTCTTCAGGAAACTGAACCTCTTCAATGACCTGAAATTCATTGACTATGTTCTTTTTGGTACAGGTGTTGTCTAAATGTGAGTTTCTCCCACATTTATGACACTTCAAGACAGGTCTTTCAGGTATTCTATACTCTCTAGAAGTCTTTGATACTATCTTGGACTCCATGGGGTTTCTAGTCCAGGTTTCACTAACTCTTTTTCTATTCATTATACCTTCCATTGCATTAATATAGTCCTATGTTGAACAGGGCTTTACACATCTTCACTTGATAGCATGTTCTAGTTCTCCTGCACATTTTATTAATTTTTTTATATTAATAATTGAGTCAGACATATCTGGGTGTAAAGAAGATAATCTGTCTTCCTTTTTGAGGAACCAAGAGGTTTATCTTTTTTCTGAGTTAAAAATGGCATTTTCAAAAGCATTTTTCATTTTAAATATCCAAGAATTGTTGGCCCATTTGGTGAAGATTTAAGATTTCTATAAAAGCCAATAATTCTTACCAGGTTCTTGTATCATCTTGTGATACCACTTCTTTGCATTTCTGGTAAACAAGGAATGTAATTTGCCCACTATCCATTCAGAAGGTATATGAAAATCCTCTTGAAACATATCAATTGTTCTAATGAGCTCAATACGGCTATATTCACCTTCACCAGAGAATGTTAACCATTACTCTATTTTGGGAATATATCTTGCAGAGATTACATTTTCTCCTAGAAAAGGGGTCAAAGTCTCTTTCACAGAAAGGTTTTCTTCAGTTAAAGGTGTGGGATGTGTTGAGATATGTGAATTTGGTTCATAATCCTTACAAAGTTGATCCACATGTGCAATTATCTCATTCTTAAATTGCTGCTGTTTTGGGAACTCCTTTTGGCGTAGGATTAATTAAGGCATTCACTTTAGGGGGAAATTACTTGTAAGTCTGTTTTGAATTTCATAATTGTTCAATAAATATGGATTCCAAGGTGTATTAGCTTCCCCTCTAAATAATACTGAATAGTCAGCATTTGGAGAATCACAAAATAAAATAATATTTGTGGCTTTAATAGATAGAGAATACTTATGAGAAGTCTCTAAATCAGGCCTATCAATAACACTACAGTCAAAACTCTGATTTAAAGCTAAAATTGTCGATAAAATACAGATTAAGGTTTCCTGTTCTTATAATAAGAGTTAAAAGGATATATATTTTCAATAGCTTTATGTTGATTATAATGACTTTTTTAATATTAATACTAATAATAAGACTACATGATTTGATTCTTTTAATACCTCTTTAATACTCTTTTAATACTGAGTTTACATTGGTACTTCTTTTCTTGTAATAATACTAAGCTTCTTAGCAAAGCTACTAAGCTTCAACTGAATTTATACTACTATTCTTCAATAATACTAAGCCACTTAGAAAGGCTAATGAGCTTTTCACTATGCTTAAACTACTATTCTCCGACAATACTAAGCTACTAAGCTTTTCACTACAGTTATACTACCATTCTCCAACAATACTAAGCTACTGATATTTCCACTATGGCTGTACTAATATCTTTCACCAATACTAAGATACTGAGAAATCCTACTGAGATTCTCACTACTACTACTCTAGATATCCTTCTAGTTCAGGGATGGTTGTGATGCTGAAGAGTGGGAACTTGTTCAATGATTATTGGGAAAATGAGGGAGACAAGACCTCTATGTATACTTATAATAATTATGTCAAAAACTAGTAAAAATACCATAAATAAGTATAGAATCTGAATTAACTAAGAATCTAATGAGTAAACATGTAAAATAAATTACATCATTAGATTCTACATGGTAAAATACACATACGTCATTTTTATGGCATATCAGAAAAGTCAATAATTACTGAAGAATAAGTAATAATACCTTGAAAAAGGTATAAAACCTTATTTAACTCAGGAATCAATGAAACAACATGTAAACTAAATTGCACCCTTAGAGTCTCCAGAGAAATCCACACTTAAAACAATTATAAAGCTAATCTCTAAAGTCAATATTTAACAAATTAAGCTGAATATATGCACTTTTTTGGTCAATGCATATATTCATGGCTTTTAGCTAATATCGCTTGAAATATACAAGATAGAGAAATAAACCAAAAATAAAGTCACCTTGTAATTACTGTAAACACACAGATATAAACTTTATCTCACAAGCTATCAACAAGGTTAAAACTTGTAATGGATTATTGATTAAAATCAATGGAGCTGTTGACCACTTTGTTGTGAAAGCGGTCCAAACTTAAAAAAAAAGTAGACAGTCAGATTCTAATAGCTCATACATGAAGAATTATATAATTCTTTATTATAATATTCAAGGTATAACCCCTTGAAATCATGGTTTGAAGTTTAAAATATCAAATTTCAACAGAAAAGATGAGTTACAAGAAAAATCATCAAAAATAGAGTCTTGATTATGTAATGAAATTCTCTTTGCAGTTTAATAAGGACAAACAAAGCTATCAGAATCCACTTCCAGAATATCCGTAGCATGTATAACTTAAAAGCTATCAATGATCAAAGTTTAAGCTTAAATTTGATCATTTATGATCACTCACTGTAATCTTACTTTAAGTTTAACAGTTATATAAGTGATCAAACTGGTGAATAATATTAGATTAGGATTAATAATCATAAAATCCACGAATTTTAGGCTTCTGCCAATCCTCTGATTTCATCAAACTTAGAGCTATAGTGATAACTCTAAATAATGGCATAATAATGAGATAAGATGGTTTGATCATGATGTAATCATCACTAAACTTTAAAAGACTGATTATTTCAAGTGGATACCATCAGTATACGTCTACTAGAAGCCTACTGGACTCTAGAAGGGAGGTATTTACTATAAATAGAGCTCTTTTTACTCTATTTTCCCCTCAGACACATCAAAACATTAAAACAATTAAATCAAAAGGTAAAATCTCTATTCTTTATATATAAATATTTTATATTATTAAAGACCAAAGGTAATATTTATTATAATCATCATTTTTGATGTGATTACTTCAATTTTTCTACTGTTTTGCTATATTTCTCTTAAAAATCTCAAATCCATGTAAAATCAAGAAAATTTGTAATTTCTCTTATTTTTATTTGTAAATACAATTTACATAAGTTTTATTTACATTATTTGGCATAACATCATCCAAAATTATTATATTAAGCATCAAAAGTAGGTTATTTCCTCTTATTATAATAATTTCTCTCTATGATTACTGTTAATAATTTCTTCAATTAATATAAATGGTATTTATATTAATATATAACCTTAATATTAGTAATATTACTGTTATTAATTGTTTTTATTAATAAAAAACAATTTTCGATGCCTTTATTATTTGTTGGGAGCAATAATAAAGTGCTTTTAGATATATTAATTATTATATATTAATATATTTATTTATTATATTATTTTATTTATTCAATAATATAATTATTTTTAAACCTTCATTTTAATAATTCTTTATTATTATAGTTATTTTTATCTTATTTACTTTATTTATAAGGACATTAAGAGTACAATAAGTAAAATATTAGTAACTTTCACTCATTGTTTCATAGTCAAACCTTATAGCCTCCATAGAGCTTCTCAAAACAAGGTACTTATGAAAAATAATAGCTGGTTAGATGTGTAGGTTTGTTGTAGCAATGTTTTTGCCGAGGGAATAATGCTTGTGGTGCTATTTCCTATCAAGATAATGTGTTGTCTTTGGGATAAATTGGCTGGTGACATTTTATTTTTTCCAAGAAAGTTGATAAAATCCAGCTTCTGAAAATTCCAATTTCTTCTAGTCATATGATATCTTTGAGATAATTTGGCTGGTAAAATTTTCTTTTTGGTGAGTTTGTTATGTATTTTCTGAGAGAATCATGCTGGTGGTTCTGTTTATTATCAACATAATGTGATGTCTTTGAGATAATTTTGCTTCTGAGATTTCATTTTTTGCCAAGCAAGTAGGGAAAATAAAGCTTCTTACAATTGAGATTTCTTCTAGCTATATGATATCTTTTGAGAGAATTTGGCTGGTGACATTTTTCTTCTTGGTGACTTGTTATGTGTTTTCTGAGAGAATTATGCTGGTGTTTCTCTTTCTCATCAAGATCATGTGAGGTCATTGAGATAATTTGGCTGGTGTGATTTCATTTTTTTCCAAGAAAGTGGATAAAATACAGCTCCTGGAAATCAAGCTTTCTTCTATTAATATGATATATTTGAGAGAATTTGGCTAATTATGTTCTCTAGAAGGTGGGGAAAGCATTTTTTCTATTTTTCTGTATTTAATTGATTACTAATCTTAACTTTGATATTCAGTCTTGAGGGAAAAATGCTGGTGGTTTTTTTAATATTGTATAATTTTATATAGTGATTGCATAATATCTATCAATCTTGATGCATGTTATTATTACTAAGAAAACATTTTTTCTTGTAAAATATATTTTACTTTTTTGCATAGCCTTGAGGTATTCTTTCTTTCAATTGAATTAGGGTAGAGAAAATACAGCGCTGATGCTGTGGTCTGTCTTCATATACCTGTATTTAGATTAACTCCTTTGAAACACATAATTTGTTATTGACTATGCAATGAGGTGGAGAAATTTTGTGATACTATACTTCTTAAATTCAAATTCTTCTGCATAAAACTGCATTATTGAGTATTTTCAGAGTTCTGTGGGGATAAAAGATCCCCTAGTATTGAGAAACCATGTGATTTTGTACTTTTTTGATAAGATCATGAGCCTTTGTAGTGTATATTTCTGTGTGAAGCCTGTATTTGTAATATGTAAATATGTTTTGCATGATTTTTTATTATATTTTTTTGTTTCATTGGTAATTTTGAAACTGGTATAATTGGTATTGTATACCACACTGTTCACTGTCACTTCTTGCCAAATGTGTGGAAAAAAAGATTGGTATTATCAAATATATCTAAATAATGATTTATCAGAATTCTAATCTGGTCATTGATGTGACTAATGGAGAGATCCTCCAATTAATTATTTTGTACTTGGAATTTCTTCTCAATTCTGTCACATGTGTTGGAAATCGACTTAAGTCTGGCATTTGTCACTTTACACCATTGAATGCAAGTTCTGTAATTGTTTTGTCAGTAATTCATATTTGATGTAAATTTATGTAGTTATGTTTCAATTTTATTGAATTTTAAATCTATAATAGACTTATTATATCTAATTTCATTTATTATCTTTGTGGAAAAGTCCTGTTTATCCTTTCCTGTTCCTTGGCTGTGAACTCCATAAGAGTTCTGGCCATATTAAACACACTGTCCATGGCTAAAGGTGCCAATTTGGGGATCCTGTACCCTTGTGGGTAAGGTCTGTGCCAATTGGCCTTTCCTTGATTCTTCATGGGACCTCTCTGTCTCTTCTGAGGTCCTTTTTGCTTTTATTTGGGTTGTTATGGAGCTGGTTTAGTACTTGTTTACACTACTGGTCCTTCTTTCTCCTAAGCTGTAGTCATTTCCAACTCTTTCTCCTGTTCTATGGATAAAATAATTTGGTTCTTCACCCAATTTGTAATCATTTTCACCTTTTCCTTGCAAGAAAAGGGACTCCATCTTCCTAAGAGGTCTATGGTCTTCTCCTGACCCACAAAGATCTTGATGTGTAAGTAGGAGTTCATAGCCCCCTGCCAAAGGCTTGGACAAATTTCCCACTCCTCCTCCTTGGCTGATCTGTACCAGTTGATGTACTGGGACTGATATATTTCTATGGCTTCCAATTGAAAGTGGTTAAGCCCTTAAAACATTACCTTGATTCAGTTCAGGCTCAGAATGAATGTAAAATGTTATTGGTACAGACCTTGGGGAATGAGGGCAACTCTGGAATTGTCCAAATGTGCCTTTCTTGAGGAAGGCCTGCAAGATCTGGTCCTGGTCTTTCCTCTTCCTTTTCCATATTTATCTGGTGGGAATTAATGGTTTCTTCAATTTCTGGTATGCAGCATTTTAACATCAATTTAAGAGAAAATAAAGAATAAAGGCAGAGAACACACACCCTTTGGTGGTTTTTTGGATATTTCTTCTTTATATAAAGTGCATCCTTTGGCAATTTGCACTTCAATAATTTTTTCAGCTTCTACTTCTGAAGATTCTGGACTGGTAATTTATCTCTTACTGAAATTCTTACCAGCTGCAATGTACTTGGTTAAAGAACCTAGAGAAAAATTTGATAAGAGAAAATTATTTGTAATACTTTTAAGATATTTCAAGATTTTTTATAAGCTGATTATTTTTTTAAAATATTGAAAAAATTAAAATTTAAGATTTTGAATCAAAATTTAATTCAGAGTCACTCAAGGAAGAATTCTATAAGTTTTTGGATGTGAAAAAGCCATCCATGAAAAAATACATAATTCAACCAAATTCCTCAATGAAAAAAAGATTCAAAGACCATTTCAAAAACAGAAATAATTTTAACTTTAAATTGAAAGGAAATGATTTTCAAAATTGATATATTTTAAAGCTTAAAAATATATTAATTGAGGGTACAAGGTTCAAAAAAAATTGCCAAGCCCCCAAATGTAAGGTGGGTCTATGAAACTGTTGATAATATTACCATTAATCAACAGTACTATGACTTTCCTTATGAAATATAATAAATCTATTATATCAAAAATTGAATAATTAATTTATTAATTACTTAATTATTTCTTTTACTTTTTATACACTAATAGTCATTATAACAGTAAGCAGTAATTGTCAACAAGAATAAATTACAAGAGGTATTTAATAATAAAGCTTCTTTATGAAAATTACAAAGTTATTTCAATATATAATTGTCTTTTTCAAGAATAATTATAGAGATAATTCTTGAGGAAAACTATTACTAGAGAAAAACTTTAACAATTAAGTGAAAACACTCACTAATACACCAATAATACCTTGTAAAGAATTGGCAGAGTGATTTTGACAGATTAATTGTGGATTTAAAGGATCAAAATGGTATTATAGCAGTAATACAACAATATAAAAGCTGAATACTATTTTAAATGGTATATTTCTATGATTTCACATCTTTCTAATTTATTCTGAAAGAATTCAAACACTTAATAAAAGTTTTAACTAATGCTTATTTGGTGGTACTAAAGATATAATTGGATAATAAGATTATTTGGAAAAAACAGCAAGAGGAGTCCTCTTTTAAGTCAATAACAGCTTACAGAGGCATTCCATGGAGAAAAATGAAAAACCGGTGAGTGAGAAGCCAATTATCCTTTTTGGTTTATTGATTGCATCCTCTGTTGTAACATAAGATTATCATAATTAGTTAATTAAGTCTTTTAATTGACTACTAGCCCAGTTATGGTTAAGAATAAGAGGAGTCAAAACTGTAAATATTCTTCATTTTCAAAATCAAAATTTATTTATAAAAGTTATTAATCTTATTGGAAATTATATCCCAGGTTGTATTTTCTGTAAATTTTCAAAGATTCAGTGTTTCACATGGAATTATCAAAAATGGACTGTAAGTAAAACTTTCAATTTGAATTATGAAATCATGATTTTTTGGTTTTCATATGAATTTTTTACCATTCTCCATTGGCTCTGAAAGATTCAAAATTGTATTTTTTAATGAATTTTTGAAGCTTTTACCTCATATCTACATAGAATTTCAAATATCACAGTATATCTGGTTTCCATGAGGTAAATGAATGTATACTAGTACAAAAAGGGTTTTGATTACTTTTTCATTGCTTACCCATGAAAAATCATTAATAATTTACATGGATAAAGTAGTCAGATCTGCCCATTACCTCCTTGTAATATCAAAATAGCAGCTTATTTGCTATTTTCTTATGATTTAATGGGACTTTAGCTTGGAGAAGAAGTTCCACAAAGGTTTTAGTATACTATTTGGGCCATTCTCAGCAATTGATACAAGCTTTTCAGCTGTCCATACCTTAGAGGCCTCAGAAGCTGGGTACCCTGGCTTGCTTTGATGTCTTTTGACCCCCTTAGCTATTTTCACGTCAAATAGTAATTCAGGCTTCAAGACTGATATCCACTATGGGTGTACCAAAGCTGTATGTCATAATACTGTTTTTGAAGTTCCAACATCATGGATAACACTATCCTTGCTGTATATATAACATGGGATTTCTCACATTCCCATTATTTTGGCATGGAATGGAGAAAAACAAATATTTTCACAATTCTTTGATGTGGTGTTAAATTATTTTCCATATTACCACCTCATAGAGTTGATTTAAGTTTATTCACAATATGGAGCTACCCTGGGTGAGCTTTTGTGTAGAATCCAAATCTGGCCTTGAATCTATGGATTTACTTACTTATGATTTTTTTTTTGTCTTTTCTCGAATCAAAAATTATGACTTTTGGATATATGCATGACTTATGGGTTATGCATAGCTTAAAAGTTAATTTTATGTTTATTGTGCCCTATTTAGGTATGTAAAATATATTTCAAGGATCACACTGCCTCTCTTTGATGTATTTTGTCCCCTTTAGCTACTTTCATGTCAAAAATAGTAATTCAGGATTCAAGACTGATATCCACTATGGGTGTACCAAAACTGTATGTAATAATACTACATTTTTAAGTGACACAAAAATGCTTAACACTAGTCTTAGTGTTTATGTAACATGTGATTTCTCACATTCCCATTATTTTGGTGTGAAATTGAGAAAAACAAAAATTTTCACAATTCTTCTATGTGGCATTGAAGTATTTTCCATATTACCACCACCTATAGTTAATTTAAGGTTTTTTGCTCTATGGAGCTACCCTAGTTAAATATCTGCGTAGAATCCAAATCTGGCCTTAAATGCATGAGTTTGTTTACTCAAAAAAAATTATTCATCTTTTCTTGAATCAAAAATGGTGAATTTTGAGTATATGCCTGACTTATGGGCTATGCACATTTTAAAAGTTAATTTTATCTCTATTGTGGCCTATTAGGGCATGTAAAATATTCCTCAAGGCTCACAAGTTCTCCCTAGGGGTTTTTAACAAATGTAAAATTCACTCCTATGGGTTTTAAGTGCTCTTATTAATTGCATTTTCTGATTTGATGTGAGTAAGGTGCTATGATTTCCCTCCTAAAACTACTCTAACACAGTCTTCAGGGTAGTTCCTATTGGGCTTTGGATCATATGAACATCAAATGAGAATTCATTATCTTACTGTTACAGATTTCTATACCATAAATACGCTGGTATTTTGTTCCTGGTATAAAGCCTCTTATCTTTTCATTGTCCAGTACTCAAAACTCTGGTTCAAGTCTAAAATTTTCTTTTGGAGTATGATAACTTTCCTTGTGATTTTTACAAGTGAATTGATTTTCCCTGATACACTTGTAAAGTTCTTTGCTTTAGTGGGTAGTACTTCTGTACTCCACTGATTAAAATGCTCATTAATGTAGTTTCTTTTCACTAAAGATAAGCTTTCTCCTGTGTAAATAATAGGAATATGTTTCTTTTCACTGATGGGAGCTTACAAGTCTGTTGGTGTTCCATGTATCTACCCCATCCCCTTAGTAGGTGTGACTAAGAATGTCTAGACATTCTTGGTGCGGCTATGTAGTGTTTAATTAGCAGTTCCTTGGGGGATGCCATCTTCAAGCTGCATATCTTTTATCTCCAAGTAGGTCTACTCTCCATACCCTACAATATATTTTTCCAAAGGTTCCTCTTCAATGAGTGATTCATCCCTTTGTCCTTCCCCATACTGTCAGAATCAGACATTTATTCTCTCTCTGAATCCTATTCATTTATGGTATAGATTATCAACTTGGGTTTAGCAAGGTTATCTGCATAGTGGTTGGGTGATTCACAATTGTGGCATGCATTCCTCTTCTTTTGAGTTTCTACCCCCTTGTCTCTAGGTCTATCCTTTGACTCTGGTACAAACTTGGGCTTGTCCCTGAAGTTATCCATTTTGCATTCTGGGTACCTACATATAGAGGTCCTTTTACTGACTTCTTGTGGTTTATTTGGAATATCATCCAAGTTATGCACTTTGTTGCACCCACATTTTACTGAATTCTTCAAGTCTCCTGGTAGCTTTACCAGTATTTTATGATTACTCATTTCTCTTAAAAGGTGGGTATCTATGGATTTCAGCCTCTTATATCTTTTCAGACACCACTCAAGTGGATATTCTTCCACTTTTTATCTGTCATTGTCAAAATACATAGCCTTCTGCCATACCCAGCCTTTATTGCAGTACCTCTGTATAATTTGGTTTTCCCACCAAACCCAGGGTTTCCTGCCATGTATTTCTTTCATCTCATTATACCTCATGTTGGAATGTTTCTTGAAAGCTGTGTTAAACCTGGTATTAATCCAATAAGCAGGGCTACTAGTAACATCAAGGAGAAGACTATCAATGTATTCAATAAGGTCCATGTGGCCATATTCTCCTGTAACTGAGGGTTTGGTCCAGTTAGACACTTCTGTGAGTTTTTTGAGGGCTTCTCTGTCAGATTGATTCATTTATTACCCCTCTTGGTACACATGGTCTATGTTATGTCAAGCTCATGCATCCCAAAGATTCTATCCTCTTGGTTTGGTCCAAGGGGGTACTAGAACTGAGGATTCATCCAATAATAGGCTATTGTTGGGATTGTTTCTCATTTAACTCCATTTACTCAAAGAATTTATTTGCATCGTAAGCTTTTTTATAGAGTTGGTGCTGGAGATTTCTGATGTCCCTCTTTGCTTGGTGTTGTTCCTCCAAGTTCTGGTTGAGTTTCTAATGGCCATCTCAAAATCTTACCAAATTCTGTCTAAGTTCATTCCAAGTCTTGTAGATGCTTTGGCTCTGATGGAGTTTTCCTTCTTTAAAAGTTTCAAATAATTTTGAATCAGTAGCATATTGGTGGTTGTCCATTAAATGAACTGTGCCATATTTTCCCATAAGGTGTTACCACCTATGTCACTCCTAGATGGGTCTGCAGCCAGCTTAGTATGAGTGAAAGATTTCAGTATTACTATCAAGCAATAATGTGCTAATAGTTTTCTGCACTATTTACATCAACCTGTGACTCAACCCCAAAGCACAAGCATGACAGCCAAAATACCATAAACTAATTCTAGAGTTAAATAGCACCAAAAAATCTCAAAAGGTATGAAGATAAAGAGAAAATGCACCTCCTTCCAAATGTAGAAGTTCCATAATCATAGTATAAAGAATAAAAAAGCTGCTCAGGCTCAGAGCAGTTGCTGAGAATAAACCTCAAATTTTATCTCTCATATAAGATCCAGGGAAGGAGGATGAACCCCATCAAATTGCTGTTACAATTGAAGCTCTCATTCAGGACTATTGAATGGTACTCTTCAAACTGAGCTAGCATCAAAACTACTGAAGCAATGGTGAAATTAAAGCCAAATAAGGGTGAATAAGTTATTCACCTCCCATCTAACTTCTACAATTTCAGTTTGAGATACTTGAAGTGGGGTAAGCTTGGAAAGATCACAATCAGGGCTATCCAACGGTGCCATCAATATCCCCATAGCTCATCTAGAACCAAATTCATGTAGAAAACAATTTCCATACAGGATTTAAGCAAGATCTATATTTGAATAATGGGAATTGAAAATGGTATAGATTTTCCATATTTAATGCTCCCCATAACAAATGAGGTACCATTTTGTAGACTTCATCCATCCAGGGCTACAAAATGAACCAACTTTGAGCCCAATATCTTGAAAACTGACAGAGCTATGGCAGAGTTTAAGGTTAAAATCCCACAGTTGGTCCAATACACCTTTACTTTGGGATATTTTCCCATATCGTTTAATAAGAGGTGTCAATTAGACATAGGAGCCTTTTTATATCTCAATACCACATATATTTTTTCAATCCTGGGGCCTTATACAGGTTCTGTACAGCATTCTCTGTGTCATACACATCTGAAGAGGGCTGTGTGGTCCCCAGATGAAAATTTTCACCTTGTATTGGTGGAAGCTTCCCAGATGTGGCTTTCAAACCACATCTGGGCCCAATACAGGCTTTGTTAAAGCTGCAAGCCAGTCTTTGGAAATGAAATGTTCTAGAGGACCTTTTCACCCAATTTCAGGATGACAAGGAACCTTTCTCTTCCCAAAAGAGAAATAACTATCCTTCTCTTAAATCCCTACATAGTAAAACTGTCAGAAACAGTTACACTCTTAAAAAATAACCAGGTATACCTTAAAGCTTAAGTATTGTAGATTTTATGATAATAATGCAATTGGTAAAACTGCACCAAGGGCTTTGAATAGTTCTTACCACCCCTTTTTCTCTTTTATCAAAGCCTTTACAATTCATCCTTGAGCTACTTTATTACTCTAAGTCCATGTCACAGCTATAGTTAAGGTTTTAAATACTATATTTAAGCACCTCATCATAGATTTGGCCTGACATTTTGGTGGTTTTTTGTACTTTTTGGCATAAAAAGTGAGTATTTTTTATTTTTTTCTTGTAAATTCGCTCAATATTATTATTTCCATGTTAAAATACCTGTTTAATAGAAAGAATATTACATAATTATAACATATTACTATTTTTTCCGGTGGTATATAATTTATACCACTGTGTTTCTTTATGATTTTTTGAAGTTTTTGAATGATAGTTTAATTACCACAGGCAAAATTGGTTGTGTTTTTGATCTCAAGCACTAAGTCCCTTGTAATTTCTTCTTTTTGAAATAAAAGAAAGACTCCTATACTGTAAATACCAGTTACAGAGGCATGGTTGGACATATTGATAATTTCAATTATCCATTACAGAACCACTTGTTAATGATAGGTTAATCTGTGAGATATTGGGATAAAAACAGTAGACCATCCTCCACAAACCAGTATTTTTGATGCATAATTGAGAATTTGAATTATACATCATACCAAAAGGGTACAGTATAGACATATACTGTATCAGAGGCCATTCTTAGATGTGAAAATCGCATTTTAAGAATTCTTAACTCACATAAGCCCTCATCCTTTTGTTTCAGTAGGAGAAAAATTCATACCACTTGAGAACCAGTCACAAGGCAACACACCTGTGGCACCCTCAGACACAGAAGTGCAGAAGGGGAAAGGTCAGAGGCACAATGAAAGCCTCATACCCAAAACAAAGTGGACACCAATTTCTACTCAGAGGAGAAGAAAACCACAAACCTCTGCATCCATACAAATTCAACCAAATTGACTAGCCTGTACAGGGAAGATTACAGCAATTAACCCAGTTGTAACCTCTAAAGGCAAATTTCCCAAAGTAGTTGTTAACAAAGCTCTATAAGGCACAGTAAAAGGTATATACCCTAAGAACATAAATGTTTTGACTTCTTGCAAACACTAAAATTTCCCCTGTACACTTAAGGAACCTTGAAATACCAACAAACAAGCCAGAGGAAAGACAAGGACTGTTCAGAGCCAGAACACCAGGGACTGTACACCATGGTGGATGGAAGGACACTCAGGGAAATCATGCCCACACTTTCATTCACCTTCCAATTCAGCAGAGACCTCAAACAAGAGGACTGGAAGGATATTAATAAAGTTCTTCAGCTCCACTAACTCCTAAAAAAATTAAATCCAATGGAGCATGGACAACAAGAGGTTTAACCTACCTTTGCACTTGGTAGAACTTGGATCGGGATTCCAGAGGATATGTCTCAGAGAGATACCCTTAAAAGATCTTATGGCAATAACAAAAGGATGGAATCCCAACAGGCAGTCCAAGCTCCTGGAGGAAAGGGCATCCAGTATAAGATAGAATCAAGCCACTATCAAAGCAATAGAAGAAAAACTGAAGCAGACAGAGCATACTCTTATTCCCTCAGGCTCACATGGAGTAACCCAACCAGAATACCCAGTAGCTTCACACCATTCAGGAACCAGCAGATAAGTGAACAAAAATAAGCAATCTTCACAATCCCAGGTACTTTCCAGGATAATACAAGTATCAAAAGGGAAAAAAAAGAATTTTTTCAACCAGAAGAAGGAAGAGTCAGACCCCATGATTCAGAAGCTGTTGGATGTTGTTAAAGAAGTGCACAAGAGCCAGAAATATCTGTAAATACTCTTAATAAAATCAGAATCCCTTCTGAGACAAATAAAACCCCCACTCAAAATGAAAATAGTGTTTTTACACCTGAGAGTAACATGAAAGAAATGAAATGTGGTTAAAAATGTCCCAATTAACAGAATAAACTCAAGGAAATTTTTCAAAGCTACAAGACAACAATGAAATGTTGCAATAATTGACAACTTTACAACAAAAAACCATTGAAACTCTTTAGGAGGGCCATGCTAAGATAAGCAAAGCCTCAGAAGAGACTAACAAAATACTAAACCAAGTCTTAGAGGAGAAATACCACTTCAAAAGGGACAGGGAATTGCTGACTCAAGAAATGAACAAATTGTTCAATGTCTTCCAAAAAATGAAGCTGCAATCACTGGGAAATGTTTTTGATAATACTCCATACCACCAAGAAGACATCAAACCAGATGGCTTGTTGGACAATAATTAAATATCCCCATCAAAATATTAAGATGGATATGAAATGACTTATTCAGAGAAGGAATCACTGAAAAAGCTTCTAGAGGCCTCAAGCTGACCAAATCTTTCTGGTGTAGGAGGATATGAAGATATGTATCTCATTGATTATATTGATGGACTCTTCATTGATATGCTAAGTATACCAGATTACTGGATTAAAGCCAGACTAAAGACCGCATTCAAAGGAAATGGGAGTATTTAGTACACATAAATGAGATAAATCCATGGTAAAAGAGTTAAATAGTCCAGAAGTACAGTAATGGTACTTTTATACGGCAAAAGACCAGTTCATTTGAAAATTAAAGATACTCAGTGGACAAAGACTCTTATGAGCCGCTTCTTAAACAGTCTAAATGACTTGAAGCCATTGATCCTAATATGAACATCCAAATGAGGAGCTAAAAAATCTTGACACAAATTCCAGGAGAACTAGACCATGCAATAAAATGCAGGTGCAATAAGAACTGCACTCTAGATGACATTTCAGACACTATAAAAGATGTAAGGAAGAGGACAAGTATAAGGAAATATTCCCCATATAAAAGCAACAGTTTCAGAGAGAAGCAACCTTTCAGGGTTGAAAATGAAGACAATCCCAGAGAAAAAATTGCAGAAGTTACGAAAAAGAAGAACTCTTGTCACAATTGTGGGTCAACAGACCATTATTCAAAAAACTTTCTAAAGGCTAAGAAAAAAAATCTATGCCATTGAGAAAACCCAGAGTAACAAATCCAGGAAGAGGAGTCTTAATCTGACTCTATGGGTTATTCCATAAGAGAAAATTCTGATGAGGACCAAGATCCAATAGAGGAATTTCTGGTGGAGTACCAAGAGGAAACACAACTATAAATTCAGGAAATACATTTAGAGGCAGGCCTACCACAAGACACTTGAAATAAAAATTTGTGCAAGCACACAAAAAATGCATGGACCTTCCTAGTCACACCAACTAATGGAACGGCATACATTCATGGAACAGCCACTAAAATTACTGTTTTTATCCACAATTATCAATATCAATTTATCATTTACAGTTGTGCAGACTGATTAATAGTGGCCAGAGAATATCTGGACAAATACTTCCCAAGTTGGGAGAAGAAACTCTTTTCAACCAAGCCAATTTTTTTAAAAGTTCATTGGGAAAGATTACATGAATTGGTACTATTATCAAAGAGATAATTATTCCCCACAGGGTAGGTAATATCAGACTTAACCCAGAGTTTGTAGTTCTTGAAGATACCCGCATCCAAGGTTTTTTACTGGTAACAGACTACCAAAGGATTTATGGCATTGATATTTACAATATCAAAAACAGGAATATCAATATAGGTACAAAAAATGAAAAGAAATTTTCACTTGAAATATACCAGTTTTCTAACCAAGACCCCCTAGAAGAATTACTTAATTAATTAAAAGAGGGACAATTCATTGGTAACCTCACAAATTAACAGAAAATTTGTTTACTTAAAATTCTGAGGAAGAACAGACCAGATTTTTCTATAGGGGAAGAAACCTTGGGAAAAATTGGAGGCCATAATATAAAGCTATATCTGGAGGTGGGAAGACCTTATCCCCCAATTCTTAGAAGACCTCAATACACATAACTTATTAAAACTAGGAAGGAAATTGAAAAACATTTCAATGAACTCTTTGACATGGATTTCATCAGAAAGATATGATATAATAAAATAGTGAAAGTAACCACACCTGTCCTCATCACTTGAAATGATGGCAATTCTAGGTTGCGTGGAGACTTAAGAGCAATGAAAAACTATACCAAACTTGACAAGTACCCTATACAAAAGATACCCCATGATCTAGATAATCTGTCAAAAGCCAAATACATCCCCAAGATTGATTGTATGAAATGCTTCCCCCAAAATGGAGTTGAACAAAACTCCATGAAATTACTCACAATTATATTCCACATGGCTATATATGAGTATAAAAGGATGCAATTTGGAATCAAGAATGTTCCAGCCCACTTCTCAAGGATGATCGACCCAATATTTTATTAGTATAGATTGGAATTCTGGATGGTAGTATATATTGACAATATCATTATATACTCAGAAAAATTAGAATACCATTTGCAGTAAATAGACAGAGTCTTAAGCAAATGCACACCCATCAATCTGGAAATTTCACTTAAGGAGTGTAATTTTGGCCAACAGGAACTATTGTAACTAGGACACAAAGTCTCAGGCCTTATCCTGGCCATAGATAAGAGAAAAGTAGCAGGAGTACTTCAAAAGCCAGTACTAAAGAACATCAAAGAGATGAAATCCTTCCTTGTATTTGACATCTACTGCAGAAACCACATCAAAACATTTCCCACATAGCTTATAGCTTATATGAGTTATGTTCAAAAGAGGTACTTTTTGAGATTACCAAGGAGGGGAGGGAGTCATATGAGAGGATCAAACATGAACTCACACATGCACCTTTCCTAATGCTACCTTACTTTTAATTACTATTCAAGCTTTACATAGATTCAGCTTGCAGTAAAGGATTAGGGGCAGACCTTCACCAAAGACAAATTGTAGATGTTGAACCAAAGGAATGGGTAATATGTTACATCTCCAGGAAACTGGATTATTCAAAGTCCAGGTATGGAGAAACACAGACTGAATCTTTATGTTTGTTTGGGCCATAGAAAGCTCCATTAATATTTGGAGGGTGCAGACTTTGAAGCTTACACAGACTTTACTGCACTCCACTCTTTGCTCAACATGAAGACTACTAATATAAACATGTTGAGGTGGCAAATATCCATTCAGGAGTATAGAGGAAACATGACCATCATATAAAAGGAGGTTAAAAGCCACAATAGTTCTGATAGCCTCAGAATATTTCCATTGGACCATCTCAAAAGCAACCCAGGTTATGACCCAGAAGAAGCTGCCAAAATTTCTATCCACTTCATGGAAATAGATAGGAGGAAGAACATCAGATTCTCCAAATGGGCACCAGGAAGTGGTACCCCAGATACTCATCAAATTAAACTAGAGGATACAGAAACCTCTATATTGGGAATATGCTCCTCTGAACATCACAATTAATTTCTCATTCAGTTATTAAAACTTATGTCAAACACAAACAGTGTAGCATATTGTTACAACTCCTTCAGCAAAAATACATGTGCCCAGAACTTGAATCTCAGTTAGAAGAGCCCTTGTTGAGGTAATTTAAGTAAAATAAATTTTTCCTTATAGATAGACTTCTTTATCACAGAGAAAATAACACTAGCACCCTCACAGTGATTGACAGGGACCATATCTCCCTGATCCTGCAAGAATGCCATGCCTGCCCCTACATGGGACACATGAGTCAAGACAGGACAACAGAGAGGGTGGAAAGAACTGCTTGCTGGCCTCAATGGGATCAAGAGTTGAGTTAATACATCAACACCTGTGAAAGATTCCAGAAGTCAAACAGGAAACATGGGAAAAGTATGAGCTAATTAATCACATACAGGAACACCTACACAAGTGGGAAAGCATTAACATGGGCTGGGTCACAGGACTTGTCCCCGGAGGCAAAGAAAGCTTCAATTCTTGCTTAGTCATAGTAGACATAAATAGGAAAAGTGTCAAATGCCTACAATCCCATAAATAGGACACAGCTTCAGACACAGAATTGTTATTCTGGAATAAAATCATAGTTACATTTGAGCTCCCCAAACTCATAATTAGTGATAGAGACCCAAATTTCACATTGGAATTTTGGACTAACTTCTAGGATATTATTGGAACTAAACTGCCATTTTATACAGCTTACCATCCACAGACAGATGGCCTAGATGAAAGGATGATGCAAAAAATGGAGGACATCATCAGAATATTCTGTGCATATGGAATGGAATATATGGACCATGAAGGGTATCCTCATGACTTGTTTACACTTCTACCATCAATACAACTGGCTTATAATACCAGTCAGCACTTTACCACAGGAAAATCACCCTCACTGGTAGAGAAAGGGTTGAGTCCCTAAATTCCTGCTGATACCTTGAAGAAGACCCTTCTGACTATCCACCCCACTACCAAATACTTCCATGATGTGTGGAAGAGGGAAGCTGATACATCTGTAAGCTGCATAGCTGAGGCAAAAGAATAAAACAAACAGAGTTATGACAAGACCCAAAAGGAACCAGACTTCAGAAAAGGGGACCAAGAATTAGTGTCTACTCTGGATTTCAACAACCTCAAAGGCCCAAAGAAAATGAGAAACTAATTTGTGGGACCATTCACTATCATTTTAGTGATAGGTGACACTGCAGTGGAGGTCAGACTCACAGAAGAACTCTCTAAGAAACACCCAGTGTTCCCAGTGAGTTTAGTAAACCCTTACAGCCAAACAGGAGAGGATAGGTTCCCCTCCAGAAACAATATAAAAACTCTACAGGACATAATGAAAGTAGAGGACTCCCCTGGCCCAGTTAAAAGGTTCATGAAGGCCAGGAAGATAAGACTTAACAGCAAAGAGCATAGATGATATTTGGGCAGATTTAAGAAACAAACAGAAGATAAAGATAAATGGTTGGCAGAAGATTCCATACCAGATGGAGAGCTTCACCTGAGATTATTCAGAGCCTCCATGAGGGCTGAAAAGTCTTATCAATTATGAGAATGTTTTAGAGGGAGGGTATGTCAGCCTGTGACTCAACACCAGAGCACAAGCATGACAGCCAAAATACTATAAACCAATGGAAAAAGAAAATACCACCAGATCATGGATTGCAGCCAAAACATATCAAAAGGTATCAAAATGAAGAAGAAGCTCAACTACTTTCAAATATACAAGGCCCATAATCATACAACAAAGGATGAAATAGTTATTCAGGCTCAAAGAAGCTTCTGAGAATAAACTTTAAATTTTACCTCCAATCTAAAAGCCAGAGAAGAAAGCTGAACCCCATCAAGTTGGTGTTAACAATTGAATTTCTCAGTGAGGGCTATCCAATGGTACTAGCCAAGCTGAGCTAGAATAAAAACTAAAGAACTTGTGACCAAATTAAAGCCAAATAAGGGTGAATAGGGCATTCGCCTCTCATCTAACTTCCACAGGCTTAGTGGGAGCTACTTAAGTTGGGTTCATATTGAAGGAGCACACATATATGGGATATCTGATGGTGCCATTAATTTCCTCATAAACCATCTAGAACCAAAGTTATTTAGCAAACAAGTTTCATACAGGATTTGAGCAAAATCCCTATTTGGATAATGGAAATTGAAAGTGGTATAACTTTGCCATATTGAATGCTACCCATACCAAATGAGGTATAATTGTGTATACCCCATGCAGCACTACGCAAATAAGCAACTTTGAGCTCAATATCTCTAAAAATGACAGAGCTATAGAATATTTAAGGTTAAAACCCCATGGTTGGGCCAATAAAACTTTACTGTGGGATACTTTCCCATATCTTTTGATATGAGGTGTCAATTATACAAAGGAGCCTGTTTATCCTTTAATACCTCATAGTTTGTTCAATCCTGGGGTCTCATACAGGTTCTGTACAGAATTCTACATGTCATACCTTATTCTCTTTGATTATGTCTTACCGCTCTTCTGGAAACTTATTCTGTCTGTTGGGGTTCCAGCCATTCATGCTTTGAAGCAGTTCAACCCAAGTCATGTCTCTAATACATATCTTCTGAGTGGGTGTTCCATATTCTGCAAATTGAGTTGCTGAGTTTTATCTGTCCCTCTGCTTGCACCATTGTAATATTTTCTTGAGCTTTTTATCTCAAGAATTTGGTCCAGTTATCTCCAATCCTTTGCTTGAATGCCTCTGTTGAAAGTGAGCTGGAATGGCATGGTTGGGAGGATATCTTGTAAATTTTTTCCATCTTTGATTACTGTTTCCATTAATAGATCTTCTTCCTCTTCTGGCTGGTTTCTTGGTATTCCAAGGTCTCTGAGGTGCTCAGGGAAAATCTTAATCAGTTTTTGGCTTGAAGTAAAAGACTTTATGTTCAAGATTATTTACCTTTTAATGTGCCTTGTAAAAATGTGTGGTCTACTACCTTGGAAAATTTTTCCTTCAGAGGTTATAACAGGAATAATAACGGCTGTTTTTACATCACAAACAACCAGATAAATTTTACCTGAAGGTGTATTTCTGGATCTTTGGGTGCTTGAAGTTTCTATAGATGTCCACTTCTTGTTGTAAATGTGGACTTCACTTTTCCTCTTGCCTTTGTTCTTCTGCATGTGGTCTGTGGTGTCACCAGGGGACAGAGAGGGGTTCCTCTTGGACTATGTTTTGAATAGATTTTTTTTCTTCCACTGAAAGAAAAAAGGCATTCAGATAAGTCAGCTATACTGGTTTTTATTTTTATCTCACAGCACAGGTGAAGAAAAAGTAAGTTATTGTCAGCCTGTGACTCAAAACCAGAGCACAAGCATGACAGCCAAAATACCATAAACCAATGGTATAGCCAAAATACCACCAAAACATGGAACTGAGCCAAATTAGCTCAAAAGGTATCAGAAGAAAGAGGAAACTCACCTCTTTCTGAAAATATAAGTCCCATCACCATAGGACAAGAAATAACAAAGTTATTCCTGCTCAAAGTTATTGCTGAGAATAAACCTTAATTTTCACCTCTCATCTAAAATCTAGAAGGAGAGGCTTAACCCCATCAAATGGGTATTCAAAATGAAGCTCCAAGCCAGGGCTATCTAATGGTGCTAGCTAAACTGAGCTAGCACCAGTATTACTTGAGTTATGGTCAAATTCAGACCAAATAAGGGTGAACAAAACACTCACCTCTCATCTAACTTTTACAGTTTTAGTGTGAGATACCTAAAGTGGGGTCTTTTTGGAAATAGCACAATCAGGGCTATCTGATGGTGCCATCCATTTTCTCATAGCTCAACTACAACAGAAGTTATTGGCCAAACAAGCTTAATACAGCTTTTGCCCAGACCACGCCAATGTACAAAAATACTTGTACATGAGATAACTTTGTCATATTTAATGATAACCATGTCAAGTTGGGTCCCATTGTGTAGAGCTCATACAGAGCTATTCAATGAACCGATTTTGAGCTTGATATCTCAAAAACTGACAGAGTTATGACCATTTTAAGGTCAAAATCCCACCTGCTGTCAGATACAGCCTTACCATGGGATAATATCCCATAACCATGAATATGAGGTGTCAAATAGACAAAGAAGCATTTTTTTACTTCAATACCTCATATGTCAGTCAATACTGGGGTCCCATACAGTTTCTGTACAGCATTCTATGCGTCATACATGTCAGAATCAGGCTGTGAGGTCCCCAGATGAAAATTTTCACCCTGTATTGGTGAAAACTTCCCAGATGTGGTTTCAAAACCACATCTGAGCCCAATACAGGGTATACAGGTTGTTTGCAAACCACAATCCTGTCATAGAGAGTGAAAAATCTTCACTTCCTCTATGTGGAAAGGTCCAGCAGCCTTTCCACCTCAATTTTAGGATAAAAGGAGGGCTTTTCACAGCCAAAAGCCTTTCCTCATCCTGCTCTTGAATACCCTACGTAGTAAACTGTCAAAAACAGTTTTACTCTTGGGTAATAAACAGGTATAATTATATATTTAATTATTGTAACTCTTATTATAGTAACTCAACTGGTAAGATTGAACCCTGGGTTCTCAATAGCGCTCACCACCACTATTTTCTAATAGTAGAACCCTTTAAATATATTATAAATCATCTTTAAAATCAAAAACCCTTATCTTTAATCAATTTTCTACGTGTCACAGTCATAATTCTAGTTGTAAATACTCTTATTACCACTTCAATATAGACTCAGCCTGACAGTTATCATTGATAACTTGGAATGAAATTTGAAATTTTAAAAAACATATTTTTCAAGTATGAAAATAACTTCAAAAATTGAAATTATTGATTTTTTGAAGTTGAATTATGTAAAAGATATCTTTTGAAGCTCTTATTTATAGCTCAAAATCTATCACAACCATGGATAATACCCCTTTAACAATTATATGGAATATCAATGCCATATCCCTTTTGTGGGAACTTGGCCAAATAGGCCAATTTCACTTTTATGGCCTTTATGCTCATTTCATCAACTTGGGCCAACCTTGCTTCTACACCATCATCCTGCGATTCTTGGAAATTTTGAGAATTTCCCATTCAATAGTGGAAAACAGCCCAAAATTCTGTATTATGATTTTTAAGCAATTGGCGTACTTTTGCACATTTTGTGCATTTTTGCACATTTGGAAATTTTATTCCATATTGCATTTTAATACATGCAATATGCTTAAATGGCTATATAAGGCCATTTGGGGCTTAATTTCAAGATTTGCACATTTTACACAAATACAATTTTACAGCCCTTTGGACTTTCTTTGGCCAAAAACCCAAAACTTTCCATAAAAAAGCTCTGCATATTATGAATCCACCCAAACTCCTTTTTCCCTCTTTCCTCCTGGCATTAATTCAAAATACCTTTGGCAAATTTTCATCTTTAATAACCAAAAGGTCTATAAATGGTGTTATACACCATTATGCACCTTTTTCACCAGAAATCCAATGGTGCCAATATCAGAAGGTTATTTCAACATCTCATCACAACAAGGCATCAAATAATCCAGAGGATTCATCAAGGCTTAAGTGCAAGTTTATTCTCAAAAAGCAATCACACTATCAAGTAGCCATTGGTTATTTTCAGTTATGAAGCATTCCACCAAGGGAATACTGACAGTTCATTCTCAAGGGATATTAAAGAGGTAATCTGAAAAACATTTCTCAATTTTCATATCTCCATCAATACAACTTGTCAATCACATTCATTTCCATACATTCTTGTTTCATAGAGACCTGTATTTAAACCCAACACTTTGGGAAGATCATTCAATTCAGTTCATTTCCCATTTTATCAGAGTATACACTTCATCATGCAATCAATACAGACCAGCTGTCAGCCTGAAGGAGCGAAGCTCTCAACCAATCATATATACCAGCCTCATTTTCAACCCTGTGTAACAACCATGGCAATTCACCCCCTTGGACTTCAATATGGCATATCCATGCCATGTCCAATATATGGCAATTTGGCCATATCCATATATAATTGGCCAAATTGGCCATCTCACCTCATTTGGCCTTTTATGGCCATTTCATCATCTGGGCCCAACTTGGGCCCTTCACCGTCATCAGGCCTTTCCTGGCCTTTCTCTACCTTTTGGGCAATTTTGTTATTTCCCAGTCAACAGGGGAAATACAGCCCAAGAAGCTGTATTTGGCTTTAAATACAGTTTCTGCGCATTTGCGCATTTGCGCACTTTTGCGCATTTTTGCGCTGATACAGTTTTAAAACTGTATGAGCTGTATTTGGCCAAATACCTCAAAAGACACTCTGACACCTCTGAAGCCCTCCAAAACCAATTTTCACCAATATCCTCCTGGCGTCATCTCTGAAGACTTATGGCCATTTTCAACCTCCAATAACCAAAATGCCATATATGGTGTTATACACCATTATGCATCTTTTTTCAGAAGCAATCCACTGGCGGAAATATCATCTGCTTATTTCAATTTTCCATCAGGCCATCCAGTCACATCAGCAAGAGGATTCATCAAGGCTCAAGGGCAAGTGTCAAAACCTCAAATACCAATGACGCCATCGAGAAGCCATTGGTTATTCTCACTCCAAGTATTTCTTCCAAGGGAATACTGTTAATTCATTCTCAAGGTGTATTCAAGAGGCAATGCCAAAAGAAGTTGTCAAGTGTCAAAGCTCCACTCAATCCATCTTGGCAACCATATTCATTTCAATACAGTCTGGATCCATCAAGAAATGTATTTCATCTTCAAGCATGGGAAATTCATTCAACCCAATTCAATTTCAATATTAGCCAGCTGTATCAATTCCCAAAACAATCAATACAGCCTTAAGGATCAATACAGATCAGTTTTCAGCCTGAAGAACTCAAGCTCCCAACTTTTCACATATACCGGCTACCCTTTCCACCCTGGGGGGTTTTCCCCAGTTAATTAATATACTTTGATTTTATTTTATCTTTATTTTCTTTTCATTTTAGTTAAGCAAATACTGATATTATTAAGTCAGTCATTTAGCACCTTTCTCTTTTCTCTTTCCTTGCCTGTCAATGGATATTTGGTGGTCATATCCTTACTAATTCCATTATTCATTTTTGGCAGGTTGAAACAGTGATTAAGGACTTCCTTGGTTGGCTCTTTGGCCATTTGGCTTCCCTTTCCTCTTTTGCATCTCATCTTGTACCTGAATATCTTTTAGAGGAATTCATTCTTATTATTTTTATTCTTTATTCTTTGGAGTCTTCCAAGTGAGTTCCCTGATTTCTGAGTGCCAGGCCACCCTTGTATTTCTGTCCAAGAGCCCCTGTGACACCCTGGGAGTTTTTCCCCCAGTTAAGTAATATAATTTCATTTATTTCTATCTTTATCTTTTATCATCTTGATAGTGAATACTGATATTCTTAAGTCAGTAATTTTCACCTTTTCTTTCTTTCTTTGTCTGTCAGTGGAGAGTTGGTGGTCATATCCTTACTAATTGAATTGTTCATTCTGGAAGGTTGAAAAAGTGATCAAGTACTTACTTGGTTGGCTCTTTTGCCATTTGGCTTCCTTTTCTCTTATTGCATCTCATCTTGTACTTCCATATTTTCTTAGAGAAACTTTATTCTTTCATTTTATCTTCTTCAATATTGAAGTCTGCCAAGTGAGCTCCCTGATTACTGAGTGCCAGGCCACTCTTGCTTTCCCCAAGAGCCCCTGTGACAAAAACATTATCAAGATTAAACACAAACTTTATACATAAGAAATGACTTCAAAAATTTAAATTACCAATTTTCACATCCAATTATGACAAAATATAATTTGAATTATGATTTATTACTTAGAATATAATTTATCATTGAAAATATATTTATAATATACAAACACAATGGATTTACTTAAAAATTGAATTTGTCAATTTTTTATGTCAAAAAATGGTTAAGATTAATTTCTTTTGATTGTTATTTATAGCTTAAAATGAATTTTCAATTTAAAAATATATATCAAAACTTAAATTATCACTTTTTAACATCAAGAAATAATCATAGGAAGTTAGAGTTATTATTTATATCTTCAAGTCAATTCTAATATCATATAATGAATTTTAATTTTAAAAAATTGATATTAAAATTGAAATTATCAATTTTTATGTAAAAAAATAATAAAAATCAATTTTTGGTTATTATTTACAACCTGAAATGAATTATTATATTTGAAAATGAATTTTTCAATATAAAGAATGATATAATGTTTTAACTTGTCAATTTTTACATTAAAAATCATTGAAATTATTTCTGAAGTTATCAATCATAATTTCAAATAAATTTTAAATATAACAATTGATATAAAGATTGAAATTATCAATTTTTATTTCAATAAAAAACTGAAAATATATTTTGAGTTATTATTTATTACTTAAAGTAAACTATAATTTTTGAAAATAAAATTAAATATAAAAATTGATATAAAAATGGAAGTTATCAATGTTACATGAAAATAATAAGACAAAACAATAATATTCTACTGAATATTACTGAAATTAATATTCTATTTATATAGATATACATGTGGGAATAGTGAAGAATTTCCACTTCCGCAGACTGGTCTGTGGCTTTCAAATAGCCTGTATACTCGGCAATGGGCTTAGATGTGGTTTTGAAACCACATCTGGGAAGTTTTCATCAATACAGGGTGAGGATTTTTATTTGGGGACCATATAGCCCCCTTCTGACATTGATGACACATAGAATTATGTACAATACCTGTATGGGGACCCCATACAGGTCAAACTATGAGTTATTTAAGGATAAACAAGTATCTTCATGGAATTGACACCTCATAATCAAGGCTATGGGATATTATCATACAGTAAAGAGGTATTGACCAAACTGTGAGACTTAAACCTTAAAACTTCAATAAATTTGTCAGTCTTCAATATTCTGAGACCAAAATTGGTTCATTATGTATCCCTGAATGGGGTATACACAATGATACCTCATTTGGTATGGGTAACATTAGATATGGCAAAGCTACGCCACTTTTAAATTCCATTGTTCAGATATGGAGTTTGTTTTATCCATACCTTTTTCTCTAGATGAGCTCTGAGGGAAAGGATTACACCATCAGAAATACCTGATTTTAATTGTTCTAAAAAGACCTTCCTTTAGGTGTCTCATACTAAAACTGTAGACGTTAGCTGAGAGGGGAATATTTTATGGGTGTTGGTAAACACACGTAAGCCCTTACGTGTGTTTACCAATTTATGGTAAAAACAGGTAAGTTTCTGGTAAAATCACGTAAGTGACCTTAATTTTCAAAGAAAATTCCTCAGGCTCAGTTTTGAGGATTTTTTTAATTTTTTTTTGCCACATTTTTCCCGACTTGGCATGTCAATAAGCACAAATTTTTTCAAAATTTTTTTTTTGCCAAATTTCACAAATTTGGCCAATATGCCAAAATGGCATTTTTTTTCAAAAATTCATTTAAAATCTTCCCACTTATGAATTTACTTAATTTTTTTTCAAATGAAGGGTTCAATTTGAAGAATAAAGCACCAGAATCCCATAATTTTGGGAATTTTTTTGGTTGGGACAAGTGAAGGCGCAAAAAGGGTTTTTTTTCAAATGTTTTTTCCCGTCATTGTAATATGCCTATTTTTAAAAGGTGAATTTAATAACTTCCCACTTATGAATTTCCTTCATTTTTTTTTTAAATTAAAGGGTTCAATCTGGACAATAAATAACCAGAAGCTCATGAATTGGGAAATTTTTTTGGGTGGGACAACAAGTGAAGGCGCAATGAGTGTTTTTTTTTAACTGTTTTTTCTCTTGTGTGTAATATGAATATTTTCAAGTACAAAAGCTCCACAAGTTTGATAAAAAATGAGACTGAGGTGGGATTTAAGCAATAAATATGACTGAGGAGGGGGATAATTGGCATAAATTGTATATACAAAAATCATTCAATCAGAATCAACCTCCAAAATAGTGGGTTTTTTCTGAGAGGGGGGAGGAAGATTGGACAAATACAACATTCTGTGTTTCTTAAATTTATCAGCCCACCCCAGGGCTTGTGGTTGGGCATGAATCTCCCAGTTCACAGTAATGGGGGGGACAGGATAAACTTTAGGAATGATGATGTCCAAAGGAACAAAATGAGCACAACTATTCAAGAAGCAGATGAAAATGGGGGGATTATCATTTGGAGGACAGAAATAAGGGAAAAAAGAAAAAGATTGGGCTGTGGAATAAAAGAAAACTGGTCTTTTATACTTATTTGCAATTGGATCCCCCATGTCAGGCATGGACATCCACTTGCTTTTTGGAGCCTGGCCAACATCTTCATGCCATTCAATTCTTTCCAAATAAGAGGATACTGAGGGAATTAAGGTGTTCATGGCTTCATAAAGGTCTTGATTTTGTTGAATTTCTTAATCCAAGTCACCTCTGACATCAGCCCATTGATCTTGAGTCTTGTAAATGAAGTGGGATACTGTTCTGTAGCCACAGTTTCCATCACCCTGGACATTGATGGCCTTGAAGGTGTATTTCAATATAAACTTGGGCAAGTCTTCTGAGCCAGTTATCTGATAAAATAAGTCCAAAAAATGAATAAATATCAAAATAAACAACATAAAATTACATTAAAAAGAATCAGAAACTCACAAACAGCTTGGAGCATTCATCACTTGTGTGATAGTTGCTTTGACAATGCTCACAGGTCAAGTCAATTTCATCATAGATATTCAAACTGGTGGCAGGCTTGTGTGATTTTCTTTGTGATGTTTTTCTTCCAATTGCCAATCTTCTTTACCTTCTAAGGGTTACTTCTGATTTATTGAATTCAGTTGCTGAGGGTAGTGAATCTGATGAACTGATGGATTTAGATAATGAGTCCTCAGAATCTTCAGAATCTTCAGATGAGTCCACTTCCATAATTGGAGAGGGGACATTTGACTGGGATCTTGAAGTTGTTGTGCTGGTCACTTTTGATGGGGGTCTTCCTCTTCTCTTGGATTGACTTTCAATAATTTCAAATCTTGAACGTTCTCTTTTGTTTTTATTTTTGGCTCCTTGGGGTCTTCCACGGATATTCTTGCATTCTAGAGGGTCTTCATAATATTGATCATCCTCTTGACTCTTGGGAATTTGATCAAATGGGACTTTTCCAGTCAAAACATCTTGAAAATGTTGGAGTATTGGAGTGATTTCTGCCATTGGTCTTTGGAACAGGTCTTCCCCAATGTCTTCAAATATTTTCTTGGCTTCATTCTTTCTTTCTTTTTCAACACTTTGATCATTACCTTGAAAACCAGTCTGAGAAGAATATGACAAATAAAATCAGTTAATAAGAAAAAAAATAATAAGAAGAAATTCAAAAACCCTCACAGGCAAATTCAAATGCCATTGAGGATGGAAGTCTGATAATTCAAGCCTTTGGCGCTTGGCAAATGCCTTTTGGGTCTTATGCTTGCAAGGAATGCCTTTATAATTGTTGTATTTGTTGGTGCATTTTTCATTTGGAGGAAAATTTGTTTTGAAATTTTCAAAGGCAATCTGAAGAGCATAATGAGACACCTTGCCATTGAGGGCACAGATGTGTGGAGGAAGATTCTTGAAATGGACAATCATTTCTTTGGAGATTCTGTTGATAATTTCAATAAATTGTTTTCTGAATGCCATGTGGAGAGCCCTGACTACCTCCAGGAGAGTACCAGTGGACTTTTGTAGCCAAAGTTTAACCATGGGATGGGCACCTTAAACTCTGGAGGTGGATCCCACACCCAGGTGGCAATGGTGGTTGGTCCAGGCTGGCACATAATACTCCTTTAGAGGAAGCCAGGTATTTTCCAAATACTGCAAGACCTCAGCATCTTTAACTTGCTTTTGAAGCTTCTTCCAGTTTTCTTTGAAAGACTTTTCAGTGGGTGAAAACATAAGCTGAGAAAAGAATCCCAAAGTCATTAATAAAGACAATAATAAGAAAAAAAGTGAAATAAAATGAAATAAAGTGAAGAAGTATATTACTTGATTCCAAAGGCCCATAAAATTTTCAAAATCAATTCCATGACCAATTTTCTTCATGAAATGAGCAGATGCATCCTTGTTGATGTGCCAAATGCATAGCATGACTTTGGAGTCTGGGAAGAGCTTCTTAATAGAGTTTTTCAAGGCCAGATCCCTGTCAATAACAATAACTGGAGGGGGAACAAGATTGGTGTTGTTGAGGACCTTTTCAATGTATTGATTTAATGCCCAAGTATATGAAGTTTCATTTCCATTCTTCATCAAACAAAAAGCCCCAGAAAAGGTCTTATTTGTTGAGCTGAATCCAACAATATGAAAAAGGGGCATTTTGTACTTATTGGTTTTATAAGTACAATCCATAAGAATGACATGAGGAAAGCCATGAAGAAGTTTTATGGCCAGGGGGTGAGTAAAAAACAAGGAGGTAATGTGTCCCTCAGAATCCCTTGCAGAGGACCAAACAAAATTTTCTTCTTTGAGAGTGTCAATAAGAGCATCAATGGGCCTTCTGCCTTGCAGTTTGTCTTTCTTGATTTTCTTGACTTGGTTATAAATGTCTTGAAGGATTACAGACCTGTCAGACTCCCTCTGGCTGCATAATTGGGCCTGAATTTTCCTTGGCATGAGCAGTGATGCAGACATTTGAGCAATTTGGGATCTTTCTTGCTCATTGAATTTCCTGAAAGCAGGATGTGCCATGATATTTTCAGTGGCATCATGGCTATGTTGAGGATTTTTGACTTTAAGAGTCCAAGTGGTACTCTTGGCATATTTCCTGGCATAAAGTCTAAAAGGACAGTCAAGCTTTCTTGAGGTGACTGTTTTGGAGGGGCTTTTGTTGGGATTTGGGGTGCCAGACCTGTCATAACATATTTCAATTTGGTTGTGGGTCATATTGGACCTCAAGGTGGACACAGTATACCCCTGAGCCCTGGCAACATTATGCACATGTTGCCAAAGAAGCTCAAGGGTCTGAAATTCACCTTCAGTGGGGGGTTGAAGCATTTTTTTTAATGAAAATTATGTATAAAAGTAAAAAAAAGGGGGATTTGGGGGATTTGGAATGGGGTAAGAACCTTTCAAAATGTGAAAAAGAGGTGAAAAAAGGTGTGAAAAATGAACAGAAGTGGTTAAGAGTGACAGAAAGTGGTTTAAATGTGGGATTAATTGATGAGGGATGGTAAAAAATTGAAAATTGAGAGGCTTGAAAGCAGGTTGTTGTGGTGGAAAATGCAGTCTTTGGGGGAAAAAAAGAAAAAAAGTGTGAAAAGCTTTGCAAAATGGCTTTGGTAATGCTGTTTCTCCAAAAAAAACAATGGTTTGGGGTGGGGATAATGTGGATTATTGGGGTGTTTGGGCTTGTTTTTTTTTGGGGGGGGGCTGGGCAAAAAAATCTGAAACAATTTGGAGTTAGAGAGGTTTTGTGTGGAAAAAACCTCTTTTGGGCATGTTTTGGCCCAATACAGGCCCAATGGTGTTTCATTTTTAATTAAAAATGGGCCCAGGGCACCCCTTACGTGTTTTTACTAAAAACTTACGTGTTTTTACCAAATTATGGCCAAAACACGTAAGTTTTTAGTAAAAAAATGTAAGCTCTTACGTGTTTTTACCAATTTGCTTACGTGTTTTTACCAATACCCTATTTTATTCACTCTTATTTGGCTTTAATTTGGCCATAACTTCTATAGCTTTGATTCTAGCTTAATTTGGCTAGTACAATTGGATATCCCTGTCTGAGATCTTTTATTCAAACACCCATTTTATGGGGTTCAGCCTTTTTCTCTGAATTTTGGATGAAAGGTGAAAATTAAGGTTTATGCTCAGCAATTGCTTTGAGCCTGGATAACTTTGTTATTTTTTTCCCTATGATTATGGGAGTTTTATATTTGGAAAAAATTGCATTTACTCTTTCTATCAATACCTTTTATGAGCTATTTTGGCCCAGTTCCATTTTTGGTGATATTTTGCTCTAACATTTTTTATGGTATTTTGGCTGTCATGCTTGTGCTCTGGTTTTGAGTCACCTGCACAACTGTAATTTGTTGGAACCTCATAATAATATGGCTAAGCTGGCATCAATCTCAATTTGTAAGCTTGATAAGTTTCCCACTCTTCTTTTGGGTCTTGACTGTTGTGATTTTTTAGCAGAAAAAATGATTGTACACCATCATTAAATGAGTTTCAGAATGTTTGGAATTGATGCAAAAAGAGAGCCCCGCTTGACACATTCCTACAAGCAAAGCTTAGGTCTCAATGTTTAGAGAAGGAATCTGCAAAAACAGGAATCAAAAAAATAACTTTTATAATTTCAAAAAAAAATGTACTTTGTTGAAGAGGCAAAGATTAAAAAAATTTGAGTGAAAAGGATGTCAGAAAGAAGGATAAGGGGATGGATGGTGATAAATGACAATTGCTGATGGTATTTTATATCAGTTCAAGGGATGGTCATCTTATCGCGTGAGAGAAACAAGAGAAGTGAATGTAATGACAAACATCAAAACAAGATCAAAATGATAAAAAAAAAAGATGAGAGTGGATGAAGAGGCAGCACACGAGACGCTGACTCTGGCCAATGTGGAGAATCTTCAGTACGCACGTTCTCATACAATAGGCAGGGCACTGCACAGCCAAGGATGAAGGTGTATTATTCAAATGCGAAGGCGGAAAGAGAGTATTATAAGATATTTTAAGATGAAATGAAGATATGAAATATGATAGAAAAGTTATTGTAAGATAGAAATTTATGACTGAATTTTACGTGCTATCGGTTAAATAGAGGAGAGAAAAATAGTAATAAGAGAGGAAACCTATATTCCTTAAAAAGTATAAATTACGATTTTTCTGTTCTGAATTTCAAGGAGCCTTATCATCTGCTTGTTATAAAGATCAACCTGTGGTTTTGTTTGTTTTTGAGGCTAGTGCTGTTATACAGCAAATCTGGATGTGAAGTCTCATTGTAGTATATACTGAGATTCTACAGTAACTTTCCTCAGAACACGTTAAACAATAGAAAGAATCATTAGCATTTACTGAATGAATACTTTTTAAAGCTATCAAACAAACCCTCCCTGACTTTTTTAACTTCTCATTGTGCTCTCCTTTGAGATTTCAGTAGTACTAAAAATTGACTGCTCTTCCAGACTTATACTTACACCGCCTGGTTGAGCCTCACACTTCCATGACATACTCCCTCATTATAAAAAAACTACACTACTTACAGTTTTTCCTAAAATGTGCTATTTAATTGTCTCATGATTGGTGAATGTAGAAATATGCAATAGACAAGCAAGGAAAGCACCTTTGATGATGGGGCAAAGCACTCATCAGTTGTTCATTCCTACCTTCCAGCGATGCATTTGAGAATCAAATTATTTACACTCAGGACAATGAATATTTTTTATTAATACAAATGCCATTGCAATCTGCGTAGCGTACCAAAAATACACTTAAATAACTTTCAATCTGTATACACTAAGGCGAGACGCAACTAAGACAAAAAACTAATGAATCTAATTTTGTCAAATACACAATACAAGTACTGTAATATACAAGTTTCTTATTTAGTTTGCGGGTTGTGGGATTCAAGCCTGGGAAAGGGAGGTAAGCCTTATACAAGATTCTATCCTAACCAGAGGTTTCCGGGATGCTCTAGCAAAGAAATGGATGGCTCTGGGATGAGGTTCCCAATTGAATAAAGCCACTGAGGTGTAGGAAAAGGTCTGATTTCCTGATCGTGGGTTTGGGAGTCAAGCATCGGAGGATAGGTTTCCAAGCCATAAGAGGAAACTGACTCTGTCAGAATGGGCGATGAGAACTCTGGACAGGTTCCAAACATCAGTTGTGACGGATAATTGTCCGACTCTTGATAGGTGCTCCACAGGTCCAGGGATGAGAAATTTGCTGGATTACCGTTAAGCAAGTCGCACCCACCGTTGACATCAGCGGTTACGCCGGTAGAGGAAGTTGAATTCACAAAGGGATCTTCCCTTGGGGGGAAAGAGTGCATCTGTGTGGGCTGATTGATTCGATTTCCGGAAGCATTTTGACGTGGAGGACTTTTTAACGTATCACCTTTTCCGGAGATTGTGGCAGAAGCTGATGAAGTTCTTTTTGACTTTGCCACAAGATGTGTCCGATAACTATAGCGGAACATGTATGGATGCTTTCAGAATGGCCATGCTTTTTAAAACTAAAAAAATTAGGCCAAAGCCAGCTTACTGCTGCAACATATTGTCTTGCTGACTAAAACGACTGTTGCAATTTTTCATCACACACTCGTAGCGTTTCTCACCCGTGTGGATGCGCTTGTGGCGAACCAGATGGCCGCTGGTGGTGAAAGCTTTGCCGCAGCCCTCCCAGTTACAAGCATATTTACGGGCGTAACCACCCGGGGTGATGCTTACAGATGAATCCTTCGGAACAGGACCAGTCGGTTTGGCTGACTTTTCGACTCTACCAGCTGGATGGAACGTCGAGCCAGCCTGGTAGGGTTTCGCCGAAAAGCCTGATATACCACTCTCTAAGGTTGCTGCGCGACGCTTGACTTTGGGCTCTAAATGCTGATCAGACTTTCTTTTGTCGGTCTTTTTGGCTACCTCGCGATGGGATTGACTTAGACCTGGGTCGAGAGTGTTATAAAATGGGAGGCTGTGTTGGAACGTCTGCTCAAGATATGGGGCAAAATCAGTTTCAGCATCAGAATTCAGCCCGTCGCTGACTGTCAATGGACCGCAGGATAATGAAGAGTCGATTTGAAGAGTTTTCCCGAGCTTCATAGGTAACGATTGCACCATATCTAGCAGAGGAAAAGGTGGCGAGATGTCTGGCACTTGCGCTGGAACAAACGAAAAAGAGTTTTCCGCTTCCCAGGTTCGGGAGGGTGACGCAAGGGGCGCATTGCCGAAAGGTGAAATGTCGGCTACGGGAAGTGTCATGTAGCTATCAGGACTTGATGCCAGCTGTGAAATATTATTTAATTGAATGCTCTGTCCAGTTTGATAGCTGAAAGGTTTTGGACCAGCCGGGTAATTCGAAAACAAAAATACTTCTTCATGAGAAGGACCATGCAACAGCACGTCTGGTCTGCGTTGAAAAACAGAGTGGGGATGAGAAGAGTAGTGGGAAGGTAATTCGGAAGAAATGTTTGGGGGTGGACTTGAGGGTCGGGACAATCTATTCGGGGAAGTTATAGGCAGGACAGGGTCATGGCAAGTTGTGAATGGCATGTTGGGAGAATACTAAGTTCCCTGGAACCAAAAATAAAAAACTTGGCAAATAATTTTTTGGAAGATTTTTCGACAGACTAGAACGGAGTCGGAGTTAACTTCAGGACTTCACAGGGAAAAGGGCGAGAGGGGAAAGGGAGCAGCCGTCGAAGTCCTTAGTTAAAGGAGCTATCCCTACATGCTAGCTGCCACTTGGGAAAGGTGGACAGGATGTTGGCGCAGGAAGGTTTCCTATAGCACTCAAAACTTCAAGAAAATCCAGTTGGTTGCCAGGACTTGGCCATGTTGCGTTGCACAACAGTGAACATTTTCCAATCGGTAAGGCCCTGAGTTTGAGGTTTAGAAGTGACAAGTAGACCAATTATGGCGTGGACCCGTTCATGCTCAAGGCTGTATGCCTCTTTCCAGGTTGAGACGTCCCGGGTTGCTTAGCTGAAAAAGGTTGTGAGGATTGTTACCAGCGCCAGGGTTGGAGTATGTTGAGAACTCTTGCACCCTGCCTTAATTTTCTAGAAAGATATCATAAAAATATCTCACCTCTTACGTAGCACGTACCAGTTCAAACGCGAGTATTGCAAATAGGTTGACCCATCGCCTAGGCTCTGCCGAACCCGATCGGTACAACTCAGTTGCCTTTCCAATTGCGAAGAAGAAAACCCAGTGCTGCTCTGATCAAAATCATGTTGCGCTGTATCTGATTGCCTTCAGCAGCCTCATCAAAATCTGGCCTTCCAAAAATAATTGAAAGACAAGAAAATGGTCGACTTCATCCTGTTGAAATTGAAGACGGCGGGGAACATCGCGAACAAAGCCAATAAGCCCCGCCCCGTCTGTACACCTACAATACGAAAGTCGCAGACGCAGCATTTGGACTCCGCATGGTTGAATTTTCTGCGAGAGAACTTGAGCTCTCATGCCAAATGGATTGTTTGCCTGTGCTCAAGTTACATGTTGATTGGGAGAGTTTCGATTTCCTTGGAACATCATCAACCTATAGACCTTCATCCAAAATAAGAATTCAGAATTATCCTCAAAAGATATACAGTACTGCCTTTTCGCCTCTTTTGATCACTCTTAAAACCCTCATCACGTGCCACAGAGCCCTAGCCCAGTTCCTAGACCAAAAGACATCGCCCGAGAACAGTTAGATTATTACGCCGAAACACAAGACCAGATGAAGAATGAAAAATAGCTTTGGAAATAACCAACAAAAAATTAAGCTAAAAGTAGCAAGGGTAGACGAGATAAAATTCAAACAGAACAGCAATATCCATAACATAGTTAGGCCACCCCATACAAATTCTTTCCAACAAAACAGATGCCAGAAAAAAAGGTTAGTGAAACTGTCATCATCAATTTTAAAGAAAAACTGGAGGCTTCCTTCAAAAGTGAGCCATACAAACAGAAATTAGACACACGTATGAGATTCTCAGAACATCTCAAAAAATTCAATTACAGGAAATTAGTATATTGTAAGTGATTATATATTAAGCCAAAAATATGGAATTATTCACCAAGAATAGAATTCCCACTGCAGCACTACTAGAAAAGAGATATATGGATCAACATAGATATCCCATTTTTCATAACCACATAACACTCAAAATTAGCAATAAACAGCCTGTTTTCAAAGAAAGATTTAATATCAAAGATGGGCAGGAAATCAAGCAATATGGAAAAAAAGAAGAAATCTATGGAGAACTTCAATAGCATTTGATATCAGGGAAGCTCTATTAAGCCATAAAGATACCACAAGTCACTATCTCTATAGCTTAAACACAAAGAGTTACCTCATTATATTTCTCGTTATTAAACATATTATGAAAGCACCGAAGTGATAGGATCCCAATTCATGCCCTCGCCTCGCCAGTCATTTGACTCCATGTATGTACATCAAATAGCCCACAGACATAAGGGGTGACCATTTTTCTGTAATATTGATGAGGGCCACTCCAATAAGACATTTAAGAGAACAGAAAAGAGCCACATATTTTCAATTTTCACTAAGCCTAGAATTTGAGAGTTGATCCAACTGAAATAATTCATGCAGCATTTTATCACAACATATTTTTCAATCTCTCAGACTCAGGAGGAAATGGGTGATTTGTTTTGCATAGCCAAGAAAGATCTATGGGGGAAAAGAAACCACCAAAAAATAAGAAGCCAAAAAAGATAAACAAGAAGCCAAATTGAAGATAAGAATTATCCCAACTTTTTCTGAAAAAGCTTCACCATTGTCAAACAAAGCTGTCACAGTAGAAAGGAGGTATTTTCAATAATAGAAAGATACAAATGGGAAAAATAGGCAATTCTCCCAAAAGAGCCATTGACTCAATTTGAGAATAAAATGATATGGCTATTCTATACATGAAAAAAATTCTATTAAGTACCAACCCACCGTTCAAATACAATAAAACAAAAAACACAACATGTATCAGGCGTTTTGTTCTGGTAAAGCCAATCATCTTAGGTCAAACAGTGGCTAAAGTAATAAAATATTTCAATATATATTCTATACATATACCAAACCTCTCTCTTTCCTTCTCTGAAATAGACTCAGAGATCAATATGGGATCTGATCTCTCAGGAAATTACTCATGTAGAAATAATACAAGGAATCCCAAGCTCTCATATAAATATTCTAAAGTTTTTCTATGAAACACTTCATAATAGTAACAATTATCAAGATGACTATGACTGTCCTCAGTAGAAAATATAATATAACTGAATATTATAACCACAAACTTATATAATTATTAAAAATAATTATATATAAAAAATAACTATTATTAAATAATTTAATGCTAAAAAAAAATCTTAATAATTATCATGAATTAAAATTATTCTATTATTATTATAGTCACTGACAGTTATAATAATAAGAAATGTGAAAGCTCTCAATGAGAAAATTATATATGGAAAGTACTAATATTTATCCACTTATAAATAATATGAATATTATTTATAAAAGAAATATCACACACAATGTGCAGAGATAAATCTTATAGAGAGGCTCTACATAAAAAAACTAATACTAGATAAAAAAATAGAAATTCAAAGAAAATCTATAATTTTTATTTGATAAAATAAGTCAAAAAACAACAGTTATAGTATTGAATGATTTTTATAAGCTAAAACATTCCAAACATTAATATTTTAAAGGAATAAAACAAATTTTTTATGAGAAAATAAGATTTAAGACTTTTTAGAGGAAATTTATGGATTTTAAAATATATTTAAGACAACAATTTCATAAGATAAAATGTATTATTGGTAATTACAACAATATAATCTTAATTCTATGATTCAAACTCTTTTATTTAAAATTTATAAAGAATAACTTAACTAAGTATTACTTTTAATAATAAGATTTTTTATTTAATAAAGCTTTACCAGTTTAAATGTCTAATGTGATATATTGAATGATTGTGATTATTGACAAAAACAGTGATATAAATGATATTTTTATGCCTTCACAGTAGCTCTCATTCTTCATAATGGATATAGAGGGCCTTATCAGGTAAAAACTCAAAAGCATGCTTAAAAATAAGGCTCTTAACTTAATGTAACTTATTTTTAATTCCAATTTAAAGTGACCAGTGTTATTCTTAACTCCAAGTAACTTTAATACTCTTTTGCATTAATTATTTTAAGTTTAAATAAGAAATAAGTTTATTTATGTTAAAGCTAATCACATGAACAACTCAAAAGCTTCAAGTGAAAATCTCTTAAACTAAATTTTTAATCCTTTTTTTAAGAAATCTTGATTTATTTTAAGAATGTTTATGAAAGCTAAATTCAAGGCTTATTAAGAAAGAATCCTGTTTAAAAGATACTTAAAATTCAATTTATACATAGATAATTCTTAATTTCAAGCTGTGTGAAATTTTCAAGAAACTCCCTTAAGAATGGAGCATTTAATGGATTTTTTAAGTTATTGCTATTTTTCCATGTAAAATAGCAATACACAGCAAAAATTCACTTTTGATGAGGTTTCAAGACTTATTAATTTCAATTTTAATCTTATTTAAGCTTTTTTGAGCTTAATTGACATTTGAAAGCTCTTAAAACCTTAATCACAAGTCTGCATATTGGTATTTGCCATTTGGCAGCCTGTAATTCCTGTCCAAATTGGGGATAAACCAGTTTTAAATTCAATATTAAATCAATGTCTGATATTAGAGTTTAAATAATTTTTAAAGTCCTCCAATACAGGTGGAAAACCTTAATTGATTTCTTTCAAATACCAAAAGTTGGGTACCCTGGCTCTATTTGGCTTTTTTTCTTTGTTCCACCTTATTGTGTAACTTTTGCCCATTTATTTATTTAAAGCCATACAATGGCTTTAAGAACATTTAAATTAAGCTCACACAAGATTTACAGCCTGTATGGAAAATCCTTAGCCAATTCAGTGAATTTACACCACACCTTAATTTTAAATACATTGTTGTAAGTTTGCATAAACCTTATGCAACTTTACATTTAAGCTTAAAATTGACAATTTAAAATTTTTAATAATTATTATAAAAATGTAAATTGGTACTGTGAGATTAGTAAACCTTTCAATAACATAATAAAAAGCTATTTTTGGGTATAACACCCTATGGGTCTTCCATAGGTTACTTTTTGTGTAAAATTCAAAAATGAAATAATGTCACAACCATGAAAATTCATGCTCTTGGACCTCAATATGGCATATCAATGTCATATCCAACATATGGCAATTTGGCCATATCCATAATCATTAGCCAAATTGGCCATTGTCATATCTTATGGCTTCAATGGACATTTTATCATCTGGGGCCAACCTGGCCCCTTCACCATCATCAAGCCATTCTAGGCTGTCACTTTGCTTTTGGGCATCTTGGGTATTCTCCATACAACAGGGAAAATACAGCCCAAAAGCCTGTATTTGGCTCTTTAAGCTTTAAATACAGTTTGCACCCTTTTTGCGCATTTAGCTGTATTTAGCCATTTAGGCCATATTTCTCATGTATTATGTGAAATATGCCCAAAAGGCCAAATCAGGCCTTTTGGGGCTTAATTGCCTGTTTTGTGCATTTTGTGCATTTTTTGCACACTTTGCGCAAATACAGTTTTTAAGCTGTATTAGCTGTATTTGGCCAAATACCCCAAAAACCACTTTGTCACTTCTGAAGCTTCCAAAACCCAAATTTCATTCATATCCTCCTGGCATCATTCCAAAAGACCTTTGGCCCATTTCAACCTTCAATAACCAAAAGTTCCATATATGGTGTTATACACCATTATGCATCTTTTTTCAGCAGCAATCCAATGGCGGCAATTTCAAATGGTTATTTCAACTTTTCAACAGGTCATCAAGGCCCACCTTCCAGAGGATTCATCAAGGCTCAAGGGAAAGTGTCATAATCTCAAATACCAATGGCGCCATCAAACAATCAATGGTTATTCTCATTCACAGTATTCCTCCAAGGGAATACTGGCTGTTCATTCTCAAGGGATATTCAAGAGGCAGTTCCAAAATCAGTTGTCAAGTGTCAATGCTCCACCAATCCACCTTGGCAACCCAATTCATTCAGTACAGTCTTAATTCATCAAGACCTGTATTTTCCATTCATACATCATGGGAAAATGATTCAACACAGTTAATTTCCCAATCTGGCAAGTTATAAACTCCATCAGAAAATCGATACAGTTTCCAGTATTCAATACAGGACCACTGCTAGCCTGAAGGAGTCAAACTCTCAACTTTTCACATATACCAGCCTCCTTTGACCCTGAGGGGTTTTTCCCCCAGTTAATTAATATATTTTGATTTTATTCTATCTTTATTTATCTTATCATTTTTGTTAAGTGAATACTGATATTATCAAGTCAGTAATTTAGCACCTTTTCTCTTATTCTTTCTTTGCCTGTCAATGGATATTTGGTGGTCATACCCTTACTAATTCTATTGTTCATTTTGGCAGGTTGAAACAGTGATTAAGGACTTACTTGGTTGGCTCTTTGGCTATTTGGCTTCTCATTTCTCTCATTGCATCTCATCTTTGTACTTGCATCCTTCTTAGAGAAATTTATTCTTTTATTTTATTTTCTTTATTCTTTTGGAGTCTTCCAAGTGAGTTCCCTGATTGCTGAGTGCCAGGCCACTCTTGGTTTTCTGTCCAAGAGACCCTGTGACATTATATTAATTAACTCATAATTTTTTTTAATTCTGTTCATTCTTTCTTTATAATTTCATTCACTCATTTAATTGAAATTATGACTCTTTAATGCTTATGAACCTTATGATTCATTGTCACCTCTCAATTTTCTCTCATTCATTATTCAGTCTGAAAATTGAAAGCTGACACCAATTTTACTTTTGCTTCTCTTTTTTTAAAATCTTATCTCAAATCATCATTTTTAATTCATTCATAATTCAGGCATCATCTTAATTTTCATTTGATTTTCAAATTTTTCATCAAGTTATTCAGACACATTCTTCACATCAAGATTCATATTTGATTCATTATTCAAGAATTTTGATTTTTAAAGAAGAACTCACTTGATTTTGATTTGATTGATTGATTTGACATAAATTGATATTGACCTCAAGAAAATTTATTGACCTGAAGATTTCATTGATTTCGCTGATCCTTCACATCAAGAATTTTGACATAAATTGGTTTTGCCTCAAGAATTCATTTGATTGATTGATTAATTTTGCAAGATTTTGATTTTGATTGATTTGACACATTTGATTCATTGACTTCAAGTTTTCAGTTGGTATTTAATTGATTGATTTACCTGAAGATCTCATTTGATTTATTGATTTTTATTGATTTTCCTCAAGATATTGATTTTGACTTTTGACTTCAAGCATTATTTCAATTGCCTCAAGTTTTCTTCTTCAAATCTTGATTCTTGTTCATTTTATTTCATTTTTATCCTGAAATCATGCCACTCCAACACTCACCTCCTGCAAGGCAGACAAGATCTCAAGCTGTTCTCACTCCAACTTGCAGGGCTCCTCTTGATGGCACCCCAGCAGTTTCACAACTGAGGGCCAAATCGGACAGAGGACCCATTTTGCAAGGAGCAGAACCATTCAGGAAGGAAGGAAGAGTGCCAAGAAGATCAAGTCCATTTTCAGGAGTAGTTGGTGGATCTCCAGGAACTTCAAGGACCATTTGCAAGGGTCCAGGTGAAGATGGTGAAGAGGAGGAGGAGAATTCTGTGGAAGGGGAAGAGTCTGATGGTACTGAAGGTGTCCCTACTCCTGTGGAGGCACCCCAAGGTACTGGAGGGCAAACTATAGCTCAGTCTAATCAGTCTGAACCATCTTTATTGGCCATTATGCAGCAAATGACTCAAATTATGGCCAATGTTCAAGCAGCTTCATCCTCTGAAGCATCAAGACCACCAGCCTTCAAGACTCCATCTATGAAGGGACCAGAATGCTTTGATGGGACTCAACCCTTCAAAGTTAGAAGCTTTATTCAGTATTGTCAACTGATTTTTCATAATGATCTGGCAAACTTCTCTCAAGACAGAAAGAAGGTCCTTTATGCCACTTCATTTCTCATTGGCAGGGCTGCAAAATGGATTGAGCCTTATCTTTGCAATCTCACCAATGAAGATCCAAATTACCTTCTCAATTCATGGCAATTATTTGAATCTCAACTCTTCACCTTATTTGGGGACCCAAATGAAGTCAGAAAAGCTGAAGCAGAATTGGATTATTTAACAATGAAAGAAGGTGGGCATGTATCTTTATAAATTTCTGATTCCAGAAGTCTGGTCTCAAGAATTGGAGATTGGGGGGAAAGGGCTCTTATCCACTGTTTCAGGAAGGGATTGCAATCCAGGATTTTGGATTAATTGGCACCCATCCTTCAAGAATTGACTCTCTTCAAGACTTAATGGATATCACCCTGGAGCTTGATACCAGGTACCATGAGAGGCAAAATGAAAAGAGTCATCATCAAGAGAAGCCAGAAGCCTCAAAGTCAAATTCTTCTCATCCTCAAAGTTCTTCAAGCTTAAGTCATAAGAAGAAGGAGAACTTTCAGAAGAGGGACAAGCCCCATTCTTATTTATTGAATAAAGATTTCAAGTTGATGAATTATGAAAAAGAAAGAAGAATCAGAGAGGGTCTATGTACCTATTGTGGTGGGAAGCATAGTCTTTAGTCCTGTTTCAAAAGGCCTCAAAACAAGCTTACCCAACCGTCAGGCAAATTTCCCAGCCAGTGAAAATTCTGAGTGAAGATCATGTTGTGTTCAATGGTCTTCACTGTTTTCCATCCAGAGCACAATTGTGCATTCTGAATACTTGTGTCAAAAATTCTCTTGAATTTTTGTTTTCTCTTCTCACTCTGATATGTTTTACAGTATTCTCATTTATTCTGGTGCTACCAACTCATTTATTGCAAAGCAGTTTGTTCACAAGTATTCTTTGACCATGTCAGAACTCCCAGAGAAGATTCCCCTTATCATTCTTGACTCCTCTGAGTCTCCTTCTCTATTTGTGACTCACCATACTAAATATATGGTTGAGCTCCCTTCCTTCCCAAGCTTTGAATGGGACGTTTTAGTCATTGATACTCCCAAGGGAGAAGACCTCATATTGGGCTTTGACTTTCTCAATTATTTTAATCCATCTATTGATTGGAGGCAAGGGCTGATCACCTTTAATGCTGATCATAAGGACTATTATTATCCTTCAAAATCTTTCAGTAATTACTTTTCTTCTGCCAAATCATATGCAGCTCTGGTTGGTGATTTTAGAACACCATCATTTCCATCTTCTGTCCATATTGCTTCCCTTAATTCCCATCAGTAATTACTATCATCTATAGATGAAGTCTTCAAAGAGATTCAAGATGTTGGAGAAGATAATTCTGTATCTTCACTTCATCTCTTCTTTGGGAATATAGACCTTCCTCCTTCATCTTATCATAACTCCCTGGAGGAGTTGTGGGATGAAGAGGAAGAGCCAGAATAATTAGAAACCGTGATGAAGGTTGTTCCTCCTGTCTATCACCAGTACTGGGATGTGTTCTCCAAGGTGAAAGCAGAGAAACTTCCTCCTCACCGCGCCTGTGATCATCATATTGAGCTGGAGGGGTCTCTACCTCCAGTTGGGGTGATCTACTCTTTATCAACCCAAGAGTCAGATTCACTCAGGGCCTATATTTCAGAGAATGTAGAGAAAGGTTTCATCCAGCCAAGCTCCTCTTCAACAGGAGCACCTGTCCTCTTTGTCAAAAATAAAGATGGTGGCCTCCATTTGTGTGTTGATTACCTCAAACTCAATGCTGTTACTAGGAAGAACAAGTATCCTGTTCCTCCTATGAATCAGCTTCTCATTGTTTTTAATGGTTCTTCTATATTCTCCAAGATTGATTTTTGTGGTGCATATAACCTGCTCAGAATCAAGGAAGGTGATGAACATTTGACATGTTTTAGAACTAAATATGGCAGCTATGAGTATTTGGTTATGCCATTTGGGCTCACCAATGCTCCTGCCTCTTTTCAAAACCTTGTCAATGATATTTTTTATGATCTTCTTGATATTTATGTTGTGGTTTATTTGGATTACATTATGGTCTTTTCCAAATCTGAAGAAGAACATCTCACTCATGTGTCCACTGTTATTTCCAGACTCAGAGCCAATAACCTATTTGCTAAGGCCTCCAAGTTCCTTTTTCATGTTTCTAGTGTAGAGTATTTGGGTTATGTTGTTTCTTCTGAAGGCCTCAAGATGGACCAAGCAAAAGTCCAGCAAATTCTCAATTGGCCACCTCCAAGAAACCTCAAGGCTCTTCAATCATTCCTTGGCTTTGCCAATTTTTACTGCCGTTTCATCAAGAATTATTCAAAGAAGATTAGTTCACTCACAAGTTTCCTCAAGAAAGATTCCCGTTTTCCCCTCAATGAGGAAGCTCTTAGACATTTTCATCAACTCAAAGAGACATTGACCATTGCTCCAATCCTTTCTCACTTTAATCCTTCTCTACCAACCATTGTAGAGACTGATGCATCAGATTATGCCTTGGGTGCTGTACTGAGTCAGATTTCTGACTCAGGAAAACATCCCATTGCATTTGATAGCCGCAAGCTTCTCCCAGCTGAGCTCAATTCTGAGATTCATGACAAGGAACTCCTTGGTATAGTATGGGCTCTCAAGCACTGGAGAGCATTTCTCCTTTCTCTTTCTTCCTCTTTTGAAGTTCTCACTGATCATTCATCACTTCAATATTTTATGTCATCAAAGATTCTCACTCGCTGTCAAGCCTGCTGGGCTAAATTTCTCTCTGAATTCCATTTTTCTATCACCTACCTCCCTGGCCTCTTGGCTACCCTTCCAGATGCACTGTCACATCAGGACAACATTTACCCAGAGAGGGGGGAAGATTTCATCAGCAAGAATCCAACGAATTATCAAAAATAATCAAGCAAGATGAAATTCAAGCCTCAAAATTCTTTGCAGTCAAGGTGGAAGCATTTTCAAATTTGATTGAATCAATTCAGAAGGCATTATTGCAAGACTCTCAATATAGAAGTATCCTTCAAGATTTGGGTAAAGGTAAATCTGTCCAAGATTATTCTCTTGATTCCTCTTCCCAACTTCTCCTGTTCAAAGATAGGGTGGTCGTCCCAAATGACCCCACAGTTCAACTCAGCATACTTCAAAGAAGGCATGAATCTCCTCTACCTGGACACCCTGGCCAAGAGAAGACTCTCAAACTTGTCAAGCAGGATTTTCAATGCCCTGGCATGACTCAATTTATCAAGGATTATGTATCATACTGTCAACAGTGTTCAAGAAACAAAAATATTCACCACAAGAAGTTTGGACTCCTCAAACCTCTTCCAATTCCATATGGTCCTTGGTTTTGTCTTTCAATGGATTTCATTACTCAATTGCCACTGTCCAATTCCTTTGACTCAATCCTTGTCATAGGGCACAGCTTCTCAAAAATGGCAATTTTCATTCCAACAATGTCTTCAATAACTTCATTAGATTTGGCCTATCTATTCATCAAGAATATTTTCTCAAAGCATAGCCTTCCTTCAAGCATTGTTAGTGATAGAGGTTCTCTTTTTGACTCTTCCTTTTGGACCAATCTTTGTCAGCAGCTCAAGATTTCAAGAGATCTGTCAACTGCTTATCATCCAGAAACTGATGGACAGACAGAGAGGGTAAATCAAATACTAGAACAGTACTTTCCAATGTATGTCAGTTATCATCAAGATGATTGGAACACCTGGCTCCCTCTGGCTGAATTTGCCTACAATAACTCTGACCACTCTTCAACAAAACAATCACCATTTTTCACTGTTTATGGAAGAGATCCACATTTTGACTCAGTTCACATTACTCAAGATACTCCTGCTGGAAAGTTATCAAAAAAATTCCAATCATTACAGCAAGATGTCAAGAGAGAACTTGAAGTTGCCATAAACAGGTTTAAGAGGTATGCAGATAAAAGTAGAGCAAGTCCACCTGTTACCAATCCTGGTGACATGGTATGGCTTTCTTCCAAGAACAAAAAATAAACTAGACCCACCAAAAAACTGTCTGAAAGATGGTTGGGTCCTTTTCAAATATTGAAGAAAGTCAGCACTTATGCCTACCACCTCAAGCTCCCATCTCAATGGAAGTCCATCCGCCCAGTCTTCCATATTTCACTCTTAAAACTAGTCAAGACATCAACAATCCCAAATAGGCATCAAGAGCCTCCTCCTCCAATCATCATTGAAGAAGAAGAGGAATGGGAAGTCTCTCAAATACTGGACTCAAAGCTTAAGAGAGGAAAATTATGGTATTTGGTGGAATGGAAAGGTTTCAGTCAAGACTCAGAAAGATCCACTTGGGAACCAACTGAAAACCTCAAAAATTGTCCTGAACTGGTTAAGGATTTTCATTCTTTATATCCTGACAAGCCAGGACCCAATTCTTCAAGAGCTTGATTTTTTATGGTGCTTGGTGGGGAGAGGAATTACCAAAAGTAAGTCCCACTCCTGGTATGCACCTTTAGGGGTATTCTACTCTATTCTGTTGTAAGCATCACCTTGGCCACTCTGTGAGCATTCTGAAATTTTTGGACACAGATCTTTGGCCTGGCTTTCAACATCAATTCCAAAATTATGGCCATTTTTCACTTGGGCAAATGGACCATTCATTTCTTCATTTCACTTCCAAGTCTTTCCAATTCCAAGTCACTCTTTCAATAAATTTATTTTCTTTTTATGGCACTGGCGGTGTGGAACTCCTTTTGGTGTGGGATTGGATAAGGCAGTCCTTGAGGGGGAAATCACAGGTAAACAGTTTTTAATTTCTGAAACAATCCTGTAACCAAGGGTGCTAATGGTGTTTTAGCTGCCCCTCTGAATATACTAAACAATCTCCCTACAGAGCTCACAAATCAATATTTAAGATTGTGGCTTTACAACTAGAGAAGACTTCTTAGCAGTCTCTATCAGACCTATTCAATAATCAGCCTAATGATAGAATAATAATACTAATTTAGATAAAATAATTTCAAAAGATAAATTTTTAGGTGATTTTAGGATAATAAAGTAATAATTGAGTAAAATAAATAATAGATATAATAGTACTGAGTGGTGATTTTAAGTTGTTTTATTTGTTGAAGGTATTTTGTTTTAATGGATAATAGCTCACTATGAGAAAAATTTAGTAATAGTGATAATATATAATAATATTTTTTGATAGTTTAAATAGTTGTTGATGGTAAATAATTTTGATAATATGTAAAATATATTGTGTGATAATAATAATAGTGGTATAGATTTTCTTCTAGTGAAAAGAGTATAATATAAATATTTTTGTTGAATATGAGTATTTAACTAATAGATGAATTAATAATATAGGCAGACCTACTGTTAACTACAGCTATTTATAAACCACTATTTAGTGTAATTTGATAATAATAATTTCTAGATTAACCTACTAGTAAGGGATGAATAATTATTCTCCTTCGTGGTATATAATTATTTGCATTCATGGGGAGAAGAGGAGAAAATGAGAGAGAGAGGCCTCCTTTTATGTTGTGAGAAGTACCCATGGGCTCTCTATGTAAAGTTTTATTCTTGCCCTTGAGATAATTTTGCTGGCATAGATTTTTGTAACAAAAGTCAGATGACCTATCTGTTACACTGTATTAGTAATCTTGCACATCCTTGAGAGATTAATTCTAGTGTGTAAAATTAAGAATGGTATCATATGACTGAGATATTTTCACCATTTGTTTGGCCAAAACTAAGATTGAGATGTTTTTGCTTGGTGGGGATTTTGATAAAAATATCAGGTGACTTCTCTTTTGCACTGCTTTAGTCAGCTTGCATAGCCTTGAGGAATTAATGCTGGTGAGTAAGGGATGAAGGTGGTGTTATGTGAATAAGCCCTTGTATAATTTTGTTTGAAAGATTTATTTAGTTTCAGGCAATAATGCTGTGAAATGTCAGGATATCTTCTTGAGTTTTAATTCTTGATTACTGTAATTGCTGTGTGGTTTACAGTTTAGTGTATTCCCCTTGCATGCAGCTAGTTGAAGTTGAATTGAGTTGTATTTGATGATCTTGAGGCTGTGTAATGTACAGATGTCATGCATGTGGATTGCATAAACCTTCTTTAAGTGCCTGTATTGTTATTTGATTTCAGGTTTTTAGTGGATTTCCCATGTATTTAGTTGAATTGGATACTGTCATATTATCCTTGTGCCACATGAACTGTATTTTGCTTACTGTAATTCTTGGTAATATAATCTTCTTGTTGGCTTTAGGATGGATATAATACTACAATGTTACTTTGTCCATGTAATTTTGAGTTTTATTTATGTATTAAGCCTATTGTTGATTCTGTAAGGCTTATATTTAGGTTTTATTGTGTAACTCCATAAGATTGGACTCCTCTATTATTCATTTAATTATAGAAGTATATTGAATATTTCAATTGTGAATGCTAAAATCTTCCATTCCTCCTACTGTTGATGTTATTCCTGGTTTTTTTATGATTTTAATCATGTCCTTTGAGTGGTGATTTCCTGAATTAGTCATTGGGATCTTGATTTTCCAACTTTTAATTTCCAAAAAATTTCTTGAAACTGGTAAAAAGGTATGGAATACCACAGCGGGAGTGGTAACTACCAAAAGTAAGTTCCTCTCATGGTGTGCACTTCCCTGAGGGGTCTACAATCTGTCAAAACATCACCTTGGCCACTTTGTGAACACCTGGCATCAAATTTCTCTTTCCAGGTCCTTGGCCAATATCAAAATCAGTTATCAACCTCTTTTATGAAGATTGGAACCTACTCAAGATTCATTTCTCTTTCATTTATTCATTTTTCTTTTCTTATTTTTATTTTCATTATTTTATTTTTATTTTTATTTTCATCTTGAATTTTCTCTTATCATGTCAAATTTCATGTCAAGATTATCATTCATTTCATTCATCATCAGATCTTGAAGCCAATGTCAAAAGAAGTTCAAGAAAGTCCCATGTCATATGCCAGCATTTTAATATCAGTATCAAATTTACTTTTCTTAAAAGAACTCCTCAATTATCCCTCTCTCAAAACTCTTTCCAATAGCCTCAACAGGCTTCACCTTGTATTGGTGCTCAGGAGCTCACCATTTCAAGGTGGGGGGTACTGTCACAACCATGTAAATTCACCCTCTAGGACCTCAATATGGCATGTCCATGCCATATCCAATATATGGAAATTTGGCCATATCCATAATCATTGGCCAAATTGGCCATTGTCATATCTTATGGTCTTAATGGTCATTTTATCATCTGGGGCCAACCTGGCCCCTTCACCATCATCAAGCCATTCTAGGCTGTCACTTTGCTTTTGGGAATCTTGGGTATTTTCCATACAACAGGGAAAATACAGCCCAAAAGCCTGTATTTGGCTCTTTAAGCTTTAAATACAGTTTGCACACTTTTTGCGCATTTAGCTGTATTTAGCCATTTAGGCCATATTTCTCATGTATTATGTGAAATATGCCCAAAAGGCCATATCAGGCCTTTTGGGGCTTAATTGCCTGTTTTGCGAATTTTGCGCATTTTTTGCACACTTTGCTCAAATACAGTTTTTAAGCTGTATTAGCTGTATTTGGCCAAATACCCCAAAAACCACTTTGTCACTTCTGAAGCTTCCAAAACCCAAATTTCATTCATATCCTCCTGGCATCACTCCAAAAGACCTTTGGCCCATTTCAACCTTCAATAACCAAAAGTGCCATATGTGGTGTTATACACCAATATGCATCTTTTTTCAGCAGCAATCCAATGGCAGCAATTTTAAATGGTTATTTCAACTTTTCAACAGGTCATCAAGGCCCAAGGGCAAGTGTCATAATCTCAAATACCAATGACGCCATCAAGCAATCACTGGTTCTTCTCACTCACAGTATTCCTCCAAGGGAATACTGGCTGTTCATTCTCAAGGGATATTCAAGAGGCAGTTCCAAAATCAGTTGTCAAGTATCAATGCTCCACCAATCCACCTTGGCAACCCAATTCATTCAGTACAGTCTTAATTCATCAAGACATGTATTTTCCATTCATACATCATGGGAAAATCATTCAACACAGTTCATTTCCCAATCTGGCAAGGTACAAACTCCATCAGATAATCAATACAGTTTCCAGTATTCAATACAGGATCACTGCTAGCCTGGAGGATTCAAACTCTCAGCTTTTCACATATACCAGCCTCCTTTGACCCTGGGGGGTTTTCCCCAGTTAATTAATATATTTTGATTTTATTTTATCTTTATTTATCTTATCATTTTTGTTAAGTGAATACTGATATTATCAAGTAAGTCATTTAGCACCTTTTCTCTTATTCTTTCTTTTCCTGTCAATGGATACTTGGTGGTCATATCCTTACTAATTCCATTGTTCATTTTGGCCGGTTGAAACAGTGATTAAGGACTTAATTGGTTGGCTCTTTGGCCATTTGGCTTCTCATTTATCTCATTGCATCTCATCTTTGTACTTGCATCCTTCTTAGAGAAATTTATTCTTTTATTTTATTTTCTTTATTCTTTTGGAGTCTTCCAAGTGAGTTCCCTGATTGATGAGTGCCAGGCCACTCTTGGTTTTCTGTCCAAGAGCCCCCGTGACAAATAATAATCATAGCTTTGTTTCTCAAAAATAAATTCATACTTATTTTTTGTTTTAAATTCACTATAAAAGTCTGTTTAAGACTAAATAAACTATATAAAAAGCTATTTGTGGCGTTATGGGTATTTCATACATCCCTCAAAGGCTGACAAATATAATAAAAACATTCAATTTCATTTTTAGCTCCAAAATAACTTTCTCCATTATCTGTCACAACCATGGGAAATACCCCCCATAGATGGATTTATGGAAGTTCCTGTAATAACACTCTTATGGAAAATTCACAATATTTATTCTTTTGTGGCCAATTAGCCATTTTTTGTGCTCTGTGGCCCACTGGGACACATTCACTTATTCTGTTCATTTTGGCCTCACAGGCCATATCCTGTTCATTGGCCCCCTTGGGGCCTCCTTCAAAATCCTTTTCCCCTTGGCCCGACCCCTTTAATCATTGGGTTTTTGGCCTAAATGGCCTTTTTGAGCCATTTAGTCCCCCTAAAGTCTCTCTGGCCCAAAGCCCATACAATACCCCAGGCCCTCTTTGGCTCAAATTCAATCAGGCCAAAGGGGGGCAATAGGTCAAGCCCTTACACTCACCTGGACCCATTTTGTTCATTGATTTCCTTATGGATAAATATGGCCAAGACCCATTTTAGATATTTACTGTTATGAAGCACCCAATTCAGGAGGTGGCCCATGGTAGCTACCAGAGGGCCTCCAGTCATCTCTTTTGGCCAGTTCTCTCCAAGTCAAAAAGACCCCTCCTCAACCTTTGGCCCCCAACTACCACTGGCAATTCACAGATGCCATATATGGTGTTATTCACCATTTTCCCTTCTTTTTCCTCAGGAATTCAATGGTACCATTTTCAGGACCCAAATTTTTCATCCAAAGATAAGTCACCAGTCCTCAAGCCCAATTTTCAAGGAAGGAATTCGAGTAAATCATTCCATAAGCCATGGGGGGTAATCAGTAGGACTTCATGAAGGACATTCAAGGACACCAATCACCTAGCCCATTCAGGTATTTTAATTCTCAATTAATGCAGTATTTACCCAAATGATATTCAAGAGGAATTCATCCAAATCAGTTGTGAAGGCATAAAAGATCCAGCAATCCCTGGACAATTCCATTCATCCATACAGACTTTACTCAAGCAATCTGTATGCCACTGACCCTTTTGGGTCAATTGAATGAAAATCCTGTGGTCTCCAAATACAATGTTCATGTAACAACCACTAGTCAGGGGTAAGGGTATTCAAGCTTATACCCACTCAAACACCTCAAATCAGCAATCTACTGTGTGTATCAGAAATCAGTTTCAGCAATCTTCCTTGCTGAAACATGCATACAGTCTGGTGGATCAATACAGCCTGTCAATACTTGTACAGGTTGTAATTATCCAATACAGTTTGGATACATCATCCTGAAACTGTATGATCACTCAACACTACCACTCCTCCTGTACAGATTGTACAGGACCTGTATTGGCCAGATTCAATTCATTCATCAATCCCTCTCATTAAAACTCTCTGTCTGGATCAGGGCTGGTGATTCTCACATATACCAGCCCCTCTTATTCCCCCTGGGGACTTTTTCTCAGTTAATTAATTTAGTTTATTTATTCTTTTATGAATATTCTTACCCTTTTTTTGGGTATTATATTTGTTGATTTTAAGTTAGTCTTTGCATTTCTTCTTTTCCTTTAGAGTATGAGTTATGGTGGCCATATCCTTATTAATGCTTCTCTTTCCTTCTGAAAGGTTGAAACCATGGACTTGGACATGTTTGTGGTTGGCTCTTTTATTTCTTACTCTTAATAATTGTTGCTGCTTTCTATTACATTGCTTTTATTAGTAATATTATCTTATTAAACTCTTAAGTGTATTCTATTTTACCATATCTTGAGCCCTCTTCACTTAGAAGAGCCCCTGTGACATCCTCTGTGCAAATTTGAACTCAGTTGATTAACTGATGGTGCTAGGTAAAGAGGATCCCTTGCTTTAGGAGTGAGAACAGCTTAATTTCTTTGGGATCTTGTATTCTTGGCTGGAGGGCTATTCTGAACAGGAATTATTTTAAAATCAAAAAGAAGCTTTATGATACTTGAGAACAAAGGATGGGGCTGGGCAAATTCAAATCAAATGAAAATTTTGAGGAATCAATCAAATCTTGAGATGAAATCAATATCTTGAAGAACTTCAATAATTTTCAATAAATAAATCAATAAATTAAATCAAGTCAATTCAAAATAAAATCAATTTGGTCTTGGGAATTCAGTCAATCAGTCAATACCTTCAAAATGCAATTCAATATCTTGAGGAATCAAATCAAATAAATAAAATCTTGAAGTGAAAGTTAATATCTTGAGGATTACCAATCACAAAATAATGAATCAATTCTTGAGGAGTTCAAAATCCAATAACAATCAACCACAATGCAATAAGAAATCCTGATTTGCTAAATCAATTATCTAATGAATTCCAATCAATAAAAACCTGGAAACCACCAGGATTCAGACAGAAAAATAATCGAGAATTGATTAAGAATTAAGAGTGAAATGAAAGTTGGAAAATGAAGAAATGATAAAAAGGATCAATTTTCATATGAATAAAATGAGTGAGATGAAAATTGATGAGAACCATAAAATCATAAAATCATGAGAAGTAATAATTGATGAATGAAAGAAAAGAATATAAATTAATGAAAAGAAAGAAATATTTTTGAGCTACTTAATATAATTTCATAGGGGCTCTTATAAGTGAAAAGGGCCTGGCACTCAGTTGACTGGAACTCACTTATGAAGGTCTCAGGATGCAATATGATTGAACACACTTAAGAGTGTAATAAAGATAGAATTACTATTGAAATAAATATAAGAAAGGATCAACAATAAGAATAACGTTAAAGAATAACAGATCCAACCACAAAAAAGTCCAAGTCCACTGTTTCAGCCTGTCAGAAAGTAAGAGAAGGGTTAATAAGGATATGGCCACCACAACTCTACTTAAAAGGTGAGTAAATGCAAAATACCAATTTAATACAAATAAATAGAATACTCCAAAATAATAATAAGAATATTTATTAAATAATAAATCAAATATATTCATCAACTGGGGAAAACTCCCTAGGGACAGAAAGAGGGGCTGGTATATGTGAGAATCCACCAGCCCTGATCCAAAGAGCAAATTTTCTTGAGAGGAATATTCATTTAGATTGATTTGAATAATATGGCCCCTGTATTGATGTACAGGGTTTTTACAAGAGGTGTGGTGGAGTTGGATGATCATACAGTTTCAGAATTGTGAATCCAAACCTTTATTTGGTGAATCCAGCCTGTACAAGTGTTTACAGGCTGTATTTATGAACCAAAATGTATGAATGTTTCAGAAAGAAGATTTTCTGAAACAAATTACTGATACACATGATAGATTTTCTGGTTTGATGGGTTTGAGTGCATTTAAGGTAGAATACCTACCCTTACCCCTGATAGTGGCTGTGACAAGGGCTATAATTCTTGCTTATTCATAGTAGAGAGATATAGGAAAACTCCTATATTATTACCATTTCATGAAGATGAAAATTCTATGGATACAGCTCTTCTTTTATGGAATAGAGTTATTTTTCATACAGGATTATTTAAAAATATCATAGTTTACAGAGTCCCTAAGTTCACATATGACCTTTGGACCAATATGCATAGATTGTTTGAGACCAAGCTATAATTTTCTACAACCTACCACCCTGTAACTGATGGGCTAGCAGGGAGAATGATCAAAACTTTGTAAGATATTATCAGGAGATTCTGTGCCCATGGTTTAGAATTCAAAGGCTCAGATGGTTTTACCCATGACTGGTGTACTTTAATAAATGAATTATAACTGGCGTATAAGACATATCTTCATTATTCCACAGTTCATACTTCTGCTATGCTAGAAAAAGGATGGAATTTAAGCCCCCCAGAAGATACACTGAGTAAATCATCCCACAGCTTCCAGCTTCAATATTATTCTTGATAAAGTAAAACATCATGCAAACCAAAGCATGAAGGAAAATTTCAAATATTCAAAACAGAAGTGGGACAAGAGTAATAAAGTACCAAACTTAAAAGTAGGGGACTTAGCTCTAGTTTTAACCTTTATCTTTAATAATATCAAAGGCCCAAATAAAGTCAAATATTCTTATTTAGAAGCTTTTGTTATTTTTGCCTTACATGGAACTAATGCAGTTCAAGTGGAATTGAGTGGTTAATCGGAAAATAAACACCCCATCTTTCCAATAAGCCAGATTAAACCTGATCAACCAGCTGATAAAGAAGTGTTTCCTTTAATGAACCCAAATCCTTCAACTGTACAACCATTGGAACAGAATGAAGACAGAAATATATATAAAGTCATAAAAGAAAGGCGACTTAGGGGTAAAAATCAAAGAGAATATCTTTTCAGATATAAATATCCAGGATATGAAGATGAATTGCTGTAAGAATTGGAAATACCTGACTCAGATAAACATCCTAGAACATTTAGGCATGAAAAAAGGCCACAAGCCTGAATATTCCTAGAAATGTGCTTCAATTACTTCCTCTGAGTAATATAAAGAGGTTTTACAGTTGAAATTAACCCCTTTGGGGCCTTTTTCTTCTTGGAATCATTAATAAAATTGTGGTACAATTTTATTTTTTTGTGGGAGGGAATGCGAGCCTTGAGATATACTTTACATACCCAAATAGGCCACAGTTATTATGAAAATAAATTCTGAACTATTAATAACATATAAGTCATGCATATATCCAAAATCCATCATTTTCTTCTACAAAAGATGAAGAAACTTTCTGTGAGTGAGTAAATCCATGGATATAAGGCCAGATTGGGATTATGAACAAAAATTCACCTAGGGTAGCTCCATATAGTGAAAAATCTTAAATTAACTTTATGAGGTGGTAATATTGAAAATACTTCAATACCACATAAAATCATTTTGAAAAAAAACAATTATCAATTTCAAACCAAAATGATGGGAATGTGAGAAATACCATGTTAAATATACACTCATAATAATGCTACACATTTTGGGTGGAAATTTTGGTTTAAAACTACAAGTTGTTATTTTACCAAATACAGGGTGAAGATTTTAACCAATAGACTTTACAGGTGTGTTCTGGTGGTTCTGATACATCAGAAACTGTACAGGATGCATACAAGGACTCCTATTGGTCATATTATGAGTAATCAATGAATAAAAAGCATTCAATTCAACTAATTAGCTTTTAATTCAGTTATATGGAAAGCTTTCCTACAGCAAGCACCCATACTTGCTAATGTGGAATTATAATCTTAAAACCTGAGTAACTTTGTGATTTTTAAAGATAGAGATCTCAAAAGTCTCTCATTTCTTAGCCCTTGGTAAGCTCTATACAATGGCTGCGTGTTTGGTATACCTCGCATTAAATATGGAAAAGGTTTACCAGCTTTAAATTACATTGTAAGAATTTGGATTTTGTATGAATACTGTATTGAGATAATTCCCTTAATATCTTTTGTTGTAGATGAGATGAAGGGTTATGGAGAGTATCATAAAAAACATTCTTCTCTGATACTTCCAAAAAATCCCCACTATGAGTATCCCACAATAAAACTGTAGAAGTTAGATTAGAGGTGATTATTGTAATCACCATTACTTAGACTATCATTGTCCATAACTTCTGTGATTTTGATTCCAGCCCAATTTGTGTAGTACCAAGGGATAGCCCTAATTCAAAGATTTCATTTGAACACTAATTGGATGGAATTCTTACTATTTTTATAGATTTTAAATGAGAAGTCAAATTTAAGGTTTATTCTCAGTTCTGGCTTTGAACTGCAATAAATATGTTGTTACCCATCCTATTGTGATAAGAATGATTTGTTCTGAAATGTGGGAGCTTCCCCTTTCATATGGATACCATTATGAGCCATTTAGCACATTTTTCTACTTTATTAGTATCCTTTTCTGATACCATTATTTATGGTTTTGGGGTGTCAAGCTTGTACTCTGGCTTTGAGTCACAGGCTGTCATAAAGGTGAAAGTTTATCAAGATTTTAGTATTAAAGAAATATAGTTATTATCTTACATTTTCTAAAATAAATTTGATAATGTATAGCTTTTCTGTATTTAATTCAAGGTGTGTCAAGAGTGTAGCCATCTTATATATCTTGGTAAGAGCTTCACTTTGAGCCAACTTTGAGTTATGTATCTTGAAAACTGATGGGTCTATCATGTTTTTGAGTTTTCAATCACACATAAACTTTTAAAGGTCCATTATCTGGGATATTCAGAAATATAATTTAATTATGAGGTTTCAATCTACCACAAATGCTGTTTATATTTAACTTGCTCATAAACTGACCAATTAAGGCCTTTATACATTTCCTTGACAGTTCAGAGTCTTCAGAAGCCCCAAAAAATATCTGCAGTGTCTTTAAAAGACATTTTTCACCCCATATGGGTAAGGATGACAAATTTGTATCCCAAAACCACATTTAATCTCAATTAAAATCTTTATTGAGACTGTGAAGCCACAAGTGAGCCAAAGGAGTGAAATTATTCACTCTGTGTTTATGTGCAGAGGTTAATAGCCTCCAACTACTCTGGAGTAAGATTGAATGAGTTCTTCTCCCATTGAAATAGGAAATAAACCTGTTTCTTATTGGAATTCTTATGTAGTAAAGCTTTCAAAAACAGTTGTACCTGTAGAATTAACCATATATAATTATTATTGAAATTATTTCAGTTATTATTATACTAATACAATTGATAATAATTGTAACCAGGTCTTTCAGTTGAGTCAACACCACTATATAATTGTAGTAGAGCCCTTTTAAGATTTTTGAACTTCTAATTTCATGTTAAACTAATAGTTATAGCTTTCTCATTACTGAATCATATAGTCATCCTGAGACATAGCTGTTATAATACACACAAAGCCATATCTTTGACACAAAACATTTTTTAATACCAAAGGTGGGGTTTATAGTTCAGAAATTAGTGGTTTGAAAATATTTATACTGTAAATCCTTTCAATTAAATTAAATCTTACTTACAGTGAAGGTAAATAGGCTTCATGCAGAGGTGACACAAGTCAAAAATTTAAGAGGAATTAAAATATTAAATAACATTGTAATTTTCATCTATAACAAATGAAATTCCAACATTTTTAATGAAATATCTCAAAGATAAATGTTAGATACATGTAAGAAGAATGGTAAAAAAGGGAGGCTTTTGGTTGTTTTGCCCATTCTTTTTTGACTAAATTGTCATTTTTATGATTTTTTGATATTCTGTCTCTTTGAAATATCATTTATTCCCAAAAGATGAAAAGATATGGTTTTGACAACATATTGGCTAAATTGGTCAATTTTTCTCATACTCACAAGAAAAATTGTGAAATTTATTCAGTTTATGGAAATATAATATTCTCTCTTTAGAGCTAGGTGAAAATTTTGGTTTTCCTAAAATAATTTCCTTTTTGGAGTTGATTTTGGTGAGAAGATCAACAATCAAAATATCTTCAAATTTTGCCATGAATTTAAGTTCCAGAATGAATTCAAAGAAAGTTTTTTTCCAGTAAAACTAGAAATATTTACCTTTTTCTTAAAAAGTTATTTTTTCAATTCCAAAAGTGGAAGGAAATTTTAACTTTTTTTTTCCTGTTAGAAAAGATTCCAAAATTAGTTTTTGTCTGAATAAAACTGTAAAAAATCATCTGGGAGTACTTTTTCTCCCAAAGAAACAGAAAAAGGAAAAATCACAAAATAAATCATGATTTTTAGTCAAAAAGGTAGTGGAAACAGGTAAAATCTTATATCTTCATTTTTAATTGACTTTAATATGGAAAATAATAAGTTTATATTTCTCTTATCCTTAATCATTTTTCTTGAAATAATGATATTATTCACTTTTTCTTACTGTAAACTGAGTTATTTATTTGGTAATGGTAAAACAACACAACATTTTGAATTTTTTGACCAAATCATGTCATTTTATTTTATTTTATGCTTCATTGTATGTTTTTCTTTGGTATAATTCATTTACAAAAATTTTCAAAATTTTACTCTGTTAAAAAATGGACTAAACTTCCCAATTGGGTCATTTTATGTTTATTTCACAAAATAATGTGTAATCTTATTCCATATAGAAAAAAATTTTCTCAGATGAATATGAGAATTTTTAGTATCTCTTCAAAAAAATTACTTTGACTTCATTGTGCTGATGAGCTGCAGGGCCAAATTGTATGTGATTCTTGTGAAAGAAAATTCAAAGATATTTTAGCCATGAATTTGATCAGAAAAATGAAACAAATAAAGTAAAAATAATTTAGATTAACTATAAATTCTTACCTTCATCTGAAAAAGGACTTTTGGAATCCCATGAGTGAAATGAATCTCCCCCTCATATCTTGTATTTATGAGAAAAACTAACCAATTTAGCCTATCTGTTCTCAAAGTGAGACTTTTAAACACATGTGAAGCATCCATTATCTCCCAGAAATATAAATTGAAACAAAATTAACCAATGAAATGATATAATTTTTTCAAAAAATGGTAAAAATACCCAAAAACATATGTGTATTTACCCTTACCTTTAATATTCTTAGCTTCCAAGTTTGTATTGACAGTCTTTTAATTATTTGAAGATACATCCAAGTCTTAAATATATCTCTTTCTTTGCTTCTAAACTATAAATATTTTTTTTAATATCCTAAATACCAATTTTTATTCTAAAAGTGAGATCAAACATGCCTCTTAAAATGGCTTAAAAACCCCATTATTTCTCTCTCACACAGAGTGGAAGTGGGAAGAGTCCCATTTATTCTTCACATCTCTTTTCAAATAATTTAGTAAAAATATAGTTTTGTACTCATTTTAAAGGTCAATAAAAGGTGTCAGATGTCTCATGTTTTCCAAAAATGCCAATTTGTGGCCATTAGCACAACATAATCTAAAAATATTCACAGGCTCAATAAAATTATGTCCAACCCTTTTGTTGACCCACTTGCCTTTGAAAAATAGAGCCTTCAAAATCCCATTCATTTGGCATATTTTTTTGTTTTGGTCCACATTACCCAAAAATGCCAAAAAAGGATTTATGGGAACTTCTCAGGCTTTCAAAATGTGTGAAGCAAAACCCTTTTTGGCTTTGATGATAAATTCAAGGCTAAAAAATGAATGTTGGTGTCAATTTATTAAAAATCATCTCTTGAAACAGGACATGCTGGGGGACCTAGAATTGATTTAACAAAGAATTTCCATGGATTGGGCCCCTAAATATGTTATTTTTGATATTTTTTTATTTACTGAAGATTGTGCTTCATTCATAATCAAATCCAAAAAAAAGAGAGAACCTCCTCTTTTTTCAAATTTCAGAAGAATTTTCATTAGTATTTTAATTTGTAAAAAAAAGAAATATTGTTGAGTGACGAAAATATTAGTCCTTTGGTTATATAGCTTCTATTAGTGAAATATCTCAAAACTTTTTTCTTGTTAAAAAACACTTAATTTCAGATAAATAAAAATTTCTAAAATAATTTTTTCTATAATATAATAATAATCTAGAAGGGTCAAAAAAAAGTAAAAAAACTCTTTGATGTGTGACCTTAGTAAAAGTTGGAATAAGTTTTTTTTAATGACCTTTTTTCATTAAATCCGTTTCTTTATCTCAAGAAAAATTTGAACATTTTTAAAAGAAACGCAAAAAATTGAAAGAAAAAACTTACAGTAATTAAATGATAGACTAATTTACTAATTAATTAAATTTTGAGATAGTATTTATAGATAAAAGTTTTGAATTCATTTTAATTGTTAAAATTATCACTATCTTGATCTGCCTATAAGTTCTACTCTTTTCTTTTTAATGTTAGACATTTCAACAATTCCTTAAACAGGATAAATGCATATATAAATAAGGTTCTTGCCGAAAATCCCTTTTTAATTATTTTTTATTGTTGTTTATTTAGAAATATGCATTAAGTAATTTAACTGGGTTACCTAAATAACTTATAAACATTTTTGAAAGATTTCAAATATGCTTTAGTAATCAGTTTTAATTCCTGCATCAAGATTGTTATTGTTGATGACTTCCAAGTTAAGCTCACATTTCCATTGGCAGAGAGGCATTACCAAGTGCTTGTCACCTTTGATGGGTCTCGGCCTCTCCCTATGTTCAGCACTGACCAAAACACCCTCAGCGGTTTATAAATACTTCGATGTGAGCGCACAACTCATCTAATCAATTGTGGTTTCAATTTTGGACCTGCTTTTGGAAGAGGGTCTCTTCTAATTTGCAACTCGACCGAACTCCCTATCAGCGAGTAGAGGAAACCGCGTCAAACCAGTCTCGGGCCTCATGAGGCTTTGATCCTCTTTCGGATTGTGGTCTTGGACCCTCAATTACGGCGGGTGTTGGCGCACTCATACATTAAGAAAGCTTCTGTGAAAACTCAAAAATTTTCATAAAAACGCGTACCTAATTGAAAACTTGGACAAGATGCAGGCAGAATAATGCAGTGTTTTTAAAGAGCATTAATGTTGTATTTCTTTAATTAAGTACAAACCCGAAAGGATCGGCACGTTTTTGTGTATTTGTGATTTTTCAAGAAATAATTAAGATGAGAACTCTTTCATCAACACCCCGAGCAATGTGATTGATGTATCTCAACAGATTTTGACTAGATTAATGCTTACAAATTCTAATTGCTTACAAATAGTTCAATACTTCTCACAAGAAGGCTTTGACCAAGATTTGGTATTTTTCAAAAAACATGTTTGACCTCGATATTCAAATTAAATGAAAGTAGCACAGATTCCTGTGAAGTCAATTGAATAATCGCAATGATATTTTTTTTCTCAATTACATAGTCCAAATGCTCGATCAACTTCTGAAAATGGATCTCTAACTGATCCAGTCTGATGTCTCCAAATCTCTCGATACTCATCTTTCACAGCTCGGACCTCTGTATCCAATTGCGCTACTTTATCCGCCAAAATCATGAAAGTGTGATACTGAGCCTTCAGGGCTGGGACAATAGCTAAAAAATTCCCATAAAACCCCGGTTGTGATGAATCAATATTTTAAGCGCGAAAATTGAATAATGAAGAGAGGGAAGCAGTTTTTAAGATTCAGTAGAAGAAAAAAGTATGATTTGAGTAGCTCACATGCAGGACTAGGTCTATCAAATAAACCTTTTAATTGTAGTTCAACAAAATCAATTGTTTGGCGGTAGGTTTTAACTCGTTCTTCCATTTCAATTGCTTTTTGTGAAAAATATTCATACTGAAAGTTGATTGGGTTGGGCAGTACTTCGCCAGTATTGTGAGTTCCACCAGCGGTGCGTTGGGCGCGATAGACATCAACAATCGAGGCTAACTTGATTAAATCAGCAACATCCCCATCGATGTTTTGACGAACGGAATCGAGCAAATTTGATGCAGTGATGACCGAAGCAGAAGTCGTGTGCATTTCCTACGAATCCAATCGTAAATTCATGGAAAACCGAGGCTACACAGTCATAGCACGGCTATTAGTCTCGAACATACCGAAGTTACTTGTCTTAATAGTGATGTGCCCTCGGAAATTTCAGTGCCAAGTTGCATAGCTTTTAATGCATCCGAGTGCCGGCATTGGGTTTGAATCATTGCACTTTAAAGAATATGGAGAAAGTAATAAATTCAATATTTCTTTCAGTCTTTTGGAAGCAAAAATTCGAAAGCAGGAAAGGACATGTCTTTACTCCAACATTTCCAATTGTTTCTTTGCATCATCTGCTAAATCGTTAAACCGTGTCGCCCGGTTGAACAACGAGTTAAGCTGTGATACACTGTTTCACATTATGTTCATTTCCAATAAATCACCAGTGAAAAAAATATCAGTCTGAAGATCTCTTGGCTCGGCAAAGAATAAAAAAACAAAACACCATGAATCTATACTCAACGAGGATCCAGTTGCGGCTGGCACATTTGCAGGCTTGGTTCCAAAAAGACTATTGCTGGTATTTCCAGCGTTTTGCGAGCTGCCAAACAGGTTACCAGTGCCTCCCACAGGTTGGGTGGAGCCACCAAACAGAAAAGGCGAAGGGTTTTGATTTTGAGAACCAAACAGGCTATTGGAAGTCGCTTGATTTGAAGCCGAACTATTTAGATTTCCGAATAGCCCAGTGGAGGTCGGAGCAGAATTGGTGGAGCCAGGAGTGAAAAGACTTGCACCAACTTGCGGTGTTGAAGTCGTAGTTGGTGCACTAAATAATCCTCCACCCGTTGACGTCGCGGCAGGCGCGCCGAATGCCATTGATGCTGAAGTCGTGGCGGGCGTACTAAACAATCCGCCTGATGTTGTTGAGGTCGTAGTGGGCGTGCCGAACAAGCCAACAGACGGTGCCGAGGTCGATGCGCCAAAAAGTCCGCCACCGGTTAGAGGTTTTGAAGCACCAAAAAGGCCACCGGAGGTTCCAGCAGCAGAAGTGGATGAATTGGTAGAAGTGCCAAAAAGGCCGCCTGAGTTGGTAGTATTGGAAGCCGCTGAAGCAGTTGCTCCACCAAATAAACCACCTGAAGCCGGTGTATTAGAGTTAGTCGCCGATCCAAATAGCCCTCCAGTGGCAGCAGGAGGCACATTGCTAGTGAGAGGTTTCGTGTTTCCAAATAGTCCGCCACCAGGAGTAGTAGAAGCTGCCGATGGGCTTGAATTCGCAGCGCCGAACAGGCCACCGCCCGAGTTATTCGAGCCAAACAAGCCACCCGAGTTACTATGTTTCAAAGCGAACCGCCCAAATTGTGATGGATAGAATTGGGTGACCGCCAAGACGCGTTGAATATTTTGGTAAGCCAACAACTACGATTTTGATTATTTTTTTGTGTTTTTGATAAGAGGAAACTGATCTTGCGAACCTAGTTTGACCAAAAAGCGACATCCCTAGCTGCTTTGTTTACTTTTGGGGTTAATATAAGGTGATATCGAGATAGTAAAGCAAGTCCGTTGGGTCTTCTTTTGTCTTGTCTTGAATCAGTTGGTCATGAGTTGGATGAGTTGACGATATCTTGAGGTCTCGGCGATACTCCTCTCAGGCTATTTGGCGGAGTTTTGATCTGAGTTGGATCAAAGTTGGTATTCATGGCGGGACCAACGCAAACCAATGCAACTTGTGATTTTTCAAACAAAAGCAACAGAAAACACATAACTTCTCATCAATTTATCATTTATAGCTAAAACAAGTGTTTTAAATTTGGAAATCTTGCCAAAAAATTTAATAAGGAGAAAAAAAAGCAATTAAACTCAATTTTTTTACATATTTTCATTTCAAAAAGAACAATCTGAAGGAGGGATTATTTTGGGAAGACCGGAGAATTTGCTTGAATTCCTTTCCTCATCACAATCAAAACAGATTATTGGGGATTTAGATCTCTTCTTGGATCAAAAATGCAATATTCTTCCAAAGAAAAATCACTCACACACTAAAAAATGCCTGAGTTTTTAAACAGAAACAAAAAAGAAGTGAGATAATTTGTAATTTTCGGTGAATCTAATATTTATAAGTTATTAGTTATTTGATTGAATCACAATTAATTTAATTATTAAGCCTTTTTAATTGAATTAAGAATTTCATTCTTGAGAAATGAAGAGAAAATTTAATAGATTCGGCCTTTACATCATAAGAATTGGAAGTTTCATTCTTATTATTATTCTTTAGAATAATATTTGAGATAAATTGATTCGAAATCCAACTTTTGATCTCCTGTAAATGGATTTTGGAAATGGTGTTTTTCTGCGTTCTAAGTGAAACCCATATTATCCTTTCGAAAATTTGCTCAAAATACATACTTACTTTGAAGGGGTTGGATCAATAGATCTTCTCATATGTGGCACTTTATGTTGAAAATTCATGAAGGGTTTTCTATCCAAAGTTGGTTTTTTTAGAATAATTTACTTTTTTAATTTGAATTTTTGATAATTTATTCATAATTTTTTTTAAATCCTAGCTTAATAATACCCTTCCTTTTCAATAATTGTTTCATGAATTTATGTCACATATTTTGATTGTATAAACTCATTTCTAATACTTTCTAATTGAAATACACTTCATAAGGGGGTTCAAATATGCCAAATCACAATCTGAAAACACAAATAGTTTTGTAAAAATCCTTAATTCAATTTTTGCCTTTCAAAATACCAAAAATAATGGTGTCATATTTTGGATCACCACAAACCCAATTTTTCCTTCCCAAATCCTTGATTATTTCTCCTGTCAGCCTGTGACTCAAAACCAGAGCACAAGCATGACAGCCAAATACCATAAACCAATGGTAAAGCCAAGATACTACCAAAACATGGAGCTGAGCCAAATTAGCTCAAAAGGTATCAAAAGAAAGAGGAAACCCACCACTTTCCAAATACACAAGTCCCACAATCATAGGACAAAGAATAAAAAAGTTATTCCTGCTCAAAGTTGTTGCTGAGCATAAACCTTAATTTTCACCTCTCATCTTAAATCCAGAGGAAGAGGCTTAAAACCATCAAATTGGTATTCAAAATAACGCTCTAAGTCAGGGCTATCCAATAGTACTAGCCAAATTGAGCTAGCACCAGGATTACAGAAGTTATGACCAAAATAAGGTCAAAGGGTGAATAAAATATTCACCCCTCATCTAGCTTCTACAGTTTGAGTGTGAGATACCTAAAGTGGGGTCTTTTTGAAAAGAACACAATCAGGGATATCTTATGGTTCCATCCATTTCCCCATATCCCATCTAGAACAAAAGTTATGGGGAAAACAAGTTCTATACAGATTTTAAGCAAATCATACATATGTACAAAAAATCTTGTGCATGGCATAACTTTGCCATATTTAATGATAACCATATAAAATGAGGAAAAATTGTGTAGAGCACATCCAGGGCTATACAATGAACCAACTTTGGGCTTGATATCTCAAAAACTGACAACGTTATGGCAGTTTTAAGGTCAAAATCCCACAGTTAGACTGATACAGCCTTACTGTGGGATATTTTCCCATAACTACGATTATGAGGTTTAAAACAGACAAAGAAGCCTGTTTGGACTTCAATAGCTCATAGTTTGGTCAATACTGGGGTCCTGTACAGCATTCTATGTGTCATACACGTCAGAAGAGGGCTATGTGGTCCCCAGATGAAAATTTTCACCCTGTATTGGTGAAAACTGCCCAGATGTGGTTTCATAGCCACATCTGAGCCCAATAAAGGCTATAAAGGCCTTGTGGAAACCACAAGCAAGTACTTGGAAGTAAAAAAATCTTCACTTCCTCTATGTGGAAAAGTCTAGTAGCCTTTTTCACCCAATTTTAGGATAAAAAGGGACCTTTTCTCCACCAGAAAAGGTTTCCTCATCCTGCTCTTAAATTCCTACATAGTACAACTGTCAAAAACAGCTATAATATTGGAAAAGAACCAGGTATAAATATAATCTTAATTATTGTAAACCAACAGGTAAAGCTGCACCCAGGGCTTTCAACAGTGCTCACCACCACTATTTCTCAATAGTAAAGCCCTGAATATCTTATTATTAACCTTTATTATAATCAATCAAGCTTTTTATATTAAATTTTACCATGTCACAGTCATAGTTTGGGTTGTTAATACATCTATTATCACCTTCTCATAGACTCAACCTGACATCTCCCAAATTCCAAGTTTTTTTGAGAAAATCTTATAGTCATAACTGTTGGTCAAGATTTTTTCATCTCACTATCAAATTATCTAAAAAATAAATTTCACATAAAATCCAATTCTACACCTTTTTTGAACCTCATTAATCCACAGTAAACAACAGCTAAAAAAAATTATTCAAACTGAAAAAGGAAACAATACCAAAGATCTCATCAATGTCTCTCCTCAAACTCAATATTTTAGTAGAAAAATTAGCACATGCCACTCTAAAAACATGGAAAATCACCCTCTTGGACCATTTTTCGGCATATAAAAGGCCATATCCATCATTTTCTGGCCAAATTGGCCATTGTCACTTTTTTGGCCTTTTGTGGCCATTTAATCATCTGGGGCCAATGTGGCCCCTTCACCATCATGAGGCAATTCTTGGCCACTTACCAGTCAACAGGGAAAATACAGCCCAAAAGTCTGTATTATGCTTTTAAGCTTTAAATAAATTTTTTTGCAATTTGCACATTTATGTGACTTTTGCACCTTTTGGTGCATTTTCAAATTAAATATGGAAAATATGGCCAAATGGCCATATTAGGCCATTTTGGGCTTAATTACTAGATTTTTGAAAATACAGCTTTAAGCCTGTACAGTCTTTTTTGGCCAAAACACCCAGCCGACCTCTAAAGTCATCAAAATCACATTTTTCCAATGTTTTTCAAGGCCATCTTCCAAAAGACTTTTGGCTTCCTTTTCCTTTCAAGAACCAGAAGTACAATACATGGTGTTATACACCATTATGCATCTCTTTTCACCAGAAATGCAATGGTGACCAAATGAAGGGGCCATATTTCAAATTCAAAAATACCTTTTCAGCCCCTATAGCATAATATTTAAGAAGGGATTAATCAAGGCTCAAGCTCAGTGTTTTCTTCAATAACAATCACCTCAATAATGAGGTATTGGTTCTTTTTAAGTATGAAGTATTCCCCAAAGGGAATACTTGGTGTGTTCATTTCAAGGGATATTCTAAAGGCAGTTTTGATTCAGTTGTCAAGTGTCAATTCTTCATCAATCCACCTTGACAAACACATTAATTCAATACAGTATTGTTCAAGAGATGCCTGTATTTCAATAATAGACCCTTGAAAGATCATTCAACCAATTTTATTTCCCAATTTGGCCAGGTGTACATTTCATCAAGCAATCAATACAGACCAATTGTAAGCCTGAAGGGGTAAAGATCTACACTGGTGATATATACCAGCCTCTTTTTCAACCCTTGGGGTTTTCCCCTAGTAAATTAATCTATGAACATTTATTTTATCTTTTATTTTCTTTCATATTGATATCATTATGTCAGTCATTTGTACCTCTTTTCTTTCCTGTCAGTGTATATTGGTTGTCATATCATTTACTAATTACATTGTTCTTTCTGCCACTTTGAAAGAGTTAATAGAGGACTTAATTGGTTCTCTCTTTGGCCATTGGGCTTTATTTCTTATTTTTCATCTCATCTTTGTATCTGCATTATTATTTTCCAAGAGATATATTATCTCTTATTTCTTTGATTCCTTGGAGTCTTCCAAGTGAATCCCCTAATTTCTGAGTCCAAGGAAATGGTTGCTATTCCCAAGAGCCCCTGTGAAATTAGATTAACTAACTCGCAGTTTATTCTTTAAATCTTCATTTTTATTTTATTTTAAAAATAATTCATTCATCAATTATTACAATCTTATGATCTTAATGCCTTTTTCTTCAAAAATCTCAATTTTCAATCACTCTTTAATTCTCAAAGATTTATTTCTCTTCATAATTTTCTTTCAATACTTCTCAAATTTTTCTTATTAAATTATTTGGCTGACGTTTTTGAGTAATTTTTAATCCATTCAATTTCTATTTAGGTCACAGGTTGATTTAATATTTCAGATTGGTTACCAAAGTTCATTTTATTGAAATATTCATTCATCCAGGTTCATTTTGGTTTATTCCTCCAGAATTTTCATTTTTAGAAAGATTGTGATTGGTTTTGATTTTGATTTATTGATTTGAAATTAATTTGATTTTGAATTCAAGAATTTTATAGACCTCAAAGATTTCACTAATTTGTTTTGATTTATTGATTTTAATCAAGACCTAGTGATTTAATTCCTCAAGATTAATTTATTTTTTGATTAAACTCATGAGATAATTGATTTTGATCTTTTTACTCAAGATATTTATATTTATTTTGACTTCAACCTTTCATACTTGATTTGCCTCAAGTTTTTTCACATTCAAATTTTGACTTTATATTAATTTTTTCTTTCATTTTATTCTGAAATTCATTCCTGTCCAAAATTTACCTCCTGAAAGACAGAAAAGATCACAGGCCACAACTAAAGATTTTCTTCATCCAACACCAGGAGACCCTCTTGATGGAACCCCAGAAGCTCCTCAACTGAGCACCCATTAGGACAGAGGACCAAATATGGAAGGAAGGAAGACAGCCAAGAAGATCAAGATCTTTTTAAGGAGTTGTTGGTGCTTTTCCTCCCATTTAAAAGACCTATTTAAAAGGTCTTTGTGAAGAGGAGGATGAAGAGTCTGATAGTACTGAGGCTTCTCCTGCTCCTGTGGGGGCATCTCTAGGTAATGGAGGGCTAACTCTATCCCAATCTAATCAGATGGTCTCTCATTGGTCTGACCTATTCTTATTGGCCATAATGCAACATAGGTCTCATATTAGCGCAAATCTTCAAGCAGCTTCAAGACCACCAGCCTTCAATACTCCATCTATGAAGGAACCAGACTTCTTTGATGGGACTAAATGCTTCAAAGTCAGAAGTTTTATCCAGTACTTCCAGCTTATGTTTCATAATGTTAAGGAAATGACATCTGAAGAAAAGAAGAAATTCCATTATTCCACTTCATTTCTCATTGGAAGGAATGCAAAATGGATTGAGCCTTATCTTTCAGACCTTACCAATAAAGGCCCAAGCTCCCTCCTCAATAGCTGGGTACTTTTTGAATCCCAACTCTTCACTTTATTTTGGGACCCAAATGAATTCAGAAAAGCTGAAGCAGAGTTGTTTTCCTTAAAAATGAAGGAGGGAGGGCATGTCTCATTACAAATTTCTGATTTCAGAAGCTTGGTGTCAAGAATTGGGGATTGGGGTGAAAGAGCTTTTATCCATCATTATAGGAAGGGATTGGCCTCCAGAATTCTGGATCAATTAGCATTCCATCCTTCAAGGATTGATTCTCTACAAGAATTAATGGATTTTACCCTGAAGCTTGATACCAGGTATGATGAGAGACAAAAGGAGAAGAATCTTGAAGCCTCAAAGTAAAGTTCTTCTCATCCTTAAAATTCCTCATGTTCAAGTGAAAAGAAGAAGAATAATTTTCATTTTAAGAGAAGGGAAAAGCCCAACTCTTCCCTCTTGAATAAGGACCACAAGTGGAGGTGTTTTGAAAAGGAGATAACTTTGAAGGAGGACTTGTGTGACTATTTGTGGTGGGGAGGATAGTATTGAGGCTTGTGTCAAAAGGCCTCAAATAAAGCTTACCCAACCAGCAGCCAGATTTCCCAGAAAGGGAAAAGCCTGAGTGAACATAATGCTGTGTTCATTGCTCTTCACTTTTTCCCACCAAGAGAAAAATTGTGCATTCTGAATACTGGTGTCAAAAAATCTCTGAATTTTTTTTTTCTCCTCTATCTGCTATTTTTTACAGTTTTATCATAGATTCTGGTGTGAACAACTAATTTATTGAAAGAAGTTTGTTCACAAGTAGTTTTTGACCATGTAAGAACTCCCAGAGAATATAAATCCTATCATTTTGGACTCCTTAGAGTCCCTATCTTTATTTATTATTGAGCTCCCTTCTTTCCTAAGCTTAGAATGTGAATTTTTAGCTGTTGATACTCCCAAGGGAGAAGACCTCATATTGGTATTTGAATCTCTTAATAACTTGAATTGTTCCATTTCTTGGAGGCAAAGACTGAAAATCTTTAATCATTATTATAAAGATTCTAGTTATTCTCTTCTTCCCCTCAGTAATTACCATTCCAATGCCACCTATTTTGCATCTCTGGTTGGTGATTCTAGAATACCATCATTTCCACCTTCTTTCCATATTCCTTCCTTAAATTCCCCTCAGTAATTGCTACTCTATAGCAATGAATTATTCAAAGAGATGAAGAATGTTGGAGAAGATAATTCTATATCTTCACTTCATCTATTCCATTGGATTGTGGAACCTCCTCCTTCATCTCATAATGACTCCCTGGAGGAGTTGTGGGATGAAAAAGAAGAGAAGGAAGAGTTTTGAAATCTGATGAAGGCTGTTTCTTCTTCTTATAACCCCTATTTGGATTTATTTTCCAAGGTGAAAAGGAGAGAAACTTCCTCCCCACCACACCTGTGATCATCATATTGAACTCAAGGGGTCATCTACTCTTTGTCAAAGCAAGATTCAGAGAAAATCAGGACCTACATTTCGGAGAATTTAGAGAAAGGCTTTATTTGGCCAAGCTCCTCTTCAACAGGAGCACCTGTCCTCTTTTTCAAAAAGAAGGATGATGGAATTTGTTTGTGTGTTGATTACCACAAACTCAATGCTGTTACTAGGAAAACTAATGTCCTGTTCCTCCTATGAATCAGATCCTCAATTTTCTGAATGGTTCTTCTATCTTCTCCAAGATTGGTATTCGTGGTGCATATCAACCTCTCAGAACAAAGGAATTTGATGAAAATTTGAAAGCTTGCAGAGCTAAATATGGAAGTTATGAGTATTTGGTTATCCCATTTGGGCTCACCAATGATCCTGCCTCTTTTCAACACTTTGTAAATTATGTTTTCTCTGATATTATAGATTTTTATGTTGTGTTTTATTTTGGGGTCATTATGGTCTTTTCCAAGTATGAGAAAGAGAAATTTACTGATGTTTCCACTGTTCTTGCCAGACTAAGAGCCAGTAGCCTGTTTCTTAAGGCCTTCAAACGGCTCTTTCATTTGTTTCTTCTGAAAGCCCCAAGATAGACAAAGAGAAAGTTCAGAAAATTCTAAATTGGCCTCCTCCAAGAAACCTCAAGGATCTTCAATCATTCCTTGGAATTTCCAACTCATACTACTGCTGCATGAAGAATTATTCAAAGAAAATCAGTTCACTCACTAAGCTCCACAATAAATGGTCATTTCTCCCCCTCAATGTTGAAGCTCTCAGTAAGCCTCAAAAACTCAAAGAGGTTTTCACCAAAGCTCCAATTGTCTTTAATGCAAACCCAATTATCCCCATAATTGTAAAGAATGATGCCTCTTATTATGCCTTGGGTGCTGTACTGAGTGAGGTGACTGATTCAGGAAAGAATCCCACTGCATTTGATAGTTGAAAGTTACATCCAGAAGAGCTAAATTATGAGATTAATTAAAAGGAACTAATTGTCATAGTCTGGTCTCTCATGCTATGGAGATCTTTTCATCTTTCTCTATCTTCCTCTTTTGTAATTTTCTCTCATACCTCTTAGCTTAAATACTTCATGTCCTCAAAAGTCCTCACTTTCTGTCAAGCTTTCTGGGCTTAATTCTTATCTAAATTTCATTTCAACATTGCTTACCACTCTGGCTGCCTAGCAAATCTTTCAGATGTATTGTCATTTTGGGAAAACATTTACCCAGAGGGGGGAGTATTTCATCAGAAAGAATCAATGACAGTTTCAACATCTTATTAAGCAAGATGAAGTTCAACTCTCAAAGTTCTTTGCAGTAAAGGTGGCTTCCATTCCAAATTTTGTTGACTAAACTCAGAAGGCAGTTTGGCAAGATCCTCAGTGCACAAGTCTTCTTCAAGATTTAGGTAAAGGTAAATATGATGAAGATTATTCTTTTGATTCTTCCTCCAAACTTCTTCTTTTTAGATATTGGGTGGGGGCTCCAAATGACCCCAAAATTCAACTCAAAATACTTCAAAATTTCCATGACTCTCCTCTAGCTGTCCATCCTAGCAAAGAGAAGACTCTCAACCTTGTCAAGCTGGATTTCCACTGGTCTGGTATGTCCCAATTTATCATTTCATCCTGCCAAAAGTTCTCAAGAAACAAGAATTTTGGATTACTCGAGTCTATTACAATTCCAAATGGTCATTGGATCTGTCTTGCAATGTAATTAAGCACTTGATTTCCACTTTGCAGTTGTTTTGACGCAATTATGATCATAATGTACAGTTCCTCAAAATCAGAATATTTATTGCAAAAATTTCTTCAATTACTTCATTGAATCTGGACCATTTCTTCATCAAGCATATTTTCTCAAAACATGGCCTTCCTTCAAGAATTGTCAGTGATAGGGGCTGACTTTTTTCTTCTTCTTTTTTGTAACAGTTGTCTTCAGCAGCTCAATATTTCAAGACATCTTTCAACTGCTTACCATCCAGAAACTGATGGACAGACAGAGAGGGTAAATTGGGTACTGGAACAGTACCTTTGTTTTTATGTTAGTTATCATCAAGATTATTGGAACACATGGCTCCCTCTTCCTAAATCTTCTTACAATAAATCTGACCACTCTTTAACAAAAAAATCACTATTTTTCACTGTTTATGGAAGGGATCCTAAATTTGACTCATTTCACATTACTTAAGATACTCCTTCTGAAAATGTATCAACAAAAAGCCAATCAATACATCAAGATTTCAAGAGAGAACTTGTGGTTTATATAAATGGGGCTAAGAGGTATGCATATAAACATAGAGCAGGTCCACCTGTTTCAAATTCTGGTGATATAGTATGAATTTTCTCCAAGAATATCAAATGAGATATCCCCACCACAAAGCTCTCATGGAGATGGTTGGGTTGTTTTCAAATCTTGAAGAAACTCAGTACTTATTCCTAACACCTCAAACTCCCATCAAAATAGAATTTCATCCACCCACTCTTCCATATTTATCTTTTAGAACCAGTCAATCCATCAAGTATCCCAAACAGGCATAAAGAGGATTCTCCTCCAATTAACATTGAAAAAGAATAGGAATGGGACGTCTCTAAAATACTGTATTCCAAGCTCAAGAGAGGACAATTATGGTACCTGGTGGAATAGAAAGGCTTCAGCCAAGACCCAGAAAGATCCCCTTGGGAACCAACTGAAATACTCAAGAATTAGCCTGAACTGGTAAAAGATTTTGCAAAATTGTATGCTGAGAATCCAGGAGAAGATTATTCAAGAGCTTGAGTTTTTATAGTTCTTGGTGGGAAGAGGAATTAATGTAAGTAGGTTTCCACTCCTGGTATGCTCCTTTAGAGTTATTCTACTCATTTTGTTGTAAGAATCACCTTGGCCACTCTGTGAGTACTTGTCAAATTTTGGGTAGACCTTTGGCCAAGCTTTCAACATCAGTTTCATAATTATGGCCATCCTTGCTTGGAAAATAGAGAATTTCTTTTCAATTCAATTTCCAATCATTCTTTCATAAAGTCAGTTCCTCTCCTGGTGTGCACTTCACTGAGGTGTCTACAATCTTTCAAAGAATCACTTTGGCCACTCTTTGAGAAGCTGGAATGAAATATTCTTGTCCAAGTCCTTGCCCAATTAGAATCCATCATCAACATCTGTGATCAAGATTGAAAAATCTTCAAGCTTTATTTCTATTTATCTCATTTATTCCTATTTATTTCTATTTATTTCTTTTATTTCTTTTATTTCTTTTATTTCTTTTATTTCTTTTATTTCTTTTATTTCTTTTATTTCTTTTATTTCTTTTATTTCTTTTATTTCTTTTATTTCTTTTATTTCTTTTATTTCTTTTATTTCCTTTCATTCTTTATTTTTAAATTTTCTTTTATTATGTCATATTTCAATTTGTTCAATGATCATCAATAATCCAAAATTTCATCAAGTACAAAATCCAATGTCAAAAGAAGACCAAGAAATCCCCACATCATATTCCAATATTGATACCAGTTGCACTTTTTTCTCCAAAATTATGCCTCTTTGAATCCCTGTCTCAAACTTTTTCAGATCAGGCTCAACAAGCTCTACCTTGTATTGGCTCTCAGTACCTCACAAGTCAAAGGGGGGGGGGGTACTGTCACAACTATGGAGAATCACCCTCTTCAACCATTTTGTGACTTATCAAAATCATATCTAATTTAAGACAATTTGGCCATATCCATACTTTTGTGGCCAAATTGGAAATTTCCACTTTTTTACCTTTCATGGCCATTTCATCATCTGGGGCCAACCTGGCCCCTTCAGCATCATGAGGCCATTATTGACCACTTTTGGGAATTTCCAAGTAAACAGGGGAAATATAGCCCAAAAGGCTGTATTATGAGCTTGAAGCTTTAAATAAAGTTTTGTGCAATTTGCACACTTTTGCTCATTTATCCAGAATATAAAGTTTTCCCATTAAATATGGGAAATATGCTCAAATGGTCATATTAGGCGATTTGGGAATTAACTTCCAGATCTGTGAGCTTTTGCCCAAATAAAGATTTAAGTCTGTAAAGGATTGTTTTGGCTAAAGCAACCAGCCATCAAAACTACCTTTTTGCATTGTTTGTAAAGGCCATCCTCCAGGAGAATTTTGGCTACCTTGTCCTTTCAAGCACCTCAAGTGCCATAAATGGTGTCATACACCATTATTAATTCTTTTTCACCAGAAATCCAATGGTGACCAAATAAAGGGTCCATAATTTAAATTTAAAAATACCTTTCCAGCACTTATGACATAATATGTCAGGAGGATTAATCAAGGCTCAAGTTCAGTTTGTTCTTCAGTACCACTCACCTCAATTGTCAGGTATTTGTTCTTGTCAAGTATTAAGTCTTCCAAGGCAGTTCTTGTAGTGTTCATCTTAAGGGATATTCAAGAGGAAGCTTAAAATTAGTTGTCAAGCTTCAATTCTCCATCAATCCACCTTAAAAGCCACATCAATTAAATACATTCTTGTTTAATAGAGGCCTTTATTTAAGCTATAGACCCTGGGAATATCATTAAACCAAGTACATTTCCAGATTTGGCAAGGTGTAAATTTACTCATGCAATCAATACAGACCAGCTGTCAGCCTGAAGGAGTCAAGCTCTCAACATTTCAGATATACCATTACCTCATTCAACCCTGGGCAGTTTTCCCCAGTCAATAAATTAACTGGTATTTATTCTATTTTTTTATTTTCTTTCATTTTGATAGTGAATACTGATATTATAAAGTCAGTAATTTTCTCTGCTTTTCTGCCTTTAAGTGGATATTGGCATATCCTTTACTGTTTAATTGCTCTTATTGGAAGGTTAAAACAATGAATTGAGGACTTACTTGGTTTTCTCTTTGTCCACTTGGCTTTATTTCTTAATTTTAAACTCATTTTTGTACTTAAATTATTCTTGTAAAATAAATACTTTCTTTCTTATTTATTTGATTAGTTGGAGACTCCTAAGTAGCTTCCCTGATTCCTGAGTGCCAGGCAGCTCTTGTTATTCCCAAGAGCCCCTGTGACAGAAACTTGAACTTAATATGATGAAGAGCATGAAGATTATATATGAGTTTTGAATGCAGTTTACTAAAATAAATACCTCACACAATGGGTGGTTTTGTCTCTCCATATATCTTGAAAGAAGATAATCTGGAAAGTCTCCCACATAGAAAGCTCAAGCATCTATGGTATACAGTCTACAACTCATTTGTTCCTTTAATATCTCTTATTGGAAATGATAAATTTATCAGAGCCATTGATAATGCCCCTTTTACAGTTCTATGGCATATCAATGCCATATCTCTTTTATGGAAATTTGGCAATATCCATTACTATTGTCTGAATTTCCTGATTCCACTTTCATGGACTTAGTGGTCATTTCATCATCTTGGGATAACTTGATCCCTTCATCATCATTATGCCATTCATGGCCTTTCTCTTCCTTTGGGCACTTTTGGGCATTTCCATTCAAAAGTGGAAATACAGCCCAAAAGCCTGTGTTATTCTTTGTAAACTTTAGAAACAGTTTTGCTCAATTCACACAATTTGTGCATTTAGCCATTTTATGCAATACTTCCTTTTAATATGGGAAATATTCTCAAAAGTTCATTTATGTAAGGTTTGACTATGAAACAATAAGTAAAAAAATTACTAATTTATTACTCATTGTACTCTGAATGTCCTTATAATTGAAATAAATAAGATTAAAATAATAATAATAATAAAGAAATATTACTATTATGGCGTAAAAATATTATATTATTAAATAAATATAATAATATAATTAATATTATATAAAATTATAATATTAAAAATAATATATTAATATAAAATAATTAATATATTATAAAACTCTTTATTATTGTTACCAACAAATAATAAAGGCGTAAAAAATTGTTTTTTATAAATAAAAAACAATTAATAACAATAATATTACCAATATTAAAGTTATATATTAATATAAATACTATTCATATTAATTAAGAATTATTAAGAGTAATAATAAGATGAAATAACCTAGTTTTAACACTTAAAATAATAATTTTGAAATATTTTACGCCAAAATAATATAATACAACCTTTTCAAATTGTATTTACAATAAAAATAAAGAAAATTTACTAAAATTCTTGATTTTACGTGGAAATGAGTTTATAGAGAGATTTATGACAAAAACAATTAAAGAATTGATTTAATCACACAAAAGTGGTGATTAATAATAAGATGGTCTTTGGTCTTTAATAATGTAAGAGTTTTATATATAAAGAATAAAGAAATTACCTTTTATTTAATTGATTTAATGTTTTTGATGCGTCTGAGGGGAAAATAGAGTGAAAAGAGCTCTATTTATAGTAAATACCTCCCTCCTAGAGTCCAACAGGCTTCTAGTAGACGTGTACTGATCATATCCACTGGAATTGATCAATATTTTAAGGTTTGAGGGTGATTACATCATGATCAAACCATCTTACATCATTATTACACCATTATTTAAAGTTATCACTATAACTTTAAGTTTGATGACATCAGAGGCTTGGCAGAACCCCAAATTTCGTGGATTTTATTAGTATTAATCATAAACTAATAGTATTCACCAATTTTATCACTCTTATGACTGTTAAACTTAATTTAAGGTTACAGTATGTGATCATAGCTGCTCAATTTAAGCTCAAACTTTGATCTTCAATAACTTTTAAGATTTACACGCTACAGCAATTCAGAGAGTGAATTCTGATAGCCTGGCATAACCTTATTATGCTGCCAAGAGCTTTTCATTACATAATCAAAACTCTAATTTTGATGATTTTTCTTGTAACTCATCTTTTCTGTCGAAATTCAATATTTTAAACTTCAAACCTTGATTTCAGGGGGTTATACCCTGAATTTAATAATAAAAATTACATCATTCTTCACGAATGAACTAGTAGAATCCAACTGTATACTTTTTTTTAAGTTTGGACCACTTTCACAACAAAGTGGTCAACAGCTCTGTTGATTTTTATCAATATTTCATCATAGGTTTTAACCTTGTTTATAATTTGTAAAATAAAGTTCATATCTGTGTTCTTACAGTAACTACGTGGTAACTTTATTTTTGGTTCATCATTCTATCATGTATAGTTTAGAAGATATTAGCTATGATCCTTGAATATATGCGTTGACCAAAAAAGTGCATATATTCAGGATAATTCCTTAAGTATTGACTTTGGAAATTAGCTTATTAATTGTTTTATGTGTGGAATTTCGTGGGGAATCCACTGGTACAATTTATTCTACATGTTGCTTCATTGACTTCTGAGATAAATAGGATTTTATGGTTTTTATAAGGTATTATACCTTATAATTCATTAAATATTGACTTTACAGATATGCCATAAAAATGGTATATGTGTATTTTTCCATGAGGAATCCAATGGTATAATTTATTTTATATGTTGATTCATTGGTTTTTAAGTTAAACCAATTTTTGTACCAATTTATGGTATTTTTTGTATATTTAAGTAATTATTTTTAATGTATAATTATTCTAAGTGATTTTAGTATAATTATATTAAAGGTATAATTATTCTTAATCTTTTTTGTGACCTTATTGGGTATGTGGTCATATCTCAAAGGCTCACATTCCCTACCACCAAAAAAGATTGTACCACAATCTGATATGTATGATTAGGGTATCATCCACTGTCCTACCTCTTCAATAGACTTTGTTAGTCTTGAAGCTCAATAATGCTTAAATTTTTTATTTTTCAGGTTTTCTTTCATTTATGAACCTTCTTAGTAGTTTATCAGCATTTTTTATATCTTTCTCAAGTAGCCATTCATCTTCTTGAGTTGAATTTCTATACCTTACAAGGTATTCCCTTTCTTTTTTGTTTCTTGTCCTTATTTCTTTAAGGACTTTTACTATTTTCTTTTCCTCTCCTTCTTCCAAGGGGGGAATCTCAAGTGGGGGTTTAGTTCTTAGTGGAAATAACTCCTTGTCACTTGAACTGTAAGGTTTTATCAGACTTACAGGGAAAGTTGGGTGTTTGTTCATTAGTTCACCAGTGAGTTCTAATTGCACAGCATTGGGTCCATGAAGTGCTTTTATCATAAATGGTCCTGCAAAGGAATCTTTCAATTTCTTTGGGCCTTTTATGTTATTGAAATTAAGGGTTGATACTAAAACCAAGTCTCCTATTTTGAAATCAGGTGGCTTATGACTTTTATCCCATTTTTCTTTTGCATATTTAAAAGAGTCTTGCATGCATCTGTTTACATGGTGTCTTGCTTTGTCAAGCATTATCTTGAAACTGCTTGCTGTTGGATGTATATCCACTAAGTCCTTTTTGAGGGTATCATAAGGAAGTCTTGGATTCCAACCTTTCTCTAGCATTGCTGGTGTTTTGCCAGTAGAAGAATGGATTGATGTCTTATATGCCAGTTCAAGTGCTGGTATTAGTGTACACCAATCATGGGTAAAACCATCAGAATCTTTGAATTCTAGCCCATAAGCACAGAATCTTCTGATCATATCCTCTAGGGTCTGTATCATTCTTTCTGCTAAACCATCAGTTTGAGGATGATAAGCTGTTGAGAATGATAACTTTGTCCCAAACAAGTTATGGAGATTTGTCCATAATGCTGAAGTGAACTTTGGGTCTCTGTCACTTATAATATTTTGGAATAAGCCTGTGTGGCTAATGACTTTATTCCATATCATTATGGCTGTATCCATAGCTGTGTCATCTTTATGACATGGTAAGAATATGGGAGTTTTGCTGTATCTGTCAACTAACACTAGGCATGCATTATAACTCCTGTCTCCTCCTGGAGGTAAGGCTGTTACCCAATCCATATGAACTATTTCCCATGGGGATTTTGGTTCTTGGATTTGGATCATCATTCCAAATTTCTTTCCTGTGGCTCTGTTGGCTTTTTGACATCTGTCACAGGTTTGGCAGTACTCTGCAACATCTTTCTTCCAATTTGGCCACCAAGAGCAGGTTTTCACCCTCTCTAGTGTCCTATCTTCTGAGAGATGTCCAGATGCAACACTATCATGACACTCATGTAAAATAGTGTTTATTAATGTTATGTCTGTTAAGGCCATAACACATGTGTGTTTTGTTCTATGGTAACGGATTCCATCAAGGAGGTGAAATCTTCCTTCATCATATGCCTTTTTCCATATTTCATCTAGTTTTGATGAAAGTGATGGATCTTTGCAGTATTTCATTAGAAGTTGGCTTAAGATATGGCAATTTTTGTCTGTCTTATAGCTTTCTTTAACTTGGTTAAAGAATTCTGTGCCAATGTCTGTAACACATATTCCTTCTATATGGTGCTCTTCTTGTGGTACCCATGCTGGATTGTCAGGGGTATTTGCTAGAGCCCATCTGCTGAGACCATCTGCATTTTTGTGAATATTTCCAGATTTATGAACAATAGTCATATTTCCTCTATATTCCTGGATAGCAATTTGCCATCTCAGCATATGTCTATTTGGAGTCTTCATATTTAATAGTGATTTCACAGCATTACAGTCTGTGATTACATCAAATACTGTGACATCCAAATAATAATGCAGTTTTTCTAAAGCCCACACTAGGCATAAGCATTCCATTTGGCTTGCTCCATACCTTGCTTCTGTTGGCTTGATTTGCCTTGAAATGAAACAAATTGGTCCTTCCACTGGTTTAAAATTGATAAATTGTGTTTGGTGAAGTGCAGCACCTAGTCCTTCTCCACAAGCATCAATGTACAGTTTGAAGGGTAGTTTCCAATCTGGCATTAGAAGAAATGGGGCATTTGTTAAGGAATTTTTCAATTCTTCATATGCCTTGACTCTTTCTTCTGTCATCTCATAGACTGTTTGTTGGTCACATAATTTATACAAGGATTTAGCAATCTTTGCAAAGTCCTTTATATGCTGTCTATAGTAACCAGCAAATCCTAGAAATGATTGCATTTCTTTCTTGGTTTGAGGCATTGGTTTAAGTAGTACTGCTGCTACTTTATTTTTGTCTATGCCTAGACTAAGTCCAGATACCACATGTCCTAGTGCTTTTAATTCACTATATGCAAAATGACACTTTTTCAAGGAAATTTTCATATTCACTTGGACTATTTTCTGTAGTACCCTTTCTAGTCTTGTAAGGTGATTTTCCCAAGTTTCTGAGCAAACTATAATATCATCAATATAGATAATTAACCATCCTTCTGATAATTCTTCAGGAAATATGGTATTCATCATTCTTTGATAATGTGAAGGTGCATTTTTTATCCCAAATGGCATTCTTAAGTATTCAAAAATTCCACAATGGACTATTATTCTTAGTAGTTTCTTGGCATTGTCTGTTAAGACATTTTGATGAAAACCCTTAAGAACATCCATAGCTGTGATGAACTTAGCTTGTGACAATTGAGTCAATGTCTCATGGATTCTGGGTATTGGATATCTGTCTGGAATGGTACAGGTATTCAGGGCTCTGAAGTCTCCTACCATCCTTGAGTTTCCATTATGCCAAGTTATAATGACAGGTGTAGTAACTTCTACTTGTTCATTATGTCCAACCTTTCTTAATACTCCAAGGTCCATTAATTCTTTAATGTGTACCTCTAAGGCTTCTCTAGCTCTTGGACTGGCTGGATAAGCAGGTCTTCTTAATAAAGGTGGGTAAGGTTTTTCTACATTAAGAATTATGTCCACTTCATGTCCAATTATGGCACCTAGTGGTTCTTTGTCAGTTGCAAAGGCATTTTTGTACTTAAATAAGAGGTCAATCAATTTTTCTTTCATTTCTTCTGTTAATTCTTGATTGAATTCTGCCTCTTTAAGTTGTTCAGATATAAAAATTTCCTTTTCTTGAATTTTTTCTTCCTTCTTAATAACTGTGATTTGTTTTTTGTTATTTAAGAAGCCAAACTTTTGTCTTTTGTTATCTCCTATGGTAAAATATCTATCTTTTTGGTTGGAGATATCTATACCATAGATTGATAAGTAGTCATTCCCAAGTATGAAATGATTACTAGTACAGTTGTCCATCACTACAAACTCTACTTTAATTCTGACACATTATGAGGGATGAGGAAAAATTAGTGTTAAATCAATTATTCCAAGGGGCTTCATGCTCTCACTTGCACTACTAAATTTGACACCTTGTATTGGCATAAGTTTTTCTTGCCAGTTTGGGACAATGGTTTTTAAATAACTTTTTCCAACACAAGTGCAATATGCTCCTGTATCCAAGTTAACTTTTCCTTCTTGGTTTTCAACCATAACAATACTTATACTTGATTTTCCAGCTGTATATCCCATTCCTCTTGCAGGTTTGGTTCTATACATTTTGGCATCTTGTATGTTTGTCAGGTTTGTGTCAGATGTTCCAACTTGTGGCAAGTTTGAATTAAAATCCAGTACTTCATAAATTAAGTCAATATTATTAATTTGTGCATTAATTATATTGATTTCATCACTTTCAGAGCTTTCTGACTCTTCTGTCTCTTTTTCAGAGTCAGATTCCTCTTCCTTGTCATTGTGGCTTTCTGTTTCCACAATTTCATTAATCTTTGCTTTTTCAAGGCAATTATTGGCCAAGTGTTCAATACCTCCACATTTATGGAATTTTCTTTGCTCATTATTATTGGATGTATTGGGCTTGAAAGCTTCTTTTGATTTATCTTTTTTGATAAATGGCTTATTTGAACTTTTAATGTCCAATTTCTTCCAAGTTCTGCCAATTTTTGTTCTTTTCACTATATCTTCTAGTGCATTTATATACTCTTCTGTGGAGCATGGTTCTATACACCTGCTTCTTAGGGCATGTTCTAGTTCCCCTCCACATTTTTTAAGTATTTTCATGTGCACCATCTTTTGTGACATTTCTGGGTACAGTGCATTAAGTCTTTCAACTTGTTTCAAGAACCAAGTTAAAGGTTTGTCTTTCTCTGGGTCAAAGAAAGAGTTTTCAAATGCATTTTCTATCTTATACCTCCAGGCATCATTTTCCCACTTGGTGATTATTTCTTGTTTCCACCAAGACCAGGTATTCTTACCATTTGTTTGTCTTATGCCATAATACCATCTTTTTGCAGATTTCTCAAACAATGAATGTAATCTTGCAGTGATTAATTCATCTGGTATGGCATAGTCTTCTTGTAACATGTCAATTGTTTTAATAAATGACATGTGGTCATATTCACCTTCTCCTGTGAATGTTGGCCATTCTTTCAATTGAGGTGCTTCCTTCATTATGACTTGGTTATTATCTTGGTGACTCAAATCTGTTATGAAAGGATTTGAGAATTCTTCTTTTGTTTTAACAGGGCTTCTTATATGAGAAAATGGTGTTGATAACTTTGGCATATTTAAATTAGCCTCATTAATTTTATCCATTTTTTCAGTGATAAGCCTTATTTCACTCTGAATATCATCTTTCAGATGCATTCTTGCTTCATCACTTTTTTCCACATGGTCCAAAAGTAATTTTTGGTGTGATGAAGTCTTTTCTTCAGATTTTTCTACAGAAATACTTAATTTATTTAATTTTTCTGTAAGATTGTCAATACTCACATCATAATTGATTGTCAAAGTTTTGTCTTTGATATCTTTTATGTACTTATACAATTCTTGTTGTCCTTGTATTAGTTTTTGAGTATTGTCAATGAAATTCTTTGGTTTATTATTTTCAACAATAAACTTAATGTTGTCAATTTCTTTCTTGTTTTGCACAACAATTTTTGTTAAAGAAGATAAATTGTTATTTATTTCTTGTAGTGATAATAAACTATCTTTAATTTCTTTTAGAGGTAATATACTATTTTTAATTTCTGTTAAAGTATTTACAACATCTTTGGACAAGGTTATTTCTTTGGGAAATGAGGTTGTCTCATTCTTTTCTCTTCCTTGTCCTTGAATTCCATCAAGGTTCTGGCCATGTTGAAAACATTTTCCATGGCATCCTTTTGGATTCTTGGGATTCTGTAGCTTGGGGAATATGGTTTCCTCCAATGCTTTTTCTTGTTCTTCTTCCCTTCTTGGGGAAGTGGGTTGGCTTGGGGCTTGCTGGTAGAAGCTACTGGGGATTCTTCCTTGGTTGCCTCCCTCTTTTTGGCATGGTAGTCCTTGATTTTTTTGATTTGAGGTTTGGATGACAGTGGATTCCATCCATTGGAGTATTTCACTATCTCCTTCTCTTTGAGGAACTTTTTCAGGATGTGCCAGGAGTTCATCACTCCTTGGTGTATTTGAGGCAACATTTCCCAATCTTTGTCCTTGTACACTGTGCAATAATGCTTGTACTGGCTCATGTAGATGTCTATTTGAGCCCTCTGAATGTGATTTGTACCTGTTTGAGTTACTCATACTTAGTTCTAATTCAGGCTCAGATATCATGGGCATTTCTGGGACTTGCCTTTGGGATAAGGCACTTCCTTGTGTGGATTCTGTTCCACTGGGGATATTGCCCTTTCTTTTCCCTTTTGAGGGATCAATTCTACCTCTGAGTCCAGCTCCATCTGATTGGATGGAGTATTGGGAACCTCTTCTGGTAGTCATAATTGAAGAATGAGAAAAAATAAAAGTATTTTAGAATAAAAATTCTTTTATGGCAATTTATAAAAAGAGGTGCTCACCTTCAGAGTCATGAATGGTGGGTCCTGGAAAGTCTAATTTCTTAGCTTTCTTTCTTTTGGTGATAACTGGTGTTGGAGAACTTTGACAAGTTTCTTCCACCAACCTCTCAACAGTAGCTTGGTTATCTTCTGTTGGGTTATCTTCAAACACTAAAAAAGACAAATAAATATAAGTCTTTATATAAGAAGTGTTATTTTTGGCAAGATATGGCAATTTTCCACGTAGAAATTGCTTTATATCTTAAAAAATTGAAATAAAATAAAGAAATGAATAAAAATGAATAAAAATAACTTTTTTTATTGGTTTTTAATATTTTTTAATATTTTATATATATTTTTTTATTTTTTAAAGAATAAAATAAAAAAAAGAATATGATTCTTATGAAATTAAATTATAATAAAATTATTTTTAATTTATAAAATATCTTTTTTAATCACTAGAGTCACTCAAAGAAAGTTCTTGCAAGTCTAAGGATGTGAAAAACCACGTGTAAGACAGTACAATTTCTTTCCAAATGCCTCAATAGCTTTTAAAATCAATAAAATATAAAATTATTATATAATTTATGATTATAAATATAATTTATTATTGGATAAACCCAAATAGAATCTTTTTAAAGGTCTTTTAAGTAAATATCACGGCCAGGCCCCCAAATGTAAGGTTTGACTATGAAACAATAAGTAAAAAAATTACTAATTTATTACTTATTGTACTCTGAATGTCCTTATAATTGAAATAAATAAGATTAAAATAATAATAATAATAAAGAATTATTATTATTATGGCGTAAAAATATTATATTATTAAATAAATATAATAATATAATTAATATTATATAAAATTATAATATTAAAAATAATATATTAATATAAAATAATTAATATACTAGAAAACTCTTTATTATTGTTACCAACAAATAATAAAGGCGTAAAAAATTGTTTTTATAAATAAAAAACAATTAATAACAATAATATTACCAATATTAAAGTTATATATTAATATAAATACTATTCATATTAATTAAGAATTATTAAGAGTAATAATAAGATGAAATAACCTACTTTTAACACTTAAAATAATAATTTTGAAATATTTTACGCCAAAAGAATGTAATACAACCTTTTCAAATTGTATTTACAATAAAAATAAAGAAAATTTACTAAAATTCTTGATTTTACATGGAAATGAGTTTATAGAGAGATTTATGACAAAAACAATTAAAGAATTGATTTAATCACACAAAAGTGGTGATTAATAATAAGATGGTCTTTGGTCTTTAATAATATAAGAGTTTTATATATAAAGAATCAAGAAATTACCTTTTATTTAATTGATTTAATGTTTTTGATGCGTCTGAGGGGAAAATAGAGTGAAAAGAGCTCTATTTATAGTAAATACCTCCCTCCTAGAGTCCAACAGGCTTCTAGTAGACGTGTACTGATCATATCCACTGGAATTGATCAATATTTTAAGGCTTTAGGGTGATTACATCATGATCAAACCATCTTACATCATTATTACACCATTATTTAAAGTTATCACTATAACTTTAAGTTTGATGACATCAGAGGCTTGGCAGAACCCCAAATTTCGTGGATTTTATTAGTATTAATCATAAACTAATAGTATTCACCAATTTTATCACTCTTATGACTGTTAAACTTAATTTAAGGTTACAGTATGTGATCATAGCTGCTCAATTTAAGCTCAAACTTTGATCTTCAATAACTTTTAAGATTTACACGCTACAGCAATTCAGAGAGTGAATTCTGATAGCCTGGCATAACCTTATTATGCTGCCAAGAGCTTTTCATTACATCATCAAAACTCTAATTTTGATGATTTTTCTTGTAACTCATCTTTTCTGTTGAAATTCAATATTTTAAACTTCAAACCTTGATTTCAGGGGGTTATACCCTGAATTTAATAATAAAAATTACATCATTCTTCACGAATGAACTAGTAGAATCCAACTGTATACTTTTTTTTTAAGTTTGGACCACTTTCACAACAAAGTGGTCAACAGCTCTGTTGATTTTTATCAATATTTCATCATAGGGTTTAACCTTGTTTATAATTTGTAAAATAAAGTTCATATCTGTGTTTTTACAGTAATTACGTGGTAACTTTATATTTGGTTCATCATTCTATCATGTATAGTTTAGAAGATATTAGCTATGATCCTTGAATATATGCGTTGACCAAAAAAGTGCATATATTCAGGATAATTCCTTAAGTATTGACTTTGGAAATTAGCTTATTAATTGTTTTATGTGTGGAATTTCGTGGGGAATCCACTGGTACAATTTATTTTACATGTTGCTTCATTGGCTTCTGAGATAAATAGGATTTTATGGTTTTTATAAGGTATTATACCTTATAATTCATTAAATATTGACTTTACAGATATGCCATAAAAATGGTATATGTGTATTTTTCCATGAGGAATCCAATGGTATAATTTATTTTACATGTTGATTCATTGGTTTTTAAGTGAAACCAATTTTTGTACCAATTTATGGTATTTTTTGTATATTTAAGTAATTATTTTTAATGTATAATTATTCTAAGTGATTTTAGTATAATTATATTAAAGGTATAATTATTCTTAATCTTTTTTGTGACCTTATTGGGTATGTGGTCATATCTCAAAGGCTCACAATTTAGGCCATTTGGGGCTTAAATGCAAGATTTGCGCATTTTGCGCACTTTGCACAAATACAGTTTTAAATCCTGTTAGGCTTGTTTTGGCCAAGATACCTCTGCAAGTCCTGAAGCCACCCAAACTCTTTTTCTCTCTGTCCTCTTGGAATTCATTAAAAAGACATTTGGCAACTTTTCATCTTCAATAAACAAAAGTTCCATAAATGGTGTTATACACCATTATGCACCCTTTTTCACCAGAAATCCAATGGTTCCAATATAACAAGGTTATTTCAACATCTCATCACATCAAGGCATCAAATCATCCAGAGGATTAATCAAGGCTCAAGTGCAAGTGTTATTCTCAAATAAGATCATTCCATCAAGCACTCATTGGTATTTTTCAATTTTTAAGTATTCCCCCAAGGGAATACTGGCAGTTCATTTCTTGAGGGATATTCAAGAGGTAATTCCAAAAGGATTTGTCAAGTGTCAATGCTCCATCAATCCACCTTGGAAACCACATTCATTTCCATACAGTCTTGCTGCATAAAGACTGTATTTCAACCATACAACCTGGGAAGATCATTCAGATCAGTTAATTTCCCAATTTGGCAAGGTATACCCTTCATCAAGGAATCAAGACAGCGCAAAGGATTCAATACAGACCAGCTGTCAGCCTGAAGGATCAAGCTTTCAACCAATCATATATACCATCCTCTATTTTAGCCCTGGGTTTTTTTTCCCCAATTAAATAATATATTTGATTTATTTCTATCTTTATTTTCTTTCATCTTGATAGTGAATACTGATATTCTTGAGTCAGTCATTTGATCCTTTTCTTTCTTTCTTTGCCTGTAAGTGGATACGTGGTGGTCATATCCTTATTGATTCCATTGTTTATTCTGGCAGGTTGAGACAGTGATCAAGGACTTACCTTGTTGGCTCTTTGGCCATTTGGCTTCCTTTTCTCTTATTACATCTCATCTTGTACTTGCATATTTTGTTAGAGAAATTTTATTCTTTTATTTTATCTTATTCAATATTTGGAGTCTTCCAAGTGAGTTCCCTGATTACTGAGTTCCAGACCACTATTTGTTTCTCCAAGAGCCCCTGTGACATTATATTAATGAACTCATAATTTCTTTTCATTCTGTTTATTCATTTTTTATCATTTTATTAACTCATTTAATTGGAATTATGACACTTTAATGCTTATGAACTTCATGATTCATTGTTCCCTCTCAATTTTCTCTCATTCATTCTTCATTATTGAAAATTGAAAGCTGACCCATTTTTATTTTTTGTTTTCCTTTGTTTAATTCTTTATTCAAATCATCAAAATTAATTCAATTGATTTTTAAATTCCTATCTTCATTTTATTTCAAAGCAGTCATCAAAATAATTCAGAAACATTCTTCACATCAAGATTCATTTTGATCCATTCTTGAAGAATTTTTGATTTTTCAGGAAGAATTCACTTGATTTTATTTGATTGATTCAGTTTACATAAAATTGATATCAACTCCAAGAAAGTTGATTAAACTGAATATTTATTGATCATGCTGATTTTAACATCAAGATTTTTGACATAAATTGAGTTTTCCTCAATAATTTATTTGGTTAATTGAATTTTTGGAAATATTTGGAGTTTGATTGATTTGATGTATTGACTTATTGACTTCAAGATCTCAGTTGAGATTTGATTGATTGATTTACCTGAAGTTTTAATTTTTATTTATTTAATTTTATTCAAGATATTAATTTTGATTTGGACTTCAAGCTTTCCTTTTGAATTGCCTCAAGTTGTTCACCTTCAAATTTTGATTTTATTCATTTTATCTGATTTTATTATGAAAAGAATGCCTGTCCAACACTAACCTCCTGCATTCCAGACAAGATCTCAGGCAAGAGTTAAAGCTATCATTACTCCAACTCCAAGAGCTCCTCTTGATGGAAACCCAGAAGTTCCTCAACTGAGGGCCCACTTGGACAAAGCACCAAATTTGGAAGGAGCAGCACCATCCAGGAAGGAAGGAAGAGGGCCAAGAAGATCAAGTTCATTTTCAGGGGGAGTTGGTGCTTTTCCAGGAATTTTAAGGACCACTTTCAAAGGTCCTGGTAAAGATATTGAAGAGGATTAGGAGAATTATGTGGAAGAGGAAGAGTCTGATGGTACTGAAGTTGTTCATTCTCCTGTGGGGGCATCTCAAGGTACTGGAGGGCCAACTCTAGCCCAGTCTAATAAGCCTATCTTTCATCAGTCTGAACCATCTTTATTGGCCATCATACACCAAATGACACAGATTATGGCCAATCTTCAAGCTGCTTCAAGACCACCAGCCTTCAAGACTCCATCCATGAAGGCACCAGACTGTTTTGAAGGGACTCAACCATTTAAATTTAAAAGTTTTATTCAGTCCAGCCAAATTATTTTTCATAATTTCAAGGCAAATTTCTCTGAAGACAGGGAGAAAGCTCTTTATGCCACTTCATTTCTCATTGGCAGGGCTGCAAAATGGATTGAGCCTTATCTTTCTCATCTCACAAATCAAATCCCAGAATACCTTCTCAATAACTGGGCCTTATTTGAATCCCAACTATTTAACTTATTTGGGGATCTGCATGAAGTTAGGAAAGCTGAAGCGGAGCTGGATGACCTAAGAATGAAAGAAGGTGGACATGTATCATAATAAATTGCTAGTTCTAGAATTGTAGTGTCAAGAATTGTGGATTGGGGTGAAGAGGCTCTTATTAATTATTTTAGGAAAGGATTGGCCACCAGAATTCCGGTTCAACTGGCCTTCCATCCTTCAAGCATTGATTTTCTTCAAGACTTAATGGATGTTACCCTGGAACTTGATACCAGGTACCATGAGAGGTAAAAGGAGAAGAAGACTGAAGCATCAAAGTAAAGTTCTTCTAATAATAAAAATTATTAAAGCTCAGTCACAAGAAGAAGAATTTCAGGGTTCAGAAGAGGGACAATACCCATTCTTTCCTCTTGAATAAGGACCACAAGCTAATGGGTTCTGAAAATGAAAGAAAAATCAAGGAGGGCTTGTGCACCTATTGTGGTGGAAATCATAGTGTTGAGGCCTGATTAAAAAGGCCTCAGAACCAGCTTACCCAACCATCAGGCAGATTTCTCAGCCAGGGAAAAGCCTGAGTGAAGATCATGTTGTGTTCAATGGTCTCCACGATTCTCCACCCAGAGCACAATTGTGCATTCTGAATGCTGGTGTCAAAAATTTGTGAGAATTATTTATTTTTCCTTCTCTCTCTGATATTTTTTACATTATTTTCAATGATTCTAGTGCTACCAACTCATCTATTGCTAAGCAGTTTTTTCACAAGTATTCTTTGACCATTTAAGAACTCCCAGAGAATAATACTCTCATCATTATGGACTCCTCTCAGTCCCTTTCTTTATGGGTGACTCACCATACTAAATATATGGTTTATCTCCCTTCCTTCCCAAGCTTTTAATGGGAATTTTTAGTCATTGATACTCCCAAGGGAGAATACCTCATATTGGTCTTTTACTTTCTTAATCATTTTAATTCATCTATTGATTGACGGCAAGGGATCACCTTCAATTCTGATAATAAGGACTATTATGATCCTTCTCAATCTTCCAGTAATGACTTTTATGCCAAATTGTGTGCTTCTCCGGTTGGTGATTCTAGAACACCATCATTCCCATCTTCTGTACATGTTGCTTCCTTTAATTCCCCACAGTCATTACTATCATCTAGAGATGAAGTCTTCAAAGACATTCAAGATTTTGGAGAAGATAATTCTGTATCTTTACTTCATCTCTTCCCTGGGAATGTGGACCTTCCTCCTTCATCTTATCATTACTCCCTGGATGAGTTGTGGGATGAAGAGGAAGAGCCAGAAGAAATACAAACTGTGAGGAAGGTTGTTCATTCTGCTTATCACCCTTATTTGGATTTATTCTATAAGGTGAAAGCAGAGAAACTTCCTTATCACCATGCCTGTGATCATCATATTGAGCTGGAGGGGTCTCTACCTCCAGTTGGGGTTATATACTATTTATTAAACCAACAGTCAGATACACTCAGGACCTGCATTTTAGAGAATGTAGAGAAAGGTTTCATCCAGAAAAGCTCCTCTTCAAGAGGAGCACCTGTCCTTTTTGTCAAAACTAAAGATGGTGGCCTCCATTTGTGTGTTTATTAATTCAAACTCAATGCTCTTACCAGGAAGAACAAATATCCTTTTACTTTTATGAATAAGCTTCTCACTTTTTTAATGGTTCTTCAATCTTCTCCAAGATTTATTTGTATGGTGCATATTGCCTGCTCAGAATAAAGGAAGGCAATGAACACTTGACAGATTTTAGAACTAAATATGGTGGTTATGAGTACTTGGTTATGCCATTTGGGATCACCAATTCTCCTGCCTCTTTTCAAAATCTTGTAAATGATATTTTCTCCAATATTCTAGATTTCTATTTCATTGTTTATTTAGATGATATTATGGTTTTTTCCAAGTCTGAGGAAGGAAATGTAACCTATTTTTCCACTTTTCTTGCCAGACTGAGATCCAATAATCTTTTTGTTAATCCATCCAAGTTCCTCTGCCATGTCTCAAGTGTGGAATATTTAGGTTATTTTGTTTCTTCTGAAGGCCTCAAGATGGACCAAGAGAAAGTCCAGAGAATTCTCAATTGGCCTCCTCCAAGAAACCTCAAGGTTCTTCAATCATTCCTTGGTTTTCAAAATTCTACATCTGTTTCATCAAGAACTACTCAAAGACTATTATTAGTTCACTCACAAAGTTCCTCAAGAAATATTTATGTTTTCCTCTCAACCAGATAGATCTTAGACAGTTTCATCAACTCAAAGAGGCTTTCACCACTAATTAAATTCTTCTCTACACACCATTGTAGAGACTAATGCATCAGATTATGCTTTGGGTGTTGTACTTATTCAAGTTTCTCACTCAGGAAAACATCCCATTGCATTTGATAGCCACAAGCTTCTTCCAGAAGAGCTCAATTATGAGATTAATGACAAGGGAATCCTTGGAATTTTCTGGGCTCTAAAGTGCTGGGGAGATTTTCTTCTCTCTCTTTCTTCCTCTTTTGAAGTTCTCACCAATCACTCTTCACTTCAATATTTCATGTCATAAAAGATTCTCACTTTCCATCAGGAGTTGTGGGCTAAATTCCTTTAAGAATTTCATTTCACAATCACCTACCTCCCTGGCGGCCTAGAAACCCTCCCAGATGCTTTGTCCCATTGGGACAACACTTATAAAGAGAGGGGGGAGGATTTTATCAGCAAGAATTCAATGAATTATCAGAAAATAATCAAGCAAGATGAAATTCAAGCCTCCAAATTATTTGCAGTCAAGGTGGAATCATTTTCAAATTTGATTAAATCAATTCAGAAGGAATTATAGCAAGATTCTTAATATTGAAGTACCTTTCAAGATTTGGGTAAAGGTAAATCTGTCTAATATTACTCCCTTTATTCCTCTTCCCAACTTCTTCTATTCCAAGATTGGGTGGTGGTCCCAAATGACCCCACAATTCAACTCAGTATTCTTCAAAGGCTCCATGACTCTCCTCTATTTGGCCATCCTGGCCAAGGGAATACTCTAAAGCTTGACAAGAAGGATTTTCACTGGTCTGGCATGACTCAAATTATCAAGGATTATGTCTCATCCTGTCAACAGTGTTCAAGAAATAAGAATATTCATCATAAGAAGTTTGGTTTAATCAAGCCTCTTCCAATTCCAAATGGTCCTTGAATTTTTCTTTCAATGGACCTCATCACTCCATTGGCACTCACCATGAAAAAAAGCTATCACTTCTGGCTGTGGTAACAGGTTCAACCTAGGTCCAACCCAGCTTCCAACTTGCTATTAATATTTGGTCATCTATCAAGCTGGATCTTCAAGATTCAGAAATAATTCACAAATTTAATTTAATTATTTAAATGCTGGAAATACAAAACAATCCTTTATTTTAAAAAGTTTTTTAAAAGAAAAATCAACAACTTTGAAATTAATATGAAGCCATTAGTCATGAATTACTTCTTACAATGCTCAAAATCAAAATTACCGCTTTCCTCATCTGCCATCATATACTTCCTTTCATGTATTTTCTTTCTCAGAAGGGTCATTTGTCAGAACTCAATATTTCTAATCTTGAAAATCTTCACAAAAAAATATATCTCTTCAAAAAATTACCCATCATAATTTTTTCTAACTCACTCAAAAAAATAGCAAAATTTATAGATTTCATTATTAAGTTCTCCTGAAAGCTTAATTAATCTTGATTTCTGGAAATCAAAAGAAAACAACATATATCATGTCTTCCTTTAGGCTTTGGATTTACTTTCAAAGGTTTCTTGTGAATATCAGATTCAACAGAAATTTCCCCCCAAAAATGTTTACCAAGTTGTTTTATCTCTTATCCTGAAAATCAAATATTCATTTTTCAAACTTTAAACTAAATATGATTCCACTTTTACCAAAATTTAACATTCAATAACTCTCACACCTTTTTCCCATGATAGAAATGACCTGAGACCTCTCATGACACAAAAGGTATTTCTTGCCATATTACATAACATTCAATGTATCCAAAAATTTGTAAAAAATGACTTGATAGAAATATACTATTTAATATTATTTAATTCACAAAAAGGATATTTTTCAAAGAGGAACTCATCATATCCTACTGTTGTGTGTCAATGTAATTTAGCTCAGGCTCTCAATATTTTCTTATTCTTGAGAGAAAATTTAGCAATCCTATAAAGACTTCTTCAAACAAGAAACATGTTGTAAATTACTAGCTTTCAATCAAAATAACAATTCAAAAATTTAATTTTACATGTAGATTTTTCAATTCTGCATATCAAAAATAATTTTCATTGGATTTATGGTATATCATAAGCTCCCATAGTATGAAAATTAGGAACAAATATTCAAGGCTTTTTAAATACTCAAATATCAAATGAATGAAGTAAATATTTGAATAAGAATTATTCCTAATGATATGAGTCTTAAATCTTCACACACTTCCTCTTTCTGATAAAATTATTTGTTTCAAAGTAACACTTTGAATTTAGCTTGCAATCTATTTCATATTTCCATTCCTGTGGTAATAATAACTTCATTACCATGGCGATGATTCATGGTGCAAGATTATAACATTCAATATTTGAAGAAAATCCATGAAGCTCAATAATTTATTGGAAACATATATGTACTTGGATATGAATATTCTTGTCTTCTTGGGTACAATAAAAATTAATGATACTGATAAAATCTATTTACCATTGTGAAAATGTAATTAATTTGATCACTTTTTAGCACCATATCAGGAGGTCCATAATAATAATCAAATACATATATCACTTCCAGCTATTAGAAGAATATTACTACTTTTGAAAATTCCCATCAAATTCGTAGGCTTTTATAGAAGATTCATTCATAATTTTCATTTTACAAAACATGCAAGGACTATATTCATATGAATACCTTAAAATCAAATTTGTGGATCAACTGATATCTTCTGATAAGCCCATCAAATTCCTAAATTTCAAAGAGCTGTCACATGAAATTTTTTTCTGAAACCTTAAATCTACAATGTATTATGCCTGCATGAATCCACCTCCCAGATACTTTTAAGGATTGAATCCCTTCAAGTGTAGCTTATAAGCAGACAGATTTAAATATATTTTTCTCTTTCATCTGAAAAATAAAAGATATATTAAAGCTCATCAATTCAAATACTCATATACTCTTATAGAAGTTTTGGTCTCTAGAAAAGATAGTACTTCAGCTCTGAATCACCTGAAAAGGGAACCGGAGGAGAATCCTCTAATTTTATAGTCCTTTTGAATTTTTTGAATTCTTAATTTAAGCTAGTAATTTTAATGAGAATTTGAATAATTCATCTGTATATAAATTTATGTATATTTCTGGATTATAAGTTTGTACTAGCTTTTGATTTGAAATTTTGTCATCAACTATGGATTCAGCACATAAAGATTCAATACTTAAACATGTCAAAAACCCATATCATTTTATTCCATCCTTCCAACATTATTGCATTTAATTTTTTCAAAAACAGAAGAGTTGAAGCTAAAAACTTAGATTTTCACCATTTACAACAGTTTCATAAAAAACTGTGTTTCAAAACAGAAAATTTCTAACTTTCTCTTTAAAGGAATCTTTAATTTTCAATATATGGTACTTAATTGGAGAAAAGGGCAAAAGAATTCCAAAGTAATACTCTATGGGGGTTTTTGTTTTTCTTTATTGAGACAAACAATCCTCAAACCAATTTAAGTCAATTTATAAACCCATTTTTTAGTTTTTCATCCCAGTAAAAATAGTTATCAAATTATGATCACTCTTCTATCTAGTATCATGGATCAAAATAAAAATAATTGAAGGCACATTTGGAGTGGAATATTTGAAAAAAATTGAGACTTCAATATTGCATAAAATTCTTCTATGCAAGAGTGTATAATCTGATAAAAACGTTTTATATCAATAAAGAAATGTAGTATAAATTATTCAGCTATCTGAGTCAAGTCATATGAGAGTATCCTTTTCAATTTTCTTATAAGTTGTTAAATAAACTGGTAAGTGCTCATAGTTTCTGTTAATTATTGAAAACCGAAAATACCTTCAGAAGTGATCATGTTAGAAATTGGCTTTTACAGACCTTTTGGTGGTGGATTTTGATTTCTTCAAAGCTTTGGGTGAAACATATTCCTACCTCCATTCAAATATGTCTAAAACCTTTGTCCAACCTACATTCATTGGCCAGGTTGGAGTCAAGTTGGTTAAGGGATTATTTAACAATTCACTATTGCTATAAGTTCCTGAATTGAAAAAATACTAAGTGTATGTTTGAGATTATTAATTCAAATCACTTATGCATGGATTTTTTTGGAATACTTTGAATAATAATCCTCTGCAAAATCGTCAATCATTTTGAAAATAGTGATATTCTTGGCCTTTGAGCTTTTTTCAACGTCTTTTGACAATGATGAGTTACAGCTCTTAAATTTGTAGTCAATTTTAAATTCAATATCATTCAATAAACAGTATTTTTTTAGATAAAAATTCATTGTTTTTGATATATGTAAAAATTGATAAAAAAACTTTCTGCCTCATCCTTCTACACTACTTTCAACAAGTTTGGAATCTATGTAAATTTAATTCCAATTATTTATCAAGCTTTTATCTAATTTTATGTTGCAATATTTTCATATTTAATCTACACAATTTCAATAATATTGAGGTTTGTAATTTTTGTGTGTTTGTGAATATCTTATTCTCTAATACATTTCTGGCTTGCTTTGATTCTTCAAGTTACTTCATTCTCTCATAATTTCTATTTTATTTTAGTTCAACTTTTTTTCATTTTTCAAATTCTTTTTCTATTCTTATTATATTGTTTTGTAAATTACAATTTTTACAATTTTTTTGAATTTAAAATTGAAACTTTCTACTTTTTATTTCTTATTTTGTATTTGCTCTTCTTTGAAATTGTATTTTAATTTTAAAATTGATAAAAATATTTTTTAATTTTTATTTTCTGTTTTGCATTTGTAATTTTTTCAATTTTCCTTTTCAAATTAAATTATTTTGTTTTTATTTGATTTCCTTTTTTTTCTTTTTATTTATTATTGATTTTTTTGATGGATGTAGGCACTCCAAATAAGTGATTTTGCACTGATTTCGAGTTTTTGAACCCGCCAAAAAAAAGACAAAATAATGGAAAATGAAAATTACATATAATTTGAGAAGGACATTTGAAAAAAAAATTGAGAAGAAAAAATAACTAAAAATGTGTTTTTTGTAAAATACTAAACAAAAATTTCAAAATAAAAATATACAAAAGTTTTGATTCAATCACAAAAAGTAAAAAAAAAATAGCAAAAAATTTAAAACAAAAATTTATTTTTTTCTAATTTCTGCAAAATAACTAAGCATGAATATATCACAAAAAGACAAAAGGTAATAAGAAAATCAAGTTCTTAAAAAAAAGGGAAAATTGAAACCTGAACAAAATGTTATTTTGACTTTCAATCAAAGTTTCTCAGGATATTTATTTGTACTATTCTCAAAGGAAGTTTTTCAATTAATAACATTTCAACAACTGAGCGAAATTTGAAAGAAGAAATCAACATTTATGGAAATAAATATCTGATGTGAGAGTTGAAAAAGGTTGAAACACAGATGGGAATTTCAAAAACTCAATACTTCCATTCTTTGAAAACTTTCATATAAGACATTTTTGAGAGAATGGATTGAATCTTCATGATGGTGAGGTATTCAAAACAACATGTAAGAATTTTGTAAAGAAAATAAAGTTGACTTTAATAAGTATTATTCTGGTTTGTTTGAAAGATTATTAAGCTGTACAAACTTGGAAATTTAAATTGGAAAAGACATGTAATGATGAAAATTTCTCAATCCATTGAAAAAGACTTATGAAGCTGTAAGAATAAGCTTGGATTTATATCTTCAATAATTAAAAAAAGTGTACAAATATCTCAAAAAAGGTTTACTATTACTGATTTACAGGGATCAATGGCTAGAAATCAAGAATCAAACAATTGTGCAAACAATTTTCTCATGATAAATATGGGATATTAATGAGTAATAAGAAAAAAAATGATTTATCAAGAAAAAATTTAAGCCTTGGGTTACACCATTGCAAACATATTGAAAGGGCTTAAGATGATACAAAAAATGATATGGTGCAAGAATTGGTTGGATAATGTTTCATTTCTTTAAATATTTATTTTCATAAATTGAAGTTTTTCATTCAAAAAAAGAAAAAATGGTGTTTTGGAAATGATGCCCCATGTGAATTCAGTTGAGTCTTTCAATTAGAAGAAATAATGAACTTAAAATGAATATTCTTTGCAGATTTTAATCAGAGAAATTTCATTTAAGACCCCCTTAAAATAATAAATAGTGAATAGGGTGTGTATAGGGAGACAAACAAAGTTCATGGAAAATTCACAATCTTCTATTTTAATTAAGTAACATTCTTATTGTCCAAAGCTGTGGCTAAAAGTATCTGCAAAAATATTTCAGGGTTAGAAACAAGGTTAGGGCCCAGGTTGGAATCAGGTTGGACCTGGGTTAGACCTGCTACTCTTGCTGGAAGAGATAGATTTTTTTCATGGTGATTTTCCAATTCCTTTGACTCAATTCTTGTCATAGTGGAAAGATTCTCAAAAATGAGAGTTTTCATTCCAAAAATGTTTTAAATACCTTCACTGGATTTGGCCCATCTATTCATCAAGAATATTTTTTCCAAAGCATGGCCTTCCTTCAAGCATTGTCAGTGATATAGGTTCTCCTTTTGTTTCTTCCTTTTGAACCAACCTTTGTCAGAATCTCAGGATTTGAAGAGATCTTTCAACTTCTTATCAACCTGAAACTGGTGGACAGACAGAGCTGATAGATAAGATACTAGAACAGTACCTTCAGATGAATGTTAGTTATCATCCAGATGATTGGCACACCTGGCTCCCTCTGGCTGATTTTTCTTAAAATAACTCTGACCACTCTTCAACAAAATGATCACTTTTTTTCACTTTTTATGGAAGGGATCCCCATTTTACATCAGTTGACATTATTAAACACACGCCTGCTGGAAAGCTGTCAGCCTGTGACTCAAAACCAGAGAACAAGCATGAATGCCAGAATACCATAAACCAATGGTAGCGAAAAATACCACCAAAACATGGAGCTGAGCCAAACAGGCTCAAAAAGTATTTAAAGAAAGAGGAAAATAACCTCTTCCAAAATATTAAAGTCCCATAATAATAGGAAAAAGAATAAAAAAGTTATTCAAGCTCAAAGCAGTTGCTGATAATAAACCTTAATTTTCCCCTCTCATCTAAAATTAAGAGAAAGAGGCTGAGCCCCATAAAATGGGAATTCAAATTGAAGCTCTCAATAAGGGATATCCAATGGTACTAGCAAAATTGAGCTAGCACAAAAACTATAGAAGTTATTGCCAAAATAAGGTCAAATGAGGGTGAATAAAATATTCACCTCTCATCCAACTTCTACAGTTTTAGTGTGAGATACCCAAAGTGGAGTCTCTGTTCAAAGAGCACAATAAAGGCTATCTGATGGTGCCATAAATTTCCCCATATCTCATCTAGAACAAAGGTTATGGGGAAAACAAGTTCAATACAGATTTTGGGATAAGGATAACTAAATTTGAACATGGCATAACTTTGTTATATTTAATGCTAACCATGCCAAACAATGTACCATTGTGTAGATCTCATTCAGGGATACAAAATGAGCCAACTTTGAGCTCAATATCTTTCAAGCTGACAAAGTTATAGCAGTTTCAAGGTCAAATTCCCAAATTTAGACCAATACAGATGTACTGTGGGATAATATCCCATAAGTATGATTATGAGGTGTCAAATAGACAAATAAGCTTGTTTATACTTCAATACCTCATAGTTCAGTCAAATACAGGGGTCCATACAGGTTCTGTACAGCTTCTGAGGTGTCAGAAGCTGTGAGCCTTGAGGTATATTTTACATACCCAAATAGGCCACAACTATCTTTAAAAAATAAATTTTGAACTATGCATAACCCATAAGTCATGCATATATTCAAAATTCATCATTTTTTATTTCCAAAAAGATGGATAAATTTTTTGTGAGTAAGTAAATCCATGGATTTAAGGCTATATTTGGACTCTACACAAAAATTCACCTAGGGTAACTCCATAGAGTGAATAAGCTTAAATTAACTCTAAGAGGTGGTAATATGGAAAATACTTCAATAACACAGAAAAGAATTGTGATTTTTTTTTTCAATTTCACACCAAAATAATGGGAATGTGAGAAATCCCATGTTACATATACACTTAGAATAGTGTTATTCATGGTTGTGGAACTTACCATTATGGTATTATTACATACACTTTTGGTACACCCATATTGGATATCAGTCTTGAAGCCTGAATTTCTATTCTGGACATGAAAATAGCTAAGGGGCACAAAAGACATCAAAGAGAGCTAGGGTACCGAACTTCTGAGGCCTCTGAGGAACGGATAGCTCTAAAGCTTGGATTCATGGCTGATCTTGGCCCAATTATTATACTAAAACCTTTTGGGAAATTGGTTACCAAGTTAAAATCTCATTAAATCATAAGAAAATTGCAAATAAGCTGCTATTTTGACGTGCCAAGGAGGTAAAGAGCAACTTAGACTCCTGTAAACATTCCAATTCTTAATGATTTGCCATGGGTAAGCCCTAAAAGAGTCATTAAGAACCTTTTTTGGACTAGTATCCATTGATTTACCTCATAGCAACCAATAATATAGTGCTAATTGCAATTCTATATAGAGATGAGGTAAAACCTTCAAAAATTCATTAACAATACAATTCTTTATTAATATTTCTGAACCTTTCAGAACCAATGGAGAACAGTATGAGTCATAAAGGAACGCAAAAGAATTACAGTTTCATAAGTAAAATAAAAAGCTTTACTTACAGTCCATTTTTGATTATTCCATGTGAAATGCTGAATCTTCAAAAATTCACATAAAATACAACCTGTGATGAAATTTTGAATAACATTGATAAATTGGAGAATTTAATGTTCATTTTTAAATAAAAGATTTAAAATTGTTACTCATTTTATTATTAGCCATATTTGGCTTGTTAGTCACGTAAAAGCATCAATCAAATAATTATGATAATCTTACTTGACAACAGATGATGAAATCATTTATCCAAAAAGGATTATTGTTTTCTCACTCACTGGTTTTTTCTGTTTGCTCCATGGCACGCCTCTGTGAGCTGTCTTAGCCTTAAAAGAGGCCTCCTCTCGCTGTTTTTTCCAAAACATCTTATTATCCAATTATATCTTTATTACCAACAAGTAAGTATTAGTTAAAATCTTTTCTCAAGTGTGTCAATTCTTTCATAATCAATCAGAAAGACGTGGAATCCTAAAAATCAAATATATATTGTTTTAATATTGTTATAAATAAATTTGGATCCTTTAAATCCACAGTTATACTTAAGTCTCTCTACCAATCTCTTTCTAAGGTTCCTTGGAGTATTAGTGAGTGATTTATTATTAATTCTTAATCGTTTTTCTCTAGTAATAGTTTTCTTCAATAATTATACTTATAACTATTATTTCAAAAGATAACTATATATTAAAATAATTTTCTTATTAAATACTTCTTGTGATTGATTCTTGTAGGCAATCACTCCTTACTGTCATAATCACTAGTAGTGTATAACAAGTAAAAGAAATAATTGATTAATTAATTTGGGTTATAATAATTTTTATTATTTTATTTCATAAGAACAGTCATATTACTGTTGATTAATAGTCATATTATCAACAGTTTCATAGACAAATATTACATTTGGGGCCTGGCCATGTTTTTTAAACCTTGTGCCCTCAATTAATATATTTTTAAGCTTTAAAATATATCAATTTAATAATTTTTCTTCTTTCAATTTCAAGTTGAAATCATTTTTCTTTTTGAAATAGTCTTTGAAATCTTTTTCATTGAGGAATTTGGTTTAATTTTATACTGTTTTTACACATGGCTTTTTTACATCCCAAAACTTATAAAATTATTCTTTGAGTTACTCTGAGTTGATTTTAAGTTCAATTTCTTAAATTTTATTTTTTTTTCTTTAAAAAGAATCATTTTTTTATATTAAAATATAATAACACTTTTAAAAAACTCTTAAAAACATAAAAAATGATAAATTTCTTTCTTTTATCAATTTTTTTAAGTGTCTTTAATCAAGTACAGTGCAGCTGGTAATAAGCTCAGTAAAAGATATATTACTAGTCCAGAATCTGAAGAAATAATTGAAGTACAAATTTCCAAAATAGGCACTTTATTTAGAATAAAGCAATCCAAACAAACACCAAAAGGTGTGTTTTTGTTTTTTCTGCTTTTATCTTTCATTTTCTAATAAATTGATGTGAAAAATGGTGAATACCAGGAATGGAAACAACTATTCAATCCAACCAGATGAATGTGGAAAAGGAAGAGGCAAGACCTCGGCCAGATCTGGCAAGTCTTCCTCAAGAAAGACATGTCTGGAGGATGCCACAGCTTCCCCCCATTCCTCAAGGTCTGTGCCCACAAACTTTGATGTGAATTCTAATACTGAACTAATTGAAGGTAATATTTTAAGGGCTGAACCATTTCCAAGTGGCAGAAATAGAAATATATCAGTCCCAATACAAAACCTAGTTCAGAGCAGCAAAAGAAGAGGAGTGGGAAATATGCCCAAGCCTTTGGCAGGGGGCCATGAACTCTTACTTACACATCAAGAGCTTTCTGGGTCAGGAGAAGATCATAGAACTCTTAGGAGGTTGTAGCCCATTGTCTTGCAAATAAAAAGTCAGAAAGATAAAGAATTGGTTGAAGAACCAAAGTCTTCTATCCATACACAAGAAGAAAGAGTTGAAAATGACTCCAGCTTTGGGGACAGAGGCCCCAGTGGTGTCTACCAGCTCCAAACCAGCTCCAGAAGTGTCCAAGGACAAGCCCAAAGGACCTCAGAAGAAACAGAGAGGTCCCAAGAACCATCAAGGAAAGGGCAAAGGCAAAGGAAATTGACACAGACCTTACCCACAAGGGTACAGGATCCCCAAATTGAAGCCTTCAGCAGTGGACAGTGTCTTCAATATGGCCAGGACTCTTATTTAATTCACATCCAAGGAGAAGGAGAGGATGGAAAGAACTTTTCCATGCAACTAAAACAAGAAATACAAATTGTTGGAAGTAGCATTAATGTAGAACTTGGTAAAATTGATGCAAAATTAACTAAAATAACATTAGATATCAATGACTTGAAGAAGAATAACAAAAATTCTGCTGAATTGCATAAGTCTACAATTGCCAAACTTGAATTAATCTCCAATACATGTGACAGAATTGAGAGTAAGTATCAATTCCAAGATGATTAAATGGAAGATCTTTCCACTACAAACATTAATGACCAGATTAATATTCTGAAAGATCATGTTTTAATAGTAGTTAATAATACCAATCAATTTGCCATACATTTGGAAAGGAGTGACAGTGAAAGGCAGAAATTGAAAGATGAAATACTTTCACATGTAGAAAAAATTCATAAGAATTATGAACCAAACTCACATATTCCAAGACATTCCACACCTTTGAATGAAGAGAAACGTTCAGTAAAAGGAAGTCCAAAACCTTTTCTAGGAGAAAATGCTATCTCTACAATAGATATTCCCAAATTAAAAGAATGGCCAACATTTTCTCGTGAAGGAGAATACAACCATATTGAGTTCATAAGAACAATTGCTATATTGTAAGAACATTTTAATATACCTTATGAATTAGTAGTGGGTAAATTGCATTCCTTGTTTACCAAAACTGCAAAGAAATGGTATTAAAAATAAGACAAGATCATGGAAAACATGATTGGCCTTGGTGTAAATAAGAAGTGCTAGCCAAATGGGCAAACAATTCTTGGAGGTTTGAAATGGAAAATGCTTTTGAAAGTGCCATTTTTAACTCAGAAAAAGATAAACCACTTACTTGGTTCCTCAAACAGAAAGACAGATTGTCTGCCTTACACCCAGAGATGTCTGACTCAATGATTAATATAAAAATTTTGAGAAAATGTGGAGGAGAACTAGAACATGCTATCAATTGCATATGTGTAGAGCCCTGTTCTTCAGAAGACTACATTAATGCCATGGAAGTTATCATCACTAGAACAAGAATTGGAAAAACTTGGACTAGAGCCCCTATAGAGTCAAAGATGTTCCCAAAGATTTCCAGAGATGACAAGAGACCTTAAAAACCTGTCTTGAAGTGTCACAAATGTGGGAGTACCTCACATTTAGCCAACACTTGTACCAAAAAGACAAAAATCAATGAAGTTCAAATCATTGAAGAAGTTCAGTATACTGAAGAGAAAGAAGAATCTGATGAAGCTCCGCAGTCTCTTTAGAAACACCAGTAGAGGATTATTCTATTGAGAACATTAAAGATTTCTTTGAAGTGACAAAAGTCAATACTCACTTACCACAGTATAGTGAGTATTGCTATAACCTGATCAATATCCAAGATGCCATAATGTGTAAGTGTGAGCCTTGAGGTATATTTTACATACCCAAATAGGCCACAATTATCTTAAAAATAAATTCTGAATTATGCATAACTCATAAGTCATGCATATATGCAAAATTCATCATTTTTGATTTCAGAAAAGATGAATAGATTTTTATTGAGTACGTAAATCCATGGATTTAAGGCCAGATTTGCATTCTACACAAACATTCACCTAGGGTAGCTCCATACAGTGAATAAGCTCAAATTAACTCTTTGAGGTGGTAATATGGAAAATACCTGAATATCACACCATTAATACCACATAAAAGATCCGTGAAAATCTTTGTTTTTCTTAATTTCATGCCAAAATAATGGGAATGTGAGAAATCCCATGTTAAATATACACTACAAATAGTTTTATGCATTTTTTGGGAGCTTAATATCATGGTATTCTTACATGGACTTTTGGTACACCCATATTGGATATCTCACTTTAAGCTTAATTTTCTATTTTGATGTGAAAAATAGGCAAGGGGGACAAAAGACATCAAAGAGAGCCAGGGTACCCAACTTCTGAGGCCTCAAAGGCGTAGACAGCTCCAAAGCTTGGATCCATGGCTGATCTTGGCCTAATTGGTAAACTAAAACACGTTGGGAACTTGGTTATCATGTTACAACTACAGTAAATCTTAAGAAAATAGCAAATAGCCTGCTATTTTGACGTGCCAAGCAGGTAAAGAGCTACTTAGACTCCTTTAACCATGTAAGTTCTTAATGAATTTCCATGGATAAGCCCCAAAAGAGTAATTAAAACCCCTTGTGGTCTTGTATCCATTGATTTACCTCATAGCAACCAGTTAAACACTAATATTTGCAATTCTACATAGAAATGAGGTAAAAACTTCAAAAATTCATTAAAAATATGATTCTCAATGAATCTCTCTGAACCTTTCAGGAACAATGGAGAACTGTATTATCTATGGTGAAACCAAAAATAATTCTAGTTTTACTTGTAAAACTAAAAGTTTTACTGGTAAAAGTAAACGTTTTACTTACAGCCCATTTTTGACTATTCTACTTGAAACACTGAATCTTCAAGAATTCACAGTAATTACAACCTGTGATGAAATTGCCAATTACATTGATACCTTTAAGAAATCAATGATTACTTTGGAATAAAAGAATATTTACAGATGTTACTCCTTTTATTCTTAACCATATTGGGGTTGGTAGTCACATAAAAGCATCAATTAAGTAATTATGATAATCTTACGTGACAACAGATGATGCAATTAATAATCCAAAAGGGTTTATTGTTTTCTCACTCACTAGTTTTTCAGTTTTCTCCATGGCACGCCTCTTTGAGCTGTTGTTGACTTAAAAGAGGCCTCCTTTTGCTGTTTTTTCCACATCAAATCATCTTATTATCCATTTATATCATTGTTACCAACAAGTAAGTATTAGTTAAAACTACTATTAAGTCTTTCAATTCTTTCAGAATTAATCAGAAAGACGTGAAATCATAGAATCCAACTATATATTGTTGTAATACTGTTATAAATACATTTTGATCCATTAAATCCACAATTCTACGTCAAATCTCTCTATCTTATCTTTCAATAAGCTCTTTGGAAGATTAGTGAGTGATTTATCTTTAATTCTTGAAGTTTTTCCCTAAAAAATTAGTTTTAATCAAGAATTATATTTATAATTATTCTTGCAAAAGATAATTATATATTAAAATAATTTTATTATTAAAATCTTCTTGTAATTGATTCTTGTAGACAATTACTGCTCACTGTTAAAGTCACTAGTAGTGTTTAACACATGAAAGAAATAACTCTTTAATTATTTAATTGTGGTTATAATAATATTTTATTATTATATTTCATAAGAACAGACATAGTACTGTTGATTAATAGTAATATTATCATCAGTTTCCTAGGCAAATCTTACATTTGGGGGCCTGGCCATGATTGTAACCAGAGTTTTGGATATAATCATATTCTAGACTTCATTTTTGTGTTCTAAAAAACCACTGTAACTACCAAATCTTACATTTAGGGTCCTGACCATGTTTTTTGAACGTTGTACCCTTAATTAATGTATTTTTAAGCTCTAAAATATATTAACTTAATAATATTTTTTTCTTTCATTTTAAAGTTAAAAAATTTTTTATTTTGAAAATTTTTTTGGAAATCTTTTTCATTGAGGAATTTGGTTCAATTTTATACTGTTTTTACACATGGCTTTTTCACATCCAAAAACTTCTAAAATTATTTTTTGAGCTACTCTGAAATAATTTTCATTCAAAATCTTAAAATTTAATTTTTTTTTCCTTTAAAAAGAATAGTTTTTTAATATTAAAAAATATAAAACTTATAAAAAATCTTTGAAAATATTTTAAAAAAGTATAAAAAATAATTTTTCTCTTTTATAATTTCTTCTAGTGTCTTTAATCAAATACTGTGCAGCTGGCAACAGACTCAGTAAAAGATATATCACTAGTCCAGAATCTGAAGACAGTATTGAGGTGCAAATTGCTAAAAGAGGAACCTTATTTAACTCAGAAAAGAATAAATTACCACCAAAAGGTGTGTGTTTTATCTTATATTTTTCACCTTTTATCTTTGAATTGACTTGAAATGGTGCATACCAGAAATGGAAGAAACTAGTCAGTCCAACGGATGGATTTGGACAAGGAAGAGGCAAGACCAAATCCAGAAGTGCCAAGTCTTCCTCAAGAAAGACACATTTGGAGGATGCCAGAGTTGCCCCCCATTCCCCAAGGTCTGTACCCACAGATTTTGACGTGAATTCTGAGCCTGAACTGATTCATGATAATATTTCCAGGGCTGAACCATTTTCAAGTGGAAGCAATAGAAATATATCAATGCTAATACAAAAATTGGTTCAGAGCAGCCAAAGAAGAGGAGTGGGAAATACGCCCAAGCCTTTGGCAGGGGGCCATGAACTCTTACTTACACATCAAGAGCTTTCTGGGTCAGGAGAAGATCATAGAGCTCTTAGGAGGTTGGAGCCCATTGTCTTGCAAATGAAAAGTCAGAAAGATAAAAAATTGGTTGAAGAACCAAAGTCTTCTATCCATACACCAGAAGAAAGAGTTAGAAATGACTCCAGCTTTGGAGACAGAGGCCCCAGTGGTGTCTACCAGCTCCAAACCAGCTCCAGAAGTGTTCAAGGACAAGCCCAAAGGACCTCAGAAGAAGCAGAGAGGTCCCAAGAACCATCAAAGCAAGGGCAAAGGCAAAGCCAATTGGCACAGACCTTACCCACAAAGGTACAGGATCCCTAAATTGGAGCCTTCAGCCGTGGACAGTGTATTCAACATGGCCAGGACTTTGATGAAATTCACAGCCAAAGAGCAGGAAAGGATGAACAGAGCTTTTCCAAAGAAATAATAGATCAGACACATTTTGTTCAATCTAATATTCATTTAGCCCTTGGTAAATTTGATGCAAAGATAAATAAACTTACATCAGACATAAGTGAATTAAAAAGAAATGACAAAAGATATACTGAATGGTATCAATTGGAAAATTCCAGAATTGATTCAATTATTAATACATGTAACAGAATTGAAATTACATGTCAGGTTCAGAATGCTGAAATTGAAGATCTTTACATTTTCAAAATGAATGATCAACTTAAAATTCTAAAAGATCATGTCTTAGAAATAGTTGAAAATACAAATCAGTTTGCTACACATTTCGCAAGAGGTGACATCAAAAGGCAGAAGTTAAAGCATGGATTCATTGCAAATGTAGAACAAATTCATAAGAATTATGTACCACATATGCCAAGACATTCTACACCTTTGACTGAAGAAAAACCTTCTGTTAAAGGAAGTTTGACCCCATTCTTAGGAGAAAATGTTATCTCTGCAAAAGATATTCCCAAATTGAAAGAATGGCCAACATTCTCTGGTGAAGGAGAATACAACCATATTGAGTTCATCAGGACTATTAATATGTTGCAAGAAAACTTTCATATACCTGATGAAATCATAGTGCAAAAATTACACTCTCTGTTTACCAGAACTGCAAAGAAATGGTATTACAAGATGAGAATGGATCATGGGAAACATGATTGGTCTTGGTGGAAGTCTGAAGTGATTACCAAATGGGCCAGCAATTCTTGGAGGTTTAAAATGGAAAATGCTTTTGAAAATGCCATTCTTAACTTAGAGAAAGATAAGCCACTTACTTGGTTCTTTAAGTAGAAAGACGTATTATCTGCTTTACACCCAGATATGTCTGAAACTATGATTAATATGGAAATATCAAGGAAGTGTGGAGGAGAACTAGAACATGCTATCAAAAGCAGATGTGTGGAACCCTGTTCAACAGAAGGCTACATCAATTCAATAGAAGACATCATTACCAGGACAAGAATTGGTAAAACTTGGACTAAAATCCCTATAGAATCCAAGATAGCTTCAAAGATTCCCAGGGAGGAAAGAAGACCAGAAAAACCTGTCTTGAAGTGTCATAAATGTGGAAGTACTTCACATTTAGCCAACACTTGCACCAAAAAGACAAAAATAAATGAAGTTCAAGTTATTGAAGAAGTTCACTGTACTGAAGAGAAAGCAGAATCTGATCAAGATTGTGCCATCTCTGAGGACACACCAGTTGAGGACTATCCCATTAAAAACATTACATCTTTCTTTGAAGTCACAGAAGTCCACACCCACTTACCACACCACAGTGAAGATTGCTACAACCTGTAACAACCACCCACCAGGGGTAAGGGTATTCATCAATACACCCACTCAAACACCTCAAATCAGCAGATCCAGTATCTGCATCAGCATTCAGTTTCAGAAATCTTCATCCGGAAACATGCATACAGCTTGGTACATCAATGAAGCCTGTCAATACCTGTACAGGTTGGATTCACCCAATACAGCTTCAATACACCAGTATGAAGCTGTATGATCACTCAAATACACCACACCTCTTGTACAGGACCTGTATTGGCCAGACTCAATTCAATAATTCAATCCCCTCATGAAAATTCTTTATCTGGATCAGGGCTGGTGTTTCTCACATATACCAGCCCCTCTTTCTCCCCCCTGAGGACTTTTCCCCAGTTAATTAATTTAGTTTATTTATTATTTTATGAATATTCTTATCCTTATTTTGGGTATTATATTTATTTAATATTAAGTTAGTCTTTGCATTTCTCTCTTTGCCTGTACAGTATTAGTTGGGTGGCCATATCCTTATTAACCCTTCTCTTTCCATTCTGACAGGTTGAAACAGTGGACTTGGACTTGTTTGTGGTTGGCTCTTCTATTCTTTTATTCTTATTCTCTTGTTGCTGGCTTCTTATATTCATTCTTTTAGTAATTCATCTTTAGCACTCTTAAGTGTATCCTTTCTTACCATATCTTTGAGCCCTCCATAAGTGAGTTCCAGGCCCTCTTCACTTCAAAGAGCCCCTGTGACATTAAATTAATTAACTCATATTTATTCTTGCTTTTCATTATTTTATAATCATTTTTCTCATTTATCAATTATGACTTTTTTAATGATCTTATGATTCTTAATGATTATGACTTCTCCCTCATAAATTTTCATCTCATTCATTTCATTTATATGAAAATTGATTCTTTCTTCTTTCTTGATCATTGCTGAACATTTCATTCACTTCATTTTATTTTTATCGAATCAACTTTTTCTGTGTTATCATTCAGGTCTTATTTAGGAATTATTGATTGGAGTATTCATTGGGATTCATTGGGTTTATTGATTCAGCGATTCAGGAATTTTCATTTGGATTGGATTGATTGACTTTGAATTCTCAAGATATTTTGTTGATCCTCAAGAATTGATTTTGATTATTGATTGATTTGACTCATCAAGATATTTGAATTGATTTCTAAAGATTTTGAATTGATTGATTGATTCCTCAAGACCTTGATTTCATATTGAAGACACTGATTTATTGATTGAATATTGATTGATTTTTGATTTACTCAAGATTATTGATATTTGATTTGAATTTGATTATTGTTGATTATTGATTGAATTGATTGATTGTTGATTGAAGTCGATTTCACCTCAAGAATTGAATTGATTCCTCAAGACTCATCAAGATTTTATTGTGATTGATTTGGCCAAGTTTTGATTTCTGTTCTCAATACCATGAAGTTTCTTTTATTCAACTTCTGTTCATAATTCCAGTTCAGCATAGTCCCCCAGCAAAGAACACTAGATCCCAAAAAATTCCAGCTGTTCTCACTCCTACAGCAAGGGCTCCTCTTTACCACACACCATCAGTTCATCAACTGAGTGCAAATTTGGACAGAGGACCACCAATGGAAGGAGCAGCACCCTCAAGAAGAGGTGGAATGAAATCTAGAAGATCAATATCCTTTTCTGGACTTTTGGGTGGCTACCCTGGCATGTCTGAAGGTGCAAGAGCAAGATTAGGGGAAGTTGAAGATGAAGAGGGGGAAGGGTCTGTGGAAGAGGAAGATTCTGGGGAGACTGAAGTGGCAGATGCCTTGGCAAATGCTCCAGAGGTGCTTCAGGGTTCTAATATAGCCCTTTCTAGTCAACCTCTTGTCTCTCAAACTGATCCAAGTCTGCTCAATATGATGGAGCAGATGACTCAATTCATGGGGCAACTCACTCAAGCAGTTGCTCCCAGGAACAATTCCAAAGCCCCTGCTTTCAAGACTCCATCCATGAAGGCACCTGATTCTTTTGATGGTACTCAAGCTCATAAATTGAGAGGATTTATCCAATCCTGTCAATTAATCTTCCATAATGATCCAGCAAATTTCTTCTCTGACAGGAAGAAAGTTCTTTACTCAACTTCTTTTCTCACTGGTAGAGCTGGAAAGTGGATTGAACCCTATCTCTTAAATATTTCCAATGAAGACCCTTCCTACCTCCTCAATAATTGGCCATTATTTGAGTCTCAATTATTCACTCTGTTTGGTGACCCCAATGAAGTCAGGAAAGCTGAACAAGAGCTGGACAGTTTGAGGATGAAGGAAAGTGGTCATGTATCCTTGTACATTGCAAATTTCAGAAGCTTAATGTCAAGAATTGGAGATTGGGGGGAAAGAGCTTATATCCATGTTTACAGAAGAGGATTGGCATCAAGATTATTGGATCAGTTGGCTTCTCACCCTGGAACCTTTGATACTCTTCAAGAACTTATGGATGTCACTTTAGAGTTAGACACAAGATATCATGAGAGGCAAAAAGAAAAGGGTGGAAATCAAGAGAAGAAGCCTCCAGTAAATGGATCCAATCAATCTAGGCCTCCTCAAAACTCATCTTCAAAGAGGCCTCACCAGAAGAAGAACAAGAAGGGCAAGCAGTTCCAATCTTCAAAGGACAAGACTCATGCTGCTCTCCTCAATAAGGACAATGAATTAATTGGTTCTGAAAAGGAGAGGAGGATTAAAGAGGAGTTGTGTACTTATTGTGGTGAACAGCACCCAATTGAGAAATGGTTCAAGAGACCTCAGAGCAAGCCAGGGTCATCATCAAGAGGCTTCCCTAGAAAACAGGGAAAAGCCTGAGTGGGGATCATGATGTGTTCAATGGTTCTCACTTATTTCCTTCAAGAGCACAATTGTGCACTCTGAATACTAGTGTCAAGAAATCTTTACAATTTCTTATTTTCTCTTCTGTCTCTGATATTTTTTATAGTATTCTCATTGATTCTGGTGCTACAAATTCCTTTATTGCAAAGAATTTTGTTCTCAAGTACTCATTGACTCTGTCAGAGCTCCCTGAAAAGATTCCTTGATTTATCCTGGATTCTAATGAATCCCCTGCCTTGTTCATCACCCATTATACCAAGTGGGTAGTTGACTTACCTTCCTTCTCAAGCTTTGAATGGGACTTCTTTATCATAGATTCACCCAAGGGAGAAGAACTGATATTGGGCTATGATTTCCTTTACCATTTTAATCCCATTATTGATTGGAAAAATGGATTGATCACCTATGATTCTAGTCATAAGGATTCTAGTGGTATTATTCCTTCTACTAATAATGACTTAGCCACTGCTGTCAACAGTGTTGCTCTGGTTGGTGAACTTAAGACACCTTCCCTTCCTTCTTCTGTCCATATCCATTCCATCATTCCCTCTCAGTCATTACTTCCATTAAGAGATGAAGTCTTCAAAGAGATAAAGGATGTTGGAGAAGATGTTGCCATATCTTCACTTCATCTCTTTCAAGGGGATATGGACCTTCCTATTTTATCTTTTCATGCCTCCCTGGAGGAGCAGTGGGATGAGGAGGAAGACCCAGAAGAAATTGAAACTGTGTTGAAGGTAGTCCCTCCTGCTTATCACCAATATTTGGATGTATTCTCCAAGGTGAAAGCAGAGAAACTTCCTCCACACCGCGCCTGTGATCACCATATTGAATTGGAGGGTCTTCTACCTCCAATTGGTGTTATCTACTCCTTATCAAATCAAGAGTAAGAAACACTACGGGGCTACATTTCAAAGAATGTAGAGAAAGGTTTCATTAGACCAAGCTCCTCTTCAAAAGGGGCACCTGTCCTTTTTGTTAAGGAAAAGGATGGAGGTCTTTGTTTGTGTGTTGATTACCGCAAACTCAATGCTGTTACTAGGAAGAACAGGTATCCTGTTCCTCCTATGAACCAGCTCCTTACTGTATTCAACAGTTCCACTATCTTCTCCAAGATAGACTTGCCTGGTGCATATAACCTTCTAAGAATCAAAGAGGGGGATGAGCACTTGACTGCCTTTAGAACCAAATATGGTAGTTATGAGTATTTGGTCATGCCATATGGTTTGACCAATGCTCCTACTTCTTTCCAGAATCTAGTAAATGATATCTTTGACGATTTCTTGGATGTGTTTGTTGTGGTTTATTTAGATGATATTATGGTCTTTTCTAGTTCTGAGGAGGAACATGTCAAACATGTGGCCTCTGTTCTCCAAAGACTGAGGGACAATAATTTGTTTGCCAAAGCCTCCAAGTGTGTATTCCATGCCTCAAGTGTGGAATACTTGGGCTATGTTGTTTCAAGTGATGGCCTCAAGATGGATTCTTCAAAGGTTCAGCAAATCCTCAATTGGCCTCAGCCCAAAAACATCAAGGCCCTTCAATCTTTTCTTGGCTTTGCCAATTTTTATTGTTGTTTCATTAAAAATTATTCCAAAAAAATCACTTCTCTCACTTTCCTCCTTAAAAAGGATTCTCCTTTCATCTTCAATGAGGAAGATCTTAGTCAGTTTCAAGCACTCAAAGAAGCTTTCACCTCTGCTCCTATCGTATCTCACTTCAATCCTTCTCTACCTACTATAGTAGAGATTGATGCTTCTGATTATGCTTTGGGTGCTGTACTGAGCCAGGTGAATGACTCAGGAAAGCATCCCATTGCATTTGATAGTTGCAAGCTTCTCCCAGCTGAGCTGAACTATGAAATCCATGACAAGGAACTCCTTGGCATAGTTTGGGCTCTCAAGCGCTGGAGAGCATTTCTTCTCTCTTTTTCCAATTCTTTTGAGGTCTTGACAGACCACTCTTTCTTGCAGTATTTTATGTCTTCCAAAGTTCTTACTTGTTGTCAGGCCCGTTGGGCTGAATTCCTTTCAGAATTTCACTTCACTATCACTTACCGCCCAGGCAGTCTGGCCACTTTGCCAGATGCCTTGTCACGTTGGGACAACGTCTACCCAGAGAGGGGGGTGGACTTCATCAGCAAGAATCCTCAAAATTCTCATCAAGTAATCAAGCAAGATGGAATTCAAGAGTCAATATTCTTTTCAATCAAAGTGGAAGTGTTTTCAGATTCAGTTGACAAGATTCAGAAAGAAGTATGGCAAGACAAAGACTATAAAGAAATACTCAAGCAACTAGCCAGAGGCGAATCAATTCCAGATTATTCTCTTGAACCTCAAGCCAAGTTGTTATTATTCAAAGATAGAGTGGTAATCCCAAGCAATGAAGAACTTCAACTCAATATTCTTCAAAAGCATCATGACTCACCTTTGGCTGGCCATCCTGGCCAGGAGAAGACCCTCAAGCTCATCAAGAGGGACTTTTATTGGGCTGGCATGAATCAATTCATCAAGGACTATGTGTCCTCATGTCAGCAATTTTCAAGAAACAAGAACATTCATCACAAGAAGTTTGGACTACTCAAGCCTCTTCAAATTCCATCTGTTCCTTGGAATTCCTTATCAATGGACTTTATCACTCAATTGCCCTTGTCAAACAACTTTGACTTAATTCTAGTAGTTGTGGACAGGTTCTCAAAAATGGAAATCTTCATTCCGACTTATGGAACAATCACTGCTCTGGACTTAGCTCAAATTTTTATTAGTCATGTATTTTCCAAGCATGGCCTTCCAGTCAGTATTGTCAGTGATAGAGGATCTTTATTTGTTTCATCATTTTGGACTCAATTATGTCAGCAGCTCAAGATATCAAGAGATCTTTCAAATGCTTTTCATCCTGAAACAGATGGACAGACAGAGAGGGGAAATCAGATTCCAGAACAGTATCTTTGGATGTATGTCAGCTATCATCAAGATGACTGGTACACCTGGCTCCCTCTGGCTGAATTTGCCTATAATAATGCAGAACATTCATCAACAAAGCAATCACCTTTTTTCACCATTTATGGAAGAAATCCCAGCTTTGACTCAATCCATATTTCTCAAGATTCACCTGCTGGAAAGTTATCAACAAAACTCCAATCAGTACAGCAAGTTGTCAAAGAAGAATTAGAGTCATCAATAAGGAGATTCAAGAAGTATGCAGATAGAAATAGAGCAATTCCACCTGATTTCCAACCTGGGGACAAAGTATGGCTAGCTTCCAAGAATATCAAGACAACAAGACCCACCAAGAAATTATCAGAAAGATGGTTGGGACCTTTTGAAGTTCTGAAGAAGATTGGCAGCCATGCATATCACCTCAAGTTGCCTCAGCAATGGAAGATAGTTCACCCTGTATTCCATGTGTCCTTATAAGAACAAGTCAAGCAATCAACTATCCCAAATTGACATCAATTGCCGCCACCACCAGTCTTAGTGGAGGAGCAAGAAGAATGGGAAGTGGCTCAGGTTGCGGACTTAAAACTCAAAAGAGGTAAATTATGGTATCTTGTAGAGTGGAAAGGATTCAGTGAAGACCCAGAAAGAACCACTTGGTAACCAGCTTCCAGCCTTACCAACTCACCAGACCTTGTCAAGGATTTCCATTCATTATATCCAGACAATCCTGGTCCAAATACCTCAAGAGTTTGATTATGGTGCTTGGTGGGGAGAAGAAGTTATGAAAGTAAGTTCCTCTCCTGGCATGCACCTTTAAGGGGGTATTCTACCCATATGTTGTTGTAAGCATCACCTTGGCCACTTTGTGAGCACTTGTCAATTCTTTGGACAGGTTCAGGAAGCATATGACATCAATACCCTCCATTTGGACCTTATCAAGATATGGCCAAATGTTTCTTTCTTTCTTTGTCTTTTTCGTTCTCTTTTCTTTATCATTCCCTTTATGCCAATCATCATAATTCAAGACCTTCATTACTTCAAGTCACTTATGGCATATCATTTCACAAGTCATTTATGGAATTTCATTTCAGAAGTCATTTATGGCAATTCATTTCAGTTTTATGGTGCTTGGTGGGGAGTAGAAGTTATGAAAGTAAGTTCCATCTCCTGGTATGCATCCCTGAGGGTTCTACTTATTGTAAAACATTACCTTGGCCACTCTGTGAGCATCAAATTCTTGGTTTTCACTTTTAAGACACTTCTTGGCCAGAATCAAGCAACTCACCACAAGGAGGACCAGCCATCAGGATTTTTCTTTATTTCTTTTCTTTACTCTCATTTACTCTCTTTTTCTTTTATTTCTTTCTTTCTTTACTTGTATAATTTTCTTTCTTTTATTTCTTTAAAGCAGAAGCATCCCCTTCCAAATCATGTATTGGGAGGTTCCATTATTTTTTCATTTTTTAGTATTTATAAGAGTGGGGATAGAAGTCAAACCAAACACAAACAAGGAAAAGGAAAACTAGTTATCTCTACCTAAATCATCAAAGGTTCTCTGGAAGTCATTTATCAACTCATCTTCATACCAGGCAGATTTAGCAGCCATCTCTTCAGAAGCAGTCCCTGGAATCATTCTATCATTGGAATACATGATCACCTCTCTGTTATTTCTATCAACCCTCCTGAATAATCTGGCCACAGCATCTTTATTTTAACTCACCGCATTTGGGTCTTCTCTGGTAACCCGGATAGGCCAACAATCCCTTCTTTGAAACACTTGGGCTGCAGGAAACGGTAAAGGAGACAAACCATCCCTTCTTCTACTGGAGCTGGCCTCAGGTTGGAGTTGACAAGAGGTGGTCATGGGTGAGATTCTGGATGGTTGGAATTTAGATGGCCTTACTGCTGGATTCAAGGCAGGCCTGGCATGGGAAGTAGTTGGTGAAGGAGGAGGAATTGTGGAAGGAATGGAAGCAAGCATTGGTTGGAAGGTCCTGGGGGTACTGGGAATGATTTGGCAAGAGGCTGGGAAGAGGAATTGCTGGATGGATTGCCAACTGAATGAGGAACAACTTCAACTTCTTCACTATCCAACTCATCACTCCCCTAAGCATCTGGTTCAGATGGGGAATCAGCAATCCTTCTTATCTTTTTCACTACCTTCACTACCCCATCAGTATTGGTCCTTGAGATTGGGATTTCTGAGCTGTAATGTATGGGCCTACCACCGAGTGGAATGGGCCCTCCAACATTAGTCCACCTGGCCACATCCCTCTGCCTGGAACCAGTCACTACATCAAAATATCAGTACCAATTCAATCAAGATATGCAAATCACTCACATTGAGAAAATCCTGAGGTTGTATCAGGAGTAGGTTCCTCAGAATTGGGTAATTCCTGCCCAAAAGGCCCATCCTTTCTTCTCCATAAATGCCTCCTGACGTTGGACAAAGTCGCCCCGGTACAACAACATGGTTTCTTTCCAATGAAGCAAAAATGGCATTTTGACGATTGAGGATTGTAATGTTGAAAGCAATCCTTACCCTTGGCCAAACATTCAGTACAGGCAGGATCAAGAACTTCAACTTCTCTGAACCCATCATAGGTTTGGGAGGGATCAAAATGACCAGAAGATGCCATGGAAGGGGAGGATAATTGACTGAAGACGTCAGAACCACGAAGAACAGATGGTGGCAGTGCAGAAGGAGAAGATTCAGTGAGTTCAGTCAGTTTGGAACTCATAACTGAAGAATATGCAAGCAGAAGATTCAAGATGTCAGATTCAATCCACTCCATATCAAGAAATTTCTTTTTGACCTCAAGGAAATGGGGGCCATAACTCAAGTATGCCCCCCCTCAAAGCCTCTAAGGTGAGGATTCATACTCCTTTGGGGCTGAACTCATCACCCAGGGCCTCCCCTGCAGCTTTGGGGAGGCCAGGATCTTGATGGTCCTGGACCCCATCAATGGGTCAAGGCCATATATGGTGAAGTTTGGGTTTGGGCCAATTCTGGGCCCCTTGGTCACCCTGGGTCCCCAGCAAAATTGGGCCCAGGGGCCTCCAATAGCCCCCACACTGTACGGCGTACGGTCTATGACCCACGGAGCGCAGACTGTGGCGTATGGTCCACAGACTGTAGGACCCCAAAGACCCAAAATGGCCAAAAATGGCCATAAATCATGAAATAACCAAAATCACCAAAAAATCCCAAAAAGGCCCAAAAGGCCATAAAAATCAAGATTCATCAAGATTCATCAGGGAAGAGGCCACAGCCCAAAAACATTTTAGAGGGCTGTTTGAGGCAATTTCCATGGACAATGGGGACAAGACCCCTTGGAGGAAATCTTTCAAGATTTCATTTGGATTAAGCCTTGCCCAATGAGTACACTTCATATACTCATTGAGAATCATTTTTTGAGCACAAGAGCTCAGTGGCCATCATTTTGGGATATATCCCAAGGCCATACCCCAAGGGCAAGATTGATTGAGTCAGAAGAAAGAAAAAGCATATTTCAAAGTGGAATACTTACTCAAAACTTGAAAGAACGGGGGAATCAATTGAATTTGACAGAGAAGAATTGAAGAGAGATTTTCAGGATAATGGTCAAGAGGAAGAGAAAATTAAAAAGAAATTTTTTGAAAAAATGTGGGGATATTGAGATGCCACTCAACAGTGGCAGGGTATTATGGTGTTCGGGAGCCCACCAGTTTCAAGAGGGGGATACTGTAACAACCACTCACCAGGGGTAAGGGTATTCATCAATACACCCACTCAAACACCTGAAATCAGCAGATCCAGTATCTGCATCAGCATTCAGTTTCAGCAATCTTCATTCTGAAACATGCATACAGCTTGGTACATCAATACAGCCTGTCAATACCTGTACAGGTTGGATTCACCCAATACAGTTTCAATACACCAGTATGAAACTGTATGATCACTCAAATACACCACACCTCTTGTACAGGTTCTGTACAGCTGTACAGGACCTGTATTGGCCAGACTCAATTCAATAATTCAATCCTCTCATGAAAATTCTTCCTCTGGATCAGGGCTGGTGTTTCTCACATATACCAGCCCCTCTTTCTCCCCCCTGGGGACTTTTCCCCAGTTAATTAATTTAGTTTATTTATTATTTTATGAATATTCTTATCCTTATTTTGGGTATTATATTTATTTGATATTAAGTTAGTCTTTGCATTTCTCTCTTTGCCTGTACAGTATGAGTTGGGTGGCCATATCCTTATTAACCCTTCTCTTTACATTCTGACAGGTTGAAACAGTGGACTTCGACTTGTTTGTGGTTGGCTCTTCTATTCTTTTATTCTTATTCTCTTGTTGCTGGTTTCTTATATTCATTCTTTTAGTAATTCATCTTTAACACTCTTAAGTGTATCCTTTCTTACCATATCTTTGAGCCCTCCATAAGTGAGTCCCAGGCCCTTTTCACTTTGAAGAGCACCTGTGACACAACCTGATCAATATCCAAGATGCCAGAATATGTAAGTGTCACATGGTGGAATATGATCTACAACTTGCCAGTATTAATCAGTCTTTCAACCGGTTTAATAGCCCTTTTGGCAAGAGTTCCCTTTGCTGAGGTCTGGCAGATAGCATTGTGACAATAAACCAGTTACCAACGTCATGGGTTCAATTCTGGTTGGAGAAAAGAGGAGGTCTCAATTAAACAACCATAAATTGCTGGGTTTTCCGCTCCATTGGCATACAAGGGTTCCACCCCTTGGGGGTTCCTTGTAGGCTCCTGTTGTGACTAATGTAACTCCATGAAGATTACATGGGTAATACCATCAGCTACATGCACTTTGGGACGCAGTGCCCTAAACCCAGGGGTACTGTCACATGGTGGAATGTGATCTACAACTTGCCAGTATTAATTGGTCTTTCTACCAGTTTAATAGCCTTTTTGGCAAGAGTTCCCTTTGCCGAGGTCTGGCAGACAGCATTGTGACACTAAGACCAAACCTGCTAGAGGGAAAGGTTATACTGCTGTAGCATCCTGTATCACATCAGTTTTGATGAATTATATTGAAGCCAAAGGAAACTCAGATACAGGGGCATTTTGCACTTGTGTTGGCAAAGATTATCTCCAAGTTATACTTCCTGAATGGAAAAACTATCTATTACCAATAGAAGGTGTGCAATTTAGTAGTGCCAGTAACAATATGTACCCCTTGGGTATATTAGACACTAATCTGGTATTTCCACACCCAGCAGGAAGCATAAGAATCAAAACTGAGATTGTGGTCATGGACAATTGCACATCTCAGCATATCATTTTTGGAAATGATTACTTGAATATTTATGGTATTGACATCAATAACCATAAAGGCAGATATTTCACAATTGCAGAGAACAAAGGGAAAAAATTTGCTTTTTCCAATGTGCCAAAACAAATACTAATAGTATCTTCTAAAAATGATACTTATAAGGAGGAATTTGTGTCTAATCAACTTGTTAAAGCACAAATTAATCCATCATTGTCACCAAAGATGAGGAATGAACTTATTAATGTGTTATACACATACAATAATGCATTTGCCTCTGATAATGAGCCATTAGGTACTATAAGGGGACATGAAGTTGATATTACTCTTAACATTGACAGACTATATCCTCCAGTACTTAGAAGACCAGCTTATCCAGCCAGTCCCAGAGCTAGAGAAGCCTTGGAGAAACATATCCAAGAGTTAATCCAACTTGGTGTACTAAGGAAAGTAGGCCATAATGAGGAAGTTGAAGGGACAACACCTGTTATTATTGCCTGGAATAATGATAAGTCAAGAATGGTTGAAGATTTCAGATCATTGAATACCTACACAGTTCCAGATAGGTATCCAATCCCTAGAGTTCAAGAAACCTTGACTCAATTGTCTAAAGGAAAGTATATAACATCAATGGATGCATTGAAAGACTTCCATCAAAATGTTTTGATGCCTAAAGCAGAGAAATTAATTATAGTTATCACTCACTGTGGTATTTATGAGTATCTTAGAATGCCATTTGGCATTAAAAATGCTCCATCCCATTATCAAAGAATGATGAATACCATCTTTCCCACAGAATTGTCTGAAGGATGGCTTATCATTTATATTGATGATATTATCATATGCTCTCATTCATGGTCTTTGCACCTTGAAAGACTTGCAAGAGTACTTCACAAAGTTGCAGAAGTGAATATGAAAATTTCAACCAAGAAATGAAATTTTGGTTTTGAAGAACTGAAATCATTAGGACATTGTCACATGGTGGAATGTGATCTACAACTTGCCAGTATTAATTGGTCTTTCAACCGGTTTAATAGCCTTTTCAGAAAGAGTTCCCTTTGCTGAGGTCTGGCAGACAGCATTGTGGCAATAAACCGGTTACCAACGTCATGGGTTTGATTCCGGTTGGAGACAAGAGAAGGTCTCAATCAAACAACCAGAAATCTCTGGGTTTTCCAATCCATTGGCGTACAAGGGTTCCTTGTAGGCTCCTGTTGTGACTAATGTAACCCCATGAGGGTGACATGGGTAATACCATCAGTTACATGCACTTTGGGACGCAGTGCTCTAAACCCGGGGGTACTGTAACATGGTGGAATGTGATCTACAACTTGCCAGTATTAATTGGTTTTTCAACCGGTTTAATAGCCTTTTCAGCAAGAGTTTTCTTTGCTGAGTTCTGGCAGACAGCATTGTGACAGACATGTGGTTTCTGGTTTAAGGTTGGGTATTGACAAAAACAAAGTAGCACCAGTGTTACTTAAGCCAATACCCCAGAAGAAAAAGAAATGATGTCTTTTCTTGGATTTGCCAATTATTATAGGAAGCACTTGAAAGACTTTGCAATTCTAGCAAAGTCACTATATAGAATCTGTGATCAACATACTGTATTTGAGATGACACAGGAGAAAATTACAGCTTATGAGAAGATAAAGAAAGCTCTTACAGAAGCACCTTTACTCTCCATGCCTGACTGGAATATTCCTTTTAAATTGTATATTGATGCATGTGGAGATGGATTAGAGGCAGCCCTACATCAAGTCCAAATTATTGATGACAAACCTACAGAGGGACCAGTTTGTTATATCTCAAGAGAAATCAAACCAACAGAGGCCCAATATGGTGCAAGCCAAATGGAGTGTTTATGTTTGGTATGGGCACTTGAGAAATTACACTATTATCTTGATGGCAGTGTTTTTGAAGTGATAACTGACTGTAATGCTGTGAAATAACTTCTTAACATGAAAACTCCCAACAGACATATGTTGAGATGGCAAATAGCCATTCAAGAATATAGAGGAAACATGACTATAGTTCACAAAACAGGAAACATTCACAAGAATGCTTATGGACTTAGCAGGTGGGCATTAGCCAACACTCCTGATAACCCAGCTTATGTACCTTTGGAAGCTGAACCACAGATTCCAATTGAAGGTATTGACATAACTGATATTGGGGCTGAATTCTTTGAAGAGGTCAGAGAATGTTATAATCAAGACAAGAATTTCCATATCTTGACTTCTTTATTAGATAAATACTGCAAATATACATCTTTAATCAATGCACTGGATGAAGTTTGGAAAAATTCCTATTCTGAAGGAAGATTTCACTTGTTTGATGGGATTATTTACCACAGAACCAAACATTCTTTTGTAATGACATTATGCAGCAGATTGCTTATAAATACCATTCTTCATGAATGCCATGATAGCATCTACTCTGGACACCTGTCAGAGGACAGAACACTTGAAAAAGTGAAAAACTGTGCATGGTGGCCATCTTGAAGAAAAGAAACCATTCAATATTGCCATACCTGTGACAGATGTCAAAAAGCAAACAGGAGTACAGGCAAGAAATTTGGACTTATGATTCATATTCAGGAACCAAAATCCCCTTGGGAAGTTGTTCACATGGATTGGGCCACAGCACTTCCTCCAAATGGTGACAAAAGCTATAATGCTTGTTTAGTCATCGTAGACAGATATAGCAAGACTCCCATATTCTTACCATGTCATAAAGATGACACTGCTATGGATACAACTCTCCTTCTATGGAGTAGAGTTATTTCTCATACAAGATTATTTAAGAATATCATAAGTGGCAGAGATCCCAAGTTCACATCTGCACTTTGGACCAATCTTCATAGATTTTTTGAAACTAAGTTATCATTCTCTACAGCATATCAACCTCAAACAGATGGGCTAGCAGATAGGATGATTCAAACTTCAGAAGACATGATCAGGAGATTTTGTGCTTCTGGGTTAAAATTTCAAGACTCAGATGGCTTTACCCATGACTGGTGCACCCTTATACCTGAATTAGAATTGGCATATAAGACATCAGTCCATTCTTCCACAGGACAAACTCCTGCTATGTTAGAAAAAGGATGGAATCCAAGACTGCCAGCAGACACACTGAGGAAAGACTTGATTGAAATTCAACCTACAGCTTCCAGCTTCAAGATAATGCTTGATAAAGTAAAGCATCATGCAAAACAAAGTATGACTGATGTTTTTGATGATGCAAAACAGAAGTGGGACAAGAGTCATAAAGTACCATACTTCAAAGTAGGGGACTTAGTTCTAGTTTCAACCTTGAATTTTAATAATATCAAAGGCCCAAAGAAACTTAAGGATTCTTATGTAGGACCTTTTTTTATTGTTGCCTTACATGGAACCAATGCAGTTCAAGTGGAATTGAGTGGTGAATTGGAAAATTAACACCCAGTTTTTCCAGTAAGCTTGATAAAAACTTGTCAACCAGCTGACAAAGAATTTCTTCCTTTAAGGAACCCAACTCCTTTAACTGTACCACCAGTGGAACCGAATGAAGACAAAAAGATGAAGAAAGTCATTAAAGAAAGGAGACTTAGGGGTAAAAATAAGAGAGAATATCTTGTCAGATATAGAAATCCAGTGCATGAAGATGAATGGCTGGAAGAATCAGAAATACCTGACTCAGATAAACTCTTAAGAAGATCTGGACATGAAGGAAGGCCACAACCCTGAATATGTCTATAAATGTGCTTAAAATTACTTGATCTGAGTGATTTAAAGAGGTTGGACAGTGGAAATTAACCCCCTTTGGGGCTTTTATTCTTCATACCATTGATAAAGTTTTAGTACAATTTTATTTTTTGGTGGGAGGGAATCTGAGCCTTGAGGTATATTTTACATAGCCAAATAGGCCACAATTATCTGAAAATAAATTCTGAATTATGCATGACTCATAAGTCATGCATATATCCAAAATTCATCATTTTTGATTTCAGAAAAGATAAATATCTTTTTATTGAGTAAGTAAATCCATGGATTTAAGGCCAGATTTGCATTCTACACAGAAATTCACCTAGGGTAGCTCCATAGAGTTAATAAGCTCAAATTAACTCTTTGAGGTGGTAATATGGAAAATACTTCAATACAACATCATCAATACCACATAAAAGATCCGTGAAAATTTTTGTTTTTCTTAATTTCATGCCAAAATAATGGGAATGTGATAAATTCCATGTTACATATACACTAAGAATAGTGTTATGCATGTTTTGGGCACTAAATATCATGGTATTCTTAAATGGACTTTTGGTACACCCATAGTGGATATCTCACTTGAAGCTTCATTTTCTATTTTGACATGTAAAATAGGCAAGGGGGACAAAAGACATCAAAGAGAGCCAGGGTACCCAACTTCTGAGGCCTCAGAGGGGTTGAAAGCTCCAAAGCTTGGATCCATGGCTGATCTTGGCCCAATTAGTAAACTAAAATACCTTGGGAACTTGGTTACCATGTTACAACTACAGTAAATCTTAAGAAAATAGCAAATAACCTGTTATTTTGACATGCCAAGCAGGTAAAGAGCTACTTAGACTCCTGTAACCATGTCAATTCTTAATTATTTTCCATGGATAAACCCCAAAAGAGTAATTAAAACCCTTTTTGGACTTGTATCCATTGATTTACCTCATAGCAACCAGTTAAACACTGATATTTGCAATTCTACTAGAAAGGAGTTAAAAACTTCAAAAATTCATTAAAAATATAATTCTTAATGAATCTCTCTGAAACTTTGAGGAACAATGAATAACTATATCATCTATGGTACAACCAAAAAGAATAATAGTTTTACTAGTAAAATTAAAAGTTTTACCTACAGTCCATTTTTTACTATTCTATGTGAAACACTGAATCTTAAAAAATGCACAGTAATTACAACTCGTGATGAAATTGCCAATAACAATAATATCCTTAAGAAATCAATGTTTATTTTGGAATAAAAGAAGATTTACAGATGTTACTCCTTTTATTTTTAACCATATTGGGGTTGGTAGTCATGTAAAAGCATCAATTAAGTAATTATGATAATCTTACGTGACAACAGATGATGCAATCAATAATCCAAAAGGGTTTATTGCTTTCTCACTCACTGGCTTTTCAGTTTTCTCCATGGCAGGCCTTTGTGAGCTGTTGTTGACTTAAAAGCGGCCTTCTCTTGCTGTTTTTTCCACACCAAATCATCTTATTATCCATTTATATCATTGTTACCAATAAGTAAGTATTAGTTAAAACTATTCTTAAGTGTTTCAATTCTTTCAGAGTGAATCAGAAAGACTTGAAATCATAGAATCCAACTATATATTGTTGTAATACTTTTCTAAATACATTTTGATCCATTAAATCCACAATTCTATGTCAAATCTCTCTATCTTATGTTTCAATAAGCTCTTTGTAATATTAGTGAGTGATTTATCTTTAATTCTTAAAGTTTTTCTCTAAAAAATTAGTTTTCTTCAAGAATTATATTTATAATTATTCTTCAAAAATATAATTATATATTAAAATAATTTTATTATTTTAATAAAAGAAGTTTTATTATTAAAATCTTCTTGTAATTGATTCTTGTAGACAATTACTGCCCACTGTTGAAATCACTAGTAGTGTTTAACATGTCAAAAATAAAGTTCTTTGATTATTTAATTGTGGCTATAATAATCTTTTATTATCATATTTCATAAGAACAGACATAGTACTGATGATTAATAGTAATATTATCATCAGTTTCATAGTAAAATCTTACAGTAAGACTAAACCTGCTAGGGGCAAGGGATACACTTCTGGAGCATCTTGTATGACATCAGTCTTAATAAATGATTTTGAAGCCAAATTCAATTTAGACACAGGGGCATTTTTCACTTGTATAGCCAAAGACTACCTTCAAATCATACTACCTGAATGGAAAAAGAATCTGTTACCTATAAAAGGTGTGAAATTTAGTAGTGCCAGTGATAATATGTATGCTTTGGGCATATTGGACACTAGCATTGTATTTCCACGTCCTGCAGGAAGTGTAAGAATAAAGACAGAGATAGTAGTAATGGTCAATTTTACATCTCAACATATCATTTGTAAGGTTTGGATATGAAACTTGATGAAATATAAAGTACTTTTCCTGTCCTCAAAATTTGTATAAGGTAGAATTCTTTAAAAATAGTAAGAAAATAGTATTGTTAAAGAGTAAAAACACCAATTTCATTGTTTTTAACTTTATAAGTATAAAACAATAATATAATAAAAATTTATTTTTTTACCAACAATAAAGATTTATCCAAAAGCACTTTACAAGAGATATTTAAGGCTACAAAAGAAATTTCTTCAAGAGCAATTTCAATTGGAATTAATTGAGAAAAGAACTGAAAGCAATTAATTAAAGAACAAAGTCTTTCAAAAAATATATTTAAAGAGAAAACACACCCAAAAGTGACCAGAGTGAATTTGGAAACAAAGTGACAAAGCTAACAGTGATGAGAGATGCTTTAATTCACTTTTGGGGTGCTTCAGGGGTAGAAATGATTATAAGAGTTATGAATGATGATTATGATGATTTTTCAGGTGGTTGAAAGGTTTAAAATTATTTAATTTTAATAATATCAAAGGCCCAAAGAAACTTGAATATTCTTATGTATGAACTTTTTTTATTGTTTACTTACATGGAACCAATGCAATTCAAGTGGAATTGAGTGGTGAATTAGAAAATAAACACCCCACCTTTCCAGTCAGCTTGATAAAAACTTATCAACCAGCTGGAAAAGAATTTTTTCCTTTAAGGAACCCAACTCCTTTGACTGTACCACCAGTGGAACAGAGGGAATCCAAAAAGATAAAGAAAATTATTAAAGAAAGGATACTTAGGGGTAAAAATTAAAGAGAATATCTTGTCAGATATAGAAATACAGTTCATGAAGATAAATGGCTGGAAGAATCAGAAATACCTGACTCAGATAAACTCTTAAGAAGATTTAGACATGAAAGAAAGCCAAAGTCCTGAATATTTCTACAAATGTGTTTTAAATTACTTGATCTGCGTAATGTAGGGAGGTTGGACAGTGGACATTAACCCCCCTTGGGGCCTTTTTCTTCTTGATATCACTAATAAAATTGTAGTACAATTTCATTTTTTGGTGGAAGGGAATGTGAGCCTTGAGGTATACTTTACATACCCAAATAGGCCACAAATATCTTTAAAAAATAAATTTTTAACTATAAATAACCCATAAGTCATGCATATATTCAAAATTCATCATTTTTCATCTCAGAAAAGATGAATAGCTTCTTTGTGAGTAAGTAAATACATGGATTTAAGGCCAGATTTGGATTCTACACAAAAATTCACCTAGGGTAGCTGCATAGAGTGAATAAGCTTAAATTAACTCTAAGAGGTGGTAATATGGAAAATACTTTAATACCACATAAAATAATTGTTAAATTGTTTTTTTTTTCAGTTTTACACCAAAATAATGGGAATTTGAGAGATCCCATGTTACATATACACTAATAATAGTGTTATTCATGTTTGTGGCACTTAATATTGTGGTATTGTTACATACACTCTTGGTAAACCCATAGTGGATGTCAGTCTTGAAGCCTGAATTTCTATTTTTGAAATGAAAATAGCTAAGGAGGACAAAAGACATCAAAGAGAGCCAGGGTACCCAACTTCTGAGGCCTCTGAGGAATGGATAGCTCTAAAGCTTGGATCCATGGCTCCCCTTGGCCCAGTTATTATACTAAATACTTTTGGGAACCTGCTTACCAAGTTAAAATCTCATTAAATCATAAGAAAATTGCAAATAAGCTGCTATTTTGATGTGCCAAGGAGGTAAAGAGCAACCTAGACTCCTGTAAACATGCCAATTCTTAATTATTTTCCTTGGATAAGCCCTAAAAGAGTAATTAAAAACCCTTTTGGACTAGTGTCCATTGATTTACCTCATAGCAACCAGTAATATAGTGCTAATTGCAATTCTACGTAGAAATGAGGTAAAACCTTCAAAAATTCATTCAAAATACAATTCTTGATTAATCTTCCTGAAACTTTAAGTACAAATGGAGAACAGTATGATACATAAGCAAACCAAAAATAATTATGATTTCATAGGTAAAATTAAAAGCTTTACTTACTTTCTATTTTTGATAATTCCACATGAAATACTGAATCTTCAAAAATTCACAGAAAATACAACCTGTGATGAAATTTCAAATAACATTGATAAATTTGAGAATTTAATGTTTAATTTGAAATAAAATAAGATTTAAAATTGTAACTACTTTTATTCTTAACCATATTTGGGTTGGTAGTCACATAAAAGCATCAATTAAGTAATTATGATAATCTTACATGACAACAGATGATGAAATCATTTATCCAGAAAGGACTATTGTTTTCTCACTCACTTGCTTTTCACTTTGCTCCATAGCATGCCTCTGTGAGCTGTCTTAGACTTAAAAGAGGCCTCCTCTTGCTGTTTTTTTCCAAATGATCTTATTATCCAATTATGTATTTGTTACCAACAAGTAAGTATTAGTTAAAATCTTTTCTCAAGTGTTTTAATTCTTTTAAAATGAAGAGGAAAGACGTTGAATCCTAGAATTCAACTAGATATTGCTGTCATATTGCTATAAATAAATTCTTAGAGTTTAAATCCACAATTATACATCAAATGTCTACCAATCTCTTTCTAAGGTTTGTTGGAGTATTAGTGAGTAATTTATTATTAATTCTTAAAAGTTTTTCTCTAGTAATAGTTTTCTTCAAAAATTATACTTATAATTGTTCTTGCAAAAGATAATTCTATATTAAAATAATTTTCTCATTTTAATAAATAATTTTTATTATCAAATACTTCTTGTAAATGATTCTTGTAGACAATTACTACTTACTGCTATGATCACTAGTAGTGTATAACAAGTAAAAAAAGTAATCAATTAATTATTTATTTATTTAATTGGGGCTCTAATAATTTTGAGTATTATATTTCATAAGAACATTCATAGTACTTTTTATTAATAGTAATATTATTAACAGTTTCATAGACAAATATTACAGAAGCCCAGAACACACCTGTAAACTCCATTGGTGAAAATTCTCACCCTGTATAAGGGGAAAATGACCACTTGTGGTTCTAAAACCACATTTGCACCCAATACCTGTCTTTATTGAGTGTGTAGAACCACAAAACAGCCCACAGTAGTAAAGTCTTTCACTCTGTGGTCGTGTGCAGAGGTAAACAACCTTCCACTACCCCAGAACAAGATAAAAGGAGGCCTTTCCTCACCAGCAGGCCAATCCATCATCCTGTTCTCAGTAGTCTTAGGTGGTATAAGCTATTAAAAGTGGTACCCTTAGAATTAAACAGGTATAATTATAAATTTAATTATTTTAGGGTTTATTATTGTAAACCAACAGATAAACACTGCACCCAGGGATATCAATAGCACTCACCATCACTAAGTTCTTTTAACATAGCCCTTTTAACCATTGAATCACTCAATTATCATCATTATTTTTCTGTCACACTTATGGTTATAGCTTTTTATTGTCATTTGACTGCTACATCATAGAGTCACCCTGACAAAAGTTATCAACAAAAATCCAATCAGTACAGCAAGATTTCAAGCAGGAACTTTAAGTTGCCATAAACAGGTTTGAAAGGTATGCAGATAAAATTAGAGCAAGTCCACCTGTTTTCACTCCTGGTGACATGGTATGACTTTCCATCAAGAAAATCAAATCAAAAATACCCACCAAGAAACTGTAAGAAAGATGATTGTGTCCTTTTCCAATCTTGAAGAAAGCCAGTACTCATGCCTACCATCTCAATGGAAATCCATCCACCCAGTGTTCCATATTTCTATCCTTGAACCAGTCAAGACATCAAAAATTCCAAATAAGCTTCAAGAGCCTCCTCCTCCAATAATCATTGAAGAAGAAGAGGAATAAGAAGTCTCTCAAATACTGGATTCCAAGATCAATAGATAAAAATTATGGCATTTGGTTGAATGGAAATGTTGCAGGAAAGACCCAGAAAGATCCATTTGGGAACCAATTGAAAACCTCAAGAATTTTCCTGAGCTTGTTAAGGCTTTTCATTCTGTATATCCTTAAAAGCCAGGATCCAATTCTTTAAGAGCTTGATTTTTTATGGTGCTTGGTGGGGAGAGAAATTACCAAATGTAAGTCCTACCCCTGGTATGCACCTTTAGAGGTATTCTACCCTTTTGTTGTAACAATCACCATGGCCACTCTGTGAGCACTTGTAAATTTTCTGGACACAGGACTCTGGCCAAGCTTTCAAAATAAATTCCAGTCCTTATGGCAATTTTCACTTGGGCAAATGGACCATTCACTTTTCAATTCCAATTCATTCTTTCAGAAAATCTATTTTCTTTTTATGGAACTGGCCGGAGTGGTAATTACCAAAAGTAAGCTCCTCTCCTGGTGTGCACTTCTCTGAGGGGTCTAAAATATGTCAAAACATCACCTTGGCCACTCTGCGAGCACCTGGCATCAAATTGTCTTTTCCAGGTCCTTGGCCAATTCAAATCAATTGTCAACTTCAGTGATCAAGATTGGAACCTCCTAAAAATTCATTTCTCTTTATTTCTTCTATTTCTTTCATTTCATTATTTATTTTAATTTTTTTCTTTATTTATTTCAAATGAAATTCATGAACAACCATAATTCATTTTTAAAACTACATCAATCATGAATTCAAAGTCAAAAGAAGATCACACAAGTTCTGTGTCATATTTCAATTTCTTAATATCAGTTTTCAATATTTTTTTATTAATTTTTGCTCTCTAATACCTACGTCAAACTATTTCCAATAGCCTTACCAGGCTCTACCTTGTCTTGGTGCTCATGAGCTCACCATTCAAGGTGGGGGGGTATTGTCACAACCATGGATAATACCCCTTGGACAATTCTATGGCATATCAATTCCATATATCATTTAGGGAATTTTGGCCATATCCATTACTCTTGGTCAAATTGGCCAATTTCACTTTTATGGCCTTTATGTTCATTTCATCATCTGGGGCCAGCCTGGTCCTTTCATGATCATCATGCAATTCATGGCCTTTCTCTGCCTTTAACAGTTTTGAGAATTTCCCATTCAATAGTGGAAATACATCCCAAAGGCCTGTATTATGCTTTTTAAGCTTTAAATACAGTTTTGCACATTTAGCCATTTTATGCCATATTTCCTTTTAATATGGGAGATATTCCCAAAAGGCCATATCAGGCCATTTGGGGCTTAAATGCAAGACTTGCACATTTTTTGTTCACTTTGTGCAAATACACTTTTTCAAGCCATCTAGGCTTGTTTTGGCCAAAACACCTCTGCAAGTCCTGAAGCCACACAAACATTTTTTTCTCTCTTTCCTGCTGGAATTTGTTAAAAAGACCTTTGGAAACTTTTCATCTTCAATAAACAAAAGTGCCATAAATGGTGTTATACACCATTAGGCACCCTTTTTCACCAGCAATCCAATGGTTCCAATATAAGAAGGTTATTTCAACATATGATCATGTCAAGGCATCAAATCATCCAGAGGATTCATCAAGGATCAAGTGCAAGTGTTATTCTCAAATACCAATCACACCATCAAGAAGTAATTGGTATCTTTCATTTATGAAGTATTCCTCCAAGGGAATAATGGAAGTTCATTGATCAAGGGATATTCAAGAGGTCATTCCAAAAACATTTGTCAAGTTTCAATGCTCCATCAATCCACCTTGGTAACCACATTCATCTCCATACAGTCTTGTTTCATAAAGACCTTTATTTCAACCATACTCCGTGGGAAGATCATTCAACTCAGTTAATTTCCCAATTTGGAAAGGTATAAACGTCACAAATGAATCAATACAGCTTCAAGGATTCAATATAGACCAACTGTCAGCTTGAAGGAGTCAAGCATTCAATCAATCATATATACCAGCCTCTCTTTCAACCCTGGGGGGTTTTTCCCCCAGTTAATAAATATAATTTTATTTATTTCTATGTTTATTTTATATCATCTTGATAGTGAATACTGATATTCTTAAGTCAGTCATTTGCACCTTTCCTTTCTTTCTTTACCTGTCATTGGATACTTGGTGGTCATATCCTTACTAATTCCATTGCTCATTATGGCAGGTTGAAACAGTTATTAAAGACTTACTTTGTTTGCACTTTGGCCATTTGAATTCCTTTTCTCTTATTGAATCTCATCTTTTACTTGCATATCTTCTGAGAAAATTTTTCTTCTTTCATTTTATCTTATTCAATATTTGGAGTCTTCCAAGTAAGCTCCCTGATTACTGAGTGCCAGGCCAATCTTGTTTTCCCCAAGAGCCCCTGTGACAAAAGTGTTCTACAAAAATTCAAATAATAATCAATTTGAGCCATAAATAAAGATAGAAATGGAACTTTCAAGACTTTGTTTCAATGCAAATGGTATATTGGTTGATAATTTTGATGCCATTTTTGGTATTGGCAATGTTTTAGTCATTCTATATACAGAAAGAGTAATTTCCTTCCTAAGAAAGCTGAAAGACACATAAATCACATTGTCAAATGAACAAGAAAGGATCAAAATGTCACAATTGATGAAAGCTGAATGCTTTTCTGGGTTTATGGTATTTATTTCTTGTTGTATTATTTCCTTACCACAAAAGAAAACTAATTCAGGTAAGATTTATTATGAAATAAAAAGGATGTTTGACTTTTAGTTGGCTCATTACCATAATATAAACAATCATTAATTTGGATAAAGGGTATTAGTAACAATGATAAGGGTTTTTTTTCTTTACTAAATGTTAGTATAGCTAGGATGTAATTTGAATTGATGTTTTACCAAATTTCATGGGGAATTTCAAGGATCAGTTCATAACTCAAGCATATATCAAAATATGAAGATTAATAAAAGTTCTGAAAGATATTTTTACAATAAATAGCTTTGGCTGCCTCAATCTATAGAAGCTCAATTTCTATTTTTAAAGCATATCAAGTAGATTCAGCATATAATACAGATAATCCTAATTTAAATCCATGCCCAAAAGGCCTCAGAAGTTGGGTAACCTGGCTCTCTTTGATGTCTTTTTTTCCCTTAGCTATTTTCATGTCAAAAGTAGAAATTCAGGCTTAAAGACTGATATCCACTATGGGTTTATCAAAACTGTCTGTAAGAATACCATAATATTAAGTGCCACAAACATGCATAACACTATTCTTAGTGTATATGTAACATGGTATTTCTCACATTCCCATTATTTTGGTGTGAAATTGAGAAAAACAAAAATTCTCACAATTATTTTATGTGGTATTGAAGTATTTTCCATATTACCACCTCATAGAGTGAATTTAAGCTTATTCATTCTATGGAGCTACCCTAGGTGAATTTTTGGGTAGAATCCAAATCTGGCCTTAAATCCATGGATTTACTTACTCACAAAAAAGTTATTCATCTTTTATGAAATTAAAAATGATGAATTTTGAATATATGCATGACTTATGGGTTATGCATAGCTCAGAATTTATTTTAAAGATGATTGTGGCCTATTTGGGTATGTAAAATATACCTCAAGGCTGACAATACAGGCCTGTATTTCAACCATAGACCCTGGGAGGATCATTCAACCCAGTTCATTTCCCAATTTGGCAAGGTATGCACTTCATCAATAAATCAATACAGACCAGTTGTTAGCCCAAAGGAGTCAAGCTCTCAACTTGTCATATACACCAGCCTCTCTTTCAACCCTGGGTTTTTTTTCCCCTAGTTAATTAATCTACTAGGATTTATTTTATCTTTTGCTTTCTTTCACCTTGATAGTGAATACTGATATTATTAAGTCAGTCATTTTCACCTCTTTTCTTGCCTGGCAGTGAATATTTGGTGGTCATATCCTTTACTAATTCCACTGTTCTTTCTGGCAGGTAGAAACAGTGAATAAATGATTGACTTGGTGTTTTCTTTGGCCATTTGGCTTTCTTTCTTATTCTGCATCTCCTTTTTTGTACTTGCATTAATCTTGTTTAAGAAATATATTCTTTCTTATTTCTTTGATTCTTTGGAGTCTTCCAAGTGAGTTCCCTGATTCCTGAGTGCCAGGCCACTCTTGTTATTCCCAAGAGCCCCTGTGACAACAATGACTAAAGATAATGGGACACTCAGCTGAAAAAAGGTCATATTTTGTTGAAAAAACACACATTTTTTGAAGGTGAATTTTGTCCAAAACCCCTCATTAGTTCAAGTTGGGATTTGGTACGTTTGAGGCTCCCTATTATAAACTTGTTTTTTTTTTTTTTCTTCTATCAAGAGTTAAAAATCCTATTAACTTCATAAAAAAAAAATTAAACTTGATTTTATTTAAATTAAAAAAAAATATAAAAATGAAAAAAAATAAATTAATTATTTATTAGAATTATCAAAAACTTTATAAATTAATTTATTTTTTTTTAAATATAATCAAAACTAACAAAAAAGTAACTTTGAATTCTTTTAAAATTTTACTTATATATATATATTTTTTGTTAAATTTCAAAATAATCATTTATTTGTTTTTTTGTTCTTGATTTTTTATTTAATTAAATAAAATTTTTGATCTTTATTTAAAATTAATTCAATAATAAATTCAAATTAACAAAAGAATATTTATTTATATTATTTTTTATTAATTATTTATTAAAAAACAAGTTAATTTATTTATTGATTTTTTGATAATTTCAATCTTATATATCTATTTATTTTGAATTTGAATAATTTGAAATAAAAAATTAAGTTTATCCATGGCTTCATTCAGACTGGAACCTGTTACCAGTCATAGCAGAATCACTTAGTATGAGCTTCTCATCATCTTCTGCTTCTTCTTCTTCTTTTTCATCAGTCTGATTGAATGCAATCTCTTGTGACTATAAATTTCAATGGTGCTCATCTCTTGTGACCAAGTAGGCAATCCAACTCAGCCAATCAAACAGAACCTTGAACTATTTGGCCATAGCATCACAACCTTTGTCTCATCCTATCCCATCAAGTGATCATCTCAGCTCCATTCAAATCCAAATCCTTAATTATTTTGGTCATGGTATATTTCCACTTGTTTCCAAACTTGTTTTGAATAATCTTTGCACTAAGATTAAATCAATTTCAATCAAACTAAGGTTAGATTTATCATCTTTTCTCAAAGGCAGTCAGTCTTCCCATTTGATTTGAATCACTCCAACAAGAACATGTGTCAAAATTTGATTAAATTTTAATAAACTGATCCTTCATAAATCAATACTCAGACTGAGTTTTACCAGAACAATGAGGAAGACTAGAATCAGAGCTTGATTGGCAGCGTTTTCTGTCTTGCTCACGAGTATTGGCTTGAAATTTTGGCCTAAACTTTCTTCCAAAACCACTTCTTCCTCAAGAATTTCTTCAAAAGTTTTCCTTCATCAGCTTTGATCACATCCAGTTTTTGGCATCCTTCAAAATTTCACTAGAACTTCATTCACTCCAACGAAATCGTCCATCATCAGATTCTCAGAGGGATTCTTTCTAATCTCATCGAATTCACCAGCAGCACAAACCTCATCGTCTCAATCTCACCGTCATCAAACAGAAATCCATCCAAATTTCAATCAACCGCAGTCTTTTCGCTTTTTGTATATTTAATGAATTCAAAATCAGGTGGATCTGATCTGGACAAGTTAGTTTGAATGTCCCCCTTCTTTTGATTTCTTACTAGTCTCTCAAAAAATCATTCAATCAATTAAAATCATTCATCATTTTCTTCACATAATAACAAAAGCATATAAACTCAAATAATTCATCTTATTACTTACAAATCTAGTTTACTACTCTATCATCATTCTCATCCTTTTTTATCTTCTTTTTTTGATCAACAACAACCTCCTCATCAAATCAAATCACCATCTATTCCAATCTTTTCTTTTTCTAATTTCTTAGACAAATCGAACAATTAAAACGATGCGAAATCATTAGCGAAAGTCAAGTTAAAGAACTCTGTCTAAAGGCAAGGGAAATCTTAGTCGAAGAATCTAATGTACAATGGATTGATTCTCCAGTAACTGTTAGTTACTTCTTTGCTTTTCCTTTTTTCTTTAAAAACACACACTTCAATCTTACTTTAATTCATACTAAATTTAGATTTGTGGTGATATACATGGCCAATTTATGGACTTGAAAGAATTATTTCGCGTCGGCGGTTGGTGTCCTGATACAAATTATCTTTTCATGGGTCAGTTCTCAACCTCTCAATTAATCTTTCATAATTTCACTCAACATTCATTCACTTTTTTATTTTCCTCGTCTTGGGCGACTCAACTAGGCGATTTTGTCGATCGTGGATTTTACTCTGTCGAAACATTTTTATTACTCTTAGCATTCAAAGTTCGTTACCCCGATCGAATCACTTTAATCAGAGGGAATCATGAATCTAGACAAATCACACAGGTTTATGGATTCTATGATGAATGTATGAGAAAATATGGCTCAACGTCTGTATGGAGATACTGTTGTGAGGTATTTGATTATTTGAGCTTGGGTGCATTAGTCGATGGAAGAGTATTTTGTGTTCATGGTGGGCTGAGTCCCAACGTCCATCGAATCGATCAAGTCAGTCACTTGGATTTTATTTTTCAACCTTTACTGGTTGGTCGTCTTTAAAGTGCCCCTAAGCTAAACTATTTGGATCACCAAGATCAAGTTAATAGATCGAAAACAGGAGGTACCTCATGATGGCCCCATGTGCGATCTGCTTTGGTCAGATCCCGATGATATTGACGGCTGGGGCCTGAGTCCAAGAGGGGCTGGTTATTTATTTGGTGGTGATATTGCAAAAGCATTCAGTCACGAAAACGATTTGGATCTCATTGCACGAGCACATCAACTCGTCATGGAAGGCTATAAATTAATGTTTGATGATTGTATAGTCACAGTATGGAGCGCTCCCAATTACTGTTATCGGTGAGTCGTTTTCCTTCACGTGACCCTTGTCTGTCATTAAAACTTTTTTCTTTCTCCCAGCCAACATTAATTAAACTGAAGTGTTTTGCTTTGTTATTTGTGGAAAGTTGTGGGAATGTAGCATCAATACTTCAATTAGATGAACGACTACATTCAACCTATCAAGTCTTTGATGCTGCACCACAAGATTTGAAAGCTGTACCAGCAAAAACGGCTAGTCTTCATTATTTCTTATGAGTTAATAATTCGCGCGCAATATGTACATAAGTTTAAAATCGCCTATTAGTCTAATTGTTTTGTTTTACTTGAAAGAAAAGATAAACGCCGAGAGGGTGAATTAAATTTCTCTGCTCGTGATTGAATATAGTGTTGAAGTTTGTTCGTTTTACTCCTACGAAGAAAAAAACAATGAAATAATGATACTTGAAATAGCCAGGATTTGATTTAGATGGCGCTTAATGATCCGTTTTTGAAAATAATTGTAGAAATCTCATTAGGCCTATTCATAGGTTATTGAAGGAAAAAGTTTCTAAAATGAAATTTTCAATGTTTTGCAAACTCATCATATCACAAAACAGGAGAATTTACCGTTCACACATGTTGTATTGAATGAAAATGGGAGACTTGATTTCAAAACTCGAAATAGAATGATTTTTTATGAAGGTCCTGAATTTACTTGAAAGAAAAGTAAATTCATTGTATCTTGTAATATAATACGAAAATCTAGCATTTTATGAAAAACCTAACTCATTCTTCAATTTTAAGTTGACTTGTTAAAAGAAAAATCTCAAGATTTCTTTATATTAAATTGCTTTATTTTTTCTTTTATAAGAATTGACATTTTATTTAAGTGTATTTTTATCAAAAAAAGAGGGTAGAAAAATATTAAAAACATGATAATTCCTTTTATCTTATGTTTTAAAAAAAGGAAAAAAATATATTAAAATTTAGTTTATTTATTTATAATTTTTGTGTTATTTTACGTATTGATTTAATTTATATATATATATCAGCATTGGCAAAGTGGTTTGTAATCAGTATCAGGGCGTACTTGACATTTTCTGAAATGGGTTAGTATCGTATCAAAGGCTCCTTAAGCCCAATGTACTTAATAAGTTTCAGATTGTATTCAGCCATGATCATTCTTAGTCTGGTCACAAAAATTTCGATACATGTACTTAAAAATCAATAAGATCAAACCAAAATGGCTTGATTTGTATTTCATCATAGTTTCACAATAACACCTGCCCACACATTTTGGGAAATTTTTGCAACCAGTCAGGAAATCAGCAATGCTAGCACAAGAAAAACACAGTCCCTAACATTTGGGGTACATCTCTCCAACACTAAGCCAATCAGATATAGTAGCTTTAATAAAGATTTGAAATTGACTAATAAGGTGGAGTCTTATCATTGTGCTACTCTTTTTAGTACATGAGATCAGCAATGGTTTAAGATCCTAAGGTGGTTTATGTTGTTCTTCTAAGTTTCCCACTATGAAAGAAGACCCCTTTCAACACATGCCAAGAATTAAAGAATTTATAAATATTATAAGGAAATGTGAATTAAATTAAGTAAGTTTCTTAAGATTATTTGCTTTTCTATTTATATTTCAGAAACAAAAAAAAAACACTATCATAACTTAAATTCTAGATGAAACTTACCCTCAAAATAATTAATGAAAATACCCTCAACTTTTGGGTATTAGGTATAATTTTTTTTTTGATTTAATAAAAGAACTTATTGTCTTAAGGTTTAGTAAATTAAAAAAAAAAAAAAGATTTAAAGCTCATTTATTTAGATTCCTAAGTAAGTTATATAATTTGAAATCAATTAAATTGTGAGTTAATATACCTCTTTAATTATTATTATGATTATTTAATTTAATAATTATTATATAAAATTAAACTTGATTGAAATCATTTGAAAAAAAAAAAAAAAAAAAAAAATTCTAAAGTTATTCAAAAATCTTCTCACAATATTTCAAAGTTTAAAAATTTTATAATTAATTTAATAGATTTTTTTTTTTCATTTTCTAATTTTAATATTTGATTATTATTATTATTATTATTTTAATATAATTAATTTAAAAAAAATTCATTAAGAATTAATTTTAAATAAAATAATAATAATAATAATTTAATTAATTAATTAATTAATTAAGATATAATAAAATATGAAAATATAAAAAGTATTTAATTAAAATTTTGAATTGAAAAAAAAAATCCAAAAAAAAAAACAAGAAAAAAACTTGCAAAAAAAAAAATTTTTAAAAAATTTATTTTTGTAATATTTTATTAAACTTAAAAACCTATTATGATCAGATTAAAATATTTAATTTAATTTTAATATAATATTTAATTATAATTATAAATCTTTAAGAAATAAGAATTTTTTTTTTCATTTTGTCATTAGTATATTGATCAGAAGAAGATTGAGATTATGAGTTTTATTATGAAATTTAATTAATAAATCACATTGTTTTTAGAGAGTTGTATTATGAACTGAAATATTAACAAAAATAATTAGGGACAGAGATTTAAAATTTATGTCATCACTAAAGGACAAATCTTCACCAACAATTTGGGACCAAGTCATACTTCTCTATAGCTTACAAACCACAAAATGATGGCCTAGATGAAAGAATGATCCCAACCTTGGAAGGAATGGTCAAAAGAGTTTGGGAATATGGCCTAGATCTCAAAGATAGTGATGGATTCACCCATAATTGATGTACTCTTCTGCTTGCACTGGAACTAGCAAATAAAACATCTATTCATTCCAGTACCAATCAGATTACTGATGTTCTAGAAAAAGGATGGAATCCCAGAATACTCCAAGATTCCTTGAGGAAGAATTTGGTTGAAATAAATCCCACAGCTTCTAGTTTCAAAGTAATGATAGTTAAAGCCAGAAATTTTGAATAATTAGGAATTTTTGGGACATTTCGGCAGGTTAGTCAAGGTACTCAAGTATTATATACTCATTATATCAATTAATTATTATTAAATCTTAAATGAAAATTCATCAAATGAAAAGATTTAAATGAAAATCTGAATTCTAAAATTTCATTCAAGAAGAAGGGTTTCCTGAATAAATTAGATTTATATATGGTAATTTGATAACCTTTATTCAGAGACCAGCCAAAGGTGGTGAGGCATATTTTGATCAAAAAAAGGTAAATCATTCAAAAATTTACTTAGGAAATTTAAATTTTATGTTCATATATTTAGTTGAACCTTAAAATTGATACTAAATCTAACTAAAGATTTCTTTTGGTAGTAAAAGTTGGCTTCACATGATATTTGAATTATTTCAATGATTATAATAATAGGAAAATAGAAATATAATCTGGAATTTTTATTTTACTGATCAATACTTTATTTTTGATTCTTCTTATGACAGATATACCTATATTGTAACAGAATATAAAGCAGCTATTGTCACAGGGGCTCTTATGGAAGCAAGACTGGCCTGGCACTCAGGAATCAAGAAATCACTTGGAGGGCTCCAAAGGATATAAGAAATAATAATGATTAAATTTATTTAAAGAAGAATAAGGGAAAAGACAACTATGCCAAAGATAAAAGAAAAAGATAAGAAGCCAACCAAGTGAATCCTCAATTCACTGTTTCAACCTTCCAGAAAAGGAAATGGAATTAGCAAAGGATATGACCACCAATATCCACTGACAGGCAAGGAAGAAAAAGAGAAAGAGTGCTGAATGACTGACTTAATATTATCAGTATTCAACTTTAATAAATTAAAAGAAAATAAAGATAAAAATAAATCCAGTATATTAATTAACTGGGGAAAAAGTCCCCAGGTGCTGAAAGGTGGCCAGTATATGTGAAAAGTTGAAAGACTGATCCTGGAAGGTGAGTCACCAGCTATATTGTCTGAATTGGGTCAATACAGATCTGGCCATCTTGAAATTTAAACTGTGTGACTGAATTCCCACAGTGGAATATGAATTGGCCCAATTGGGCCAAGTACATACAGGTTGATTGATTGCCGCCTGTATAAACCAATTGAGTTGTCCAAGGAGTATTGAAATACTTGATTCCTTGACAACTGATTGAAATAATGTATAACCTCTGAGAATTGCCCTTGGAATACTCCTGAATGAATTGCCAACCCAACTCCTGCAGGGTCAGGTGATTGGGATCCTTGAATGGTCTTCTGATTGCCACCATAGATTGCCAGACTGATGAGTTAAAGAGTCCTCCTTTGAAATGGGCATTGGATTTTGGCACCTTGATTTGGAAAGATGGAATTGGGTACTGAAAACGTCACCATTGAATTTCTGAGCAAAAATGGTGCATAATGGTATATGATACCATATATGCACCACTCCTGCAACCTTGAGTACGGGGTGCATGGAGGAATGGAAGAATTCCCCTTAAGGTGAGGGGAAGGATTGAGCTGAGAAGATCTGGTGGCCTCTAGTGTGTACCAGGGGCCATGGTGATCCTGGGCCAAATTGGGTCCTATGGTGGTTTATGGCCATTTTGGTGCCATGGTGATTTGTGGCCAAATTTGGCTCAGGACCCACCTGGCCTTGGGGGCTAGTGGGCTTCCCCCTTTGGCCTCATTGGATTAGGCCAAAAGGGGCCTAATTGGCCCACAGACTGTGGACCATGATTACGGCCCACACGCTGTAGAGGCCGTAGGGGAACCCAGGACCCCCCTAATGAAAAGGGTTGGCCCAAGGCCAATGATGAGGGCTAGGTGACCCAGAACCCCCAGGCCCAAAAAAAAAGATAGAGGCCTGGGGGTTGAGGATATGGGAATTGGCCAGGGAGGCCAATGATGGCAGGATATGGCCAAAAGGCCATAGAGAACCAGAGGGGGCCAAATTGGCCATAAAGATATGGTGTGGCCAATTGGCCCCAACTTGGTCTCAGGTTGGAAATGCCGCAACACCAATAGAGGAGGGTCATTCTTTGTGGTTGTGACAGCTATGGCTAATGAAGGAAACAAAAAATCTTATATCCTTTTCCTTTCAAGATCAAGAATCTAAATTGAGTATGAAATTGGAATATTGAAGGGGTGATGGTATTCACTCAGTGAAATGTGTAATAAGATGTGTCATTAACAGTTGGTAAAGTGGTTTTTAAACTGGTTAATTTCCTGTGTAATTGTAAATACCTTATGCACAAAGACTGGTGATCAGTGGAAAGATCTGTTTGACAATAAAGATTCACTGGAGCTATAGAATATCAATCAAAATGGGAATTTGGGGGGGAAGGTTTAAGTATTTGAAACTAAAATGGTTCAGATCAAGGTAGCTTTGATAATAAAATACAAAAAATTAATACAAATCTTGGGTTTATTCTGGATTCATACAATTAAATAAATCTTAGAGTTTTTAGAGTAATTTAAGACAGTTTCTCCAATTATAGTTGTGAAGGGATGAAAAAAACCATGAAAATTACTTAAAACCTGTTTTCCTAACTTTTAAAATTTATTTTCTGCTATTGGGTATTGGTAAGAACATGTAAGCCCTTACATGTTTTTACCAATTGATGGCCAAAACACATAATTTTATGGTAAAAACACGTAAGTGACCTCATTTTTCAAAAAAATTCCTCAGGATCAGTTTTGAGGTTTTTTTTTGATTTTTTTGCCATATTTTTCCTGACATGGAATATCAATATCCACAATTTTTTTCATATTTTTTTTTTGCCAAATTTCTCAAATTTGGCCAATTTGACAAAATGGCATATTTTTTAAAAAAATTCATTTAAAATCTTTCCACTTATGAATTTCCTTCATTTTTTTTTTGAATTGAAGGGGAAGATCTGGAGAATAAAGAGCCAGAAGGCCATAATTTTGGGAATTTGTTTTGGTGGGACAAGTGAAGGTGCAAAAAGTGTTTTTTTCCAGATGTTTTTCTCCTGTCTTTTTAATATGACTATTTTCAAAAAAATTAATATAAAAACTTCCCACTTATTAATTTCCTTCTCTTTTTTAAAAAAATGAAGGGTTCAATCTGGACAATAAAGAACCAGAAGCCTATGAATTGGGGGAATTTTTTTAGTGGAACAACAAGTGAAGGTGCAATAAGTGTTTTTTTTCAAATGTTTTTTTCTTGTTTGTAATATGACTATTTTTAAGTACAAAAGTGCCACATGCTTCACAAAAAAGGGGACTGAGGTGGGATTTAAGCAGAAAATAGGACTGAGGAGGGGGTCAATTGGAATAAATTATATATACAAAAATCAATCAATCTGAATCAACCTCCAAAATAGTTGGTCTTTTCTGAGGGGGGGAGGAAGATTAGACAAATATAACATCCTGTGTTTCTTAAATTTATCAGCCCACCCCAGGGCTTGTGGTTGGGCATGAAACTCCCAGTTCACAGTAATGGGGGGGACTGGATAAAATTTAGAAATGATTATATCCAAAGGAACAAAATGAGAACAGCTATGCAAGAAGCAGATTAAAATGGGGGGATTATCATTTGGAGGACAGAAATAAGGGGAAAAAAAGGAAGAGATTGGACTGTGGAATAAAAGAAAACTGGTCTTTGATACTTATTTGAAATTGGATCCCCCATGTCAGGCATGGACATCCACTTGCTTTTTGGAGCCTGGCCAACATTTTCATACAATTCAATTCTTTCCAAATAAGAGGATACTGAGGGAATTAAAGTGTTCATAGCTTCATAAAGGTCTTTATTTTGTTGAATTTCTTCAGGCAAGTCACCTCTGACATCAGCCCATTAATCTTGAGTCTTGTAAATGTAGTGGGATACTGTTCTGTAGCCACAGTTCCCATCACCCTGGACATTGATGGACTTGAAAGTGTATTTCAATATGAAATTGGGCCAGTCTTCTGAGCCAGGTATCTGATAAAATAAGGTAAAAAGATGAATAAATATCAAAATAAACAAGAGAAATATACATTAAAAAGAATCAGAAACTCACAAAAAGCTTCGAGCATTCATCATTTGTGTGATAATTACTTTGACAATTATCACAGGTCAAGTCAATTGCATCATATATATTCAATCTGGTGGCAAGCTTGTGTGCTTTTCTTTGTGAATTTTTGTTTCAAATTTCCAATCTTCTGGACCTTCTAAGGGTGACTTGTGATTTATTTAATTCAGCTGCTGAGGGTAGTGAATCTGATGAACTGATTGATTTTGGTAATGTGTCCTCAGAATATTCAGAATTTTCAGATGAGTCCACTTCCATAATTGGAGAGGGGACATTTGACTGTGATCTTGATGTTGTTGTACTGGTAACTTTTGATGGGGGTCTTCCTCTTCTCTTGGATTGACTTTCAATAATTTCAAATCTTGATGGTTCTCTTTTGTTTGTATTTTTATTTTTATTCTTGGCTCCTTGAGGTCTTCCACAGATATTCTTGAATTCTAGTGGGTCTTAGTAATATTGATCATCCTCTTGACTCTTGGGAAGTTGATCAAATGGAACTTTTCCAGTCAAAACATCTTGAAAATTTTGAAGAATTGGGGGGATTTCTGCCATTGATCTTTGAAAAAGGTCTTCCCCAATATCTTCAAATATTTTCTTGGATTCATTCTTTCTTTCTTTTTCAACACTTTTATCATCACCTTGAAAACCAGTATGAGAAAAATATGACAAAGACAATTAGCTAATAAGGAAAAAAAGTCAGAATTTGAAGTTAAAAAACCCTCACAGGCAAATTCAAGTGCCACTGAGGATGGAATTCTGATATCTCAAGCCTTTGGCGCCTGGAAAATGCCTTTTGGGTCTTATGCTTGCAAGGAATTCCTTGATAATTGTTGTATTTGTTGGTGCATTTTTCATTGGGAGGAAATTTGGTTTGAAAATTTTCAAAAGCCATCTAAAGAGCATAATGAGACACCTTGCCATTGAGAGCACAGATGTGTGGAGGAAAATTCTTGACATGGAAAATCATTTCTTTGAAGATTATGTTGATGATTTCAATAAATTGTTTTCTGAATGCCATGTGAAGAGCCCTTACTACCTCCAGGAGAGTACCAGTGGACTTTTGGAGCCAAAGGTTAACCATGGCATGGGCACCTTCAACTCTGGAGGTGGAGCCCACACCCAGGTGGCAATGGTGGTTGGTCCAGGCCGGCACATAATACTCCTTTAGAGGAAGCCAGGTATTTTCCAAATATTGCAAGACTTCAGGATTTTTGACTTGCTTTTGAAGCTTCTTCCAGTTGTCTTTGAATGAATTTTCAGTGGATGAATACATAACCTGAGAAATGAATCCCAAAGTCATTAACAAAAACAATAATAAGAAAAAAACTGAAATAAAGTGAAAGATAAAAGTATATTACTTGATTCCAAAGGCCCATAAAATTTTCAAAATCAGTTCCATGACCAATTTTCTTCATGCAATGAGAAGATACATCTTTATTGATGTGCCAAATGCATAACATGACTTTTGAGTTTGGAAAGAGCCTTTTAAGAGAGTTTTTCAAGGCCAAATCCCTGTCAATAAAAATTACTGGAGGGGGAACAAGATTGGTGTTGTTGAGGACCTTTTCTATGTATTGATTTAATGCCCAAGTATATGAGGGTTCAGCTTCATTATTCATAAAACAAAAAGCCCCAGAAAAAGTCTTATTGGTTGAGCTGAATTCAACAATATGAGAAAGGATCATTTTTTACTTATTGGTTTTATAAGTACAATCCATAAGAATGACATGAGGAAAGCCATGAAGGAGTTTTATAGCAAGGGGGTGAGTGAAAAACAAGGAGGTAATGTGTCCCTCAGAATCCCTTGCAGAGGACCAAAAAAAAGTTTCTTCTTTGAGGGTGTCAATAAGAGCATCAATGAGATTTCTGCCTTTCAGTTTGTCTTTCTTGATTTTCTTGAAGGATTTCAGGCCTGTCAGACTCCCTCTGGCTGCATAATTGGGCCTGAATGTTCCTTGGCATGAGCAGTGATTCAGACATTTGAGCAATTTGGGATGTTTCTTGCTCATTGAATTTCCGAAAGCAGGATGTGCCATGATATTTTCAGTGGCATCATGGCCATGTTCAGGATTTTTGACTTTAAGAGTCCAAGTGGTACTCTTGGAATATTTTCTGGCATAAAGTCTAAAAGGACAGTCAAGCTTTCTTGAGGTGACTGTTTTGGAGGGGCTTTTGTTGGAATTTGGGGTCCCAGACCTGTCACAACCTATTTCAATTTGGTTGTGGGTCATATTGGACCTCAAGGTGGACACAGAATACCCCTGAGCCCTGGAAACAATATACACATGCTCACAGAGAAGCTCAAGGGTCTGAAATTCACCTTCAGTGGGGGGTTTCAGCATTTTTGAGTGAAAAAGATGTATAAGTTTGAAAAAAAGGGAGATTTGGGGATTTGGAATGGGGTAAGAACCTTTCAAAAGGTGAAAAAGAAGTGAAAAAACGTATGAAAAATTAAAATATGTGGTTAAGAGTGGAAAAAAGTGGTTTAATTTTGGGATTAATGGATGAGGGGAGGTAAAAAAATGGAAATTTAGAGGCTTGAAAGCAGTTTGTTGTGGTGGAAAATGCAGTCTTTGGGGGAAAAAAGAAAGAAAAGTGTGAAAAGCTTTGCAAAATTGCTTTGGTAATGCTTTTTTTCAAAAAATGGTTTGGGGTGGGGGCAGGGAAAAAAAATCTGAGACAATTGGGAGTTAGAGGGGTTTTGGGGAGAAAAACCCTTTTTGGGACATGTTTTGGCCCAATAAAGGCATTTTTTGTTTCATTTTCAATTTAAAAATGGGCCCAGGGCACCCCTTACTTGTTTTTACCAATTTATGGCCAAAACACATAAGATTTTAGTAAAAACACATAAGCTCTTATGTGTTTTTACCAATTTTCTTATGTGTTTTTACCAATACCCATAAGATATTACAGTAAGTGAGTTAGAAAATCAAATTCAAATTATTTTCCTTGTTGAATTATTTTTTTGATACAATTAACTTTTTTTCTCATATAAAGACATGAATGTATAAAGATAAATATCACTAATAAATATTAACAATTTGTATTCTCATTGATTCAGTGTGAATATTTCTCACTTCTACTTTATTGATCAAAGGTTTTTTTTTGAGTTTTTCAGGTTATGATTTGAGAAATCACTTATCAAAATTAAAATGTTTTTTTTTTAAATTTTAAATGAGCAACAAAAATTTATTATGAAATTTTTATTAATTATTTCATTTGATGGTTCTGTTTCTTGATTTAATATTGAGGTGGAATTCCATAGTACTTCCATTATTCCAGGTTGTTTTTAGAATTCCAATTTTATTTGGACTAATGGAAAGTGAATACCATGTCCAGATACTTAAAATGTTATTTAAACTGGTAAAAAATAATTCTTTTTTAACTGTTAAAAAAATTAAACATAAATACAAACCCATAGAATTTTTTTTTTCTGGAATAAGCAAGAAAAAGTTTAATTTTGTGCTTAAGAAAACCAAAAAAACCAAATTCTTTATGATTATCTACCCCAATTGAATTGAATATTCAATTTTTTATCATTTGAAAAACAAAAAGAAAAAAAATTATCTTTTTTTATTTAAAATAAAAAAAACAGAAAACATGGAATTGGTTTTTGAAATAGAATCAGACCTTTTTCATATAAAAAAGAAAAACAAATCAGTTATGATTATCCCAAAAAATTCAATTAAATATCTAATTTTCTCAAAAAACAACAAAAAAGATATAGAAAAAACTAAGACATAAGAGATAGAAAAATTGACTTGGCTTTTGTCTAAAATAAGTATGGAAAAGTTTATTTTTGCATCTAAAGACTAATTCATCTATGATTATCTACCCAAATGACATAAAATATTGAATTTTCATATCAATTCAAAAATAGAAATTAAAAAAAATCCATAAAAAACAACAAAACCAAATTGGAATTTGCCTATAATGGGAAATAAGCAGTTGAATTTGGAATATAAAAAAACAAGAGAAAATGACCTGAAAATATGATATCATACTTGAGGGATTTAAAAAGATTGAAATGTATTCACTCCAAAGAATGATAAAAGCCTTGAAGCTACACATGATAATTTTCAAGGGAGAACTTGAAGCTCCCATTCTTTCACAACCAATTAAAACTATAAGAAAAAATTTAGAATTTGAATCATTCAAGTAAATTGTACACAAACTGCTTCAAAATAGGTACAACCTCATCTAAAATGAGGATTCTTACTTTGAAATTAGAAAAAAAGTTCCTCCCATCTCTCACAAGTTCTTGGTAGATTTCAAAATGGCACTTGTAAGGTCCTTGTGTTGTTGGTTTCCTTTAAGATCTATTTTAGTTTTCCCTTTTTCTTTCTCAAACTTATTCTTGAGCTATCAGTATGCTCTTGAAAATACATTTGGTGTTTTCATTACTTATCATAAAATGATTTATAATTGTATGGTGTAGATATGAAACTTTGATTAAAAACCAAGTACTTTTCCTGTCCTCAAAATTTTTATAAGGTAAAATTTGATGAAGAATAGTAAATTTTAAGAGTTTTTAAGAGAAAACACACCAAATTTATTGCCTTTTCCTTTTTTAGTATAAAACAAGAATACTATACGGATTTATTTTTTTACCAACAATAAAAATTAATCCAAAATTACTCTACAAGAGATATTTAAGGCTACAAAAGCAATTTAAATTGGAATTAATTGAGAAAAGGACTGCAAGAAAGTAATATAAGAAAAAAGTCTTTCAAAATAATATTAAAGAGAAAACACCCAAAAGTGACCAGAGTGCATTTGGAAACAAAGTGAAAAAGTTAACTGTGATGAAAGATGCTTTAATTGACTTATGGGGTGGTTCAAGGGTAAAAATGATTATGATGATCTTTTCACATGGTTAAAAGGTTTAAGTTTATCTAAAAAAGGAAGTTGGAATATTTTATTAATTGTTTTAAAAGTGTTTAAAATAATTATAAAAAGAAAAGATTCTAACATGAAGAGAAAAGTGAGGCAAAGTAGACATTCTTTTATAGCCATCAATTTTCTTACTCCAAAAGGAAAATTTACTCTTTCCAGTAGTGAGAAAGAATATGACAACAGAAAATCCGATTCTAGCATCATTGAACTCTGGTTTGGACCTAAAAAGCGCTGGTTGTAACCATTTTAGACCCTTAAATCAGCCATTGCTATAGTAATATCTGGTTTCAAGCCTTCAAAATATGTCATAATGTGTGCAAGAGACATCAAAACCAGTTCAAATGGTTTTTACTAAGATTGTTTCAACTTGAGCGTAGTTTTACCCTCTTGGAAACAGTTCAAACTGCCCTGGTTGGTATGAAGAACTCATCATCAATTGAGTCACAGACCTGTTGACTCAATTCCAGCCCAAAAGTGATCAGCTTTTGAAACAATTTTGACATCTCAGGCCTGTCAGAAAGGAATTTGGGGGAGTCTGGCACCCTTGGAGCCAAGATTCCTTTTCCCCCCAAAATTAATCTTTCCAATTTGTTTTTTCTTGAATTCCTCATCATGTGCTATACTAGAATTTTACATGTGTAATTCAATTGAAAATTTACTGTACACAAATGTAATTATTGATTCCACATATGTAAATCCAAGTTTACTTATGTGATGCATGTGCACATTTTGACATTTCAATTGAAAATACTTCAATTCCTCATAACTTCTAAAATACACACCACACCTCAGTTTTAACACAAAAATTGATGGTTAACACCACATGTGCTGTGAATTAAATTGACATATTGAGGATTTTCAGATTCTCATACGGAGAACACTAAGAAACTTAATTTACCTTATTTAGAGTTGAGTTACAGAATTCTCACTCAGAGGTGACCCCACCTAACGTTTGATGAGGAATCCAATGGTGAAGAATTTTCATATGTTTATTTAATGGAAAAAAATGTTATTATAGTTTTTATTCAACTGTTTTCCTAAAAGAAATATTTTTAATATTTTTGTTGAAAATTCATTTTTACTTAATTTTTTAAAGTAGAATTGTATTTTCACAATTTTCAATTTCAATGTAATTTTTATCTTATATCATATTAAATTTTTTTAATCTTTTATATAAATTTTATTTTTGTATTTTAATTTTGTTTTTTTAATATAAATAAATTTATTTATTTCTGATTATAACATAATTTGTTATTTGTGGTCTTTTGGTTATATGAAAATACCTCTAAGGCTCACAATGATGCTGTTTTTTCTCCTTGTAAGGAGCTAATTTCAGCACCTGCAGTAATTTTTCCTGTACCATTTTCTTCCTTTCACTAAATTTTTGATTTTTCCATTTCAGCTTGCTTATTTCATTAAAATAAAGTTCTTCAAAAAGGTTTGATCAAAATGTTTGGTTAAAAAATGATGAAAAATTGCCTACTATTCTTCCATGTTTCTACTAAATACGTGCAGTGAGATGAAAATAAACTTTCATGATGTTTCTTTACACCACTATTCTCATTGAGGTTAAAATTGAGAAGTCTTTTATTACCATCAATAGGGTCTATATGTAGTTGTTTTAGCTGTCACATTTTAAATTGGTACATGATTCATGAAATAAAGGAAATATAGAAATAACAAGGAGCTCACATTCTGATCAGAAAGATTTGAAATTTCCATGGTTTAATGAGGATTTTTGGAACACTCATTAGTTTGAAGTCTGATTGCATTTTGTGCTTGGATATAGGTAGATAAATTAGAAGTTTTTCTAATGCACAAGCAAACATATTTGCACCTAAATTAAGGGCAATATATTTATTTTTGTAATAGTTCTTAATTTATTCATTTCCTGGCAATTAAAAGCTGGTTATTTGGTAATTTTTAGCTCATTACAAAACAAAGAATTCATTTCATCATAACATGGGAACATTTTTTCTATCTGTTTGGCCATAGTGTTGATACCCCTTTTCTTATCATGTTTAGTTATGCTAGAGTTAGTAGAATTTTAAAATTTCCTGGCCAATTTTATTTCTTCTTACAAGTCTTTCTGTGGTTCATACTTCGTTCTTCTGTAAGATTCAACAAATTTCATTCATTCCTATTAAGCTCAAAAGAAATAATTTAGAACCCATTCTGTTTGTTTAAAGGAGGCCTTATAACAGAAGTGGTTCCAGTTGTACCAAATAATGGATTATGGTTGTATTTGATCTCCAACAAATCAAATATTCAAAGGTGATAAGCATGAGCTGAATTTCCAGAAAGATTTGACTGAGATTTTGTGGATTTGTGAGACTTATTAAGCTGGTGACATTTCAGCATAAAGAGTCTCCAATGTAATGGGTGTGAATGAAAAGTAAGTAATAAGACAATTAAGGATAAAGTAAAATAAAGAATAGGATTGAATATGACAAGGTTTGAAAAGGAAACGGAAAGTAGCTTAGAGATATTATTGTGAGAATTGTAAATTAGAATGACTAAAAGGTTTGGAAAAACATAGGATTAGGTCTTAAACTCAGATGGAAAGGTGTGGGATTTGGTTTGAAAGCCCTAACTTGTTTGAAGGAGAATTTGGTACAAATTCTCAAATTATTCCAAGGTAGGACTTGTTAGGATTGTGGCCCCTAATAATATAAATAAATTGAAGGTTTTGGTAAACTGATGCCAGGATTATTCTGTATCAACTCCAGGGCTATTTGTGTGACTTGTGTTCAGTTTTGTGTAAGTAAAGCAATGTGTTAAATAAACACCAATTTTTTCTAAATCAATGCTTATTGAAAATTATTTCAAGGAAAAAATGGCCAATTTGTTCATTTTTTGGACTTTCAGGGTGTGCGGAACCATGAAGTTGGACTGTTTTTTATTTATTAATTGTTTTCTGAGAAATTTGGCAAAGGGTCCAATTACTAAAAAATTTGCCCCTCAAAAGATTTTTTAAAATAGAAATGGCCAGATAAGACCCTCAAAGAAGGTTTGACAGGAGGAGGGCCAGAATTTTGATTGGGTCTCCAAGGACCTTTTTTCAGGGGGTTTTACAATTTCCCCAAACAGCTCAAAATAGGAAAATAATCTAAAGATGGCCCCCCCAAAATCTCTTTTTGGGAAAGTGGGGATTATTTCCCTTCAAAAAAGGGACAAAAATCTATATTTCCATGAAAATTATTTTTTGGGTTCTTTAAAATGGCTTCAAAAGGGACAAAATAGCCAAAAATGACACATTATGTGCCCTTGGGGGCCCTTTTTGACCATTTTAGAGAGATTAAGGGGTAAATATTAATTATTTGAGCTTGTTGAAACTTTCTTAAATGGCTATTTGATTAAAAAACTTAGGACCTGTAATTTTTGGTCACTATGAGGCTCCAGAAATGACCATTTTATGGGGACAATTTGGCATGAAATCTCACAGGAGCTCTTCTAAGTAAAGAGGGCCTGGAGTTAAGGGGATTGGATTAACTTTAAGAGGGCTCAGAAAAAGCTTAAATAACACTTAATTGGTCCATGAAATGAGTAAGATTACTTATAAGAAAAGAAATACAAAAATTAAACTTAAATAACATGCAAAACTAAGCAATAATAAAAGAGGATAAAACAAAAAATAAGTCCAAAGACAAATTTTTCAGACTTTCATAAATAAAAGAAGGGTTAATGAAGATGTGGCCATAAAAACCCAAATGAAAAGTGGAGGGAAGAATAAGACTAATTGAATAATTAATAATATGATATTCCAAAGAGAGAATAAAATATAATTGAATCATTAATCAAATAGAGGAATTTGCGGAGAAACTTTCCACAGGGAGATGGTGTCACAGCCACCATAAGGGGAAAATGGCATGCAGTAATATCTTTCATCATAATAATTATGCCATGAAATCAGTAGTGCAAATTCGAATTCATCTTGAAAAACTTCCTGGAAGCACCCAATAAATAATGGATTACCCAATATAGCCTGGTCCTATCCATAAAGTCTTGTAGTAAGAATTCACTCTTTGGACCTGGGCTGGTGGTCTCTCACATAAAGAAACTTCCCTATATTTTCTTCTTACTAATTGGAATATATTATTTATCCATTTTAAGTTAGTATTAGACTTCTCCTGACCTTTTCCGTGGAGGCCTGATGGCCTTATACTTATTAACCCTTCTCTTTCCTTCTGACAGGCTCAAACATTAAGCTTGGAGCTTTTTTTGGTGGAATTTCCATTTATTATTGATTATTTCTGAATCCATAATTTTCTTTCTAATTAGTAATATCATTCTTATTTACACTATTTAAGTGTTTATTCTTATATATTTTCTTAGCCCATTAAAAGTGATTCCAGCTCACTGAGTGCCAGGACCTCTTCACTTGGAAGGACCCATGTGAAATTATATTAATTAAGTCATAATTTCTTCTTTCTTTCTTAATTCTTTCTCATTAATCATAAACTAATTTATAAATGATAAATGTTTGATAATTGTATTATTTTCTTATTTATGATGGGTGAGCCTTGAGGTATATTTTACATACCCAAATAGGCCACAATTATCTTAAAAATAAATTCTGAACTATGCATAAACCATAAGTCATGCATATATTCAAAATTCACCATTTTTGATTTCAGGAAAGATTAATAACTTTTTATTGAGTAAGTAAATCCATGGATTTAAGGCCAGATTTGGATTATACATAAAGTTTCACCTAGCGTAGCTCCATAGAGCAAATAAGCTCAAATTAACTCTTTAAGGTGGTAATATGGAAAATACTTCAATACCACATAAAAGATCTGTGAAAATATTTGTTTTTCTCAATTTCACGCCAAAGTAATGGGAATGTGAGAAATCCCATGTTACATATGCACAAAGAATAGTGTTATGCATGTTTGTGGCGCTTAATATTATGGTATTCTTACATGAACCTTTTGTACACCCATAGTTGATATCTCACTTTAAGCCTGAATTTCTATTTTTGATGTAAATAATAGTCAAGGGGGACAAAAGACATCAAAGAGAGCCAGGATACCCAACTTCTGAGGCCTCTGAGGGGTGGACAGCCCTAAATCTTGGATCCATGGCTGATCTTGGCCCAATTAGTAAACTAAAACTTTTTGGAACTTGGTTACCAAGGAAGAACTTCAGTAAATCATAAGAAAATAGCAAATAAGCTGCTATTTTGATGTGCCAAGGAGGTAAAGAGCAACTTAGACTCCTGTAACCATGTCAATTATTCATTACTTTCCATGGATAAACCCCAAAAGAGTAATTAAAACCCTTTTTGGACTAGTATCCATTGATTTACCTGATAGAAACCAGCCATATACTGCTATTTGCAATTCTATGTAGAAATGAGGTAAAAACTTCAAAAATTCATTAAAAATACAATTCTTAATGAATCTTTCTGAAACTTTGAAGAAACATTGAGAACTTTATAATTAATATAAAAACCAAAATGAACTATACTTTTATAAGTAAAATTAAAAGGTTTACCTACAGTCCATTTTTGATGATTCCATGTGAAACACAGAATCTTTAAAAATTGAGAGGAAATAAATTCTGTGATGGAATTTCCAATAAAGCTGATAAATTTGAGAAATAAATGACTATTTTGGAATAAAAGAATATTTACAGTTGTTACTCCTTTTATTCTTAACCATAAATCGGTTGGTAGTCATGTAAACACCTCAATTAAGTCATTATGATAATCTTAGGTGAAAACAGATGATGAAATCAATAATCCAAAAAGGTTTATTGTTTTCCTGCTTACTGGCTTTTCAGTTTGCTCCATGGCACACCTCTGTGAGCTGTCTTGGAATTAAAAGAGGCCTCCTCTTGCTGTTTTTTCCAAATCACCATATTATTCCATTATACCATTATTACCAACAAGTAAGTATTAGTTAAAGCTATTTCTCAAGTGTTTTATCCTTTCAGAATCAATAAGAAAGACGTGAAATCATAGAAATCAACTTTATATTGTTTTAATACTGTTATATATCCATTTTTGATCTTTTAAATCCACAATTAGCCGTCAAATTCCTCTACTATTATCTTTCAACAGGTTCTTTGGAGTATTAGTGAGTGATTTATCTTAAATTATTAAAGTTTTTCTCTAATAATAGTTTTCTTCAAGAATTATCTTTATAATTATTCTTGTAAAAGATAACTATATATTAAGATATTTTTATTATTAAATTCTTCTTGTAATTGATTCTTGTAGACAATTACTGCTTACTGTTATAATTACTAGTAGTGTATAACACATAAAAGAAATAATTTTTAATCATTTAATTGGGGCTATAATAATTTTCATTATTATATTTCATACAAACAGTCATAGTACTGTTGATTAATAGTAATATTATCTACAAGTTTCATAGACACATCTTACATTTGGGAGCCTGACCGTGATTTTAACCAGAGTTTTGGATTTAATCAGATTCTAGACTTCATTTTCAGTTATGAAAAACTGCCATACCTACCCACATCTTACATTTGGGGGCCTTGCCATGTTTTTGGAACTTTGTACCCTTAATTAATATGTTTTTAAATTCTAAAATATATTAATTTAATTTTTTTTTCTTTCAATTTGAAGTTAAAGTAACTTTTATTTTTAAAATTGTTTTCAAAATCTTTTTCATTGAGGAATTTGGTTTCATTTTATATTGTTTTACACATGGCTTTTTCACATCCAAAAACTTATAAAATTATTCTTTGAGTTACTCTGAATTAATTTTGAATCAAAATCTTGAATTTTAAATTTTTTGCTTTCAAAAGAATAATTTGTTTTGAATATTAAAAAATAATAAAACTTATAAAAATCTTTAAAAATATTTTAAAAAAGCATAAAAATATTTTTTTTCTCTTTTATGAATTTTTCTCTAGTGTCTTTAATAAAATACAGTGCAGCTGTTAATAAGCACAGTAAGAGCTACATTACTAGTACAGAATCCTCAGAATCAGAATCTGAGGAGAGCATTGAAGTGAAAATTTCTAAAAGAGGCACTTTATTCAGAACAGAAAAAGCTAAATTACCACCAAAAGGTGTGTGGTTCTGTCCTTTTATTTCACTTTTTATCTTGAATTGACGTGGAAATGGTGCATACCAGAAATGGAGGCAGCTATTCAGTCCAACCAGATGGATTTGGACAAGGAAGAGGCAAGACCAAATCCAGAAGTGTCAAATCTTCCTCAAGAAAGACACATCTGGAGGATGCCAGAGTTGCCCCCCATTCCCCAAGGTCTGTACCCACAAACTTTGACATGAATTCTGAATCTGGACTAATTCATGATAATATTTTAAGGGCTGAACCACTTTCAAGTGGCAGCAATAGAAATTTATCAATGCCAATACAAAAATTGGTTCAGAGCAGCCAAACAAGAGGAGTGGGAAATATGCCCAAGCCTTTGGCAGGGGGCCATGAACTCCTACTTACACATCAAGAGCTTTCTGGGTCAGGAGAAGACGATAGAACTCTTAGAAGGTTGGAGCCCATTGTCTTGCAAAGACAAAGTCAACAATATAAAGAATTGGTTGAAGAACCAAAGTCTTTTATCCATAGACCAGAAGAAGGAGTTGGAAATGACTTCAGCTTTTTAGACAGAAGGCCCAGCGGCATCTACCAGCTCCAGAAGTGTCCAAAGACACACCCAAAGGACCTCAGAAGAAGCAGAGAGGTCCCAAGAACCATAAAGGCAAGGGCAAAGGCAAAGCCAATTGGCACAGCCCTTACCCACAAGGGTACAGGATCCCCAAATTGGAGCCTTCAGCAGTGGACAGTGTCTTCAATATGGCCAGGACTCTTATGGAATTCACAGCTAAGGAGCAGGAAAGTATGAACAGAGCCTTCTCAAAGAAATAATACAAGAAATGAATTTTGTTAAAACTAGTATTAATGTAGAAATTGGTAAAATTGATGCAAAGTTAACTAAAATAACTTTGGACATTGATGACTTGAAAAAGAATGAAAAACATTCTGCTGAAATGCATAAGTCTTTAATTGCCAAACTGGAATTAATTACAAATACATGTGACAGGATTGAGAGTAAATATCATGTCCAAGATGATGAAATGGAAGATTTTTCCACAAGAAACATCAACGATCAACTTAGAGTTCTTAAATACTATGTTGTGGCAGTGGCTGAAAATACAAGTCAATTTGCCACACATTTGAGAAGAAGTGACAGTGAAAGGCAGAAATTAAAAGAGGAAATACTTGCACAAGTGGAGAAAATTCATAAGAATTATGAATCAAATGCACATATACCAAGACATTCCACACCTTTGACTGAAGAAAAGCTTTCTGTAAAAGAACATCTGACCACGTTTCTAGGAGAAAATGTTATCTCTGCAAAAGATATTCCAAAATTGGAAGAATGGCCAACATTCTCTGGTGAAGGTGAATACAACCATATTGAGCTGATCAGAACTATTGATATGTTGCAAGAATAATTTCATATACCTGATGAAACTATAGTGGGAAGATTACACTCCCTGTTTACCAGAACTGCAAAGAAATAGCATTCCTACATGAGACAAGATCATGGAAAACATGATTGGTCTTGGTGGAAATCAGAAGTTATTACTAAATGGGCCAATGATTCTTGGAGGTTTAAAATGGAAAATGCTTTGGAAAGTGCCATTTTTAACTCAGAAAACAATAGACCACTTACTTGGTTCTTCAAGAAAAAAGACAGATTATCTGCTTTACACCCAGATATGTCTGAAACTATGATTAATATGAAAATATTAAGAAAATGTGGAGGAGAACAGGAACATGCTATCAAGTGCAGATGTGTAGAACCCTTTTCAACAGAGGACTACATTAATGCAATGGAAGATATCATTAATAGAACAAGAGCTGGTAAGACAGGGACTAAAGTCCCTATGGAGTCAAAAATGGTCCCAAAGATTTCCAGAGAGGACAGAAGACCTGAGAAACCTGTCTTGAAGTGTCATAAATGTGGAAGTACTTCACATTTAGCCAACACCTGCATCAAAAAGACAAAGATTAATGAAGTTCAAGTCATTGAAGAAGCTCGGTATACTGAAGAGAAAGAAGAATCTGACCTAGATTCTGCAGTCTCTGAAGACACACCAGTAAAGGACTATCTCATTGAGAACATTACAGCTTTATTTGAGGTCACAGAAGTCCATACTCACCTGCCACAGTACAGTGAGGATTGTCATAACCTGATCAATATCCAGGATGCCAAAATGTGTAAAACCAAACCTGCTAGAGGTAAAGGATACACTTCTGGAGCATCTTGTATCACAATGTCAAAATACCATAAACCAATGGTATAGCCAAGATACCACCAAAACATGAAAATGAGCCAAATCAGCTCAAAAGGTATAAAAAGAAAGAAAAAACTCACCTCTTTCTGAAAACATAAGTCCCATCACCATAGGACAAGAAATAACAAAGTTATTCCTGCTCAAAGTTATTGCTGAGCATAAACCTTAATTTTCACCTCTCATCTAAAATCTAGAAGGAGAGGCTTAACCCCATAAAATGGGTATTCAAAATGAAGCTCTAAGTCAGGGCTATCCAATGGTACCAGCCAAACTGAGCTAGCACCATTATTACTTGAGTTATGGTCAAATTCAGGCCAAATAAGGGTCATTCACCTCTCATCTAACTTCTACAGTTTTAGTGTGGGATACTTGAGGTGGGGTCTTTTTGGAAAGAGCACAATAAGGGCTATCTGATGGTGCCATCCACTTCTCCATATCTCACCTATAACAGAAGTTATGAGGCAAACAAGCTCAATACAGCTTTTTGCCCAAACCATGCCTATGTACAAAAAACCTTGTACATGGGATACCTTTGTCATATTTAATGATAACCATACCAAATTGGGTATCATTGTGTAGGGCTCATACAGGGCTATTCAATGAACCAACTTTGAGCATGATATCTCAAAACCTGACAGAGGTATGGCCATTTGAAGGTTATAATCCCACAATATGACCAATACAACTGTATTATGACAGGATACAGTTGTACTCTGATTATGAGGTGTCAAATAGACAAAGAAGCATGTTAATACTTCAATACCTCATACATCAGTCAATACTGGGGTCCCATACAGTTTCTGTACAGCATTCTACGTGTCATACACGTCAGAATCAGGCTGTGAGGTCCCCAGAAGAAAGTTTTCACCCTGTATTGGTGAAAACTGCCCATATGTGGTTTCAAAGCCACATTTGAGCCCAATACAGGGAATACGGGCTGTTTTAAAACCACAAGTCAGTCCTAGAGAGTGAAAAATATTCACTTCCTCTACGTGGAAAGGTCTAGCACCCTTTCCACCCCATTTCAGGATAAAAAGGAGGCTTTTCACAGCCAGAATTGTCTCCTCATCCTGCTCTTGAATACCCTACGTAGTAAAATGTCAAAAACAGCTTTACTATTGGGTAATAAGCAGGTATACTCTTAATTTTAAGTATTTTAGTCTTTATTATTGTAACCCAACAGGTAAAGCTGCACCCAGGGCTTTCAACAGCGCTCACCACCACTATATTCCTTATAGTAAAGCCCTTTTATTATTAAATTAATCCATCTTTGACCCTTATAAAAGCATTTTAAACTACTTTCCATGTGTCACAGTCATAGTTTTAGTTGTAAATAGCTTTATTACCACTTCAACATAGACTCATCCTGACATTTTGGGGGCCTGGCCGTGTTTTAAAACCTTTTGGACTTATTACAAGTAAGTTTTTTCTCTTTTTTATCATTTTATTGACACTTGTTTTATCGTTTTAGGCGTCATTTCCTCTAAAAAATATATATTTTTATTTATTTTTTAAAATACTCATATCTTAAAGAGTATCTGTCACGTGGCTGATAGCCACAAGACCAGTATTTTTGGTGTGTTTTGTATATAAAAACACTTTTAATCCACTAATACAGTCTTAATTCTTAATTGAATCAAGACAGCTCATACTGATAAACCAACAGTTGAGGCGTGTTTGGGCACATTTTTAACTCAATTGCCCTGTAATACACCATCTTTGACAGATCATACTTGCTAATTACAAGTATTCTGTAAGATATTGGTATACAAACAGTATACCACATATCAGTAAGCTGTATTTTTGACGTGGAATTGTTGATTCAATTACGCTGTCATAATACAAGGGCATATTGTAATAATATACAAGCCCAGAGGCCATTCTTAGACGTGCAAAACCAGCCTTTTAAGAAGTCTTAACTGACATAAGCCCTCTTTTCCTGTTTGATTCAGTGGAAGAAAATTTCATACCACTTGAGACCCAGTCACAGGCCAACACACCAATGACACCCTCAGAACCAGAGGGCAGCAAGGGCAAAGGAAAAAGACTTAGTGAAGGCCTCATTACAGCCAAAACGTGGACACCAATAACCACTCAGAGGAGTAGAAAACCACGAAACTCTGCTTCAATACAAGGTAAACCAACCTTAACCACTTGTACAGGGAAGACTACAATTATTAACCCAGTTGTAACCTCCAAAGGCAAACTGCCCAAATCAGCAGATAGAAAATTTGTACAAGGCACAGTAAAAGGTAAATACCCTAAGAACATAAAGTTTTTGACTGCTTGCAAACACTGATATGTCCCCTGCATACCTCAGAGACCTTGGCTTCCAAAGGAACCAACCAGAGGCCAGAGAAAGCTTGTCCAGAACCAGAAGACCTGGAAGAAGACACCTTGGACACAGTGGTTGATGGCAAAACAATGAGGGAGATTGTAAGGTGTGGATATGAAACTTTGATTAAAAATCAAGTACTTTTCCTGTCCTCAAAATTTGTATAAGGTAAAAATTCAGTTAAAAATAGTATGAAATATTATTTTTAAGAGAAAACACGCCAATTTTATTGTTTATAACTTTATTAGTATAAAACAATAATATAAAAATTTATTGTTTTACCAACAATAAAGATTTATCCAAAAAATACTCTACAAGAGATATTTTAAGGCTACAAAAGAAATTTCTTCAAGAGCAATTTCAATTGGAATTAATTGAGCAAAGAACTGCAAGAAATTAATTAAAGAACAAAGTCTTTAAAAAGAATATTAAAGAGAAAACACGCCCAAAAGTGACCAGAGTGAATTTGGAAACAAAGTGACAAAGTTAACAGTGATGAAAGATGCTTTAATTCACTTTTAGGGTGGTTCAGGGGTAAAAATGATTATAAGAGTTACAAACAATGATTATAATGATTTTTTCACGTGGTTAAAAGGTTCAAAATGATTTAAAAAGGGTGGTTGGAATCTTTTATTGATTGGCTTAACAGTTTTAAACTAATTAATAAAAGGAAAAGATTCTAACATGAAGAGAAAAGTGGGGCAAAGAAGACATTCTTTTATAGCCATCAATTCTCTTACTCCAAAAGTAAAATTTACTCTTGTCAGTCGTGAAAAACAGTCTGACAACAGAAAAGCCAATTATGGCATCATTGAACCCTGGTTTAGACCAAAAAGGGCTGGTTTAAGCCATTTTTAGCCATTTTTAGCCATTTTAGACCCTTAAATCAGCCATTACTATAGCAATACCAGGCCTAGAGCCTTCAAAACACGTCAGAATGTGTGTCAGAGGCGTAGAAACCAGTTAAAACTGTTTTTATTATGATTGTTTTATCTTAAGGGTAGTTTTACCTTCTTGGCAACAGCTAAAACTACCCCAGTTGGTATCAAAACCTCATCATCAATTGAGTCCACAGACCCTGTAACTCAATTCCAGGCCAAAAGTGATGAACTTTTGCGTGAATTTTGACATCCCACGCCTGTCAGCAAGGATTTTGGGGGTCTAGCTCCCCCTTAGAGCTGGAGTTCCTTTTCCCCCCCAAATTTAATCTTTCCAATTTATTTTTCCTTTAATTCCTCATCATGTATTATACTTATAATTTACACATGTAATTCAATTCAATTGTACAGTACAATACAGTAATAATTGACACCTCATATGTAAATCAAAGTTCACTTATGTAATACACGCGCACATTTTGACATTTCAATTGAATTCAATTGAAAATACTTTAATTCCTCATAACTTCTAAACTAAACACAACACCTCAATTTTAACACAAAAATTGATGGTTAACACCACATGTGGTGTGAATTAAATTAAGGTTTTGAGGATTTTCAACTTTTGTATTGAAAATACTAAAAACTTAATTTAAGCTTATTTAGAGTTGAGTTACAAAAATTTCACTCAGAGGTGACCCCACCTGATTTTTTATGAGGAATCCAATGGTGAAATAAAATTTATATGTTTATTTATTGGATAAAAAGTTATAATAAATTTTATTTAACTTTTTTCCAAATTTATTTATTTTTTCACAATTTTGTTAAAATTTCATTTTTACTTAAATTTTTCAAGTATAAATGTAATTTTATATTTACAAAATTTAAAGTAATTTTATTTTTAAATTATAATTAATTTTTTATTTTTAATATAATTTTATATTTATATTTTTTATTTTTATTTTAATAATATAAATAAATTTATTTTATTTATATTAATATGTTATTTTTTATATTTGTGGTCTTTTGGGTATATGAAATTACCTCTAAGGCTCACAGAGATAATATCTGTCACAGGGGCTCTTCGAAGTGAAGAGGGCCTGGCACTCAGTAAACTGGGACTCACTTATGGAGGGCTCAAAGATAAGATAAGATGAGGTACACTTAAGAGTGTTAAAGATGAATTGCTAAAAGAATAAATATAAGAAAAAGCAGCAACAAAAGATAAGAGTAAAAGAATAGAAGAGCCAACCACAAACAAGTCCAAGTCCACTGTTTCAACCTGTCAGAATGGAAAGAGAAGGGTTAATAAGGATATGGCCACCCAACTCATACTGTACAGGCGAAGAGAGAAAAGGCAAAGACTAACTTAAAATTAAATAATTATAATACCCAAAGTAAGGATAAGAATAATTATGAAATGATAAATAAACTAAATTAATTAACTGGGGAAAAGTCCCCAGGGGGGAGAAAGAGGGGCTGGTATATGTGAGAATCACCAGCCCTGATCCAGAGGAAGAATTTTCATGAGAATATTTGATGATTGAATTGAGTCTGGCCAATACAGCTCCTGTACAGCTGTACAGAACCTGTACAAGAGGTGTGGTGTATTTGAGTGATCATACAGTTCCATACTGGTGTATTGAAACTGTATTGGGTGAATCCAACCTGTACAGGTATTGACAGGCTGTATTGATGTACCAAGCTGTATGCATGTTTCAGAATGAAGATTGCTGAAACTGACTGCTGATGCAGATACTGGATTTGCTGATTTGAGGTGTTTGAGTGGGTGTATGAATGAATACCCTTACCCCTGATGGATGGTTGTTACAGTATCCCCCTCTTGAAACTGGTGGGCTCCTGAACACCATAATACCCTGCCACTGTTGAGTGGCATCTCAATATCCCCACATTTTTTCAAAAAATTTTCTTTTTTAATTTTCTTTTCCTCTTGACCATTATCCTGAAAATCCTTCATTATTTCTTCCCTGCCAAATTCATTTGATTCCCCCCTTTTTTTCCAAGCTTGAGTGAGTATTCCTTCCAAAATATGCCATTCTTTTCTTTTGATTCAATCAGCCATGCCCTGGGATGTGGCCTTGGGATATATCCCAGAATAAAGGCCATTGAGCACTTGTGCTCAAAAAATGGTCCCCAATGAGTATCTGACTTGTAATCATTGGCCCAGACTTAATCCAATTAATGAATGAAACTTTTCTCCAAGGGGTCTTGTCCCCATTGTCCAAGGAAATGGCCTCAGACAGCCCTCCAAATGTTTTTTGGGCTGTGGCCTCCATCCTGGGTGATCTTGATGCATTATGCTTTTTATGGCCTTTTTGGCCTTTTTGGGTGTTTTAGTGATTAGGGTATTTTTTTGATTTTTGGCCATAATAGGCCTTTTTGAGTCTTTGGGATCCTACGGTCTGCGGTCCGTACGCTGTGGACCGTACGCCGCGGTCCACGGTCCGTGGGGGCTATTGGAGGCCCCCAGGACCAAAATGGAGCCCCTGGGCCCAAATTTGCTGGGGACCCAGGGTGACCAAGGGGTCCAGAAATGGCCCTTACCCAATTTTCACCCTACATGGCCTGGACCCATTGATGGGGTCCAGGACCATCAAGATCCTGGCCTCCCCAAAGTTGCAGGGGAGGCCCTGGGTGATGAGTTCAGCCCCAAAGGGGTATGAACCTTCACCTTAGAGGCTTTGAGGGGGGGCATAATTGAGTTATGGCCCCTTTTCCTTGAGTCAAGTTCCTTTCTTCTTGATATGGAGTGGATTGATTCTGACGTCTTGAATCTTCTGCTTGCATATTCTTCAGTTATGAGTTCCAAACTGACTGAGCTCACTGAATCTTCCCCTTCTGCACCGCCACCGTCTATTCTTCATGGTTCTGGCGTCTTCAGTCGATTGTCTTCTCCTTCCATGGTGTCTTCTGGCCATTTGGACCCCTCCCAAACATATGATGGGTTCAGAGCAGTTGAAGTTCTTGATCCTGCCTGTACTGAGTGTTTGGCCAGGGGTAAGGATTGCTTTCAACATTACAATCCTCGATCGTCAAAATGCCATTTCTGCTTTATTGGGAAGAAGCCATGCCGCTGTACCGGATCAACTTTGTCCCAGGTCAGGAGACACTTGTGGAGTAGGAAGGATGGGCCTTATGGGCAGGAATTCCCCATTCTTGAGGAGCCTACCCCTGATGCCACTTCTGGATTTTCTCAATGTGAGTGATTTGCATATTTTGATTGAATTGGTGCTGATATCTTGATGTAGTGACTGGTTCCAGGCAGAGGGATGTGGCCAGATGGACTAATGTTGGAGGGTCCATTCCAATTGGTGGTAGGCCCATCCACTACAGCTCAGAAATTCCAATTTCAAGGACCAATGCTGATGGAGTGGTGAAAGTAGTGAAGAAGCTAAGAAGAATTGTTGATTCCCCATCAGATCCAGATGCTGAAGGCAGTGATGAGTTGGATGGTGAAGAAGTTCAAGTTATTCCTCATTCAAGTGGCCATCCATCCAGCAATTCCTCTTCTCAACCTCTTGCCAACACCAGATTCCAAAGCCAAATTATTCCCAGCACTCCAAGAAACTTCCAACCAATGCTTGCCTCCATTCCTACAACCCTTCCTCCTCCTTCACCAACTACTTCCCATACCACCAGGCCTGCCTTGAATCCAGCAGTAAGACCATCACCAGTTCAACAGTCTAGAAACTCACCCATAACCACCTCCTGTCAACTCCAACCTGTGGCCAGCTCCAGCAGAAGAAGAGATGGATTATCCCCTTTGCCGTTCCCGGCCGCCCAAGTCTTCCAAAGAAGAGAACGTTGGCCTATCCGGGTTACCAGAGAAGATCCCAACGCGGCTAGTGAAAATCAAGATGCTGTGGCCAGATTGTTCAGGAGGGTTGATAGAAATAGCAGAGAGGTGATTATGTATGCCAATGACAGGACTATTCCAGGTACTGCTTCTGAAGAGATGGCTGCAAAATTTGCCTGGTATGAGGATGAGTTGATAAATGACTTACAGAGAATTTTTGATGACTTGGGTAGAGATAAATAGTTTCCTTTTCCTTGTTTGTGTTTGGTTTGGCTTCTATCCCCACTCTTATAAATACTAAAAAAAAATAAAAAATAAAAAAAAGATAATGGAACCTCCCAATACATGATTTGGGGAGGGGATGCTGCTGCTTTAAAGAAATAAAAGAAAGAAAATTATAAAAGTAAAGAAAGAAAGAAAAATAATAAGAGAAAATGAGAGTAAAGAAAGAAATAAAGAAAAATCCTGATGGTTGGTCCTTCTTGTGGTGAGTTGCTTGATTCTGGCCAAAAAAGTGTCTGAAAAATGAAAACCAAGCATTTGATGCTCACAGAGTGGCCAAGTTGATGTTTTACAACAAGTAGAACCCTCAGGGATGCATACCAGGAGATGGAACTTACTTTCATAACTTCCGCTCCCCACCAAGCACCATAAGACTGAAAAAAATTGCCATAAATGCCTTCTGAAATGAATTGCCATAAATGACTACTGAAATGAATTGCCGTAAATGACTTGAAGTAAAGAACGTCTTGAATTATGATGATTGGCATAAACTGAAATGGTAATAAAGAAAGGAAATGAAAACATAAAGAAAGAAAGAAACATTTGGCCATATCTTGATAAGGTCCAAATGGAGGGTATTGATGTTGTATGCTTCCTGAACCTGTCCAAAGAATTGACAAGTGCTCACAAAGTGGCCAAGGTGATGCTTACAACAACATATGGGTAGAATACCCCCTTAAAGGTGCATGCCAGGAGAGGAACTTACTTTCATAACTTCTTCTCCCCACCAAGCACCATAAAATCAAACTCTTGAGGTATTTGGACCAGGCTTGTCTGGATAAAATGAGTGGAAATCCTTGACAAGGTCTGGTGAGTTGGTAAGGTTGGAAGCTGGTTCCCAAGTGGTTCTTTCTGGGTCTTCACTGAATCCTTTCCACTCTACAAGATACCATAATTTACCTCTTTTGAGTTTTGAGTCCAGAACCTGAGCCACTTCCCATTCTTCTTGCTCTTCCACTAAAACTGGTGGTGGCGGCAATTGATGACGATTTGGGATAGTTGAATGCTTGACTGGTTCTAATAAGGACACATGGAATACAGGGTGAACTGTCTTCCATTGCTGAGGCAACTTGAGGTGATATGCATGGCTGCCAATCTTCTTAAGAACTTCAAAGGGTCCCAACCATCTTTCTGATAATTTCTTGGTGGGTCTTGTTGTCTTGATGTTCTTGGAAGATAGCCATACTTTGTCCCCAGGTTGGAAATCAGGTGGAATTGCCCTATTTCTATCTGCATACTTCTTGAATCTCCTTATTGCTGACTCTAATTCTTCTTTGACAACTTGCTGTACTGATTGGAGTTTTGTTGATAACTTTCCAGCAGGTGAGTCTTGAGAAATATGGATTGAGTCAAAGCTGGGATTTCTTCCATAAATGGTGAAAAAGGGTGATTGCTTGGTTGATGAATGTTCTGCATTATTATAGGCAAATTCAGCCAGAGGGAGCCAGGTGTACCAGTCATCTTGATGATAGCTGACATACATCCGAAGGTACTGTTCTAGTATCTGATTTACCCTCTCTGTCTGTCCATCTGTTTCAGGGTGAAAGGCAGTTGAAAGATCTCTTGATATCTTGAGCTGCTGACACAATTGAGTCCAGAATGATGAAACAAATAAGGATCCTCTATCACTGACAATACTGACTGGGAGTCCATGCTTGGAAAATACATGACTAATGAATATTTGAGCTAAATCCAGAGCAGTGATTGTGCCATAAGTTGGAATGAAGATTGCCATTTTTGAGAATCTGTCCACAACCACTAAAATTGAATCAAAGTTGTTGGACAGTGGCAATTGAGTGATAAAGTCCATTGATAATGAATTCCAAGGACCAGATGGAATTGAAAGAGGCTTGAGTAATCCAAACTTCTTGTGATGAATGTTCTTGTTTCTTGAACATTGCTGACATGAGGACACATAGTCCTTGATGAATTGATTCATGCCAGCCAAGTAAAAATCCCTCTTGATGAGCTTGAGGGTCTTCTCCTGGCCAGGATGGCCAGCCAATGGTGAGTCATGACGCTTTTGAAGAATATTGAGTTGAAGTTCTTCATTGCTTGGGATTACCACTCTATCTTTGAATAATAATAACTTGGTTTGAGGTTCAAGAGAATAATCTGGAACTGATTCACCTCTTGCTAGTTGCTTGAGTATTTCTTTATATTCTTTGTCTTGCCATACTTCTTTTTGAATCTTGTAAACTAAATCTGAGAAAATTTCCACTTTGATTGAGAAGAATCTTGACTCTTGAATTCCATCTTGCTTAAGTACTTGATGAAAATTCTGAGGATTCTTGCTGATGAAGTCCACCCCCCTCTCTGGGTACACGTCGTCCCGACGTGACAAGGCATCTGGTAAAGTGGCCAGCCTGCCTGGGCGGTAAGTGATAGTGAAATGAAATTCTGAGAGAAATTCGGCCCAACGGGCCTGACGACGAGTAAGAACTTTGGAAGACATGAAATATTGCAAGGAAGAGTGGTCTGTCAAGACCTCAAAAGGATTGGAAAGAGAAAGAAGAAATGCTCTCCAGCGCTTGAGAGCCCAAACTATGCCAAGGAGTTCCTTGTCATGAATTTCATAGTTGAGTTCAGCTGGTAAGAGCTTGCGACTATCAAATTCAATGGGGTGCTTTCCTGAGTCATTCACCTGGCTCAGTACGGCGCCCAAAGCATAATCAGAAGCATCAGTCTCTACTATAGTAGGTAGAGAAGGATTAAAGTGAGATAAGATAGGAGCAGAGGTGAAAGCTTCTTTGAAAGCTTGAAACTGACTAAGAACTTCCTCATTGAAGATGAAAGGAGAATCTTTTTTAAGGAGGGAAGTGAGAGAAGTGATTTTTTTAGAATAATTTTTAATGAAACGTCGATAAAAATTGGCAAAGCCAAGAAAAGATTGAAGAGCCTTGATGTTTCTGGGCTGAGGCCAATTGAGGATTTGCTGAACTTTTGAAGAATCCATCTTGAGGCCATCACTTGAAACAACATAGCCCAAGTATTCCACACTTGAGGCATGGAATACACACTTGGAGGCTTTGGAAAACAGATTATTGTCCCTCAGTCTTTGGAGGACAGAGGCCACATGTTTGACATGTTCCTCCTCAGAACTGGAAAAGACCATAATATCATCTAGATAAACCACAACAAACACATCCAAAAAATCTGCAAAGATATCATTTACTAGATTTTGGAAAGAAGCAGGAGCATTGGTCAACCCAAATGGCATGACCAAATACTCATAACTGCCATATTTGGTTCTAAAGGCAGTTAAGTGCTCATCCCTCTCTTTGATTCTCAGAAGGTTATATGCACCACGCAAATCTATCTTGGAGAAGATAGTGGAACCGTTGAATACGGTAAGAAGCTGGTTCATAGGAGGAACAGGGTATCTGTTCTTCTTAGTGACAGCATTGAGTTTGCAGTAGTCAACACACAAACGAAGACCTCCATCCTTTTTCTTGACAAAAAGGACAGGTGCTCCTGTTGAAGAGGAGCTTGGTCTAATGAAACCTTTCTCTACATTCTCTGAAATGTAGGCCCGCAGTGTTTCTGACTCTTGATTTGATAATGAGTAGATAACACCAATTGGAGGTAGAAGACCCTCCAATTCGATATGGTGATCACAGGCGCGGTGTGGAGGAAGTTTCTCTGCTTTCACCTTGGAGAATACATCCAAATATTGGTGATAAGCAGGAGGAACAACCTTCAACACAGTTTCAATTTCTTCTGGCTCTTCCTCCTCATCCCACTGCTCCTCCAGGGATGCATGAAAAGATAAGGGAGGAAGGTCCATATCCCCTTGGAAGAGATGAAGTGAAGATATGGCAACATCTTCTCCAACATCCTTTATCTCTTTGAAGACTTCATCTCTTGATGGAAGTAATGACTGAGAGGGAATTATGGAAGGGATATGGACAGAAGAAGGAATGGAAGGTGTCTTAAGTTCACCAGCCAGAGCAACACTTTTGACAGCAGTGGCTAAGTCATTACTAGTAGAAGGAATAATACCACTAGAATCCTTATGATTAGAGTCATAGGTGATCAATCCATTTTTCCAATCAATAATGGGATTGAAATGGTAAAGGAAATCATAGCCCAATATCAGGTCTTCTCCCTTGGGTGAATCTATGATAAAGAAATCCCATTCAAAGCTTGGGAAGGAAGGCAAGTCAACTACCCACTTGGTATAATGGGTGATGAACAAGGCAGGGGATTCATTAGAATCCAAAATGAAAAGAGGAATCTTTTCAGGGAGCTCTGAAATAGTCAATGAGTACTTGAGAACAAAATTCTTTGCAATAAAAGAGTTTGTAGCACCAGAATCAATGAGAATACTATAAAAAATATCAGAGACAGAAGAGAAAATAAGAAAATTTAAAGATTTCTTGACACTAGTATTCAGAGTGCACAATTGTGCTCTTGAAGGAAATAACTGAGAACAATTGAACACATCATGATCCCCACTCAGGCTTTTCCCTGCTTGCTAGGGAAGCCTCTTGATGATGACCCAGGCTTGTTCTGAGGTCTCTTGAAGCATTTTTCAATTGGGTGCTTGCCACCACAATAAGTACACAACCCTGCTTGAATCCTCCTCTCCTTTTCAGAACCGATTAATTTATTGTCCTTATTGAGGAGAGCAGAATGGGGTTTGTCCTTTGAAGATTGAAATTGCTTGCCCTTCTTATTCTTCTTCTGATGAGGCCTCTTTTGAAATGAGTTTTGAGGAGGCCTAGACTGATTGGATCCACTGACTGGAGGCTTCTTTTCTTGATTGCCACCCTTTTCCTTTTGCCTCTCATGATATCTTGTGTCTAATTCTAGAGTGACATCCATAAGTTCTTGAAGAGTATCAAAAGTTCCAGGGTGAGAAGCCAACTGATCCAATAATCTTGATGCCAATCCTCTTCTGTAAACATGGATATAAGCTCTTTCCCCCCAATCTCCAATTCTTGACATTAAGCTTCTGAAATCTGCTATGTACAAGGATACATGACCACTTTCCTTCATCCTCAAATTGTCAAACTCTTGTTCAGCTTTCCTGACTTCATTGGGGTCACCAAACAGAGTGAATAATTGAGATTCAAACAATGGCCAATTATTGAGGAGGTAGGAAGGGTCTTCATTGGAAATATTTGAGAGGTAAGGTTCAATCCATTTGCCAGCTCTACCAGTAAGAAAAGAAGTTGAGGACAAAACCTTCTTCCTGTCAGAGAAGAAGTTTGCTGGATCATTATGGAAAATTAGTTGACAGGATTGGATAAATCCTCTCAACTTATGAGCTTGAGTACCATCAAAAGAATCAGGTGCCTTCATGGATGGAGTCTTGAAAGAAGGGGCTTTGGAATTGTCCCTGGGAGCAACTGCTTGAGTGAGTTGCCCCATGAATTGAGTCATCTGCTCCATCATCTTGAAGAGACTTGGATCAGTTTGAGAGACAAGAGGTTGACTAGAAAGGGCTAGATTAGAACCCTGAGGAACCTCTGGAGCATTTGCCAAGGCATCTTCCACTTCAGTTTCCCCAGAATCTTCCTCTTCCACAGACTCTTCCCCCTCTTCATCTTCAACTTCCCCTAATCTTGCTCTTGCACCTTCAGACATGCCAGGGTAGCCACCCAAAAGTCCAGAAAAGGATCTTGATCTTCTAGATTTCATTCCACCTCTTCTTGAGGGTGCTGCTCCTTCCATTGGTGGTCCTCTGTCCAAGTTTGCACTCAGTTGATGAACTGATGGTGTGCAGTCAAGAGGAGCCCTTGCTGTAGGAGTGAGAGCAGCTGGAATTTTCTGGGATCTAGTATTCTTTGCTGGGGGACTATGCTGGACTGGCATTATGAAAAGAATTAAAATAACTTGATGGTATTAAGAAGAATAATCAGGCTTGGCCAAATCAATCACAATAAAATCTTGATGAATCTTGAGGAATCAATTCAAATCTTGAGGAATCAAATTCAATCAACAGTCAAATAAATTCAATCAATCAACAATCAATTCAAATCAAATATCAATAATCTTGAGGAAATCAATAATCAATCAATATTCAATCAATAATCAATCAATAAGTGTCTTCAATATGAAATCAAGTCTTGAGGAATCAATCAATCAGTTCAAAATCTTCAGAAATCAATTCAATATCTTGATGAGTCAAATCAAATCAATAATCAAAATCAATTCTTGAGGATCAATCAATATCTTGAGAGTTCAAAGTCAATAAATCCAATAAATCCTGAATCAATAACCCAAATGAATCCCAATGAATAATCCAATCAATTAAACCAATCAATAATTCCTAGATGAAACCTGAATAAGAACACAGAAAAATTTGATTGATAAAAATAAAATGAAGTGATGAAATGGTCAGCAATGATTAAGAAAGGAAAAAGAATCAATTTTCATAAGAATGAAATGAATGAGATGAAAATTGATGAAAGAGAAAAATTCATAGAAAATCATAAAAAGGTCATAATTGATGAATGAGAGGAAATGAATATAAATGAATGAAAAGAAAGAATCAAATATGAGTTAATTAATTTAATGTCACAGGGGCTCTTCGAAGTGAAGAGGGCCTGGCACTCAGTAAACTGGGACTCACTTATGGAGGGCTCAAAGATAAGATAAGATGAGGTACACTTAAGAGTGTTAAAGATGAATTGCTAAAAGAATAAATATAAGAAAAAGCAGCAACAAAAGATAAGAGTAAAAGAATAGAAGAGCCAACCACAAACAAGTCCAAGTCCACTGTTTCAACCTGTCAGAATGGAAAGAGAAGGGTTAATAAGGATATGGCCACCCAACTCATACTGTACAGGCGAAGAGAGAAAAGGCAAAGACTAACTTAAAATTAAATAATTATAATACCCAAAATAAGGATAAGAATAATTATGAAATGATAAATAAACTAAATTAATTAACTGGGGAAAAGTCCCCAGGGGGGAGAAAGAGGGGCTGGTATATGTGAGAATCACCAGACCTGATCCAGAGGAAGAATTTTCATGAGAATATTTGATGATTGAATTGAGTCTGGCCAATACAGGTCCTGTACAGCTGTACAGAACCTGTACAAGAGGTGTGGTGTATTTGAGTGATCATACAGTTCCATAATGGTGTATTGAAACTGTATTGGGTGAATCCAACCTGTACAGGTATTGACAGGCTGTATTGATGTACCAAGCTGTATGCATGTTTCGGAATGAAGATTGCTGAAACTGACTGCTGATGCAGATACTGGATTTGCTGATTTGAGGTGTTTGAGTGGGTGTATGAATGAATACCCTTACCCCTGATGGATGGTTGTTACAATATCAACCTTGCCATTCACACTCCAATTCAACGGGAACCTCAAACCAGAGGACTGGAAGGATATGGATCAAGTTCTTCAACTCCACCAACTCCTCAAAGAATTATTTCAATGGAGCATGGACAACAAGAGGTTCAACCTGGCAAGTCACTGGGCAGAACTTGGAGCAAGTTGCCAGAAGATCTGTCTCAAAGAGATAGACTTCAAAGACCTGATGGTAATCACCAAAGGTTGGAATCCTACCAGGCAGTTCAGACTCCTGGAGGCAAGGGCACAGAGGATAAGGGAGAATCAAGCCACTATCCAAGCTATAGAAGAACAGTTAACCCAGACAGGGCCTACTCAGATTCCTTTAGGCTCACAAGGAGCAGGCCAAATCAGCTCTCCAGCGGCTTCACACCATTCAGAAACCAGCAGATCAGTGGCCAAGAGTCACCATTCTTCACAATTCCAGGAAGTTTCCAGGAGAAGACAAGGAAACAAGGGCAAGAGCAAAGCCTCCTTCAACCAGAGGAGGAAAGAGTCAGACCCCATGATCCAGAAGCTGTTAGATTTGGTAAAGGAAGTACACAAGAACCATAAGTAGCTGTAAACCACTCTAGAATCAGTAGTCCTAGTAATAGAAACATTACCCCCCCTCAGACTGAAAATAACATTGTCACATCTGAGAGTAACATCAACAGTGATACACTGTGGTTACAAATGTCCCAATATGCTGAACAATCTGCAAAGCAGTTTTCAGAAATTAAAGCTGGCCAAGAAAGGATGAGACAAACTCAAGCCTCCTTGGAACAGATAGTTAAAAATCCTCAAGAAGGATATACTCAACTGAGCAAAGCCTCTGAAGAAACCAACAAAAGACTGAATATAGTCTTGAAGAAAAACACCACAGAACAAGGGACAGGGAGTGTCTGGATCAAGAAGTTAACAAGTTGTTTAATGCCTACCATAGCTTGAAGCCCCAACCACAAGGCCAAGTTATGGAGAATCCATATCAACCAGATGACATCAAACCAGATGCCATGTTGATGAATAAGGCAAGATCTCCATCACAATACCAGGATGGAGATGGAATGTCTTATTCAGAGAAGGAAGCCTTGAAACAGCTTCCTGAGGCCTCAAGCTGGCCCAAATTCTCTGGATCAGGAGAATATGATCATATGGAACTCATAGATTATATTGATGGACTCTTCATGGATGTACCAAGCATTCCAGACTACTGGGTCACTGCTAGATTGAATACTGCATTTAAAGGTCATGCCAGTATATGGTACACAGAAATGAAAGAAATCCATGGCAGAAGAAACTGGCCATGGTGGAAGAGTCAAATAATACAAAAGTACAGTAATGGAATCTGGATATGGCAAAAGACCATGTCATTTGAAAATGACAAATACTCTGTGGAAAAAGATCCATATGAGTGGTGTCTTAGAAAGTCTAAAAGACTTAAAGCCATTGATCCTCAGATGAACATCCAAATGAGGAATCACAAACTTCTGACACAATTACCAGGAGAACTAGAGCATGCAGTAAAATGCAGATGCAACCAAAATTGCACTCTAGATGATATTGCCAACACCTTACAAGACATGAGGAAAAGGACTAATATAGGTAAATTCACCCCATATAAGAGCAGTAGTCTCAAAGAGAAACAACCTTTCAGGTTAGAGTTTAAAGACAAGCCCAAAGAAAGAGTGGCAGAAGTGGAAAAGAAGAGGAATTCTTGTCAAAATTGTGGTTCAACAGACCACTATGCCAACAACTGTCCAAAGGCAAAGAAAAACGTCTATGCCATAGAGAAAGTCCCTGAGGAAGAACCTCCAACAGACAATTCTGATTCAGACTCCATGGGTGATGCCATCAGAGAACCATCTGAGGATGATCAAGACCCAAGAGAGGAGTTTCTAGTGGAATACCAAGAGGAAACACCACTGGAAATCCAGGACATACAGTTGGAAGCAGGCATGCCACAGGACACTGCTAACAAGAACTTGTGCAAACACACACAAGATGCACAAACATCCCTTGTTACAACAACCAAAGGAATGACATATATACATGGGACAGACACAAAAATGCCTGTTTGTATTGACAATTCTCAGCACCCACTGATCATTGATAGTGGAGCAAACTGCTCCATAGTGGCCAGAAATTATCTGGCTACCCACTTCCCAAATTGGGAAAAACAGCTCTTTCCCACTAAGGCAAAGAACTTTAAAAGTGCATCAGGGAAGATGACTTCCATTGGGAAAATTATCAAAGAGATAATTATACCCCACAGGAAGGGTAATATCAGACTCAACCCAGAGTTTTTAGTGCTTGAGGATGCCCACATCCAAGGGTTTCTACTGGGAACAGATTACCAGAGGATGTATGGCATAGAAATTTACAACAGTAAAAATAGGCACATCACCCTTGGTAATAACAAGGAAAAGAATTTTCCACTTGATATATACCAGATATCTTCCCAAGACCCACTAGAAGAACTTCTGAAGGAATTCAGAGAGGGGCAGTTTAGCACTACCCTCACGAGTAAACAAAACCTAAGCTGACTGAAGATGCTGAGAAAGAACAGACCAGCATCTGCCATTGGTGAAGAGCCATTAGGCAAGATCAAAGGCCATGATATAGAACTATATCTGGATGTGGAAAGGCCTTATCCACCCATGCTGAGGAGACCTTCTTATCCAGCAAGCCTGGAAAACAGGAAAGAAATTGAGAAACATATTAATGAACTCCTGGATATGGATGTCATTAGGAATATTGGACATAATGAAATAGTGGAAATCATCACCCCTGTCCTAATCAACTGGCATGATGGCAAGTATAGACTGTGTGGAGATTTCAGAGCTCTGAATAACTACACAAAAGCAGACAGGTACCCTATACCCAGGATACCTCATGCCTTGGATAAACTGGCTAAAGCTAAATACATAAACAACATGGATTGTATGAAAGGTTTCCACAAAAATGGAGTTAAACCAAACTCCATGAAATTACTCAGAATAATATTCCATATGGGCATATATGAGTACACCAGAATGCCATTTGGCATCAAGAATGCACCAGCCCACTTCCAAAGGATGATGGACACAATATTTCAAGATGAGACATTGGAAGGCCGGATGGTGGTATATATTGATGATATCATTATATACTCAGAGACATGGGAGGACCATGTGCAATACATAGACAGAGTACTCAGTAAATGCACACCCATAAATCTCAAAATTTCACTCAAAAAATGCAATTTTGGCCAACAAGAGTTACTGGCTCTAGGACATAAAGTCTCAGGTCTTAGTCTGGCAATTGACCAGAACAAAGTAGCAGCAGTACTGCAAAAGCCAGTACCAAAAAGCATCAAAGAGATGCAATCCTTTCTTGGGTTTGCTAGCTACTATAGAAACCACATCAAAAACTTTGCCCACATAACTGGTAGTTTATACAAGTTATGTTCAAAAGATGTAGTTTTTGAAATAACCAAACAAAGGAGGGATGCATATGAGAGGATCAAATATGAACTCATTAATGCACCTGTGCTCATCTTACCTGACTTTGAACTACCATTCAAGTTATATATAGATGCAGCATGCAGTCAAGGCCTAGGAGCAGCCCTACACCAAAGACAAATTGTGGATGGTGAACCAAGAGAAGGAGTGATTTGCTACATCTGAAGGCAGCTGAAAGATTCAGAAGCCAGGTATGGGGCCACCCAGACTGAATGTCTATGTCTAGTCTGGGCTCTAGAAAAACTCCATTATTATCTGGAGGGTGCAGTTTTTGAAGTCTGCACAGACTGCACAGCCTTGAAGTCTTTACTAAACATGAAGACTACAAATAGACACATTCTGAGATGGCAAATAGCCATCCAGGAGTATAGAGGGAACATGACCATCATATACAAAGAAGGTAAAAGTCATACCAATGCAGATGGCCTTAGGAGATGGCCACTGTACAATGTCAAAAGCAATCCAGCTTATGACTCTGAAGTTTCAGCCAAGATTCCTATCCATTTCATGGAAATAGATAGGAAGAAGAACTTCAGATTTTCTGAATGGGCACCAGAGAGTGGTACCCCTGACAGTGGAAACACTGATTCAGAGGAGACAGAAACTCCAATATTGGGAATAAGTTCCTCTGAACTGCACAATGAATTTCTTAGTGCAGTACTGAAGTCTTATGCCAAACACAAACAGTGTGGCATACTACTACAACTCCTTCAACAAAAATACAGGAGTCCAGAACTGGAATCCCAGCTGGAAGAACCCTGGTTGAGGGCCTATAAGGATAACAAGTTTTTCCTTATAGATGGCCTTCTCTACCACAGAGAAAAGCACAAACGTCCACTCACAGTGGTAGACAGGGACCACATTTCATTTATCCTGCAGGAATGTCATGACTGCCGCTATATGGGACACATGAGTGAAGACAGGACCAAAGAAAGGGTAGCGAGCACAGCTTGGTGGCCCAAGTGGGAGCAGGAGTTGAGTCAATACATCAACACCTGTGAAAGATGCCAAAAGGCAAACAGGAAATATGGGAAGAAGTATGGGTTACTTCAACACATAGAGGAATCCAAGCACCTATGGGAAACCATCAACATGGACTGGGTCACAGGACTTGTCCCAGGAGGCAAAGAAAACTACAATGCCTGCCTAATAATAGTTGATAGGTTCAGAAAGAGCATGAGGGGTCTACCATGCCACAAGGAGGACACAGCCATGGATACTGACCTGTTATTTTGGAATAACATCATATCTACCTGTGGAGTCCCTAAAATAATCATTAGTGATAGGGACCCAAAATTCACATCAGAATTTTGGACCAACTTGAATGACATGCTTGGCACCAAGCTTGCTTTTTCCACAGCTTACCATCCCCAAACAGATGGCCTAGCTGAGAGCATGATCCAGACTATGGAGGACATCCTTAGAAGGTTCTGTGCCTATGGCATGGAATACAAGGATCATGAAGGAGAAACCAATGACTGGGTTACCCTTCTACCAGCTGTCCAGTTGGCTTATAATACAAGTAAGCACTCTACAACAGGAAAAACACCTGCAGTGGTAGAGAAAGGGTGGAATCCCCTGTTGCCAGTGGAACACTTGAAGAAGAATCTTCTAACCATCCACCCCACAGCCAAAGACTTCCATGATATGTGGAAAAGGGCTTGTGAAACAGCTGCTAAATGCATAGCTGAGGCAAAAGAATACAATAAGCAGAGGTGGGACAAGACACACATGGAACCTGACTTTAAGGAAGGGGACCAGGTGCTAGTGTCTACACTGAACTTCAATAATCTTAAAGGACCCAAGAAGATGAGGGACTCATTTTTAGGGCATTTCACTATCATTATGTTGATAGGAAAGAATGCAGTGGAAGTCAAACTTACAGAGGAATTTTCCAGGAAGCACCCAGTCTTCCCAGTAAGTTTAGTCAAGCCATACTTCCAAACAGAGGAGGATAAATCCCCCTCAAGGAAGAAGAACCCCACACCACATGACATAGTGGAAGTGGAGGACTCCCCAGGACCTGTGAGTAAGATCATCAGGGCCAGGAAGATCAGACTTTATGGAAAGGATCAGAGACAATACTTAGTCATATTCAAACACCAGACAGCTGATAAAGACAAATGGTTGGCTGAGGATGCCATACCAGATGGGAACCTTCATCTAAGGAAATTCAGCGCCTCTAGGAGGACTGAAAAGTCTCATCAATGATGAGCCTTTTTTAGAGGGAGGGTATGTCAGCCTGTGACTCAAAACCAGAGCACAAGCATGACAGCCAAAATACCATAAACCAATGGTATAGCCAAGGTACCACCAAAACATGAAACTGAGCCAAATCAGCTCAAAAGGTATCAAAGGAAAGAGGAAACTCACTTCTTTCTGAAAAAATAAGTCCCATCACCATAGGACAAGAAATAACAAAGTTATTCCTGCTCAAAGTTATTGCTGAGCATAAACCTTAATTTTCACCTCATCTAAAATCTAGAAGGAGAGGCTTAACCCCATAAAATGGGTATTCAAAATGAGCCCATAAGTCAGGGCTATCCAATGGTACCAGCCAAACTGAGCTAGCACCAGTATTACTTGAGTTATGGTCAAATTCAGGCCAAATAAGGGTGAACAAAACATTCACCTCTCATCCAGCTTCTACAGTTTTAGTGTGGGATACTTGAAGTGGGGTCTTTTTGGAAGGGCACAATCAGGGCTATCTGATGGTGTCATCCACTTCTCCATATCTCACCTATAACAGAAGCTATGAGGCAAACAAGCTCAATACAGCTTTTTGCCCAAAACATGCCTATGTACAAAAAACCTTGTACATGGGATAACTTTGTCATACTTAATGATAACCATACCAAATTGGGTATCATTGTGTAGAGCCCATACAGGGATATTCAATGAACCAACTTTGAGCATGATACCTCAAAAACTGACAGAGGTATGGCCATTTGAAGGTTATAATCCCACAATATGACCAATACAACTGTATTATGACAGGATACAGTTGTACTCTGATTATGAGGTGTCAAATAGACAAAGAAGCATGTTAATACTTCAATACCTCATAAGTCAGTCAATACTGGGGTCCAATACAGTGTCTGTACAGCATTCTACGCGTCATACACGTCAGAATCAGGCTGTGAGGTCCCCAGAAGAAAGTTTTCACCCTGTATTGGTGAAAACTGCCCATATGTGGTTTCAAAACCACATCTGAGCCCAATACAGGGCATACGGGCTGTTTGCAAACCACAAGTCAGTCCTAGAGAGTGAAAAATATTCACTTCCTCTATGTGGAAAGGTCTAGCACCCTTTCCACCCCATTTCAGGATAAAAAGGAGGCTTTTCACAACCAGAATTGTCTCCTCATCCTGCTCTTGAATACCCTGCGTAGTAAACTGTCAAAAACAGATTTACTCTTGGGTAATAAATAGGTATACTCTTAATTTTAAGTATTGTAGTCTTTATTATTGTAACCCAACAGGTAAAGCTGCACCCAGGGCTTTCAACAGCGCTCACCACCACTATATTCCTTATAGTAAAGCCCTTTTATTATTAAATTAATCCATCTTTAACCCTTATAAAAGCATTTAAAACTATTTTCCACGTGTCACAGTCATAGCTTTAGTTGTAAATAGCTTTATTACCACTTCAACATAGACTCATCCTGACAGTAAATTTGGATACAGGGGCATTTTGTACTTGTGTAGGCAAAGATTATCTTCAAGCCATACTCCCTGGATGGAAAAACCATATATTATCAATAGAGGGTGTACAATTTAGTAGTGCCAGTAATAATATGTACCCTTTGAGAATATTGGACACTAATCTTGTATTTCCACATCCAGAAGGAAGTGTAAGAATGAAAAATGAGATAATAGTAATGGACAATTGCACATCTCAGCACATTATTCTTGGAAATGATTACTTGGGTACGTATGGTATTGACATCAATAACCATAAAGACAGATATTTCACAATTGGAGAAAATAAAAGACAAAAATTTGCTTTTTCCAATATGCCAAAACAAATATCTGTGATATCTTCTGTTAAAGATACTTATCAGGAAGAATTTGTGGCTAATCAACTTGTTGAAGCACAAATTAATCCATCATTATCACCAAAAATGAGGCATGATCTTATTGATGTGTTATATACATATAAGAATGCCTTTGCTTCTGATAATGAACCATTAGGAGCTATTAAAGGGAATGAAGTTGATATTACTCTCAATATTGACAGAACATACCCTCCAGTACTTAGAAGACCAGCTTATACAGCCAGTCCCAGAGCTAGAGAAGCCTTGGAAAAATATATCCAAGAGTTGATCCAGCTTGGTGTACTAAGGAAAGTAGGCCATAATGAAGAAGTTGAAGTGACAACACCTGTTATTATTGCTTGTCATAATGATAAATCAAGGATGGTTGGAGATTTCAAAGCTTTGAATACCTACACAGTTCCATGTAGGTATCCAATTCCTAGAATTCAAGAAACCTTAACCCAATTATCTAAAGCCAAAGATATAAAATCAATGGATGAATTAAAAGGCTTTGATCAAAATGTTTTGATGCCTAAAGCTAAGAAATTACTTAGAATTATAACTCACTGTGGTATTTATGAGTATCTTAGAATGCCATTTGGCATTAAAAATGCTCCATCCCATTATCAAAGAATGATGAATACCATCTTCCCCACAGAATTATATGAAGTATGGCTTATCATTTATATTGATGATATCATTATATGCTTAGACTAATTGTCTTTGCACCATGAAAGACTTTCAAGAATACTTGAAAAAGCTACAGGATTGAATATGAAGATTTCACTCAAGAAATGTAATTTTGGCTTTGAGGAACTTAAAGCTTTAGGACATATTGTTTCTGGTTTAAGCTTGGGTATTGACAAAAATAAAGTGGCAGAAGTGTTACTTAAGCCAATACCTCAGAATAAGAAAGAAATGATGTATTTTCTGGGCTTTGCCAGTTATTACAGGCAACACCTGAAAGACATTGCAACTCTAGCCAAGTAACTCTATAGAATCTGTGATTAACAGACAGTATTTGAGATGAAGCTTATGAGAAGATGAGGAAAGCTCTTACAGAAGCACATTTACTCCTCATGCCTGACTGGAATATACCTTTTAAATGGTACATTGATACCTGTGGAGATGGATTAGGGGCAGCCCTACATCAAGTCCAAATTATTGATGACAAACCTACATAAGGAGCAGCTTGTTACATCTCAAGACAAATCAAACCAACAGAAGCCAGATATGGTGCAAGCAAAATGGATTGTCTCTTTTTGGTATGGGCACTTCAGAAATTAAACTATTACCTTGATGGAAGTGTTTTTGAAGTTATCACTGACTGTTATGCTGTGAAATCACTTCTTAACATGAAAACTCCCAACAGACATATGTTGAGATGGCAAATAGCCATTCAAGAATATAGAGGAAACATGACTATAGTTCATAAATCAGGAAACATTAACAATAATGCTGATAGACTTAGCAGGTAGGCATTAGCCAATAATCCTGATAACCCAGCTTATGTGCCTTTGGAAGCAGAACCACAGATTCCAATTGAAGATATTAATATAACTGATATTGGGACTGAATTCTTCGAAGAAGTCAGAGAATCTTATAAGCAAGAAAAGAATTGCCATATCTTTACTTCCTTATTAGATAAAGACTGCAAAGATACATCTTTAGTCAATGCACTGGATGAAGTTTGGAAGAATTCCTATTCTGAAGGAAGATTTCCCTTGTTTGATGGGATAATTTACCACAGAACCAAACATTGTTGTGTAATGACATTGTGTAGCTGATCGCTCATCAATACGATTCTTCATGAATGCCATGATAGCATCACTATGGACACCTTTCAGAAGACAGAACACTTGAAAAAGTGAAGAACTGTGAATGGTGGCCATATTGGAGAAAAAGAACCATCGAATATTTCCACACCTGTGATAGATTACAAAAAGCAAACAGGAGTACAGGCAAAAAATTTGGACTAATGACTCATATTCAAGAACCAAAATCCCCTTAGGAAGTTGTTCACATGGATTGGATGACAGTACTTCCTTCAAGTGGTGACAAAAGCTATAATGCTTGTTTAGTCATTGTAGACACATATAGAAAGACTCCCATATTCTTACCAGCTCATAAAGATGACACAGCTATGGATACACCTCTTCTTCTATGGAGTAGAGTTATTTCTCATACAGGATTATTTAAGAATATCATGCGTGACAGAGATCTCAAGCTCACATCTGCACTTTGGAGCAATCTTCATAGATTGTTTGGCACTAAGGTATCATTTTCTACAGCATATCTCCCTCAAACAGATTGGCCATCAGAGAGAATGATTCAAACTTCAGAAGACATGATCAGGAGAATTTGTGATTGTGGATTAGAATTCAAAGACTCAGATGGCTTTACCCATGAATGGTGAATTCTAATACCTGCATTGGAGCTGGCATATAAGACATCAGTCCATTCTTCCACAGGTCAAAATCCTGCTATGTTGGACAAAGGATGGAATCCAAGACTCCTAGCAGATACACTGAGGAAAGACTTGATTGACATTCATCCTACAGCTTCCAGCTTCCATATAATTCTTGATAAAGTGAAACATAATGCAAAACAGAGTATGAATGATGCTTTTGACTATGCAAAACCAAAGTGGGACAAGAGTCACAAATTACCAGACATCAAAGTAGGTGACTTAGTTCTAGTTTCAACGTTGAATTTTGATAATATCAAAGGCCCAAAGAAACTTAAAGATTCTTATGTAGGAACTTTTGTTATTGTTGCCTTACATGGAAACAATGCAGTTCAAGTGGAATTGAGTGGTTAATTGGAAAATAAACACCCCACTTTTCAGTAAGCTTGATAAACCCTTATCAGCCAGCTGATAAAAAATTGTTTCCTTTAAGGAACCAAACTCTTTTAACTGTACCACCAGTGGAATAGAATGAAGACAAAAAGATAAAGAAAGTTGTTAAAGAAAGGAGACTTAGGGGGAAAAATCAAACAGAATATCTTGTCAGATATAGAAATCCAGTACATGAAGACGAATGGCTGGCACAATCAGAAATACCTGACTCAAATAAACTCTTAAGAAGATTTAGATATGAAATCAGGCCACAAGCCTGAATATGTCTAGAAATGTGCTTTAAATTACTTTATCTGAGTAATGTAAAGAGGTTGGACCGTGGACATTAACCCCTTTTGGGGCCTTTTTTCTCCTTTATACCATTGATAAAATTGTAGTACAAGTTTTTTTTTGTGGGAGGGAATGTGAGCCTTGAGGTATACTTTACATACCAAAATAGGCCACAATTATCTTAAAAATAAATTCTGAACTATGCATAACCCATAAGTCATGCATATATTCAAAATTCATCATTTTTAATTTCAGAAAAGATGAATAACTTTTCATTGAGTAAGTAAATCCAAGGATTTAGGGCCAGATTTGGATTCTACATAACAATTCACCTAGGGTAGCTCCATAGAGAAAATAAGCTCAAATTAACTCTTTAAGGTGGTAATATGGAAAATACTCCAATAACACATCAGAGATCTGTGAAAAGTTTTGTTTTTCTCAATTTCACGCCCAAATAATGTGAATGTGAGAAATCCCATGTTACATATACACTAAGAATAGTTTTATACATTTTTGTGGCACTTGATATATTGGTATTCTTACATGCACATTTGGTACACCCTGTCACAACCATGGCAATTCACCTCCCTGGATCCCCATATGGCATATCAAGCCATAGTTTGTTTATGGCCAATTGGCCATATCCATCACCAGTGTCCAATATGGCCATGTCAACATCTTATGGACCATTTATGGCCATTTGTGTTTTGGGGCCTTCATGGCCCTTCACCTCAATCCAGAACCCATAGCGGCAATTTATGCCCAAATGGGTATTTCTGGTCATTTCCCTCAAAACCAGGGGAAATGGCCCAAATGGCTGTTTTTGGCCATTTGGGCTCATAATGCGCATTTTGCGCATTTGCGCATATTTGCGCATTTTTGCGCACTTTGACGCAAAGTGTCCAAAAGACACTTTACCGCCTTTTGGGCCAGTTTTTGGCTCAGAACCCAAAAGTGGCCAAAAACCCCAAAGGGCGCAGAAACACCTTTCCAAGCTCTGAAGCCATCACATCCATCCTTTTCCCCTCTGCCTTTCCATCTCAAGACCTTTGGATGTAATCTTCTTGCCAATCAACCAATATGCCATAAATGATGTTATATATCATTGTGCATCATTTTTCAACAGAAATTCAATGGTGGCAATATCAAATGGTCATTTCAACATTCCAAAATCTCATCACGTCCTCAAGGCACCCAATCATTCAGAGGAATCATCAAGGCTCAAGAGCAAGTGTTTCAGCGTCAAAGACCAATGACGCCATCAGGCAGTCATTGGTTATTTTCACTACAAGTATTCCTTACAAGGGAATACTGTCAATTAATTCTCAAAAGTGTATTCAAGAGGCAGTGCCAAAAGAAGTTGTCAAGTGTCAAAGCTCCACTCAATCCATCTTGGAAACCATATTCATTTCAATACAGCCTGGATCCATCAAGAACTGTATTTCATTTTCAAGCATAGGAAATTCATTCAACCCAATTCAATTCCAATATTAGATAGCTGTATCAATTCCCAAAACAATCAATACAGATCAGTTTTCAGCCTGAAGAACTCAAGCTCCCAACTTTTCACATATACCGGCTACCCTTTCAACCATGGGGGGTTTTTCCCCAGTTAATTAATATACTTTGATTTTATTTTATCTTTATTTTCTTCTCATTTTAGTTAAGCAAGTACTGATATTATTAAGTCAGTCATTTAGCACTTTTCTCTTTCTCTTTCTTTGCCTGTCAATGGATATTTGGTGGTCATATCATTACTAATTCCATTCTTCATTTTTGGCAGGTTGAAACAGTGATTAAGGACTTAATTGGTTAGCTCTTTGGCCATTTGGCTTCCCTTTCCTCTTTTGCATCTCATCTTGTACCTGCATATCTGTTAGAGGAATTCATTCTTATTACTTTTATTCTTTATTCTTTTGGAGTCTTCCAAGTGAGTTCCCTGATTGCTGAGTGCCAGGCCACTCTTGTATTTCTGTCCAAGAGCCCCTGTGACACACCCATAGTTGATATCTCACTTGAAGGCTGAATTTCTATTTTTGACATGAAAAAATAGTCAAGGGGGACAAAAGACATCAAAGAGAGCCAGGGTACCCAGATTCTGAGGCCTCTGAGGTGTGTACAGCTCTAAAGCTTGGATTCATGGCTGATCTTGGCCCAATTAGTAAGCTAAAACCTTTTGGAAGTTGGTTACCAAGTCAAAACCTCAGTATATCATAAGAAAATAGCAAATAAGCTGCTATTTTGATGTGTCAAGGAGGTAAAGAGCAACTTAGACTCCTGTAACCATGTCAATTATTAATGTATTTCCATGGATAAACCCAAAAAGAGTAAATAAAACCTTGTTGGACTAGTATCCATTGATCTACCTCATAGAAACAAGCCATATACTGCTATTTGCAATGCTATGTAGAAATGAGGTAAAAACTTCAAAAATTCATTAAAAATACAATTCTTAATGAATCTTTCTGAAGCTTCTAGGACCAATTAAGAACTTTATAATTCATATAAAAACCAAAAAGAGTTATACTTTTATAAGTAAAATTAAAAGGTTTACTTACAGTCCATTTTTGATGATTCCATGTGAAACACAGAATCTTTAAAAATTTACACAAAATAAAATCTGTGATGAGATTTACAATAACATTAATAACTTTGAGAAATAAATGATTATATTGGAATAAAAGAAGATTTACAGTTGTTACTCCTTTTATTCTTAACCATAAATGGGTTGGTAGTCATGTAAAAGCCTCAATTAAGTAATTATGATAATCTTACATGACAAAAGATGATGAAATTAATAATCCAAAAAGGTTTATTGTTTTCTAACTCACCGGTTTTTCAGTTTTCTCTATGGAATGCCTATGTGAGCTGTCTTGGACTTAAAAGAGGCCTCCTCTTGCTGTTTTTTTCTGAATCATCATATTATTCCATTATACCATTATTACCAACAAGTAAGTATTAGTTAAAGCTATTTCTCAAGTGTTTTATTCTTTCAGAATAGATCAGAAAGACAAGAAATCATAGAAATCAACTATATATTGTTGGAAAACTGTTATATATCCATTTTTGATCCTTTAAATCCACAATTAGCCGTCAAATTCCTCTAGTATTATCTTTCAACAAGTTCTTTGGAGTATTAGTGAGTGATTTATCTTAAATTCTTAAAGTTTTTCTCTAATAATAGTTTCCTTCAAGAATTATCTTTATAATTATTCTTGTAAAAGATAATTATATTTTAAAATCTTTTTATTATTTTAATAAAGAAGTTTTTATTATTAAATTCTTCTTGTAATTGATTCTTTTAGACAATTACTGCTTACTGTTATAGTCACTAGTAGTGTATAACATGTAAAAGAAATGATTTTGAATTATTTAGTTGTTGTTATAATAATTTTTATTATTATATTTCATAAGAACAGTCATAGTACTGTTGATTAATAGTAATATTATCAACAAGTTTCATAGGAGCATCTTACATGATTCTTCCATCAATTTTCATCTCATTCATTTGACTTACCTCAAAATCTATTTACTTCTTAATTTCTAATCATTTCTGAAAATTTGACTCTATTTCTCAAATCTTCACCATTATGTGAATTTTATTTTCTTGTGTGAAGTTCAGGTTGTTTCAGGATACTGGTGAAATTGGTTTTCTATATTCAAATATTTCAAGACAATTTTATTTTATTTTCAAGATTTGAATTCAATAATTGACTGTAATTAAAATTACTCAAGATGACTTTATTTGATTATTAAAGAAAGTGAATTATTGATTTGATTACCTGAGAATTTATTGAGATTGATTTGAATTTACTTGATTTATTGATTTATTGATTGACATTAATCTGACATCATTAAAGACATTTATTTTTTCATAGGAATTTGACTTTTTCATTTTCACTCTTCAGGAAGTTTTCATATTAATTTAACCTCAAGCTTATTCATTCATTCTTCAAGTAATCATCAAGAAATTTCAATATCATTTGATTTGTTCAAGCATTAAAGTCATTATTCTCAAGTATCATCAAGTATTTATATTTAGCTTCTTTGACATTCCTGTTTAGGATAGTGTCACACATGCTTTTGGGGAAAGCAAGAGTGGCCTTGAACTCAGTAATCAGGGAACTCACTTGGAAGACTCCAAAGAATAAAGAAGATGGAAATAAAAGCAATGGATTTCTCTAAGAAATATGAAGGTACAAAATGAGATTCAATAAGAGAAATAAGAAGCCAAATAGCCAAAGAGGCAACCAAGGAAGTCCTTAATCACTGTTTCAACCTTCAAGAATGAACAATGGAATTAGTAAAAAATATGGCCACCAATATCCACTGACAGGAAAAGAAAGAAAAGAAGAGGTTCTAAATGACTGACTTGCTAATATCAGTATTCACTTAGCAAAATGAAAAGATAAATGAATATAAAATAAAGTCAAAATATATTAATTAAATGGGGAAACCCCCCAGGGTCAAAGGAGGCTGGTACATGTGAAAAGCTGAGAGCTTGACTCCTCAAGGCTGGAAGATGATCTGTATTGAATACTGGAAGTTGTATTGATTGTCTGACAGAATGTATACCTTGCCAAATTGAGCAATAAACTGGTTTGAATAATATTCCCATGGTGTATGATTGAAATACAGGTCTTGATGAATCCAGACTGTATTGAATGAATGTAGTTGACAAGGTGGATTGATGAAGAATTAACACTTGACAGATTGTTTTGGAACTACCTCTTGAATATCCCTTGAGAATTAACTGCCAGTGTTCCCTTAGAGGAATACTGTGAATGAGAATATGCAATGATTGCTTGATGGTGTCATCAATATCTGAGAGTAAAACTCGTCCTTGAGCCTTGATGAATTTATGGAATGTTGCAATAACCCTTTGATATTGGCACCATTGGATTACTGGTGAAAAAAGATGCATAATTGTGTATAAAACCATTTATGGACTTTTGGTTATTGAAGGGTGAAAGCGGCCAAAGGTCTTGTGGGAGGATGCCGGGAGGATATGAGTAAAAAATGGGTTTTGGGTGGCTTCAGGGGTGAAAAAGTGTTTTTGTGTGTTTTGGCCAAATAAACCCCATACCGCTTTAAAACTATGTTTGCGCAAAATGAACAGATATGGAAATTAAGCACCAATTGACGTAATAAGGCTTTTTGGGAATATCTCCAATATTACATGGGAAAATGGCATGAAATGGATGTATACACCAAAATGTGCAAAGTGCACAAAAGTGCACAAAATGTGAAAAACTGTATTTAAAGGTTAAAAAGCCAAATAAAGGCTTTTGAGCTGTATTTTACCTGTTTACTGGAGAATACCTATAAGTTCCCAAAAGCAAATACTGGCCAGAAAGGGCCAAGTTGGCCCCATATGGTGAAATGGCCATAAAAGGCCAGACAAGATGAAATGGCCAAATTTTCATAAGTTGGATATGGCATTGATATTCCATATGCAGGTCTAAGAGGGCAATTGCCATGGTTGTGACAGTACCTGACACCTTGAAATGGTGAGCTCCTGAGCACCAATACAAGCTAAATCCTGTTGAGGCTATTGGAAAGGGTTTTGAGAGGGGGATAAGGAGGAGTTCTTTTGAGAAATGAAAACTGATACTGATATTGAAAATGTGGAAATATGACGTGGGACTTTTTGATCTTCTTTTGACATTGGCTTCAAGATTGATTATGAATATGAATGACTGATGATTCTTTGTGATGTGAAATTCAAAGTGATAAAATAAGAGTTAAAAATCAAAATCAAAATAAAAGAATGAAAATGAAAATAAGAAAAGAAAAAGAAAGAGATGAATCTTGAGGAGGTTCCAATCTTCATCACAGAGGTTGATAATTGATTTTGCAATTGGTCAGAGGAACTCACTTTTGATGGTTACCACTGCCTCCAGTGCAATAAAATTGAAAAGAATTTTAAATTAATCAATTGGACAGGTTGAAGTCTTGGAAAAGAATTCAGAAATGATGTTCCATTTTCCCAAGTGAAATGTCACATGGTGGAATGTGATCTACAGCTTTCCAGTATTAATCGGTCTTTCAACCAGTTTAATAGCCTTTTCGGCAAGAGTTCCCTTTGCTGAGGTCTGGCAGACAGCATTGTGACAATAAAACGGTTACCAACGTCATGGGTTCAATTCCGGTTGGAGACAAGAGGAGGTCTCAATCAAACAACCAGAAATCGCTGGGTTTTCCGCTCCATTGGCATACAAGGATTCCGCCCCTTGGGGGTTCCTTGTAGGCTCCTGTTGTGACTAATTTAACTCCATGAGGGTGACATGGGTAATACCATCAGTTACATACACTTTGGGACGCAGTGCTCTAAACCCGGGGTACTGTCACATGGTGGAATGTGATCTACAGCTTGCCAGTATTAATCAGTCTTTCAACTGGTTTAATAGCCTTTTTGGAAAGAGTTCCCTTTGATGAGGTCTGGAAGACAGCATTGTGACAATACCAATTTATCTATATCCATTGAATAGAGCTAAGGTCTTTCATAATAGCAGATTTTTCTACCACATGAAAATATCATTTTTGATGGTGCACTTGTTTCCATAATTATTTAATACTAATGTGCTGCCATTATCACCCCTAGTGTAGGTAAAAAAGTGCATTTAGACTTCCATAATTTTAGCACATAATTTTACTCTGTTTCAATAGGTTCAGAAGAGGAATTCTTAAGTTAAATTAATAATGAGTTGGCCTCTAGGGACTTTGACAAGTACATGTCATCAAAAGAAACTTTGGCCTTGATTTTTGGTGGGTCAAGATCAAGATTTTTGACCACCAAGGTGTGTTTTTTCTTCATATTGGAAGGTTATTTTAATATGGCTGGCTGTTGTAACAAAATAAGCCAGGATTGAGTCATTTCTTTAAAAAAGAAACTTCAGTTTGAATCATTGGTCTAGAGCTGCTGCATAAATTATCAGTTTGTTTTTTATTTTTTCAATCTGAAATCAAATAAGCCAAAGCAATTTCTAAGTATTCCTATGAAAAAGTATATAAAACAGGAATGGGTCAATATTTAGAATTGAAATATTGATCAACATATAAGAAAACATTACCTTTTTTGGAATTTTTGTGATGGACATATTTATAAAGTGTACCTTGCTATTGAATAAGATTTTTAAGGTTTGAATATGAAACAATGAGTGAAAATTGCTAATATTTACTTATTGTACTTTTAATGTCCTAATTTTTTGATTAATAATGAGATTTGAAATAGTTATAATAATAAAGAGATATCATAATTATGGCCTAAATATTTCTATCATTTAAAAAAGCATAAAATAATATAATAAGATGAATACATTAATATCTGATAGCTAATAGATATATTTCAATCTATTATTGTTAAAAACAAATAATAAATGTGTGAAGAATTGATATTTCATAATAAATAAAAATTTTATAACCGCAATATTATCAATACTAAAGCTATATATTAATATAAAGACTATTTATATTAATAATAAAATTATTAAAAATAATAATAAAGGGAAAATAACCTACTTTTAAAGCTTGAGATAATAATTTTGGATTTTTTTTGGTCTAAGAATTTAAATAAGACTTATTTAAGTTTCATTTACACTAAAGAATAGAGTTAATTACGAATTCTACTATCTTTTTATGTGGATTTAGAGATTTTTAAGAGCAATTAACAAATGACAATAGAATTTTTATGTAATAAAATATAAAATTCTGATTAATATAAGATAAAGATTTTTTTCTTTAATAATATAAGAGTTTTATATCAAAGAATAAAGAAATTTCCATTTTATCTAATGATTTTATTTTATTTGTTGCATCTGAGGGGGAAACAGAGGAGGAAGAGGTTCTTTTATGGTAAAGATCTTTCCACATAGGAACAATATATCTTCTATTAGACTTTTTCTTACTTTACCAACTGGAATTGATGAATACTTTAAGGTTTGGTTATTATTACATCATTATTGAAACTTTCTATCTCATTATTGCATCATTTCCTAGAGTTATCATTTTAACTCTAATACTTCTGAGATCCTATGCTTGTAAAATGATTTGCTTTTGTGGATTATAGTAGTTTTAATTATAAAATACTAATAACTAAAAGATTTACATCTTATTTAACTATTAAACGTAAGTTAAGATTAGAGTTATTGATCAAGAAATGATCATTTTTAAGCCTTAACTTTAATCCTCAATAGCTTTGAAGTTATTAATTATGAAGCACTTTGGAGAGTTAATTCTTATATATTGGCATGTTTCTACCAAGATTCCAAGAGGATTACGTTACATCATCAAAACTCTATTTTTGATGATTTTTCTTGTAACTCAATTTTTCTGTTGAAATTTACTATTTTAGACTCCAAACCTTGATTTGGTAGGGTTTACCTTGAATATAATGATAAAAATTATGTAATTCTTCACATATGAGCTGGTAAAATCTTAATATTCACACCATTTGGACCACTTTTAAAATAAAATGGTCAACAGCTATTGCTATTTTTCTCAATAAACCCTTGTAAGTTAAAAACTTGTTCATAGCTTGTCAAATGAAGCTTATATATTGATCTCTAAAGTAAATTTGTGGTAAATTTAATTTCTGATTAACTCTTGATCATGAATAATTCAATATACATGAGCTTAAAGTCATTAAAAGAGGTACTGATCATAAAAGTGCATATATCCAGGTTATCTCAGCAAGTATTGGGTTTACAGATATGACATAAAATGGTCATATCTTTAGCTTTTGATAGAGAACCAGATGGTTTAATTTTGTTTGCATGTTTATCCATTGGCCTATGAGATAATCAAGCATTTATGCCTTTTTATGGCATTTTTACTTATTATAAGATCTTAATTCCAATTATTATTATTATAATAAGTTTTGTAAAGTTGTTTTGTGAAATTCTTGGATATTTAGTCATATCTCAAAGTCTCATACTTCCTACCACAAAAACAGATTGTACCACAATCTGCTCTAGTTAATTAGGGTATTATCCACTCTCTTACCTCTGAAATAGACTTTTTTAGTCTTGAAGCTCAATAATGCTTACTTTTCTCATTCCTTAGGGCTTCTTTAATTTCTGAAATTTCTTAATAATTTTTAAGAATTAGTTATATCTTTCTCAAGTATCCATTCATTTTCCTGAGTTAGATTCCTGTATCTAACAAGGTATTCCCTGTCTTTCTTGTTTGTTATCCTCCTTTCTTTTCTTCTCCTTCTTCCAGAGGGGGAATTATAAGTGGTGGTATATTTCTTAGGTAAAATGATTACATATAAATTCAACTGTAACATCTTATTAGACTTATGGGGAAAGCTGGGTGTTTGTCCAGTAATTCACCTGTTAACATCAGCTGCACAGCATTAGGGTCATGTAGGGCTCTTATCATAAAGGGTCCTTAAAAGGAACTTTTTAGTTTCTTTGGGCCTTAAATGTTATTAAATATTAAATTTGATACCAACAATAAGTCTTCTATTCTAAGCCCAGATGGCTTGTGACTTTTCTTCCATGTTTCTTTGGCATAGTTGAAAGAAACTTGCATGGATCTATTTGCATTATGTGTTGATTTATGAAGCATTATCTCTAGACTTTTTTTTTTGTATTTATATAAATCAAATCCTTTTCAAAGGTTTAATAAGGTAGTCTTTGATTACAACCTTTTTCCCACATTGCATGTGTTTTACCAGCTAATGAATGAATTGATTTCCTATATGCTAGTTCAAGAGCTGGTATTAGAGTACACCAATAGTGGGTAAAACCATAAGAGTATTTGAATTATAGGCCCTAATCACAGAATCTTCTAAGAATATCTTCTAGAGGCTGTATCATTCTTAATTCCTGTCCATCAGTCTGAGGGTGATAGGCTGTTGATAATGAAATTTTTGTGCCAAACAAGTATGGGAGATTTGTCCATAAGGCTGCAGTAAACTTGGGATCTCTATCACGTATGATATTTTGGAATAAGACTGTATGGCTGATAGCTCTATTATATATCATTATGGCTGTGTCCATAGCTGTTTCATCTTTGTGAAATGGTAAGGACTTTTGGGGTTTTCTGTAACTATCAACAAACACTAGGCATGTATTAAAACTCCTGTCTCCTCCTGGAGGTAAAGTTGTTACCCAATCAATTTGAGCTATATCCCATGGGGATTTTGGCTTCTGGATTTAGATCATCATTCCAAATTTCTTTCCTGTGGCTCTGTTATATTTTTGGAATCTATCACAAGTTTGGAAATATTATTCAACCTACTTTATGCAATTTGGCCACCAAGAGCAGGACTTTACCCTTTCCTGTGTTCTATCTTCTGAGATATGTCAAGAAACAACACTATCATGTCATTCATGTAGTATAGTGTTTATAAAAACTCTATGAGTTAGGGTCATAACACATATATTTTTGGCTCTATGATAAAGAATTTCATCAAGGAGATGGAATCTTCCTTCATCATAAGCATGCTTCCATACTTAATCTATTTTGGAAGATAATGATGGCTCTTTACATTCTTTCATCAGTAGTTGGCATGAAATATGGCAATTTTTGTCCAGATTATAGCTTTCCTTAACCTGGTCAGAACATTCTGTGCCAATTTCTGCGACAAATATTTCTTCTTATTATTTTCTTCCTGTGGTACCCAAGCTGGCTCTTCAGGTGTATTTGCTAAAGCACATCTTCTGAGATCATCTGCATTTTTGTGAGTATTTCCAGATTTATGGACTATAATCATTTTTCCTCTATATTCTTGGATGGAAAATTGCCATCTTAACATATTTCTATTTGGTGTCTTCATATTTAATAATAATTTCACAGCATTAGAGTCTGTACTGACATAAAAGACTGTTCCATATAAGTGATAGTGTAGTTTCTCTAACGCACATACTAAGCAATGACATTCCATTTGGCTTTCTCCATAACTTGCTTCTTTTGGATTAATTTGTCTTGAAATGAAGCAAATTGGTCCTTCAACAGGTCTGTTATTAATAATTTGGGTTCAAGGTAGTGAAGCACCTAATCCTTCTCCACAAGAATCAATGTATAGTTTAAAAGGTAATTTACAAGCTGGAATTAAGAGAAAGGGGGAATTTATGAGGGATTTTTTCAGTTCCTCATATGCTTTAACTCTTTGTCCAGTCACTTAATAAACTATCTGTTGATCTCAGATTTTTTAAAAAAGTTTTGCAATTTTTGAAAAGTATTTTATATGTTTCCTATAAGATTCAGAAAATCCTGAGAATTATTTCCTTTATTTCTTGGTTTTTGGGATTTATTTTCAGAGGTACTGTCACAACCATGGCAATTCCATCCTTGGATCTCTGTATGGCATATCAAGCCACAGTTCTTTTATGGCCAATTGGCCATATGCTTCACCAGTGGCCAATATTGCCACGTCATCATCTTGTGGACCATTTATGGCCATTTGTCTTTTGGGGCCTTCATGGGCCTTCACCTCAATCCAGAAGCCATAGCGGCAATTTATGCCCAAATGGGTATTTCTGGCCATTTCCCTCAAAACCAGGGGAAATGGCCCAAATGGCTGTTTTTGGCCATTTGGGCTCATAATGCGCATTTGCGCACTTTGACGCAAAGTGTCCAAAAGACACTTTCCCGCCCTTTGGGCCAGTTTTTGGCTCAGAACCCAAAAGTGGCCAAAAACCCCAAAGGACCCAGAAACTCCTTTCCAAGCTCTGAAGCCAGCCCATCCATCTTTTTCCCCTCTGTCTTTCCATCTCAAGACCTTTGGACGTAATCTTCTTTCCAATGAACTAATATGCCATAAATGATGTTATATATCATTGTGTATCATTTTTCAACAGCAATTCAATGGTGGCAATATCAAGTGGTCATTTCAGCATTCAAACATATCATCATGTCATCATGGCACCCAATCATTCATAGGACTCATCAAGGCTCAAGAGCAAGTGTTTCAGCGTCAAAGACCAAACACACCATCAAGATGTCATTGGATAATTCCATTCACAGTATTCCTCCAAGGCAATACTGTTCAACCATTATCAAGGGATTCAAGAGGAAGTTCATTCATTCATTCAATTGTCAAGTGTCAAAGCTCCACTCAATACATCTTGGCAACCATATTCATTTCAATACAGGCTGGATCCATCAAGAACTGTATTCCATTTTCAAGCATGGGAAATTCATTCAACCCAATTCGATTTCAATATTAGCCAGCTGTATCAATTCCCAAAACAATCAATACAGATCAGTTTTCAGCCTGAAGAGCTCAAGCTCCCAACTTTTCACATATACCGGCTACCCTTTCCACCCTGGGGGGTTTTCCCCAGTTAATTAATATATTTTGATTTTTTTTTATCTTTATTTATCTTATCATTTTTGCCAAGTGAATACTGATATTATCAAGTCAGTTGTTTAGCACCTTTTCACTTTTTCTTTCTTTGCCTGTCAATGGATATTTGGTGGTCATATCCTTGCTAATTCCATTGTTCATTTTGGCAGGTTGAAACAGTGATTAAGGACTTACTTGGTTGGCTCTTTGGCCATTTGGCTTCTCTTTCCTCTCATTGCATCTCATCTTTGTACCTGCATATTTCTTAGAGGAATTTATTCTTTTATTTTTATCTTCTTTATTCTTTGGAGTCTTCCAGGGACTTAATTTTGGTAATTCATCTTCCCAGCAAGAAGAATAAGTGATCAAGTTCTTGGAGAATTGGGTTCTGGATTTTCAGGACATAAAGCATGAAAATCCTTAATACATTCAGGAAAATTCTTGAGGTTTTCAGTTGGGTCCCAAGTGGATCTTTCTGGGTCTTGAATGAAACCTTTCCATTCCACAAATTAGCATAATTTCCCTCTCTTGAGATTTCAGTCCAGTATTTGAGAGATTTCCCATTCCTCATCTTCTTCAATGATAATTGGAGTAGGAGGCTCTTGAAGCTTATTTGGGATTGTTGATGTCTTGACTGGTTCTAATGGAGAGATATACAAGACTGGGTGGATGGACTTCCATTGAGATGGGAGCTTTGAGATGGTAGGCATGAGTTCTGAATTTCTTCAAGATTGGAAAAGGATCCAACCATCTTTCAGACCACTTTCTTGTGGGTCTAATTGATTTCATATTATTCAAGAAAGCCATAAAATGTCAACAGGACTGAAAAAGGTGGACTTTCTCTAATTTTATCTTAATACCTCTTAAACCTGGTTATGGCAACTTCAATTTCTCCCTTAAAATATTGCTGTACTGATTGGAACTTTTTTGATAACTTTCCAGAAGGAGTATCTTGAGTAGTTTCAACTGAGTCAAATTGAGGATCTCTCCCATAAAAAGTGAAAAACAGTGATTGTTTTGTTGAAGAGTGGTCAGAGTTATTGTAAGAAAATTAATCCAGAGGGACCCAGATGTTCCAACCATCTTGATGATAACTGAAACACATCCAAAGGTACTGTTCTACTATCTGATTTAACCTCTCTGTCTATCCATCAGTTTCTGGATGGTAAGAAGTTGACAGATCTCTTGAAATATTGAGCTTCTGAAAAAGACTGTTCCAAAAAATAAGAAACAAAAAGAGATACTCTATCACTGACAATTCTTGAAGGAAGGCCATGCTTTGAAAAGATATTCTTGATGAATAAATGGTCCAAATTCAGTGAAGCTATTGAAGACAGTGTTGGAATAAAAACTTCCATTTTTGAGAATCTGTCCACTATGACAAGAATTCAGTGAAAATTGAGTGATGAAGTCCATTGAAAGACAATCCCAAGGACCATTTGGAATCAGGAGAGGTTTGGGGAGTCCAAACTTCTTGTGATGAATATTCTTGTTTCTTGAGCACTGTTGAAAGGATTAGACATAATACTTGATAAATTGAATCATTACAGACCAGTGAAAAATCTGCTTGACAGATTTGAGAGCCTCCTCTTTGCCAGGGTGTCCAGCTAGAGGAGAGTCATGCCCCTCTTGAAGTATACTGAGTTGAATTGTGGGGTCATTTGGAACCACCACCTTATATTTGGAAAGAGGAATTAAGAGAATAATATTGGACAGATTTACCTTTACCCAAATCTTGAAGAATACTTCTGTAATGGGAATATTGCATTAATACCTTCTGAATTGATTCAATCAAATTTGTAAATTAATCCGCCTTGACTACAAAGAATTTAAAGGCTTGAATTTCATCTTGCTTGATTATTTGTTGATAATTCATTGGATTATTGCTGATAAAATCCTCCCCCCACTCTGGGTAAACTTTGTCCTGAGGTGACAGTGCATCTGGAAGGGTTGCCAAGTGGCCAGGGTGGTAAGTGATTAAGAAATGAAATTAAGATAGGAATTAAGCCCAGAGGGCTTGAAGGCAAGTGAGAATCTTGGAAGACATGAAGCGTTCCAGTAAGGAGTGATTGGTGAGAACTTCAAAAGGGGAAGAAGGAGAGAGAAGAAAATATCTCCAGTGCTTGAGGAGCTCCTTGTCATGAATCTCATAGTTGAGCTCTGCTGGAAGAAACTTGCGACTATCAAATGAAATGGGATGTTTTCCTGAGTCAGAGACCTGACTCAGTACAGCACCCAAGGCATAATCCAAAGCATCAGTCTCTACAATGGGAGGTAAAGAAGTAGTTAAATGAGAAAGAACTGGAGTGGTGGTGAAAGACTCTTTGAGTTGATAAAAATTTCTAAGAGCTTCCTCATTGAGGGGAAAATGGGAATCTTTATTGGGAAACTTGGTGAGTGAACTAAGTTTCTTGTTTTTCTTGGAATAATTATTGATGAAATGGCAGTAAAAACTGGCAAAGCCAAGGAATTATTGAAGAGCCTTTAGGTTTCTTGGAGGTTTCCAATTAAAAATTTGCTGGAATTTTTCTTGGTCAATCTTGAGGCCTTCAGAAGAAACAACCTAACCCGAATACTCTACACTATAAACATGAAATAGACACTTGGAGGCCTTAGCAAAGAGGCTATTGGCTCCAAGTCTGGAAAGAACAGTGGAAACATGTGTGAAATTCTCTTCCTCAGATTTGGAAAAGACAATAATGTCATCCAAATAAACCACAACATAAACATCAATAAGATCATAGAAAATATCATTGACAAGGTTTTGAAAAGAGGCAGGAGCATTGGTGAGCCCAAATGACATATGCAAGTACTCATAACTGCCATATTTAGTTCTAAAACATGTCAAATGGTCATCACCTTCCTTTATTCTGAGAAGTTTATATGCATCATGCAGATCAATCTTGGAGAAGATAGAAGAACCATTGAATACAGTGAGAAGCTGATTCATAAGAGGAACAGGATATTTTTTCTTCCTAGTAACAGGATTGAGTTTGCGGTAATCAACACACAAACGGAGGCCACCATTGTTTTTTTTGACAAAGAGGACAGGTGCTCCTGTTTAAGAGGAGCTTTGACGGATAACAAATTCCTCTACATTCTCTGAAATGTAGGCGCTGAGTTTATCCAACTCTTGGTTTGATAAAGAGTAGATTGCCCCAAATGGAGGTAGAGACCCCTCCAGCTCAATATCATAATCACACCCACTGTGAGCAGGAATTTTCTCTGCTTTCACCTTGGAGAATACATTCAAATACTGCTGATTAGAAGAAGGAAAAACCTTCATCATGGTTCCTATTTCTTCTGGCTCTTCCTCTTGATCCCACAGCTTCTCCAGGGAGTCATGATAAGTGGAAGCAGGAAGGTCCATATTCTCAAGGAAGAGATGAAGTTAAGATACAGAAGTATCTTCTCCAACATCTCCAATCTATTTGCAAACTTCATCTCTAGACAATAGTAATGATTGATGGGAATTAGGGAAGGAATATGGACTGAAGATGGAAATGATGGTGTTCTAGAATCACCAACCAGAGCTGCACATGAGTTGGAAGAAGAAAATTAATTACTGTGAGATTTAGAAGGATCATAATAGTCCTTATAATCAGAATTGAAGGTGATCAGACCTTCCCTTCAATCAATAGATAGATTAAAATGATTCATAAAGTCAAATCCCAATATGAGGTCTTCTCCCTTGGGAGTATAAATGACAAAAAAGTCCCATTCAAAGATTGGGAAGGATGGAAGCTCAACCATATATTTATTATGGTGAGTCACAAATAGAGAATGGACTCAGAAGAGTCCAAGATAATAAGAGAAATCTTCTCTGGGAGTTCTGACATGGTCAAAGAATACTTGTGAACAAACCACATTGCAATAAATGAGTTGGTAGCACCAGAATTAATGAGAATACCATAAACCACATCAGAGAGAGAAGAAAAACCAGAATATTCAAGAGAATGTTTGACACAAGTATGCAGAATGTACAACTGTGCTCTGGATGGAAAACAGTGAAGACCATTGTACACAACATGAGCTTCACTCAGGTATTTCCCTGGCTGGGATATTTTCCTGATGGTTCGGAAAGCTGGTTCTGAGGCCTTTTGAAACAACAATCAGGAATATGCTTCCCACCAAAATAGGCACATAAGCTCTCCTTGACTCATATTTCTTTTTCAGAAACCAGAAACTTGAATTCCTTATTCAACAAAGAAGAATGGGGCTTCTCCCTATTCTGAAAATGAGAATTTTTCTTCTTCTTTTGATTTGAACTTGGAGAATTTGGAGGACGACAAGAATTTGACTTTGAGGCTTAAGAATTCTTCTCTTGAAGATGACAATTCTCATTTTTTCTCTCATGATACCTGGTATTAAGCTCCAGGATAATATCCATTAAGCCTTTAAGGATGGGAGGCCAATCCCTTTCTGAAGTGATAGATGAGAGCTCTTTCACCCCAATCTCCAATTCTTGAAGCCAAACTTCTTAAATCAGAAATGTACAATGATACATGTCCACCTTCTCTTATTCTTAAGGAATCCAACTCTGCTTCAGCTTTTCTAACTTCATTTGGGTCCCCAAACAAAGTAAAGACTTGAGATTCAAATAAGGCCTATTAGTTAAGAAGGTAATTTGGATCTTGATTGGCAATATTGGAGGGATAAATATCAATCCATTTTTCATCCCTGCCAATGAGAAATGAAGTGGCATAGAGGACTTTCTCCTGTCTTGAGAGAAATTTGCTGGATCATTGTGAAATATGAGCTGGAAGGACTGGATGAAACTTCTGACTTTGAAGTGTTGAGTCCCAACAAAGAATTCTGGTACCTTCATAAATTGAGTCTTGAAGGCTGGTGGTCTTGATGCTTCAGAGGATGAAGCTGCTTGAAGATTGGCAATATTTAAGTCATCTTCTGCATAATGGACAATACAGATGGTTCAGACTGGTTAGACTTGGCTAGATTTGGCCCTCAAGCACCTTGGGATTCCCCCATGCGAGCAGGAAAGCCTGCAATACCATCAGAACTTTCCTCTTCACCATCTTCACCAGGACCTTTGAAAGTAGTCCTTGAAAGTCCTGGAAAACCACCAACTACTCCTGAAAAGGAACTTGATCTTCTTGGAACTCCTCCTCTTCACAATCTTCACCAGGACCTTTGAAAGTAGTCCTTGAAAGTCCTGGAAAGCCATCAACTACTCCTGAAAAGGAACTTGATCTTCTTGACCCTCTTCCTTCCTTCCTGGATGGTGCTGCTCCTTCCAAATTTGGTCCTCTGTATAAGTGGGCCCTCAGTTGAGGAACTGCTGGGGTGCCATCAAGAGGAGCTCTTGGAGTTGGAGTAAGAATGGCTTGAGATCTGGCCAGAGATCTTGTCTGTCTTGCAGGAGGTTAGTTTTGCACAGGCATTATTTTCAGAATAAGAATGGAATAAAATTAATAACAATCAAAATTTGAAGGTTAAAAACTTGAGGCAATTCAAAAGGAAAGCTTGAAGTAAAAATCAAAATCAATATCTTGAAGAAAAATCAATGAGTAATATGTAAACTTCAGGTCAATAAATAAATCCAATGTGAAATGAAATCTTTAAGTCAATGAATCAATATTTCAAATCAATCAAAATCAAAATCTTGCATAAAAATCAATCAATCAATGAATTCTTGAGGAAAAATAAATTTATGTCAAAAATAATCCGTATCAATAAATCTTCAGGTCATTCAATTTTCTTGAAGTCAATATCAATTTTGTATCACATGAATCAATCAAATCAACTCAAGTGAGTTCTTCTTAAGAATCAACATTCTACAAGAATGAATCAAAATGAATCTTGAAGTGAGGAATTTGTCTGAATAATTTTAATGATGGATTTGAAAATCAATGAAAATACATATGAATTATAAATGCAATAAATTTGTAAGAGAAACAAAAATGAAAATGGGTCAGCTTTCTATTTTCAATAATGAAGAATGAATGGAAGAAAATTGAGAGGAGACAATAAATCATTAAGTTCATAATCATTAAAGAGTCATAATTTCAATGAAATGGGTGAATGAAATGATGAATAATGAATAAAAAGAATGAAAAGAAATTATGATTCAATTAATATAATGTCACAGGGCCTCTTGGGGAAATCAAGAGTGGCTTTGCACTCAGTAATCAGGGAGCTCACTTTGAAGACTCCAAAGAATAAATAAGACAGAAAGAAAAGCAATGAATTTCTCTAAGAAATATGTAGGTAGAAAATGAGATGCAATAAGAGAAATAAGAAGCCAAAAGGCCAAAGAGCCAACCAAGTGAGTCCTTAATCAGTTTTTCAACCTGCCATAATGAGAAATGGAATTGGTAAAGGATATGGCCACCAATCTCCACTTACAGGAAAAGAAAGAAAAGCAGAGGTGCTAAATTACCAACTTGATAATATCAGTATTCACTTAACAAAATGAAAGGATAAATAAAGATAGAATAAATTCAAAATATATTAATTAACTGGGGGAAACCCCCCAGGGTCAACGGAGGATTATATATGTGAAAGGTTGAGAGATTGACTCCTTCCTGTATTGATTTTCTGATGGAATGTATACCTTTCCAAATTGAGAAATAGACTGGGTTGAGTAATCTTCCCATAGTGTATGATTGAAATAAAGGTCTTGATGAATCCAGACTGTATTGAATGAATGTGGTTGCCAAGGTGGATTGATGGAGCATTGACACTTGACAGATTGTTTTGGAACTACCTCTTGAATACCCCTTGAGAATTAACTGCGAGTGTTCCCTTGGAGGAATACTGTGAATGAGAATATGCAATGATTGCTTGATGGCATAATTGATATTTGAGATTAAAGCTTTTCCTGAGCCTTTATGAATCCTCTGAAGGAGGTGATTCCTTCATGAATTTATGGAATGTTGCAATAACCCTTTGATATTTGCACCATTGTATTTCTGGTGAAAAAAGATGCATAATGGTGTAAAACACCATTTATGGCACTTTTGGTTATTGGAGGGTGAAAGTGGCTAAAGACCTTTTGGAAGGATGCCAGGAGGACATTAGTTAAAAATGGGTTTTGGGTGGCTTCAGGGGTGACAAAGTGTTGTAGGTGTTTTGGCCAAATACACCTTATACAGCTTTAAAGCTGTATTTGCGCAAAGTGTGAAAAAAATGCACAAATATGGAAATTAAGCCCCAAATTGCCTAATATGGCTATTGGGGCATTTTTCATATTACACGAGAAAATGACATAAAATGGATATATACACCAAAATGCGCAAGAGTGTGCAAAATGTGCAAAACTGTATTTAAAGGTTAGAAAGACAAATACAGGCTCTTAGGCTGTATTTCAGCTGTTTACTGGAAAATAACTAAGAGTTCCCAAAAGCAAAGAGTGGCCAGAAAGGGCCAAGTTGGCCCCAAATGGTGAAATGGTCACAAAAGGCCAGAAAATATGAAATGGCCAACTTGGCCAAGGATTATGGATATGGCCAAATTGCCTTAAATTGGATATGGAATTGATATTCTGTATGCAGGTCCATGAGGAATTGCCATGATTGTGACAGAATAGCCCTCCAGCCAAGAATACTAGATCTTATAGAAATTAAGCTGTTCTGACTCCTAAAACTATGATCCCTCTTGACCGCACACCACCAGTTACTCCACTGAGTGAAGCGTTCAGCAGAGAGCCACAAATGAAAGGAGAAGCACCTTCAAGAAGAGGAGGAATGTAATCAAGAAGTTTGATATCATTCTCTGGGCTATTGGGTGGCTACCCTGACAGCCTAGGGGAAGCAAAAGATGAAGAGGGGGAGGGGTGTGTGGAAGAGGAATATTATGATGAGAAAGAAGTGGCAGCTGCTTTGGAAGATTCTGCTGAAGCTCCCGAGGCTTTAAATATAGCCCTTTCTCAAAATGACAGAGAAAATGACCCAATTCATGGGAACCTGACTCAAGAAGTCTAACCAAGGGTGATATCCAAAGCCCCATATTTAAAGACTTTTACCATGAAGGAATTTTATTATTTTAATGGTACTCAAGCCCATAAATTGAAGGGATTTATCCAATCCTGTCAATCAATTTTTAGTATGACCTAGAAAACTTCTATGATAGGAAGAAGGATTTTTACTTAAATTCTTTTCTAACTGAAAGATCTTGAAAGTGGATTGAGCCTTATCTCTCAATCATCTCCAATGAAGACCCTTTCTACCTTCTCAATAGATGGTAAATCTTTGAGACACATCTCTTCACTCTGTTTTGTGATCCCAATGAATTAAAGCAAGCTGAAAAAGAGCTGAAAAAATCTTAAGATGAAGTATAGGAATCATGTTTATTTGTACATAGCTGATCTCAAAAGCTTAATTTCAGGAATATAGGATTTGTGAGAAAGGGCACATATGAATGTTTATAGAAGAAGCTTAGCATCAAGGCTGTTGGGCCAATTGGTTTCCCACCCTTGAAATTTCGATAGCCTTGAAGAAGTCATGGATATTACCTTGGGGTTAAACACCAGGTACCATGAGAGGCAGAAAGAAAATTCTGGTAATAAAGGAAAGAAGCCCCCATTCTCTCAATCCAGCTCCTTCAGGAATCCTCAAAACCCATTCTTCAAGAAGCCTCACCAGGATAACAAGAAGAGAAGAATGTTCAAGTTCCAAAGGATAAACTCATGTTCCTCTTCTTAATAAGAACAACAAATTAATAGGTTATGTAAAGGAGAGGAGTCTTGAAGATGGTTTATGCAACCATTTTGGTGACAACCACAATATTGAAGAATGCTTCAAGAAGCCTGAAAAATGGCCTGGTCCATGAAGAGGCTTCCCTAGTAAGCAGGAAAAAGCCTGAGTGGGGATCATTATGTGTTCAATTAATCTTACTTATTTCCTTCAAGAGCAAAATTGTGCACTCTGAATACTGGTGTCAAGAAATATTTAGAATTTATTATTTTTTCTACTCTCTCTTATATGGTCCATAGTATTCTCATATCTTCTAGTGCTACAAAATAGTTTGTTGCAAAGAATATTTCTCTCAAGTGCTCATTGACTATGTTAGAGCTCCCCAAAAAGATTACTTTATTCATTCTGAATTCAAATGAATCCACTTCCTTTTTAATCACACATTATACAAAGTGGGTGGTTTATCTTCCTTCTTTTCCAATCTTTGAAGGGGACTTCTTCATCATAGATTACTGCAAGGGAGAAGACAGCATAGTGGCCTATCCTTTTCTCTAATCTTTCAAACCTATTATTGATTGAAAAAGTTGATTGGTAACCTATCACGCAAGTAATAGGGATTCTAATAGTCTTACACCTTCTTTTAGTGATCACCTTTTGACTTCTGTAAATAGTGTTTATCTTTTTGGTGAACTTAATACATCCTCCCTTCCTTCTTCTGTCCATATTCCTCCCTCCATCACCTCTAATTAATTAGTTACAAAAAGAGATCAATTATTCAAACTTATGTAAAATTTTGGACAAGATGTTAATATATCTTCACTTAATCCCTTTCAAGGGGAGATAAACCTCTCTCTTTTTTAATGAATCCCTGAGGAGAAGTGGGATGAGGACAAAGAGAAAGAGGAAATGGAAACTGTGCTGAAGTTAGTCCCTCCTGTGTCTCAAAATTATTTGTATTTTTTCTTCAAGGTGAGAGCAGAGAATCCTCCTTCCCACCAGGACTGTGCTCATCATATGGAACTGGAGGGGTCACTAGCTCCATTTGGTGTTATCTACTAATTATAAAATCAATAGTAAAAAACATTCAGGGCATAAATTTCAGATAATTTAGAGAAAGGTTTCAACAGGAGAACCTGTACTTTCTTCAAATAAAGAGGATGGAGACCTTGAATTTTTTGTTTCCCACTGAAAGATTAATTCTTTTACTGGGAAGAACATGTATCCTTTCCCTCCAACAAGCCAGCTTCTAACTATATTGAACAGTTAAACTATCTTCTCTAAGATAGATTTGTGTGATTCTTATAATCTCCTGAGAATTTAACTGCCTTTAGAGCTAAATCTGTTAGTTGATCCATTTGGCCTTACAAATGCTCCTTCTTCATTCCAAAGCTTTCTAAATGAAATATTTTAAGATTTTTTTGATGTGTTTGTAGTAGTCTATCTGGATACCATTATGGTTCTCTCCAGCTCTGAGGAACATGTCAAACATGTTTTCTCTGTCCTCAAAATACTTAGGGACAATAATTTGATTGCTAAAGCCTTCAAATGTGGAATACCTTGGCTATGTTGCTTCAAGAGATGGCCTCATGATGGATTCTTCAAACGTTCAGCAAATCCTCAGTTGGCCACAGCCCAAAAACTTCAAAGCACTTCAATATTTCCTTTACTTAACCAATTTCTACTATTTTTTCATTAAAAATTACTCAATTTCTCTCTTTTCTCTTCTCAATATATATAGATACCTTTTAACTTCAATGAGGAATATCTTATTCAGTTTCAATTGATCAAAAACGCTTCCACCACTTCTCCTCTTATTACCCATTTCAATCCTTTTCTACCAGCCCCTTTAGAGAGCTATGCTTCTGATTTTTCCTTGGGTGGTGTACCAAGTTAGGTGGATGACTTAGGAAAGCATCCCATTCCTAGCCAAAGTAAACTATGAAATAGGTGACAAGGAACTCCTTGGCCTAGTTTGGGCATTCAAGAAATTGATAGGATTTCTTATTTCTCTTTCCAATCCTTTTTAGGTATTAACAGACTATTATTACCTTCAGTATTTTATTTCTTCTGAATTTCATACTTAATGTCACACCAATTGGGCTGAACCTATTTATGAATTCCACTTCTATATCACTTACCTCCCAGGAAGGCTGGCCACTTTTCCAAATGCCTTGTCACATTGTTACAACCTCTATCATGAGAGGGGGGTGTACTTCATCATCAAGAATCCTCAAAACTTTCATCAAGCTTGCAAGCAAGATGAAATTTGAGAGTCAAGATTCTTCTTATTCAAAGTTGATGTTGGGGTGAGTCTACATAGTAGCTATAAAATGTATATACAAGCTGGTATTATGACTGCAACACATTGTAAATTAATCATTTTAATAATAAAGGTCCTATTGTTCACATGGTAACCATTGTGATGAGTCTATTGAGGACCTTGGTTGCAACACTCTAATATCTTTTGACTATGAAGAATTATTACAATAATTAAGTTTTAATTATATCTAATATTCTAAGGACACTATTTGTTCATAACAGTCTTTTCATGTAAGAGGAGTAATAATAAGATAATAATAAAGGTTTTTTAGTGAGAAAAGTCCCTCTTTTATATCCTTTGCCCTTTGGTGACTTTGAAGGGCCAATAAGCTCTCCACACATCTTCAGAGTGAAACCTTTGACTATGAATGCTGAATTGTGGCTCTAAGAACACAAATTATCATTCTAGATCAATTGGGATCCTTAGGGGTATTTTATATACCAAAAACACCACAAATAACAAATCATGTTATAACTATAAATAAATAAATTTATTCATATTATAGAAAAAAAATTAAAATATAAATATAAAATTTCAACTATAATTTAAAATTGAAGCTAAATTGAAATTTGCAATTGTGAAAACACATTTTTACTAGATAAAATTAAGTAAGAAGAAATTTTCAACAAAAATAATAAAAATATCTTATAAATAAACTTATGAAAATCATTTCACCATTGGATTTCCCATAAAAAATAAGATGGGGTCACCTCTGGGTGAGATTTCTGCAACTCAACTCCAAATCAGCTTAAATTAAGTTTTTGGTATTTTCTGTAAAAAATTGAAACTCCTCAAAGCCTCATAATAATTCACATCAAATGTGGTGTAACTATCAATTTTTTTGTTGAAATTGAGGTGTGGTGTGTAGTTTAGAAGTTATGAGGAACTGAAGTATTTTCACTTGAAATGTCAAAATGTGTGTGTGTATTACATAAGTGAACTTCAATTTAAATTTGAGGTATCAATTATTACAGTTGTGTACTGTAAAAAATCAATCAAATTGAATATTTAAATTAAAAGTATAATACATAATGCGGGATTAAAAGAAAAATAAATTGGATTGTTTAATTCTTGGGGGAAAGGAATCCTGGCTCCAAGGGGGCCAGACTCCCCCAAATTATTTGCTGAAAGGTGTGGGATGTCACAATAATGCAACGTTTCATCAATTTTGGCCTGGAATTGAGTCACAGGCTCTGTGACTCAATTCATGATGATGAACTTTTGATACCAACCAGGGCAGTTTTCACTGTTTCCCAGAGGGTAAAACTACCCTCAAGTTGAGACAGTCTTGGAAAAAAAAGTTTGAACTGGCTTTGATGTCTCTTGCACACATTCTGACATGTTTTGAAGGCTTTAAACCAGGTATTACTATAGCAATGGCTGATTTAAGGGTCTAAAATGGTTAAAACCAGCCCTTTTTTGGTCCAAAACAGAGTTCATTGATGCTAGAATTGGCTTTTCTATTGTCATAGTGTTTCTCACGACTGGAAAGAGTAAGCTTAGCCCTTGCAGCAAGGAAATATGTGGCTATAAAAGACTTTCTTCTTTGACCCACTTTCCTCTTCATGTTAAAATCTTTTGCTTTTATAATTAGTTTAAACAATGTTAAACCAATCAATAAAAGATTACAACCACCCTTTTTTAAATCATTTTTAACCTTTTTACCATGTGAAAAATTACTATAATCATGTTTTCCAACTCTTATAGTTATTTTTACGCTTGAGACACCCCATAAGTGAATTAAAGCATCTTTCAGCCCTGTTACCTTTGTCACTTTGTTTCCAAATGTACTCTGGTCCCTTTTGGGCATTTTTCATCTTGAATAATCTTCTGAAAGACTTTTTTCTTCTATTCATTCCTTGAATTCCTTTGCTCAATTGATTCCAATTGAAATTTCTCTTGAAGAAATTCCTTTTGTAGCCTTAAATATTTCTTGTAAAGTATTTTTGGATACCTTTTTATTGTTGGTAAAACAATAAATCTTTATAATATTATTTTATTAAACTTACAAAGTTAAAAGAGATAAATTTGGCATGAATTCTCTTAATAATCTTAAATATTACTATTTTTAATCATATTGTACCTTATAAAAAGTTTTAGGACATGAAAAGGACTTAATGTTTTAATCAAAGCTTCATATCCACACCTTACATCAATATAGGGTGAAACACTTTTTCACAGGCCAAATGAGCACTAGTATGATGTCTCTCTGGTTTCTTAATTACAAAATTTAGCAATTTTGGTGGGGTATAAGACTTTAACATTAATTATTTTAAGTATTAAGACAATACTGGTTGGTACAGGTTTGGTACAGACCAGTATTGACCAAAAACCTTTCAATCCAGATATCCCAGTAAATTCTTTGATATTTCAAGAATCTAAGAGCACATAATTAAAGGGCTTGATGAGGTTTTCCATTTGATATGTTTCATTGTTACCCTTCTCAAAAAAACAAAAGCTATGAGGGTTTCAATTTTTTTTGTTGTAGTTTTTTAAATCAGTATGTGGCTTCAAAAGCTCGCAAGCCATTTATCTTCTACCATTTAAGAGATATCTGTATTCCAATAATTAATAGCTTTAGCGCTTGATGAGCTCTACCCTTTCCTATAAAACACAGTACAGCTGTATGAATATATGCCAAATATACAGGGGTTACTTTATATTTCTATTTTCAAAAAATTATGTATTTTGAGCAGTAAACCTTTGAACAAAAATTCCTCTGCCAAAGTTTGAGATAAATTAGTCTAAAGTATCCCAAACTAGAGCTCTCACTCAGATCCTTATTTTGTTGGACTTTTGTACAGTTTTGTAAAATCCCTCTTAGAATTTCTGGGGTTTCTTGGTGAAAAAAAGGTTGTATAATGGTATCTCCTGATTTAGGAGTCCTACAGAGGAATGGATGATACCATTGGATAGATCTCCCGGAGAGCCTTGAGAAAAATCTCATTTTGGTGGGGGTTGCATTAAATATGAATAAGCTAGATTGTCAGCCTGTGACTCAAAACCAGAGCACAAGCATGACAGCCAAATACCATAAATCAATGGTATAGCCAAGATACCACCAGAAGATGGAGCTGAGCCAAATAAGCTCAAAGGGTATCAAAAAAAAGAGGAAACTCACCCCTTGCCAAATATACAAGTTCCATCACTGTAGGACACATAATAACAAAGTTATTCCTGCTCAAAGTTGTTACTGAGCATAAACCTTAATTTTCACCTCTCATCTGAGATACAGAGTGAGAGGCTTAACCCCATTAAGTGGGTATTCAAAATTAAGCTCTAAGTCAGGGCTATCCAATGGTACCAGTAAAGCTGAGCTAGCACCAGTATTACAGAAGCTATGGCCAAATTCAGGCCAAAGAAGGGTGAATAAAATATTCACCTCTCATCTAACTTCTACAGTTTTGGTGTGAGATAACTAAAGTGTGGTCTTTTTGGAAATAGCACAATAAGGGATATCTGATGGTGTCATTAATTTCACCATATCTCATCTAGAACAAAAGGTATAAGGCAAACAAGCCTAATACAGCTTTTTTCCTAAAACACACATATGTACAAAATATTGCACATGGGATAGCTTTACCACATTTGACAATAACCATATAAAATGAGGTACAATTGTGTAAAACACATAGCCGGCTACACACTGAACCAGTTTTGAGGTGGATATCTCAAAAACTGACAAAGGTAAGGCTGTTTTAAGGTCGGAAACTGTAAGGTTTGTCTATGAAACTCTTGATAATAGTAACAATATCAAGAGTACTATGACTGTCCTCAGTAGAAAAATATAATATAATAAAATATTATAACCACAAATTTAAATATAATTATTAGAAATAATTATATATAAAAAAATAAATTTAATTATTATTATAATAATATAATAATAAAAAAAATAGAATAATTATAATAAATTATAATTATTCTATTATTGTTATAGTCACTGACAGTTATAACAATAAGAAGTGTAAAGCTCTTAATGAGACAATTACATGTGGAAAATAGAAATATTTAACCACTTATAAATAATATAATTATTATTTATAAAAGAATTAAAACACACACTGTGTAGAAATAATTCTTATAGAGAAAATTCTATATATATATAAAACTAATACTAGACAAAAAAAATATAGAATTTTTAGAGAAAACTTACTTATAAGATTTATTTAATATAATAAGTCAAACAACAACAGTTATAATATTAAATAATAATTATAAGTTAAAAACACGTCAAAAATCAATAAATTTAAAGATAAAACAACCTTTTATAATATAAATTATGATTAAAGAGTTTTTGAGAGGAATTTGTGGATTTTAAAAGATATTTAAGAAGATAATTTTATATAATAAAATATATTATTGGTGATTACAACAATAATCTGAATTCTATGACTTCAATTCTTTAATTTCAATAAATAAAGAATAAAAATAACTTAAGAATTACTTTTAATAATAAGATTTTATATTTAATAAAACTGTCAGCCTGTGACTCAAAACAGAGCACTAGCATGACATCCAACATACCATAAATAATGGTATGAAAAGTATTGAACAAACATAGTCAATACAGGTAATAATTAAGAGAAAACAATCCTCTTACATTAAACACCAACCTTATCCAAACAGAATAAGGAAACCTAGAGGAGAATAAACAAGTCAAAACCCTTATTTTCACCTCTCATCTAACTTATGCATATTTAAGTTATCCTATACCAAAATGGTATTTTTCTTAAAGCTCACATAGAGAGCTACACAATGATATCATCCATGTTGTTGTAACACCACTACAACTGGAGATACCATATAACCTCATTTTCAAAACCAAGTCCCCCTGAAAGTCAAAGAGGGCTTGTACAAAACTGGACAAAAGTATAACCAAATTGAAGATCTCAACAAGAGCTTTAATTTGAGACACCTTAGACCTCTGTATCTCTTAAACTGACTGAGGGATCTTGGTTCAAAGGTTTAATAACCAAAATACAGATATTCTGAAAATAAGAAAATAAACAAACCCCTGTATCTTTGGCATACACTCATACAACTGTACAGTGTAATATACCAAACTGTAGGGCTAATCAAGCCCTACAAAGCTGTATCACCAGAATACAGATATCTTCCAAATTGAAGAAGATATCTAGCATGGAAGTTTTTGAAGCCTCATACTGATGTACAAAATTACATCCAAAAACTTAAAACCCTTATAACTTTTGCTATTTGCAAGAAGGGTAAACATGAAGCATACCAAACTGAAGAGCTCATTAAGCCCTTCAATTCTATGCTCTTAGTTTCTTGATATCTCAAAAACTGACTGAGATATCTTGGTTGGAAGTATTTTGACCAATACTGGTCTGTACCAAACCTGTACCAACCAGTACAGCCTTGATACTTAAAATAATGGTTATTTAAAGCTTAAACCCGCCCAGAATGACTAATATTGATCATACAGACACCAGAACAACGTCAGCCAAGTGCTGACGTGGCAGGTGAAAAGTTTTTTCACCCTGTATTGATCCAGAATGATCATTTGTGGTTCCAAAACCACAATTCTGTCTATATTGACGTCAGAATTGAGGAGCCAGAACCACAGACTGACCACTGGAGTGAAAATTTTCACTCCTCTGACGTGTGAAGAGTTAATAACTCTTGACAGTCTTGGAAGATATAAAAAGGAGGGTTTTTCCCTTGAAAACCCATCATCTTATCTTACTTTACCAATATTCTTATGTGACAAGACTGTTATTCATCAGTAGTGTCCTTAGAATTATTAAAGATATAATTAGAATATAATTATTGTAGTGTTTCTTTACAGTCAAAGATATTAGAGCATTGCAACCCAGGTCCTCAATAGACTCATCACCACTGTTACCACGTAGCAGTAGGACCTGAAGACTTTATTTTTATTTATTTTGACGTGTCACAGTCATATTGCTAGCTTTTATTTACTATTTTTAAGCTACTACATAGACTCACCCTGACAAAAACTTTACCTGTTTAAATTTCTAATATGATTGGATTGATAATGATTGATGGACAAAAACAGTGATGAAAAGACTCTTTTTATGTCTTCATAGAAGCTTTCATGATTCATAATTGATGTAGAGGGCGTGCTCAGGTCAAAACTGAAAAACCATGCTTAAAAATAAAGTTCTTAACTTAAGGCAACTTATTTTTACTTCCAATTTAAAGTTACCAGTGTTATTCTTAACTCCAAGTAACTTTAATCCTCATTTAGTTTAACTATTTTAAGTTTTAATATAAAATAAGGTTATTTATATTAAAGTTCATCACATGAACAACTTAAAATTAGAGTTTCAAGCAAAAATCTCTTAAACTCAATTTTTAATTAATTTTTAAAGAAATCATAATTTTCTTTGAGTTTAATTAAAAGAGTAAATTTCCAGGCTAATTACCCAGGAAATTTATTTATAAAAGATACTTAAAATTTAATTTATATATTGATAATATCAAATTCTAAGTTGTGTGAAATTTTCAAGCAAATCCATTAAGAATTGGATTTTTAATGAATTTTTGAAGTTATAGCTATTTTTCCACGTAAAATAGCAAAACACACCAAACTTTAAGTTTTTATAAGGTTTTAATGCTTGAAACTTTAAAGTTTTAAGCTTATTTAAGGTTTTTAAGCTTAAATAAGCTCTGACAGTTCTTAAAACCTTGATTTCAAGCTTGCATATTGGGATTTACCCTTTGGCAGCTTGAAATTCCTGTCCAATTTGGGATAAAACCAGTTTAAACCTTAAGGTTGGATCAAAGTCTAATCTTAAAGTTTAAATAAGGTTGAAAATCCTCCAATAAAGGTGGACAACCTTAATTGAATCATTGCAGATCCAAAAAGTTGGGTACCCCAGCTCTATTTGGTCTTTTTCCTTTGTCCCACCTTTCTGCGTGGATTTTGCCCTTTTATTTATTTAAAGCCATACTATGGCCTTCAACCCTTTTAAATTGAGCTCACGCAGGATTTACATTCTGTATGGCAAATCCTGAGCCAATTCAGTAAATATACACCACACCTTAATTTTAACTAAAATTTTGGTAAGTTTGCATAAACCTTATGCAACTTTAAATTTAAGCTTAATTAAGCTTAAATTTAACAATTTTAAAAAAAATGTTAAAAAAGTTACATTGGTACTGTGAGATTCTTAAATCTTCCAATAACATAAAAAATAAGTGGTTTTGGGTATAACACCCTATGGGTGTACCCTAGGTTATTTTTGGTGTAGAATCCAAAAATTACATAATATTTATAACTTTGTTTATCCAAAAAAAAGCTATACTTACTTTTTATTAATTTTTATTTTAAATTCAACTAAAAAGTCTGTTTAAGACAAAATTAACTGTTTATAAAATCATTTGCGGCCTTATGGGTATGTCATACATACCTCACAGGCTCACATTCCCTACCACGAAAAAAAATTGTACCACAATTTTTCTTTTGTAGTGTACCCCCAAGTTATTTGGGGGGGGTATAATCCACTGTCCAACCTCTCTACTTATACTTCCAAGTATGTAAAGCACACAATTCAAACTTTTTACTGAGCAATTGGTCTTCTCTCATGTCTGAATCTTCTGAGAAACCTTTGGGAATCAGGTATTTTGTTTTCTACAATCCACTCATCTTCATGTTGTGGATTTTTATACCTGACCAAGTATTCTCTTTCATTTTTTCGCCTAAGTCTTCTTTCTTTCAAGACTTTCAGTACCTTTTTCTCCTCACTTAGGTCCAGTGGGGGTACTTCTAAGGGTGTTTCATTTCTTAAAGGAAATGATTCCTTGTCACTTGAAGTGTAATGCTTTACTAGACTGACAGGGAATGTTGGATGTTTATTTTCCAGTTCTCCTGACAGTTCTACTTGTAATGCATTTGTCCCATGAAGGGCTTTAATAATAAATGGTCCTGCAAAGGAATCTTTCAATTTCTTTGGACCTTTAATATTATTAAAGTTCAAGTTTGAAACTAGTATTAAGTCCCCTACTTTGAATTCTGGGGTCTTATGACTTTTATCCCATTTCTGCTTAGCATATTCAAATGCATCATTCATGCTTTGATTTGCATGGTGCCTCACTTTATCAAGCAACAACTTAAAGCTTGAAGCAGTTGGATGAATATCAACTAGATCTTTCTTCAAAGTATCAACTGGAAGTTTGGGGTTCCATCCTTTTTCCAACATTGCAGGGGTCTTGCCTGTGGAAGCATGGATGGAGGTCTTATAGGCTAATTCCAATGCTGGTATAAGAGTACACCAATCATGGGTAAAGCCGTCAGAATCTTTAAACTCCAGGCCATAAGCACAAAATCTTCCGATCATGTCCTCAAGGGTTTGAATCATTCTTTCTGCTAAGCCATCTGTTTGTGGATGGTATGCTGTTGAGAATGATAATTTTGTACCCAAAAGCTTATGTAAATTAGTCCATAAGGCTGATGTAAATTTTGGGTCTCTGTCACTAATGATGTTTTCAAAGAGACCAGTATGGGATATTACTCTATTCCATATCAAAAGAGCTGTATCCATAGCTGTGTCACCCTTATGGCATGGTAAAAAGATTGGTGTTTTGCTATATCTGTCTACAATAACAAGACATTCATTGTAACTCTTATCACCTCCAGGTGGTAATGCAGTTACCCAATCCATGTGAACCACTTCCCATGGGGTACTTGGTTCTTGGATATGGATCATCAGACCAAATCTTTTACCAGTAGCTTTATTGGCTTTCTGGCATCTATCACAACTATGACAGTACTCAATGACATCTTTTCTCCAAGATGGCCACCAGGCACATGTCTTAATTCTTTCCATTGTTCTGTCTTCAGACAGATGTCCAGAATAAATGTTATCATGGCATTCTAGTAGTATTGTGTTAATCAACATTCTACTACATAGGACCATGACACATGTGTGTTTAGATCTATGATATAGTATACCATCAAACAAATGGAATCTTCCATTATCATAAGATGTTTTCCAAATATCATCCAGAGAATTAGCCAATGCTGCATCTTTACAATCTTTGTCAAATAGAGCAGTAAGAATATGACAATTCTTATCTTGCTTGTAGCTTTCCCTAACTTCTTCAAAGAATTCTGTTCCAACATCTGTGATATTAATTCCTTCAATTGGAATTTGAGGTTCTGCACTTGTAGGAACATAGGCAGGATTATCAGGTGTATTTGGTAATGCCCATCTACTCAAGCCATCAGCATTCTTATGAATATTTCCGGCTTTATGTACTATGGTCATATTGCCTCTATACTCCTGTATAGCAATCTGCCATCTTAACATGTGTCTGTTTGGAGTTTTCATGTTAAGAAGTGATTTAACTGCATTACAATCAGTAATTACTTCAAACACACTACCATCAAGATAGTAATGAAGTTTTTCCAGAGCCCAAACAAGGCAAAGGCACTCCATTTGGCTAGCTCCATATCTGGCCTCAGTAGGTTTAATTTGTCTTGAAATGAAACAAATTGGACCTTCATAAGGCTTGTCATTGACAATTTGAACTTGATGAAGAGCAGCTCCTAAACCATCACCACATGCATCAATATAAATCTTGAAAGGAAGTTTCCAATCTGGCATCAATAATAATGGTGCATTGGTCAAGGCATACTTGATTTTATCATATGCTTGAATTCTCTCCTGTGTCATTTCAAAAACAGTTTGTTGATCACAAATTCTGTATAATGATCTGGCATGGATTGCAAAATCTTTAAGGTGTTGTCTGTAATAACTGGCAAACCCTAAGAAAGACATCATTTCTTTTTTGTTCTGGGGCATTTGTTTCAGTAAAACTGCAGCCACTTTGTTTTTATCAACACCAAGGCTTAGTCCTGAGACTACATGTCCTAGAGCTTTTAACTCATGAAACCCAAAATTACATTTTTTAAGAGAAATTTTCATGTTCACTTGTAGAATTTTCTTAAGTACTAATGAAAGTCTCTCTAAATGTAATTGCCAGGTTTCTGAACAAATGATAATGTCATCAATATAAATTATTAACCATCCCTCTGATAATTCATGTGGGAAGATAGTATTCATCATTCTTTGGTAATGAGAGGGTGCATTTTTAATACCAAAAGGCATCCTCAAATATTCATAAATACCACAATGAGCAATTATTCTCAATAATTTCCTAGCATGAGGTGTCAAAACATTCTGGTGAAAGCCTTTTAGAGCATCCATAGAAGTGATGAATCTTGCTTTGGATAATTGAGTCAAAGTCTCATGAATTCTAGGGATTGGATACCTGTCTGGAATAGTATAGGTATTCAGTGCTCTAAAATCACCAACCATCCTTGACTTATCATTATGCCAAGTAATGATTACTGGAGTTGTGACTTCAACTTCCTCATTGTGCCCAACTTTTCTAAGAACTCCCAGTTTCATTAGTTCATTAATATGATTTTCTAATGCTTCTCTAGCCCTAGGGCTAGCTGGGTAAGCTGGTCTCCTTAATAGTGGCGGAAAAGGCCTTTCCACATTAAGCATAATGTCCACCTCATGGCCTTTTATAGTCCCAAGTGGTTCATTATCAGAAGCAAAGGCTTCTCTATATTGAAATAAAACTTCAATAAGTTCTTCCTTCATTTCTGGTGTTAATTCAGGACTAATTTGTGCTTCACTTAGCTGATCTGACACAAATTTTTCTTTTTTAACATTCTTTACTTGTTGAATGACAGTAATTTCTTTTCTTTCTAGAGAAAAAGCAAATTTTTGCCTTTTATTTTCCCATATAGTGAAATACCTGTCCTTATGATTGTTAATATCAATACCATAGATATTGAGATAATCATTTCCAAGTATAAAGTGTTGTGAAGTACAATTGTTCATAACAACAAATTCAGCTTTCAATCTTATACTCCCTGCTGGATGAGGAAATATTATTGCTGCTTCAAATATACCTGAAGGGTGCATGTTCTGGCTAGCACTTCTGAATTTTACACCTTCAATTGGCATCAACTTGTGTTGCCAATTGGTATAAATTTTCTCAAGATAATCTTTTCCAACACAAGTGCAAAAAGCACCTGAGTCAAGATGTATCTTGGCTTCTGTGTTATTTATCACAATATTAGTGATACAAGATGACCCAGCTGTATAACCTTTACCTCTAGCAGGTTTGGTTTTTTGCATTTTGGCATCTTGCACATGTATGAGATCCATACATTCATCACTGTACTGTGGTAAGTGAGTATGTACCTCAGTGACCTCAAAATAAACATTAATATTTTCTATACCAACTTGCTCTGATGCTTCTTCTTCTTCTGAAGGCTCAGAATCACTTTCATGTAAAGATACATCAGTTTCTTTTGTTTCTTCCACTTTTTCAACATTTATCTCATTGACTCTTGTCTTTTTTGGACAAGTGTTTGCTAAATGAGATATACTTCCACATTTATGACATTTCAAAGGAGGTCTGTCATGTGGTTTATTTGGTTTTAAAATTGGTTTCCCACTAGTCTTGTTGTCTATTGGGGGTTTATACCAATTTCTTCCAATTTTTGTTCTAGTAGTGATATCCTCCATAGCATTGATATAATCTTCTGTAGAGCAAGGCTCAATACATCTGCTTCTTATAGCATGCTCAAGGTCACCACTACACTTCCTTAATATCCTTTTATGTACCATTGGTTCAGACATATCAGGATGAAGGGCAGTTAATCTGTCCTTCTGTTTAAGGAACCAAGTCATGGGCCTGTCCCTCTCAATATTAAAAATGGCTTCTTCAAAAGAGTTTTCCATTCTAAATCTCCAGGAATCATTTTCCCATTTGGAAATAACTTGTTCTTTCCACCAAGGCCAAGAATGTTTACCATGGTCTTGTCTCATTTTATAATACCATTTCTTTGCTGATTTGGTAAATAATGAGTGTAATCTGGCACTTATGTATTCATCTGGTATGTTAAAGTCTTCTTTAAACATATCAATTGTTTTCATAAATTCCATATGATTATATTCTCCTTCACCACTGAAGGTTGGCCATTCCTCTAATCTTCGAATGTCCTTATAATTGCAAGCAGTTTCCACATCATGACTTGAAATTGTATGATGTAAATCATTATTCAAGTTAAGGACATTTCTGTCAAGAATTGGTGTGGATTGCCTTGGAAATGCATTTTTTAGTGATATATTATTAATACTTGACTGCATGTCTTCTTTCAATTCAAGTCTTGCTTTATCACTTTTTTCCAATTGTTCTTGAAAAAGAGCTGCATTGTGACCAGTTGAATTTTCCAAGTTTTGTACTTGTATTTTCAATTCTTTTAGCTGTCCAGTTATAAAAGAAATTGAATGTTCATCTGGTTGATTGAGTAAGGTAACTTTAAGCTCAAGTCTCTCACAAATTTGCGTCAAAGACAAAATCTTTGCCTTATTAACATTTTCAAGGCCAATTATGGTCTTTTGTTGGTCTTTTACTTGTAGTATCTCATTACCCAACTTTTGTTGGACATGATCAAATGCTTTAAATTTTGCCATAATTTCTTTATTACAAGATTCAAAGTAAGTCACAAGTTTTACAAGATCTACTTCTTTGGAAAGGATTGGTTCAATCTTTCCTCCTCCTTGTTTTTGAATTCCATCAAAGTTCTTGCCATATTGAACACATTGTCCATGGATGTCTTTTCCTTCTTTGGGATTCTGTGATTCTGAGGGTAAGGTTTGTTCCACTTGGGCTTTGCCTTTCCCTTTGCCTTTTGCTTGCCCTTCTGATTGGTCTTTGGGGCTTGCTTGGGCTTGTTTGGCACTTGTTGAGGCAGATTTTTGCTGGTGGATGCTTGAGGAGCTTCCACTGGGCTGTTGTCCTTTCCTTGAGCCAATTTCTTCTTCTGATCCTCTGACAACATGCTTTGGTTTTTCAACCAAGCTTTGATCTGTTGGACTTGTCCTTTGACAGACATTGGTGTCCAACCCAGCAGAAGATCTTCTGTCTTTTCTGGCCCCATGAACTTCTTCACTTGAAGATAAGAGTTCATGGTGCCTATCCAAAGACTTGGAAGGAGTTCCCACTCTTGTTGTTTTGATGCCAGGAACCAGTTTTTCCATTGGGATTGATAAATTTCCACAGCTGCCTGTTGGAAATGGTTCAGGTCTAACAGCAATAGCAGTTATGTCAGCTTCTGGACTCTCAATAAGAGGTTCAAAGGTGCTGGCTAACCTTTGGGAACTGGTGGAAGTTCTGGCATCCTCCATTTGTGCCTCTCCTCTGGGAGGACATTCTTGCCTTTTGGATTTGTGGCTGGAATGTCCTGGTCCAGATCCATTTGATTGGATGGAGTAGTTACTTCCACTTCTAGTAGGAGTCATTTCACGTCAATTTTAATAAAAAATAGAGTAAAATTGAATTGAATTCACCTGCAGGACCTTTAAAGGGCTCTTTGGTTATTAAACCCCTTGGTGCTGGACTGGTTTGAATTTCAATACTGGACTCTGAGGCTTCAGAGTCTGAAGAATTTTCTCTGATGGAAGACACTAGAGAAAATTAAAAATATAAGTTATTTTATCAAATAATGAAAATAACTTATAAACTCAACTTATTAAATAAAGTTGTTTTAATGTAATTTTGTGGCAAATTACGTCAAAAATAAAGAAAAATGTCTAAGATAAAAGAAAAAATGTTTTTAGTAAAGATTTTTATTTTTAATAAATTTTTTTATTTGATTTATTAGTTTCTTTAAAGTAATAATAATTATGCAATTAACAAGTTAATTAATCAAAATTGTATTATTATTCACTTTATACTAGAATAACTCAAAGAATAAATTTCAAGTCTGTGATGTGAAAAAGCCACTAGTTAGACAAAAGAAATTTATTCCAAGTCACTCAATAGTATATTGTTTCAAACAATATTCTTAAGAAAAAAAATAACTTTATTAATATTATAAAGATTGTTTATAAGGGATAAGTCCTAAAAAAGCCAATATTTAGACAAACATGGCAATCTTACGTCAAAAATAGTAAAATAAGGTCTAGAATATGATTTATGTCCCAAAAATTGGTTTAAAATCACGGCCAGGCCGCCAAATGTAAGGTTTGTCTATGAAACTCTTGATAATAGTAACAATATCAAGAGTACTATGACTGTCCTCAGTAGAAAAATATAATATAATAAAATATTATAACCACAAATTTAAATATAATTATTAGAAATAATTATATATATAAAAATAAATTTAATTATTATTATAATAATATAATAATAATAAAAAATAGAATAATTATAATAAATTATAATTATTCTATTATTGTTATAGTCACTGACAGTTATAACAATAAGAAGTGTAAAGCTCTTAATGAGACAATTACACGTGGAAAATATAAATATTTAACCACTTATAAATAATATAAATATTATTTATAAAAGAATTAAAACACACACTGTGTAGAAATAATTCATATAGAGAAAAATCTATATATATAAAAAACTAATACTAGACAAAAAAAATATAGAATTTTTAGAGAAAACTTACTTATAAGATTTATTTAATATAATAAGTCAAACAACAACAGTTATAATATTAAATAATAATTATAAGTTAAAAACACGTCAAAAATCAATAAATTTAAAGATAAAACAACCTTTTATAATATAAATCATGATTAAAGAGTTTTTGAGAGGAATTTGTGGATTTTAAAAGATATTTAAGAAGATAATTTTATATAATAAAATATATTATTGGTGATTACAACAATAATCTGAATTCTATGACTTCAATTCTTTAATTTCAATAAATAAAGAATAAAAATAACTTAAGAATTACTTTTAATAATAAGATTTTATATTTAATAAAACTTTACCTGTTTAAATTTCTAATATGATTGGATTGATAATGATTGATGGACAAAAACAGTGATGAAAAGACTCTTTTTATGTCTTCAGAGAAGCTTTCATGATTCATAATGGATGTAGAGGGCGTGCTCAGGTCAAAACTGAAAAACCATGCTTAAAAATAAAGTTCTTAACTTGAGGCAACTTATTTTTACTTCCAATTTAAAGTTACCAGTGTTATTCTTAACTCCAAGTAGCTTTAATCCTCATTTAGTTTAACTATTTTAAGTTTTAATATAAAATAAGGTTATTTATATTAAAGTTCATCACATGAACAACTTAAAATTAGAGTTTCAAGCAAAAATCTCTTAAACTCAATTTTTAATTAATTTTTAAAGAAATCATAATTTTCTTTGAGTTTAATTAAAAGAGTAAATTTCCAGGCTAATTACCCAGGAAATTTATTTATAAAAGATACTTAAAATTTAATTTATATATTGATGATATCAAATTCTAAGTTGTGTGAAATTTTCAAGCAAATCCATTAAGAATTGGATTTTTAATGAATTTTTGAAGTTATTGCTATTTTTCCACGTAAAATAGCAAAACACACCAAACTTTAAGTTTTGATAAGGTTTTAATGCTTGAAACTTTAAAGTTTTAAGCTTATTAAAGGTTTTTAAGCTTAAATAAGCTCTGACAGTTCTTAAAACCTTGATTTCAAGCCTGCATATTGGGATTTACCCTTTGGCAGCTTGAAATTCCTGTCCAATTTGGGATAAAACCAGTTTAAACCTTAAGGTTGGATCAAAGTCTAATCTTAAAGTTTAAATAAGGTTGAAAATCCTCCAATACAGGTGGAAAACCTTAATTGAATCATTGCAGATCCAAAAAGTTGGGTACCCCAGCTCTATTTGGTCTTTTTCCTTTGTCCCACCTTTCTGCGTGGATTTTGCCCTTTTATTTATTTAAAGCCATACTATGGCCTTAAACCCTTTTAAATTGAGCTCACGCAGGATTTACATTCTGTTGGGCAAATCCTTAGCCAATTCAGTAAATATACACCACACCTTAATTTTAACTAAAATTTTGGTAAGTTTGCATAAACCTTATGCAACTTTAAATTTAAGCTTAATTAAGCTTAAATTTAACAATTTTAAAAAAATGTTAAAAAAGTTACATTGGTACTGTGAGATTCTTAAATCTTCCAATAACATAAAAAATAAGTGGTTTTGGGTATAACACCCTATGGGTGTACCCTAGGTTATTTTTGGTGTAGAATCCAAAAATGACATAATCCTTATAACTTTGTTTATCCAAAAAAAAGTTACACTTATTTTTTATTATTTTTTATTTTAAATTCAACTAAAAAGTCTGTTTAAGACAAAATTAACTGTTTATAAAATCATTTGTGGCCTTATGGGTATGTCATACATACCTCACAGGCTCACAGAAACTCACAGTTTGGCCAATAAAGCCTTACCATGGAATAATTTCCCATAACCATGATTATCAGGTGTCAAACTGACAAAGAAGCTTGTTTTTACTTCAATACCTCATAGTTCATTCAATACTGGGGTCCCATAAAGGTTCTGTACAGCATTCTACATGTCATACACGTCAGAATCAAGCTGTGCGGTCCCCAGATGAAAGGTTTCACCCTGTATTGGTGAGAACTTCCCAGATGTGGCTTCAAAATAACATCTGAGACCAATACAGGCTATACAGGCCTGTCCTTGAGAGTGAAAAATATTCACTTCCTCTATGTGAAAAGTTCTAGCAGCCTTTTCACCCCATTTCACAATAAAAGGAGGCCTTTTCACTGCAAGAAAAGGAATCCCCATCCTGCTCTTGAATTCCTAAATAGTATAACTGTCAAAAATAGTTATAATGTTGAAAATACTAAGGTCATACTATAAATCTTAGTATTGTAGTATTTATTATTCTAACCCAACAGATAAAGCTGCACCCAGGGCTTTCAATAGCCCTCACCACCACTAATTCTCATTAGGAAAGCCCTTTTATCTTTAATTGAAACATTGTTAATACTTTCTATCCGTTTCACAGTCATAGCTAAAGCTGTAAATAGCCTTATTACCTCTTTATCATGGACTCACCCTGACATTTTGGCGGCTTTGACATGTTTTTTAACCTTCTTTGGACCTTTCAGGTGTGTTTTTTACTTATTTTCTTATATTCTGACATAATGTTTTCTCTTTTTAGGCGTAATTTCTTGAAAATATATATAAAAAATATCTTATATATTTCTTGGTATATGTTATATACCAACCTTTATCTTTTATAATCAAATAGTGACATGGTTGATTATAATTTAATCACCACAACAACCCTTATTTTTGGCGTATTTTACATATAAAAACACTTTAAGCCATTAATAAAGTACTTTTTCCATTAAATAAGGACACCTCTTACTGTAAAACCAACAGTTGAGGCGTGGCTGGGTGTATTGTTGTTTCAATTACCCTCTTAAATACCACTTTTTATCAGATTATACTTGCTAATTAAAAGTGAATCTGTGGGATACTGGCATACAAACAGTGTAACAGATATCTGTAAGCTGTATTTCTGATGTGAAATTGTTAATTCAAATACACTGTCATTATACAAGGGCATATTGTAGTAACATACAAGCGCAGAGGCCATTCTTAGACATGAAAACAGAATTTTAAGAAGTCTTAACTGAAATTAAGCCCTCTTTTCCTGTTTGATTCAGTGGAAGAAAACTACATACCACTAGAGACCCAGTCACAGGCCAACACACCAGTGACACCCTCAGGACCAAAGGGCAGAAAGGGCAAGGGCAAGAGGCACAGGGAAGGCCTGATTACAGAAAAAATGTGGACACCCATTGCCACTCAGAGGAATAGAGAACCACGAAACTCTGCTTCAATACAAGCTAAACCAGCCTTATTTTTGTACAGGGAAGATTACTATAATTAACCCAGTTGTAACCTCTAAAGGTAAATTTCCAAAATCAGCACACAACAAATTTGTAAAAGGCACAGTCAAAGGTAAATAACCTAAGAACATAAAGTTTTTGACTTCCTGAAAGCACTTATATGTCACCTGTACACCTCGCAAACCTTGGCTTCCAAAGGAACCAACCAGAGGCCAGAGGAGCCTTGTGCAGAACCAGAAGACGTGGAAGAGTACACCTTGGACAAAGTGGTGAATTGCAAGACACTGAGGGAAATCATACCAACCCTGCCATTCAATTTCCAATTCAACAGGAACCTCAAACCAGAGGACTGGAAAGACATGGATCAAGTTCTTCAGCTCCACCAACTCCTCAAAGATTTATTTCAATGGAGCATGGACAACAAGAGGTTCAACCTGGCATCCCACTGGGTAGAACTTGGAGCAAGTGTCCAGAAAATCTTTCTCAAAGAGATAGACTTCAGAGACATTGTGGTAATCAACAAAGGTTGGAATCCTACCAGGCAGTTCAGACTCCTGGAGGTGAGGGCAAACAGGATAAGAGATAATCAAGCCACTATCCAAGCTATAGAAGAACAGCTGACCCAGACAGGGCATACTCAGATTCCTTAAGGCTCACAAGGAGCAGGCCAAATCAGCTCTCCAGTGGCTTCACAACATTCAGAAACCAACAGATCAGTGGCCAAGAGTCACCATTCTTCACAATCCCAGGAAGTTTCCAGGAGATGACAAGGATACAAGGGCAAAAACAAGACCACTTTCAGCCAGAGGAAGAGAGAGTCAGACCCAATGATCCAGAAGCTGTTGAAATTGGTGAAAGAAGTGCACAAGAACTAGAGGTAGTTGTAAATAGCTTTGGAATCAGTAGTCCCATTAATAGAAATATTACCCCCACTCAGATTGATCATAATGTTTTCACACCTGAGAGTAGCCTAAACAGTGATTCACTGTGCTTACAAATGTCCCAATATGCTGAGTAAAATCAAAAGCAGTTTGCAGAATGTGAAGCCAGCCATGAGAGGATGAAAATATTGACAGCCTTCATGGAAAAAATTTTTAAAGACCTTCAAGAAGAACATACTCAATTGAACAAAGCCTCTGAAAAAACCAGCAAAAGAATGAATCTAGTCTTTGAAGAACAACACCACAGCAAAAGGGACAGGGATTGTATGGATCAAGACCTAAATAAACTGCTTAATTTCTACCATAACATGAAGCCCCAATCATAAGGCCATGTTATGGATAATTCATATCATCAAGATGACACCAAACCAGATGCCATGTTGATGAATAAGGCAAGATCTCCATCACAATACCAGGATGGAGATAATATGTCTTATTCAGAAAAGGAAGCCTTGAAACAGCTGCCTGAGGCGTCCAGCTGGCCCAAATTCTCTGGAACTGGAGAATATGATCATATGGAGCTCATAGATTATATTGATGGACTCTTCATTGATGTATCAAGCATACCAGAATACCGGATTACTGCTAAACTTAATACAGAATTTGAATGAAACACTAGTATATGGTACACAGAAATGAAAGAAATCTATGGCAGAAGAGACTGGCTATGATGGAAGAGTCAAATCATCCAAAAGTACAGCAATGGTACTTGGATATGGCAAAAGACCATGTAATTTGAAAATTACAAATACTCTGTGGAAAAATATTCATATGAATGGTGTCTCAGACAGTCTAAAAGACTTAAAGCCATTAATCCTCAAATGAACATTCAGATGAGGAAGCATAAACTCCTGACACAAATGCCAGGAGAACTATAGAATGCAGTGAAATACAGATGCAACCACAATTGCACTCTAAATGAAATTTCAAATACCTTACAAGATGTAGGGAAAAGAACTAATATAGAGAAATACACCCCATATAAAAGCAGTAGTTTCAAAGAGAAACAACCTTTCAGGGTGTAGTTTAAAGACAAACCCAGAGAAGGGGTGGCAGAAGTGGAAAAGAAGAAAAAATCTTGTCACAACTCTGGCTCAACAGACCACTATGCCAACAACTTTCCAAAGGAAAAGAAAAAAGTCTATGCCATTGAGAAAGTCCCAGAGGAGGAATCCCCCACAGAGGATTCTGACTCAGACTCTATGTGTGACGCCATCAGAGAACAATCCGATGATGACCAAGACCCACAAGAAGAATTGCTAGTCGAATACCAAGAGTAAACCCCACTAGAAGTCCAAGAGATAAGATTGGATGCAGGAACTCCACAAGATACTTCCAACAAAAACTTGTGTAAACACACACAACATGCACAAACATTCCTGGTTACACCAACCAGGGCAATGGCAAACATAGATGAAACAGCCACAAAAATGACTGTTTGTATTGACAATGCTCAACATCCATTGATCATTGACAGTGGAGCACACTGCTACATAGTGGCCACAAACTATCTGGACAACCATTTCCCAAACTGGGAAAACAAGCTCTTGCCCACCAAAGCAAAGAACTTCAAGAGTGCATCAGGGAATATGGCTTCCATTGGGACAATTATCAAAGAGATAATTATACCCCATAGGAAGGGTAACATCAGACTCAAACCAGAGTTTGTCGTGCTTGATGATGCCCACATCCAAGGTTTTTTGTTGGGAACAGATTACCAGAGGATGTATGGCATAGATATTTACAATAGTAAAAGCAGGCACATTACCATTGGTACCAACAAGGAAAAGAAATTTTCACTTGTTATATACCAAATATCTGCCCAAGATCCTATTAAAGAACTACTGAATGAATTCAGAGAGGAACAGTTTAGCACTACCCTCACCAGTAAACAGAAACTAAGTTTACTAAAAATGCCGAGAAAGAATAGAACAGCATTTGCCATTGGTGAATACCCATCAGGCAAGATTAGAGGCCATGATTTAGAACTATATATGGATGTGGAAAGGCCTTATCCACCCATGCTCAGGAGACCTCCTTACCCAGCAATTCTGGAGACCAGGAAGGAAATTGAAAAACATATCAATGAACTCCTGGACATGTATTTCATCAGAAAGATTGGACATAATGAAATAGTGGAAATTACCACTCCTGTCTTGATCAGCTGGAATGATGGCAAGTCTAGGCTGTTTGGAGATTTCAGAGCTCTGAATAACTACACCAAAGCTGACAGGTACCCTATATCCAGGATACCTTATGCCTTAGACAAACTGGCAAAAGCCAGATAAATAACCAAAATGGACTGTATGAAAGGCTTCCACCAGAATGGAGTTAAACCAAATTCCATGAAATGACTTAGAATCATATGTCATATGGGCATATATGAGTACACCAGGATGCCATTTGGAATGAAGAATTCACCAGCCCACTTCCAAAGGATGATGGAAACCATATTTCAAGAAAAAATATTGGAAGGCTAGATGGTAGTATATATTGATTACATCATTATATACTCAGAGACATTGGAAGACCATGTGAAATACGTAGACAGAGTGCTAAGTAAATGCATACCCATAAATATGAAAATTTCACCTAAAAAGTGCAATTTTGGCCAACAAGGGCTACTAGCTCTAGTACACAAAATTTCACTTAAAAAGTGTAATTTTGGCCAACAAGAACTACTGGCACTGGGACACAAAGTCTCAGGTCTTAGTCTGTCCATAGAGAAGAATAAAGTAGCAGCAGTACTGCAAAAGCCAGTACCAAGAACAATGAAAGAAATGCAATCTTTCCTTGGGTTTGCTAGCTACTATAGAAGCCACATCAAACATTTTTCCCACATAACTAGTAGTTTATACAATCTATGTTCAAAAGATGTAGTTTTTGAAATTACCAAGGAAAGAAGGGATGCATTTGAGGGGATCAAATATGAACTCGCAAATGCACCTGTGCTCATCTTTCCTGACTTTGAACTAACATTCAGGATATAAATAGATGCAGGATTTAGCCAAGGCTTAGGACCAGCCCTTCACCAGAGACAAATTGTGGATGGTGAACCAAGAGAGGGAGTAATATGTTACATCTCTAGGCAGCTGAAAGATTCAGAAGCCAGGTATGGGGCCACCCAGACAGAATGTCTATGCTGAGTCTGGGCTCTAGAGAAGCTCCATTATTATTCAGAGGGTGCAGTCTTTGAAGTTTACACAGCCTGCACAGCCTTGAAGTCTTTACTGAACATGAAGACTACCAATAGACACTTTCTGAGGTGGCAAATAGCCATCCAAGAGTATAGAGGGAATATTACCATCATATACAAAGAGGGTAAAAGTCATACCAATGTAGATGGCCTCAGCAGATGGCCACTGGATAATTTCAAAAGCAACCCAGCTTATGACCCTGAAGTAGCAGCTGAAGGTCCCATCCATTTCATGGAAATAGACAGGAAGAAAAACTTCAGATTTTCCAAGTGGGAACCAGAAAGTGGTACCCCAGACAGTGGAAACAATAGCTCAGAAGGAACAGAAACTCCCATATTGGGAATATGTTCCTCAGAGCTGCACACTGAATTATTCAATGCAGTGATGAAGACATATGCCAAACACAAACATTGTGGCATATTGTTACAACTCCTTCAACAAAAATACAGGAGCCCAGAACTGGAATCCCAGTCAGAGGAACCCTGGTTGAGGGACTATAAGGACAATAAATTTTTCCTTATAGATGGCTTGCTCTACCATAGAGGGAAGCACACTAGTGCACTCACAATAATAGAAAGAGACCATATATCTTTGATCCTACAGGAATGCCATGATTGCCCCTAAGTGGGACACATGAGTGAAGATAGGACCAAAGAGAGGGTAGAAAGCACTGCTTGGTGGCCCATATGGGAACAAGAGTTGAGTGAACACATCAACACTTTTGAAAGATGTCAAAAGGCAAACAGAAAACATGGGAAGAAGTATGGGTTACTTCAACACATAGAAGAACCCAAACACCCATGGGAAACCATCAACATGGACTGGGTTACAGGACTTGTCCCAGGAGGCAAAGAAAAATGAAATTCCTGCTTAATCATAGTGGATAGGTTCAGCAAGAGTATGAGGTGCCTACCATGTCACAAGGAGGACGCAGCCATGGATACTGATCTTTTATTCTGGAACAACATCATATCCACTTGTGGAGTCCCTAAGATCATCATCAGTGATAGGGACTCCAAGTTCACATCTGAATTTTGGACCAACATCTATGACATGCCAGGTACTAAACTTGGTTTTCTACAGCTTACCATCCACAAACAGATGGATTAGCTCAAAGCATTATCCATACAATGGAGGACATCCTTAGAAGATTCTGTGCCTATGACATGGAATATAAGGACCATGAAGGTTACACCCATGACTTGGTTACCCTTCTACCAGCAGTCCACCTGGCTTATAACACAAGTCAGCACTCTACCACAGGAAAAACACCTGCACTGATAGAGAAAGGGTTGAATCCCCTATTTTCTGTGGATCACCTTAAGAAACATCTTCTGACCATCCACCCTACAGCCAAAAATTTCCATGAAATGTGGAAGAGAGCTTGTGAAACAGCTTCCAAATGCATAGCTGAGGAAAAAGAATATAATAAGCAGAGGTGGAACAAATCACACATGGAACCCACTTTAAAGAAGGGGACCAAGTGTTAGTATCTACACTTAACTTTAATAATCTCAAAGGACCCAAAAAAATGAGAGACTCATTTGTAGGGCCCTTCACTATCATTGAATTGATAGGAAAAAATGCAGTGGAAGTAAAACTCACAGAGGAATTTTCCAGGAAACACCCAGTCTTTCCAGTGAGTTTAGTCAAGCCATATTTCCAGACAGAGGAAAATAACTCCCCTCCAGGAAGAGGAACCCCACATCACCAGAAATAAAGGAAGTGGAGGATTCCCCTGGACCAGTGAAGAAAATTATCAAGGCCAGGAAGATCAGACTTAATGGTAAGGATCAGAGACAGTACTTGGTCAGATTCAAGAATCAGACAGCTGATAAGGACAAGTGGTTGGCAGAAGATGCCATACCAGATGGCAACCTTCATTGAGAGACATTCAGAGCCTTCAGGAGCACTGAACAGTCACATAAATGATGAGCCTTTTTTTAGAGGGAGGGTATGTCAGCCTGTGACTCAAAACAAGAGCACAAGCATGACAGCCAAATACCATAAATAAATGGTATAGCCAAGATACCACCAAAACATTGAGCTGAGCCAAATCAGCTCAAAAGGTATCAAATGAAAGAGGAAACTAACCACTTTCCAAATATATAAGTCCCATTACCATAGGACAAAGAATAAGAAAGTTATTCCTGCTCAACATTGTTGCTGAGCATAAACCTTAATTTTCATCTCCCATCTGAAACACAAAGTAAGAGGCTTAACCCCATCAAATGGGTATTCAAAGTGAAGCTCTAAGTCCGGGCTATCCAATGGTACCAGCCAAACTGAGCTAGCACCAGTATTACAGAAGCTATGGCCAAATTCAGGCCAAAGAAGGGTGAATAAAATATTCACCTCTCATCTAACTTCTACAGTTTTGGTGTGAGATAACTAAAGTGGGGTCTTTTTGGAAAGAGCACAGTAGGGCTATCTGATGGTGCCATTTATTTCTGCATATCTCATCTAGAACAAAAGCTTCAAGGCAAACAAGCCTAATAAAGCTTTTTGCCTAAAACACGCATATGTACAAAAATATTGTACATGTGATAACTTTGCCACACTTATTGATAACAATATGGAATGAGGTACCATTGTGTAGAGCACATACAGGGCTACACTGTGAACCAATTTTGAGGTTGATATCTCAAAAACTGACAAAGCTATGGCTGTTTTAACAACACAATCCCACAGTTTGGCCAATACAGCCTTACCATGGGATAATTTCCCATAACCATTATTATGAGGTGTCAAAATGACAAAAAGCATGTTTTTACTTCCATACCTCATAGTTCATTCAATATTGGGGTCCCATACAGGTTCTGTACAGCATTCTATGCATCGTACACGTCAGACTCAAGCTGTGTGGTCCCCAGATGAAAACTTTCACCATGTAGTGGTGAAAGCTTCCCAGATGTGGTTTCAAAACCACATACGAGCCCAACACAGGCTATACAGGCCTTCTTAAAACCAAAGGCCTGTCCTTGAGAGTGAAAAATCTTCACTTCCTCTACATGAAAAGGTCTAGCAGCCTTTTCACCCTATTTCAGGATAAAAGGAGTCCTTTTCACTTCCAGAAAAGGAATCCCCATCCTGCTCTTGAATTCCTACATAGTACAGGTTTCAAAAACAGCTATAATGTTGGAAAATAATCAGGTTATACTATAAATCTTAGCATTGTAGTCTTTCTTATTGTAACCCAACAGGTAAACCTGCACCCAGGGCTTTCAATAGCGCTCACCACCACTAATTCTCATTATTAAAGCCCTTTTATCTGTAATTAAAACATTCTTAATACTTTTTATCTGTTTCAAAGTCATAGTTAAAGTTGTAAATAGCCTTATTACCTCTTTATCATAGACTCATCCTGACATAGATTAGGGTTTAAAATACGTTCTTATGCTTATCTTGGTCTTATCTTTGTCTTTTCTTATCCTATTTGGGTAACATTGGTATATTTATATTTGAGGAGTTTTCCTCTTTATATTTAATTTTATTGGATATATTTGTCTAATAGTATTCATACCACTCTTTATGGTATGCTAGATGTCATGCTGATGATCTGTTTGGAGTCACAAGCTGACATACCCTCCCTCAAAAGGAGGCTCATCATTGATGAGACTCTTCTTTCCTCCTAGAGACTCTGAATTTTCCAAGGTTAATTTTTCCATCTGTGATTTCTTTCTCAAATAGCCTTTTATCTTAATCTGCTGGTTGATTCTTAAAACTAAACAGGTATTGTCTGTTGTCTTTCCCATTGATTATCATTTTCATGCCATTGATGATTTTCTTCACTGGTCCAGGTGAGTCATCTTCTTCAACCATTTTCTCATGGGTGACTATTTCTTTCCTGTTGGGAAGTTCTTCATTGTAAGGTTTGACTATGAAACAATAAGTAAAAATTACTAATATTTTACTTATTGTACTATGAATGTCCTTATAAATAAACTAAATAAAATAAAAAATAATTATAATAATAGAGAATTATTATAATTATGGTGCAAAATAATTATATTATTAATAAATATAATAATATAATTTATATTATAAAAAAAATATATATAAAATAAATATATTGATATAAAATAATTAATATATTTAAAATCACTTTATTATTGTTACCAACAAATAATAAAGGCTTGAAAAATTGTTTTTTATTAATAAAAAACAATCAATAACAATAATATTACCGATATTAAAGCTATAAATTAATATAAATACTATTTATATCAATTATAGAATTATTAAAAGTAATAATGGAGAAAAATTATTATAATAAGAGAAATATCCTACTTTTAATACTTAATATAATATTTTTGAATAATTTTATGCCTAGAAATGAAAATAAAACATATTTAAATTGGAGTTAGAATAAAAGTTGAGAGAAATTACAAATTTTCTTGGTTTTACGTGGAATTGAGGTTATTGAGAGAAATTTAAACAAAACAATTAAATAATTGCAATAATCATGTCAAAGATGAACATTATTATAAGATTATCTTTGGTCTTTAATAATATAAAAGTTGTATATATAAAGAATAAATAATTTACCTTTTTATTTAATGATATAATGTTTTGTAAGCGTCTGAGGGGAAAACAGAGTAAAAGGAGCTCTATTTATAGTAAATACCTCCCTTCAGAGTCCAACAGGCTTCTAGTAGACGTGCACTGATCATATCCACTGGAATTGATCAATATTCTAAGGCTTGGTGATGATTACATCATGATCAAACCATCTTATCTCATTATTACCCCACTATTTAGAGTCATCACTATAACTCTAAGTTTGATGACGTCAAGGCTTGGCAGAACCCCAAAATTTGTGTATTTTATTAGTTTTAATCATAAACTAACAGTATTCACCAACTGTATCACTCATATGACTGTTAAGCTTAATTTAAGGTTACAGTGAGTGATCATAAATGATCAAATTAAGCTCAAACTTTGATCCTTAATAACTTTTAAATTTTACACGCTACAAAAATTTAGAGAGTGAATTCTGATAGCTTGGCATAACCTTATTATTCTTCCAAGAGCATTTTATTAAATCATCAAAATTCTATTTTTGATGATTTTGCTTGTAACTCATCTTTTCTGATGAAATTTAATATTTTAAACTTCAAACCATGATTTCAAGGGGTTATACCTTGAATATTAAAATAAGAAATACATCATTCTTCACGAATGAACTAGTAGAATCCAACTGTCTACTTCTTTTAAGTTTGACCACTTTCACAACAAAGTGGTCAACAGCTCTATTGATTTTAATCAAAAATCCTTTACAGGTTTTAACCTTGTTTATAGCTTGTGAAATAAACTTCATTTCTGTATTCCTGCAGTAATTACGTGATGACTTTATTTTTGGTTAATCACTCTATCATGCATATTTCAAAAGATATTAGCTAAAATCCTTGAATATATGTGTTGACCAAAAAAGTGCATATATTCAGCTTAACTCCTTAATTATTGACTTTGGAGATTAGCTTCTTAATTGTTTTATATTTGGAACTTAATGGACAATCCAAGGGTACCATTTATTTTACATATTGCTTCATTGGTATTTGAAATAATTAAGGATTTGTGTTTTTTATAAGGTATTATTACTTATAACTCATTAAATATTGACTTTACAGATATGCCATAAAAATGGTATATGTGTATTTTACCATGGGGAATCCAATGGTATAATTTATTTCACATGTTTATTCATTGGTCTTTAAGTTAAACCAAGTTTTATGCTAATTTATGCCATTTTTGTAGTTTTAAGGTAATTATTTTTAATGTATAATTATTTTAAATATTTCTTGTGACCTTTTTTGGGTATGTTGTCATATCTCAAAGGTTCAAATTCATCATCTTTTTGACCAGGCTGACTGGGAAGACTGGGTGTTCCCTAGAGAACTCCTCAGTTAATCTGACTTCTACAGCATTCTTCCCTATTAGTCTTATTATGGTGAATGGTCCTACAAATGAGTCTCTCATCTTCTTAGAAACTTTAAATTTATTGAAGTTCTTTGTTGAGATAGAGACTTGTTCTTCTTCTTTGAAGCTAGGTTCTTGGTGACTCCTGTCATATCTCTGTTTATTATATAGTTTGGCTTCTACTATACATTTTTATGCCTTATCACAAGCTGTCTTCTACATTGTTTGAAACTCTTTGTCTGTAGTATTTACTGAAATAAGGTTCTTCCTTAAATAACCTACTGGTAGAAGTGGATTCCATCCTTTCTCCAGTATAGAAGGGGCTTTTCCTGTTACTGAGTGCACACTGGTGTTGTATTCCAGTTGCACTGCTGGCAGGAGGGTTACCCAGTAATGGGTGTATCCCTCATGGTCTTTGTATTCCATGCCATAGGCACAGAATATTCTGATGCTGTCCTCCAAAGTCTGGATAATGCTTTCTGGAAGGCCATCTGTTTGTACATGGTAGGCTGTAGAGAATGATAGTTTGGTTCCTAAATTTTCAAAAAGATTAGTCTAAAATTCTGATGTTAATTTTGGGTCTCTATCACTTATTATAATTCTTGGAACACCACAATTGGCCATTATTTTAATCCAAAACAGAATGGCTGTGTTAATTGCTTTATCCTCTATATTGTAGGGAAGTCATCTCACACTCTTGTTCTACCTGTCTACTACTACTGGACATGCATTTGAACTGTATTTCCCTCTAGGGAAAGGTCATATCACCCAGTCCATATTTATTATTTCCCAAGGGTGCTTAGGTTCCTCTTTGTTTTGGAGTGGCCCATATCTCTTCCTATGGCTTTTATTTTCCTTCTGGAATCTGGTTCAGGTATTGATGTATTCACTCAAGTATTGCTCCCACTTTGGCAACCAGGCTGTGCTAAAGATTCTCTCTTTAGTTCTGTCTTCACCCTTGTGTCCCATGTAAGGACAGTCATGGCATTCCTATAGTATCAGAGAAATATTTTCTCTTTCTACTATGACTAGGGAATTCATGTGTCTTGCCTGTGGTACAGTAGCTCATGTATATGGAAAAATTTGTATCCTGAAAGTTCTTAAGCCATGGTTCTTTGAGTTGAAATTCCATTTCTGGGCTTCTTTACTTTTGTTTTAAGAGCTGTGTCAATATAATATACTGTTTGTGTTTATTTTATAATGACTTCAATTCTTTGAAGAATTCTGTATTCAGGTTTGAAGAGCTGATTCCTAATATGGGTAGCTCTTTACCTTTTTAAAAGCTTTGTTCTGGGTTTTTTGGATCATTCTGTAATGACCAATTTGACAGCTTAAAATTTCTTTTTCTGTCTATTTCCATGTATTGTATGGGTATTTCAGCCCCATTCTGTGGCTCATAAGCTGGATTCTTTTGGCAATTTTTCAATTGCCATCTGCTCAGGCCATCCTCATTTGTATGAATCTTAACTTCTTTTTAGATAATGGTCATGTTTCATCTATACTCTTGTATATCTATTTGCCACCTGAGCATGTGTCTGTTTCTTGTTTTCATATTTTAAAGTTACTTTAATTCTGTGCAATCAGTTAGGACTTAAAATACTTCCCCTTCCAAGTAGTAATGAAGTTTCTCTAATTCCCATACCAGGAAGAGATATTCTTTTTGGGTAGCTCCATATCTAGATTCTGAATCTTTCAGCTGTCTGGATATGGAAAATATTACTCCTTCTTTGAGTATCCCATACACTAATTGTCCTTGGTGGAGTGCCTGTCCTAGTCCTTTGATAAATGCTGCACCTGCATACAGTTTGAATGGTAGCTCAAATTCAGGAATCATCAAGACATGTGCATGAGTCAGTTAATGTTTGATCTTTTCAAATGCATCCCTCCTTTCTTTTGTAATCTCACAGACTAAATCCTTTGAAAATAATCTTTATAGGCTACTTTTGATATTTGCAAAGCTCTTTATGTGACTTCTATTTTAACTGGAAAAACCCAAACAAATTTCATCTCTTTTATGTTCTTGGGTACTGGTTTTTTTCAGTACTGCAGCTACTTCATTCTGGTCTATGGCTAAACTCAATCCTGAAAGCTTATTTCCTAGTTCTAATAGCTTCTGTTGGCCAAAGCTGAATCTTTTGAGAGAAACTTTCATATTGATTGGTGTGAATTTTCTCAATATTTTATCAATTTGTCCTGCATGAACTTCCCATGTTTCTGAGTATACAATGATGTCATCAATGTAAACTACCCTCCACCCTTCCATTATTTCATCTTGAAATGTGGTATCCATCATTATTTGAGAATGGGATTGTGCATTTTTGATGCCAAATGGCATTTTACTATATTCATATATGCCCATATGCCATATAATTCTTATTAATTTGATGGAGTTTGGTTTCACTCCATTTTGGTGGAAGCCTTTCATGAAATCCATCTTTGTTATGAACTTGGCTTTTGAAAGTCTTTCAAGTGCATGGGGTATGCTTGGGATGGGTAGCTTTCTGCTTTAGTATAGTTGTTCAGTGCTCTGAAGTCTCCACACAGTCTTTATTTGCTATCATTCCAGGCTATCAGGACTGGTGTAGTTACTTCTACTATCTCATTGTGTCCTACCTTCCTTATTACCCCCATTTCTAAGAGCTTATTTATGTGTTTCTCAATATCTTTCCTACTCTCCAGGCCAGCTGGGTATGTTGGTCTTCTGAGTATAGGTGGATAGGGTCTCTCTACATCCAGATCTAATTCTATAACATGTCCTTTAATTATTCCTAGGGGCTCATCCCCAATAGAAAATGCTTGTCTTTGTTTTCTTAGCACTTTAAGTAAGTTGAGTTTCATCTTACTAGTGAGCTTTGTTCCATATTGGGCTTCTTTGAAGTCTTCCAGAAGGTCCTTAAGGATGCTTTCATATGTCATGTTGTTTATTTCAAAGGATAACTTATTATCCTTGTTTTTTCCTATGGTAAGATATCTATGCCATACATTCTTTGGAATTCTTTGCCCAGAAGGAATCCTTGTACTTGTGCATTTTATAAGACGAAGAATTTAGGTTTTAGTATGATATTTCCTTTTTTGTGTGGGAGAATTATGTCTTTGAAAATTGTCCAAAGGGACCTCATTCTTCCTGATGCACTTTGGAAGTTCATTTCTTTTGTGGGAATCAGTCCTTCTTCCAATTTGGGGAAGTGGTCCTTCTGATATTCTTTTGCCACTATGAAGCCACTAGTCCCTGTGTCAATTATCATAGGGTTCTTGCAGTTTTCAATTTAAACCATCAATTAAGTGGGTTTTCCATGAATTAATACCATCCCTTTTTTTGGTGTGACCAGGAATGTTTGTGCATCCTGTGTGTTTTTATAGAGCTCTTTGCTTGTTGTTACTTGTGGAATTCCTGAGTCTAATTCAATGTCTTTAATTTATGGTGAATTTTCATCATTGAATTCCACTATATACTCTTATATGTGTTCAGATTCACTCTGTGAATCTGCTCTAATTCCATTTCCCATTCTGTCAGAATCAGATTTGTCAAATACTGGTTCTTCTTATTCTTTTTCATCAATTTCATATATCATCTTTCTAGGTTTTGTACAATTTCTTTTCATAATAGTCTGGTAATCCACAGTTGTGGCACACAAGTTTCTTTTTTGGGGGTTCTCTCCCTCTATCTTTGTGTGATTTTTGCCTTCTACCTTGTGTTTGTCCTTGAAGTTTGTTTTGTAAGATGTGTACCTCCTAATAGAGGTCTTTTACCTTACATCTTGTATGAAATTTTCTATGTCATCAATGCTTCTGGTTTTGCTGCATCTGCATTTTAATGCATGCTCCAAATCTCCTGGTAAAATCTTCAGGATTTCATGGTTCCATCTCTATTTTCATATTGGGATCAAAGGTTTTGAGTCTTTTTCTCTGTTTAAGGCACCATTCATATGGGTCTTTCTCTGTGGAGTATTTATCACTTTCAAAGAAAATGGTCTTTTTACAAATCAGGCTGCCATTAATATACTTTTGTATAATCTGGTTTCTCCAGCATGGCCAGCTTTTTCTTCCATATATTTCTTTCATTTCAGTATACCACATGTTATCATGTCCTCTGAATTCAGTTTTGAGTCTTTTTGTGATCCAGTAGTCTGGTATCTTTGGGACAACAACAAAGAGTCCATGAATTTAATCAATGATCTCCATGTGGTCATAATATCCAGTCCCTGTGAATCTTGGTAAATTTTCCACTTCTGGTGATTGTTTAAGTGCTTGTTTCTCTGAGTAACTAAGATTTTCACCATATTGGTAGATTGACTTTTATCTCAACCTTGGGTCCTGGCATTCAGGTTCTTGGTTGTTTTATTTGTCTTCTTATTTTATTTTATGAGATGTATGGGTGATGGGTTAATCACCCAGTGTTGGGGGAAAAGGATTGTCTTCTTTCTCATAGAGGTAATGAATTTTTTTTCCAACATAATCCTTCTGTTGCTGAAAATTCCTTAGCTCCCTCCTTACAGTTTGTTGTTGCTATAATATTGAGTTCAACTTTCTGTTGGCTTTCTCAACTTTTGTCCACAATTTGGATAGATTTGAGTTGAAGTATTTGACAAGTGTTTCTTGGAAAAAAGTTTCTTCCTTAAGTGTTTTAAATTCTGTCCTCATATTTTGTGAGGTTTCATGTGTCCATTCCATGAACTGGCTCATTTTAGTGCATGTGAATTTATCATTCACAGGGTCATTTATTTCAAAGTCATGAGTATGAATTGTATTTTCACTCACTAATTCAGGATAAATTCAATCTGAGCTATTGATATTATTTTTTGGGTGCAAATATTTTTTGCTTTTGTGAACCTCTTGGAATAAATAAATCAGTTTCTTCATCAAGGGGTCTCCTTCTTTCTTCCTTTGGTTGGAAGAAGTTTTGTTTTTCCCTTGGAAGCCTTTTCTTGTGCTGGAAACTCCTAGGAATTATTGGAAAGCCTCGGATGAAGTTGCCCTTGGCTTGTAAGTCCTGGAATTTCTGGCTTGCTGTGGGAAAGATGGTACTTCTTGCATATTTTGGGGTACTTGAATCTGACTGGGGTCTTCCATGTGCCAAGATTTCTATATGTCTTGTATGAGTGCCTGGTTCCCTTTGATTCTGGTTTCTCTTTCTTCTAAGAGCTTGGAATTACTGTTGGGATTACAACCTTTCATTTCTTTCATGAGATAAATTTAAGCAATTTTCTTGAGACAGCTCTTCTGGGTTGTTATTCCCACTTCTGCCCATGATGCTTCCATACTAAAAGGTTTTTAGTCCATGCTCCATGTAAAGAGGTCTTTCAGGAGTTTGTGAATTTCTATGACCTGATATGCATCTTTCCAATCCCCTGGTTGGACTTCTGGGTTGAATTTTATCTGGAATCAGAACTTTGGCAGAAGTTCCCTGCTGGTAAGTCCTTTGATGGTAATTTGGTCCAGTTATTGGTTGTCTTCTTCCTCTGTATCTTCTTGGCCAGTGTTCTGGGTTATTTCTTGGGAATCAAAGATCTCCAAGAAGTGGAGGAGTCATGTTAACAATATTAAAAATGACAGAAAGAAAAAATTATGTATTATTCAAGGTTTATTTACCTTTGGAAGGCCCTTGTACAAAATTATGATCTATACTCCTTGGCAATTTTCCTTTGGAGTTTACGACTATGTTGATAACAGTTATCTTCTTCTTTTCAACTTTCTTTGGTGATCAAACTGGTTTTTTTGTCTATTTCATGGGGTTCTTACCTCTTAGTACAGCTATGGGTGTCCACTCCATTGAGCTTATGGCCACCTCACTGTCTTTTTTGCTTGCCTTTGGCTTTTGGAAGTGTAAGATGTGACTATGAAACTGGTGATAATATTACTATTAATCAACAGTACTATGTCTGTTCTTATGAAATATAATAATGAAATATTATTATAACCACAATTAAATAATTAAAAATTATTTCTTTCACGTGTTAAACACTACTAGTGATTTTTAACAGTGAGCAAGTAATTGTCTACAAGAATCAATTACAAGAAGAATTTAATAATAAAAACTTCTTTATTAAAATAATAAATTATTTTAATATATAATTATCTTTTGCAAGAATAATTATAAAGATAATTCTTGAAGAAAACTATTACTAGAGAAAAACTTTAAGAATTTAAGAATAAATGACTCACTAATACTCCAAAGAACTTATTGATAGATAAGAGTAGAGAAATTTGACGTAGAATTGTGGATTTAAAGGATCAAAAGGATTTATAACAGTATTACAACAATATATAGTTGGATTCTATGATTTCACGTCTTTCTGGATGATTTTGAAAGATTTAAAACACTTAAGAATAGCTTTAACTAATACTTACTTGTTGGTAATAATGATTTAATAAATTGATAAGATGATTATTTGGAAAAAACAGCAAGAAGAGGCTTCTTTTAAGTCAACAACAGCTCACAGAGGCGTGCCATGGAGCAAACTGAAAAACCAGTGAGTGAGAAAACAATAAACCCTTTTGGATTAATGATTGCATCATCTGTTGTCACGTAAGATTATCATAATTACTTAATTGATGCTTTTACGTGACTACCAACCCCAATATGGTTAAGAATAAAAGGAGTAACATCTGTAAATCTTCTTTTATTCTAAAATAATCATTGATTTCTCAAAGTTATCAATGTTATTGCCAATTTCATCACAGGTTGTAATTACTGTGAATTTTTGAAGATTCAGTGTTTCACGTAGAATGGTCAAAAATGGACTGTAAGTAAAACCTTTAATTTTACTAGTAAAACCATAATTCTTTTTGGTTGTACCATAGATATTACAGTTCTTCATTGGTCCTGAAAGTTTCAGAAATATTCATTAAGAATTGTATTTTTAATGAATTTTTGAAGTTTTTACCTCATTTCTACATAGAATTGCAAATAGCAGTATTTTGCTGGTTGCTATGAGGTAAATCAATGAATATGGATCCCAAAAGGGTTTAATTACTCTTTTAGGGTCTAGTCATGGAAAGTCATCAAGAATTGACGTGGTTACAGGAGTCTAAGTAGCTCATTACCTCCTTGGCACGTCAAAATAGCAGGTTATTTGCTATTTTTCTTATGATTACAGTAGGTGTAACTTGGTAACAAAGTTCCCAAAGAGTTTTAGTTTACCAATTGGGCCAAGATGAGCCATGGATCCATGCTCTGGAGCTATCCACGCCTCTGAGGCCTCAGAAGTTGGGTACCCTGGCTCTCTTTGATGTCTTTTGTCCCCCTTGCCTAATTTTTACGTCAAAATAGTAATTTAAGCTTAAAGTGAGATATCCACTATGGGTGTACCAAAAGTCCATGTAAGAATACCATGATATTAAGTGCTCAAAACATGCATAACACTATTCTTAGTGTATATGTAACATGGGATTTCTCACTTTCCCATTATTTTGGCTAAAAATCAAGAAAAACAAAAATTTTCACGGATCTTTTATGTGGTATTAATGATGTGGTATTGAAGTATTTTCCATTTTACCACCTCAAATACTTAAATTGAGCTTATTCACTCTATGGAGCTACCCTAGGTGAATTTTTTGTGTAGAATCCAAATCTGGTCTTAAATCCATGGATTTGCTTACTCAATAAAAAGTTATTCATCTTTTCTGAAATTGAAAATGATGAATTTTGGATATATGCATGACTTATGAGTTTTGCATAATTCAAAATTTCTTTTTAAGATAATTGTGGCCTATTTGGGTACGTAAAATATACCTCAAGGCTCACATTCCCTCCCACCAAAAAATAAAATTGTACTACAATTTTATTAGTGATAAAAGAATAAGGCCCCAAAGGGGGTTAATGTCCACTGTCCAACCTCTTCACATTACTCAGATCAAGTAATTTAAAGCACATTTATAGACATATTCAGGCTTGTGGCCTTCTTTCATGTCTAAATCTTCTTAAGAGCTTATCTGAGTCAGGTATTTCTGATTCTGCCATCCATTCATCTTCATGTACTGGATTTCTATATCTGACAAGATATTCTCTTTGATTTTTACCCCTAAGTCTCCTTTCTTTAATGACTTTCTTTATTTTTCTGTGTTCATTCTGTTCCACAGGTGGTACAGTTAAAGGAGTTGGGTTTCTTAAAGGAAACAATTCTTTATCAGCTGGTTGATAAGGTTTTATCAAGCTGACTGGAAATGTGGGGTGTTTATTTTCCAATTCACCACTCAATTCCACTTGAACTGCATTGGTTCCATGTAAGGCAACAATAACAAAAGGTCCTACATAAGAATCTTTAAGTTTCTTTGGGCCTTTGATATTATTAAAATTCAAGGTTGAAACTAGAACTAAGTCCCCTACTTTGAAGTCTGGTACTTTATGACTCTTGTCCCACTTCTGTTTTGCATAATCAAAAGCATCATCCATACTCTGTTTTGCATGGTATTTTACTTTATCAAGCATTAATTTGAAGCTGGAAGGTGTAGGATGAATGTCAATCAAGTCTTTCCTCAGTGTGTCTGCTGGGAGTCTTGGATTCCATCCTTTTTCTAACATAGCAGGAGTTTGTCCTGTGGAAGAATGGACTGATGTCTTGTATGCCAATTCTAATGCAGGTATCAGAGTGCACCAGTCATGGGTAAAGCCATCTGAGTCTTTAAATTCTAATCCATAAGCACAAAATCTCCTGATCATGTCTTCTAAAGTTTGAATCATCCTCTCTGCTAGCCCATCTGTTTGAGGGTGATATGCTGTAGAGAATGATAACTTAGTCCCAAACAATCTATGAAGATTGGTCCAAAGTGCAGATGTGAACTTGGGGTCTCTGTCACTTATGATATTCTTAAGTAACCCTGTATGAGAAATAACTCTACTCCATGAAAGAAGAGCTGTATCCATAGCAGTGTCATCTTTATGACATGGTAAGAATATGGGAGTTTTGCTATATCTGTGTCACAACCATGGCAATTCACCTCCTTGGATCCCCATATGGCATATCAAGCCACGGTTCCTTTATGGCCAATTGGCCATATCCATCACCAGTGGCCAATATGGCCACGTCATTATCTTATGGACCATTTATGGCCATTTGTGTTTTGGGGCCTTCATGGCCCTTCACCTCAATCCAGAACCCATAGCGGCAATTTATGCCCAAATGGGTATTTCTGGTCATTCCCCTCAAAACCAGGGGAAATGGCCCAAATGGCTGTTTTTGGCCATTTGGGCTCATAATGCGCATTTGCGCATTTTTGCGCATTTGCGCACTTTTGCGCATTTGCGCACTTTGCGCATTTGCGCATATTTGCGCATTTGCGCACTTTTGCGCATTTTGCGCATTTTTGCGCACTTTGACGCAAAGTGTCCAAAAGACACTTTCCCGCCTTTTGGGCCAGTTTTTGGCTCAGAACCCAAAAGTGGCCAAAAACCCCAAAAGACCCAGAAACACCATTCCAAGCTCTGAAGCCATTACATCCATCCTTTTCCCTCTGCCTTTCCATCTCAAGACCTTTGGACGTAATCTTCTTGCCAATCAACCAATATGCCATAAATGATGTTATATATCATTGTGCATCATTTTTCAACAGCAATTCAATGGTGGCAATATCAAATGGTCATTTCAACATTCCAACATCTCATCACGTCATCAAGGCACCCAATCATTCAGAGGAATCATCAAGGCTCAAGAGAAAGTGTTTCAGCGTCAAAGACCAATGACGCCATCAAGCAGTCATTGGTTATTCTCACTCTAAGTATTCCTTCCAAGGGAATAATCTCAATTCATTCTCAAGTGTATTCAAGAGGCAGTGCCAAAAAGAAGTTTTCAAGTGTCAAAGCTCCACTCAATCCATCTTGGCAACCATATTCATTTCAATACAGTCTGGATCCATCAAGACCTGTATTTCATTTTCAATCATGGGAAATTCATTCAACCCAATTCAATTTCAATATTAGCCAGCTGTATCAATTCCCAAAACAATCAATACAGCCTCAAGGATCAATACAGATCAGTTTTCAGCCTGAAGAACTCAAGCTCCCAACTTTTCACATATACCAGCTACCCTTTCCACCCTGGGGGGTTTTCCCCAGTTAATTAATATATTTTGATTTTATTTTATCTCTATTTTCTTTTCATTTTAGTTAAGCAAATACTGATATTATTAAGTCAGTCATTTAGCACCTTTCTCTTTTCTCTTTCTTTGCCTGTCAATGGATATTTGGTGGTCATATCCTTACTAATTCCATTATTCATTTTTGGCAGGTTGAAACAGTGATTAAGGACTTACTTGGTTGGCTCTTTGGCCATTTGGCTTCCATCTCCTCTTTTGCATCTCATCTTGTACCTGCATATCTTTTAGAGGAATTCATTCTTATTATTTTTATTCTTTATCCTTTTGGAGTCTTCCAAGTGAGTTCCCTGATTGCTGAGTGCCAGGCCACTCTTGTATTTCTGTCCAAGAGCCCCTGTGACATTATATTAATTAACTCATAATTTCTTTTTCATTCTGTTCATTCTTTCTTTATAATTTCATTCACTCATTTCATCAAAATTATGATTCTTTTACGCTTATGAACTTAATGATTCATCGTCACCTCTCAATTTTCTTCCATTCATTCTTCATTTTGAAAATTGAAAGCTGACCCATTTTTTATTTTTGTTATTCTTTTTTAAATCTTTTCAAATCATCAAATTTTCATTCTCATTCATAATTCAGGCGTCATCTTGATTTTCTTTGATTTTCAAATTTTTCATCAAGATATTCAGACACGTTATTCACATCAAGATTCATAATTGATTTTTTTTTCTTCAAGAATTTTGATTTTTAAAGAATAATTCACTTGATTTTTATTGATTGATTGATTTGACATATTTGATTTTGACCTCAAGAAAATTGATTGACCTGAAGTTTTCATTGATTTTGCTGATTTTTCACATCAAGAATTTTGACATAAATTGATTTTTCTTCAAGATTTTCATTTGATTGATTGATTCTGCAAGATTTTTTTTTATTTTTTATTTTGATTGATTTGATTGATTTGATTTTGACTTCAAGACTTCATTTGATTTTGATTTATTGACGTACTTGAAGATTTTCATTTTTATTCATTGATTTTTTCCTCAAGATTTGATTGTTTACTCTTTTCAATTCAAGAAAATTTTGATTTTTAATTCATTGTTTCATTCCATTCCTGATATCATGCCTGTTCAACACTCACCTCCGGCAAGACAGACAAGATCTCAGGCCAGAGCTCAAGCTGTTCTCACTCCAACTCCAAGAGCTCCTCTAGATGGCACCCCAGCAGTTCCTCAACTGAGGGCCCAATTAGATAGAGGACCCCGCATGGAAGGAGCAGCACCATCCAGGAAGGAAGGAAGAGCGCCAAGAAGATCATGTTCATTCTCAGGAGTAGTTGGCGGATTTCCAGGAACTTCAAGGACTATTTTCAAAGGTCCAGGTGAAGATGGTGAAGAGGAGGAGGAGAATTCTGTGGAAGAGGAAGAGTCTGATGGTACTGAAGGTGTCCCTGCTCCGGTGGAGGCATCCCAAGGTACTGGAGGGCCAACTCTAGCCCAGTCTAATCAGCCTGTCTCTCATCAGTCTGAACCATCTTTATTGGCCATCATGCAGCAAATGACTCAGATTATGGCCAATCTTCAAGAAGCTTCATCTTCTGAAGCATCAAGACCACCAGCCTTCAGGACTCCATCTATGAAGGCACCAGAATGCTTTGATGGGACTCAGCCCTTCAAAGTTAGAAGTTTTATTCAGTCTTGTCAATTGATATTTCATAATGATCCGGCAAACTTCGCTCAAGACAGAAAGAAGGTCCTTTATGCCACTTCATTTCTCATTGGCAGGGCTGCAAAATGGATTGAGCCTTATCTTTCCAATCTCACCAATCAAGATTCAAATTATCTTCTCAATTCTTGGCCATTATTTGAATCCCAACTCTTCACTTTATTTGGGGACCCAAATGAAGTTAGAAAAGCTGAAGCAGAGTTGGATGGCCTTAGAATGAAAGAAGGTGGCCATGTTTCACTATACATAGCCAATTTCAGGAGTTTGGTTTCAAAAATTGGGGATTGGGGTGAAAGAGCTCTCATCCATCATTTCAGGAAGGGATTGCCATCCAGGATTTTGGATCAATTGGCCTCCCATCCTTCAAGAATTGACTCTCTTCAAGACTTAATGGACGTTACCCTGGAACTTGATACCAGGTACCATGAGAGGCAAAATGAAAAGAGTCATCATCAAGAGAAGAAGCCAGAAGCCTCAAAGTCAAGTTCTTCTCATCCTCAAAATTCTTCAAGTTCAAGTCATAAGAAGAAGAAGAATTTTCAGAAGAGGGACAAGCCCCATTCTTCTTTGTTGAATAAAGATTTCAAGCCCATGAACTCTGAAAAAGAAAGAAGAATCAAGGAGGGTCTTTGTACCTATTGTGGTGGGAAGCATAGTCTTGAGTCCTGTTTCAAAAGGCCTCAAAACAAGCTTACCCAACCGTCAGGCAAATTTCCCAGCCAGGGAAAAGCCTGAGTGAAGATCATGTTGTGTTCAATGGTCTTCACAGTTTTCCATCCAGAGCACAATTGTGCATTCTGAATACTGGTGTCAAAAATTCTCTTAAATTTTTTGTTTTTTCTTCTCTCTCTGATATGTTTTACAGTATTCTCATTGATTCTGGTGCTACCAACTCATTTATTGCAAAGCAGTTTGTTCACAAGTATTCTTTGACCATGTCAGAACTCCCGGAGAAGATTCCCCTTATTATTCTTGACTCCTCTGAGTCTCCTTCTTTATTTGTGACTCACCATACTAAATATATGGTTGAGCTCCCTTCCTTCCCAAGCTTTGAATGGGACTTTTTAGTCATTGATACTCCCAAGGGAGAAGACCTCATATTGGGCTTTGACTTTCTTAATCATTTTAATCCGTTTATTGATTGGAGGAAAGGATTGATCACCTTTAATTCTGATCATAAGGACTATAATGATCCTTCAATTTCTTTCAGTAATGACTTTTCTTCTGCCAAATCATGTGCAGCTCTGGTTGGTGATTCTAGAACACCATCATTTCCGTCTTCTGTCCATATTCCTTCCCTTAATTCCCATCAGTCATTACTATCATCTAGAGATGAAGTCTTCAAAGAGATTCAAGATGTTGGAGAAGATAATTCTGTATCTTCACTTCATCTCTTCTTTGGGAATATGGACCTTCCTCCTTCATCTTATCATGAATCCCTGGAGGAGTTGTGGGATGAAGAGGAAGAGCCAGAAGAAATAGAAACCGTGATGAAGGTTGTTCCTTCTGTTTATCACCAATACTTGGATGTATTTTCCAAGGTGAAAGCAGAGAAACTTCCTCCTCACCGCGCCTGTGATCATCATATCGAGCTGGAGGGGTCTCTACCTCCAGTTGGGGTGATCTACTCTTTATCAAACCAAGAGTCAGATACACTCAGGGCCTACATTTCAGAGAATGTAGAGAAAGGTTTCATCCGGCCAAGCTCCTCTTCTACAGGAGCACCTGTTCTTTTTGTCAAAAAGAAAGATGGTAGCCTCCGTTTGTGTGTTGATTACCGCAAGCTCAATGCTGTTACTAGGAAGAACAAGTATCCTGTTCCTCCTATGAATCAGCTCCTCACTGTTTTCAATGGTTCTTCTATCTTCTCCAAGATTGATTTGCGTGGTGCATATAACCTGCTCAGAATCAAGGAAGGTGATGAACATTTGACTTGTTTTAGAACCAAATATGGTAGTTATGAGTACTTGGTTATGCCATTTGGGCTTACCAATGCTCCTGCTTCTTTTCAAAATCTCGTCAATGATATTTTTTATGACCTTCTTGATGTTTATGTTGTGGTTTATTTGGATGACATTATGGTCTTTTCCAAATCTGAGGAAGAACATGTCACTCATGTGTCCACTGTTCTTTCCAGGCTCAGAGCCAATAACCTATTTGCTAAGGCGTCCAAATGCCTATTTCATGTTTCTAGTGTGGAATATCTTGGTTATGTAGTTTCTTCTGAAGGCCTCAAGATGGACCAAGCAAAAGTCCAGCAAATTCTCAATTGGCCACCTCCAAGAAACCTCAAGGCTCTTCAATCATTCCTTGGCTTTGCCAATTTTTACCGCCGTTTCATCAAAAATTATTCAAAGAAAATTAGTTCACTCACAAGTTTCCTCAAGAAAGATTCCCGTTTTCCCCTCAATGAGGAAGCACTTAGACAGTTTCATCAACTCAAAGAGGCATTCACCACTGCTCCAATCCTTTCCAATTTCAATCCTTCTCTACCCACCATTGTAGAGACCGATGCATCAGATTATGCCTTGGGTGCTGTACTGAGTCAGGTCTCTGACTCAGGAAAACATCCCATTGCATTTGATAGCCGCAAGCTTCTCCCAGCTGAGCTCAATTATGAGATTCATGACAAGGAACTCCTTGGCATAGTCTGGGCTCTCAAGCGCTGGAGAGCTTTCCTTCTTTCTATTTCTTCCCCTTTTGAAGTTCTCACCGATCATTCATCTCTTCAATATTTCATGTCTTCCAAGATTCTCACTCGCCGTCAAGCCCGCTGGGCTGAATTTTTATCTGAATTTCATTTCTCAATCACTTACCGCCCTGGCCGCTTGGCCACCCTTCCAGATGCCTTGTCACGTCGGGACGACGTTTACCCGGAGAGGGGGGAGGATTTCATCAGCAAGAATCCAATGAACTATCAGAAGATAATCAAGCAAGATGAAATTCAAGCCTCAAAGTTTTTTGCAGTCAAGGTGGATTCATTTTCAAATTTGATTGATTCAATTCAGAAGGCAGTGTGGCAAGATTCTCAATATAGAAGTGTCCTTGAAGATTTGGGTAAAGGTAAATCTGTCCAAGATTATTCTCTTGATTCCTCCTCCAAACTTCTCCTTTTCAAAGATCGGGTGGTGGTCCCAAAGGACCCCACAATTCAACTCAATATACTTCAAAAGCGGCATGACTCTCCTCTAGCTGGACACCCTGGCCAAGAGAAGACTCTCAAACTTGTCAAGCGGGATTTCCACTGGCCCGGCATGACTCAATTTATCAAGGATTATGTCTCATCCTGTCAACAGTGTTCAAGAAACAAAAATATTCATCACAAGAAGTTTGGACTCCTCAAGCCTCTTCCAATTCCAAGTGGTCCTTGGATTTGTCTTTCAATGGATTTCATCACTCAATTGCCACTGTCCAATTCCTTTGATTCAATTTTAGTCATAGTGGACAGATTCTCAAAAATGGCGGTTTTCATTCCAACAATAGCTTCAATCACTTCATTAGATTTGGCCCATTTATTCATCAAGAATATTTTCTCAAAGCATGGCCTTCCTTCAAGCATTGTTAGTGATCGAGGTTCTCTTTTTGTTTCTTCTTTTTGGACCAACCTTTGTCAGCAGCTCAAGCTTTCAAGAGACTTGTCAACTGCTTATCATCCAGAAACTGATGGACAGACAGAGAGGGTAAATCAGATACTAGAACAGTACCTTCGGATGTATGTCAGTTATCATCAAGATGATTGGAACACCTGGCTCCCTCTGGCTGAATTTGCCTACAATAACTCTGACCACTCTTCAACAAAACAATCACCGTTTTTCACTGTTTATGGAAGAGATCCTCATTTTGACTCAGTTCACATCACTCAAGACACTCCGGCTGGAAAGTTATCAACAAAAATCCAATCAGTACAGCAAGATGTCAAGAGAGAACTTGAAGTTGCCATAAACAGGTTTAAGAGGTATGCAGATAAAAGTAGAGCAAGTCCACCTGTTTTCAATCCCGGTGACATGGTATGGCTTTCTTCCAAGAACATCAAATCAACCAGACCCACCAAAAAGCTGTCTGAAAGATGGCTGGGTCCTTTTCCAATCTTGAAGAAAGTCAGCACTCATGCCTACCACCTCAAGCTTCCATCTCAATGGAAATCCATCCACCCAGTCTTCCACATTTCCCTTTTGGAACCAGTCAAGACGTCAACGATCCCAAATAGGCATCAAGAGCCTCCTCCTCCAATCACCATTGAAGAAGAAGAGGAATGGGAAGTCTCTCAAATACTGGACTCAAAGCTCAAGAGAGGAAAATTGTGGTATCTGGTGGAATGGAAAGGTTTCAGTCAAGACCCAGAAAGATCCACTTGGGAACCAACCGAAAACCTCAAGAATTGTCCTGAACTTGTCAAAGATTTTCATTCACTATATCCTGAAAAGCCTGGGATGAATTCTTCAAAAGCTTGATTCATTATGGTGCTTGGTGGGGAGAGGAATTACCAAAAGTAAGTCCCACTCCTGGTATGCACCTTTAGGGGTATTCTACTCTTTTGTTGTAAGCATCACCTTGGCCACTCTGTGAGCACTTTGCAATTTTGGACACAGATCTTTGGCATGGCTTTCAACTTCATTTCCAATCTTATGGCCATTTTCACTTGGGACAATGGGCCATTCACTTTTCAATTCATTTCCAAGATTCCAACTTCAAATTCATTCCTTCAACATTTTGTTTTATTTTCATGGCACTGGCGGGAGTGGTAACTACCAAAAGTAAGTTCCTCTCCTGGTGTGCACTTCCCTGAGGGGTCTACAATCTTGTCAAAACATCACCTTGGCCACTTTGTGAGCACCTGGCATCAAATTTATCTTTCCAGGTCCTTGGCCAATTTCAAAATCAGTTATCAACCTCCGTGATGAAGATTGGAACCTCCTCAAGATTCAATTCATTTCTCTTTTTCTTTTTCCTTTTCTTTTCTTAATTTCATTTTCATTCTTTATTATTATTTTATTTTGATTTTAAATTCTCTTTTATCACGTCAATTATCACGTCAAAAATTTTCATTCATTTTAAAATTCAATTCAAATCATGAAGCCAATGTCAAAAGAAGATCAAGCAAGTCCTGCGTCAAATGTCAAATTTTTAATATCAGTCTTCAAATTTCTTATCTTAATCAGTCCTCTTGAATCACTCTCTCAAAATCTTTCCAATAGCCTCAACAGGCTTCACCTTGTATTGGTGCTCAGGAGCTCACCATTTCAAGGTGGGGGGTACTGTCACAACCATGGCAATTCACCTCCTTGGATCCCCATATGGCATATCAAGCCACGGTTCCTTTATGGCCAATTGGCCATATCCATCACCAGTGGCCAATATGGCCACGTCATTATCTTATGGACCATTTATGGCCATTTGTGTTTTGGGGCCTTCATGGCCCTTCACCTCAATCCAGAACCCATAGCGGCAATTTATGCCCAAATGGGTATTTCTGGTCATTCCCCTCAAAACCAGGGGAAATGGCCCAAATGGCTGTTTTTGGCCATTTGGGCTCATAATGCGCATTTGCGCATTTTTGCGCATTTGCGCACTTTTTGCGCATTTTGCGCACTTTTGCGCATTTGCGCACTTTTTGCGCATATTTGCGCATATTTGCGCACTTTTGCGCATTTTTGCGCACTTTGACGCAAAGTGTCCAAAAGACACTTTCCCGCCTTTTGGGCCAGTTTTTGGCTCAGAACCCAAAAGTGGCCAAAAACCCCAAAAGACCCAGAAACACCATTCCAAGCTCTGAAGCCATTACATCCATCCTTTTCCCTCTGCCTTTCCATCTCAAGACCTTTGGACGTAATCTTCTTGGCAATCAACCAATATGCCATAAATGATGTTATATATCATTGTGCATCATTTTTCAACAGCAATTCAATGGTGGCAATATCAAATGGTCATTTCAACATTCCAACATCTCATCACGTCATCAAGGCACCCAATCATTCAGAGGAATCATCAAGGCTCAAGAGAAAGTGTTTCAGCGTCAAAGACCAATGACGCCATCAAGCAGTCATTGGTTATTCTCACTCTAAGTATTCCTTCCAAGGGAATACTCTCAATTCATTCTCAAGTGTATTCAAGAGGCAGTGCCAAAAAGAAGTTGTCAAGTGTCAAAGCTCCACTCAATCCATCTTGGCAACCATATTCATTTCAATACAGTCTGGATCCATCAAGACCTGTATTTCATTTTCAATCATGGGAAATTCATTCAACCCAATTCAATTTCAATATTAGCCAGCTGTATCAATTCCCAAAACAATCAATACAGCCTCAAGGATCAATACAGATCAGTTTTCAGCCTGAAGAACTCAAGCTCCCAACTTTTCACATATACCGGCTACCCTTTCCACCCTGGGGGGTTTTCCCCAGTTAATTAATATATTTTGATTTTATTTTATCTCTATTTTCTTTTCATTTTAGTTAAGCAAATACTGATATTATTAAGTCAGTCATTTAGCACCTTTCTCTTTTCTCTTTCTTCGCCTGTCAATGGATATTTGGTGGTCATATCCTTACTAATTCCATTATTCATTTTTGGCAGGTTGAAACAGTGATTAAGGACTTACTTGGTTGGCTCTTTGGCCATTTGGCTTCCATCTCCTCTTTTGAATCTCATCTTGTACCTGCATATCTTTTAGAGGAATTCATTCTTATTATTTTTATTCTTTATCCTTTTGGAGTCTTCCAAGTGAGTTCCCTGATTGCTGAGTGCCAGGCCACTCTTGTATTTCTGTCCAAGAGCCCCTGTGACAATCTGTCTACAATGACTAAACAAGCATTATAACTTTTGTCACCACTTGGAGGAAGTGCTGTGACCCAATCCATGTGAACAACTTCCCAAGGGGATTTTGGTTCTTGAATATGGATCATCAATCCAAATTTCTTGCCTGTACTCCTGTTTGCTTTTTGGAATCTATCACAGGTATGGCAATATTCAATGGTTTCTTTTCTCCAAGATGGCCACCATGCACAGTTCTTCACCTTTTCAAGTGTTCTGTCTTCTGATAGGTGCCCAGAGTAAATGCTATCATGGCATTCATGAAGAATGGTATTGATGAGCAATCTACTACATAGTGTCATTACACAAGAATGTTTTGTTCTATGGTAAATAATCCCATCAAACAAGTGAAATCTTCCTTCAGAATAGGAATTTTTCCAAACTTCATCTAGTGCATTAACCAAAGATGTGTCTTTGCAGTCTTTATCCAATAAAGAAGTCAAGATATGGCAATTCTTGTCTTGTTTATAAGACTCTCTGACCTCTTCAAAGAATTCAGTCCCAATATCAGTTATGTTAATCCCTTCAATTGGAATCTGTGGTTCAGCTTCCAAAGGTACATAAGCTGGGTTATCAGGAGTGTTGGCTAAAGCCCATCTACTAAGTCCATCAGCATTTTTGTGAATGTTTCCTTCTTTATGAACTATAGTCATGTTTCCTCTATATTCTTGAATGGCTATTTGCCATCTCAACATATGTCTGTTGGGAGTTTTCATGTTAAGAAGTGATTTCACGGCATTACAGTCAGTTATCACTTCAAAAACACTGCCATCAAGGTAATAGTGTAATTTCTCAAGTGCCCATACCAAACATAAGCACTCCATTTGGCTTGCACCATATCTGGCTTCTGTTGGTTTGATTTGTCTTGAGATATAACAAACTGGTCCTTCTGTAGGTTTGTCATCAATAATTTGGACTTGGTGTAGGGCTGCTCCTAATCCATCTCCACATGCATCAATGTACAATTTAAAAGGAATATTCCAGTCAGGCATGAGGAGTAAAGGTCCTTCTGTAAGGGCTTTCTTTATCTTCTCATAAGCTTTAATTCTTTCCTGTGTCATTTCAAATACAGTCTGTTGATCACAGATTCTATAAAGTGACTTGGCTAGAATTGCAAAATCTTTCAAGTGTTGCCTATAGTAACTAGCAAATCCAAGAAAAGACATCATTTCTTTTTTATTCTGGGGTATTGGTTTAAGTAACACTGCTGCTACTTTATTCTTGTCAATACCCAAGCTCAAACCAGAAACAACATGTCCTAATGCTTTGAGTTCTTCAAAACCAAAGTTGCATTTCTTAAGTGAAATTTTCATGTTCACTTCTGCAACTTTATGAAGTACTCTTGCAAGTCTTTCAAGGTGCAAAGACCATGAGTCAGAACATATAATAATATCATCAATATAAATGATAAGCCATCCTTCAGACAATTCTGTGGGGAAGATGGTATTCATCATTCTTTGATAATGAGATGGAGCATTTTTAATGCCAAATGGCATTCTAAGATACTCAAAAATACCACAGTGAGTGATAATTCTAAGTAATTTCCTAGCTTTAGGCGTCAAAACATTTTGATGGAAGCCTTTCAATGCATCCATTGATGTTATATACTTGGCTTTAGACAATTGAGTCAAGGTTTCTTGGATTCTAGGGATTGGATACCTATCTGGAACTGTGTAGGTATTCAAAGCTCTAAAATCTCCAACCATTCTTGACTTATCATTATGCCATGCAATAATAACAGGTGTTGTCACTTCAACTTCCTCATTATGGCCCACTTTCCTTAGCACACCAAGTTGGATCAACTCTTGGATATGTTTTTCCAAGGCCTCTCTAGCTCTGGGACTGGCTGGATAAGCTGGTCTTCTAAGTACTGGAGGATATGGTCTATCAATATTAAGAGTAATATCAATTTCATGTCCCCTTATAGCGCCTAATGGTTCATTATCACATGCAAATGCATTATTGTATGTATATAATACATCAATAAGTTCATTCCTCATCTTTGGTGACAATGATGGATTAATTTGTGCTTCAACAAGTTGTTTAGACACAAATTCATCTTTGTAAGTATCTTTGACAGAAGATACTACAGATATCTGTTTTGGCATATTGGAGAAAGCAAATTTTTGTCTTTTGTTATCTCCAATTGTGAAATATCTGTCCTTATGGTTATTTATATCAATACCATAAATATTTAAGTAATCATTTCCAAGAATGATGTGCTGAGATGTGCAATTATCCATTACTACAATCTCAGTCTTCATTCTTATACTTCCTGCTGGATGTGGGAATATCATATTAGTGTCCAATATGCCCAAGGGGTACATATTGTTACTGGCACTACTGAATTGTACACCTTCTATTGGTAATAGATGGTTTTTCCATTCAGGAAGTATAATTTGGAGATAATCTTTGCCAACACAAGTGCAAAATGCCCCTGTATCCAAATTTACTTTGGCTTCAATATCACTCATCAGAACTGATGTGATACAGGATGCTCCAGCAGTATAACCCTTTCCTCTAGCAGGTTTTGTTTTACACATTCTGGCATCTTGGTTATTGATCAGGTTGCAGCAATCCTCACTTTACTGTGGCAAGTGGGTATGGACTTCTGTGACCTCAAAGAAAGCTGAAATGTTTTCAATGGGATAGTCCTCCACTGGTGTATCTTCAGAGACTGCAGAATCTTGATCAGACTCTTCTTTCTCCTCAGTACACTGAATTTCTTCAATGACTTGAACTTCATTGATTTTTGTCTTCTTAGGGAAAGTGTTGGCTAAATGTGAAGTACTTCCACATTTATGACACTTCAAGACAGGTCTTTCTGGTCTTCTTTCTTCTCTAGGAATCTTTGGGACTATTTTGGACTCTATTGGGTTTTTAACCCAAGTTTTACCAATTCTTGTCCTGGTAATGATATCTTCCATAGCATTAATGTAGTCTTCTGTTGAACAGGGTTCCACACATCTGCTTTTGATAGCATGTTCCAGTTCTCCTCCACACTTTCTTAAAATTTTCATATTAATCATAGTGTCAGATATATCTGGGTGTAAAGCAGATAATCTGTCTTTTTGTTTGAAGAACCAAGTAAGTGGTTTGTCTTTTTCTGAGTTAAAAATGGCACTTTCAAAAGCATTTTCCATTTTAAACCTCCAAGAATTATTAGCCCATTTGGTAATCACTTCAGATTTCCACCAAGACCAGTCATGTTTTCCATGATCAATCCTCATTTTGTAATACCATTTCTTTGCAGTTCTGGTAAACAAACAGTGTAATTTCCCCACTATGATTTCATCAGGTATATTGAAGTCTTCTTGCAACATATCAATAGTCCTGATGAATTCAATATGGTTGTATTCTCCTTCACCAGAGAATGTTGGCCATTCTTCTATTTTGGGAATATCTCTTGCAGAGTAGGCATTTTCTCCTAAGAATGGAGTCAAACTTTCTTTGACAGAAAGTTTTTCTTCAGTCAAGGGTGTAGAATTTCTTGGCATATGTGGTTCATGATTCTTATGAATTTGCTCCACACTTGCAATTATATCATTCTTTAATTTCTGCCTCTCACTGTCACTTCTTGCTAAATGTATAGCAAATTGATTGGTGTTCTTAACTATTTGTAAGACATGGTCTTCAAGAGTTTTAAGTCTATCATTTACTTTAAAAATGGAAGGGTCCTCTGTGTCATTATTTTGACATTGGTTCTCAATTCTTCCACAAGCATTGCTAATTGACTCAAGGGTGACATTTGTCAATTGATGCCAATCAGAATGTTGTTTGTCATTTTTCTTTAAATCATTGATGTCTAATGTAATTTGCTTCAACTTTGACTCAAGTTTGCCAATTTCTACACTAATACTTCTATGTACATCATTTATTTGCGTGGAAAAGTCCTGTTCATCCTTTCCTGCTCCTTGGCTGTGAATTCCATAAGAGTTCTGGCCATATTGAAGACACTGTCCACGGCTGAAGGCTCCAATTTGGGGATTCTGTACCCTTGTGGGTAAGGTCTGTGCCAATTGGCTTTGCCTTTGCCCTTGCCTTGATGGTTCTTGGGACCTCTCTGTTTCTTGTGAGGTCCTTTGGGCTTGTCCTTGGATGCTTCTGGAGCTGGTTTGGAGCTGGTAGATGCCACTGGTGCCTCTGTCTCCAAAGCTGGAGTCATTTCCAACTCTTTCTTCTGGTCTATGGATAAAAGACTTTGGTTCTTCAACCAATTCTTGATATTTTTGACCCTGTCTTTGCAAGACAGGGGGCTCCAACCTCCTAAGAGTTCTATGGTCTTCTCCTGACCCAGAAAGCTCTTGATGTGTAAGTAAGAGTTCATGGCCCCCTGCCAAAGGCTTGGGCAGATTTCCCACTCCTCTTCCTTGGCTGCTCTGAACCAGTTTTTGTACTGGCATTGATATATTTCTATTGCTGCCACCTGAAAGTGGTTCAGCCCTGGAAATATTACCATAAATCAGTTCAGGCTCAGAATTCACGTCAAAATCTGTTGGTACAGACCTTGGGGAATGGGGGGCAACTCTGGCATCCTCCAAATGTGTCTTTCTTGTGGAAGACTTGGCACTTCTGGATTTGGTCTTGCCTCTTCCTTGTCCACATCCATCTGGTTGGACTGAATAGTTGCTTCCATTTCTGGTATGCACCATTTTTACGTCAATTTAAGGATAAAGAGTAAAAATAAAGATAAAAACACACCTTTTGGTGGTAATTTATTCTTTTCAGAATTAAATAAGGTGCCTCTTTTAGCAATTTGCACCTCAATACTGTCTTCAGATTCTGCTTCTGAAGATTCAGGACTATTGATGTATCTTTTACTGAGTCTGTTACCAGCTGCACAGTATTTGATTAAAGACACTTAAAGAGAAAAAATATGATAAAAGAAATTATTTTTTGTGTTTTAAGATATTTTTAAAAGATTTTTTATAAATTTTATTATTTTTTAATATTAAAAAAAATATTCTTTTTAAAGAAAAAAAATTAAAATTTAAGATTTTGAATGAAAATTAATTCAGAGTAACTCAATGAATAATTTTATAAGTTTTTGGATGTGAAAATGCCACGTGTAAAACAGTATAAAATTAAACCAAATTCCTCAATGAAAAAGATTTCCACAACAATTTCAAAAATAAGAATTATTTTGACTTTAAAATGAAAGAAAAAAATATTCAATTAATATATTTTAGAGCTTAAAAATATATTAATTAAGGGTACAAGGTTCAAAAAAACATGGCCAGGCCCCCAAATGTAAGATGTGACTATGAAACTGGTGATAATATTACTATTAATCAACAGTACTACGTCTGTTCTTATGAAATATAATAATAAAATATGATTATAACCACAATTAAATAATTAAAAATTATTTCTTTCACGTGTTAAACACTACTAGTGATTTTTAACAGTGAGCAAGTAATTGTCTACAAGAATCAATTACAAGAAGAATTTAATAATAAAAACTTCTTTATTAAAATAATAAATTATTTTAATATATAATTATCTTTTGCAAGAATAATTATAAAGATAATTCTTGAAGAAAACTATTACTAGAGAAAAACTTTAAGAATTTAAGAATAAATGACTCACTAATACTCCAAAGAGCTTATTGATAGATAAGAGTAGAGAAATTTGACGTAGAATTGTGGATTTAAAGGATCAAAAGGATTTATAACAGTATTACAACAATATATAGTTGGATTCTATGATTTCACGTCTTTCTGGATGATTTTGAAAGATTTAAAACACTTAAGAATAGCTTTAAATAATACTTACTTGTTGGTAATAATGATTTAATAAATTGATAAGATGATTATTTGGAAAAAACAGCAAGAAGAGGCTTCTTTTAAGTCAACAACAGCTCACAGAGGCGTGCCATGGAGCAAACTGAAAAACCAGTGAGTGAGAAAACAATAAACCCTTTTGGATTAATGATTGCATCATCTGTTGTAACGTAAGATTATCATAATTACTTAATTGATGCTTTTACGTGACTACCAACCCCAATATGGTTAAGAATAAAAGGAGTAACATCTGTAAATCTTCTTTTATTCTAAAATAATCATTGATTTCTCAAAGTTATCAATGTTATTGCCAATTTCATCACAGGTTGTAATTACTGTGAATTTTTGAAGATTCAGTGTTTCACGTAGAATGGTCAAAAATGGACTGTAAGTAAAACTTTTAATTTTACTAGTAAAACCATAATTCTCTTTGGTTGTACCATAGATAATACAGTTCTTCATTGGTCCTGAAAGTTTCAGAAAGATTCATTAAGAATTGTATTTTTAATGAATTTTTGAAGTTTTTACCTCATTTCTACGTAGAATTGCAAATAGCAGTATTTTGCTGGTTGCTATGAGGTAAATCAATGAATATGGATCCCAAAAGGGTTTAATTACTCTTTTAGGGTCTAGTCATGGAAAGGCATCAAGAATTGATGTGGTTACAGGAGTCTAAGTAGCTCATTACCTCCTTGGCACGTCAAAATAGCAGGTTATTTGCTATTTTTCTTATGATTACAGTAGGTGTAACTTGGTAACAAAGTTCCCAAAGAGTTTTAGTTTACCAATTGGGCCAAGATGAGCCATGGATCCATGCTCTGGAGCTATCCACGCCTCTGAGGCCTCAGAAGTTGGGTACCCTGGCTCTCTTTGATGTCTTTTGTCCCCCTTGCCTAATTTTTACGTCAAAATAGTAATTTAAGCTTAAAGTGAGATATCCACTATGGGTGTACCAAAAGTCCATGTAAGAATACCATGATATTAAGTGCTCAAAACATGCATAACACTATTCTTAGTGTATATGTAACATGGGATTTCTCACTTTCCCATTATTTTGGCTAAAAATCAAGAAAAACAAAAATTTTCACGGATCTTTTATGTGGTATTAATGATGTGGTATTGAAGTATTTTCCATTTTACCACCTCAAATACTTAAATTGAGCTTATTCACTCTATGGAGCTACCCTAGGTGAATTTTTGTGTAGAATCCAAATCTGGTCTTAAATCCATGGATTTACTTACTCAATAAAAAGTTATTCATCTTTTCTGAAATTGAAAATGATGAATTTTGGATATATGCATGACTTATGAGTTTTGCATAATTCAAAATTTCTTTTTAAGATAATTGTGGCCTATTTGGGTATGTAAAATATACCTCAAGGCTCACAGGAAGTGCCTCTGTGTCTTCTGAAGCTGTCATAGATGGGTTTCCTCGTGACTAAGTCTCGAGTGTAATTTAATATTTCAAATTTTTTCAGAAAGAAATAATAAATTTTTCATATCAGTTTATGATAAAACAAAATATTTCAATTTACTTCTGCTATCATTTTTCGTTATTTTTAGGATTTTGAAGTATTTTTATATGTTTTTATAATGGTTTTTTGTAAGAATAACACTTTCGGAGATAGTAATTATGATTTATAAGTAAAAACTGCAATATCCAAGTGCTTTGTGAATTTTTCACTTGGATATTGTTGCGTTTTAATGTAAAAACATGTAAAATCTATCAAGTTTTAATAAATTTGATAATTCTAAATATTATAAAAATGATATTTATTTTCAATAGTTTATTATTCAGAAATATAATGAGTTATTACAAGTGTTCATATCAATTTGAGTGATTTCTTGTGTAAAGAAGTATTTAATTTAGATATTTTTTTTCAAGAATAAAAAATTATTTTAATATTCAATAGTTATCAATAATTTATCAATGAATATTGTTTCTTATTGAACTTCACTCATCTTGGTAGAAAATAATAGCTTAAAGATTAAAATATATAAGAAAATTCCCAAAATACTGTTGTATTATTATTAACTTTCGTGGAAATTGCAATATAATACAGTAATGAGAGTATATATATACTCTTCACTCAACAAAAATACATTTTGAATATATATATTTTTCCATGATCTTAAAAGGGTATATAAGATATAATAAGATATCATATGTTAAAAAATGATGATAATAAATATCAAATTCAAAATTTACGCACTTTTCTAAGGAAATACCTTTAAATAAAGTAATTTTATGCCTAAATAAGTCCAAAACATGTTCAATAGTGTTTAATGCCATGGCCAGGCCCCCAAATTGTCAGGGGAATTCTATATAGTAGCTATAAAATGTAGATGCAAGCTAGTGTGATGACTGTGACATCAAAAATTAACGATTTGCAAAAATAAAGGTCCTACTGTTCACATGGAAACAGTAATGATGAGTCTATTGAGGACCTTGGTTTCACAACTCTAATATCTTTTGACTATGAGGAAGTGATAAAATAATTAGGCTTTATTTATATCTGATATTCTAAGGACACTACTAGTTGATAACAGTCTTGTCACATAAGAATAGTAATTATAAGATAATGATTGGGGATTTTTGGTGAGAAACGTCCCTCTTTTAGATCTTTTGGGGCCTTTGAAGGGCTGGTAAGCTGTTCAAACATCTTCAAAGGAAAAGGTTTCACTCTGGAGGCTGAATTGTGGTTGTATACCATCAATTCTGGTGTCAGTACACTCAGAATTGTGGTTCTGAGACCACAAATGATCATTCTAGATCAATACAGGGTAAAACACCTTTTCACAGGCCACTTCAGCACTAGTATGACATCTCCCTGGTTTTGTAATGTCTAATATTGGCCATTATGGAAGGCGTTAAGCCTTGAAAAATAATTATTTTAACTATTAAGACAATACTGGTTGGTATAGGTTTGGTACAGACCAGTATTGACCAAAACACTTCCAATCCAGATCTTTCGGTCAGTTTTTGAGATATTTAGAATCTAAAAGAACATATTTTACAGGATTTATGAGCTCTTCAATTTGATATTATTCATGTTTACCCTTCTCAAAAATGGAAAAAGCTATAAGGGTTTCAAGTTTTTTGATGTATTTTTATATATCAGTATGGGGCTTCAAAGAATTTCAAGCAAGATATCTTCTGAATTTTAGAAGGTTTCTGTATTATATTGAAACATGTTTCTAGGGAATTATGAGCTCTAAAATTTGGTATAGAACAAAGTACATCTGTATGCATATATGCCAAACCTATAGGGGTTTCTTTATATTGCTATTTTCAGAAATGTTGTATTTGGAGCAGTAAATCTTTGAACCAAGATCCCTCTGCCAATTTCAACAATAGAGGGCTCTAAGTTATCTCAAATTTAATCTCTCACTCATATCCTTAATATTGCTGCACCTCTGTACAGTTCTGTAAAAGCCCTCTTTAGACTTTCTGTGGGTTCTTGGTGAAAAAAGGTGGTATAATGGTATCTCTTGATGTAGCCGTGGTAGATAGGAATAGATGATAGCATTGGATAGCTCTTCCTACAAGGTTGAAGACAAATATGATTTTGGTTGGGTTTGAATTTAATATGAAGGAGCTATATGAGAGTTGAAAATAAGGGTTTTTGCTTATTTGGTTTTATCTTTCTCTTTTCTTATCCTAATTGAGTAAGGTTGGCATATTTATATTTGAGGATTTTCCCTCTTTTTTCCCTTTATTGGCTATATTTGTCCAATACTCTTCATATCATTATTCATGGTGTGTTGGATGTCATTCTGATGCTCTGTTTGGAGTCACAGGCTGACAGTTGAAGTATTTTCAGATATAGTGGACCAAATTCAAGAATCTGTATGCCAAGACAATAAACATAAATAAACACTCCATAAATTGAGAAGAGATGAGTCAAGTCCTGATAATTCTCTTGATCCTCAATCAAAATTATTCTTATTGAAAGTGTAAGATGTGTCTATGAAAGTCTTAATAAAGTTACTATCAATCAAGAGTACCATGAATTTTGTTATGAAATATAATAGATAGATTTATTATAACAACAATTAAAAAATTAATTACTTGGTTAATTCTTTCACTTGCTATACACTACTGGTTATTATAACAGTAAGCGGTAATTTTCTACTAGAATCAATTACAAGAAGTATCAAAAATAAAACTTCTGATTAAAATAATATAAAATTATTTTAATGTATGATTATATTTTGAAAGAATATTTATTAATATAATTCTTGAAAGGAACTATTAATAGAGAAAGAATTCAAGAATTAAATGAAAAAACTCACTATTACTACAATAATACCTTTAAAAGAATTGGTAGAGTGATTTGATAGATTAATTGTGGATTTAAAAAATCAAAATTGCTTCATAACAATAATACAACAATATAATAGTTGAAAACTAATGGAAATAGTCTATTTCCATTTTTTCACGCCTTTCTTATTGATTTGAAAATATTGAAAACCCTTAAGAAAATAATTAACTAATCCTTCCTTGTTGGTATTAAAGATATAATTGAATAATATGAGGACTTTTTAAAAAAAGTAGCAGGAAGGCTGTTTTCAGTCAACAAAAGCTCACAGAGGAGTTCCATGGAGCAAGATAAAAATCCAGTGAGCTATAAACCATTAATTGTCTTTGTATAATTGGTTACATTACTTGTTGTCACATAAGATTATCATAATTACTTAATTAAGTCAGTTCATGTGAATACCAACCCATTTATGGTTAAGAAAAAAAGAGTAAAAACTGTCAATCTTCATTTATTTCAGAATGCTAATTAGTTTCTCAAATTTATCAATTTCATTGGAAATTTGATCACAGATTGTATTTTTTGTGAATTTTTGAACATTCAGTGTTTCACATGGAATCATCAAAAATGGACTGTAAGTAAGAACTTTAGTTTGAATTATGAAGTAATAATTAATTTTGGTTTTTTTGGGTATTATTCCTTTCTCCATTGGTCCTGAATAGTTAAGAAATATCTGTTAAAAATTTTATTTTTAATGAATTGTTGAAGGTTTTACCTCATTTCTGGTGTAGAATTGCAAATAACACAGTAATAGCTGGGTTCTATGAGATAAATTCATGGATACTAGTCAAAAAAGGCTTTTAATTACTATTTTAAGGTTTATTAATTAAAATCTATAGTAATTGACAGGGTTACAACAGTCAGAGTTTCTCATTACCTTGTCACATCAAAATAACAGCTTATTTGCTATTTTCTTATGTTTTAATGGGACTTTAAATTGGTAACCAAGTTCCAAAATGTTTTAGTATACTAATTTGGCCATAATAAGGCATGGATACAGGCTTTAGAGCTATCTACTCCTCAGAGGCCTCAGAAGCTGGGTACCCTGGCTCTCTTTGATGTCTTTTGTCCCCTTAGCTATTTTGTCAAAAATAGTGATTCAGGCTTCAAGACTGATATCCACTATGGGTGTACCAAATCTTTAGATGGGAATAATGTAATTGTAAGTGCCATAAGTATTAATAACACTATTATTAGTATATACATAACATGGGAGTTCTCACATTTCCATTACTTTGGCATTGAATTGAGAAAGACAAAAAATTTCACAACTCTTTTATGTGGTATTGATGATGTGGTGTTTCATTATTTTACATATTAGCACCTCATAGAGTTTATTTAAGATTACTCACTCTATGGAGCTGCCATAGGTGAAGCTTTTGTGTAGAGTCCAAATCTTGCCTTAAATACATGGATTTACTTACTCATAAAAATAACATTCATGTTTTCTTAAATAAAAAATGATAAATATTGGATATATGCATGAATTATGGTTCATGCATAGATCAGAATTCATTTGAATATTAGCTGTGGCCTGTTTTCCTATGTAAAATATACCTCAAGGCTCACATTCCCTCCCACCAAAAAATAAAATTGTACTACAGTTTTTTCAATCATAGTAAGAAGGAAAATGCCTCAAAGGGGGGTTAATGTCCACTATCCAGGCCTGTGTATATTACTAAGATCAAGTAATTAAAGCACATTTATAGGCATATCCAGGCCTGTGGTCTTCTTCCATGCCTAAATATTCTCAAAAGCATATCTGAGTCAGGTATTTCTTATTCTTCCAGGGATTCATCTTTATGTACTTGATTTCTATATCTGACAAGATATTTCCTTTGGTTATTACCCCTAAGTCTCCTTTCTTTAATACATTTTCTTATCTTTCTCTCTTCATTATTTTCATTGGTGGTACAGTTAAAGTAATTTGCTTCCTTAAAGGAAACAATTCTTCATCTTCTGGCTGTTAAGGTTTAATCAGGATTACTGGAAAGGTGGGTTTTTTTTCTCTGATTCACCACTAAGTTCCACTTGAGCTGAATTGGTTTGATGTAAGGAAACAATAAGAAAACGTCCTACATAATAATCTTTGAGTTTCTTAGAGCCTTTGTTATTATTATAAATTTGATGTTGAAACTACACCTAAGTCCCCTAAGCTGAAGTATGGTACTTTCTTACTCTTGTCCCATTTCTCTTTTTAATATTCAAAAGAGTCATTAATTCCTATTTATGCATTATATTTCACTTTATCAATAATTATCTTGAAGCTGGAAGCTGTAGGATGAATTTCAATCAAGTCTTACCTCAGTGTGTCTTCTGGGAGTCTTAGATTCCATCCTTTTTAAGCTGATAGAATAGCAAGAGTTTGACCTGTGGAAGAATGAACAGATGTTTTATATTCCAGTTCCAATTCAGGTATTGAGGTGCACCAGTAATGGGTAATACCATCTGAGTCTTTGAATTATAAACCATAGGCACAGAATATCCTTGTTATTTCTTCCAAATTTTGGGTCATTCTTGCTTCCAGCCCATCAGTTTGACAATGGTACGCTTTAGAAAATGATAAATTGTTCCCAAAAAATCTATGAAGATCTGTCCAAAGTGCATATATGAGCTTAGAGTCTCTTTCACTTATGATATTCTCGAATAGCTCTGTATTCTAAATAGCTCTATTCCATAGAAGAAGAGCTGTATTCATAGAAGTGTCATCATTGTGAAATGGTAAGAATATGTTAGGTTTGCTATATCTGTCTAAAATAACCAAGTAAGCATTATAACGTTTTTCACCACTTGAAGGAAGTGCTGTTACCCAATTCATATGAACAACTTCCCAAGGGGACTTTTGTGCTTGAATATGGATCATATGTACCAATTTCTTTCCTGTACTCCTGTTGGCATTTTGGTATCTTTCACAAGGATGGAAATATTCAATGGTATCTTTCCTCCAAGATGGCCACCATGCACAGTTTTTGACTTTTTGAATTATTCTATATTCTTAAAGGTGTCCAGAATCTATTCTATCATGACATTTATGGAGAAAGTTATTTATAAGAAATCTACTACACAATTTCATTACACAGGAATTTCTTGGTCTGTGATATAGTATGCAATAAAAGAAGTGAAATATTCCTTCAGAATAGAACATTTTCCATATTTCATTTAGTGAATTAACTGGATCTGTGTCTTTTGAAGTCATTATCCGGAAAGGATCTCAATAAATGGCAATTCTTCTCTTGTCTATATGACTCTCTTATTTCTTCAAGGAATTCAGTCCCTAAATCAGTTATGTTGATTCCTTCAATTGGGATCTGCGGTTCTTCTTCTAAAGGTACATAAGCTGGGCTATCAGGGGTATTAGCTATTGCCCACCTGCTGGTTACATAAAGATTTTGATGTATATTTCCTGATTTATGAATTATATTCATGTTTCCTCTCAATTCTTCAATGGCAATTTTCCAGATCAACATGTGCCTGTTTGTTGTTTTGATGTTAAAAAGTGATTTTACTGCATTAAAGTCAGTTATGACCTCAAAACCACTTCCATAAAGATAGTAGTGTAGTTTCTCAAGTGCGCATACCAAACATAAGAATTCTGTAAGATGTGTTTATGAAACTGTTTATGATATTACTATCAATCAACAGTACTATGACTTTTATTATGAAATATGATCATAAAAATTATTATAACCACAATTAAATAATTAATTAACTAAATAATTATTTATTTATTTTACTTTTTATACACTACTAGTGATTATAACAGTAAGAAGCAATTGTCTACAAGAAGCAATTACAAGAAGTATTTGATAATAAAACTATTTTAATATATAATTATCTTTTGCAAGAATAATTATAGATATAACTCTTGAAGAAAACAAATACTAGAGAAAAACTTCAAGAATTTATTAAAAGCACTCACTAATACTCTAATAAACCTTGGAAAGAATTTGGTAGAGAGATTTTACAGATAAATTGTGAATTTAAAGGATCAAAAGTGCTTTATAACAGTATTACAAAATGCTATAGTCTATTTCTATGTTTTCAATTCTTTCTGATTGATTTTGAAAGATTTACAAAACTTAAGAAAATATTTAACTGATACTTACTTGCTGGTAATAAAGTTATAATTGGATAATAAGATAATTTGGAAAGAACAGCAGGGGGAGGCCTCTTTTGAGTCAATAACAGCTCAAAGAGGTGTTCCATGAAGCAAACTGAAAGGTCGGTGAGTGAGAAATAAATAAACCTTTGGGATTATTCATTTCATCATCTGTTGTCACGTAAGGTTATTGTAATTACTTAATTAAGGCTTTTATGTGACTACTAACCCATTTATGGTTAAAACTAACAGGAGTAAAAACTGTAGATCTTTTTTTATTTCAAAATGAACATCAATTTCTCAAATTTAACAATTTTATTGGAAATTTCATCACAATTTGTATTTTTTGTGAATTTTGGAAGATTCAGTGTTGCATGTGGAATCATCAAAAATGTACTGTAAGTAAAACATTGAGTTTTAGGTATAAAACTGGAATTCTTTTTGGTTTCTTTATGGATCATACTTTCAAAAATGTTCATGAAAATTTCAGAAATATTCATCAAGAATTGTATTTTGAATGAATTTTTGAAGTTTTTAACTTATTTCTACGTAGAATCACAAATATCACATTATAGTAGGCTGTTATGAGGTAAATCAATTAATACAAGTAAAAAAAGTGGTTTAATTGCTCTTTTGAGGTGTACAAATGGAAAATACTTAAGAATTGACATGGTTACAGGAGTCAAAGTTGCTCTTTACCTCCTTTTCACATCAAAATAGCAGCTTATTTGGATTTTTCTTATGATTTAATGAGAGTTTAACTTTGTAACCAAGTTCCCTAAAGTTTTAGCATACTAATTGGGCAGTGATCAGCCATGAATCCAAGATTTGGAGCTATCCATGCCTAAGAGTCCTCAGAAGTTGGCTACCGTGGCACTCTTTGATGTCTTTTGTCCCCCTTAGCTATTTTCATGTCAAAAATAGTAATTAAGGCTTAGAGACTGATATCCACTATGAGTATACCAAACCTGTATGTATAATTACCATTATATGATTTTCTACAAACATGCACAACACTAATCTTAGTGTATATGTAATACGGATTTCTTACATTCCCATTATTTTGGCATCAAATTAAGAAAAACAAAACATTTCACAATTCTTTTATGTGGTATTGAAGTATTTTCCATATTAACACCTCATAGAGTTAATTCAAGCTTATTAAATATATGGAGCTACCCTAGGTGAATATTTGTTTAGAATCCCAATCTGGCCTGCAATCCATACACTTACTTACAAAAAAGATATTCATCTTTTATGAAATGAAAACAATGAATTTTAAATATATGCATGAATTATGGGTCATTCATAGTTCAGAGTTTATTTTAATGATAATTGTGGCCTATTCGCATATGTAAGATATACGTCAAGGCTCACATTCCCTTCTACCAAAAAATACAATAGTAATACAGTTTTATTAATGATAGTAAGAAAAATAGGGCCCCAGAAGGGGTTAATATCCACTGTCCAACCTCTTTACATTACTCAGATAAAGTAATTTAAGGAACAGTTATAGACATATTCAGTCTTGTGTCCTTCTTTCATGTCTAAATCGTTTCAATAGTTTATCTCAGTAAGGTATTTCTGATTCTCCCATCCATTCATCTTCATGTACTGCATTTCCTCTGACAAGTTATCCTCTTTTATTTTTAACTCTAAGTCTCTTTTCTTTATTGAATTTCTTTCTCTTTTTTTCTTCACCCTGTTCCCCTGGTGGTACAGCTAAGGAGTTGGGCTCCTTAAAGCAAACACCACTTTATAAGCTGGTTGATAAGGTTTTATCAAGCTTACCGGTAAAGTGGGGTTTTATTTTCAAATCCACCACTCAATTCAGCTTTCACTGCAATAGTTCCATGTAAGGAAACAATAACAAAAGTTCCCAAAAAATATTCTTCAAGTCTCTTTGGGCCTTTGATATTATTGAAGTTCACAGTTGAAACTAGAACTAAGTCCCCTACGTTGAATTCTGGTACTTTATGACTCTTGTCCCACTTCTGTTTTTCATAGTCAAAAGCATCATTCACGCTTTGTTTTGCATTATGTTTCACTTTATCAAGAATAATCTTGAAGCAAGAAGCTGTAGGATGGATGTCAATTAATTCTTTCCTCAGTGTGTCTTCTGGGAGTCTTGGATTCCATCCTTTTTCTAACATAGCAGGTGTTTAAACTGTGTGAGAATGAACTTATGTCCTATATTACAATTAAAATTCAGGTATTAAGTTGCACCAGTAATGGGTAAATCCATCTGTGTCTTTTAATTCTAAGCCATATGCACAGAATCTCCTTATAATGTCTCCTAAGGTTGGAATCATTCTCTCTGATAGCCCATCAGTTTGGGGGTGATATGTTTTATTAAATGATAAATTGGTCCTAAACAATCTATGAATATTGGTTCAAAGTGCAGATGTGAACTTGGGGTCTCTATCACTTATTACATTCTTAAATAACCTCATGAGAAATAACTCTATTCCAAAAAGGAGAGCTTTATCCATAGCAGTGTCATCCTTATGACATGGTAAGAATATGGGAGCTTTGCTGTATCTGTCTAAAATTACTGAAAAAAGCATTATAGCTTCTGTCACCACTTGGAGGAAGTGCTGTGTCCCAATCCGTGTGAGAAACTTCCCAAGGGGATTTTTGGTTCTTGAATATGGATCATATGTCCAAATTCCCCACCTGTAATCCTGTTTGCCTTTTTGGCATCTGTCACAGGTATGGCAGTATTCAATGGTCTCTTTTCTTCAAGATGGCCACCATGCACAGTTTTTCACTTGCTAAAGTATTTTGCCTTCTGACAGGTGTCCAGAATAGATGCTATAATGACATTCATGAATAATGGTATTGATAAGAAATCTACTTCATAATGTCATTACACAAGAATTTTTGGTTCTGTGGTAGATTATGCTGTCAAACAAGTGAAATATTCCTTCAGAGTAGGAAGATTTCCATCCTTCCTATAGTTAATTAATCAAAGGCCTGTCATTGCAGTCTTTATCCAGACAGGCTGTCCATATATGGCAATTATACTCCTTAATGTAAGACTCTCTGACTTCTACAAAGATTCTGTCCCAATATCAGTTATGTTAATGCCTTCAATTGGAATCCGTGGTTATGCTTCCAAAGGCACATAAGCTGGGTTATCAGAAGTCTTGGCTGATGCCCACCTACTAAGTCCATCAGCATTCTTATGCATATTTCCTGCCTTATGAGCTATATTCAGGTTACCTCTATATTCTTGAATGGCTATCTGCAATCTCAACATATGTCTATTGGTTGTTTCCATTTTAAGAAGTAATTTCACGGCATTACAGTCAGTTATCAGCTCAAAAAACTTCCATAAAGATGATAGTGTAGTTTGTCAAGTGCCCATACCAAACATAAGCACTCCATTTGGATTGCACCATCTCTGGCTCATTTTATTTTTATTTGCCTTGAGATATAACAAACTGGTCCATCTGTAGGTTTGTCATCAATAATTTTGACTTAAAGTAGGACTTCTCGTAATCCATCTCCACATGAATCAATGTACAATTTGAAAGGTATATTCCAGTCTGGCTTAAGGAGTAAGGGTGCTTCTGTAAGAGCTTTCCTTATCTTCTCATAAGCTTTAATTCTTTACTGTGTCATCTCAAATACTGTCTGTTGCTAACAAATTCTATAGATTGACTTGGCTAGAATTGCAAAGTCTTTTAGGTTTTGCCTGTAATTGCTCAAAAATCCATTAGAAAACATCATTTCTTTCTTATTCTGGGGTATTGGCTTAAGTAACACTGCTGCTACTTTATGCTTGCCAATACCCAAGCTTAAACCAGAAACAATATGCCCCAATGCTTCAAGTTCTTCAAAGCCAAAGCTGCATTTCTTGTTTAAAATCTTCATATCCACTGCTGCAATGCTTTCAAGTACTCTTGCAAGTATTTAAAGGTCTAAAGGCCATGAGTCTGAACATATGACTATATCATCAATATAAATAATGAGCCATCGTTCAGATAATTCTATGGGGAAGATGGTATTCATCATTCTTTTATAATGCAATGGAGAACTCTTAATGCAAAATGGCATTCTATGATATTCATAAATACCACAGTGAGTGATAATTCTAACTAATTCCTTGGCTTTTTGTTTCAAAGCATTTTGATGAAAGCCTTTTGATGCATCCATGGAAGTTATATACTTGGCTTTGGCTAATTGGGTCAAAGTTTCTTGGATTCTAAAAATTGGATACCTATCTGGAACTGTGTAGTTATCCAATTCTCTAAAATCTCCAACCATCCTTGATTTATCATTTATCCAAGAGATAATAACAGGAGTTGTCACTTCAACTTCTTCATTATGGCCTACTTTTCTTAGTACACCATGTTGTATCAGCTCTTGGATATGTTTTTCCAAGGCTTCTCCAGCTCTGGTGCTTGCTTGGTAAGTTGTTCTTCTAACTACTGGAGGGTATGGTCTGTCAATATTAAGAGTAATTTAAGCTTCATTCCCTTCAATAGCGCCTAATGGTCCATTATCTGAAGCAAATGATTTTTTCTATGTGTATAACACATCAATAAGCTCATGCCTCATCTTGGGTGATAATGATAGATTAATCTGTGCTTCAACAGGTTGATTAGTCACAAATTCCTCTCTATAAGTATCTTTATTTGAAGAGACTACTGATATTTGTTGGGACATATTGGAAAAAGGAAATTTCTGTCTTTTATGTTCTCCAATTGTAAAATATCTGTCTTTATGGTTATTGATGTCACTACCAAAAATATTTAAGTAATAATTTCCCGGAATGATATGTTTAGATGTGCAATTTTCCATTACTACTATCTCTGTCTTCATTCTCACACTTCCTGCAGGATGTGGAAATACAAGATTAGTGTTCAATATGCTCAAGGGTTACATATTATTGTGGGAACTATTGAATTGCACATATTCTATTGGTAATAGATGGTTCTTCCATTCAGGAAGTATGACTTGAAGGTAGTCTTTGTCTACACAAGTGAAAAATGCCCCTGTGTCCAAATTGACTTTTGCCTCAACATCATTCATCAGGATTGATGTGATACAAGATGCTCCAGCAGTGTAACCTTTTCCCTTAGCAGGTTTAGTATTACACATTCTGGAATTCTGGATATTGATCAGGTTTTAGCTATTTTCACTATATTGTGGTAAGTGAGTATGCACTTCAGTGACGTCAAAGAAAGGTGTAATGTTTTCAATTGGATAGTCCTCTGCTGGTGTGGCGTCAGAAATTGCAGAATATTGGCCAGATTCTTCTTTCTCTTCAGCACACTGAAACTCTTCAATGACTAGAACTTCATTTACTTTGGTCTTTATGGTGCAAGTGTTGGCTAAATTGGAGGTGCTGCAACATTTATGACACTTTAAGGCAGGTCTTTCAGGTCTCTTATGCTCTCTGGAAATATTTGGTATCATTTTTGACTCCATAGGGCTTCTAGTCCAGTCTTCACCAATTCTTGTACTAGTAATGATATCTCCCATTGCGGTAATATATTCCTCTGTTGAACAGGGCTCTACAAATCTCCACTTGATAGCATGTTCTATTTCTCCTCCACATTTTCTTAATATTTTCATATTAATCATTAAGTCATACATATTGGGTGTAAAGCAGATAATATGTCTTTTTGTGAGCCTTGAGGTATATTTTACATACCCAAATTGGCCACAATTATCTGCAAAATGAATTCTGAACTATGGATAACCTATAAGTCATGCATATATTCAAAGTTCATCATTTTGTATTTCAAAAAAGATGAATAACGTTTGTGTGAGTAAGTGAATCCATGGATTTAAAAAAGACCTGATTTGGATTCTACAAATAAAATTCACCTAGAGTAGCTCCAGAGAGTGAATAAGCTTGAATTAACTCTATGAGGTGGTAATATGGAAAATAAACTTCAATACCACATAAAAGAATTGTGAAAAGCTTTGTTTTTCTGAATTTAACACCAAAATAATGGGAATGTGAGAAATTCAATGTTACATATAAGCTATGAGTAGTTTTATTCATGTTTGTGGTACTTAAAATTATGGTATTCCTACATAAAGCTTTGACACACCCATAGTGGATATCAGTCTTTAAGCCTGATTTTCTATTTTTGATGTGAAAATAGCTAAGGGGACAAAAGCCATCAAAGAGAGCCAGCATACCCAACTTCTGAAGCCTCTGAATTGTGCATAGCTCTAAAGATAAGATCTAAGGCTTATAAAGGCCCAATTACTTTAGTAAAAATGTTGGGAACCTGGTTACCAAGTTAAAATCTCATTAAATCATAAGAGAATTACAAATAAGCTTCTATTTTGATGTGACAAGGAGGTAAAGAGCAACTTAGACTCCTGTAACCATGTCAGTTCTTAATTATTTTCCATGGATAAACCTTAAAAGAGTAATTAAAGCCTCTTTTTGTACTAGTATCCCTTTATTTACTTCATAGCAACAAGCCACATTGTGCTATTTGAAATTATACATAGCAATGAGGTGAAAACTTCAAAAAATTTATTAAAAATACAATTATTATGGAATGTTTCTGAAACTTTCAGTACCAATGTAGAATGGTCAAACACATAAACAAACAAAAAACAATTGTGGTTCTATAAGTAAAACCAAAAGCTTTCTTTACAGTCCATATTTGATTATTCCATGTGAAACACTGAAATTTGAAAAATTCACAGAAAATACAACTTGTCATGAAATTTCCAATAAAATTGATACCTTTGATAAAATGATATTCACTTTGAAACAAAAGAAGAGCTACAGTTATTACTGATTTTATTCTTAACCATAAATGGGTTGGTAGTCATGTAAATGCATCAATTCAGTAATCATGATAATATTACATGACAAAAGATGATTCAATCAATAATCCAAAAGGATTGTGGTTTTCTCACTCACTGGTTTTTTAGTTTTCTCTATGGCATGCCTCTGTGAGCTTTCTGTGACTTAAAATAGATCTCCTCTTTCTTTTTTTTCCAAATCATCTTATTATCCAAATATATCTTTGTTACCAGCAAGTAAGTATCAGTTAAATCTTTTCTTAAGTGTTTTGAATATTTCAGAATCAATCAGAAAAACTTGAAATCATGGAAATCAACTATATATTTTTTGTAATAGTTGCTATAAATAAATTTGGATCCTTTAAATCCACAATTTATCCATCAAATCTCTTTACCAATCTCTTTCCAAGGTTCATTGGAGTATTAGTGAGTGATTTATTTTTAATTCTTAAAGGTTTTTCTCTAGTAATAGTTTTCTTCAAGAGTTATATTTATAATTATTCCTGAAAAAGATTATTATATATTAAAATAATTTTATTATTTTAATAAAGTTTTATTATTTAATACTTCTTGTAATTGATTCTTGTAGACAATTACTGCTTACTGTTATAATCAGTAGTAGTTCATAACAAGCAAAAGAAATAGATAATTATTTCTTCATTTAATTGTGGTTATAATAATTTTTATTATCATATTTCATAAGAATAGTCATAGTACTGTTGATTGATAGTAATATTATCAAATCTTTCATAGACACATCTTACACTTTCTTTTTGAGAAACCAAGTAAGTGGTTTATCCTTTTTTGAGTTAAAAATGGAACTTTAAAAATCATTTTCCGTTTTTAATCTCCAGGAATTATTAGCCCATTTTGTAATTATTTCAGATTTCCACCAAAGCCAATCATGTTTACCATGGTCTTGTCCCATCTTGTAATATCATTTCTTTGCAGTTGTGGTAAACAAGGAGTGTAATTTTCCCACTTTCATTTCACTAGGTATATGAAAATCTCCCTGTAACATATCAATTGTTCTGATGAGCTCAATATGGTCATATTCTCCTTTACCAGAGAATGTTGGCCATTCTTCTAATTTGGGAATATCTTTTGCACAGATTTCATTTTCTCCTAGAAAATGGTTTATACTTTCTGTCACAGAAGGTTTTGCTTCAGTAAAGAGTGTAGAACGTCTGGGAATATGTGAATTTGGTTCATAATTCTCATGAATTTCCTCTACATGTTCAATTATTTCATTCTTTAATTTATGCCTTTCACTGTCACCTTTTGCCAAATGTCTGGCAAAAAAGATGGGTATTATGAAGTATTTCTTTAAAATGAGTTCTCAGAATTTCAAGTTGGTCATTAATCTTATCAATGAAAGGATCTTCCAATTCAACATTCTGTACTGGAAAGTTTCTTTCAGTTCTGTCACATGTGTTTAAAATTGACTCAAGTGTGGCATTTGTCACTTTATGCCATTCAGAAAATTCTCTTTCATTCTTTTTTAAGTCATTAATATCTAATGTTAATTTATCAAATTTTGCATCAAGTTTACCAAGTTGTACATCAATGCTAGATTTAATAAATGTTATTTCATCTATTATTGATGTGACAAGTGCCTTCTCATCCTTTCCTGCTCCTTGGATGTGAATTTCATAAGGGTTCTGAAAATATTGAATACACTGTTCACAGCTGAAGGCTCCAACTTGAGGATCCTTTACCCTTGTGGGTAAGGTCTGCAAATTAGCTATTCCTTTATTGTTCTTGGGAGCCCTATGCTTTTTATAAGGTCCATTGGGCTTGTCCTCGGCCACTTATGGATTTGGTTTGGAGCTGGTTGATGCTACTGGGCCTTCTTTCTCCAAAGCTGGGGTCATTTTCAACTCTTTCCTCTTGTCTATAGATAAAATACTTTGGTTCTTTAACCACTTCTTTATCCTTTTGACCTTGTCTTTGAAAGACAATGAACTCCAAGCTCCTAAGAGCTCTATGGTTCTCTCCTGACCCAGAAAGCTCTTTATGTGTAAGTAGGAGTTCATACCCCCTTCCAAAGGTTTGGTAATATTTCCCACATCTCTTCCTTGGCTCCACTGTACCAGTTTTTGTACTGGGACTGATATATTTTTATGGCTGCCACTTGGAAATGGTTAAGCCCTTAAATAAATTACCTTGAATAAGTTCAGACTCAAAATCTGGCATCCTCCAGACATGTCTCTCTTGAGGAAGACTTGTCAGATCTGGACCTGTTCTTACCTCTTCCCTGTCCCCATCCATCTTGTTGGACTGAATAGTTGCTTCCATTTCTGGTATGCACCATTTTCACATCAATTCAAGAGAAAATAATGAATAAAGACAGAAAACACACACCTTTTGGTGGTTTTTTAGATATTTCTGCTTTGAATGAAGTGCCTCTTTTAGCAATTTGCACTTGAATACTCCTTCAGTTTCTGGCCTAGTAATATATCTCTTACTGAGCTTATTACCAGCTGCAATATACTTGATCAAAGACACTAGAAAAAGTTTCTTTATACTTTCAAAATATCTTTAAGATTATTTTTTAATATAAAGAAATCATTCTTTTTAAAGAAAAAAAATAAATTTTAAGATTTTGAATCAAGATTAATTCAGAGTAACTCAAAGATTAATTTTATAAGTTTTTGGATGCAAAAAAGCCACATGTAAAACAGTCTAAAATTAAACCAAATTCCTCAATGAAAAAGATTTCAATGACAATTTCAAAAATAAAAATAGTTTTAACTTTAAATTAGAAGAAAAAACTATTATATTAGTATATTTTAAAGCTTAAAAATATAATAATTAAGGGTACAAGGTTCAAAAAACACAGCCTGGCCCCCAAGTGGAAGATGTGTCTATTAAACTGTTGATATTTATTACTACAAATCAAAAGTACTATGACTGTTCTTCTAAAATATAATAATAAGAATTATTATAGATACAATTATATAATGCAATAGCTAATTATTTCTTTTACTTGTTATGCACTACTAGTGATCATAACAGTAAGAAGTAATTTTCTGGAAGAATCAATTACAAGAATTATTTAATATACAATTATCTTTTTCAAGAATAATTATAGATATAATTCTTCAAGAAAACTAATACTAGAGACAAACTTTAAGAATTAATTAAAACAACTCACTCATAATCCAATGAGCCTTGGAAAGAATTTGGTAGAGGGATTGATGGATAAATTGTGGATTTAAAGGATTAAAATTGATTTATAATAGTATTGCAACAGATTTTATTTCATTTCTATGACTTCAAAACTTTCTTATTGATTCTGAAATATTTAAAACACTTAATAGATTATTTAACTAATACTCACTTGTTTGTGATAAAGCTATAATTGGATAATACGATGATTTGAAAAAAAACAGCAAGAGGAGGCCTCTTTTAAGTAAATAACAGCTCAAAGACACATTTAATGGAGAAAACTGAAAAACAAGTGAGTGAGAAATAAATAAACATTTTTTATTATTAATTGCATCACCGGTTGTCACATAAGATTATTATGATTACTTAATTAAGGCTTTTATGTGCCTACCAACCCATTTATGGGGCAGAATAAAAGGAGTAAAAACTTTAAATATTCTTTCATTTTAAAATAAATATTAATTATTCAAAGCTATCAATGTTAATGGAAGTTTCATCACACGTTTTATTCTCTGTGAATTTTGCAAGATTCAGTATTTCATGTGAAATCATTAAAAATGGACTGTATGTAAAACTTTTAATTTTACTTGTGAAACTGTAACTATTTTTGGTTTCATTATGGATAATACTGTGGGGCATTGGTCTTGAAATCTTCAGAAAGATTCATGAAGAATTTTATTTTGAAGGAATTTTTGAACTTTTTACCTTATTTCTATGTAGAATTGGAAATATTACATTATAGCAGGTTGCTATGAAATAAGTTCATGCATACTAGTCCAACTACAGTTTCAATTACTCTTTTAAGGTCTATAAATGGAAAATTATTAAGAATTGACATGTTTACAGGATTCTCAGTTGCTCTTTAACTCCTTTTCATGTCAAAATAGCAGCTTATTTGCAGTTTTCTTATGGTTTAATGAGATTTTAACTTGGTAAAAAAGTTCCTTAAAGGTTTGAGTATACTAATTGGGCCTTGATGAGCCATTGATCCAAGCTTTAGGGATATCCATGCCTAAGTGGCCTCAGAAGTTGGCCACTGTTTCTGTCTTTGATGTCTTTTGTCCCCCTTAGCTATTTTGACATCAAAAATAGTAATTCAGCCTTCAAGACTGATATCTAATATGTGTGTACCAAACCTGTATGTAAGAATAGCATAATTCTAAGTGCTACAAAAATGCATAACACTAATCTTAGTTTCTATAAAGCATGGGATTCCTCACATTCCCATTATTTTGGTGTGAAATTGAGAAAAACAAAAAAATTCACAATTCTTTTATGTGGTATTGAAGTATTTCCATATTACCACCTCAGAGATTTAATTTAAGCTTATTTACTCTATAGAGCTACCCTAGCTTATATTTTGTGTAGAATCCAAATGTGGCCTTAAATACTTGGATTTACTTATACAAAGAAAATTCATTCATCTTTTTTTAAATGAAAAATGATGAATTTTGGATATATGCATGACTTATGGTTGAAGCATAGTTAAGAATTTCTTTCAATGATAATTTTGGCCTATTTAGTCATGTGAAATATACCTCAAGGCTCACACATTCCATTTGGCTTGCACCATATCTGACCTCTGTTGGTTTTATTTTTCTGGAGATATACCAAACTGGTCCTTCTTTGTATTTGTCATCACTAATTTGGACTTGATGTAGGGGTTCCCCTGATACATCTCCACATGAATCAATTTACAATATCAAAGTTATATTCTGGTCTGGAATAAGGAGTCAATGTTCTTGTGTAAGAGCTTCCCTTATCTTCTAATAAGCTTTCATTCCTTCTTGTGTCATCTCAAATACTGTCTATTAATCACAGATTCTGTAGAGTGACTTGGCGAGAATTGCAAAATATTTCAAGTGTTACCTGTAATAATTGGCAACCCCAAGAAAAGACATGATTTCTTTTTTATTCTTGGGTAATGTCTTAAGTAATACTGCTGCTAATTTCTTTTTGTCAATATTCAAGCCTAAACCTGAAAAGTATGTCCTAATGCTTTTAGATCTTGAAATACAAAATTTAGTTTCTTGAGTGAAATCTTCATCTTCACTCCTGAAACTTTTTCAACTACTCTTTCAAGTCTGTCATGGTTCAAAGACAATGAGTCTGGAAATATAATTATATCATAAATATAATTAATGAGACATCATTCAGATAATTCTTTGGGGAAGATGGTATTCATAATTCTTTGATAATGAGATGGATAATGTTTGATCCCACAGGAAGTTCTAAGATACCCATCAATACCACAGTGAATGATAATTCTAAGCAATTTCTTTGCTTTAGGAATAAAAGCCTTCTGATTAAAGCCCTTCAATGAATCCATTGGAGTTATGTACCTGGATATGAATGATTGGGTCAAGGTTTCTTTAATTTTAGGAATTGGATACCTATCTGGAACTGTTTAGGTATTCAGAGCTCTAAAATCTCCAATAATCCTTTATTTATAAGTGTTTCAAGAGATAAGGGCATGAGGTTTGACTTCAACTTCTTCATTATGGCCTACTTTTCTTAGTACACCAAGTTGTATTAAGTCTTGTATTTGTTTTTCCAAGTATTCCCTAGCTTTGAGCCTTTCTGGGTAAGCTGGTCTTCTAAGTACTGGAGGCTTTTGTCTGTCAATATTAAGAGTAATATTCAATTCATGTCCTCTAATAGCACCTAATGGTTGGTTATCTGAAGCCAAAGCATTCTGATATGTGTATAGCACATATATAAGCTCTTGTTTCATTTTTGATGATAATTTTGGATTAATTTGTACTTAACCAAGTTTATTTGACACAAATTCCTCTTGATGTGTATCTTTTTTTGGAAATAATACTGATATTTGTTTGGTAAAATTGAAAAAGTCACATTTCTGTCTCTTGTTTCTCCAATTCTAAAATATCTTTCTTTAGGGTCATTGATTTAAATACCATAAATATTCAAGTAGTCATCTCAAAGAATGATATTTTGAGAAGTACAATTATCCACTATCACTATCTCTGTCTTTATTCTCATGATTCATGTAGGGTGTGGAAATATCATGTTAGTTTCTAATATTCCCAAAGGGTACATATTATTACTGGAACTACTAAATTGTACTCCCTCTATTGGTAATAGATAATTTTTCCATTGGGGAAATATGACTTGAAGGTAGTCTTTCCCTACACAAGTTAAAAATGTCCCTTTTTCCAAATTGACTTTAGCTTAAATATCATTCAATAAGACTGATTTAATACAAGATGCTCCATTAGTGTAACCTCTTCCTCTAGCAGGTTTAGTTTTACACATTCTGGAATCCCTATTATTGATTATGTTTCATAAATCCTCACTGTATTGTGGTAAGTGAGTATGGACTTTAGTTACTTCAAAGAAAGCTGTAATGTTCTCAATAGGATACTCTTCTGGTGTCATCAGATATTGCAGAATCTTGGTCAGATTCTTCTTTCTCTTCAGCACACTGCACCTCTTCAATGACTTGAACCTCATTTATTTTAGTCTTTTTGGTACAAATTTTGGGTAAATTTGAGGCTCTCCCACATTTATTAAGCTTCAAAACAGGTCTTTCAGGTCTTCTATCCTCTCTAGAAATCTGTGAGCCTTGAGGTATATTTTACATACCCAAATAGGCCACAACTATCTTTAAAAATAAACTCTGAACTATGCATAACCCATAAGTCATGCATATATTCAAAATTCATCATTTTTTGTTTCAGAAAAGATGAATAACATTTTTGTGAGTAAGAAAATCCATGGATTTAAGGCCAGATTTAGATTCTAAACTAATGTTCACCTAGGGTAAGTCCAAAGAGTGAATAAGCTTAAATTAACTCTAAGAAGTGGTAATATGGAAAATACATCAATACAACATCATCAATACCCCATAAAAGAATTGTGAAAATGTTTGTTTTTCTCAATTTCATGCCAAAATAATGGGAATGTGAGAAATCCCATGTTGCATATACACTACAAATAGTGTTATGCATGTTTGTGGCACTTGATATTATTGTATTATTACATACACCTTTGATACACCCATAGTGGATATTAGTCTTGAAGCCTGAATTTCTATGTTTGATGTGAAAATAGCCAAGGGGGACATAAGACGTCAAAGAGAGCCAGGGTACCCAACTTCTGAGGACTCTGAGGCATAGATTTCTCTAAAGCTTGGATCCATAGCTGATCTTGGCTGTCAGGCTGAGTCTATGATAAAGGTGTATATGAGTATTTACAAGCTTTAACTATGACTGTGACACGGTAAAAATGGTTTTAAAAGATGATAAGATTGATGATAAATGATATAATTTAAGATTTAAAGGGCTTTACTATAAAGATATAGTGGTGGTGAGCGCTGTTGAAAGCCCTGGGTGCAGCTTTACCTGTTGGATTACAATAATAAAGACTACAATACTTTAAATTAAGAGTATACCTGATTATTTAACCAAGAGTAAAACTGTTTTTGACAGTTTACTATGTAGGTTATTCAAGAGCAGGATGAGGAAAGGTTTTTGGCTGTGAAAAGCCCTCCTTTTATCCTGAAATTGAGGTGGAAAGGCTGCTAGACCTTTCCACGTAGAGGAAGTGAAGATTTTTCACTCTCAAGGACAGGCTTGTGGTTTGCAAACAGCCTGTATACCCTGTATTGGGCTCAGATGTGGTTTTGAAACCACATCTGGGCAGTTTTCACCAATACAGGGTGAAAATTTTCATCTGGGGACCTCACAGCCTGATTCTGACGTGTATGACGCATAGAATGCTGTAAAGAAGCTGTATGGGACCCCAGTATTGACTGACATATGAGGTATTGAAGTAGAAACATGCTTCTTCGTCTATTTGACACCTCATATTCATGGTTATGGGATATTATCCCATGGTAAGGCTGTATCTGACAGCAGGTGGGATTTTGACCTTAAAATGGTCATAACTCTGTCAGTTTTTGAGATATCAAGCTCAGGGTTGGTTCATTGAATAGCCCTGTATGAGCTCTACACAATGGTACCCAACTTGACATGGTTATCATTAAATATGACAAAGTTATCCCATGTACAAGTATTTTTGTACATTGGCGTGGTCTGGTCAAAAGCTGTATTAAGCTTGTTTGGCCAATAACTTCTGTTGTAGTTGAGTTATGAGGAAATGGATGGCACCATCAGATAGCCCTGATTGTGCTCTTTCCAAAAAGACCCCACTTTAGGTATCTCACACTAAAACTGTAAAAGTTAGATGAGAGGTGAATGTTTTGTTCACCCTTATTTGGTCTGAATTTGACCATAACTCAAGTAATACTGGTGCTGGCTCAGTTTGGCTGGTGCCATTGGATAGCCCTGGCTTAGAGCTTCATTTTGAATACCCATTTGATGGGGTTGAGCCTCTCCTTCTAGATTTTAGATGAGAGGTGAAAATTAAGGTTTATGCTCAGCAATAACTTTGAGCAGGAATAACTTTGTTATTTCTTGTCCTATGGTGATGGGACTTATATTTGCAGGAAGAGGTGAGTTTCCTCTTTCTTTTGATACCTTTTGAGCTAGTTTGGCTCAGTTCCATGTTTTGGTGGTATTTTGGCTATACCATTGGTTTATGGTATTTTGGCTGTCATGCTTGTGCTCTGGTTTTGAGTCACAGGCTGACATACCCTCCCTCTAAAAAAGGCTCATCATTGATGAGACTGTTCAGTCCTCCTAGAGGCTCTGAATCTCCTTAAATGGAGGTTCCCATCTGGTATGGCATCCTCTGCCAACCATTTGTCTTTGTCAGCTGTCTGGTTCTTGAATCTGAATAGATATTGTCTCTGATCCTTCCCATTGAGTCTGATTTTTCTTGCCCTGATGATTTTACTCACAGGTCCAGGAGAGTCTTCTACTTCCACTATTTCTGGTGGAGTGATGTTTTTCTTCCTAGAGGGGAATTTATCCTCTTCTGTTTGGAAGTATGGTTTGACCAGGCTTACTGGAAAGACTGGGTGTTTCCTAGAAAACTCCTCAGTGAGCTTGACCTCTACTGCATTCTTTCCTATCAACTTAATGATAGTGAAGGGCCCTACAAATGAGTCTCTCATTTTCTTGGGTCCTTTGAGATTGTTAAAGTTTAGTGTAGACACTAACACCTGGTCCCCTTCCTTGAAGTCAGGTTCCATATGTGATTTGTCCCACCTCTGCTTATTATACTCTTTGGCCTCAGCTATGCATTTGGCAGCAGTATCACAGGCTTTCTTCCACATATCATGGAAGTCCTTGGCTGTGGGGTGGATGGTCAGAAGATTTTTCTTCAAGTGATCCACAGGTAAAAGGGGATTCCACCCTTTCTCTACCAGTGCAGGTGTTTTTCCTGTGGTAGAGTGCTGGCTTGTGTTATAAGCCTGTTGGACTGCTGGTAAGAGGGTGACCCAATCATGGGTATATCCCTCATGGTCCTTGTATTCCATGCCATAGGCACAGAACCTCCTGAGGATGTCCTCCATTGTTTGGATCATCCTCTCAGCTAGGCCATCTGTTTGTGGATGGTAAGCTGTGGAAAAAGCAAGCTTGGTGCCTAGCATGTCATATAAATTGGTCCAAAATTCAGATGTGAATTTTGGGTCCCTGTCACTAATTATGATCTTAGGGACTCCACAGGTGGATATGATGTTATTCCAAAATAACAGAGCAGTGTCCATGGCTGTGTCCTCTTTATGGCATGGTAGACATCTCATGCTCTTGCTGAACCTATCTACTATGATTAGGCAGGCATTGTAGTTTTCTTTGCCTCCTGGGACAAGTCCTGTGACCCAGTCCATGTTGATGGTTTCCCATGGGTGTTTGGGTTCTTCTATGTGTTGAAGTAACCCATATTTCTTCCCATGTTTTCTATTTGCCTTTTGGCATCTTTCACAAGTGTTGATGTATTCACTCAACTCTTGCTCCCACTTGGGCCACCACGCTGTGCTTGCTACCCTCTCTTTAGTCCTGTCTTCACTCATGTGTCCCATGTAGGGACAGTCATGGCATTCCTGCAGGATTAAAGAGATGTGGTCTCTGTCTATCACTGTGAGTGCACTGGTGTGCTTATCTCTGTGATAAATCAGGCCATCTATAAGGAAGAATTTATTGTCCTTATAAGCCCTCAACCAGGGTTCCTCCAGCTGGGTTTCCAGTTCTGGGCTCCTGTATTTTTGTTGAAGGAGTTGGAGTAGTATGCTACACTGTTTGTGTTTAGCATATGATTTCAGCACTGCATTGAAAAATTCATTGTGCAATTCTGAGGAACTTATTCCCAGTATGGGGGTTTCTGTCCCTTCTGAATCAGTGTTTCCACTGTCAAGGGTACCACTCCCTGGTGCCCATTCAGAGAATCTGAAGTTCTTTTTCCTATTTATTTCCATAAAATGGATAGGAATCTTTGCAGCAACTTCAGGGTCATAAGCTGGATTGCTTTTGACATTGTCCAGTGGCCATCTGCTAAGGCCATCTGCATTGGTATGGCTTTTACCTTCCTTGTATATGATGGTCATGTTCCCTCTATACTCCTGGATGGCTATTTGCCATCTCAGCATGTGTCTATTAGTAGTCTTCATGTTTAGTAAAGACTTCAAGGCTGTGCAGTCTGTGTAGACTTCAAAGACTGCACCCTCCAAATAATAATGGAGTTTCTCTAGAGCCCAGACTAGGCATAGACATTCTGTCTGGGTGGCCCCATACCTGGCTTCTGAATCTTTCAGCTGCCTAGAGATGTAACATATTACCCCTTCTCTTGGTTCACCATCCACAATTTGTCTTTGGTGAAGGGCTGCTCCCAAGCCTTGGCTGCATGCTGCATCTATATATAACTTGAATGGTAGTTCAAAGTCAGGCAAGATAAGCACAGGTGCATTTGTGAGTTCATATTTGATCCTCTCATATGCATCCCTCCTTTCCTTGGTTATTTCAAAAACTACATCCTTTGAGCATAACTTGTATAAACTACTAGTTATGTGAGCAATGTTTTTCATGTGGTTTCTATAGTAGCTAGCAAATCCAAGGAAAGATTGCATCTCTTTGATGTTCTTTGGTACTGGCTTTTGCAGTACTGCTGCTACTTTGTTCTGGTCAATTGCCAGACTAAGGCCTGAGACTTTGTGTCCTAGAGCTAGTAGCTCTTGTTGGCCAAAATTACACTTTTTAAGTGAAATTTTCAGATTGGTGGGTGTACATTTACTTAGCACTCTGTCTATGTATTGTACATGGTCTTCCCATGTCTCTGAGTATATAATGATATCATCAATATACACTAACATCCAGCATTCCATTATTTCTTCTTGAAATATGGTGTCCATCATCCTTTGGAAGTGGGCTGGTGCATTCTTGATGCCAAATGGCATCCTGGTGTACTCATATATGCCCATATGGCATATAATTCTGAGTAATTTCATGGAGTTTGGTTTAACTCCATTTTGGTGGAAGCCCTTCATACAATCCATCTTGGTTATGTATTTGGCTTTGGCTAATTTATCCAAGGCATGAGGTATCCTTGGTATAGGATACCTGTCTGCTTTTGTGTAGTTGTTCAGGGCTCTGAAGTCTCCACACAATCTATACTTGCCATCATGCCAGGTGATCAGGACAGGAGTGGTGATTTCCACTATTTCATTATGTCCAATCTTCCTAATGACATCCATGTCCAGGAGTTCATTGATATGTTTCTCAATCTCTTTCCTGGTCTCCAGACTTGCTGGGTAAGGAGGTCTCCTTAACATGGGTGGATAAGGCCTTTCCACATCCAGATATAGTTCTATATCATGGCCTTTGATCTTGCCTAATGGTTCTTCACCAATGGCAAATGCTGGTCTATTCTTCCTCAGCATCTTCAGTAAACTTAACTTTTGGTTACTGGTGAGGGTAGTGCTAAACTGTCCCTCTCTGAATTCTTTCAGAAGTTCTTCCAGTGGGTCCTGAGAAGATATCTGGTATATATCAAGAGAAAATTTCTTTTCTTTGTTAGTACCAATGGTAATATGCCTATTTTTACTATTGTAAATATCTATGCCATACATCCTCTGGTAATCTGTTCCCAGTAAAAACCCTTGGATGTGGGCATCTTCAAGCACTACAAACTCTGGGTTGAGTCTGATATTACCTTTTCTGTGGGGTATAATTATCTCTTTGATAATTGTCCCAATAGAGGTCATCTTTCCAGATGCACTCTTAAAGTTCTTTGCCCTGGTGGGCAAGAGTTCTTTTTCCCAGTTTGGGAAGTGGTTATCCAGGTAATTTCTGGCCACTATGGAGCAGTGTGCTCCACTGTCAATGATCAGTGGGTGCTGAGCATTGTCAATACATACAGTCATTTTTGTGGCTGTTCCATGTATATATGCCATTCCTTTGGTTGGTGTAACCAGGAATGTTTGTGCATCCTGTGTATGTTTACACAAGTTCTTTCTGGCAGTGTCTTGTGGCATGCCTGCTTCCAACTGTATATCCTGGATTTCCAACGGGGCTTCCTCTTGGTATTCCACTAGAAGTTCCTCTCTTGGGTCTTGATCATCATCAGATAGTTCTCTGATGGCATCTCCCATAGAGTCTGATTCAGAATCCTCTGTTGGAGGTTCTTCTTCAGGGACTTTTTCTATAGCATAGACTTTTTCCTTTGCTTTTGGACAGTTGTTGGCATAGTGGTCTGTTGAACCACAATTGTGACAAGAATTCTTCTTTTTTGCCACTTCTGCCACTCTTTCTCTGGGTTTGTCTTTAAACTCCACCCTGAAAGGTTGTTTCTCTTTGAAACTACTGCTTCTATATGGGGTGAATTTCCCTATATTAGTCCTTTTCCTTATGTCTTGTAAGGTATTGGCTATATCATCTAGAGTGCAATTTTGGTTGCATCTGCACTTTACTGCATGCTCTAGTTCTCCTGGCAGTTGTGTCAGAAGTTTATGATTCCTCATTTGTATATTCATTTGAGGATCAATGGCTTTAAGTCTTTTAGACTGTCTAAGACACCACTCATATGGATCTTTGTCCACAGAGTATTTGTCATTTTCAAATGACATGGTCTTTTGCCATATCCAAGTTCCATTACTGTACTTTTGGATTATTTGACTCTTCCACCATGGCCAATTTCTTTTGCCATGGATTTCTTTCATTTCAGTGTACCATATACTTGCATGACCTTTAAATGCAGTATTCAGTCTAGCAGTAATCCAGTAATCTGGTATTCTTGGTACATCAATGAAGAGTCCATCAATATAATCTATGAGTTCCATATGATCATATTCTCCTGATCCAGAGAATTTGGGCCAGTTTGAGGCCTCAGGAAGCTGTTTCAAGGCTTCCTTCTCTGAATAAGACATGCCATTTCCATCCTGGTATTGTGATGGAGATCTTGCCTTATTCAACAACATGGCATCTGGTTTGATGTCATCTGGTTGATATGGGTTCTCCATAGCTTGGCCTTGTGGTTGGGGCTTTAAGCTATGGTAGGCATCAAACAATTTGTTGATGTCTTGGTTCAGACACTCCCTGTCCCTGCTACTATGGTGTTGTTCTTCAGAGACTTGATTCAGTCTCTTGTTGGTTTCTTCAGTGGCTTTGCTCAGTTGAGCATATCCTTCCTGAAGGTTTTTAACTATCTGCTCCAATGAGGCTTGAGTTTTTCTCATCCTCTCTTGGGCAGCTGCAAATTCTGTAGCCTGCTTTGCAGATTGCTCAGCATATTGGGACATTTGTAACCACAGTGTGTCACTGTTGATGTTACTCTCAGATGTGATAATGTTATTTTTAGTCTGAGTGGGGGTAATGTTTCTATTACTAGGACTACTGATTCTAGAGTGGTTTACAACTACTTCTGGTTCTTGTGTACTTCTTTTACCAAATCTAACAGCTTCTGGATCATGGGGTCTGACTCTTTCCTCCTCTGGTTGAAGGAGGCTTTGTTCTTGCCCTTGTTGCCTTGTCTTCTCCTGGAAACTTCCTGGAATTGTGAAGAATGGTGACCCTTGGCCACTGATCTGCTGGTTTCTGAATGGTGTGAAGCCACTGGAGAGCTGATTTGGCATGCTCCTTGTGAACCTGAAGGAATCTGAGTAGGCCCTGTCTGGGTTAACTGTTCTTCTATAGCTTGGATAGTGGCTTGATTCTCCCTTATCCTCTGTGCCCTTGCCTCCAGGAGTCTGTGCTGCCTGGTAGGATTCCAACCCTTGGTGATTACCATAAGGTCTTTGAAGTCTATCTCTTTGAGACAGATCTTCTGGCAACTTGATCCCAGTTCTGCCCAGTGAGTTGCTAGGTTGAACCTTTTGTTGTCCATGCTCCATTGAAACAAATCTTTGAGGAGTTGGTGGATTTGAAGAACTTGATCCATATCCTTCCAGTCCTCTGGTTTGAGGTTTCTGTTGAATTGGAGTGTGAATGGCAAGGTTGATATTATCTCCCTCATTGTTTTGCCATCCACCACTGTGTCCAATGTGTCTTCTTTCAGGTCTTCTGGTTCTAGACATTCCTGCTCTATCCTCTGGCTGGTTCCTTTGGAAGCCAAGGTCTCTGAGGTATGCAGGGGACATATCAGTGTTTGCAAGCAGTCAAAAACTTTATGTTCTTAGGGTATTTACCTTTGACTGTGCCTTGTACAAATTTGTTATCTGCTGATTTGGGCAGTTTGCCTTTGGAGGTTACAACTGGGTTAATAATTGTAATCTTCCCTGTACAAGTGGTTAAGGTTGGTTTACCTTGTATTGAAGCAGAGTTTCGTGGTTTTCTACTCCTCTGAGTGGCTATTGGTGTCCACTTCTTGGCTGTAATGAGGCCTTCACTAAGCCTTTTTCCTTTACCCTTGCTGCCCTCTGGTTCTGAGGGTGTCACTGGTGTGTTGGCCTGTGACTGGGTTTCAAGTGGGATGTAGTTTTCTTCCACTGAATCAAAACAGGAAAAAGAGGGCTTATGTCAGTTAAGACTTCTTAAAAGGCTGGTTTTGCACGTCTAAGAATGGCCTCTGGGCTTGTATATTATTACAATATGCCCTTTTATAATGACAGTGTAAATGAATTAACAATTTCACGTCAAAAATACAGCTGATGGTGCCCTGTCACACTGTTTGTGTGCCAGTATCCCACAGATACACTTGTGGTTTTCAAGTGTATTCTGTACAAGTGGTTTTGTATAAGTGTTATTGAGTCAACAATACACTTAATCCACGCCTCAACTGATGGTTTTTCAGTCAGAGGTGTCCTTATTCAGTCAAGAATACAGGACTTATTGATGGCTGATGTATTTTTATATACAAAACACGCCAAAAATAATTATTTTCAGTGGGTATTAGCCACGTGAAAAATACTCTTTTATAATATGAGTGTATGAAAAAAGATAAAAATATATAAAATATATATTTTTAAATGGAAATTACGCCTAAAAAAAGATAAAACAATGTGTTAATAAGTCATAAAAAAGAGAAAAGACTTACTTGTAAGGTCCAAAAAGTTGAAAAAAACACGGCCAGGCCCCCAAAATGTCAGGCTGAGTCTATGATAAAGGTGTATATGAGTATTTACAAGCTTTAACTATGACTGTGACACGGTAAAAATGGTTTTAAAAGATGATAGGATTGATGATAAATGATATAATTTAAGATTTAAAGGGCTTTACTATAAAGATATAGTGGTGGTGAGTGCTGTTGAAAGCCCTGGGTGCAGCTTTACCTGTTGGATTACAATAATAAAGACTACAATACTTTAAATTAAGAGTATACCTGATTATTTAACCAAGAGTAAAACTGTTTTTTACAGTTTACTATGTAGGTTATTCAAGAGCAGGATGAGGAAAGGTTTTTGGCTGTGAAAAGCCCTCCTTTTATCCTGAAATTGAGGTGGAAAGTCTGCTAGACCTTTCCACGTAGAGGAAGTGAAGATTTTTCACTCTCCAGGACAGGCTTGTGGCTTGCAAACAGCCTGTATACCCTGTATTGGGCTCAGATGTGGTTTTGAAACCACATCTGGGCAGTTTTCACCAATACAGGGTGAAAATTTTCATCTGGGGATCTCACAGCCTGATTCTGACGTGTATGACGCATAGAATGCTGTAAAGAAGCTGTATGGGACCCCAGTATTGACTGACATATGAGGTATTGAAGTAAAAACATGCTTCTTCGTCTATTTGACACCTCATATTCATGGTTATGGGATATTATCCCATGGTAAGGCTGTATCTGACAGCAGGTGGGATTTTGACCTCAAAATGGTCATAACTCTGTCAGTTTTTGAGATATCAAGCTCAAAGTTGGTTCATTGAATAGCCCTGTATGAGCTCTACACAATGGTACCCAACTTGACATGGTTATCATTAAATATGACAAAGTTATCCCATGTACAAGTATTTTTGTACATTGGCGTGGTCTGGTCAAAAGCTGTATTAAGCTTGTTTGGCCAATAACTTCTGTTTTAGTTGAGTTATGAGGAAATGGATGGCACCATCAGATAGCCCTGATTGTGCTCTTTCCAAAAAGACCCCACTTTAGGTATCTCACACTAAAACTGTAAAAGTTAGATGAGAGGTGAATGTTTTGTTCACCCTTATTTGGTCTGAATTTGACCATAACTCAAGTAATACTGGTGATGGCTCAGTTTGGCTGGTGCCATTGGATAGCCCTGGCTTAGAGCTTCATTTTGAATACCCATTTGATGGGGTTAAGCCTCTCCTTCTAGATTATAGATGAGAGGTGAAAATTAAGGTTTATGCTCAGCAATAACTTTGAGCAGGAATAACTTTGTTATTTCTTGTCCTATGGTGATGGGACTTATATTTTCAGGAAGAGGTGAGTTTCCTCTTTCTTTTGATACCTTTTGAGCTAGCTTGGCTCAGCTCCATGTTTTGGTGGTATTTTGGCTATACCATTGGTTTATGGTATTTTGGCTGTCATGCTTGTGCTCTGGTTTTGAGTCACAGGCTGACATTGGCCCAATTAGCATACTAAAACCTTTTGGGAACCTAGTTACCAAGTTAAAATCTCATTGAATCATGAGAAAATTGCAAACAAGCTACTTGTCACAGCCAACGAGGCAGGGGCATTACCAATCATCTTCCACAATCATTACCTCATTGGTACCCTTCAAAACCCAATCAGCAACAATCATTATTTCTTGGATACCCTTCAAAACCCAATCAGCAAGGGGGTTTCATTCTACATTCTCCAAATACAGTTCCAGACCTCAATACAGTTTCATACAGGCAAGACCCAAATACAGGATTCACCAAATACAGGCCTTTCATCAATACAGGCGCAAATACCTGTATTGACTGTATAACCTGTATTGGATTCACCAATACAGGATTCAATCCCACATCCAACTTCTTCCAGCATACAGGCCAGTATCTCAACACTCAAACTCCAAGGCTGGTATTTCTCACATATACCAGCCCCTCTTCATCCGCCTGGGGGTTTTTCCCCCAGTTGATTAAGATATTGGATTTATTATTTAATATTATTTTATTTCTCATTTAGGAAATATTATTTTATTATTTATTAAGTTAGTCTTTGCCTTCCCTGACCTGTTCAGTAGAGTCCTGGTGGCCATATCCTTTATTAATCCTTTTCTCTTTTCTGAACAGGTTGAAACAGTGGTACAGGATTATTTGTGGTTGGCTCTTTATTATTGCTTTTGTTTTGTCTCTCTTATCTTTTATGCTTATTATTTTATGACTAGGAATTTATCCTCTTACTCCATTACTCTTATCATTTGAGTATTTTCTTCTGAGCCCTCCATAAGTAAGTCTGTTCACTGAGTGCCAGGCCCTCTTCCTTTTAGAAGAGCCCCTGTGACATTGCTTTAATTAACTCATAATTGCTTCTTTTTCTTTCATTCATTTTATTCATTTATCTCATTCTTCAATTATGATTTTTTCATGATTTTATGATTTTTTATGATTTTTATGATTTTTCTCTCTTATCAATTTTCATCTCATTCATTTTATTCAAATGAAAATTGATTCTCTTTCTCATTTCAAAAAAAATTCTGCTGACCATTTCACTTTATTCTTTATCATTCTCATTTCTCTTTTTGTCTGAATTCAGGTTTTTATCAGGTTATTTGAGTGGAATTATTTGGGTTAATTGATTCATCATTCAGGGATTTTATTGATTTGGGGTATTCAGTGATTTTGGTTTTGAAATTTCTCAAGATTATTGATTGATTGATTGATTCCTCAAGACATTGATTTCACCTCAAGATTTTGAATTGACTTTGATTGATTTGATTTGATTTGATTGACTTCATTTGATTCTTCAAGATACCTGATTTATCCTCAAGATTTGATTTGATTGATTGATTTGAATTTGATTCCTCAAGAAAATTGAATTGATTTTTGAAGATATTGATTGAATTCCTCAAGACTTAATTGATTTGATTTTGATTGACTTGATTTGACTTATTGATTGAAATTGATTATTCATAAGAATTTGACTTTGTCATCTTCACTCTTGAAGATTTATTCATATTGATTCACTTCAAGACTATTGATTGATTTCTAAAGTTCATCAAGATTCTCATTTGATTGTTTTGGTCAAGCCTTATTTTATTCAAAGTATCATCAAGTTTTTATTCATTCTTCTTTCATGATGCCAGTTCAGCATAGCCCACCAGCCAAGAATACAAGATCCCAGAGACATCAAGCTGCTCTCACTCCTACACCAAGGGCTCCTCTTGACCGCACACCATCAGTTCATCAACTGAGTGCAAATTTGGACAGAGGACCACCAATGGAAGGAGAAGCACCCTCCAGAAGAGGAGGTGTGAAGTCTAGAAGATCAAGATCATTCTCTGGACTATTGGGTGGTTATCCTGGTGTTTCTCAAGGGCCTAGAAGTAGATTGGGGGAAGCTGAAGATGAGGAGGGGGAGGAGTCTGTGGAAGAGGAAGAATCTGAGGAGACTGAAGTGGCAGCTGCCTTGGCAGGTGCTCCTGAAGCTCCTGAGGCTCCAAATCTAGCCCTTTCTAATCAACCTTCTGTCTCTCAAGCTGAACCAAATTTCCTCAAGATGATGGAGCAAATGACTCAGTTTATGGGACAACTCACTCAAGCAGTTGCCCCAAGGGACACTTCAAAAGTCCCTGCATTCAAGACTCCATCAATGAAGGCACCTGATTCTTTTGATGGTACCAAAGGTCATAAATTGAGAGGATTCATTCAATCCTGTCAATTAATCTTTCATAATGACCCAGCAAACTTCTTCTCTGACAGGAAGAAGGTGCTTTACTCAACTTCTTTTCTTACTGGTAGAGCTGGCAAATGGATTGAACCTTACCTCTCAAATATCTCCAATGAAGACCCATCTTATCTCCTCAATAACTGGCAGTTGTTTATAACCCAGTTATTCACTCTGTTTGGTGATCCCAATGAAGTCAGAAAAGCTGAACAAGAGTTGGACAATTTGAGGATGAGGGAAAGTGGTCAAGTTTCCTTGTACATAGCTGACTTCAGAAGTTTAATGTCAAGAATTGGAGACTGGGGGGAAAGGGCCTATATTCATGTGTATAGAAGAGGCTTGGCATCAAGATTGTTGGACCAATTGGCTTCTCACCCTGGAATTTTGATAGTTTTCAAGAACTCATGGATATCACCTTGGAATTAGATACCAGGTACCATGAGAGGCAGAAGGAAAAGGGCAGTCATCAAGAGAAGAAGCCTCCAATCAGTGGATCCAACTCCTCCAAGCCTCCTCAAAGTTCATCATCAAAGAAGCCTTATCACAAGAAGAATAAGAAGGTGAAGAATTTTCAAGTGTCCAAAGACAAGCCTCATGCTGCTCTCCTCAATAAGGACAACAAATTAATTGGTTCTGAAAAGGAGAGGAGGATTAAAGAAGGCTTGTGCAATTATTGTGGTGGTAAACACCCATTTGAAAAATGCTTCAAGAGGCCTGAAAATAGGCAAGGGTCATCAAAAGGCTTCCCTAGCAAGCAGGGAAAAGCCTGAGTGGGAATCATGATGTGTTCAATGGTTCTCACTTATTTCCTTCAAGAGCACAATTGTGCACTCTGAATACTAGTGTCAAGAAATCTTTAAAATTTCTTATTTTTTCTTCAATCTCTGATATTTTTTATAGTATTCTCATTGATTCTGGTGCTACAAACTCCTTTATTGCAAAGCATTTTGTTCTCAAGTACTCATTGACCATGTCAGAGCTCCCTGAAAAGATTCCTCTTTTCATTCTGGATTCTAATGAATCCACTTCCCTGTTCATCACCCATTATACCAAGTGGGTTGTTGATTTACCTTCCTTCCCAAGCTTTGAATGGGATTTCTTTATCATAGATTCACCCAAGGGAGAAGACCTAATATTGGGCTATGATTTTCTTTACCATTTTAATCCCATTATTGATTGGAAAAATGGATTTATCACCTATGATTCTAGTCACAAGGATTCTAGTGGTATTATTTCTTCTACTAGTAATGACTTAGCCACTGCTGTCAACAGTGTTGCTTTCGTTGGTGAACTTAAGACACCTTCCTTTCCTCCTTTCGTCCATAACCCCTCCACTTTTCCCTCTCAGTCATTACTTCCATTAAGAGATGAAGTCTTCAAAGAGATAAAAGATGTTGGAGAAGATGTTGCTATATCTTCACTTCATATCTTTCAAGGGGATATGGACCTTCCTCCTTTATCTTTTCATGCCTCCCTGGAGGAGCAGTGGGATGAGGAGGAAGAGCCAGAAGAGATTGAAACTGTGCTGAAGGTAGTGCCTCCTGTTTATCACAAATATTTGGATGTATTCTCCAAAGTGAAAGCAGAGAAACGTCCTCCACACCGTGCCTGTGATCATCATATCAAACTGGAGGGTCTTCTACCTCCAGTTGGTGTTATCTACTCTTTATCAAAAAATGAGTCAGAAACACTGCAGGCCTACATTTCAGAGAATGTAGAGAAAGGTTTCATCAGACCAAGCTCCTCCTCAACAGGAGCACCTGTCCTTTTTGTTAAGAAAAAGGATGGTGGTCTTCGTTTGTGTGTTGACTACCGCAAACTTAATGCTGTCACTAGGAAGAACAGGTATCCTGTTCCTCCAATGAATCAGCTTCTTACCGTCTTTAACGGTGCTACTATCTTCTCCAAGATAGATCTGCGTGGTGCTTATAATCTCCTGAGAATTAAAGAGGGGGATGAGCATTTAACCGCCTTTAGAACCAAATATGGCATGTATGAGTATTTGGTTATGCCATTTGGCTTAACCAATGCTCCAGCTTCATTCCAAAATCTTTTGAATGATATCTTTGCAGATTATTTGGATATTTTTGTTGTAGTGTACTTAGATGATATTATGGTCTTCTCTAGCTCTTTGGATGAACATGTTAAACATGTGGCCTCTGTTCTCCAAAGACTGAGAGACAATAATTTGTTTGCTAAAGCCTCCAAGTGTGTATTCCATGCCTCAAGTGTGGAATACTTGGGCTATGTTTTTTCAAGTGATGGCCTCAAGATGGATTTTTCAAAAGTTCAACAAATCCTCAATTGGCCTCAGCCCAAGAACATCAAGGCCCTCCAATCTTTTCTTGGCTTTGCCAACTTTTATCGTTGTTTCATTGAAAATTATTCCAAAAAAATCTCTGCTCTCACTTCCCTCCTTAAAAAAGATTCTCCCTTTATCTTCAATGAGGAAGCTCTCAGTCAGTTTCAGATACTCAAAGAAGCTTTCACCACTGCTCCTATTCTCTCTCATTTTAATCCTTCTCTACCAACTATTGTAGAGACTGATGCTTCTGATTATGCCTTGGGTGCTGTACTGAGTCAGGTGAATGACTCAGGAAAGCATCCCATTGCATTTGATAGTCGCAAGCTCTTACCAGCTGAACTCAACTATGAAATTCATGACAAGGAACTCCTTGGCATAGTTTGGGCTCTCAAGTGCTGGAGAGCTTTTCTCCTTTCTCTTTCTGATTCCTTTGAGGTCTTGACAGACCAGCGTTCCCTTCAGTATTTTATGTCCTCTAAAGTCCTTACTCGTTGTCAAGCCCGTTGGGCAGAATTTCTATCTGAATTTCACTTTATCATCACTTACCGCCCAGGCAGGCTGGCCACTTTACCAGATGCCTTTTCATGTCGGGACGACGTGTACCCAGAGAGGGGGGTGGATTTCATCAGCAAGAATCCTCAAAATTTTCATCAAGTTCTCAAGCAAAATGAAATTCAAGAGTCAAGATTATTTTCAATTAAAGTTGATGTTTTTTCAGATGTAGTTGATCAAATTCAAAGACAAGTATGGCAAGACAAAGATTATAAGGAAATCCTCAAGAAATTAGCAAGAGGAGAATCAGTCCCAGACTATTCTCTTGAACCTCAAGCAAAATTATTATTGTTCAAAGATAGAGTAGTCATTCCAAGCAATCATGAAATTCAATTGGACATTCTTCAAAAGCGTCATCACTCACCGTTGGCTGGCCATCCTGGCCAGGAGAAGACCCTCAAGCTCATCAAGAGGGATTTTTATTTGGCTGGCATGAATCAAATCATCAAGGACTATGTGTCCTCATGTCAGCAATGTTCAAGAAACAAGAACATCCACCATAAGAAGTTTGGATTACTCAAGCCTCTTCAAATTCCATCTGGTCCTTGGAATTCTTTATCAATGGACTTTATCACTCAATTGCCCTTGTCAAGCAACTTTGATTCAATTTTAGTAGTTGTAGACAGATTTTCAAAAATGGCAATATTTATTCCAACTTATTCAACAATCACTGCTTTGGACTTAGTTCAAATATTCATTAATCATGTCTTTTCCAAACATGGTCTTCCAATCAGTATTGTTAGTGATTGAGGCTCATTATTTGTTTCATCATTTTGGACTCAATTGTGTCAGAAGCTCAAGATATCAAGAGATCTTTCAACTGCCTTTCACCCTGAAACAGATGGACAGACAGAGAGGGTAAATCAGATTCTAGAACAGTATCTTCGGATGTATGTCAGTTACCATCAAGATGACTGGCACACCTGGCTCCCTCTGGCTGAATTTGCCTATAATAATGCAGAACATTCATCAACAAAACAGTCTCCATTTTTCACTATTTATGGAAGAAATCCCAGCTTTGATTCAATTCACATTTCTCAAGATACACCTGCTGGAAAGTTATCATCAAAACTCCAATCAGTACAGCAAGTTGTCAAAGAAGAATTAGAGTCAGCAATAAAGCGTTTTAAGAAGTATGCAGATGGAAATAGAGCAATTCCACCTGATTTCCAACCTGGGGACAAAGTATGGCTAGCTTCCAAGAACATCAAGACAACAAGACCCACCAAAAAGCTTTCAGAAAGATGGTTGGGACCCTTTGAAGTTCTCAAGAAGATTGGCAGCCATGCATATCACCTCAAGTTGCCTCAACAATGGAAGTCAGTTCACCCTGTTTTCCATGTGTCCTTGTTAGAACCAGTGAAGCAATCAACTATCCCAAATCGACACCAATTTCCACCACCTCCAGTAATAGTGGAAGAGCAAGAAGAATGGGAAGTGGCTCAGGTTCTGGACTCAAAACTCAAGAGAGGTTCATTATGGTATTTAGTGGAGTGGAAAGGATTCAATGAAGACCCAGAAAGAACAACTTGGGAACCAGCTTCCAACCTTACCAACTCCCCAGACCTTGTCAAGGATTTTCACACTTTGTATCCAGACAAGCCTGGCCCAAATGCCTCAAGAGTTTGATTATGGTGCTTGGTGGGGATTGGAGTTTATGAAAGTAAGTTCCTCTCCTGGCATGCACCTTTAAGGGGGTATTCTACCCAAATTTGTTGTAAGCATCACCTTGGCCACTTTGTGAGCACTTGTCAATTCTTTGGAAAGGTTCAGAAGGCCTTGCAACATCATACCCTCAAGATTTGGACCTTTCATCAAGATATGGCCCAATCTTTCTCTTATTTTCTTTTCTTTCTTTAATAATGCCATAAATTATCTTTCAAGACATTCATTACCACAATTCATGTTATGGCATAATTTCTTTTTCATTTATGGTGCTTGGTGGGGAGTGGAAGTTATAAAAGTAAGTTCCATCTCCTGGTATGCATCCCTGAGGGGTCTACTTCTTGTAAAACATTACCTTGGCCACGCTGTGAGCATCAAATGCTTGATTTTATCTTTCAGAACACTTTGGCCAAAATCAAGAAATTCACCACAAGAAGGACAACCCTCAGGCATTTCTTATTCTTTCTTTACTCTCTTTTTCTCTCAATTCTTTTTCATTTTTATTTTTTATTTTTTATTTCATTTTCTTTACTTGTATCTTTTATTTTTATTTTTATTTTTAGTTTCATTCTTATTTCTTATTTCAAAAAGCAGTAGTCATCACTCCCATATCACGTTTGGGGAGTCAATTCATTCAATAATCAAAGAGCAAAACACTAGTAATGGTAAAGGCCACCTACAGATAACCCTCATCAAAACTTCTTCAAGTCAGCCTTAAACTCATTCCTTAAGATCAAAATTGAAGCCAAAAACCCAATCAGCAAGGCAATTATGGCAATTGATCAGTCAAGGAGGAGATAAGAAGAAAGACATTCAGGAAGAAATCAAGATCAAAAGGAAAACCCTGCTTCGAATGGCCCAATTTGCCAATTTCATGGATTTATTCACTTTGGCACAAATGGCCATATCAAACCGCAAAACCTCAAAATAGCTCAGTTTTATCATTTTTCATCAAAATGTGCTTAATTAGGCATATTGGCAAATTTGCGCATTTTTGCGCATTTTGCACAAAAGGCCTGTTTATGTTGTCAAAAGTCTTCAAAAGGCCTTTTTGGCCAATTTCATCATAATTGCGCATTTGCGCATTTTGCCCAAAAATGCGCAAAATGGCCAAAACACCTTATAGGCCACTTTTTCATCTTTTTTCACCAATATATATGCCATTATGGCATATATGCGCATTTGCGCAAAAATGCGCAAAATGGCCAGAACACCCTATAAGGCCATTTTTCATCATCAATCAAGCTTTTTCACTTTTTTCACCATTATATGCCATTATGGCGTATATGCGCATTTGCGCATTTTGCGCATTTTTGCGCAAATTGGCCAAAATCCCCTTTAATCACAAAATCAAGGATTTTGGCCAGGACTTCTGAAATGGTCCAAAACCTCAAGTATTGGCCACTTCATGCCAACACTGTCAAGACTCAAAATTATGATGAAATCAGGTGTTCTTGGGACATAAACCCAGGTCACCCCCTTTTCAAAAGCCATGAGGACTTAAGAAAAGTTTAGTGAAGACACTCAAGACAAGAATGAACATTATTTTAGAAGAATGAAGGTATTTTGAAGGAAAAGAGGGAATTCACAATCAAGATCAGGGGGAAGATACCTACAAGTGATTAAATGAAGATTTTGTTTGAGTATTGATTGAAGAAGAAAGTTTAATGGGATACATTTAAGGAATTGGGGAAAGAACTGTATGGATTGATTGCAAGCTCATCAAGACTCACTATACTCATGGTGCTCAGAGCTCACCACTTTCAAGAGGGGGATAATGTCACAGCCAAGGAGGCAGGGGAATTACCAATCATCTTCAACAATCATTACCTCATTGGTACCCTTCAAAACCCAATCAGCAACAATCATTATTTCTTGGATACCCTTCAAAACCCAATCAGCAAGGGGGTTTCATTCTACATTCTCCAAATACAGTTCCAGACCTCAATACAGTTTCATACAGGAAAGACCCAAATACAGGATTCACCAAATACAGGCCTTTCATCAATACAGGCGCAAATACCTGTATTGACTGTATAACCTGTATTGGATTCACCAATACAGGATTCAATCCCACATCCAACTTCTTCCAGCATACAGGCCAGTATCTCAACACTCAAACTCCAAGGCTGGTATTTCTCACATATACCAGCCCCTCTTCATCCGCCTGGGGGTTTTTCCCCCAGTTAATTAAAATATTGGATTTATTATTTAATATTATTTTATTTCTCATTTAAGAAATATTATTTTATTATTTATTAAGTTAGTCTTTGCCTTCCCTCACCTGTTCAGTAGAGTCCTGGTGGCCATATCCTTTATTAATCCTTTTCTCTTTTCTGAACAGGTTGAAACAGTGGTACAGGATTATTTGTGGTTGGCTCTTTATTATTGCTTTTGTTTTGTCTCTCTTATCTTTTATGCTTATTATTTTATGACTAGGAATTTATCCTCTTACTCCATTACTCTTATCATTTGAGTATTTTCTTCTGAGCCCTCCATAAGTAAGTCTGTTCACTGAGTGCCAGGCCCTCTTCATTTTAGAAGAGCCCCTGTGACACTACTATTTTGATGTGAAAGAGAGGTAAAGAGCAACTTAGACTCCTGTAACTATGTCAATTGTTGATGATTTTACATTGATAAACCCCCAAAGATTAATTAAAACCCTTCTTGGACTAGTATCCATTGATTTAACTCATAGCAACCTGCTATCTAGTGTTATTTGCAATTCTACATAGAAATGAGTTAAAAACTTCAAAAATTCATTAAAAATACAATTCTTAATTAATCTTTCTGAACCTTTCAGGACCAATGGAGAACAGTATTACCCATAAATAAAGCAAAAAGAATTACATTTTCATAATTAAAATTAAAAGCTTTACTTACAATCCATTTTTGAGAATTCCATGTGAAATACTGAATCTTTAAAAATTAACAGAAAATACAACCTGAGATTAAATTTCCAATAACATTGATAGATTTGAGTAATTAATGTTTATTTTGAAATGAAAGAATATTTACAGTTGTTACTCCTTATATTATTAACCATATTTTGGTTGGTAGTCATGTGAAAGCATCAATTAAGTAATTATGATAATCTCACATGACAATAGATGATACAATCATTAATCCAAAAATTATTATTGTTTCCTCACTCACTAGCTTTTCAGTTTGCTCCATGGCATGCCTCTGTGAGTGGTCTCAGACTTAAAAGAGGCCTCCTCTTTCTGTTTTTTCCAAATTATCTTATTATTCAATTATATCTTCATTACCAACAAGTATTAGTTAAAATCTTTGCTTAAGTGTTTTAATTCTTTCAGACTCAATCAGAAATACTTTAAAGCATAGAAATAAACTATATATTGTTGTAATATTGCTATAAATCAATTTTGATATTTTAAATCCACAATTATACATCAAATCTCTCTACCAATCTCTTTCTAAGTTTCATTGGAGTATTAGTGAGTGATTTATTATTAATTCTCAAGATTTTTTGTCTAGTAATGTTTTTCTTCAAGAATTATACTTCCATTTATTCTTTTAAAAGATAATTATATATTAAAATAATTTTATTATTTTAATACAGAAGTTTTATCATCAAATACTTCTTGTAATTGATTCTTGTATACAGTTACTGCTTACTATTATAATCACTAGTAGTGTATAAAAAGTAAAAGCAATAATTCATTAATTAATTATTTAATTGTGGTTATAATAATTTTATTATTATATTTCATAAGAGCAGTCATAGTACTGTTGATTAATAGCAATATTATCAACAGTTTCATAGACAAATCTTACATTTGGGGACCTGGCCGTGTTTTTTTAACCTTGTAACCACAATTAATATATTTTTAAGCTCTAAAATATATTAATTTAAAATTTCTCTTTCAATTTTCAGTTTAAATCATCTTTTTTTTTGAAATTTGCTTTGAAATCTTTTTAATTGAGGAATTTGGTTTAATTTTATACTGTTTTTACACATGGCTTTTTCACATCCAAAAACCTATAAAATTATTCTTTGAGTTACTCTGAATTAATTTTAAGTTCAAATTCTTAAATTTTAATTTTGTTTGTTTAAAAAGAAACATTTTTTTTATATATTAAAAAAGAATAAAACTCATAAAAAAAATCCTAAAAGCATAAAAAATAACAAATTGTTTTCTTTTATCAATTTTTTAAGTGTCTTTAATCAAGTACAGTGCAGCTGGTAATAAGCTTAGTAAGAGATATATTACTAGTCCAGAATCTAAAGAGAGCATTGAAGTACAAATCTCCAAAAGAGGCACTTTATATAGAACAGAGCAAGCCAAACAACCACCAAAAGGTGTGGGTTTTTTTTCTGTTTTTATCTTTCATTTTCTATTAAATTGACGTGAAAAATGGTGCATACCAGAAAATGGAAGCAACCATTCAATCCAATCAGATGGATGTGGACAAGAAAGAGGCAAGACTGGGGCCAGATCTGGCAATTCTTCCTCAAGAAAGACATGTCTGGAGGATGCCAGAGTTTCCCCCCATTCCCCAAGGTCTGTACCCACAAAGCTTGATGTGAACTCTGAGCCTGAACTAATTTAAGGTGACATCTTAAGGGCTGAACCATTTCCAAGTGGCAGAAATAGAACTATATCAGTCCCAATACAAAACCTGGTTCAGAGAAGCAAAAGAAGAGGAGTGGGAAATATGCCCAAGCCTTTGGCAGGGGGCCATGAACTCCTACTTACACATCAAGAGCTTTCTGAGTCAGGAGAAGACCATAGAACCCTTAGGAGGGTGGAACCCACTGTCTTGCAAAGACAAGGTCAAAAAGATAAAGAATTCTTTTAAGAACCAAAGTCCTTTCTCCATAGACCAGAAGAAGGAACTGGAAATGACTCCAGCTTTGTAGAAAGAAGGCCCACTGGCGTCTACCAGCTCCAGAAGTGACCAAATACAAGCCCAAAGAACCTAAGAAGAAGCAGAGAGGTCCCAAGAGCCATCAAGAAAAGGGTAAATACAAAGCCAATTGGCACAGACCTTACCCCCAGGGGTACAGGATCCCCAAATTGGAGCCTTCAGCAATGGAAAGTGTCTTCAATATGGCCAGGACTCTTATGGAAGTCACAGCCAAGGAGCAGGAGAGGACGAAAAGGACTTTTCCATGAAAATAAAACAAGAAATTCAACTTGTTAGAACTAGCATTAATTTAGAACTTGGTAAAATTGATGCAAAATTAACTAAAATAACATTTGATATCAATGACTTGAAAAATAATGACAAAAAGCCTGCTGAATTGCATAAGTCTACAATTTCCAAACTTGAATTAATCTCCAATACATTTGACAGCATTGAGAGTAAGTATCAAGTCCAATATGATTAAATCAAAGATCTTCCCACTACAAACATTAATAACCAGCTTAAGATTCTGAAAGATCATGTTTTAACAGTAGTTGATAATACCAATCAATTTGCCATACATTTGGCAAGGAGTGACAGTGAAAGGCAGAAATTGAGAGATGAAATACTTGCACATGTAGAAAAAATTCATAAGATTTATGAATTAAATCCACATATTCCAAGACATTCCACACCTTTGACTGAAGAGGAACATTCATTAAAAGGAAGTCTAAACCCTTTTCTAGGCAAAAATTCTATCTCTAAAAAAGATATTCTCAAATTAGAAGAATGGCCAACATTCTCTGGGGAAGGAGAATACAACAATATTGAGTTCATAAGAAAAATTGAGATGTTGCAAGAATATTTTAATATACCTGATGAATCAATAGTGGGTAAATTGCATTCCTTGTTTACCAGAACTGCAAATAAATGGTATTAAAAAATAAGACAAGATCATGGAAAACGTGATTTTCCTTGGTGGAAATCAGAAGTAATAACCAAATGGGCCAACAATTCTTGGAGGTTTAAAATGTAAAATGCTTTTGAAAGTGTCATTTTTAACTCAGAAAAGGATAAACCACTTACTTGGTTCCTCAAACAGAAAGACAGATTGTCTTCCTTACACCCAGATATTTCTGACTCAATGATTAACATGAAAATATTAATAAAATTTGGAGGAGAACTAGAACACTCTATCAAGTTCAGATGTTTAGAACCCTGTTAATCAGAAGGCTACATTAATTCCATTGAAAATATCATCACTAGAACAAGAATTGGAAAAACTTGAACTAGAACCCCTATAGAGTCCAGGATGGTGCCAAAGATTTCCAGAGATGACAAGAGACCTGAAAAACCTGTCTTTAAGGGTCATAAATGTGGGAGTACCTCACATTTAGCCAACACTTGCACCAAAAAGTCAAAAATAAATGAATTTCAAATCATTGAGGAAGTTCAGTATACTGAAGGGAAAGAAGAATCTGACCAAGATTTGACAGTCTCTGATGAAACACCAGTAGAAGATTATTCTATTGAGAAAATTCAAGCTTTCTTTGAAGTGAAAGAAGTCCATACTCACTTACCACAGTATAGTGAGGAGGTCTATAACCTGATCAATATCCATGATGCCAGAATGTGTAATACTAAACCTTCTAGAGGCAAAGGATACACTGCTGGAGCATCTTGTATTACATCAGTCTTAACAAATGATGTTGAATCCAAATTCAATTTAGACACAGGGGCATTTTGCACTTTTATAGGCAAAGACTACCTTCAAATTATACTACCTGAATGGGAAACCCATATGTTACCTATAGAAGGTGTGCAATTTAGTAGTTCCAGTAATAATATGTACTCTTTGGGCATATTGGACACTAGCATTGTATTTCCACATCCTGAAGGAAGTGTAATAATGAAGACATAGATAGTATTAATGGACAATTGTACATCCCAACATATCATTCTTGGAAATGATTACTTGAATATTTATGGTATTGAAATCAATAACCATAAGGACAGATATTTTACAATTGGAGAAAATTAAAGACAAAAATTTGCCTTTTCCAATATGCCAAAACAAATATAAATAGTATCTTCATAAAAAGAGATTTATAAGGAATACTTTGTGACAGATAAACTTGTTGAAGCACAAATTAATTCATCATTGTCACCCAAAATGAGGTAGGAACTTATGAATGTATTCCACACATACTAAAATGCATTTGCTTCTGATGATCAACCATTAGGCACTATTGAAGGGCATGAAGTTGATATTACTTTTGATATTGACAGGCCATATCCTCTAGTACTTAAGAGACCAGCTTATCCAGCCAGTCCCACAGTTAGATAAGCCTTGAAAAAACATATCCAAGAGTTGATCCAACCAGGTGTATTAAGGAATGGAGGCCATAATGAGGAAGTTGAGCTGACAACACCTGACATTATTGCTTGGAAAAATGATGAATCTAGAATGGTTGGAGATTTTAGAGAACTTAATACCTACACAGTTACAGATTGGTATCCAATCCCTAGAATCCAAGAAACTTTGACCCAATCATCTAAAGCCAAGTATATAACATCCATGGATACATTGAAAGGCTTTCATCAAGCTTTTTGACTCCCAAAACTAAGAAATTACTTAGAATTATCACTCACTGTGGTATCTATGAGTATCTTAGAATGCCATTTGGTATGAAAAATTCACCATCTCATTATCATAGAATGATTAATATTATCTTCCCCACAGAATTATCTGAAGTATGGCTTATAATTCATATTGATGATATTATTATATGTTCTGTCTCATGTTCTTTGCACCTTGAAAGACTTGCAACAGTACTTGACAATGTTACAGGGGTGAATATGAAGATATCACTCAATAAATGTAACTTTGGCTTTGAAGAACTTAAGGCTTTAGGGCATATTGTTTCTGGGTTAAGCTTGGTCATTGACAAAAATAAAGTGGCAGCAGTGTTACTTAAGCCAATACCCCATAATAAGGAAAAAATGATGTCTTTTCTTGGATTTTCGAGTTATTACAGGCAACACCTGAAAGACTTTGCAATTTTAGGCAAATCACTCTATAGAATCTGTGATCAACAGACAGTGTTTGAGATGACACAGGAAAGGATTAAGGCTTATGAGAAGATAAGGAAAGCTCTTACAGAAGCACCTTTACTCCTCATGCCTGACTGTAATATACCTTTTAAATTGTACATTGATGCATTTGGAGATGGATTAGGGGCAGCTCTACATCAAGTTCAAATTATTGATGACAAACCTACAGAGGGACTATTTTGTTACATCTCAAGACAAATAAAACCAACAGAAGCCAGATATGGTCCAAAACAGATGTATTTCTTATATTTGGTATGGGAACTTGAGAAATTACACTATTCTCTTCATGACAGTGTTTTTGAAGTGATAACTGACTGTAATGCCATGAACTCACTTCTTAACATGAAAACTCCCAACAGACATATGTTGAGATGGCAAATAGCCAGTCAAGAATATATAGAGGTAACATGAATATAGTTCATAAGGCAGGAAGCATTCACAAGAATTATGATGGACTTAGCAGATGGGAATCAGCCAATACTCCTCATAACCAAGCCTATGTACCTTTGGAAGCCGAACCACAGATTCCAATTGAAGGAATTAACATAACTGAGATTGGGACTGAATTCTTTGAAGAAGTGAGAGAATCTTATAACCAGGACAGAAATTGCCATATCTTGACTTCCTTGTTAGATAAAGACTGCAAAGATACATCGTTAGTCAATTCACTGGATGAGGTTTGGAAAAATTCCTATTCTGAAGGAATATTTCACTTGATTTATGAAATAATTTACCACAGAACCAAACATTCTTGTTTAATGACATTATGTAGCAGATTGCTTATCAATACCATTCTTCATGAAGTCCATGATAGCATCTACTCTGGACACCTGTCAGAAGACAGAACACTTGAAAAGGTGAAAAACTGTGCATGGTGGCTATCTTAGAGAAAAGAAACCATTGAATATTTCCATACCTGTGACAGATGCCAAAAATAAAACAGGATTACAGGCAAGAAATTTGGACTGATTATTCATATTCAAGAACCAAAATCTCATGGGAAGTTGTTCACATGGATTGGGTCACATCACTTCCTCCAAGTGGTGAAAGACGCTATAATTCTTGTTTAGTCTTTTAGACAGATATAGCAAGACTCCCATAGTTTTACCATGTCATAAATATGACACTGCTATGGATACATCTCTTCTCCTATGGAGTAGAGTTATTTCTCATACAGGATTATTTAAGAATATCATAAGTGACAGAGATCCCAAGTTCACATCTGAACTTTGGACTAATCTTCACAGATTTTTTGGGACCAAGTTATCATTCTCAACAGCACATCACCCTCAAAAAGATGGACTAGCAGAGAGAATGATTCAAAATTTAGAAGACATGATCAGGAGAGTTTATGCTTATGGGTTAAAATTCAAATACTCAGATAGATTTACCCATGACTGGTGCATTAGAATACCTGCATTAGAATTGGCATATGAGACATCAGTCCATTTTTCTACAGGTCAAACTCCTGCAAAGTTAGAAAAAGGATGGAATCCAATACTCCCAGAAGACACACTCAGGAAAGACTTGATTGACATCCATCCTATAGCTTCCAGCTTCAATATAATGCTTGATAAAGTGAAACATCATGCAAAACAGAAGTGGGACAATAGTCACAAGGTATCAGACTTCAAAGTAGGGGACCTAGTTCTAGTTTCAACATTGAATTTTAATAATATCAAAGGCCAAAAGAAACTTAAAGTTTCTTATGTAGGACATTTTGTTATTGTTGCCTTACATGGAACCAATGCAGTTCAAGTGGGATTAAGTGGTTAATTAGAAAATAAACACCCCACCTTTCCAGTCAGCTTGATAAAGCCTTATCAACCAGCTGACAAATAATTGTTTCCTTTGAGGAACCCAACTCCTTTGACTGTACCACCAGTGGAACAGAGTGAAGACAAAAAGATAAAGAAAGGAATTAAAGAAAGGAGACTTAGGGGTAAAAATAAAAGAAAATATCTTGTCAGACATATAACTTCAGTACATTAAGATGAATGGCTGGCAGAATAAGGAATACCTAGCTCAGATAGACTCTTATAAATATTTGGACATGAATGAAGGCCACAAGCCTGAATATGTCTATAAATGTGCTTTAGATTACTTGATCTGAGTAATGTAAAGAGGTTGTAAAGTGTAAATTAACCCCCTTTGGGGTCTTCTTTATTGATACCATTGATATAATTGTAGCACAATTTTATTTTTTGGTGGGAGGGAATTTCCTTGAGGTATATTTTATATACCCAAATAGGCCACAACTATCTTTAAAAATAAATTCCTAACTATGCATAACCCATAAGTCATGTATATATTCAAAATTCATGAGTTTTTATTTCAGAAAAGATGAAAAACATTTTGGTGAGTAAGTAAATCCATGGATTTAAGGCCAGAGTTTGATTCTACACAAACATTCACCTAGGGTAACTCCATAGAGTGAATAAGCTTAAATTAACTCTAAGAGGTGGTAATATGGAAAATACTTCAATATCACATCCTCAATACCACATAAAAGAATTGTGAAATTTTTTGTTTTTCTCAATTTCACACCAAGATAATGGGAATGTGAGAAATCCCATGTTACATATACACTAAGAATAGTGTTATGCATGTTTGTGGAACATAATATTATGATATTCTTACATACAGTTTTTATACACCCATAGTGGATATCAAGCCTGAATTTCTATTTTTGACATGAGAATTGCTAAGGGGGACAAAATACATCACAGAGAGCCAGGGAACCCAACTTCTGAGGCCTCTGAGGTGTGGATAGCTCCAAATCTTGGATCCATGGCTGATCTTGGCCCAATGAGAATACTAAAAACTTTTTGGAATCTAGTTACCAAGTTAAAATCTCATTAAATGATACGAAAACTGCAAATAAGCTACTATTTTGACATGACAGGGAGGTAAAGAGAATCTTAGACTTCTGTAGCTATGTCAATTCTTAATTATTTGCCATTGATAAGCCTCAAAAGAGTAGTTAAAACCTTTTTTGGACTATTATCCATTGATTTAGCTCATAGCAACCTGCTATCTAGTGTTACTTGCAATTTTATGTAGAAATGAGGTAAAGACTTCAAAAATCTATTAAAAATACAATTCTTAATTAATCTCTCTGAATACTTTGGGACCAATGGAGAACAGTATTGCCCATAAAGAAAACAAAAATAATTACAGTTTCATAAGTAAAATTAAAAGTTTTACCTACAGTCCATTTTTGATAATTCCATGTGAAATACTGAATCTTCAAAATTCACAGAAGATAAAACCTGCGATGAAATTTCCAATAAAATTGATACCTTTGAGAAATCAATGATCAATTTTGAATAAAAGAAGATTTACAGTTGTTACTCCTTTTATTATTAGCCATATTTTGGTTGGTAGTCATGTAAAAGCATCAATTAAGTAATTATGATAATGTTACATGACAACAGATGATGTAATCATTAATCCAAAAAGAATTATTATTTTCTCACTCACTGGTTCTTCAGTTTTCTCCATGGCATGCCTCTGTGAGTGGTTATAGACTTAAAAGAGGCTTCCTCTTGCTTTTTTTTCCAAATCATCTTATTATCCAATTATATCTTTATTACCAACAAGTATTAGTTAAAATCTTTTCTTAAGTGTTTGAATTCTTTCAGAATCAATCAGGAAGACATTAAACCATAGAAATCAACTATATATTGCTTTAATATTGCTATAAATTCATTTAAATCCTTTAAATCCACAATTATACATCAAATCTCTCTACCAATCTCTTTCTAAGGTTCATTGGAGTATCGGTGAGTGATTTATTATTAATTCCTAAATGTTTTTCTCTAGTAGTAGTTTTCTTCAATAATTATACTTATAATTATTTCAAGAAATAATTATATATTAAAATAATTTTCTTATTTTAATAAAGAAGTTTTATTATTAAATACTTCTTTTAATTGATGCTTGTAGACAATTACTGCTTACTGTTATCATCACTAGTAGTGTATAACAAGTAAAAGATCTAAGTAATTAATTAATTATTTAATTGTGGTTAGAATCATTTTATTATTATATTTCATAATAACAGTCATAGTTCTGTTGATTAATAGTAATATTATCAACAGTTTCATAGACAAATCTTACAAAATCTTTGGGACTATTTTGGACTCCATAGGGGTTATAGTCCAGGTTTTATGAATACCTGTCATAGTAATGATATATTCCATAGCATTAATATATTACTCTGTTGAACAGGGTTCTACACATATGAAATTGTTATAATGTTCTAGTTCTCCTCAAAATTTCCTTTATATTTTTATGTTAATCATGGAGTTGCACATATCTGGGTGTAAAGCAGATAATCTGTGTTTTTGTTTGAGAAACCAATTAAGTGATTTATCTTTGTCTGAGTTAAAAATGACACTCCAAAGGAATTTCCTTTCTCAAATCTCCAGGAATTGCTTACCCATTTGGTGATTACCTCAGATTTCCACCAAAGCCAAACATGTTTTCCATTTGCTTGTCTCATCTTGTAATACCATTTCTTTGCACTTCTAGTAAACAAGGAGTGTAATTTTCCCACTATCATTTCATCAGTTATATGAAGCTCTTCCTGCAACATATTCATTGTTTGAATGAGCCCAATATGTCTATATTCTCCTTCACCAGAGAATGTTGGCAAATATTCTGGTTTGGGAATATATCTTGCATAAATTGAATTTTCTCCCAGAAAAGGGGTCAGAAAAAATTTTCACAGACAGTTTTCCTACATTTGAAGGTGAGGAATTTCTGGGAATATTTTAATTAGTTTCATAATTATGAATTTTGCCCACATTTGAAATTATTTCATTCTGTAATTTCTGCCTTTCACTATCACTTCTTCCCAGATGTGTGCCAAAATATTGGCATGATCAACCATTTTTAAAACATGATCTTTAAGAATTGTGGGTTTCTAATTCATCATTCTGTACTTGATTTTTTCTCTCAATTCTGTCACATGTATTGAAAATTTACTCAATTCTGGCATTTTCCACTTTACGCCATTCAGTAAATGTTCTGTAATTTTTTTAAGTCATTGATATCTGATGTAAATTTCTTTAATTCTGTTTCAATTTTAATAAGTTTTACATCAATAATAGATTTATTATATCTAATTTTGTCCATTATGTTTGTGGAAAAGTCCTGATAATTCTTTCCTTCTCCTTGCCTGTGAACTCCATAAGGGTTCTGGACATATTGAACACACTGTCCAAGGCTGAAGCTTCCAATTAGGGATTCCTGTACCCTTTTGGGTAAGGTCTTTGCCAATTGGCTTTTCCTTTCCCCTTTCCTTTATTCTTCTTGGGACCTCTTTATTTCTTCTGAGGTTCTTTGAGCTTGTCTTTGGACTGTTCTGGAGCTGTTTTGAAGCTTTTTGATCTTACTGGGCCTTCTTTCTCCAAATCTGGGGTCAATTCCCATTTATTCTTTTGGTCTTTAGATCAAATACTTTGGTTCTTCAACCGATTCTTTATCTTTTTTACTTTTTCTTTTTGAGACAAGATACTACATCCTCCTAAGAGCTCTATGGTCTTCTCCTGACCCAGATAGCTCTTGATGTGTAAGCAGGAGTTCATGGCCCCCTGCCAAAGGCTTGAAAAAAATTTCCATTCCTCTTCTTTGGCTTCTCTGTACCATGTTTTTTACTGGGACTGATATATTTCTATGTTTGCCACTTGGAAGTGGTTCAACCTTCAAAACATTCTGTTGAATCAGTTTAGGCTCAGACTTCATGTCAAAGTTCTTTGGTACAGACCTTGGGGAATGGGGGCAACTCTGGCATCCTCCAAATGTGCATATCCTGAGGAAGTCCTGCCAGTTCTGGCCTTGGTCTTGCCTCTTCCTTTTCCAAATACATCTTTTTTGACTTAATAGTTGCTTCCATTCCTGGTATGCACCATTTTCAATTGAATTTAAGAGAAAATGAGGAATAAAGACAAAGAACACACACCTTTTGATGGTTTCTTGGATAACTCTGTCTTAAATAAAGCACCTCTTTTTAGCAATTTTTGCTTCAATTCTTTCTTCAGATTCTGGACTGGAAATATATCTCTTACTGAGCTTATTACCAGCTGCAATATACTTGTGAGCCTTTGAGATATGACCACATACCCAATAAGGTCACAAAAAAGACTCAGAATAATTATACCTTTAATATAATTATATTAAAATTAATTAGAATAATTATACACTAAAAATAATTACTCAAATATACAAAAAATACCATAAATTGGTACTAAAATTGGTTTAACTTAAAAACCAATGAATCAACATGTAAAACAAATTATACCATTAGATTCCCCATGGAAAAATACACATATACCATTTTTATGGCATATCTGTAAAGCCAATATTTAAGGAATTATAAGGTATAATACCTTATAAATACCATAAAAACTTATTTATCTCAGAAACTAATGAAACAACATGTGAAATAAATTGTACCAGTGGATTCCCCACAAAAATCCACATATAAAACAATTAATAAGCTAATTTCCAATGTTAATACTTAAGGAATTATCCTGAATATATGCACTTTTTTGGTCAACGCATATATTCAAGGATCATAGCTAATATCTTCTAAACTATACATGATAGAATGATGAACCAAAAATAAAGTTACCACGTAATTACTGTAAGAGCACAGATATGAGCTTTATTTTACAAATTATAAACAAGGTTAAAACCTATGATGAATTATTGATAAAAATCAACAGAGCTGTTGACCACTTTGTTGTGAAAGTGTTCCAAACTTAAAAAAAAGTACACAGTTAGATTCTCCTAGTTCATTTGTGAAGAATGATGTAATTTTTATTATTAAATTCAGGGTATAACCCCCTGAAATCAAGGTTTGAAGTTTAAAATATTGAATTTCGACAGAAAAGATGAGTTACAAGAAAAATCATCAAAATTAGAGTTTTGATGATGTAATGAAAAGCTCTTGGCAGAATAATGAGGTTATGTCAGGCTATCCGAATTCACTCTCTGAATTGCTGTAGCGTGAAAACCTTAAAAGTTATTGAGGATCAAAGTTTGAGCTTAAATTGAGCTGTTATGATCACATACTGTAACCTTAAATTAAGTTTAACAGTCTTAAGAGTGATAAAATTGGTGAATACTATTAGTTTATGATTAAAACTAATAAAATCCACGAAATTTGGGGTTCTGCCAAGCCTCTGATGTCATCAAACTTAGAGTTACAGTGATAACTCTAAATAATGGTGTAATAATGATGCAATATGGTTTTATCATGATGTAATCACCCTCAAACCTTAAAATATTGATCAATTCCAGTGGATATGATCAGTACACGTCTACTAGAAGCCTGTTGGACTCTAGGAGGGAGGTATTTACTATAAATAGAGCTCTTTTTACTCTATTTACCCCTCAGACACATCAAAAACATTAAATCAATTAAATCAAAGGTAATTTCTTTATTCTTTATATATAAAACTGTTATATTATTAAAGACCAAAGACCACCTTGCTATAATCATCTATTTTGACGTGATTAAATCATTTATTTAATTGTTTTTGTTAAAAATCTCTCTAAAAACTCATTTCCACGTAAAATCAAGAAATTTAGTAATTTTCTTTATTTTTTATTGTAAATACAATTTGAAAAAGTTGTATTATATTCTTTTGGCGTAAAATATCTCAAAATTATTATTTTAAGTGTTAAAAGTAGGTTAGTTCATCTTATTATAATAATTTCTCTCTTATTATTACTCTTAATAATTCTTAATTAATATAAATAGTATTTATATTAATATATAACTTTAATATTAGTAATATTATTGTTATTAATTGTTTTTTATTTATAAAAAACAGTTTTTTACGCCTTTATTATTTGTTGGTAACAATAATAAAGAGCTTTATAATATATTAATTATTTTATATTAATATATTATTTATAATATTATAATTTCATATAATATTAATTTATATTATTATATTTATTTAATAATATAATATTTTTACGCCATAATAATAATATTTCTTTATTATTATTATTATTTTAATCTTATTTACTTTAATTATAAGGACATTCAGAGTACAATAAGTAATAAATTAGTAATTTTTTACTTATTGTTTCATAGTCAAACCTTACATTTGGGGGCCTGGCCGTGATATTTACTTAAAAGACCTTTAAAAAGATTCTATTTGGGTTTATCCAATAATAAATTATATTTATAATCATAAAATTATATAATAATTTTATATTTTATTGATTTTAAAAGCTATTGAGGCATTTGGAAAGCAATTGTACTGTCTTACACGTGGTTTTGCACATCCTTAGACTTGCAAGAACTTTCTTTGAGTGACTCTAGTGATTAAAAGAAATATTTTATAAATTAAAAATAATTTTTATTATAATTTAATTTTATAAGAATCATATTCATTTTTTATTTTATCCTTTAAAAATAAAAATATACATAAAAAATATTAAAAAATATTAAAAACCAATAAAAACAGTTATTTTTATTCATTTTTATTCATTTCTTTATTTATTTCACTTTTTTTAAAGATATAAAAGCAATTTCTACGTGGAAAATTGCCATATCTTGCCAAAAATAACACTTCTTATAAAAAGACTTATATTTATTTGTCTTTTTTAGTGTTTGAAGATAACCCAACAGAAGACAACCAAGCTACTGTTGAGAGATTGGTGGAAGAAACTTGTCAAAGTTCTCCAACACCAGTTATCACCAAAAGAAAGAAAGCTAAGAAATTAGACTTTCCAGGGCCCACCATTCAAGACTCTGAAGGTGAGCACCTCTTTTTAAATTGCCATCAAAGAACTTTATTCTAAAATACTTTTATTTTTTCTTATTCTTTAATTATGACTACCAGAAGAGGTTCCCAATACTCCATCCAATCAGATGGAGCTGGACTCAGAAGTAGAATTGATCCCTCAAAAGGGAAAAGAAAGGGCAATATCCCCAGTGGAACAGAATCCACACAAGGAAGTGCCTTATCCCAAAGGCAAGTCCCAGAAATGCCCATGATATCTGAGCCTGAATTGGAACTAAGTATGAGTAACTCAAATAGGTACAAATCACATTCAGAGGGCTCAAATAGACATCTACATGAGCCAGTACAAGCAGTATTACACAGTATACAAGGACAAAGACTGGGAAATGCTGCCTCAAATACACCAAGGAGTGATGAACTCCTGGCACATCCTGAAAAAGTTCCTCAAAGAGGAGGAGATAGTGAAATACTCCAATGGATGGAATCCACTGTCATCCAAACCTCAAATCAAAAAAATCAAGGATTATCATGCCAAAAAGAGGGAGGCAACCAAGGAAGAAGCCCCAGTAGCTTCTACCAGCAAGCCTCAAGCCAACCCACTTCCCCAAGAAGGGAAGAAGAACAAGAAAAAGCATTGGAGGAAACCATATTCCCCAAGTTACAGAATCCCAAGAATCCAAAAGGATGCCATGGACAATGTTTTCAACATGGCCAGAACCTTGATGGAATTCAAGGACAAGGAAGAGCAAAGAATGGGACAACCTCATTTCCCAAAGAAATAACCTTGTCCAAAGATGTTGTAAATACTTTAACAGAAATTAAAAATAGTATATTACCTCTAAAAGAAATTAAAGATAGTTTATTATCACTACAAGAAATAAATAACAATTTATCTTCTTTAACAAAAATTGTTGTGCAAAACAAAAAAGAAATTGACAACATTAAGTTTATTGTTGAAAATAATAAACCAAAGAATTTAATTGACAATACTCAAAAATTAATACAAGGACAACAAGAATTGTATAAATACATAAAAGATATCAAAGACAAAACTTTGACAATCAATTATGATGTGAGTATTGACAATCTTACAGAAAAATTAAATAAATTAAGTATTTTTGTAGAAAAATTTGAAGAAAAGACTTCATCACACCAAAAATTACTTTTGGACCATGTGGAAAAAAGTGATGAAGCAAGAATGCATCTGAAAGATGATATTCAAAGTGAAATAAGGCTTATTACAGAAAAAATGGACAAAATTAATGAGGCTAATTTAAATATGCCAAAGTTATCAACACCATTTTCTCATATAAGAAGCCCTGTTAAAACAAAAGAGGAATTGTCAAATCCTTTCATAACAGACTTGAGTCATCAAGACAACAACCAAGTCTTAATGAAAGAAGCACCTCAATTGAAGGAATGGCCAACATTCACAGGAGAAGGTGAATATGACCACATGTCATTTATTAAAACAATTGACATGTTACAAGAAGACTATGCCATACCAGATGAATTAATCACTGCAAGATTACATTCATTATTTGAGAAATCTGCAAAAAGATGGTATTATGGCATAAGACAGACAAATGGTAAAAATACCTGGTCTTGGTGGAAACAAGAAATAATCACCAAGTGGGCAAATGATGCCTGGAGGTATAAGATAGAAAATGCATTTGAAAACTCTTTCTTTGACCCAGAGAAAGATAAACCTTTAACTTGGTTCTTAAAACAAGTTGAAAGGCTTAATGCACTGTACCCAGAAATGTCACAGAAGATGGTGCATATGAAAATACTTAAAAAATGTGGAGGGGAACTAGAACATGCCCTAAGAAGCAGGTGTATAGAACCATGCTCCACAGAAGAGTATATAAATGCACTAGAAGATATAGTGACAAGGACAAAAATTGGCAGGACTTGGAAAAAATTGGACATTAAAAGCCCAAATAAATCATTTATCAAAAAAGATAAATCAAAAGAATTCTTTAAGCCCAATACATCCAACAATAATGAGCAAAGAAAATGCCATAAATGTGGAGGTATTGGACACTTAGCCAATAATTGCCTTAAAAAAGCAAAGATTAATGAAATTGTGGAAACAGAAAACCACAATGACAAAGAAGAAGAATCTGACTCTGAAAAAGAGACAGAAGAATCAGAAAGCTCTGAAAGTGATGAAATCAATATAATTAATGCACAAATTAATAATATTGATATAATTTATGAAGTACTGGATGTTAACTCAAACTTGCCACAAGTTGGAACATCTGACACAAATCTGACAAACATACAAGATGCCAAAATGTATAGAACCAAACCTGCAAGAGGAATGGGATATACAGCTGGAAAATCAAGTATTAGTATTGTTATGGTTGATAACCAAGAAGGAAAGGTTAACTTGGATACAGGAGCATATTGCACTTGTGTTGGCAAAAGTTATTTAAAAACCATTGTCCCAGACTGGCAAGAAAAACTTATGCCAATACAAGGTGTCAAATTTAGTAGTGCAAGTGAGAGCATGAAGCCCCTTGGAATAATTGATTTAACACTAATTTTTCCTCATCCCTCACAATGTGTCAGAATCAAAGTAGAGTTTGTAGTAATGGACAACTGTACTAGTAATCATTTCATACTTGGAAATGACTACTTATCAATCTATGGTATAGATATCTCCAACCAAAAGGATAGATATTTTACCATAGGAGATAATAAAAGACAAAAGTTTGGATTCTTAAATAACAAAAAACAAATCACAGTTATTAAGAATGAGGAAAAAATTCCAGAAAAAGAACTTTTTATATCTGAACAACTCAAAGAGGCAGAATTCAATCAAGAATTAACAGAAAAAATGAAAGAAAAATTGATTGACCTCTTATTTAAGTATAAAAATGCCTTTGCAACTGACAAAGAGCCACTAGGTGCCATAATTGGACATGAAGTGGATATAATTCTTAATGTAGAAAAACCTTACCCACCTTTATTAAGAAGACCTGCTTATCCAGCCAGTCCAAGAGCTAGAGAAGCCCTAGAGGTGCACATTAAAGAATTAATGGACCTTGGAGTATTAAGAAAGGTTTGACATAATGAACAAGTAGAAGTTACTACACCTGTCATTATAACTTGGCATAATGGAAAATCAAGGATGGTAGGAGACTTCAGAGCCCTGAATACCTATACCATTCCAGACAGATATCCAATACCCAGAATCCATGAGACATTGACCCAATTGTCACAAGCTAAGTTCATCACAGCTATGGATGCTCTTAAGGGTTTTCATCAAAATGTCTTAACAGACAATGCCAAGAAACTACTAAGAATAATAGTCCATTGTGGAATTTTTGAATACTTAAGAATGCCATTTGGGATAAAAAATGCACCTTCCCATTATCAAAGAATGATGAATACCATATTTCCTGAAGAATTATCAGAAGGATGGTTAATAATCTACATTGATGATATCATAGTTTGCTCAGAAACTTGGGAAAATCACCTGACAAGACTAGAAAGGGTACTAAAGAAAATAGTCCAAGTAAATATGAAAATTTCATTGAAAAAATGTCATTTTGCATATAGTGAATTAAAAGCCCTAGGACATGTAGTATCTGGCCTTAGTCTAGGCATAGACAAAAATAAAGTAGCAGCAGTACTACTTAAGCCAATGCCTCAAACCAAAAAAGAAATGCAATCATTTCTAGGATTTGCTGGTTACTATAGACAGCATATAAAGGACTTTGCAAAGAGTGCTAAATCCTTGTATAAGCTATGTGACCAACAAACAGTCTATGAGATGACAGAAGAAAGAGTCAAGGCATATGAAGAATTGAAAAATTCCTTAACAAATGCCCCATTTCTTCTGATGCCAGATTGGAAACTACCCTTCAAACTGTACATTGATGCTTGTGGAGAAGGACTAGGTGCTGCACTTCACCAAACACAAATTATCAATGATAAACCAGTGGAAGGACCAATTTGTTTCATTTCAAGGCAGATAAAGCCAACAGAAGCAAGGTATGGAGCAAGCCAAATGGAATGCTTATGCCTAGTGTGGGCTTTAGAAAAGCTGCATTATTATTTGGATGGCACAGTATTTGATGTAATCACAGACTGTAATGCTGTGAAATCACTATTAAATATGAAGACTCCAAATAGACATATGCTGAGATGGCAAATTGCTATCCAAGAATATAGGGGAAATATGACTATTGTTCATAAATCTGGAAACATTCATAAAAATGCAGATGGTCTTAGCAGATGGGCTCTAGCAAATACCCCTGACAATCCAGCATGGGTACCACAAGAAGAGCACCATATAGAAGGAATATGTGTTACAGACATTGGCACAGAATTCTTTAATCAAGTTAAAGAAAGCTATAAGACAGACAAAAATTGCCATATCTTGAGCCAACTCCTAATGAAAGACTGCAAAGATCCATCACTTTCATCAAAACTAGATGAAATATGGAAAAAGGCATATGATGAAGGAAGATTCCACCTCCTTGATGGAATCCTTTACCATAGAACAAAACACACATGTGTTATGGCCTTAACAGACAGAACACTAATAAACACTATTTTACATTAGTGTCATGATAGTGTTGCATCTGGACATCTCTCAGAAGATAGGACACTAGAGAGGGTGAAAACCTGCTCTTGGTGGCCAAATTGGAAGAAAGATGTTGCAGAGTACTGCCAAACCTGTGACAGATGCCAAAAAGCCAACAGAGCCACAGGAAAGAAATTTGGAATGATGATCCAAATCCAAGAACCAAAATCCCCATGGGAAATAGTTCATATGGATTGGGTAACAGCCTTACCTCCAGGAGGAGACAGGAGTTATAATGCATGTCTAGTATTAGTTGACAGGTACAGTAAAACTCCCATGTTCTTACCATGTCATAAAGATGACACAGCTATGGATACAGCCATAATGATATGGAATAAAGTCATTAGCCACACAGGCTTATTCCAAAATATTATAAGTGACAGAGACCCAAAGTTCACTTCAGCATTATGGACAAATCTCCATAACTTGTTTGGGACAAAGTTATCATTCTCAACAGCTTATCATCCTCAAACTGATGGTTTAGCAGAAAGAATGATACAGACCCTAGAGGATATGATCAGAAGATTCTGTGCTTATGGGCTAGAATTCAAAGATTCTGATGGTTTTACCCATGATTGGTGTACACTAATACCAGCACTTGAACTGGCATATAAGACATCAATCCATTCTTCTACTGGCAAAACACCAGCAATGCTAGAGAAAGGTTGGAATCCAAGACTTCCTTATGATACCCTCAAAAAGGACTTAGTGGATATACATCCAACAGCAAGCAGTTTCAAGATAATGCTTGACAAAGCAAGACACCATGCAAACAGATGCATGCAAGATTCTTTTAAATATGCAAAAGAAAGATGGGATAAAATTCATAAACCACCTGACTTCAAAATAGGGGACTTGGTTTTAGTATCAACCCTTAATTTCAATAACATAAAAGGCCCAAAGAAATTGAAAGATTCCTTTGCAGGACCATTTATGATAAAAGCACTCCATGGACCCAATGCTGTGCAATTAGAACTCACAGGTGAACTAATGAACAAACACCCAACTTTCCCTGTAAGTCTGATAAAACCTTACAGTTCAAGTGACAACGAGTTATTTCCACTAAGAAATAAACCCCCACTTGAAATTCCCCCCTTGGAGGAAGGAGAGGAAAAGAAAATAGTAAAAGTCCTTAAAGAAAGAAGGACAAGAAACAAAAAAGAAAGGGAATACCTTGTGAGGTATAGAAATTCAACTCAAGAAGATGAATGGCTACTTGAGAAAGATATAACAAATGCTGATAAATTACTAAGAAGTTTCAGACATGAAAGAAAACCTGAAAAATAAAAATTTAAGCATTATTGAGCTTCAAGACTAACAAAGTCTATTGAAGAGGTAGGACAGTGGATGATACCCTAATCACATATATCAGATTGTGGTACAATCTTTTTTGGTGGTAGGGAATGTGAGCCTTTGAGATATGACCACATACCCAATAAGGTCACAAAAAAGACTCAGAATAATTATACCTTTAATATAATTATATTAAAATTAATTAGAATAATTATACACTAAAAATAATTACTCAAATATACAAAAAATACCATAAATTGGTACTAAAATTGGTTTAACTTAAAAACCAATGAATCAACATGTAAAACAAATTATAACATTGGATTCCCCATGGAAAAATACACATATACCATTTTTATGGCATATCTGTAAAGTCAATATTTAAGGAATTATAAGGTATAATACCTTATAAAAACCATAAAAACTTATTTATCTCAGAAGCTAATGAAACAACATGTGAAATAAATTGTACCAGTGGATTCCCCACAAAAGTCCACATATAAAACAATTAATAAGCTAATTTCCAATGTTAATACTTAAGGAATTATCCTGAATATATGCACTTTTTTGGTCAACGCATATATTCAAGGATCATAGCTAATATCTTCTAAACTATACATGATAGAATGATGAACCAAAAATAAAGTTACCACGTAATTACTGTAAGAACACAGATATGAACTTTATTTTACAAATTATAAACAAGGTTAAAACCTATGATGAATTATTGATAAAAATCAACAGAGCTGTTGACCACTTTGTTGTGAAAGTGTTCCAAACTTAAAAAAAAGTACACAGTTAGATTCTCCTAGTTCATTCGTGAAGAATGATGTAATTTTTATTATTAAATTCAGGGTATAACCCCCTGAAATCAAGGTTTGAAGTTTAAAATATTGAATTTCGACAGAAAAGATGAGTTACAAGAAAAATCATCAAAATTAGAGTTTTGATGATGTAATAAAAAGCTCTTGGCAGAATAATAAGGTTATGTCAGGCTATCAGAATTCACTCTCTGAATTGCTGTAGCGTGAAAACCTTAAAGGTTATTGAGGATCAAAGTTTGAGCTTAAATTGAGCTGTTATGATCACATACTGTAACCTTAAATTAAGTTTAACAGTCTTAAGAGTGATAAAATTGGTGAATACTCTTAGTTTATGATTAAAACTAATAAAATCCACGAAATTTGGGGTTCTGCCAAGCCTCTGATGTCATCAAACTTAGAGTTACAGTGATAACTCTAAGTAATGGTGTAATAATGATGCAATATGGTTTGATCATGATGTAATCACCCTCAAACCTTAAAATATTGATCAATTCCAGTGGATATGATCAGTACACGTCTACTAGAAGCCTGTTGGACTCTAGGAGGGAGGTATTTACTATAAATAGAGCTCTTTTTACTCTATTTACCCCTCAGACGCATCAAAAACATTAAATCAATTAAATCAAAGGTAATTTCTTTATTCTTTATATATAAAACTGTTATATTATTAAAGACCAAAGACCACCTTGCTATAATCATCTATTTTGATGTGATTAAATCATTTATTTAATTGTTTTTGTTAAAAATCTCTCTAAAAACTCATTTCCACGTAAAATCAAGAAATTTAGTAATTTTCTTTATTTTTTATTGTAAATACAATTTGAAAAAGTTGTATTATATTCTTTTGGCGTAAAATATCTCAAAATTATTATTTTAAGTGTTAAAAGTAGGTTATTTCATCTTATTATAATAATTTCTCTCTTATTATTACTCTTAATAATTCTTAATTAATATAAATAGTATTTATATTAATATATAACTTTAATATTAGTAATATTATTGTTATTAATTGTTTTTTATTTATAAAAAACAGTTTTTTACGCCTTTATTATTTGTTGGTAACAATAATAAAGAGCTTTATAATATATTAATTATTTTATATTAATATATTATTTATAATATTATAATTTCATATAATATTAATTTATATTATTATATTTATTTAATAATATAATATTTTTACGCCATAATAATAATATTTTTTTATTATTATTATTATTTTAATCTTATTTACTTTAATTATAAGGACATTCAGAGTACAATAAGTAATAAATTAGTAATTTTTTACTTATTGTTTCATAGTCAAACCTTACAATACTTAATTAAAGAGACTAGAGCAAAATTGATAAAAGAAAAATTTTTTTTTTTATACTTTGAAAATATTTTTAAGTTTTTGTTTATAAGTTAATATTTTTTTATATATATTCAAAAATTACTCTTTTGAAAAAAAAATGAAATTCAAGATTTTCAAATGAAAATTAATTCAGAGTAACTCAAAGAAGAATTTGATTATTTTTTTGGATGTGATGATCCATGTGTGAAACAATATAAACTTAATGCAAATTCTTCAATAAAAAATATTTCCAAGACAATTGATTTATAACAATAATACAACAATATAATATTTAAATACTATTGTAAAGAGTATACTTCTTTTATTTCATTTATTTCTTATTGATTTGGAAATATTGAAAACACTTAATGAAAGAATTAACTAATACTTACTTGTTGGTACTAAAGATATGAGTGAATAATATGATGATTCAGAAAAAACAGCAAGAGGAATCCTCTTTTAATTCAATAACTGCTGATAGAGGCATTCCATGGATAAAACATATACCCAGTGAGTGATAAAACATTCATCCTCCTTGGATAACTGGTTAGATCACTTGTTGTCATGTAAAATTATCATAATTACTGAATTAAGTCATTTCATATGACTACCAATCCATTTATGGCTAAGAAACAAATTATTAAAAACTTTCAATCTTATTCTATTTCAAAAATATCATTAATTTCCAAAAGTCATAAATTCTATTGGAGATTTCATTACAGATTGTATTTTCTGTGAATTTTTGAAGGTTTAGTGTTTCACATGGAATCATCAAAAATAGACTTCAAGTAAATTCTTTAATGTGAATTATGAAGTCATAATTTTTTTTATTGATTATTCATTCCTCAATTTTTTCCTGAAATTTTAAAAATATCAGTCAAGAATTATATTTTGAATGAATTTCTGAAGCTTTTACCTTATTTCTAGATAGAATCAGAAATAATACATTATAGCAGGTTTCTATGAGGTAAATCAATGGATACTAGTTCAAAAAGAGTTTTAGTAACTCTTTTAAGGTTTTTAAATGGAAAATGATGAAGAATTGACATGGTAACATGAGTCTAAGTTGCTCTTTACCTCTTTGTCACTTCAAAATAACAGCTTATTTTCTATTTTCTTATGGCTTAATGTGACTTTCACTTGGTAAACAAGTTCCCAAAATGTTTTAGTATGATTATTGGTCCATTATAAGCCATGGATCTAATATTGAGAGCTATCCATTCCTCAAAGGCCTCAGAAGCTGGGTACCCTGGCTCTCTTTAATGTCTTTTGTCCCCCTTAGCTATTTTGTCAAAAATAGTAATTCAGGCTTAAAGACTGATATCCACTATTGGTGTAACAAAGCTTTTTCTAAGAATACTATAATTTTTAAATTCCATAAAAATTCATAACACTATTATTAGTGTATATGTAACATGGAATTTCTCACATTCCCATTATTTTGACATGAAATTAATAAAAACAACAATTTTCACAATTCTTTTATGTGGTATTGAAGTATTTTCCACATTACTGCCTAAAAGAGTTAATTTAAGCTTATTAACTCTATGGTGTTACCCTAGGTGAAGTTTTTTGTTCAAAATCCAAATCTGGCCTTAAAGCCATGGATTTACTTATTCACAAAAACATTATTCCTCTTTTTTTAAATAAAAAATCAGAAATTTTGGATATATTCATGAATTATGTTTCATTAATAGTCTAGAGTTTATTTAAATATTAGTTGTGACATATTTGGGTATGTAAAATATACCTCAACACTCACACAAAGATAAATTTGTTGTTCCCAGAAACCTCTCTATACAATTGGATTGTATTTTCAAGCACCATGATTCTCCATTTGATGGCCACCCTGGTCAAGAGGAGAAACTCAAGCTCATCAAGAGGTATATTTTATTGGTGTGGCATTAATAAATTCATTAAGAACTATTTGTCCTCATGAAAGAAACATTTAAAACAAAATAAAATTCCTCATAAGAAGTTTTTATTACTTAAACCTCTAAAAATTTCATCTGTTCCTTTGAATTAATTATAAATGGAATTTTTTCAATAAATTTCCAATTTCCAAAAACTTTGATTCAATTTTAATGATTTTTGAAAGATTCTCAAAAATTGAAATCTTTATTCCAAATTATTAAAAAAATAAATTCCTTAGATTTATCTCAAATACTTATAAAAAAATTCTTTTCTCAAGAATTTCAATTAAATAATTATATTTAATGATAGAGATTTCCTTTTTTTTTTATCATTCTGGAATAATCTCTTTTATAAGTTCAAGAATTCAATAGATCTTTAAATTTCATTCAGCTTTTGAACAGAGTGAAAGAAATAGAGTTTAAATTAGATTCTAAAAAAATTATTTTTAAATTTATTTAAGTTACCATCAAGACAAAAAACAAACCTGAATCCTTCTAACTGAATTTTCTTATAATAATTTAAAACATTAATCAACAAATCAATCACCATTTTTTTCACAATTTATGAAAGAATTATTAGCTTTAACTTAATTAATATTTCTCAAAATACAAAAACTTTTAAAGATTTATGAAAAAAACTTTAATTAATATAAAAAGTTTTCAAATAATTATTAGAATTAAAAATCCAAAGTTTTTAAGAAGTATACAGATAAAAATAGGTCAATGTCACAGGGGCTCTTGGACAGAAAAGCAAGAGTGGCCTGGCACTCAGCAATCGTGGAACTCACTTGGAAGTCTCAAAAATAATAAAGGAAAATAAAAATAAAGAATTGAATTTCTTTAAGAAGAATGCAATTACAAAGATGAAATTCAATAAAAGAAATGAGAATCCAAATGTCCAAAGAGATAACCAAGTAAGTTCTTAATCATTGTTTAAACCTACCAAAATGAATAATGAAATTAGTAAGGATATGATCACAAAATATCGTTTGATAGGAAAAGAAAGAAAAGAGAAAAGTTAATAAATGAATGACTTGATAATATCAGTATTTACTTAACAAAAATTATAAGATAAATAAAGATAAAATAAAATCAAAATATATTAATTAACTGGGGAAAAAACCCCCCAGGGTCAAAGGAGGCTGGTATATGTGAAAATTTGAGAGCTTGATTCCTTCAGGCTAGAAGCTGACCGGTATTGTGTACTGTAAGTTGTATTGATTGTCTGATGGAATGTATACCTTGCCAAATTGAGAAATGAACTGGTTTGAATGATCTTCCCATGTTTCTTGAATGAAATACAGGTCTTGGTGAATTCAGACTGTATTTAATGAATGTGGTTTCCAAGGTGGATTGATGGAGCATTGACCCTTGACAGTTTGTTTTGGAACTGCCTCTTGAATATCCCTTGAGAATGAACTTCCAGTCTTCCCTTTGAGGAATACTGTGAATTAGAATAACCAATGATTTCTTCATGGCGTCATTGTTATTTGAGTTTTGAAACTTTCCCTTGAGCCTTGATCAATCCACTGGATGATGTGCCTTAATGACCTGATGAAAAGTGTAAATAACCATTTGATGTTGACACCATTGGATTTCTGCTGAGAAAATATTAATAATTTTTTAAAACACCATTTATGGCACTTTTGGTATTGGAGGTTGAAAGTGGCCAAAGGTCTTCTGAGGTGATTCCAGGAGGATATAAGTGAAAATTTGGTTTGAGTGGCTTCAAAGGTGAGAAAGTTTCTTTTGGATTCTTTGGCCAAATACAGCTTATACAGCATTAAAACTGTATTTCTGCAAAAGGCGCGAAAATGCACAAACTTCACAAAACTGGCAATTAAGCCCCAAAATGCCTGATATGGCCATTTGGGCATATTCCCCATAATACATGGGAAAATGGCATATACAGCTGAATACAGCAAAAATGCGCCAAATGCGAAAAACTGTATTCAAAGCTTAAGAAGCCAAATACAGGATTTTGGGCTGTATTTTCCCTGTTGACTGGAAAATACCCAAGATTGCCCAAAAGCAGAAACTGGCCAGGAAAGGCCTGATGAAGGTGAAGGGGACAGGGTGGCTTCAGATGATGAAATAACCATTAAGTCTATAAAGAATGACAATGGCCAATTTGGACAATGATTATGGATATGGCCAAATTTCCATATATTGGGTATGGAATGGATATGCCATATTGAGGTTCAAGAGAGTGAATTGCCATGGTTGTGACAGTCAGTTACAATGTATTTCCAACTTGAGGTTAAATTACGGTTAGCCTCAAATTACATAAGACAAAAATACACATCAATAAAATTTCAGAAAGATGGTTGGTACCCTTTGAAGTTCTTAAGAAAGCTTTAAGCCATTCATATCACCTCAGTTTTCTCTCAAAATGGAGTTCAATTAACATTATCTTCCATGTGTCCTTGTTGAAACCTTTCAAAAATTCAACTATCCCAAATTGAAATCCATTTCCAACACAACAAGTTATATTGAAAGATCAAGAAGAATGGGAATTGGAAAATTTTCTGGACTCAAAACTCAAAAGGGGTAAACTAAAGTATCTTTTGAAGTGGAAAGCATTCATTGAAGACTCAGAAAGAACTACTTTGGAACCAGTTTCAAACTTTACTAACTCACCAGAACCTATCAAATATTTTTATTATTTGTAATTTGACCAGCCTTATCCAAGTAACTCAAGATTTTGATTTTATGGTGCTTGGTTTTTATTAGATTTCATTAAAGTAAGTTCCTCTCCTGGTATGAACTTTTCAGATGGTATTTTAACAAACATTTTCATAATCATCACTTTGAAAACTTTTTGACAACTTTTTAATCCTTTATAAAGATTAAAAATGCCTTAAAAACATTAGGAACTTAAATTTAAACCATTTGATTAAATATATTACCAAATCTTTCTTTTTTTATTTTTACCCTTTAATTTTAATTCCAATTATGGATCTTTAAAGTAATTTATTACATCAATTTAAATTTTATTAATTCAATTTTATTTTTTTTTGTTCTTGTTAGGTAGATAAAGTTATAAAAGTGTAAGTTCTGTCTCCTAATATGAATTTCGAAAGGTCTCTAATTCTTTTAAAAGAAAAACTTAGGTCATTCTATGATAAAAATAATTCTTGTTTGTTTGTTTTTTTTTGAATATTTAAAAAAAAAAATTATATCTAAAAAAAAAAAAAAAACCAAAACTTCTCTTAAAAAATTCAATTTCTTATTTTTTTTAAATTTAATCTAATTTTTTTTTTTCTATTAATTTTCTTTAATTTTCTTTAATTTTAAAACTTTTATTTTATTTTTTTTCAATTTATTCAAGCAAGAAGAATCCCCTAAATTATCATTTATTGAGAGGTTCCATTCTGTGTTTCTTTTTTTTTGTATTAATTAGAAGTAGTAATAAAGGAAACTACACACATCAGGTTCAAAAAAAAAAAGTTTTATTCTCTTCCCAAGTCACCAAGGTCCTCTGAAATTCATTAATCAACTTACTTGAAAAAGGGAAAATTCATCAAGAAATAAAGTCCTCAAAACACTTTCCTATGGAATCGAATTATCTATCTAATTGGATCACCAGATGCCCCAAATCACTCTCAGCATGCACTTTGAAGGAACCCTCCATGAGGCCAATTCAAGCCTCCTCAAAAGGGTCTTCAAATATCCACTTGAAGTAATTCAGAGTCAGGTAATTTGGCAACCAACCACCCAATTTCCCCTCAGAAATCCCTATATTTGACACTCAAAACAACCAAAAAAAGACTAAGGGAGTTAGGGGGAAAGAACATTTTCTTTAATTTTTTTTAATTTGGTCTTTCTTCATCACCTTTTTTTTCTTTTCAAACAAAAAAGAAAAACTTAATTTTTTACATTTTTGATTTATGTTTTGCTGTTTTTTTGAAATAATTTTTAATTAAACAAAACATCATTTTTCAATTTTTTCTCTCAAGGCAAACAAAACAAGAATAATAATTTCAAAATTTATCAAAACAAGATTTGATATCACAAAATAAAGTACTTTTCTTTCAAATCAATGAAAAAAATTGATCATGGAGTTGATTTATTTTTCTATAATAAATCAGTTGAAATATTTGAATTGATTTCATGATTATTGATGAAAATTTTTGTTAAATCTTGTAGTTAAAATTTTCTCAAGTTCTTTTACGATTTAAATTAAATATTTTGCTTACTTGAAACATTTATTTGCTTGATGGATTCCATTCCAACAAAAAAGATATTACCCAATGAATAATTTAGTAAAGAAGAATAGTCAAAAATGAAAGCCATAAAATACAGAAATCGAAATAAATCACACTTTCTCGATCACAAAGGAATAAAAATAAGAATTTGAGGCCAATTGAAAGGCGTCTTTTGACCTCAAAAATTTGCTTCGAAATTGAAAATTGACCTGAGACCTGACGCGGGTATAGGTGTAAAGATTAGTCCGAGCTTGAATTGTTTAAAAACGTCAAAATCTCAAGTGGTGTCGACTGAGCTGGTAGTAGAATATATGCTTGCAGTTGAGTCTCTTTGTGAACTGGGATACTTTGAAAAGGTTGGCCTTGGTACTTTCAAGCCCATTGCCGAAAGCTTTTCTGAATGTTCAAATGTATTATAATGTTCCCCATCTATCGCGTTGACATCGCAAAAATCGAACCCGGAAATGATACGCACTGATCGAGCTTTACGAAGTTTATTCCTTCTGCATCTTAGACAGTGTATAAAACTTGCTAGCTGAAATCCACAAGTTAATTATCAACATAATTTTGAGCCAAAATTTAAAGATGATCAACAAGGAAAAAAGCGAAACCACTTTGAACTGACCACGAAAACTATACCGAGGGCTGTACTTACTATGCCAATGATTACTCCTGGTTGTTTCAAAATTTCTGAGGTATGACCTTCTGAAATTGGGCTTTTGTATAAAGCAGACTGGTTTATAGGTAAAGATGAGGTATAGTTGAGATGCTCAGAAGAGTTTGCGGTCAAGTTGGAAGAAGCATTATCCGGGGTGTAAGCTGATGAGTTGAAAGAGGCACTATCTGGGGTGTAAGCTGATGAATTGGAAGAGACAGACGACAGAACTGTTGAATTTGATGGTTCGGTTTGATTGGTGCTGGTTGAGTTCCAAAGTGATGAAGGGCTGGTTGTGTTTAACCAATCTGATAAAGCACTAGTAGATGAATTAGTCTCGGTTTGATTCCATGATTGTCCATCGGAAGAATTAGCGCTACTCGCATTCAAATCAAGAATTAGTTGGGTAGGCAAGACAGTTAGGGGCGGTACAATTCAATTTTAGGGGATCTTATGGTGGTTTATCTTAATGCCCACCTCTGCATAGTATTCTCAATCTCAAAAGCTATAAAAGTGAGATGCTTTAAATGATGGAAGAAAAACTTGTGTAGCCGTTAAGATGAGTGTGAGGTGAAGGTAGAAAAATCTTTAGTCGATGGAATCGTTAATGTTAAAGAATCGTCAATAGTGAGTGAGGCCGAATCCTAAACGTCAAGACTGTCAAAGAATGAAGGATTCTCTCAAATACCCAATGTATCTATTTATTTTTCCAAATAGACAAAATGTCAATTAGATGAGTCGACAATTAGCTCAAATGATAAGGAATGACGATTTAAAAAAAAATCTAATTAAGATAAGAAAATGAATGTGAAGAGTGTATGATTAATGAGTGACTAAATTAACTCTAAATTATGATTTGAAGTATTTTGTGAGTCAAGTAAAGGATTAGGGACTCATAACGGATGACCGTCAACTGATTTTGATGAGTTTGGGATAAATTTTTAGATAAAGCACTAAAACTTGATACTGATTCAATCGTTAAAAGACTAGGGCCGAAGAAGTCTGAGTTGGATATAAGAAGGTCAGATTTAACTTGGTAGTCCAGTTGAGAGATAACTGATTGATTGATAGACTGACCACTAAGACTGGACATTCCATCCTGACTTGGGTAGCACTTGATCTGACGCCGACAAGAACGACGCTCGGCTGGACTAGCAGAGGTATTCAAGTAAGAAAACTCACACGATCGAGGCAGGGCAAGACTAGTACTGATCCGAGCTTTTGGACAAATCCTAGCCATCACAGTCTGAGCCCAAGAGAAACTCTGCTGGATGTAGAGGGAGTTGAGCCAAAAGGGAAGGAAGCAAGTGATTAAACTTTTGATTTGAGACTCTGAGTTATTCGACTGACCAAATCAACCAAGACCATCTACCGAGCCATAGAGCGAATGAGGTCTCGATTCTGACTCTGATGAGATTAGACAACTAAGAATTCGGTGATGGTAGAGTGGAGTGGACTATAACATAAATTAATTTGTGAGCTTAACTTGATGATGAGAGTAGCGTAATTTGGCTTAGCTCAATGTGACTTTAATCTGAATTTAGGTGATTAGTATCGATTAAATTGATACTCATCGAGTTTTCTTAGTGAATCTCTACCAGAAAAATAAATTTTGAGTGTGCAATAACTAATGAACATACGCTCAGGCTCAACTAAGCAACTTGGTATATAATCCAAAGTGATCAAACGATTTACCGTATCGGAGGAGTTCGAATGGTAAAAATTATGATAGAATCAAATTGTTTAGAGCTAGTAAATTTGGTAAAAATTCGAAAATAACCATCAGAGTCGTCGACGGTACGCCTTTTTTTCAAAGTGGATTGGTTGTCTGGTGCATGCACTTTGGAGGGTGGATAATTGTAATCTATGGCATTATTAATTGATTTTTGAATCAGATTGAGCTTTACCCGCAAAGTATTTGGGATCATAGGATTGCGGTTTTTTGTTTTTGTTGCAGATATCATTGAGAAATGTCGCTCGACCCCAGCTGCGTGTGGGACCACCTCAAAACGACATATTGCCTACCTCTTGAATGCTAATGTGGTGTCTGTTGATGGGAGCTGTAGCCAATATCCAAGTGGACTAGCTTCATTTATGATTTTGAATGGTACCTCATTGCTGTAGTAGCGCTGAATCTGAGTGCATATGGTTACAGCCTCAGCTCTTGTAAACTTCCAAGCCTTGGCTATTTTGAGTATCATTCTTGAAATGTTTTTTTGATACAGCCACACAGTGATATGAGGGGCGTAAAAAAATTCAACAAAGTAAATGTTGTTGCAAAAGGTGATACTGTGTTTTTGAATTAATTTGAGGCAGTGCTCCTTTAATTGTTCAAACTTCAAAGTGTGGGTAGAAATCCATCTTTTGTGTGATGAGATATGTGAGTTCTTTCCAGATGTCCCCAATAATTGTGTTTGCATTTTCTAATCTTCCAATCACATCAACTACCAAGCAGAGGAGTCTCATTAAGACCTGGTTGGTGGTGAAATGATCTCTGTCTTCAATTAGCTTCTTTAGATGGTTTCCAATAGCTGGTGTATCAATATCTGAGTTGTTTTGAAGAGCTATACACAAATGAAAACCTTGCTCTTGTTCCATTCAGACCTTTGCCATTGAGTACCATCTAGTTTCACTCACAGTTTGAAGGTTATGCTGAACTACATTTTCTTTGAAACAGGCTTCCTAGGTTTCATGCCAAAAACCTAAAGTAGTGAAAAAATTCACCAGAAGTTTGTTTACTTTGACAATGCCCTCAACTAAGGGATAGGTGAGAATATCTTTAACAATAAGGTTAAAGGCATGCAAACAACAGCTTATACCAAATACATAGGGAAATTACTGCTTAAAAATAATCTAAATTATAGAATGGTATTTAGTATTAATAGTTTTTTATTTTGAAGCAGTGTGAGCCTTAGAGGTATTTTCATATACCCAAAAGACCACAAATGATAAATTAAGATACAAATATAAATAAAATAAATTTATTTATATTATAAAAATAAAAATTGAAATATAAATACAAATTTATATTTAAAAATCAAAATTTAATTATAATTTAAAAATAAAATTACAATAAAATTTAAAATTAGGAAAATACATTTTTATATGTAAAAATTCAGTAAAAATGAATTTTTAATAAAAATTATCAAATTAAAATATTTTTGGTAAAAAGTTATATAAAATATATTATAGCTTTTTATCCAATCAATAAGCATAAAGAAATTATCACACCATTGGATTCCTCATAAAAAATAAAGTGGGGTCACTTCTGGACGAAATTTCTGTAACTCAACTCTAAATAAGCTTAATTTAAGTTTTTAGCATTTTCTGTACAAAAGTATGAAAATACTCAAAACCTTAACTTAATTCACACCACATGGGGTGTTAACCATCAATTTTTGTGTTAAAATTGAGGTGTTGTGTTTAGTTTAGAAGTTATGAGCAATTGAAGTATTTTCAATTGAAATGTCAAAATGTGCACGTGTATTACATAAGTGAACTTTAATTTACATATGAGGTGTCAATTATTACTGTATTGTACTGTAAAATTGAATTGAATTACATATGTAAATTATAATTGTATTACATGATGAGGAATTAAAGAAAAAATAAATTGGAAAGATTCATTCTGGGGGGGAAAGACACTCTAGCTCTGAGGGGGAGCTAGACCCCCAAAATCCTTGCTGACAGGCGTGGGATGTCAAAATCCACGCAAAGGTTCATTACTTTTGGCCTGGAATTGAGTCACAGGGTCTGTGACTCAATTGATGATGAGGTTTTGATACCAACCAGGGTGTTTTTAACTGCTGCCAATAGGGTAAAGCTACCCTTAAGTTAAAAAAATGTTAGTAAAAACAGTTTTAACTGGTTTCTACTCCTCTTACACACATTCTGATGTGTTTTGAAGGCTCTATACCAGGTATTGCTATAGTAATGGCTGATATAAGGGTCTAAAATGGCTTAAACCAGCCTTTTTTTGGTCTGAACCAGGGTTCCATGATGCCATAATTGGCTTTTCTGTTGTCAGACTGTTTTTCACGACTGACAAGAGTAAATTTTACTTTTGGAGTAAGAAAATTTATGGCTATAAAAGAATGTCTTCTTTGCCCCACTTTTCTCTTCATGTTAGAAACTTTTCCTTTTATAATTAGTTTAAACACTGTTAAACCAATCAATAAAAGATTCCAACCACCCTTTTTTAAGCACTTTGAACCTTTTAACCACATGAAAAAATTGTTATAATCATTGTTTGTAACTCTTATGATCATTTTTACCCCTGAACCACCCCAAAAGTGAATTAAAGCATCTTTCATCACTGTTAACTTTGTCACTTTGTTTCAAAATTCACTCTGGTCATTTTTGGGTGTGTTTTCTCTTTAAATATCTTTTTAAACACTTTGTTCTTTAATTAATTGCTTGCAGTTCTTTGCTCAATTAATTCCAATTGAAATTGCTCTTGAAGGAATTTCTTTTGCAGCCTTAAATATCTCTTGTAGAGTATTTTTGGATAAATCTTTATTGCTTGTAAAAGAATAAATTTTATTATGTGATTGTTTTATACTTACAAAGTTAAAAACAATAAAATTGGTGTGTTTTCTCTTAAAAAATACTATTTCTTACTATTTTCAAATAATTTCAACTTATACAAATTTTGAGGACAGGAGAAGTACTTGATATTTTATCAAAGTTTCATATCCAAACCTTACAAGCAGAATCAAAAGCAAACCATCACTGATGACGAGTCAGTTACAACTGATCTAATTCTTTCAACTTGAACATCTTTTCTATTGAGACTATGTTTAACAGCATCTAAAATATTCTGTGCCTTATGCTGTTTTTGGTACAAGTCAGGAATATATAGGAAAAACTTTTTGTGCCCCCCACACAGAAGTAACAGGGTGTCAGCCTGTGACTCAAAACCAGAGCACAAACAGGACAGCCAAATACCATAAATCAATGGTATAGCCAAGATACCACCAAAGCATGGAGCTGAGCCAAATCAGCTCAAAAGGTATCAAAAGAAAGAGGAAACCCACCACTTTCCAAATACACAAGTCTCACCATCATAGGACAAAGAATAACAAAGTTGATCCTGCTCAAAGTTGTTGCTGAGCATAAACCTTAATTTTCACCTCTCATCTGAAATCCAGAGGAAGAGGCTTAGCCCCATCAAATGGGTATTCAAAATGAAGCTCTATGTCAGGGCTATCCAATGGTACTAGCCAAATAGAGTTAGCACCAGAATTACAGAAGCTATGACCAAAATAAGGTCAAATAAGGGTGAATGAAATATTCACCTCTCATCTAACTTGTACAGTTTTAGTGTGAGATACCTGAAGTGGGGTCTTTTTGGAAAGAAACCAATCTGGGCTATCTGATGGTGCCATCCATTACCCCATATCTCATCTAGAACAAAAGTTATGGGGCAAACAAGCTCCATACAGATTTTTAGCAAATCATACATATGTACAAAGAAACTTGTACATGGCATACCTTTGCCATATTTAATGATAGCCATATCAAATGAGGTACCATTGTGTAGAACACATCCAGGGCTACAAAATGAACCAACTTTGAGCTTGATACCTCAAAAACTGACAAAGGTATGGCAGCTTTAAGCTCAAAATCCCACAGTTAGACCAATACAGCCTTACTGCAGGATAATATCCCATAACCATGACTATGAGGTGTCAAACTGACAAAGAAGCTTGTTTTTACTTCAATACCTCATAGTTCATTCAATACTGGGGTCCCATACAGGTTCTGTACAGCATTCTATGCATCATACACATCAAAATCAAGCTGTGTGGTCCCCAGATGAAAGTTTTCACCCTGTATTGGTGAAAACTGCCCAGATGTGGTTTCAGAGCCCAATAAAGAGCATACAGGCACTATGAAAACGACAAGCCAGTATCAGGAAGTGAAAAATCTTCACTTCCTCTACATGGAAAGGTCTGGAGGACTTTTTCAACCAAGTTTAGGATAAAAAGGAGCCTTTTCTCCACCAGAAAAGGTTTCCTCATCCTGCTCTTGAATTCCTACATAGTACAACTGTCAAAAACAGTTATACTATTGGAAAATAATCAGGTATACTTCTAAATTTTAAGTATTGTAATCTTTATTATAATAACCAAATTGGTAAAGCTGCACCCTGGGCTTGCAACAGTGCTCACCACCACTAAAATTCTTTTAGTAAAGCCCTTATATTTTAATTTAAACCTTTTTTAATAATCATTATCCATGTCACAGTCATAGTTTAGGCTGTAAATACTAGTATTATCACATCTTCATAGACTCAACCCAACATTTTGTGGGCCTGGCCATGTTTTTTTTGGATTTTGGACGTTTTTACATATACAAGTGAGTTTTTTTCTCTTATCTTTTATTTCTGACACCTTGTTTCTTCTTTTTTAGGGGTAATCTTATTAAAAAATAAATTATAATATATATCTTATAATTATCTTTTGAGTTGTAAATGTCATATACCACTGGGTTTTTTTATTTTTAATTGCTTTTTTACATGGTTTAATCACCACAGAAACCCTTATTTTTGTTGTGTTTTATATATTTAAACACTTTAAGCCATTAATACTGCCCATTTTTTGATTAATAAGGGCAGCTCTTACTGTAAAACCAACAGTATTCAAGGTGTGGTTGGGTATATTGAAAATTTCCATTACCCTTTACATAACCACTTTTTCATGATTATACTTGCTAATGACAAGTTAATCTGTGAGATCCTGGTATACAAGCAGTTTATCAGATATCCATAAGCTGTAGTTCTGATGTGTAATTGTTAACTTCAATTACACTGTCATAATACAAGGGCACAGTATAGAAAGATATTGCCCAGAGGCCATTCTTAGATGTGCAAACAGCCTTTTAAGAAGTCTTAACTAACATTAAGCCCTCTTTTACTGTTTGATTCAGTGGGATGAAACTACATCCCACTTGAGACCCAGTCACAAGCCAACACACCAGTGAAACCCTCAGAACAAGAGGGCAGCAAGGGCAAAGGAAAGAGGCACTTTGAAGGCCTTATTACAGCAAAGAAGTGGACACCAATTGCCACCCAGAGGAATAGAAAACCATTACACTCTGCATCAATACAAGGTAAACCAACCTTAACTGCTTGAACAGGGAAGATTACAATTATTAACCCAGTTGTAACCTCCAAAGGAAAATTGAAAAAAGCATTAGATAGCAAATTTGTACAAGGCACAGTCAAAGGTAAATACCCTAAGAACATTAAGTTGTTGACTGCTTTCAAACACTGATATGTCACCTGAAAACCTCAGAAACCTTCGCTTCCAAAGGAACCAGCCAGAGGACAGAGAAGGCTTGTCCAGAACCAGAAGACCTGGAGGAGGACACCTTGGACACAGTGGTGTATGGCAAGACATTGAGGCAAATCATTTACACTCTGCCATTCACATTCCAATTCAATAGAAACCTCAAACAAGAGGACTGGAAGGATATGGATCAAGTTCTTCAGCTCCACCAACTCCTCAAAGACCTTTTTCAATGGATAATGGACAACAAGAGGTTCAACCTAGCATCCCACTGGGCAGAAATTTGGGCAAGTTTCCAGAAGATATGTCTCAAAGAGATAGAATTCAAAGACCTTATGGTAATAACCAAAGGTTGGAATCCCAGAAGGCAGTTCAGACTCCTGGAGGAAAGGGCACAGAAGATAAGGGAGAATCAAGCCACTATCCAAGCTATAGAAGAACAAATTACCCAGACAGGGAATACTCAGATTCCTTCAGGCTCACAAGGAGTAGGAAAAACCAGCTCTCCAGTAGCTTCACACCATTCATTAACCAGAAGATCAGTGGCCAAGAGTTACCATTCTTCACAATCCCAGGAAGTTTCCAGGAGAAGACAAGGATACAAGGGCAAAAACAAGACCTCTTTCAACCAAAGGCAGAAAGAGTCAGAACCAATTATCCAGAAGCTGTTGGACTTGGTGAAAGAGTTACACAAGAACCATGAATAGTTTTACATAATTCTAGAATCAGTAGCCCCATTAATAAAAATCTTACCCTTGCTCAGATTGAACATAATGTTGATACACCTGAGAGTAACTTAAACAGTGATGCACTGTGGTGACAAACGTTGCAACTCGCTGAGCCAACTTGAAACCAGTTTGAAGAAGTTCAAGAAAGCCATGAGAGGATGAAAAAATTAACAGCCTCCATGGACAGAATTGTCAAAACCCTTCATGAAGGACATTCTCAATTGAGCAAAGCCTCTGAAGAGACCAACAAAAGACTTAATCAAATCTTTGAAGAACAACACCACAGCAAAAGGGAAAGGGATTTTCTGGATCAAGACATAAACAAACTGTTCAATGTCTACCATAACATGAAACCCCAACCTAAAGGCCATGTTATGGATAATCCATATCACCAAGAAGACATCAAACCAGATTCTGTTTTGAAGAATAAGGCAAGATCTCCATCTCAATACCAGGATGGATACAATATGTCTTATTCTGAGAAGGAAGCCTTAAAACAACTTCCAGAGGCCTCAACCTGGCCCAAATTCTCTGGAACAGGAGAATATTATAATATGGCACTCATTGATTACATTGATGAACTCTTCATTGATGTACCAAGCATACCATATTACTGAATACTGCTAGACTAAATACAGAATTTAAAGGTCAATCTAGTATATGGTACATAGAAATGAAAGAAATCCATGGCAGAAGAAACTGCCCATGGTGGAAGAGTCAAATCATCCAAAAGTACAGCAATGGTACTTGGATATGGCAAAAGACGATGTCTTTGGAAATGACAAGTACTCAGTGGACAAAGATCCATATTAGTGGTGTCTCAGACAGTCTAAGAGACTCAAAGCCATTGATCCTCAAATGAACACCCAAATGAGGAATCACAAACTTCTGACACAAATGGGAAATTCACCCCTCATAAGAGCAGTGGTCTCAAAGAGAAACAACCTCTCAGGGTAGAGTTTAAAAAAACCCCAGAGAAATAGTGGCAGAAGTGACTAAGAAGAAGAATTCTTGTCACAATTATGGTTCAGCAGACCACTATGCCAACAACTGTCCAAATGCAAAGAAAAAAGTCTGTGCCATTGAAAAAGTCCCAGAGGAGGAATCCCCCACAGAGGATTCTGAATCAGACTCTATGGGTGATGCCATCAGAGAAAAATATGATGAAGAGCAAGACCCAAGAGAGGAATTTCTAGTGGACTACCAAGAGGAAACACCACTATAAATTCAGGACATACATTAAGAAGCAGGCATGCCACAGGACACTGTAAATGAAACTTGTGCAAAAATACACAAGATGAACAAACATTCCTACTTACAACAACTAAAGGAATGGCATACGTACATGGGACAGCCACAAAGATGACTGTTTGCATACACAATGCTCAACACCCACTGATCATTGACAGTGGAGCACACTTCTCAATAGTGGCCAGAAATTACTTGGATCACCACTTACCAAATTGGGAAAAACAACTCTTGCAAACCAAGGCAAAGAACTTCAAAAGTCCATCAGGGAAGATGACTTCCATTGGGAAAATTATCAAAGAGATAATTATACCTCATAGGAAAGGTAATATCAGACTCTACCCAGAGTTTGTTGTGCTTGAGGATGCCCACATCCAAAGGGTTTTACTGGGAACAGATTACCAGAGGATGTATGGCATTGACATTTACAATAGTAAAAACAGGCACATTACCATTGGTACAAACAAGGAGAAGAAATGTTCACTTGAAATATAGCAAGTATCTACCCATGACCCTCTAGAAGGATTACTAAATGAATTCAGGGAGGGCCACTTCAGCAATACCCTCACCAGTAAACAGAAACTTAGTTTACTGAAGATGCTGAGGAAAAATAGACCAGAATCTGCCATTGGTGAAGAACCATTAGGCAAAATCAGAGGCAATGATATAGAATTATATCTGGATGTGGAAAGGCCCTATCCACCCAAGCTGAGGAGACCTCCATACCCAGAAGGCCTGGAAACCAGGAAGAAAATTGAAAAAAATGTCAATGAACTCCTAGAAATGGATGTCATCAGGAAGATAGGACATAATGAAATATTAGAGATCACCAATCCTGTCCTTATCACCTGTCATGATGGCAAATCTAGGTTGTGTGGGGATTTCAGAGCTCTGAATAACTACACAAAAGCTGACAGGTACCCTATACCAAGGATAACTCATTCCCTAGATAAACTGGCAAAAGCCAAATACATAACCAAGATGGATTTTATGAAAGGCTTCCACCAGAATGGAGTTAAACTAAACTCCATTAAACTACTCAGAATCATATGCATATGGGCATATATGAGTACACCAGAATGACATTTGGCATCAAGAATGCACCAGCCCACTTCCAAAGGATGATGGACACTATTTCAAGAAGAAATATTGGAAGGCTGGATGGTAGTATATATTGATGGCATCATTATATACTCAGAGACTTGGGAGGACCATGTGCAGTACATAGACAGAGTGCTAAATCAATGCACACCAATTAATCTGAAAATTTCACTTAAAAAGTGCAATTTTGGCAAACAAGAGTTACTAGCCCTAGCAAATAAAGTCTCAGGTCTTAGTCTGGCTATAGAACAGAATAAAGTAGCAGCAGTACTGTTAAAACCAGTACCAAAGAAAATCAAAGAGATGCAATCTTTCCTTGGATGTGCTAGCTACTACAGAAACCACATCAGAAACTTTGCCCACATAACTAGTAGTATATACAAGTCATATTCAAAAGATGTATTTTTTGAAATTACCAAGGAAAGGAGGGATGCATATGAGAGGATCAAACATGAACTCAAAAATGCACCTGTGCTCATCTTAAATGACTTTGAACTACCAGTCAAGTTATACATAGATCCAGAATGTAGCCAAGGCTGAGGGGGAAGCCCTTCACCAGAGAAAAATTGTGGATGGTGAACCAAGAAAGGGAGTAATATGGTACATCTCTAGGCAACTGAAAGTTTCAGAAGCCAGGTATGGGGCCACCCAGACTGAGTGCCTATGCTTAGTTTGGGCTCTGGAAAAAATCCACTATTATCTGGAGGGTGCAGTCTTTGAAATCTACACAGACTGCACAGCCTTGAAGTCTTTACTGAACATGAAGACTACCAACAGACACATGTTGAGGTGGAAAATAGCCATTCAAGAGTATAGGAGAAATATGGCCATCGTATACAATGAAGTTAAAAGCCTCACAAATGCAGATGGCTTCAGTAGATGGTCACTGGACAATGTCAAAAGCAATCCAGCTTATGAACCTGAAGTAAAAGCCAAAATCCCTATCCATTTAATAGAAGTAGATAGGAGGAAAAAACATCAAATTTTCTGAATGGGCACCAGAAAGGGGTACCCCAGAAAGTGGAGACACTGATTCAGAAGGAACAGAAACTCCCATATTGGGAATAAGCTCCTCAGAGCTGCATAATTAATTATTTAATGCAGTGATGAAGCCATATTCCAAACACAAACAGTGTGGAATATTGTTGCAACTCCTTCAACAAAAGTACAGGAGCCAAGAACTGGAATCCCAGTTAGAGGAACCCTGGTTGAGGGACTATAAGGATAAGAAAGCTTTCCTTATAGATGGCCTGCTCTACAATAGAGGGAAGCAAACAGGTTCTCTCACAGTAATAGAAAGAGACCATATATCCTTGATCCTGCAATAATTCCATGACTGCCCCTATATGGACACATGAGTGAAGACAGGACCAAGGAGAGGGTAGCAAGCACAGCTTGGTGGCCCAAATGGGAACAAGAGTTGAGTGAATATATCAACACTTGTGAAAGATTCCAGAAGGCAAATAGAAAGAATGGGAAGAAATATGGGCTACTTCAGCACATAGAAGAACCCAAGCACCCATGGGAAACCATTAATATTGACTGGGTTACAGAACTTGTCCCAGGAGGCAAAGAGAACTTCGAAGCTTGCCTAATAATAGTTGATAGGTTCAGAAAGAGTGTGAGGTTCCTACCATGTCACACAGAGGACACAGCAATGGATCCTGATTTGTTATTTTGGAATAATATAGTATCCACCTGTGGAGTCCCTAAGATTATCATTAGTGATAGGGACCAAAATTTACATCAGAAATTTGGACCAACTTGTATGACATTCTAGGTAAAAAGCTTGCATTTTATACAGCTTACCATCTGCAAACAGATGTCCTAGTTGAAAGGATGATCCAAACCATGGCGGATATCCTTAGAAGATTCTGTGCATATGGAATGTAATACAAGGACAATGAAAGATACATCCATTACTGGGTTAGCCTTCTACCAGCAGTCCAACTGGCTTATAATACTAGTCAGCATTCTACCACAGGGAAATCACCCTCACTGGTAGAAAAAGGGTGGAACCCCCTGTTTCCTGTGGATCATTTGAAGAAAAATCTTCTGACCATCCCCCCCACAGCCAAGGAATTCCATGATATGTGGAAGAGGGCATGTGATACAGCTTCCTAATTCATAGCTTAGGCAAAATAATACAACAAACAAAGGTGGGACAAATCACACATGGAACCCAACATTAAAGAAGAGGACCAAGTGCTAGTGTCTACACTTGACTTCAACAATCTCCAAGGACCAAAGAGAATGAGGGACTCATTTATAGGGCCCTTCAATATCATGAAACTGATAGGGAGAAATGCAGTGGAAGTCAAACTCAAAGTGGAATTTTCTAGGAAACACCCAGTATTCCCAGTGAGTTTGATCAAGCCATACTTCCAGACAGAGGAGGACAAGTTCCCCTCCAGGAGAGAGAATCCCACGCCACCAGAAATAGTGGAAGTGGAAGACTCCCCTGGCCCTGTGAAGAAAATCATCAAGGCAAGGAAGATCAGACTGAATGGTAAAGAACAGAGGCAATACTTGGTCATATTTAAAAGCCAGCCAGCAGATAAAGACAAATGGTTGGCTGAGGATGCCATACCAGATGGGAACCTTCATATGAGGAGATTCAGGGCCTCTAGGAGGACTGGTCAGTCTCATCAATGATGAGCCTTCTTAGAGGGAGGGTATGTCAGCCTGTTACTCAAAACCAGAGCACAAGCATGACAGCCAAATACCATAAATTAATGGTATAGCCAAGATACCACCAAAACATGGAGCTGAGCCAAATCAGCTCCAAATGTATCAAAATAAAGAGGAAACACACCACTTTCCAAATACACAAGTCTCGCCATCATAGGACAAAGAATAACAAAGTTATTCTCGCTCAAAGTTGTTGATGAGCATAAACCTTAATTTTCACCTCTCATCTGAAATCCAGAGGAAGAGGCTTAACCCCATCAAATGGGTATTCAAAATGAAGCTCTATGTCAGGTTTATTCAATGGTACTAACCAAATAGAGCCAGCACCAGAATTACAGAAGTTATGACCAAAATAAGGTCAAATAAGGGTGAATAAAATATTTACCTCTCATCTAACTTCTACAGTTTTAGTGTGAGATACCTAAAGTGGGGTCTTTTTGGAAAGAGAACAATCAGGGCTATCTTACCCCATATCTCAGCTAGAACAAAGGTTATGGGGCAAACAAGCTCCATACAGATTTTTAGCAAATCATCCATATGTACAAAGAAACTTGTACATGGCATAACTTTGCCATATTTAATGATACCCATATGAAATGAGGTACCATTTTGTAGAAAACATCCCGTGCTACACAATTAACCCGCTTTGAGCTTTATATCTCCAAAACTGACAAAGGTATGGAAGTTTTAAGCTCAAAATCCCACAGTGAGACCAATACAGCCTTACTGTGGGATCTTCTCCCATAAGTATGATTATGAGGTGTCAAATAGACAAAGAAGAATGTTCCTACTTTAATACCTCATGATTCATTCAATATTGGGGTCCCCTACAGGCACTCTGAAAACCACAAGCCAGTATAAGGAAGTGAAAAATCTTCACTTCCTCTATGTGGAAAGGTCTGGAGGACTTTTTCACCCAAGTTTAGGATGAAAAGGAGCCTTTTATCCACCAGAAAAGGTTTCCTCATCCTGCTCTTGAATTCCTACATAGTACAACTATCAAAAACAGTTACGTATTGTAGTCTTTATTATAATAACCCAATTGGTAAAGCTGCACCCAGGGCTTTCAACAGTGCTCACCACCACTAAAATTCTTTTAGTAAAGCCCTTATATTTTAATTTAAACCTTTTTTAATAATTATTATCCATGTCACAGTCATAGTTTAAGTTGTAAATACTAGTATTATCACCTCTTCATAGACTCAGCCTGACACAGGGAATAAATGTTCTTTCCTGAGCTATCAGTCCAGCCATCAAGTAAAAGGAGCAAATTGGCTTGGTGGCTAAGTGTTTGAGGAATAGCTTACTCCTTCTTTTCATGGAGGACTATAAGTGTTGATAAGCTGGTACTGTGAGTGCTGAGCATGCCAATTGTAGCTGATATTATTTGAAATTCTTATTCTGTAAGAAACACCAAGGAAGGTTATATTCAATCATTGATTTGAGGAAGATTTCACGAAAGGCTTCAGTCTTCTCTTTGGATATTGGTGTGAAATAAATTGATACTGTTCCATATTCAGCTGTGTACTTTTGTGGAATTAGACTTTCCGATCCCCCAACTTTGAAATCATCCTTTGGAATTTTCTATTTGATGTAAAGAAGCCTTTTTTTGTTGGGTATTTTAGTAAAACTATCTTTAATATTACCAAAGAGGATATTTAGTTTAAAATTTTTCAAAGTAATATTAAAGAATCCATATTTGGTCATATGTCTGTTTGAAAAAGTTCTATTCAATTTAGACAGAATTAATCCTTTATGGAAGATTCCATGTAGTTTTGTGGGTTTGACCCAGGTCATACCATTGGACATAATGGGGTTTATCAAGATTAAATTTTAATTAATGAACTAAAGTAAATTGAGGTAAAAGCTCTCTTTGAGCCAGTATTTTACAAATATTATTTTAAGAATCTTTAATTAAATTACAAAGCTTCCAATTTTTAACTAATAAAATTTCATTTCTGTCTTACAAATGTAATATGTTAGAAAGTGAATGCACCGTGGGGTTGTGCCATCCACCCTACATGGGAGCTTTCTTGTCAATTTAGCTCTAATCCAAAACTCAGACTGATTCTTACCAAACTTGGCAATCAAATAATTGGTTTCATTAACTCCACATCATATGAAGGCTCTATCAGTTCACCAATATCAACTTACTTTTGAGAAATTATGTCAAGTGGAAAATAAATGAGTTAGATTGGATGCAAAACATGGCGAATCAAATTGCAGGAATACTTTATTGGGTACCTTCCTCATGATCAATATTCTGGTTCTCAGTAATTATTAAAAGTTTATTTTTATGATAATATAGTTTACAAAAATCAAATTTTCTGAGATGGAAATTTCATATTAAATTTCATCTTTTACTTTAAATCACATCAAATATTGAAGTAAAATTGGTTTATTTTTGAACAATGGGAAAATAATTCTGGTTAAAAGGGGATTCAAAAGATTTCTGCATAAGAAATGAGACTAATTTCCTATATGACACGGATAATAATAAGGTTTATGAATAGATGAAACTCTGTTAAAGTGTACAATATTCTCCAGCTCATGAGAATATGAAGTTGGTCAATGAAATGGGAAGCAAACTAGTTTTATCTGGAATCCTTGGGTCAATTCACCATGTGCACTGTGCAAAGTCACAGGATTTGTTTGTTGGTCCAGGTATTACTGACAAGGGCCATTACAGTGGTATGGCAGTGTAAGGTGGCTCTTCTGTCCCCTATAGCTCCAGCACACCAGATGAAGAAGAGCTTCCACTGTATCTGGCAAGGAAAATTGAAAAATATTAATAAATATATATATAAATATTCATGAAATATTTGCTATAATTTTTTGATAATATTTTTACAAGAGTCCAACAATGTTCTTAGAGACTTATATATAATTCTGTTACCTGAGATCTATTATTTAAGGCTTCTCTGTCAGAACCCTGTGACAATAGGATATGATCCCTCATCTTTTACTCTTGGGATTGAAATTTCAAAGTGGTTAAAGGGACAATACTCCTAGGGTCTCCAATTACTTTTAAAGAGATTTTGAAATGCCTTCTTGTTTTAAAAAAGCATTAAAATTATAAGAAAATAATGAAGCAACAAAATAAGAGATCAAAAAAACTAAAAATTACTGATCATCATAGTAAATAAGCAAAGCCTTTTTTAAGAATATTTGAAACATACCAATTTATCTTTATTCATTGAATAGAGCTAAGGTCTTTCATAATAGCATATTTTTCTACCACATGAAAATATCCTTTTTCATGGTGCACTTGTTTCCATAATTATTTAATACTAATGTGCTGCCATTATCACCCCTAGTGTAGGTAAAAAAGTGCATTTAGACTTCCAGAATTTTAGCACATCATTTGACTTTGTTCCAATAGGTTCAGAAGAGGAATTCCTGAGTTCAATCAGTAATGAGTTGGTGTCACAGGGGCTCTTCGAAGTGAAGAGGGCCTGGCACTCAGCAAACTGGGACTCACTTATGGAGGGCTCAAAGATAATACAAGAATGGACACACTTAAGAGTGTGAATAATGAATTACTAAAGAATAAAAATAAGAAAGCAGCAACAAGGAATAAGAGTAAGAGAAAGAAGAGCCAACCACAAACAAGTCCAAGTCCACTGTTTCAACCTGTCAGAATGGAAAGAGAAGGGTTAATAAGGATATGGCCACCCAGCTCATACTGTACAGGCGAAGAAAGAAAAAGGGCAAAGACTAACTTAAGATTAAATAAATATAATACCCAAAAATATAAGGATAAGAATATTCAGATAATAATAAATCAACTAAATTAATTAACTGGGGAAAAGTCCCCAGGGGGGAGAAAGAGGGGCTGGTATATGTGAGAATCACCAGCCCTGATCCAGAGGAAGAATTTTCATGAGAATATTTGATGATTGAATTGAGTCTGGCCAATACAGGTCCTGTACGGCTGTACAGAACCTGTACAAGAGGTGTGGTGTATTGGAGTGATCATACAGTTTCATACTGGTGTATTGAAACTGTATTGGGTGAATCCAGCCTGTACAGGTATTGACAGGCTGTATTGAGGTACCAAGCTGTATGCATGTTCAGAATGAAGATTGCTGAACTTGAATGCTGATACAAATGCTGGATCTGCTGATTTGGGGTGTTTTGAGTGGGTGTATGACTGAATACCCTTACCCCTGATGAGTGGTTGTTACAGTATTCCCCTCTTGAAACTGGTGGGCTCCTGAACACCATAATAACCTGCCATTGTTGAGTGGCACTTCACTACCCCACACAATTCCTTGGAAGGTTTTTCTTTTGGCAAGTATCTCGAAATCCTTCTCCATCTTATCTCTGTCAATTAAATTATTTCCCCCCTTCTTTTAACTTTGAGTAAATACCCCACTTCGAACTGCTCTTCCTCCTGATTGAAACAACTGACGTCCTTGGGGCATGGCCTTGGGTTGTATCCCAAAATTATGGCCACTGAGCTCTTGTGCTCAAAAAATGGTGCCAGATGAGTATATGAAGTGTACTCATCTGGCCAGCCCAATTAAAGAAAATGATGGTGACAAGCATTCAGGGGTCTTGTCCCCAATGGCCTTCTAAATGCCTCAACCAGCCCTCTATACTGATTTTGGGCTGGTGCCTTCTCTATGATGGATCTTGAGGATCCTTGATTTTATGGCCATTTGGGCCTTTTTTGGAGTCTAGGTGTATTGGGTGAATTTTTTGGTCCATGGCCTTTTATGGCCAAATTGTGGTTCTAAAGAAATTTTGGCCTTTTTGGCCTTTTATTGATTTTTGGGGTCTACGGTCCGTGGGCCGTAGTCTTGCCGTCCGCGGTCCGTGGGCTGTGGGCCGTACGCCGCGGTCCGCGGTCCGTGGGGGTTATTGGAAGCCCCCAGGACCTAAATGGACCCCCTGGGCCCAAATTGACTGGGGACCCAGGGGACCTAAACTGGCCAAAATTAAAGGTAATCACCTTTATGGCCTGGACCCATTGGTGGGGTCCAGGACCACCAAACCCTGGCCTTCCCCAAAGTTGCAGGGGAGGCCCTGGGTGATGACTCCAGCCCCAAAGGGGCCATGGATGTGGATTTTGAGAGGCTTTGAGGGGGGGGCCATAAATGAGTTATGGCCCCATTCTTGGGGTTGAAATGGGCTGATTTGACGTATTGAGCCTTCTGCTTCTCTACTTCCAAATTCAACGGGTATGGAAATGATCCAGAAGATGACTCTTGACGGGCTTTTGATGGTTTGGAAGAGAAACTGGTTTTCTTGTCCTTGTTGTGCTTGGTTTGGCTTCTATCCCCAATCTTATACTACTAAAGTAATAGAAAATAAAAAATAAAAATAAAAAGAAAAGATATGGAACCTCCCAATACATGACTTGGGGAGGGGATGCTGCTGCTTTAAAGAAATAAGAGAAAGAAAATTATACAAGTAAAGGAAGAAAGAAAAATAAAAGGATAAGAGAAAATGAGAGTAAAGAAAGAAATAAAGAAAAATTCCTGATGGCTGGTCCTTCTTGTGGTGAGTTGCTTGATTCTGGCCAAGAAGTGTCTGAAAAATGAAAACCAAGCATTTGATGCTCACAGAGTGGCCAAGGTGATGTTTTACAAGAATTAGAACCCTCAGGGATGCATACCAGGAGATGGAACTTACTTTCATAACTTCCACTCCCCACCAAGCACCATAAGACTGAAATAAATTGCCATAAATGCCTTCTGAAATGAATTGCCATAAATGACTACTGAAATGAATTGCCGTAAATGACTTGAAGTAATGAATGTCTTGAATTATGATGATTGGCATAAAATGAAATGATAATAAAGAAAGAAAATGAACATAAAGAAAGAAAGAAACTATTTGGCCATATCTTGATAAGGTCCAAATGGAGGGTATTGATGTTGTATGCTTCCTGAACCTGTCCAAAGAATTGACAAGTGCTCACAAAGTGGCCAAGGTGATGCTTACAACAACATATGGGTAGAATACCCCCTTAAAGGTGCATGCCAGGAGAGGAACTTACTTTCATAACTTCTTCTCCCCACCAAGCACCATAAAATCAAACTCTTGAGGTATTTGGACCAGGCTTGTCTGGATACAATGAGTGAAAATCCTTGACAAGGTCTGGTGAGTTGGTAAGGTTGGAAGATGGTTCCCAAGTGGTTCTTTCTGGGTCTTCACTGAATCCTTTCCACTCTACAAGATACCATAATTTACCTCTTTTGAGTTTTGAGTCCAGAACCTGAGCCACTTCCCATTCTTCTTGCTCTTCCACTAAACCTGGTGGTGGCGGCAATTGATGACAATTTGGGATAGTTGAATGCTTGACTGGTTCTAATAAGGACACATGGAATACAGGGTGAACTGTCTTCCATTGCTGAGGCAACTTGAGGTGATATGCATGGCTGCCAATCTTCTTAAGAATTTCAAAGGGTCCCAACCATCTTTCTGATAATTTCTTGGTGGGTCTTGTTGTCTTGATGTTCTTGGAAGCTAGCCATACTTTGTCCCCAGGTTGGAAATCAGGTGGAATTGCCCTATTTCTATCTGCATACTTCTTGAATCTCCTTATTGCTGACTCTAATTCTTCTTTGACAACTTGCTGTACTGATTGGAGTTTTGTTGATAACTTTCCAGCAGGTGAGTCTTGAGAAATATGGATTGAGTCAAAGCTGGGATTTCTTCCATAAATAGTGAAAAAAGGTGATTGCTTGGTTGATGAATGTTCTGCATTATTATAGGCAAATTCAGCCAGAGGGAGCCAGGTGTACCAGTCATCTTGATGATAGCTGACATACATCCGAAGGTACTGTTCTAGTATCTGATTTACCCTCTCTGTCTGTCCATCTGTTTCAGGGTGAAAGGCAGTTGAAAGATCTCTTGATATCTTGAGCTGCTGACACAATTGAGTCCAGAATGATGAAACAAATAAGGATCCTCTATCACTGACAATACTGACTGGGAGTCCATCCTTGGAAAATACATGGCTAATGAATATTTGAGCTAAATCCAGAGCAGTGATTGTGCCATAAGTTGGAATGAAGATTGCCATTTTTGAGAATCTGTCCACAACTACTAAAATTGAATCAAAGTTGTTGGACAGTGGCAATTGAGTGATGAAGTCCATTGATAATGAATTCCAAGGACCAGATGGAATTGAAAGAGGCTTGAGTAATCCAAACTTCTTGTGATGAATGTTCTTGTTTCTTGAACATTGCTGACATGAGGACACATAGTCCTTGATGAATTGATTCATGCCAGCCCAATAAAAATCCCTCTTGATGAGCTTGAGGGTCTTCTCCTGGCCAGGATGGCCAGCCAATGGTGAGTCATGACGCTTTTGACGAATATTGAGTTGAAGTTCTTCATTGCTTGGGATTACCACCCTATCTTTGAATAATAATAACTTGGCTTGAGGTTCAAGAGAATAATCTGGAACTGATTCACCTCTTGCTAGTTGCTTGAGTATTTCTTTATAGTCTTTGTCTTGCCATACTTCTTCTTGAATCTTGTCAACTAAATCTGAGAAAATTTCCACTTTGATTGAGAAGAATCTTGACTCTTGAATTCCATCTTGCTTAAGTACTTGATGAAAATTCTGAGGATTCTTGCTGATGAAGTCCACCCCCCTCTCTGGGTACACGTCGTCCCGACGTGATAAGGCATCTGGTAAAGTGGCCAGCCTGCCTTGGCGGTAAGTGATAGTGAAATGAAATTCAGAGAGAAATTTGGCCCAACGGGCCTGACGACGAGTAAGAACTTTGGAAGACATGAAATATTGCAAGGAAGAGTGGTCTGTCAAGACCTCAAAGGGATTGGAAAGAGAAAGAAGAAATGCTCTCCAGCGCTTGAGAGCCCAAACTATGCCAAGGAGTTCCTTGTCATGAATTTCATAGTTGAGTTCAGCTGGTAAGAGCTTGCGACTATCAAATGCAATGAAATGCTTTCCAGAGTCATTCACCTGACTCAGTACGGCGCCCAATGCATAATCAGAAGCATCAGTCTCTACTATAGTAGGTAGAGAAGGATTAAAATGAGATAAGATAGGAGCAGAGGTGAAAGCTTCTTTGAGTGCTTGAAACTGACTAAGAGCTTCCTCATTGAAGATAAAGGGAGAATCTTTTTTAAGGAGGGAAGTGAGAGAAGTGATTTTTTTAGAATAATTTTTAATGAAACGTCGATAAAAATTGGCAAAGCCAAGGAAAGATTGAAGAGCCTTGATGTTTTTGGGCTGAGGCCAATTGAGGATTTGCTGAACTTTTGAAGAATACATCTTGAGGCCATCACTTGAAACAACATAGCCCAAGTATTCCACACTTGAGGCATGGAATACACACTTGGAGGCTTTGGCAAATAGATTATTGTCCCTCAGTCTTTGGAGGACAGAGGCCACATGTTTGACATGTTCCTCCTCAGAACTGGAAAAGACCATAATATCATCTAGATAAACCACAACAAACACATCCAAAAAATCTGCAAAGATATCATTTACTAGATTTTGGAAAGAAGCAGGAGCATTGGTCAAACCAAATGGCATGACCAAATACTCGTAACTGCCATATTTGGTTCTAAAGGCAGTTAAGTGCTCATCCCCCTCTTTGATTCTCAGAAGGTTATATGCACCACGCAAATCTATCTTGGAGAAGATAGTGGAACCGTTGAATACGGTAAGAAGCTGGTTCATAGGAGGAACAGGGTATCTGTTCTTCCTAGTGACAGCATTGAGTTTGCGGTAGTCAACACACAAACGAAGACCTCCATCCTTTTTCTTGACAAAAAGGACAGGTGCTCCTGTTGAAGAGGAGCTTGGTCTAATGAAACCTTTCTCTACATTCTCTGAAATGTAGGCCCGCAGTGTTTCTGACTCTTGATTTGATAATGAGTAGATAACACCAATTGGAGGTAGAAGACCCTCCAATTCGATATGGTGATCACAGGCGCGGTGTGGAGGAAGTTTCTCTGCTTTCACCTTGGAGAATACATCCAAATATTGGTGATAAGCAGGAGGAACAACCTTCAGCACAGTTTCAATTTCTTCTGGCTCTTCCTCCTCATCCCACTGCTCCTCCAGGGATGCATGAAAAGATAAGGGAGGAAGGTCCATATCCCCTTGGAAGAGATGAAGTGAAGATATGGCAACATCTTCTCCAACATCCTTTATCTCTTTGAAGACTTCATCTCTTGATGGAAGTAATGACTGAGAGGGATTAATGGAAGGGATATGGACAGAAGAAGGAAGGGAAGGTGTCTTAAGTTCACCAACCAGAGCAACACTGTTGACAGCAGTGACAAAGTCATTACTAGTAGAAGGAATAATACCACTAGAATCCTTATGATTAGAATCATAGGTGATCAATCCATTTTTCCAATCAATAATGGGATTGAAATGGTAAAGGAAATCATAGCCCAATATCAGGTCTTCTCCTTTGGGTGAATCTATGATAAAGAAATCCCATTCAAAGCTTGGGAAGGAAGGCAAGTCAACTACCCACTTGGTATAATGGGTGATGAACAAGGCAGGGGATTCATTAGAATCCAAAATGAAAAGAGGAATCTTTTCAGGGAGCTCTGACAGAGTCAATGAGTACTTGAGAACAAAATTCTTTGCAATAAAAGAGTTTGTAGCACCAGAATCAATGAGAATACTATAAAAAATATCAGAGACAGAAGAGAAAATAAGAAATTTTAAAGATTTCTTGACACTAGTATTCAGAGTGCACAATTGTGCTCTTGAAGGAAATAAGTGAGAACCATTGAACACATCATGATCCCCACTCAGGCTTTTCCCTGCTTGCTAGGGAAGCCTTTTGATGATGACCCAGGCTTGTTCTGAGGTCTCTTGAAGCATTTTCAATTGGGTGCTTGCCACCACAATAAGTACACAACCCTGCTTGAATCCTCCTCTCCTTTTCAGAACCGATTAATTTATTGTCCTTATTGAGGAGAGCAGCATGGGGTTTGTCCTTTGAAGATTGAAATTGCTTGCCCTTCTTATTCTTCTTCTGATGAGGCCTCTTTTGAAATGAGTTTTGAGGAGGCCTAGACTGATTGGATCCACTGACTGGAGGCTTCTTTTCTTGATTGCCACCCTTTTCCTTTTGCCTCTCATGATATCTTGTGTCTAATTCTAGAGTGACATCCATAAGTTCTTGAAGAGTATCAAAAGTTCCAGGGTGAGAGGCCAACTGATCCAATAATCTTGATGCCAATCCTCTTCTGTAAACATGGATATAAGCTGTTTCCCCCCAATCTCCAATTCTTGACATTAAGCTTCTGAAATCTGCTATGTACAAGGAAACATGACCACTTTCCTTCATCCTCAAATTGTCCAACTCTTGTTCAGCTTTCCTGACTTCATTGGGGTCACCAAACAGAGTGAATAATTGAGATTCAAACAATGGCCAATTATTGAGGAGGTAGGAAGGGTCTTCATTGGAAATATTTGAGAGGTAAGGTTCAATCCATTTGCCAGCTCTACCAGTAAGAAAAGAAGTTGAGTACAAAACCTTCTTCCTGTCAGAGAAGAAGTTTGCTGGATCATTATGGAAAATTAGTTGACAGGATTGGATAAATCCTCTCAACTTATGAGCTTGAGTGCCATCAAAAGAATCAGGTGCCTTCATGGATGGAGTTTTGAAAGCAGGGGCTTTGGAATTGTCCCTGGGGGCAACTGCTTGAGTGAGTTGTCCCATGAATTGAGTCATCTGCTCCATCATCTTGAGGAGACTTGGATCAGTTTGAGAGACAAGAGGTTGACTAGAAAGGGCTAGATTAGAACCCTGAGGTACCTCTGGAGCATTTGCCAAGGCATCTGCCACTTCAGTTTCCCCAGAATCTTCCTCTTCCACAGACTCTTCCCCCTCTTCATCTTCAACTTCCCCTAATCTTGCTCTTGCACCTTCAGACATGCCAGGGTAGCCACCCAAAAGTCCAGAAAAGGATCTTGATCTTCTAGATTTCATTCCACCTCTTCTTGAGGGTGCTGCTCCTTCCATTGGTGGTCCTCTGTCCAAATTTGCACTCAGTTGATGAACTGATGGTGTGCGGTCAAGAGGAGCCCTTGCTGTAGGAGTGAGAACAGCTGGAATTTTCTGGGATCTAGTATTCTTTGCTGGGGGGCTATGCTGGACTGGCATTATGAAAAGAATTAAATAACTTGATGGTATTAAGAAGAATAATCAGGCTTGGCCAAATCAATCACAATAAAATCTTGATGAATCTTGAGGAATCAATTCAAATCTTGAGGAATCAAATTCAATCAACAGTCAAATAAATTCAATCAATCAACAATCAATTCAATCAAATATCAATAATCTTGAGGAAATCAATAATCAATCAATAAGTGTCTTCAATATGAAATCAAGTCTTGAGGAATCAATCAATCAGTTCAAATCTTCAGAAATCAATTCAATATCTTGATGAGTCAAATCAAATCAATAATCAAAATCAATTCTTGAGGATCAATCAATATCTTGAGAGTTCAAAGTCAATAAATCCAATAAATCCTGAATCAATAACCCATATGAATCCCAATGAATAATCCAATCAATTAAACCAATCAATAATCCCTAGATAAAACCTGAATAAGAACACAGAAAAAATTTGATTGATAAAAGTAAAATGAAGTGATGAAATGGTCAGCAATGATTGAGAAAAGAAAAGAATCAATTTTCATAAGAGTGAAATGAGTGAGATGAAAATTGATAAGAGAGAAAAAATCATAATCATTAAGATCATTAAATCATAAAAGGAATCATAATTGATGAATGAGAGAAATGAATATAAATGAATGAAAAGAAAGAATCAAATATGAGTTAATTAATTTAATGTCACAGGGGCTCTTCGAAGTGAAGAGGGCCTGGCACTCAGTAAACTGGGACTCACTTATGGAGGGCTCAAAGATAATACAAGAATGGACACACTTAAGAGTGTGAATAATGAATTACTAAAGAATAAAAATAAGAAAGCAGCAACAAGGAATAAGAGTAAGAGAAAGAAGAGCCAACCACAAACAAGTCCAAGTCCACTGTTTCAACCTGTCAGAATGGAAAGAGAAGGGTTAATAAGGATATGGCCACCCAACTCATACTGTACAGGCGAAGAAAGAAAAAGGGCAAAGACTAACTTAAGATTAAATAAATATAATACCCAAAAATATAAGGATAAGAATATTCAGATAATAATAAATCAACTAAATTAATTAACTGGGGAAAAGTCCCCAGGGGGGAGAAAGAGGGGCTGGTATATGTGAGAATCACCAGCCCTGATCCAGAGGAAGAATTTTCATGAGAATATTTGATGATTGAATTGAGTCTGGCCAATACAGGTCCTGTACGGCTGTACAGAACCTGTACAAGAGGTGTGGTGTATTGGAGTGATCATACAGTTTCATACTGGTGTATTGAAACTGTATTGGGTGAATCCAGCCTGTACAGGTATTGACAGGCTGTATTGAGGTACCAAGCTGTATGCATGTTCAGAATGAAGATTGCTGAACTTGAATGCTGATACAAATGCTGGATCTGCTGATTTGGGGTGTTTTGAGTGGGTGTATGACTGAATACCCTTACCCCTGATGAGTGGTTGTTACAGTTGGCCTCTAGGGACTTTGACATGTACATATCATCAACAGAAAATTTGGCCTTGATTTTTGGTGGGTAAAGATCAAGATTTTTGACTACCAAGGTGTGTTCTTTCTTCATATTTGAAGGTTATTTGAATATGGCTGGATTTTGTATCAAAAAAAGCCAGAATTGAGTCATTTCTTCAAAAAAGAAACTTCAGTATGAATAATTGGTCTAGAGCCGATGCATAAATTATCAGCTTGCTTCTAATTTTTTCAATCTGAAATCAAATAAGCCAAAGAAATTTCTAAGTACTCCTATGAAAAAAGTATATAAAACAGGCGTGGGTCAATATTTAGAATTGAAATATTGATCCACATATAAGAAAATATTACCTTTCTTTTGAATTTTTGTGATGGACATATTTATAAGGTGTACCTTGTTATTGCATAAGATTTTTAAGGTTTGAATATGAAACAATAAGTGAAAATTACTAATACTTTACTTATTGTACTTTGAATGTACTAATTTTTTAATGAATGATGAGATTTGGAATAATTATGATAATAAAGAGATATCATAATCATGGCCTAAATATTTCGATCATTTAAAAAAGAATAAAATAATATAATAAGATAAATACATTAATATCTGATAGTTAATATAGATATTTCAATTTATTATTGTTAAAAACAAATAATAAATGTGTGAATAATTGATATCTAATAATAAATGAAGATTTTATAACAGCAATATTATCAATACTAAAGCTATAAATTAATAGAAATACTATTTATATTAATGATAAAATTTTAAAAAATAATAATAAAGAAAAAATAACCTACTTTTAAAACTTGAGATAATAATTTTGAATTTTTTTTGGTCTAAGAATTTAAATAAGACTTATTTAAATTTTATTTACAATAAAAAATAGAGTTCATTACAAATTTTACTATCTTTTTATGTGGATTTAGAGGTTTTTAAGAGAAATTAAAAAATGACAATAGAATTTTTATGTAATGAAGTATAAAATGCTGATTAAAATAAGATACAGATTTTGTTCTTTAATAATATAAGAGTTATTATATGAAAGAATAAAGAGATTTACATTTTATTTAATGATTTCATTTTATTTGTTGCATCTGAGGGGAAACAGAGGAAGAAGAGGTTGTTTTATGGTAAAGATCTTTCCACATAGGAACAATATATCTTCTATTAGACTTTTTCTTACTTTATAAGCTGGAATTGATCAATAATTTAAGGTTTGGTCATTATTACATCATTACTAAAACTTTCTATCTAATTATTGCATCATTTTTTAGAGTTATCATTGTAACTCTAATATTTCTGAGATTATATGGTTGTGAAATGATTTGCTTTTGTGGATTATAGTAGTTTTAATTATAAAATAATAATAACTAAAAGCTTTATATCTTATTTAACTATTAAAGTTGAGTTAATATTAGAGTTATTGATCAAGAAATGATCCTTTTTAAGCGTTAACTTTAATCCTCAATAGCTTTGAAGTTATTAATTCTAAAGCACTTAAGAGAGTTAATTCTCAAATATTTGAAAGTTTCTACCAAGATTCCAAGAAGATTAAATTACATCATCAAAACTCTATTTTTGATGATTTTTGTTGTAACTCAATTTTTCTGTTGAAATTTACTATTTTAGACTTCAAACCTTGATTTCATAGGGTTTTACCTTGAATATAATGATAAAAATTCTTTAATTCTTCACATATGAGCTGGTAAAATCTGAATATCCACACCTTTTTCAGTTTGGACCACTTTAAAATTGAAATGGTCAACAGCTATTGCTATTTTGCTCAATAAACCCTTGTAAGTTAAAACATAGTTCATAGCTTGTCAAATGAAGCTTATATATGGATCTCTAAAGTCAATTTGTGGTAACTTGAGTTTCTTATTAACTCTTTATCATGAATAATTCAAGATATATGAGCTCAAACCCATTAAAATAGGTACTTATCCTAAAAGTGCATATATCCAGGTTATCTCAGTAAGTATTAGGTTTACAGATATGACATAAAAGGGTCAGATCTTTAGCTTTTGATAGAGAATCAGATGGTTTAGTTTCTTTTGAATGTTTATCCATTGGCCTATGAGATAATCAAGAATTTTGGCCTTTTTATAGCATTTTTACTTATCATAAGATCTTAGTTCCAATTCTTATTATTATAATAGGTTTTAAAAAGTTGTTTTGTGTAGTTCTTGGATATTCGGTCATATCTCAAAGTCTCATACTTGCTACCACAAAAAAAGATTGTACCACACTCTGCTATAGCTAATTAGGGTATCATCCACTTTCTTACCTCTGAAATAGGCGTTTTTAGTCTTGAAGCTCAATAATGATTACTTTTCTTATTCTTTAGGGCTTCTTCAATTTCCAAAATTTCTTGGTAAATTTTAAGAATTAGTTATATATTTCCCAAGTATCCATCCATCTTCTTGAGTTGGATTCCTGTATCCAATAAGGTATTCCCTTTCTTTATTGTTTGTTGTCCTCCTTTCTTTTCTTCTCCTCCTTTCAGAGGGGGAATTATAAGTGGTGGTATATTTCTTAGGTAAAATGATTATGTATCAATTCAACTGTAATTTCTTATTAGAATTATGGGGAAATTTGGGTTTTTGTCCAGTAATTCACCTTTTATCTTCAGTTGAACAGCATTAGGGTCATGTAGGGCTCTTATCATAAAGGGTCCTTAAAAGGAATTTGTGAATTTCTTTGGGCCTTCAATGTTATTAAATTTTGAATTTGATACTAAGAATGAGTCTCCTATTCTAGGCTCAGAGGTCTTGTGACTTTTTTCCCATCTTTCTTTTGCATAGTTGAAAGAAACTTGCATGAATCTATTTGCATGATGTGTTGCTTTATCAAGAATTATCTTCAGACTTTCTTCTTTTGTATGTATATAAATCAAGTCGTTTTTAAAGGTTTCATAAAGTAGTCTTGGATTCCAAACTTTTTCCAACATTGCATGTGTTGTACCAGCTAATAAATGAATTGATGTCTTATATGCTAGTTCAAGAGCTGGAATTAGAGTACACCAATAATGGGTAAAGCCATAAGAGTATTTGAATTATAGGCCATAATCACAGAATCTTCTAATAATATCTTCTAGAGGTTGTATCATTCTTTATTCCAGTCCATCAGTCTGAGGGTGATAGGCTGTTGATAATGAAATGTTTGTGCCAAAGAGGTATGGGAGATTTGTCCATAAGGCTGCAGTGAATTTGGGATCTCTATCACTTATAATATTTTGGAATAAGACTGTATGGCTGATAGCTCTATTATATATCATTATGGCTGTGTCCATAGTTGTTTTATCTTTGTGAAATGGTAAGGACTTTTGGGGTCTTCTGTAACTATCAAAAAACACTAGGCATGTATTAAAACTCCTGTCTCCTCCTGGAGGTAAAGTTGTTACCCAATTGATTTGAGATATTTCCCATGGGGATTTTGGCTTCTGGATTTGGATCATCATTCCAAATTTCTTTCCTGTGGCTCTGTTAGCTTTTTGGAATCTTTCACAAGTTTGTAAATATTATTCAACCTACTTTTTGCAATTTGGCCACCAAGAACAGGACATAATCCTTTCCAGTGTTCTATCTCCTGAGATATGTCAATAAACAACACTATCATGGAATTCATGTGGTATAGTGTTTATAAAGACTCTATGAGTTAGGGTCACAACACATATATATTTGGTTCTATGATGAAGAATTTCATCAAGGAGATGGAATCTTCCTTCATCATAAGTATGCTTCAATACTTCATCTATTTTGGGAGATAATGATGGTTCTTTAAATTCTTTCATCAGTAGTTGGCATGAAATATGGCAATTTTTGTCCAAATTATAGCTTTCCTTAACCTGGTCAGAACATTCTGTGCCAATTTCTGCGACAAATATTTCTTCTTATTATTTTCTTCCTGTGGTACCCAAGCTGGCTCTTCAGGTGTATTTTCTAAAGTGCATCTGCTGAGATCATCTGCATTTTTGTGAATATTTCCAGATTTATGGAATATAGTCATTTTTCCTCTATATTCTTGGATATAAAGCTGCCATCTTAACATATTTCTATTTGGTGTCTTCATATTCAATAATAACTTCACAGCATTACAGTCTGTACTCAAATAAAAGACTGTTCCATATAAGTAATAGTGTAGCTTCTCTAAAGCACATACTAAGCAATGACATTCCAATTGGCTTTCTCCATAACTTGCTTCTGTTGGCTTGATCTGTCTTGAAATGACACAAATTGGTCCTTCAACAGGTCTGTTATTGATAATTTGGGTTCAAGGTAGTGGAGCACCTAATCCTTCTCCACAAGAATCAATGTATACTTTAAAAGGTAATTTACAAGCTGGAATTAAGAGAAAGGGGGAATTTGTGAGGGATTTTTTCAGTTCCTCATATGCTTTAGCTCCTTCTCCAGTCACTTAATAGACTGTCTCTTTATCTCAGATTTTGTACAAAACTTTTGCAATTTTTGAAAAGTATTTCATATGTTTCCTATAATATCCAGAAAATCCTAAGAATGATTTCTTTTATTTCTTGGTTTTTGGGAATTATTTCCAGAAGTACTTCTTCTACCTTTTTTTATCTATGCCCAAACTTAGTGCAGATACAACATGTCCCAGTACTTTTAGTTCACTTTATGCAAAATGAAATTTTTTCAAGGAAATTTTCATATTTAGTTGTATTAGTTCTTGTAAGGCTCTTTCATGTATTGTCAGGTGATTTTCCCAATTTTCTGAGAAAACTATAATAGAATAAATGTAAATAATTAGCCATCCCTATGATAGTTATTCAGCGAATATGGTATTTATCATTCTTTCAGAATGAGAAGAGGCATTATTTATACCAAAAGGAATTATTAGGTATTAATTTATGCCACAGTTGACCATTATCCTTAATAGTTTTCTGGAATTTTCTGTTAAGAAATCCTAGTTAAGACCTTTTAGGGAATCCATGTCTGTAATAAACTTAGCCAATGATAATTGTGTTAATGTCTCATGGATTTGAGTTATTGTATATCTGTCAGGGATGGTATAGGTGTTTTAATCTCTAAATTCCCCTACCATCCTTGATTTACCTTTATTTCAGGTTATAATAACAGGTGTAGTAGCCTCTCCATGTTCATAATGTCCCACTTTGCTTAACACCCCTAGGTCCATTAATTCTTTAATGTGTAACTCTAAGGCTTCTCTATCTCTTGGGCTAGGGGAATAAGCTGTTCTTATTGACAGGGGTGGATAAGGTTTTTCTACATTTAAGATAATTTCTGCCTCATATCAAATAATAGCACCAAGTGGTTTTTTGTGAGTTGCAAAGGCACTTTTGTATTTTTATAAGAGATATATCAATTTTTCTGTTGATTCTTGATTGAATTCTGCGTCTATTAGCTTTTCACTTATGATTCAGTGTTTTCTGGGATTTTCTCTCCATTTTCAAAACATTAATTTGTTTTTTTCTATTTAAGAAGCCATATTTCTTTCTTCTATTTTCCCCTATGGTAAAATATCCATCTTTTTGGTTAGAGATATCTATGCCATAGATTGACAAGTAATCATTTCTGAATATGAAATGGTTACTGGTTCAGTTATCCATTACTCAGGATACCACTTTAACTCTTATACATTTATAAGGATGTGGAAAAATCAATGTTAAATCAATTATTCCAAGGGGCTTCATGCTTTCACTTGCACTAGTAAGTTTAACCCCTTTTATTTGTATTAGTTTTTCCTCCCAATATGGCATAAGTGTTTGTAAACAATCCTTTCCAACAAAGGTGCAGTATGCTCCTGTTTCCAGATTTATTTTTTCCTCTTTATTCTTTAACATAACAATACTTATACTTAATTTTCCAGCTGTATAGCTCATTCCTATTGCATGTTTGGTTCTATGAAATTTGGAATGTTGTATATTTGTAAGGCATGTATCAGATGATCCAACTTGTAATAAATTTGATTTTGAATGCTTTACTTCATACATTAAATCAATATTATGAATTTGTGAATTAATTATGTAGGTTTAATCACTTTGAGAGGTTTCTGATTCTTCCATATCTCTCAGAAGAGAAGACTCTTCTTCTTTGTTATTGTGGCCTTCTGTTTCCACAATCTCATTTATTTTTGCCTTTTCAAAACTGTTGTTTTCTAAGTGTCCAATAACAACAAATTTATGATTTTTTTTTCTCATTAGTGTTATTGGGTTTGAAGGGGTCTTTTGGTTTTTCTTCTTTAATAAAGGGGTTTTTTTGGCTCTTTATGTCCAACTATCTCCATGTTCTTCTAATTTTGGTTCTTTTAACTATATCTTCCAGTGCATTAATGTACTATCCTGTGGAACATGAATCTATTCATCTGCTTCTCAGGCCATGGTCTAGTTCTCCTCCACATTTTTTGAGTATTTTCATATGTGCCATTTTCTGTAACATCTCTGGATATAATGCATTTTTTCTTTCAACTTTTTTTATGAAACAAGTTAAAGGTTTATCTCTGTCTGGGTTAAAGAAGGAGTTTTAAAATGCATTTTTAGATTTTATACCTCCAGGAATCATTTTCCCACTTGGTGATTATTTAATTTTTCCACCATGACCAGTTAGTTTTTCTATTTGTTTTCCTTATGCCATAATACCATCTTTTTGCATATTTTTCAAACAAATAATGTGATATTGTAGTGATTAATTCATCTGGTATAGCATAATATTCTTGAAACATGTCAATTGTTTGAATAAACAAAATGTGGTCATATTCACCTTCTCCTGTGAATTTTGGCCATTCCTTAAGTTGAGTTGCTTCTTTCATTAAGACTTGATTGCTGTCTTTATGACTTAAGTCTGTTATGAAGGGATTTTTTATCTCCTCTTTTGGTTTAACAGAACTTTTTATGTGAGAAAATGGGGTTGATAACTGGGGCATATTCAAGCTAGCCTCATTTATATTATCCATTTTCTAAGTAGTAAGTCTGATGTCACTTTGCATATCATTTTTGAGATTCATTTTTGCTTCATCACTCTTTCCTACATGTCTCAGAAATAGATTTGGGTGTTATGAAGTATTTTCTTCACATTCTTCAACAGAAATGGACAATTTGTTTGATTTTCATGTTAAGTTGTCAATACTCTGGTCATAATTGATTGTAAAAGTTTTTCCTTTGATATTTCTTATGAGCTCATAAAATTCTTGTTTTCCTTGTATTAATTCTTGAGTGTTTACAATCGAAATATTTGGTTTATTATTTAAGACAATGAGCTCAATATTTTCTATATTGTTTTTACTTTTTATAGAAACTTGGGTTAAATATAATATACTACTGTTTATTTCATTGAATGATAATGGACTGTCTTCAATGTTCTTTAAAGGTAAGATAATATTTTCAACTTCTAATAAAGTATTTACAACATCAGGAGACAAAGACATTGTTTTGGGAAATATGGCTGTCTCATTCTTTGCTTGTATTTTTCCCTTGAATTCCATCAGTTTTCTGGCCATGTTGAAGAAATTGTCCATGGAATCTTTTTTGGAGTCTTGCAAGCCTTTAGCTGGGGGAATATGGTTCCTTCCAATTCTTTTTCTTGTTCTCCTTCCCTTCTTGGATAGGTTTGTTGGCTTGTGGCTTGCTGGTAGAAGCAACTAGGACTTCTTCCTTTCTTTCCTCTTTTTTTTGTTGTGCCATTCCTTGATCTTTTTGATTTGAGATTTGGATGTTAGTGGATTCCATCCATTGGAGTATTTCACTATTTCCTCCTCCTTAAGAAATTTTTGAGAATGTGCCAGGAGTTCCTTCCTCCTTGGTGGATTTGTGGCAGAATTACCCAGTCTTTGTATTTGTAGACTATGTAATACTGTTTTTAATGGCTCATTTGGATGTATATCTGGGCCTTGTGAATGTGATTTTTCTCTTTTTGAATGAGTCCTACTTATTTCAAATTCAGGCTCAGTGATAATGGCAATTTCAGGGACTTTCCTTTGGGATATGGCATTTCCTTGTGTTGATTCTGTCTACTGAGGATTTTTCCTTTTCTTTTCCCTTTTGTAGGATCAATTCTACTTATGATTCCCCCTCACTCTTATTGGATTTAGTATTAGGAACCTCTCCTAGTAGTCATGTCCAAAAATAAAGATAAAATAAAAAGCTATTAGAAAAAAATTCTTTTTATGGCAATTGAAAAGTAGTACTCACCTTCAGAGTCCTGAATAGTGGGTCATAGGAAAACTAATGTCTTAGATTTTCTTTTCTTAGTAATAACTTGGGTTGAAGAACTTGGGAAAGTCTCTTCCACCAATTATAAACAGTGGTTTTATTTTTCATTGTTGGATTATCTTCAAACACTAAAAAAGACAAATGGATATGAGTATTTTTTAGAAAAGTGTTTTTTTGAAAATATATGAAAATTTACACAGAAGAAACTGCTTTTTATCTCTATATATGAGAGAAGTAATTAGAAAAAGAAAAGATGTTTTTTATTTTTTATTTTTTATTTTATGAATAATGAAAAATGATATTATTCTTTTGAATTAAATCATAATATAAATTAATATTTTTAATTCAGAAATATCTTTTTCAATTACTAGAGTCACTCAAAGAATGATCTTTCAAGTCTAAGTATGTGGAAAATAATTTGTAAGACAATACAATCACTTTCCAAATTCCTCAATAGCTTTTACAATTGATAAATACAGAGGTAATTGTATAATCTTATGGTTATAGACATACTTCATTATTGAATAAGCCAATTTTGAATCTTTTCAAAAGGAATTTTTGGTTAATATTGTTGCCAGGCCCCACATGTAAGGTTTGACTATGAAAAAATAAGTAAAAATCACCAATATTTTACTTATTTTACTCTGAATTTTCTAATTTTTGATTGATAATAAGATTTAAAATAATCATGATAATAAAGAGATATTATAATTATGGTGTAAATTTTCATATTATTTGAAAAATAATAAAATGATAGAAATTATATTATAAAAATATTTTAATCAAAGAAATATATTAATACTTGATAAATAATATACTTATTACAATCTATCATTGTGACATGTTAATAATAGATTCAGGAAGAATTGATATTTAATTATAAATAACAATTTATAACAGTAATATTATCAATATTAAGGCTATATATTAATAAAAATACTATTTCTAATAATAATATAACTATTAAAGATAATATTAAAGAGATAATTACAATTTTTACAATTTTTACGTGGATTCAGAAATTTGTAAGAGAAATCAACAATTGAAAATGGAATATTTATTTAATACAATATAAAATAATTATTAGTGTAAGATAAAGCTTTGGTATTTCATAATATAAGAGCTTTATATAAAAGAATAAAGAAATTTACCTTCAATTTAATGATTTTATTGTATTTGTTGCATCTGAGGGGGAAACAGAGGAAGAAGAGGTCCTTTTATAGTAAACATCCTTCCTTCTAGTAGACATGTACTGATGTTTTCAACTGTAATGAATCAATATTTCAAGTTTTGGTGATGATTAAATCATTATTAAACCCTTTTGTCTCATCATTACTCCATTTTTTAGAGCTCTCACTATAACTATGATTTAATGAAATCATAAGCTTGGAAAATGATTTATTTTAATGAATTATAGTAGCTATAATAATAAGATACTAATATCAACCAGTTTCAACTCTCATTTCACTATGAAACTTAAGTTAATATTAAATTTATGGATCAGAAATGATCATTTTGAAGCCTTAACTCTAATCTTTCATAGATTTCAGCTTATTCATACTGCAGTGATTTGGAAAGTTAATTTGTATAGATTTCCATTTCCTTACTAAGCATCCAAGAGGATTTCATTAAATCATCAATACTATATTTCTGATGATTTTCCTTGTAACTCCACTTTTCTATCAAAATTTACTATTTTAGACTTCAAACCTTGATTTCATGGGGACTTAACTTGAATATAATGATAGGAATTCCTTAATTATTCAATTATGCACTAGTAGAATCCAAATATATTCCTTTTCAGGATTGTACCACTTTTTAATTTAAGTGGTCAACAGATATTTTTATTTTGCCCAATATCCCCTTATATGTTTTGACCTTGCTCATAGCTTTCCAAATAAAGCTTATATCTTTATTGTTAAAGTCATATTGTGGTAACCGCTTTCTTTCAGTCAGCTATTTATCATGTATAATTGGAAATATATGAGCTAAAAATTATGAATATATGCACTGATCATAAATCTGCATATTACCAAGCTATCTCAGTAAGTATTTGTCAGGCTGAGTCTATGATGAAGGTGTGATAAGCTTATTTACAGATTTAACTATGAGTGTGAATGGTAAAAATTAATTAAAAAATGGTTGGGATATAGATAATAAAGGTTTAAAATAAAGTTTTAAGGGCTTTACTATTATAAAATAGTGGTGGTGAGCACTGTTGAAAGCAATGGGTGCAGTCTTGCCAGTTGGGTCACTATAATAACAGCTACAATGCTAAAGTTTAAATTATAAAATGATTATTTGCCAATATTATAACTGTTTTTGACAGTTGTACTATGTAGGAATTCAAGTGAAGGAGGAGGAAGCCTTTTCTGGTGAATAAAAGGCCTCCTTCTATCCTAAAATGGGGTGGAATGGCCCTCTAGACCATCCACGTAGAGGAAGTGAAGGGTTTTTCACTTCAAAGTACTGGTCTGTGGCTTCCACAAAGCCTGTATACACTGTGTTAGGCTCAGATGTGGTTTTGAAACCAAATCTTGGAAGTTTTCACCAATACAGGGTGAAAACGTTCATCTGGGGACCACACAGTCCTGTTCTGACGTGTATGACACATAGAATTCTGTACAGAACCTTTATGGGACCCAAGTATTGAATTAAACATTGGGTATCAAAGTATAAACATGATTCTTCATCTATTTGACACCTCATAATCTAGGCTGTGGGATATTATCCCAGAGCAAATGTGTATTGGCCCAGTTGTGGGATTTTAACCTTAAAACTGCTATAATGTTGTCAGTTTTGAGATATTGAGCTCAAAGTTGGTTTATTCTGTAGCCCTGGATGGGATCTAAACAATGGGACCTAATTTGGTATGGGTAACATTAAATATGGCAAAGTTATTCCATGTACAAGTTTTGTTATTCATATATATGATTTTCTCAATATCTGTATGGAGCTTATTTGCTCCATAACCTCTTTTCTAGATGAGATATGGAGGAATGAAAGGCACCATCTGTCAGCCTGTGACTCAAAACCAGAGCACAAGCATGACAGCCAAAATACCATAAACCAATGGTATAGCCAAGATACCACCAAAACATGGAGCTGAGCCAAATCAGCTCAAAAGCTATCAGACAAAAGGGAAAACTCACCTCTTTCTAAAAACATAAGTCCCATCACCATAGGACAAGAAATAACAAAGTTATTGCTGAGCATAAACCTTAATTTTCACCTCTCATCCAAAATCTAGAAGGAGAGGCTTAACCCCATCAAATGGGTACTACGAACGAAGCTCTAAGCCAGGGCTATCCAATGGTACCAGCCAAACTGAGCTAGCACCAATATTACTGGAGTTATGGTCAATTTCAGGCCAAATAAGGGTGAACAAAACATTCACCTCTCATCTAACTTCTACAGTTTTTGTGTGAGATACTTGAAGTGGGGTCTTTTTGGAAAGAGAACAACACAATCAGGGCTATCTGATGGTGTCATCCATCTCCCTATAGCTCAACTAGAACAAAAGTTATGAGGCAAACAAGCTAAATACAGCTTTTTGCCTATACCATGCAAATGTACAAAAATCTTGTACATGGGATAACTTTGCCATATTGAGAGATACCCATATCAAATGAGGTACCATTGTTTAGAGCACATACGGGGCTATACACTGAATCAATTTTGAGGTTTTTATCTCAAGAATTGACAAAGGTATGGCTGTTTTAAGGTCAGATTCCCACCTGCTGTCATATACACCCTTACCATGGGATAATATCCTATAACCATGAATATGAGGTGTCAAACAGATGAAGAAGCATGTTAATACTTCAATACCTAATAAGTCAGTCAATACTGGGGTCCCATACAGTTTCTGTACAGCATTCTACGCGTCATACACATCAGAATCAGGCTGAGGTCTCCAGATGAAAATTTTCACCCTGTATTGGTGAAAACTGCCCAGATGTGGTTTCAAAACCACATCTGAGCCCAATACAGGCTATACAGGCTGTTTGCAAACCACAAGCCACTACTAGGGAGTGAAAAAATCTTCACTTCCTCTACGTGGAAAGGTCTAGCACTCTTTCCACCCCATTTCAGGATAAAAAGGAGGCTTTTCACAGCCAGAATTGTCTCCTCATCCTGCTCTTGAATAAACTACGTAGTAAACTGTCAAAAAAAGTTTTACTCTTGGTTAATAATCAGGTATAATTATAAATTTAATTATTATAGTCTTTTATTATTGTAACCCAACAGATAAAGCTGCACCCAGGGCGTTCAACAGCGCTCACCACCACTATATCATATATAGTAAAGCCCTTTTTATCTTGAATTTAATTATCTTTAAAACCTTATAAATCTTTTTAAACTATTTTTACTTTGTCACAAACATAGTTAAAGTTGTATTTAGCCTATTTACACCTTTATCATAGTTTCATCCTGACACCATCAGATATCCCTGATTGTGCTCTTCCCAAAACAACTAAACTTTGGGAATCTCACACTAAAACTGTAGAAGTTAGATGAGAGGTGAATATTTTGTTCACCCTTTTTGACCTTATTTTGGCCATAACTCCTGTAATTTTGATGCTAGCTCAGTTTGGCTAGTACCATTGGATAGCCCTTACCTAGAGCTTCAATTTGCAATTTGCACACCCATTCGATGTGGTTAAGCCTCTTCCTCTGGATTTCAGATGAGAGGTGAAAAATAAGGTTTATGCTCAGCAGCAAGTTTGAGCAGCAATAACTTTGTTATTCCTTGTCCTATGGTGGTGGGTTTCCTCTTCCTTTTAATATATTTGAGGCTGATTTGGCTCAGCTCTATGTTTTGGTGGTATCTTGGCTTTACCATTGGTTTATTGTATTTGGCTGTCATGCTTGTGCTCTGGTTTTGAGTCACAGGCTGACATACCCTCCCTCCAAAAAAGGCTCCTCATTGAGGATACTGTGCAGTCCTCCTAGAGGCTTTGAATCTCCTCAGATTGTCACAACCATGGCAATTCACCTCCTTGGATCCCCATATGGCATATCAAGCCACGGTTCTTTATGGCCAATTGGCCATATCCATCACCAGTGGCCAATATGGCCACATCATTATCTTATGGACCATTTATGGCCATTTGTGTTTTGGGGCCTTCATGGCCCTTCACCTCAATCCAGAACCCATAGCGGCAATTTATGCCCAAATGGGTATTCCTGGTCATTTCCCTCAAAATCAGGGGAAATGGCCCAAATGGCTGTTTTTGGCCATTTGGGCTCATAATGCGCATTTGCGCACTTTTGCGCATTTGCGCACTTTGCGCATTTTGCGCATTTTTGCGCATTTTTGCGCACTTTGACGCAAAGTGTCCAAAAGACACTTTCCCGCCTTTTGGGCCAGTTTTTGGCTCAGAACCCAAAAATGGCCAAAACCCCCAAAAGGCCCAGAAACACCATTCCAAGCTCTGAAGCCATTACATCCATCTTTTTCCTTCTGCCTTTCCATCTCAAGACCTTTGGACGTAATCTTCTTGCCAATCAACCAATATGCCATAAATGATGTTATATATCATTGTGCATCATTTTTCAACAGAAATTCAATGGTGGCAATATCAAATGCTCATTTCAACATTCCAACATCCCATCACGTCATCAAGGCACCCAATCATTCAGAGGAATCATCAAGGCTCAAGAGCAAGTGTTTCAGCGTCAAAGACCAATGACACCATCAAGCAGTCATTGGTTATTCTCATTCCAAGTATTCCTTCCAAGGGAATACTTTCAATTCATTCTCAAGTGTATTCAAGAGGCAGTGCCAAAAAGAAGTTTTCAAGTGTCAAAGCTCCACTCAATCCATCTTGGCAACCATATTCATTTCAATACAGTCTGGATCCATCAAGACCTGTATTTCATTTTCAATCATGGGAAATTCATTCAACCCAATTCAATTTCAATATTAGCCAGCTGTATCAATTCCCAAAACAATCAATACAGCCTCAAGGATCAATACAGATCAGTTTTCAGCCTGAAGAACTCAAGCTCCCAACTTTTCACATATACCGGCTACCCTTTCCACCCTGGGGGGTTTTCCCCAGTTAATTAATATATTTTGATTTTATCTTATCTTTATTTTCTTTTCATTTTTAGTGAAGCAAATACTGATATTATTAAGTCAGTCATTTAGCACCTTTCTCTTTCTCTTTCTTCGCCTGTCAATGGATATTTGGTGGTCATATCCTTACTAATTCCATTATTCATTTTTGGCAGGTTGAAACAGTGATTAAGGACTTACTTGGTTGGCTCTTTGGCCATTTGGCTTCCCTCTCCTCTTTTGCATCTCATCTTGTACCTGCATATCTTTTAGAGGAATTTATTCTTTATTTTTATTTCTTTATTCTTTGGAGTCTTCCAAGTGAGTTCCCTGATTGCTGAAAGCCAGGCCACTCTTGTATTTCTGTCCAAGAGCCCCTGTGACATTATATTAATTAACTCATAATTTCTTTTTCATTCTGTTCATTCTTTCTTTATAATTTCATTCACTCATTTCATCGAAATTATGATTCTTTTACGCTTATGAACTTAATGATTCATCGTCACCTCTCAATTTTCTTTCATTCATTCTTCATTTTTAAAATTGAAAGCTGACCAATTTTTATTTTGTTATTCCTTTTAAAATCTTTTCAAATCATCAAATTTTCATTTTCATTCATAATTCAGGCGTCATCTTGATTTTCTTTGATTTTCAAATTTTTCATCAAGATATTCAGACACGTTATTCACATCAAGATTCATAATTGATTCATTCTTCAAGAATTTTGGTTTTTAAAGAATAATTCACTTGATTTTGATTGATTGATTGATTTGACATATTTGATATTGACCTCAAGAAAATTGATTGACCTGCAGATTTCATTGATTTTGCTGATTTTTCACATCAAGAATTTTGACATAAATTGACTTTTCTTCAAGATTTCATTTGATTGATTGATTTTTGCAAGATTTTGATTTTGATTGATTTGATTGATTGATTTATTGACTTGAAGATCTCATTTTGATTTGATTCATTGATTTACTTCAAGACATTGATTTGATTTGACTTCAAGACTTCATTTGATTTTGATTTATTGACGTACTTGAAGATTTTCATTTTTATTCATTGATTTTTCCTCAAGATTTGATTGTTGACTCTTTTCACTTCAAGCAAATTTTGATTTTTAATTCATTTATTTCATTTTATTCCTGATATCATGCCTGTTCAACACTCACCTCCGGCAAGACAGACAAGATCTCAGGCCAGAGGTCAAGCTGTTCTCACTCCAACTCCAAGAGCTCCTCTAGATGGCACCCCAGCAGTTCCTCAACTGAGGGCCCAATTAGATAGAGGACCCCGCATGGAAGGAGCAGCACCATCCAGGAAGGAAGGAAGAGGGCCAAGAACATCATGTTCATTTTCAGGAGTAGTTGGCGGATTTCCAGGAACTTCAAGGACTATTTTCAAAGGTCCAGGTGAAGATGGTGAAGAGGAGGAGGAGAATTCTGTGGAAGAGGAAGAGTCTGATGGTACTGAAGGTGTCCCTGCTCCGGTGGAGGCATCCCAAGGTACTGGAGGGCCAACTCTAGCCCAGTCTAATCAGCCTGTCTCTCATCAGTCTGAACCATCTTTATTGGCCATCATGCAGCAAATGACTCAGATTATGGCCAATCTTCAAGCAGCTTCATCTTCTGAAGCATCAAGACCACCAGCCTTCAAGACTCCATCTATGAAGGCACCAGAATGCTTTGATGGGACTCAGCCCTTCAAAGTTAGAAGTTTCATTCAGTCTTGTCAATTGATATTTCATAATGATCCGGCAAACTTCGCTCAAGACAGAAAGAAGGTCCTTTATGCCACTTCATTTCTCATTGGCAGGGCTGCAAAATGGATTGAGCCTTATCTTTCCAATCTCACCAATCAAGATTCAAAATACCTTCTCAATTCTTGGCTTTTATTTGAATCTCAACTCTTCACTTTATTTGGTGACCCAAATGAAGTCAGAAAAGCAGAAGCTGAGTTGGATTCTTTAAGAATGAAAGAAGGTGGGCATGTATCTTTATACATTGCTGATTTCAGAAGTTTAGTCTCAAGAATCGGGGATTGGGGTGAAAGAGCTCTCATCCATCATTTCAGGAAGGGATTGCCATCCAGGATTTTGGATCAATTGGCCTCCCATCCTTCAAGAATTGACTCTCTTCAAGACTTAATGGACGTCACCCTGGAACTTGATACCAGGTACCATGAGAGGCAAAATGAAAAGAGTCATCATCAAGAGAAGAAGCCAGAAGCCTCAAAGTCAAGTTCTTCTCATCCTCAAAATTCTTCAAGTTCAAGTCATAAGAAGAAGAAGAATTTTCAGAAGAGGGACAAGCCCCATTCGTCTTTGTTGAATAAAGATTTCAAGCTCATGAACTCTGAAAAAGAAAGAAGAATCAAGGAGGGTCTTTGTACCTATTGTGGTGGGAAGCATAGTCTTGAGTCCTGTTTCAAAAGGCCTCAAAACAAGCTTACCCAACCGTCAGGCAAATTTCCCAGCCAGGGAAAAGCCTGAGTGAAGATCATGTTGTGTTCAATGGTCTTCACAGTTTTCCACCCAGAGCACAATTGTGCATTCTGAATACTGGTGTCAAAAATTCTCTTAAATTCTTTGTTTTTTCTTCTCTCTCTGATATTTTTTACAGTATTCTCATTGATTCTGGTGCTACCAACTCATTTATTGCAAAGCAGTTTGTTCACAAGTATTCTTTGACCATGTCAGAACTCCCGGAGAAGATTCCCCTTATTATTCTTGACTCCTCTGAGTCTCCTTCTTTATTTGTGACTCACCATACTAAATATATGGTTAAGCTCCCTTCCTTCCCAAGCTTTGAATGGGACTTTTTAGTCATCGATACTCCCAAGGGAGAAGACCTCATATTGGGCTTTGACTTTCTCAATCATTTTAATCCATTTATTGATTGGAGGCAAGGATTGATCACCTTTAATTCTGATCATAAGGACTATAATGATCCTTCAATTTCTTTCAGTAATGACTTTTCTTCTGCCAAATCATGTGCAGTTCTGGTTGGTGATTCTAGAACACCATCATTTCCGTCTTCTGTCCATATTCCTTCCCTTAATTCCCATCAGTCATTACTATCATCTAGAGATGAAGTCTTCAAAGAGATTCAAGATGTTGGAGAAGATAATTCTGTATCTTCACTTCATCTCTTCTTTGGGAATATGGACCTTCCTCCTTCATCTTATCATGACTCCATGGAGGAGTTGTGGGATGAAGAGGAAGAGCCAGAAGAAATAGAAACCGTGATGAAGGTTGTTCCTTCTGTTTATCACCAATACTTGGATGTATTCTCCAAGGTGAAAGCAGAAAAACTTCCTCCTCACCGCGCCTGTGATCACCATATCGAGCTGGAGGGGTCTCTACCTCCAGTTGGGGTGATCTACTCTTTATCAAACCAAGAGTCAGATACACTCAGGGCCTACATTTCAGAGAATGTAGAGAAAGGTTTCATCCGGCCAAGCTCCTCTTCTACAGGAGCACCTGTTCTTTTTGTCAAAAAGAAAGATGGTGGCCTCCGTTTGTGTGTTGATTACCGCAAGCTCAATGCTGTTACTAGGAAGAACAAGTATCCTGTTCCTCCTATGAATCAGCTTCTCACTGTTTTCAATGGTTCTTATATCTTCTCCAAGATTGATTTGCGTGGTGCATATAACCTGCACAGAATCAAGGAAGGTGATGAACATTTGACTTGTTTTAGAACCAAATATGGTAGTTATGAGTACTTGGTTATGCCATTTGGGCTTACCAATGCTCCTGCTTCTTTTCAAAATCTCGTCAATGATATTTTTTATGATATTCTTGATGTTTATGTTGTGGTTTATTTGGATGACATTATGGTTTTTTCCAAATCTGAGGAAGAACATGTCACTCATGTGTCCACTGTTCTTTCCAGACTCAGAGCCAATAACCTCTTTGCTAAGGCGTCCAAATGCCTATTTCATGTTTCAAGTGTGGAATATCTTGGTTATGTAGTTTCTTCTGAAGGCCCCAAGATGGACCAAGCAAAAGTCCAGCAAATTCTCAATTGGCCACCTCCAAGAAACCTCAAGGCTCTTCAATCATTCCTTGGCTTTGCCAATTTTTACCGCCGTTTCATCAAGAATTATTCAAAGAAGATTAGTTCACTCACAAGTTTCCTCAAGAAAGATTCCCATTTTCCCCTCAATGAGGAAGCTCTTAGACAGTTTCATCAACTCAAAGAGGCATTCACCACTGCTCCAATCCTTCTCTACCCACCATTGTAGAGACCGATGCATCAGAATATGCCTTGGGTGCTGTACTGAGTCAGGTCTCTGACTCAGGAAAACATCCCATTGCATTTGATAGCCGCAAGCTTCTCCCAGCTGAGCTCAATTATGAGATTCATGACAAGGAACTCCTTGGCATAGTCTGGGCTCTCAAGCGCTGGAGAGCTTTCCTTCTTTCTATTTCTTCCCCTTTTGAAGTTCTCACCGATCATTCATCTCTTCAATATTTTATGTCTTCCAAGATTCTCACTCGCCGTCAAGCCCGCTGGGCTGAATTTTTATCTGAATTCCATTTCTCAATCACTTACCACCCTGGCCGCTTGGCCACCCTTCCAGATGCCTTGTCACGTTGGGACGACATTTACCCGGAGAGGGTGGAGGATTTCATCAGCAAGAATCCAATGAACTATCAGAAGATAATCAAGCAAGATGAAATTCAAGCCTCAAAGTTTTTTGCAGTCAAGGTGGATTCATTTTCAAATTTGATTGATTCAATTCAGAAGGCAGTGTGGCAAGATTCTCAATATAGAAGTGTCCTTGAAGATTTGGGTAAAGGTAAATCTGTCCAAGATTATTCTCTTGATTCCTCTTCCAAACTTCTCCTTTTCAAAGATTGGGTGGTGGTCCCAAATGACCCCACAATTCAACTCAATGTACTTCAAAATCGGCATGACTCTCCTCTAGCTGGACACCCTGGCCAAGAGAAGACTCTCAAACTTGTCAAGCGGGATTTCCACTGGTCCGGCATGACTCAATTTATCAAGGATTATGTCTCATCCTGTCAACAGTGTTCAAGAAACAAAAATATTCATCACAAGAAGTTTGGACTCCTCAAGCCTCTTCCAATTCCAAGTGGTCCTTGGATTTGTCTTTCAATGGATTTCATCACTCAATTGCCACTGTCCAATTCCTTTGATTCAATTTTAGTCATAGTGGACAGATTCTCAAAAATGGCGATTTTTATTCCAACAATAGCTTCAATCACTTCATTAGATTTGGCCCATTTATTCATCAAGAATATTTTCTCAAAGCATGGCCTTCCTTCAAGCATTGTTAGTGATCGAGGTTCTCTTTTTGTTTCTTCTTTTTGGACCAACCTTTGTCAGCAGCTCAAGATTTCAAGAGACTTGTCAACTGCTTACCATCCAGAAACTGATGGACAGACAGAGAGGGTAAATCAGATACTAGAACAGTACCTTCGGATGTATGTCAGTTATGATCAAGATGATTGGAACACCTGGCTCCCTCTGGCTGAATTTGCCTACAATAACTCTGACCACTCTTCAACAAAACAATCACCGTTTTTCACTGTTTATGGAAGAGATCCTCATTTTGACTCAGTTCACATCACTCAAGACACTCCGGCTGGAAAGTTATCAACAAAAATCCAATCAGTACAGCAAGATGTCAAGAGAGAACTTGAAGTTGCCATAAACAGGTTTAAGAGGTATGCAGATAAAAGTAGAGCAAGTCCACCTGTTTTCAATCCCGGTGACATGGTATGGCTCTCTTCCAAGAACATCAAATCAACCAGACCCACCAAAAAGCTGTCTGAAAGATGGCTGGGTCCTTTTCCAATCTTGAAGAAAGTCAGCACTCATGCCTACCACCTCAAGCTTCCATCTCAATGGAAATCCATCCACCCAGTTTTCCATATTTCCCTTTTGGAACCAGTCAAGACGTCAACAATCCCAAATAGGCATCAAGAGCCTCCTCCTCCAATCACCATTGAAGAAGAAGAGGAATGGGAAGTCTCTCAAATACTGGACTCAAAGCTCAAGAGAGGAAAATTATGGTATCTGGTGGAATGGAAAGGTTTCAGTCAAGACCCAGAAAGATCCACTTGGGAACCAACCGAAAACCTCAAGAATTGTCCTGAACTTGTCAAAGATTTTCATTCATTATATCCTGACAAGCCTGGGCCAAATTCTTCAAAAGCTTGATTCATTATGGTGCTTGGTGGGGAGAGGAATTACCAAAAGTAAGTCCCACTCCTGGTATGCACCTTTAGGGGTATTCTACTCTTTTGTTGTAAGCATCACCTTGGCCACTCTGTGAGCACTTTGCAATTTTGGACACAGATCTTTGGCATGGCTCTCAACTTCATTTCCAATCTTATGGCCATTTTCACTTGGGACAATGGGCCATTCACTTTTCAATTCATTTCCAAGATTCCAAATTCAAATTCATTCCTTCAACATTTTGTTTTATTTTTATGGCACTGGCGGGAGTGGTAATTACCAAAAGTAAGTTCCTCTCCTGGTGTGCACTTCCCTGAGGGGTCTACAATCTTGTCAAAACATCACCTTGGCCACTTTGTGAGCACCTGGCATCAAATTTATCTTTCCAGGTCCTTGGCCAATTTCAAAATCAGTTATCAACCTCTGTGATGAAGAATGAAACCTCCTCAAGATTCAATTCATTTCTCTTTTTCTTTTTCCTTTTCTTTTCTTAATTTCATTTTCATTCTTTATTATTATTTTATTTTCATTTTAAATTTTCTTTTATCACGTCAATTATCACATCAAAAATTTTCATTCATTTTAAAATTCAATTCCAATCATGAAGCCAATGTCAAAAGAAGATCAAGCAAGTCCTGCGTCAAATGTCAATTTTTAATATCAGTCTTCAAATTTTTATCTTAATCAGTCATCTTGAATCACTCTATCAAAATCTTTCCAATAGCCTCAAAAGGCTTCACCTTGTATTGGTGCTCAGGAGCTCACCATTTCAAGGTGGGGGGTACTGTCACAACCATGGCAATTCACCTCCTTGGATCCCCATATGGCATATCAAGCCACGGTTCTTTATGGCCAATTGGCCATATCCATCACCAGTGGCCAATATGGCCACGTCATTATCTTATGGACCATTTATGGCCATTTGTGTTTTGGGGCCTTCATGGCCCTTCACCTCAATCCAGAACCCATAGCGGCAATTTATGCCCAAATGGGTATTCCTGGTCATTTCCCTCAAAATCAGGGGAAATGGCCCAAATGGCTGTTTTTGGCCATTTGGGCTCATAATGCGCATTTGCGCACTTTTGCGCATTTTGCGCACTTTTGCACATTTGCGCACTTTGCGCATTTGCGCATTTTGTGCATTTTTGCGCACTTTGATGCAAAGTGTCCAAAAGACACTTTCCCGCCTTTTGGGCCAGTTTTTGGCTCAGAACCCAAAAATGGCCAAAACCCCCAAAAGGCCCAGAAACACCATTCCAAGCTCTGAAGCCATTACATCCATCTTTTTCCCTCTGCCTTTCCATCTCAAGACCTTTGGACGTAATCTTCTTGCCAATCAACCAATATGCCATAAATGATGTTATATATCATTGTGCATCATTTTTCAACAGCAATTCAATGGTGGCAATATCAAATGCTCATTTCAACATTCCAACATCCCATCACGTCATCAAGGCACCCAATCATTCACAGGAATCATCAAGGCTCAAGAGCAAGTGTTTCAGTGTCAAAGACCAATGACGCCATCAAGCAGTCATTGGTTATTCTCATTCCAAGTATTCCTTCCAAAGGAATACTTTCAATTCATTCTCAAGTGTATTCAAGAGGCAGTGCCAAAAAGAAGTTGTCAAGTGTCAAAGCTCCACTCAATCCATCTTGGCAACCATATTCATTTCAATACAGTCTGGATCCATCAAGACCTGTATTTCATTTTCAATCATGGGAAATTCATTCAACCCAATTCAATTTCAATATTAGCCAGCTGTATCAATTCCCAAAACAATCAATACAGCCTCAAGGATCAATACAGATCAGTTTTCAGCCTGAAGAACTCAAGCTCCCAACTTTTCACATATACCGGCTACCCTTTCCACCCTGGGGGGTTTTCCCCAGTTAATTAATATATTTTGATTTTATCTTATCTTTATTTTCTTTTCATTTTTAGTGAAGCAAATACTGATATTATTAAGTCAGTCATTTAGTACCTTTCTCTTTCTCTTTCTTCGCCTGTCAATGGATATTTGGTGGTCATATCCTTACTAATTCCATTATTCATTTTTGGCAGGTTGAAACAGTGATTAAGGACTGACTTGGTTGGCTCTTTGGCCATTTGGCTTCCCTCTCCTCTTTTGCATCTCATCTTGTACCTGCATATCTTTTAGAGGAATTTATTCTTTATTTTTATTTCTTTATTCTTTGGAGTCTTCCAAGTGAGTTCCCTGATTGCTGAGTGCCAGGCCACTCTTGTATTTCTGTCCAAGAGCCCCTGTGACACAGATGAAGGTTTCCATCTGGTATTGCCTCTTCTGCCAACCATTTCTCTTTGTCTGCTGTCTGGTTTTTAAATTTGCCCAAGTATTGTCTCTGGCCTTTACCATTCAGTCTAATCTTCCTGGCCTTGATGATTTTCTTCACAGGGCCAAGGGAGGCTTCTAATTCTACTATTTCCGGTGGAGTGGGATTTTTCTTCCTGGAGGGGAACTTCTCCTCCTCTGTTTGGAAGTATGGCTTAACCAAACTCACTGGGAATACTCGGTGTTTCCTAGAAAGTTCCTCTGTGATTTTGACCTCCACTGCATTTTTACCTATCATTTTAAATATAGTGAAGGGCCCTACAAATGAGTCTCCCATCTTTTTAGGTCCCTTAAGATTTCTGAAGTTAAGTGTGTACACTAGCACTTGGCCCCCCTTTTTAAAGTCAGGTTCCACAGGGGATTTGTCCCACCTCTGTTTGTGGTATTCTTTTGCCTCAGCTATGAATTTAGAAGCTGTATTACAAGCCCTCTTCCACATATCATGGGAGTCTTTGGCTGTTGGGTGGATGGTCAGGAGATTCTTCTTCAGGTTATGCACAGGAAATAGGGGGTTCCACAATTTTTCTACCAGGGGGGGGGGTATTTCCCTGTGGTAGATTTCTGACTTGTGTTGTAAGCCAGTTGGACTGCTGGTAGTAGGGTAAGCCAATAATGGTTATATCCTTCATGGTCCTTGTATTCCATGCAATATGCACAGAATCTCATGATGATATCTTCCATAGTCTGGATCATCCTTCTTGCTAGACCATCTGTCTGTGGGTGGTAAGCTGTGGAGAATGAACTTTTTGTACCTAGCATGTCACAGAGGTTGGTCCAAAATTCAGATGTAAATTTTGGGTCCCTGTCACTAATAAAGATTCTTGGAACTCCACATCTGGATATGATTTTATTCCAAAATAGCAAAGCTGTATCTATTGCTGTGTCCTCCTGGTGACATGGTAGGCACCTCACACTTTTAATGAACCTATCAACTATTATCAGGAAAGAATTTAAGCTTTCTCTGCCTCCTGGGACAAGTCCTGTGACCCAGTCCATGTTGGTGGTTTCCCATGGGTGTTTGGGTTCTTCTATGTGTTGAAGTAGCCCATACTTCCCCCCATGTTTTCTGTTTTTCTTCTGGAATCTTTCAGAGGGTTGATTTATTCACTCAACTCTTGTTCCCATTTGGGCTACCAAGCTGTGCTTGCTACTCTCTCTGTGGTCCTGTCTTCACTCATATGTCCCATATAGGGGCAGTCATGACATTCCTATAGGATCAGGGATATATGGTTTCTGTCTATCACTGTTAGTGCACTTGTGTGCTTTTCTCTATGATAAAGCAGGCCATCTATAAGGAAAAACATTTTGTCCTTATAATACTTCAACCAGGGTCCTTCCAGATGGGATTCCCGTTCTGGGCTCCTGTACTTCTTTTGAAGGAGTTGCAACAGTATGCCACACTGTGTATGTTTGGCATAGGTCTACATTACTGCACTTAAGAGCTCATTATGCAGTTCTGAGGATCTTATTCCTAATATGGGAGTTTCTGTTCCTTCTTAATCAGTGTCTCCACTGTTTGGGGTACCACTTTTTGGTGCCCTCTCAGAAAATCTGAAGTTCTTCCTCCTATCTATTTCCATGAAGTGGATAGGAATATTGGTTGCTACTTCAGGGTCATAAGCTGAGTTGCTTTTGACATTATCCAGTGGCCATCTGCTGAGGCAATCTGCATTGGTGTGGCTCTTACCCTACTTGTATATGATGGTTATATTGCCTCTATACTCCTGGATAGCTGTTTTCCACCTCAAAATGTGTCTATGGGTAGTCTTCATATTCAATAAAGACTTCAAGGCTGTGCAGTCTGTGTAGACCTCAAAGACTGTACCTTCCAAATAATAGTGGAGTTTTTCTAGAGCCCAGACTAAACATAGGCATTCAGTCTGGGTTGCCCCATACCTGGCTTCTGAATCTTTCTGTTGCCTAGTGATGTAGCATATTATTCCCTCTCTTGGTTCTCCATCTACAATTTGTCTCTGGTGGAATGCTTCCCCCAAGCCTTAGCTACAGGCTGCATCTATATATGACTCAAATGGTAGTTCAAAGTCAGGTAAGATGAGCACAGGTGTATTGGTGAGTTCATGTTTTATCCCCTAATATGCATCCCTTCTTTCTTTGGTAATTTCAAAAACTACATCTTTTGAACATAACCTGTATAGACTACTATTTATGTGGGAAAGGTTTTTGATATGGTTTTTGTAGTAGCTAGCAAACCCAAGAAAAGATTGAATCTCTTTGAGGTTCTTTGGTACTGGCTTTTTCAGTACTGCTGCTACGTTATTCTGGTGTATGGCCAGACTAAGTCCTGAGACTTTATGTCCTAGTGGCTGTAGTTCTTGTTGGCCAAAATTGCACTTTATAAGTGAAATTTTCAGATTGATGGGTGTGTATTTCCTTATTACTCTGTCTATGTACTGCACATGGTCTCCCAATGTCTCTGAGTATATAATGATGTCATCAATATATACTACCATCCAGCCTTCCAATATTTCTTCTTGAAATATTTTATCCATCATCCTTTGTCAGTGGGCTGGTTCATTTTTGATGCCAAATGGAATCCTGGTGTACTTATATATTCCCATATGGCATATGATTCCGAGTAACTTCATGAAGTTTGGTTTGACTCCATTCTGGTGTAAGCCTTTCATACAATCCATCTTGGTTATATATTTGGCTTTTCCAGCTTGTCCAGGGCATGACATATCCTTGGGATAGGGTACCTGTCTGCTCTTGTGTAGTTATTCAGAGCTCTGAAGTCCTCACATAACCAAGATTTTCCATCATTCCAAATGATAAGGACAGGAGAGGTGATTTCTACTATTTCAATGTGTACTATCTTCCTGATGACATCCATGTCTAGGGGTTCATTGATGTGTTTATCAGCTTACTTCTAGTTTCCAGACTTGCTGGGTATGGAGGTCTCCTCAGAATGGGTGGATAGGGTCTTTCCACATATAGATATAGTTCTATATTATGGCCTATTATTCTTCCTAAGGGTTCTTCACCAATGGAAAATGCTAGTTAATTTTTTCTCAGAATTTTCAGTAAAATAAGCTCTGTTTTCTGGTGAGAGTAGTGCTGAATTGTCCCTCTCTGAATTCATTCATTAGTTCTTCCAGAGGGTCATGGGTAGATATTTGGTATATATCAGGTGAAAGTTCTTGTCCCTTGTTTGTATCAATGGTAATATACCTGTTTTTACTATTGTAAATATCAATGCCATACATCCTCTGGTAGTCTGTCCTGAGTATAAACCCTTGGATGTGGGCATGGTAAAGTACAACAAACTCTTGGTTCAGTCTGATATTACCTTTTCTATGGGGTATAATTATCTATTTGATAATTCTCCCAATGGATTTCATCCTCCCTGATGCACCTTTGAGATTCTTTTCCTTGGTTGGCAAGAGTTGTGTTTTCAAATTCATGAAGTGATCATCCAGATAGACTCTGGCCCCTATTGAGCAGTATGCACCACTGTGAATGATCAATGGGTGTTGAGAATTTTCAATACAAACAGTCATCTTTGTGGGTGTCCCATGTATATATGCAATTCCTTTAGTTGGTTTGACTAGGAATGTTTGTGCATCTTGTGTGTGTTTGAACAAGTTTTTGTTTTCAGTATCTTGTGGCATGCCTGCCTCTAACTGTATGTCCTGAATTTCTATTTGTTTTTCCTCTTGGTACTCCACTAGGAATTCTTCTCTTGGTCCTTGGTCATCATCAGATAGTTCTCTGATGTAATCACCCATAGAGTCTGACTTAGAATCCTCTGTTGGGGATTCCTGCTCTGGGACTTGCTCAATGGCATAAACTTTCTTCTTTCCCTTTGAAAAGTTATTGGCATAGTGGTCTGTTGAGCCACAATTGTGACAAGTATTTTCCTTATTGGTCAGTTCTGCCATTTTTTCTTTGGGTTTGTCTTTGAATTCCACCCTGAAAGGGTATTTCTATTTGAAACTAATACTTCTAAATTGGGAATATTTCCCTATGTTTGTTCTTTTCCTTACATCTTGTAAGGTGTATTAAGTTTCATCTAGACTGCAGCTTTGGTTGCATCTCCATTTTACTGCATGCTCTATTTCTCCTGGCATTTGTGTCAGGAGTTTGTGATTCCTCATCTGAATATTCATTTGAGGATCAATGGCTTTACGTCTTTTGGTCTGTCTGTGACACCATTCATATGGATCTTTCTCCAGTGAATACTTGTAATTTTGAAATTACATGGTCTTTTGCCATATCAAAGTACAATTGCTGTACTTTTGGATAATTTGACTTTTCCACCATGGCCAGTTTCTTCTGCCATGGATTTCTTTCACTTCTGTGTACCATATACTAGAATGTGTTTTGAATTCTGTATTAAGTCTAGCAGTGATCCAGTGGTCTGGTATGCTTGGTACATTAATGAAGAGTCCATAAATATAATCAATGAGCTCCATATGATCATATTCTCCTGTGCCAGGGAGTTTGGGCCAGCTGGAGGCCTCTGGAAGCTGCTTCAAGGATTCCTTCTAAGAATAAGACATATCATTTCCATCTTGGTATTGGGATGGAGATCTTGCCTTATTCCCCAATAGGGAATCTGGTTTGATGTCTGCTTGGTGGTATGGATCATCCAAAGCATGGCCTCGTGGTTGGGGCTTCATATTTTTGTAGACATTAAACAATTTGTTTATGTCCTGATCCAGAAGATCCCTGTCCCTTTTACAGTGGGGTTGCTCTTCAAAGAATTGATTCAGTCTTTTGTTGGTTTCTTCAGAGGCTTTGCTCAATTGAGCACAGATCTCTTGGATGGCTTTAATTGTAGCCTCCTGTAAGATTGCATTTCTTTTCAATCTTTCATTCAGTCTCTTGAAATAACTAACTTGTTCTTGAGTTTGCACTGCAAATTAGGACATTTGTAACCACAGTTTATCACTGTTTAGGTTACTCTCAGGTGTAACAACATTATGTTCTGTCGGAGTGGGGGTAATATTTCTATTAGTGGGGCTACTTATTCTAGCAGTATTTACAACCATTTCTGGCTCCTGTGTACTTCTTTCACCAAGTCCAAAAGCTTTTGAATAATTGGGTCTCACTATTTCAGCCTTTGGCTGAAAGATGTCTTGCTTTTGCCGTTTTATCCTTGTCTTCTCCTGGAAGCTACCTGGGATTGTGATGAATGGTGACTCTTGGCCACTGATCTGTTGGTGCCTGAATGGTGTGGGGCCACTGGAGAGCTGGTTAAGTCTACTACTTGTGAGCCTGAAGGAATCAGAGTAGGCCCTTTCTGGTTGAGCTTTTCTTCTATAGCTTGGGTAGTGGCTTGATTCTCCCTTATCCTGGTTTCCCTCTCCTCCAGGAGTCTGAACTGCCTGGTGGGGTTCCAACCTTTGGTGATTACCATAAGGTCTTTCAATGGTATCTCTCTGAGACATATCTTCTGGCAACTTGCTCCAAGTTCTGCCCAGTGGGATGCCAGGTTGAACATCTTGTTGTCCATTCTCCAATGGAAAAGATCTTTGAGGAGCTCATATCATTCCAGCCCTCTGGTTTGAGGTTTCTGTTGAATTGGAATGTGAATGGCAGAGTGGGTATGATTTCCCTTAATGTTTTGCCATCCACCACTGTGTCCAAGGTGTCCTCATCCAGGGCTTCTGGTTCTGGACAAGCCTTCTCTGTCCTCTGGCTGGTTCCTTGGGATTCCAAGGTTTCTGAGGTGTACAGGTGACATATCAGTGTTTTCAAGCAGTCAAAAACTTAATGTTCTTAGGGTATTTACCTTTGACTGTTCCTTGTCAAAATTTATTGTCTACTGCTTTGGGAAATTTTCCTTTAGAGGTTACAACTGGGTGAATTATTGTACTTTTCCCCGTACAAGTGATTAAGGTTCATTTACCTTGTATTGATGCAGAGTTTTGTGGTTTTCTACTCCTCTGCGTGGCACTTGGTGTCCACTTCTTTGCTGTGACTCTTTCCTTTGCCCTTGCTTTCCTCTGGCTCTGAGGGTGTCACTGGTGTGTTGGACTGTGACTGGGTCTCATGTGGTATGAAGTTTTCTTCCACTGAGTCAAATTAAAAGAGGGCTTGTGTCAGCTAAGACTTCTTATAATTCTGTTTTTGGGTCTAAGAATGGCCTCTGGGAAATATATTTCCTTATTATAACCTTTTATTATGATTTTGTGATTGAAACTATCAATCACACATCAAAAATACAGCTTTTGGATTTCTGGTGCACTGTTTGTGTACCAGTATCTCACAGATTAACTTATAACTAACAAGTGTAATCTCAGAAGTGGTTATGTAATGGGCAATTGAAACTATCAACATTCCCAACCACACCTCTAAAACTGTTGGTATAAAGTGAAAGAAGTGTTATTTTTAATTAAAAAAGAACGATATAAATGGTTTAAAGTGTTTTAATATGAAAAACACGCCAAAAGCTAAGGTTTTGTAGTGATTGAATTATAATCAACCATGCAACAAGGCAATTAAAAAGTAAACAACACAGTGGTATATAACATATACCACTCAAAAAATAAATATGAGATTTGTATTATAATTGTTTTTGAATAAGATTACGCCTAAAAAAGAAACAATAATGTTGTCAGCCTGTGACTGAAAATGTCAGGCTGAGTCTATGATGAGAGTATTAAAAAGTACTTACAACTCTTAACTATGACTGTGACACGGTAAATAAAGGTTTAAAAGATTTTTATAAGAGTTAAAGATGGTTTAATTTAATAATAAGAGGGCTTTAATATGAAGAATATAGTGGTGGTGAGCGCTGTTGAAAGCCCTGGTTGCAGCTTTACCTGTTGGGTTACAATAATAAAGACTACAATACTTTAAATTAGGAGTATAACTGGTTATTACCCAAGAGTGAAACTGTTTTTGACAGTTTACTACGTAGGGTATTCAAGAGCAGGATGAGGAGACAATTCTGGCTGTGAAAAAGCCTCCTTTTTATCCTGAAATGGGGTGGAAAGGGTGCTAGACCTTTCCACATAGAGGAAGTGAAGATTTTTCACTCTCTAGGACTGGCTTGTGGTTTGAAAACAGCCTGTATAGCCTGAATTGGGCTCAGATGTGGTTTTGAAAACACATCTGGGATGTTTTCACCAATACAGGGTGAAAATTTTCATCTGGGGACCTCACAGCCTGATTCTGACGTGTATGACGCGTAGAATTCTGTACAGAAACTGTATGGGACCCCAGTATTGACTGACTTATGAGGTATTGAAGTATTAACATGCTTCTTCATCTGTTTGACACTGTAAGGTTTGACTATGAAACAATAAGTGAAAATTACTAATTTTTTACTTATTGTACTCTGAATGTCCTTATAATTGAAATAAATAAGATTGAAATAATAATAATAATAAAGAAATATTATTATTATGGCGTAAAAATATTATATTATTAAATAAATATAATAATATAATTAATATTATATGAAATTATAATATTATAAATAATATATTAATATAAAATAATTAATATAATATAAAGCTCTTTATTATTGTTACCAACAAATAATAAAGGCGTAAAAAACTGTTTTTTATAAATAAAAAACAATTAATAACAATAATATTACTAATATTAAAGTTATATATTAATATAAATACTATTTATATTAATTAAGAATTATTAAGAGTAATAATAAGAGAGAAATTATTATAATAAGATGAAATAACCTACTTTTAACACTTAAAATAATAATTTTGAGATATTTTACGCCAAAAGAATATAATACAACTTTTTCAAATTGTATTTACAATAAAAAATAAAGAAAATTACTAAATTTCTTGATTTTACGTGGAAATGAGTTTTTAGAGAGATTTTTAACAAAAACAATTAAATAAATGATTTAATCACGTCAAAATAGATGATTATAGCAAGGTGGTCTTTGGTCTTTAATAATATAACAGTTTTATATATAAAGAATAAGGAAATTACCTTTGATTTAATTGATTTAATGTTTTTGATGCGTCTGAGGGGTAAATAGAGTAAAAAGAGCTCTATTTATAGTAAATACCTCCCTCCTAGAGTCCAACAGGCTTCTAGTAGACGTGTACTGATCATATCCACTGGAATTGATCAATATTTTAAGGTTTGAGGGTGATTACATCATGATCAAACCATATTGCATCATTATTACACCATTATTTAGAGTTATCACTGTAACTCTAAGTTTAATGACATCAGAGGCTTGGCAGAACCCCAAATTTCGTGGATTTTATTACTTTTAATCATAAACTAATAGTATTCACCAATTTTATCACTATTAAGACTGTTAAACTTAATTTAAGGTTACAGTATGTGATCATAACAGCTCAATTTAAGCTCAAACTTTGATCCTCAATAACTTTTAAGGTTTTCACGCTACAGCAATTCAGATAGTGAATTCTGATAGCCTGACATAACCTTATTATGCTGCCAAGAGCTTTTCATTACATCATCAAAACTCTAATTTTGATGATTTTTCTTGTAACTCATCTTTTCTGTCGAAATTCAATATTTTAAACTTCAAACCTTGATTTCAGGGGGTTATACCCTGAATTTAACAATAAAAATTACGTCATTCTTCTCGAATAAACTAGTAGAATCCAACTGTATACTTTTTTTTAAGTTTGGACTACTTTCACAACAAAGTGGTCAACAGCTCTGTTGATTTTTATCAATATTTCCTCATAAGTCTTAACCTTGTTTATAATTTGCAAAATAAAGTTCATATCTGTGTTCTTACAGTAATTACGTGGTAACTTTATTTTTGGTTCATCATTCTAGCATGTATAGTTTAGAAGATATTAGCTATGATCACTGAATATATGCGTTGACCAAAAAAGTGCATATATTCAGGATAATTCCTTAAGTATTGATTTTGGGAATTAGCTTATTAATTGTTTTATATGTGGATTTTTGTGGGAAATCCACTGGTACAATTTATTTCACATGTTGTTTCATTAATTTCTGAGATAAATAAGGTTTTATGGTTTTTATAAGGTATTATACCTTATAATTCCTTAAATATTGGCTTTACAGATATGCCATAAAAGTGGTATATGTGTATTTCTCCATGGGGAATCCAATGGTATAATTTAATTTACATGTTGATTCATTGGTTTTTAAGTTAAACCAATTTTTATACCAATTTATGGTATTTTTTGTATATTTAAGTAATTATTTTTAATGTATAATTATTCTAATTAATTTTAATATAATTATATTAAAGGTATAATTATTCTGAGTCTTTTTTGTGACCTCATTGGGTATGTGGTCATATCTCAAAGGCTCACATTCCCTACCACCAAAAAAGATTGTACCACAATCTGATATATGTGATTAGGGTATCATCCACTGTCCTACCTCTTCAATAGACTTTGTTAGTCTTGAAGCTCAATAATGCTTAACTTTTTATTTTTCAGGTTTTCTTTCATGTCTGAACCTTCTTAGTAACTTATCAGCATTTGTTATATCTTTCTCAAGTAGCCATTCATCTTCTTGAGTTGAATTTCTATACCTTACAAGGTATTCCCTTTCTTTTTTGTTTCTTGTCCTTCTTTCTTTAAGGACTTTTAATATTTTCTTTTCCTCTCCTTCCTCCAAGGGGGGAATTTCAAGTGGGGGTTTATTTCTTAGTGGAAATAACTCCTTGTCACTTGAACTGTAAGGTTTTATCAGACTTACAGGGAAAGTTGGGTGTTTGTTCATTAGTTCACCTGTGAGTTCTAATTGCACAGCATTGGGTCCATGGAGTGCTTTTATCATAAATGGTCCTGCAAAGGAATCTTTCAATTTCTTTGGGCCTTTTATGTTATTGAAATTAAGGGTTGATACTAAAACCAAGTCCCCTATTTTGAAGTCAGGTGGTTTATGACTTTTATCCCATCTTTCTTTTGCATATTTAAAAGAATCTTGCATGCATCTGTTTGCATGGTGTCTTGCTTTGTCAAGCATTATCTTGAAACTGCTTGCTGTTGGATGTATATCCACTAAGTCCTTTTTGAGGGTATCATAAGGAAGTCTTGGATTCCAACCTTTCTCTAGCATTGCTGGTGTTTTGCCAGTAGAAAAATGGATTGATGTCTTATATGCCAGTTCAAGTGCTGGTATTAGTGTACACCAATCATGGGTAAAACCATCAGAATCTTTGAATTCTAGTCCATAAGCACATAATCTTCTGATCATATCCTCTAGGGTCTGTATCATTCTTTCTGCTAGACCATCAGTTTGAGGATGATAAGCTGTTGAGAATGATAACTTTGTTCCAAACAAGTTATGGAGGTTTGTCCATAATGCTGAAGTGAACTTTGGGTCTCTGTCACTTATAATATTTTGGAATAGGCCTGTGTGGCTAATGACTTTATTCCATATCATTATGGCTGTATCCATAGCTGTGTCATCTTTATGACATGGTAAGAACATGGGAGTTTTACTGTACCTGTCAACTAACAGTAGACATGCATTATAACTCCTGTCTCCTCCTGGAGGTAAGGCTGTTACCCAATCCATATGAACTATTTCCCATGGGGATTTTGGTTCTTGGATTTGGATCATCATTCCAAATTTCTTTCCTGTGGCTCTGTTGGCTTTTTGACATCTGTCACAGGTTTGGCAGTACTCTGAAACATCTTTCTTCCAATTTGGCCACCAAGAGCAGGTTTTCACCCTCTCTAGTGTCCTATCTTCTGAGAGATGTCCTGATGCAACACTATCATGACACTCATGTAAAATAGTGTTTATTAGTGTTCTGTCTGTTAAGGCCATAACACATGTGTGTTTTGTTCTATGGTACAGGATTCCATCAAGGAGGTGAAATCTTCCTTCATCATATGCCTTTTTCCATATTTCATCTAGTTTTGATGAAAGTGATGGATCTTTGCAGTCTTTCATTAGAAGTTGGCTTAAGATATGGCAATTTTTGTCTGTCTTATAGCTTTCTTTAACTTGGTTAAAGAATTCTGTGCCAATGTCTGTAACACATATTCCTTCTATATGGTGCTCTTCTTGTGGTACCCATGCTGGATTGTCAGGGGTATTTGCTAGAGCCCATCTGCTAAGACCATCTGCATTTTTATGAATATTTCCAGATTTATGAACAATAGTCATATTTCCTCTATATTCTTGGATAGCAATTTGCCATCTCAGCATATGTCTATTTGGAGTCTTCATATTTAATAGTGATTTCACAGCATTACAGTCTGTGATTACATCAAATACTGTGCCATCCAAATAATAATGCAGTTTTTCTAAAGCCCACACTAGGCATAAGCATTCCATTTGGCTTGCTCCATACCTTGCTTCTGTTGGCTTTATTTGCCTTGAAATGAAACAAATTGGTCCTTCCACTGGTTTATCATTGATAATTTGTGTTTGGTGGAATTTTTTCCTCATTCTTAATAACTGTGATTTGTTTTTTGTTATTTAAGAATCCAAACTTTTGTCTTTTATTATCTCCTATGGTAAAATATCTATCCTTTTGGTTGGAGATATCTATACCATAGATTGATAAGTAGTCATTTCCAAGTATGAAATGATTACTAGTACAGTTGTCCATTACTACAAACTCTACTTTGATTCTGACACATTGTGAGGGATGAGGAAAAATTAGTGTTAAATCAATTATTCCAAGGGGCTTCATGCTCTCACTTGCACTACTAAATTTGACACCTTGTATTGGCATAAGTTTTTCTTGCCAGTCTGGGACAATGGTTTTTAAATAACTTTTGCCAACACAAGTGCAATATGCTCCTGTATCCAAGTTAACCTTTCCTTCTTTGTTATCAACCATAACAATACTAATACTTGATTTTCCAGCTGTATATCCCATTCCTCTTGCAGGTTTGGTTCTATACATTTTGGCATCTTGTATGTTTGTTAGATTTGTGTCAGATGTTCCTACTTGTGGCAAGTTTGAGTTAACATCCAGTACTTCATAAATTATATCAATATTATTAATTTGTGCATTAATTATATTGATTTCATCACTTTCAGAGCTCTCTGACTCTTCTGTCTCTTTTTCAGAGTCAGATTCCTCTTCTTTGTCATTGTGGTTTTCTGTTTCCACAATTTCATTAATCTTTGCTTTTTTAAGGCAATTATTGGCTAAGTGTCCAATACCTCCACATTTATGGCATTTTCTTTGCTCATTATTGTTGGATGTATTGGGTTTAAAGGATTCTTTTTATTTATCTTTCTTGATAAATGGTTTATTTGGGCTTTTAATGTCCAATTTTTTCCAAGTCCTGCCAATTTTTGTCCTTGTCACTATATCTTCTAGTGCATTTATATACTCTTCTGTGGAGCATGGTTCTATACACCTGCTTCTTAGGGCATGTTCTAGTTCCCCTCCACATTTTTTAAGTATTTTCATGTGCACCATCTTCTGTGACATTTCTGGGTACAGTGCATTAAGTCTTTCAACTTGTTTTAAGAACCAAGTTAAAGGTTTATCTTTCTCAGGGTCAAAGAAAGAGTTTTCAAATGCATTTTCTATCTTATACCTCCAGGCATCATTTGCCCACTTGGTGATTATTTCTTGTTTCCACCAAGACCAGGTATTTTTACCATTTGTCTGTCTTATGCCATAATACCATCTTTTTGCAGATTTCTCAAATAATGAATGTAATCTTGCAGTGATTAATTCATCTGGTATGGCATAGTCTTCTTGTAACATGTCAATTGTTTTAATAAATGACATGTGGTCATATTCACCTTCTCCTGTGAATGTTGGCCATTCTTTTAATTGAGGTGCTTCCTTCATTAAGACTTGGTTATTGTCTTGGTGACTTAAGTCTGTTATGAAAGGATTTGACAATTCCTCTTTTGTTTTAATAGGGCTTCTTATATGGGAAAATGGTGTTGATAACTTTGGCATATTTAAATTAGCCTCATTAATTTTATCCATTTTTTCTGTAATAAGCCTTATTTCACTTTGAATATCATCTTTTAGATGCATTCTTGCTTCATCACTTTTTTCCACATGGTCCAAAAGTAATTTTTGGTGTGATGAAGTCTTTTCTTCAAATTTTTCTACAGAAATACTTAATTTATTTAATTTTTCTGTAAGGTTGTCAATACTCACATCATAATTGATTGTCAAAGTCTTGTCTTTGATATCTTTTATGTATTTATACAATTCTTGTTGTCCTTGTATTAATTTTTGAGTATTGTCAATTAAATTCTTTGGTTTATTATTTTCAACAATAAATTTAATGTTGTCAATTTCTTTCTTGTTTTGTACAACAATTTTTGTTAAAGAAGATAAATTGTTATTTATTTCTTGTAGTGATAATAAACTGTCTTTAATTTCTTTTAGAGGTAATATACTGTTTTTAATTTCTGTTAAAGTATTTACAACATCTTTGGACAAGGTTATTTCTTTGGGAAATGAGGTTGTCTCATTCTTTGCTCTTCCTTGTCCTTGAATTCCATCAAGGTTCTGGCCATGTTGAAGACATTGTCCATGGCATCCTTTTGGATTCTTGGGATTCTGTAGCTTGGGGAATATGGTTTCCTCCAATGCTTTTTCTTGTTCTTCTTCCCTTCTTGGGGAAGTGGGTTGGCTTGAGGCTTGCTGGTAGAAGCTACTGGGGCTTCTTCCTTGGTTGCCTCCCTCTTTTTGGCATGATAATCCTTGATTTTTTTGATTTGAGGTTTGGATGACAGTGGATTCCATCCATTGGAGTATTTCACTATCTCCTCCTCTTTGAGGAACTTCTTCAGGATGTGCCAGGAGTTCATCACTCCTTGGTGTATTTGAGGCAGCATTTCCCAGTCTTTGTCCTTGTATACTGTGTAATACTGCTTGTACTGGCTCATGTAGATGTCTATTTGAGCCCTCTGAATGTGATTTGTACCTGTTTGAGTTACTCATACTTAGTTCCAATTCAGGCTCAGATATCATGGGCATTTCTGGGACTTGCCTTTGGGATAAGGCACTTCCTTGTGTGGATTCTGTTCCACTGGGGATATTGCCCTTTCTTTTCCCTTTTGAGGGATCAATTCTACTTCTGAGTCCAGCTCCATCTGATTGGATGGAGTATTGGGAACCTCTTCTGGTAGTCATAATTAAAGAATAAGAAAAAATAAAAGTATTTTAGAATAAAATTCTTTTATGGCAATTTAAAAAGAGGTGCTCACCTTCAGAGTCTTGAATGGTGGGCCCTGGAAAGTCTAATTTCTTAGCTTTCTTTCTTTTGGTGATAACTGGTGTTGGAGAACTTTGACAAGTTTCTTCCACCAATCTCTCAACAGTAGCTTGGTTGTCTTCTGTTGGGTTATCTTCAAACACTAAAAAAGACAAATAAATATAAGTCTTTTTATAAGAAGTGTTATTTTTGGCAAGATATGGCAATTTTCCACGTAGAAATTGCTTTTATATCTTAAAAAAAATGAAATAAATAAAGAAATGAATAAAAATGAATAAAAATAACTTTTTTTATTGGTTTTTAATATTTTTTAATATTTTTTATGTATATTTTTATTTTTAAAGAATAAAATAAAAAATGAATATGATTCTTATAAAATTAAATTATAATAAAAATTATTTTTAATTTATAAATTATCTTTTTTAATCACTAGAGTCACTCAAAGAAAGTTCTTGCAAGTCTAAGGATGTGAAAAACCACGTGTAAGACAGTACAATTGCTTTCCAAATGCCTCAATAGCTTTTAAAATCAATAAAATATAAAATTATTATATAATTTTATGATTATAAATATAATTTATTATTGGATAAACCCAAATAGAATCTTTTTAAAGGTCTTTTAAGTAAATATCACGGCCAGGCCCCCAAATGTAAGGTTTGACTATGAAACAATAAGTAAAAATTACTAATTTATTACTTATTGTACTCTGAATGTCCTTATAATTAAAATAAATAAGATTAAAATAATAATAATAATAAAGAATTATTATTATTATGGCGTAAAAATATTATATTATTAAATAAATATAATAATATAAGTAATATTATATGAAATTATAATATTATAAACAATATATTAATATAAAATAATTAATATATTATAAAGCTCTTTATTATTGTTACCAACAATTAATAAAGGCGTAAAAAATTGTTTTTTATAAATAAAAAACAATTAATAACAATAATATTACTAATATTAAAGTTATATATTAATATAAATACTATTTATATTAATTAAGAATTATTAAGAGTAATAATAAGAGAGAAATTATTATAATAAGATGAAATAACCTACTTTTAACACTTAAAATAATAATTTTGAGATATTTTACGCCAAAAGAATATAATACAACTTTTTCAAATTGTATTTACAATAAAAAATAAAGAAAATTACTAAATTTCTTGATTTTACGTGGAAATGAGTTTTTAGAGAGATTTTTAACAAAAACAATTAAATAAATGTTTTAATCACGTCAAAATAGATGATTATAGCAAGGTGGTCTTTGGTCTTTAATAATATAACAGTTTTATATATAAAGAATAAAGAAATTACCTTTGATTTAATTGATTTAATGTTTTTGATGCGTCTGAGGGGAAAATAGAGTAAAAAGAGCTCTATTTATAGTAAATACCTCCCTCCTAGAGTCCAACAGGCTTCTAGTAGACGTGTACTGATCATATCCACTGGAATTGATCAATATTTTAAGGTTTGAGGGTGATTACATCATGATCAAACCATATTACATCATTATTACACCATTATTTAGAGTTATCACTATAACTCTAAATGTGATGACATCAGAGGCTTGGCAGAACCCCAAATTTCGTGGATTTTATTAGTTTTAATCATAAACTAATAGTATTCACCAATTTTATCACTCTTAAGACTGTTAAACTTAATTTAAGGTTACAGTATGTGATCATAACAGCTCAATTTAAGCTCAAACTTTGATCCTCAATAACGTTTAAGGTTTTCACGCTACAGCAATTCAGAGAGTGAATTCTGATAGCCTGACATAACCTTATTATGCTGCCAAGAGCTTTTCATTACATCATCAAAACTCTAATTTTGATGATTTTTCTTGTAACTCATCTTTTCTGTCGAAATTCAATATTTTAAACTTCAAACCTTGATTTCAGGGGGTTATACCCTGAATTTAATAATAAAAATTAAATCATTCTTCACGAAAGAACTAGTAGAATCCAACTGTTTGCTTTTTTTTTAAGTTTGGAGCACTTTCACAACAAAGTGGTCAACAGCTCTGTTGATTTTTATCAATATTTCATCATAGGTTTTAACCTTGTTTATAACTTGTAAAATAAAGTTCATATCTGTGTTCTTACAGTAATTACGTGGTAACTTTATTTTTGGTTCATCATTCTATCATGTGTATTTTAGAAGATATTAGCTATGATCACTGAATATATGCGTTGACCAAAAAAGTGCATATATCCAGGATAATTCCTTAAGTATTGATTTTGGGAATTAGCTTATTAATTGTTTTATATGTGGATTTTTGTGGGGAATCCACTGGTACAATTTATTCCACATGTTGTTTCATTAGTTTCTGAGATAAATAAGGTTTTATGATTTTTATAAGGTATTATACCTTATGATTCCTTAAATATTGACTTTACAGATATGCCATAAAAGTGGTATATGTGTATTTTTCCAAGGGGAATCCAATGGTATAATTTATTTCACATGTTCATTCATTGGTTTTTAAGTTAAACCAATTTTAGTACCAATTTATGGTATTTTTTGTATATTTGAGTAATTATTTTTAGTGTATAATTATTCTAATTAATTTTAATATAATTATATTAAAGGTATAATTATTATTAATCTTTTTTGTGACCTTATTGGATATGTGGTCATATCTCAAAGGCTCACAGGATTTCTTCCATAAATGGTGAAAAATGGTGACTGTCTTGTTGATGAATATTCTGCATTATTATAGGCAAATTCAGCCAGAGGGAGACACTTGTGCCAGTCATCTTGATGGTAACTGACATACATCCAAATATAATGTTCTAGAATCTTATTTACCCTCTCTGTCTGTCCATCTGTTTCAGGGTGAAAGGCAGTTGAAAGATCTCTTGATATCTTGAGCTGCTTACACAATTGAGTCCAAAATGATGAAACAAATAATGAACCTCTATCACTAACAATACTGCTTGGAAGACCATGTTTGGAAAAGATATGACTAATAAAGATTTGAGCTAAGTCCAAAACAGTGATTGTTGAATAAGTTGGAATAAATATTTCCATCTTTGAAAATCTGTCTACAACTACTAAAATTCAATCAAAGTTGCTTGACAGAGGAAATTGAGTGATAAAGTCCATTGATAATGAATTCCAAGGACCAGGTGGAATTTGAAGAGGCTTGAGTAATCCAAACTTCTTATGGTGAATGTTCTTGTTTCTTGAATTTTGCTGACATGAGGACACATAGTCCTTGATAATTTGATTAATGCCAGCCCAATATAAATCCCTCTTCATGAGATTGTGGGTCATCTCCTGGCCAGGGTGGCCAGCCAACGGTGAGTCATGACGCTTTTGAAGGATATCCAATTGAAGTTCATGATTGCTTGGGATGACTACTCTATCTTTGAATAATAAAAATTTGGCTTGAGGTTCAATAGTATAATATGAGACTGATTCACCTCTTGCTAATTGCTTGAGAATTTCCTTATAATCTTTGTCTTGCCATACTTCCTTCTGAATTTGATCAACTAAGTCTGAGAGAACTTCAACTTTGATTGAGAAAAATCTTGACTCTTTAATTTCATTTTGCTTGAGAACTTGATGAAGGTTTTGAGTATTCTTGCTGATGAAGTCCACCCCCCTCTCTGGGTACACGTTGTCATGAAATGACAAGTCATCTGGTAAAGTGGCCAGTCTTCCTGGGTGGTGAGTGATAGAAAAGTGAAATTCAGAGAGAAACTCTGCCCAACAGGCTTGTGGTGAGTAAGGACTTTGGAAGACATAAAATATTGAAGGGAAGAGTAGTCTGTCAAGACTTCAAATTAATCAGAAAAAGAAATAAGAAAGGCTCTCCAGAGCTTGAGAGCCCAAGCTATGCCAAGGAGTTCCTTGTCATGAATTTCATAGTTGAGATCACCTGGGAGGAGCTTGCAGCTATCAAATGCAATGGGATGCTTTCCTGAGTCATTCACCTGACTTAGTACAGCACCCAAGGCATAATCAGAAGCATCAGTCTCTATAATATTTGGTAGAGAAGGATTGAAATGGGATACAATAGGAGCAGTTGTGAAAGCTTCTTTGAGTATTTGAAAATGACTAAGAGCTTTCTCATTGAAGATGAAAGGAGAAACCTTTTTAAGGAGGGAAGTGAGAGCAGACAATTTTTTGGAATAATTTTTAATGAAACAACGATAGAAGTTGGAAAAGCCAGGAAAAGATTGGAGTGCTTTGATGTTCTTTGGCTGAGGCCAGTTGAGGATTTGCTGAACCTTGGAAGAATCCATCTTGAGGCCTTCAATTGAAACAAAATGGACCAAGTGTTCCACACTGGAGGCACGGAATACACACTTTGAGGCTTTAGCAAACAAAGTATTGTCCCTCAGTCTTTGGAGGACAGAGGCCACATGTTTGACATGTTCCTCCTCAGAACTAGAGAAAACCATAATATCAATTAAGTAGACTACAAAAAAAATATCCAAGAAATCTGCAAAGATATCATTCACAAGATTCTGGAAGAAAGCAGGAGCATTGGTCAAGCCAAATGGCATAACCAAATAATCATAGCTACCATATATAGTTCTAAAGGCAGTTAAGTGTTCATCCCCCTCTTTGATTCTCAAGAGATTGTAAGCACCACACAAATCTATCTTGGAGGAGATAGTAGACCCATTAAAGACAGTAAAGAGCTGATTCATTGGAGGAACAGGATACCTGTTCTTCCTAGTGACAGCATTAAGTTTGCAGTAGTCAACACACAAACGAAGGCCACCATCCTTTTCCTTAACAAAAAGGACGGGTGCTCCTGTTGAAGAGGAGCTTGAACTGATGAAACCATTCTCTACATTCTCTGAAATGCAGGCCCGTAGTGTTTCTGACTCATTCTTTGGTAAAGAGTAGATAACACCAACTGGAGGTAGAAGACCCTCCAGTTCAATATGATGATCACAGGCGCAGTGTGGAGGAAGTTTCTCTTCTCTCACCTTGGAAAATACATCCAAATATTTGTAAGGTGTGGATATGAAACTTTGATTAAAAATCAAGTACTTTTCCTGTCCTCAAAATTTGTATAAGGTAAAATTCTGTTAAAAATAGTATGAAATATTATTTTTAAGAGAAAACACGCCAAATTTATTGTTTATAACTTTATTAGTATAAAACAATAATATTATAAAAATTTATTGTTTTACCAACAATAAAAATTTATCCAAAAAACACTCTACAAGAGATATTTTAAGGCTACAAAAGAAATTTCTTCAAGAGCAATTTCAATTGGAATTAATTGAGCAAAGAACTGCAAGCAATTAATTAAAGAACAAAGTCTTTAAAAATAATATTAAAGAGAAAACACGCCCAAAAGTGACCAGAGTGAATTTGGAAACAAAGTGACAAAGTTTACAGTGATGAAAGATGCTTTAATTCACTTTTGGGGTGGTTCAGGGGTAAAAATGATTATAAGAGTTACAAACAATGATTATAATGATTTTTTCACGTGGTTAAAATGATTAAAATGATTTAAAAGTGGTGGTTGGAATCTTTGATTGATTGGTTTAACAGTTTTAAACTAATTAATAAAAGGAAAAGATTCTAACATGAAGAGAAAAGGGGGGCAAAGAAGACATTCTTTTATAGCCATCAATTCTCTTACTCCAAAAGTAAAATTTACTCTTGTCAGTCGTAAAAAACAGTCTGACAACAGAAAAGCCAATTGTGGCATCATTGAACCCTGGTTTAGGCCAAAAAAGGGCTGGTTTAAGCCATTTTTAGCCATTTTTAGCCATTTTAGACCCTTAAATCAGCCATTACTATAGCAATACCAGGCTTAGAGCCTTCAAAACACGTCAGAATGTGTGTCAGAGGCGTAGAAACCAGTTAAAACTGTTTTTATTATGATTGTTTTATCTTAAGGGTAGTTTTACCCTCTTGGCAACAGCTAAAACTACCCCAGTTGGTATCAAAACCTCATCATCAATTGAGTCCACAGACCCTGTAACTCAATTCCAGGCCAAAAGTGATGAACTTTTGCGTGAATTTTGACATCCCACGCCTGTCAGCAAGGACTTTGGGGGTCTAGCTCCCCCTTAGAGCTGGAGTTCCTTTTCCCCCCCAAATTTAATCTTTCCAATTTATTTTTCCTTTAATTCCTCATCATGTATTATACTTATGATTTACATATGTAATTCAATTCAATTGTACAGTACAATACAGTAATAATTGACACCTCATATGTAAATCAAAGTTCACTTATGTAATACACGCGCACATTTTGACATTTCAATTGAATTCAATTGAAAATACTTCAATTCCTCATAACTTCTAAACTAAACACAACACCTCAATTTTAACACAAAAATTGATGGTTAACACCACATGTGGTGTGAATTAAATTAAGGTTTTGAGGATTTTCAACTTTTGTATTGAAAATACTAAAAACTTAATTTAAGCTTATTTAGAGTTGAGTTACAAGAATTTCACTCAGAGGTGACCCCACCTGATTTTTTATGAGGAATCCAATGGTGAAATAAATTTTATATGTTTATTTATTGGATAAAAAGTTATAATAAATTTTATTTAACTTTTTTCCAAATTTATTTATTTTTTCACAATTTTGTTAAAATTTCATTTTTACTTAATTTTTTCAAGTATAAATGTAATTTTATATTTACAAAATTTAATGTATTTTTATTTTTAAATTATAATTAATTTTTTATTTTTAATATAATTTTATATTTATATTTTGTTTTTATTTTAATAATATAAATAAATTTATTTTATTTATATTAATATGTTATTTTTTATATTTGTGGTCTTTTGGGTATATGAAATTACGTCTAAGGCTCACATTCCCTCCCCCTAAAAAAAGAATATTACTTTGTAATATTGGTGTTTCTAGTGTGTCTGAATCTCCTCAGGAGTTTGGTAGCTTCTGGTATATCTTTTTCTTCTAACCATTCATCTTCACAAGTTGGGTCACTGTACCTAACAAGGTATTCCCTTACTTTCTTGGTTCTTAATTTCCTTTCTTTAAGAACTTTGGTTATTTTCTTAGTACCAGATGTCTCAATAGGAGGTATAACTTGGGGAACCTTATTCCTCAAGGGAAATTTCTCAGCATAACTAGATTTATATGGTTTTATCAAGCTCACTGGGAATGTAGGGTGCTTATTGCTAAGTTCTTCAGATAACCCTACTTCAACAGCATTTTCTCCATGGAGGGCCTTAATCACAAAAGGTCCTGCAAAGGAGTCTTTCAACTTTTTACATCCTTTGATGTTATTGAAGTTAGTGGTGGATACAAGAACTAGGTCCCCCACTTTGAAATCTGGAGTTGCATGAGATTTATCCCATTTGTCTTTAGCATATGCAAAAGAGTCCTCCATGCATCTTACTGCATGCTTTCTAGCTTTGTCTAGCATTCCTTTGAAGCTAGCAGCTGTGGGATGTATTTCAATTAAGTCTTTCCTCAAGGAGTCTTGGGGTAACTTGGGGTTCCATCCTTTTTCTAGAATAGCAGGAGTCTGATTGGTACTAGCATGGATTGATGTTTTATATGCTAATTCCAGTGCTGGTAACAGAGTACACCAATCATGGGTAAATCCATCACAATCTTTGAATTCAAGGCCATATGCACAAAATCTTCTCACCATGTCCTCTAAGGTTTGGATCATTCTTTCACCCAGGCCATCAGTTTGTGGGTGGTAGGCTGTAGAGAAAGACGGTTTAGTGCCAAATAATTGGTGAAGATTTGTCCATAGTGCTGAAGTGAATTTGGGATCTCTATCACTGATGATATTTGTAAATATCCCAGTCCATGACACTACTCTATTCCATATCAGAAGAGCTGTATCCATGGCTGTATCATCTTTGTGACATGGTAAAAAGATTGGAGTTTTACTGAATATGTCCACAATTACTAGGCAAGCATTATAGCTCCTGTCACCTCCTGGTGGTAGGCCAGTTACCCAATCCATATGGACAATTTTCCAAGGTCTGTTTGGTTCTTGGATTTTCATCATATTTCCAAGTCTTTTGCCAGTGGATTTATTTGCCTTTTGGCATCTGTCACAGGTTTTGCAATACTCTGCAACATCTTTTTGCCACATTGGCCACCATATGCAGGTCTTCACTTTCTCTCTTGTTCTGTCTTCAGAAAGATGTCCTGAAAAGGGACTATCATGGCATTCTTTCAGTACAAGATTGATTAATGACCTGTCTACAACTGTCATGACACATGTGTGCTTGGTTCTGTGGTAAATTATACCATCCAGTAGGTGAAATCTTCCTTCATTATAAGATTTTCTCCATACTTCATCCAAGGCATGTATTAGAGAGTTGTCTTTACAGTCTTTGTTAAGTAATTGGCATAAGATGCTACAATTCTTATCTTGAGTGTAACTATTTCTGACTTCTTCAAAGAAGGTGGTGTTCAAGTCTGTAACACTTATTCCTTCTATTGGAATTTGTGGTGAAGCTTCTTCTGGAACATAAGCAGGATTATCAATGTTATTTGGTAATGGCCATCTGCTTAGTCCATCTGCATTCTTATGAATATTCCCATCCTTATGAACAATAGTCATATTGCCTCTGTATTCTTGTATGGCTATTTGCCATCTGAGCATGTGTCTGTTAGGTGTTTTCACGTTCAAAAGTGATTTCACAGCTGTACAATCTGTTATTACTTCAAAAACACATCCCTCTAAGAAATAGTTCAATTTCTCCAAGGCCCAGACAAGGCATAGACATTCCATTTGACTTGCTCCATATCTGGCTTCAGTTGGTTTGATTTGCCTGGATATGAAACATATTGGTCCTTCTACAGGTTTGTCATTTATGATCTGAACTTGGTGAAGTGCAGCACCTAGTCCATCCCCTGATGCATCAATATACAGTTTGAAAGGCAATTTAAAGTCTGGCATCAGTTAGAGTGGAGCAGTGGTCAATGTTTCTCTTAGAGATTCAAAAGCTTTGACTCTGTCAACAGTCATCTCAAATACTGTGTCTTTGTCACACAACTTATAAAGTGGTCTTGCTATGGATGCAAAGTCTTTAATGTGTTGCCTGTAATATCCTGCAAAACCTAAGAATGACTGAATTTCCTTCTTATTCTGAGGCATGGGGTTTAACAATACTGCTGCAACTTTGTTTTTATCAATTCCAAGGGACAAACCAGATACAACATGTCCTAGTGCCTTAAGTTCTTTAAATCCAAAATGAAATTTCTTCAAGGAGATTTTCATGTTTACTGATTGGATTTTTGTTAAAACTCTTGATAATCTGTACATGTGCTCCTCCCAAGTCTTTGAACAGATAATAATGTCATCAATGTAAATGATTAACCATCCCTCTGAGAGTTCTTCAGGGAAGATTTCATTCATCATTCTTTGGAAGTGTGAAGGTGCATTTTTGATACCAAAGGGCATCCTTAAGTATTCATACACTCCACAATGAACAATAATTCTTAAGTATTTTCTTGCTCTTTGTGTTACCACATTTTGATGGAATCCTTTAAGGGCATCCATAGTGGTTATATACACTGCTTGAGATATTTGAGTAAGGGCAATTTGGATCTTTGGTATTGGGTATCTGTCTGGAACAGTGTAAGTGTTCAGAGCTCTAAAGTCCCCAACCATTCTGGATTTTCCATTATGCCACGCCACTATGACTGGTGTAGTTATTTCTACTTCCTCATTGTGGCCTACTTTTCTTATTACACCAAGGTCTAGAAGTTCTTTGATATGAATTTCTAGAGCTTCTCTTGATTTTGGACTTGCTGGATAAGCAGGTCTTCTTAAGAGTGGTGGATAAGGTCTCTCAATGTTAAGAATGATGTCAACTTCATGACCAATAATTGCTCCCAGAGGTTCTTTGTCTGTAGCAAATGCTCCTTTGTGGTCATACAAAAGGGAAGAAAGTTCATTTTCTTGTTTATCAGTCAGATGAAGGCTTATCTCAGCCTCATTTAACTGTTCAGACTTGAATTTTTCTAACTCTAAGCTGACTGGTGATACTTTGTTTACTGTAATTTGTCTTTTAAATGGTAAAAAGGCAAATTTCTGGCGCTTATTGTCCCCAATTGTAAAGTATCTGTCTTTGTTATTATGTAAATCTATCCCATACATGATCAAATAGTCATTTCCCAATATAAAATGGGTACTAGAGCAATTTTCCATAACAACAAATTCAACTGTGATCCTTAAATTCCCATTGATGTGTGGGAATATGACATTGGTCTCAAAGATTCCCAATGCTTTCATTGGGTTACTTGCACTGTTGAATTTTATACCATCAATTGGTAACAGGTGGTCTTTAAAATTTGGCACACAAGTCTTAAGAAAGGATTTTCCAACACAAGAGCAGAAGGCTCCTGGGTCAAGCAAAGGTTTGGTGGGCTTGTTGTCAATCACCACTTCTGTTATACAGGAGTTACCAGCTGTATAACCTTTTCCTCTGTTTGGTTTTGTCTTCATAAGTTGTGCATCCTGAACTTTTGATAAATCAACTTGACCATTGCTCTATTGTGGCAAGTGGGAATACGATTCCATGAGGTCAAAAGTGGCATTGATATTTTCTATATCTTTTGAAGATTCAGAAAATATGGATGACTTATCATCTGAATTTTCTTCAGTTATGTCTTCTTTTTCAACATCTGGTTCCTTTTCAATGTCAATTTCATTGATTTTTCCCCTCTTTGGACATGCATTGGCTAAATGGGTGGTGCTTTGGCAAATATGGCATTTTCTGACTGTATCTGCAGATTTATATTTAATATTACTAGAATTTTCTTTGGGGTTTTTTTCCACAGAATATTTCCAAGGTGTATTAAACCTTGTTTTGAGATTCACCCTACTAGAACCAATTTTGGTTCTGGTGGTTACTTCTTCTAGTATATTGATAATATCTTCTGCTGAAGATTGTTCAGTAGTCCTGCTTTTGACAGCATGCTCTAAGTCACCTCCACATTGTCTCAGAATTTTTCTATGGATCATAAATTATGACACGTCAGGATATAATGCTGTTAATCTGTCCTTTTGTTGGCAAAACCATGGTGAAGCTTTGTCTTTATCAGCATTAAATTTGGCAGATTCAAAGGCTGTTTTAACTTTAAACCTCCAAGCATCATTTGCCCATTTGTTGATGATTTGGGTTTTCCACCAAGTCCAACTCTGGTGTCCATGTGCTTGTCTTATTTTGATGTACCATCTGTGAGCTGATCTGGTAAACAAGGTGTTAAACCTGGCTGTTACCAATCTGTCTGGTAATTCAAAATCTTCCTTGATCATGTCAATACCTCTAATGAATTCCATATGGTCATACTCTCCTTCACCACTGAAGTGAGGCCATTCTTTAAGTTTTGGAACTTCTTTCAAGAGTGCTTGGCCCATTGATGGTTCCAAGTTATGAAAAGAAATGGATAATTCATTTTTTGATTGTGAATTATCAGGATCCAATACTTGTGGATTTGAAATTCTTGTGCCCTCATTTTGATTTAGAGGTGTAGACATTCTTGGTAAGGTGTTCAGTATTTGTTCAATGTCATTCATTTTACTGTTGCTACACCTTTGGGAATTTCTGTATTCATGTTGGAAGCTTTGTATTAAATTTGTTATTTCAATTTTATACATGTCTTCCTTATGTGTCAGTTCTTGCCATAACTCTGTCTGTCTTGTATTATCAGAAGTGACTTGGTTCAATTTCATTGATAATTTTGATACTTCTTCTTGTGAAGTATCAAAACACTTTTTCAAGGCAATGGTATATGTCTTTACTTCAGTAAATGAATTTGAAATGTCATCAAGGACTTTCTTGTTATCTGTTTTGATAATATTTATGGCTTGTTTAATTCTTGTTTCAATCATGTCATCAATATTGAATTTAGAATATTTATCTGTTAATTCTTTAATAATGGCAGATTGTTCATTTATTTTAATGTTAGAAGAATTGTCATTATTAGAATTTTTAATTGTTCTTAAAACTTTCTCAAAACGCATAAGTGTTTCATTAATTTGGCACAGACTCAGGTTGTTTGTTTTAATGTTGTTACAAATGGTGTCATTTTTATCAGAAAGATGTTTTTTCACGTCATTTATAGCATTATACAACTCTGGGATGGAATCAAATATGTCAGAAATCATTTCTGGAACCTTAATCTGGCTTCCTCCTTTATCTGTAATTCCATCATGGTTCTGGCCATCTGAAATACATTTTCCATGGCATCCTGCTGAATCTTTGGGATTCTGTAGCCCTGGCTGTAAGGTTTTGGGGCTGGTGCCTTCCCTTTGCCCTTGTTTGGAGCTTGTGGCTGCTTTTTCACGTTGGAATTGCTGCTGCTGGCCACTGGGGCTGTTTTTGGCACTGGTTTGGGTGGTGGAGGGTTGTTTTTCCTCCATTCTAGTGTCAAAAGCATCATGTTTTTCTTCTCCATCAATGGATGCCATCCATTGAGCAATTTGCAAGTGTTGGGATGGCCCAAGAATTTTCTTACTGTCAGGTAAGAATTCATGCAATTCTTCCACAGGTCTGCAAGGATCTGGTACTCTTTGAATTGAAGTGCATTGTTGTATGCACTGTGGCTGGCTTTGTATATGTCCACAGAGGCTTGTTGTGGCGGTGTAAGCTCTTTTTTAAGGTAAAATGGTATTATCAGCTTCAGAATGAACCATTTTAGTTGTTTGGAAGTCATCAACTGACCCTTTTCCTTCTGTACCTGATTGGCCTCTGCCATAATCACGTCTATTACCTTTTTGGGAGCTGCTTGAGGGGTTGTAGCTGGCTCCTGACCTGGTTGAAGGCATAATTATGGTTAAAAAGGGCTTAAAATAGTATTTTTACGTCAAAAACTTACTATTGGCCAAATTTTTAGCTTTCTGAAGGGTATTACTTATGTCCAAGTTAATCAATTCAGAAGATATTGGTTCAGGCTGGTTATTTTGAGTCACAATAACAGTACTATTATGATCAGAATTAACAGTACTGGCAGGGATAATGCTGGTTACTGTTGAGGCTGTTTCAATGTTTTCTTGTCTTACCACGTTGTCAGACACTAAAATTAATGAAAAAGCCAATTAATTAAGTAAAAAAAGGTTATTTCAAAAAAGAAATAAAAATATAAGCCTCACTTATAATATGAAAAAAGTTATTTTTTATGGTTTTTTTTGAATTATAAGTATTTTTTATGTGTTTTTAAATTTTTCAATATAAGAAAAAAGATTCAAAAAGAGTAAAAAAAATATGTCACAGGTAAAATATCATGGCTGGGCCCCCAAATATAAGGTGTGGATATGAAACTTTGATTAAAAATCAAGTACTTTTCCTGTCCTCAAAATTTGTATAAGGTAAAATTCTGTTAAAAATAGTATAAAATATTATTTTTAAGAGAAAACACGCCAAATTTATTGTTTATAACTTTATTAGTATAAAACAATAATATTATAAAAATTTATTGTTTTACCAACAATAAAAATTTATCCAAAAGATACTCTACAAGAGATATTTTAAGGCTACAAAAGAAATTTCTTCAAGAGCAATTTCAATTGGAATTAATTGAGCAAAGAACTGCAAGCAATTAATTAAAGAACAAAGTCTTTAAAAAGAATATTAAAGAGAAAACACGCCCAAAAGTGACCAGAGTGAATTTGGAAACAAAGTGACAAAGTTTACAGTGATGAAAGATGCTTTAATTCACTTTTGGGGTGGTTCAGGGGTAAAAATGATTATAAGAGTTACAAACAATGATTATAATGATTTTTTCACGTGGTTAAAATGATTAAAATGATTTAAAAGTGGTGGTTGGAATCTTTGATTGATTGGTTTAACAGTTTTAAACTAATTAATAAAAGGAAAAGATTCTAACATGAAGAGAAAAGGGGGGCAAAGAAGACATTCTTTTATAGCCATCAATTCTCTTACTCCAAAAGTAAAATTTACTCTTGTCAGTTGTAAAAAACAGTCTGACAACAGAAAAGCCAATTATGGCATCATTGAACCCTGGTTTAGGCCAAAAAAGGGCTGGTTTAAGCCATTTTTAGCCATTTTTAGCCATTTTAGACCCTTAAATCAGCCATTACTATAGCAATACCAGGCTTAGAGCCTTCAAAACACGTCAGAATGTGTGTCAGAGGCGTAGAAACCAGTTAAAACTGTTTTTATTATGATTGTTTTATCTTAAGGGTAGTTTTACCCTCTTGGCAACAGCTAAAACTACCCCAGTTGGTATCAAAACCTCATCATCAATTGAGTCCACAGACCCTGTAACTCAATTCCAGGCCAAAAGTGATGAACTATTGCGTTAATTTTGACATCCCACGCCTGTCAGCAAGGATTTTGGGGGTCTAGCTCCCCCTTAGAGCTGGAGTTCCTTTTCCCCCCCAAATTTAATCTTTCCAATTTATTTTTCCTTTAATTCCTCATCATGTATTATACTTATAATTTACATATGTAATTCAATTCAATTGTACAGTAAAATACAGTAATAATTGACACCTCATATGTAAATCAAAGTTCACTTATGTAATACATGCGCACATTTTGACATTTCAATTGAATTCAATTGAAAATACTTCAATTCCTCATAACTTCTAAACTAAACACAACACCTCAATTTTAACACAAAAATTGATGGTTAACAGCACATGTGGTGTTAATTAAATTAAGGTTTTGAGGATTTTCAACTTTTGTATTGAAAATACTAAAAACTTAATTTAAGCTTATTTAGAGTTGAGTTACAAGAATTTCACTCAGAGGTGACCCCACCTGATTTTTTATGAGGAATCCAATGGTGAAATAATATTTATATGTTTATTTATTGGATAAAAAGTTATAATAAATTTTATTTAACTTTTTTCCAAATTTATTTATTTTTTCACAATTTTGTTAAAATTTCATTTTTACTTAATTTTTTCAAGTATAAATGTAATTTTATATTTACAAAATTTAATCTATTTTTATTTTTAAATTATAATTAATTTTTTATTTTTAATATAATTTTATATTTATATTTTGATTTTTATTTTAATAATATAAATAAATTTATTTTATTTATATTAATATGTTATTTTTTATATTTGTGGTCTTTTGGGTATATGAAATTACCTCTAAGGCTCACAATATTGGTGATAAGCAGGAGGGACTACCTTCAGCACAGTTTCAATATCTTCTGGCTCTTCCTCCTCATCCCACTGCTCCTCCAGGGAGGCATGAAAAGATAAAGGAGGAAGGTCCATATCCCCTTGAAAGAGATGAAGTGAAGATATAGCAACATCTTCTCCAACATCTTTTATCTCTTTGAGGACTTCATCTCTGGATGGAGGGGATATGGACAGAAGGAGGAAGGGAAGGTGTCCTAAGATCACCAACCAGAGCAACACTGTTGACAGCAGTGGAAAAGTCATTACTAGTAGAAGAAGTAATACCACTATAATCCTTATGACCAGAATTGTGGGTGATCAATCCATTTTTTCAATCAATAATGGCATTAAAATGGTAAAGAAAATCATAGCCCAATATGAGGTCTTCTCCCTTGGGTGAATCTATGATAAAGAAATACCATTCAAATCTTGGTAATGAAGGCAAGTCAACAACCCACTTGGTATAATGGGTGATGAACAGGGAAGTGGATTCATCAGAATCCCAAATGAAAAGAGGAATCTTTTCAGGGATCTCTGACATGGTCAATGAGTACTTGAGAACAAAATTCTTTGCAATAAAAGAGTTTGTAGCACCAGAATCAATGAGAATACTATAAGGAATATCAGAGAGAGAAGATAAAATAATAAATTTTGAAGATTTCTTGACAATAGTATTCAGAGTGCACAATTGTGCTCTCAGAGGAAATAAGTGAGAACCATTGAACACATCATGATTCCCATTCAGGCTTTTCCCTGCTTTCTAGGGAAGCCTTTTGATGAACCCTACCTATTTTCAGGCCTCTTGAAGAATTTTTCAAATGGGTGCTTTCCACCACATTAGTTTCACAAGCCTTCTTTAATCCTCCTCTCCTTTTCAGAACCAATTAATGCTTTGTCCTTAGTGAGGAGAGCAGAATGAGGCTTTTCTTTGGACACTTGAAAATTCTTCCCCTTCTTATTCTTCCTGTGATAAGGCTTCTTTGATGATGAACTTTGAGGAGGCTTGGAGGAGTTGTCTCCACTTATTGGAGGCTTCTTCTCTTGATGGCTACCCTTTTCCTTCTTCCTCTCATGGTACCTGGTATCTAGCTCCAAAGTGATGTCCATGGGTTCTTGAAGGCTATCAAAGTTTCCAGGGTGAGAGGCCAATTGGTCCAACAATCTTGATGCCAAGCCTCTTCTATACACATTAATATAGGCCTTTCCCTCCCAGTGTCCAATTCTTGACATTAAGCTTATGAAATCTGCTACGCACAAGGAAACCTGATCACTTTCTTTCATCCTGAGATTTTCTAACTCTTGTTCAGCTTTCCTGACCTCATTGGGATCACCAAACAGAGTGAATAACTGCGTTTCAAATAACTGCCAGTTATTGAGGAGATAAGAAGGGTCTTCATTGGAGATATTTGGGAGGTAAGGTTCAATCCATTTTCCAGCTCTCCCAGTGAGAAAGGAATTTGAGTACAAAACGTTCTTCCTGTCAGATAAGAAGATTTCTGGGTCATTATGGAAAATTAATTGATAAGATTGAATAAATCCTCTCAATTTATAAGCTTTAGTATCATCAAAGGAATCAGGTGCCTTCATTGATGGAGTCTTGAACTCTGGGGCTTTTGAAGTGTCCCTTGGGGCAACTGCTTGAGTTAGTTGTCCCATGAATTGAGTCAGCTGCTCCATCATTTTGAGAAAATTTGGTTCAGCTTTAGAGACAAGAGGTTGATTAGAATGGGCTAGATTTGGAGCTTTAGAAACCTCAGGGGCACCTGCCAAGGCAGCTGCTAGTTCAGTCTCTTCAGACTCATCCTATCCCACAGACTCCTCCCCCTCTTCATCTTCCGCTTCCCCTGATTTACTTCTAGGCCCTTGAGAAGTGCTTGGATAGCCACCCAACAAGCCAGAGAATGATCTTGATCCTCTTGACTTCACACCTCCTCTTCTGGAGGGTGCTTCTCCTTCCATTGGTTGTCCTCTGTCCAAATTTGCACTCAGTTGATGAACTGATGGTGTGCAGTCAAGAGGAGCCCTTGCTGTAGGAGTGAGAACAGCTTTATGTCTTTGAGATCTTGTATTCTTGGCTGGAGGGCTATTCTGAACTGGCATTATTGAAGAAAGAAAATAAATTTGATGATACTTGAGAATGAAACAAGGCTTGACCAAATCAATCAAATTAGAATCTTGATAAGCTTGAGAAATCAATCAATAGTCTTTAAGTGAATCAATATGAATAAATCTTGAAGAATGAAGATGACAAAGTCAAATTCTTATGAATAATCAATTTCAATCAATAAGTCAAATCAAGTCAATCAATAAATCAAATCAAATCAATCAATTCAATTCAAAATAAAATAAATTATGTCTTGAGTAATTCAATCAATATCTTCAAAAATCAATTCAATTTCTTGAGGAATCAACTTTGAATAAATCAATTAAATCAATCTTGAGGATAGTTCAGCTATCTTGAGGAATCAAATAAGAATCTTGAGGTAAAGTCAATTTCTTGAATAATAAATCAATCAATAAATAAAACTTGAGAAATTTCAAAATCAACCAATGATAACTCCAATTCAATGAAGACTCCTGAAACAATGAATTAATTAACCCCAATTCCAATCAATTAAAATGAAAATAAAGTTTGATTGAGAATTAAGAAAATGAAATGGTCAGCAGAATTTCAGAAATGAGAAAGAGAATCAATTTTCATTTGAATGAAATGAGTGAGATGAAAATTGATGAGAGGGAATGAAATCATAAAAATCATAAGATCATAAAAATCATAATTGAGAGTGATAGAAATGAATAAGAATGAATGAAAGCAAAGAAGCAATTATGAGTTAATTAAAATAATGTCACAGGGGCTCTTCTAAGGGAAGAGGGCCTGGAACTCAGTGCACAGACTTACTTATGGAGGGCTCAGAATAAATGCTCAATTGGTAAGAGTAATGAGATAAGAGAAATAAGTTCCTAGTCATAAAATAATAAGCATTAAAAGATATGAGAGAAGACAAAAGCAAAAATAGAGAGCCAACCACAAATAATCTGGTACCACTGTTTCAACCTGTTCAGAAAAGAGAAAAGGATTAATAAACAATATGGCCACCAGGACTCTACTGAACAGGTGAGGGAAGGCAAAGACTAACTTCATAATCAATAAAATAATATTTCTCAATGAGGAATAAAATAATACTAAATAATAAATCCAATATTCTAATTAACTGGGTGAAAAACCCCCAGGTGGGTGAAAGGGGGCTTGTATATGTTAAAAAGTGCCAGCCTGGAGTTTGAGTGTTGGGAAACCATGACTGTATGATTGAAGAAACTGTATTTGAGATGTGAAACTCTATTGGTGTATCCAATACAGCTATTTGAATCAATACAGGTGTTTGCACCTTTATTGAGGGCAGTCCTGTATTTGGTGAATTATGTATTTGGGTTCTGCCTGTATTGAGCTGTATTGAGGTTTGAAACTGTATTTGATGAATCTTCCATGAAACCCTTTGTTTATTGGGTGTTGGAAGATTTTGCATTAGTAATGAATGGTAATGCCCTGTCTGTCTCCATGGCTCTGACAGCGCCCAGGGCTTTCAGCAGTGCTCACCACCACTATATTATTATAGTAAAGCCCTTAATATCTTATTTTAATCATCCATTATCATTATCCAAAGTTTTTTATATCATTTTCACCATTTCACAGTCATAGTGAAGGTCTGTAAGGACACTATACACCTTTTATCATAGACTCAGCTTGACATTTTGGGGGCCTGGCCATGTTTTTGACTTTTTTGGACCTTATAAGTGAGTTTTTCACTTATTTTCTTATATTCTGACATAATTTTTTGTCTTTGTAGGTGTAATTTCTTAATAAAAAAATATATATATTTTAAAGTGGTACATTCCATATACCACTATTTTTTATCTTTTTTAAATTACATTGTTGTGCGGTTGATTAAAATTTAATCCCCACAAAAACCCTTATTTTTGGCGTGTGTTACATATAAAACACTTTAAGCCACTATTAAAGTCCTTTTTTAAATTAAATAAGGACACCTCTTACTGTAAAACAAACAGTAGAATCTTGGTTGGGTGTATTGTTAATTCAATTACCCTCTTACAAACCACATTCATCATATTATACTTGCTAATTACAAGCTAATCTGTGAGATACTGGTATACAAACAATGTACCAAATATCTGAAAGCTGTATTTCTGACATGGAATTTTTAATTTAACTACACTTTCATTATACAAGGGCATCATATAGAAATATATGAGCCCAGAGGAAATTCTTAGACATGAAAAAGGCATATTAAGAAGTCTCAACTAACATTAAGGCCTCTTTTCCTGTTTTATTTCAGTGGAAGAAAGCTAAATCCCACTAGAGACCCAGTCACAGGCCAACACACCAGTGACACCCTCAGAACCAGAGGGCAGAAAGAGAAAAGAAAAGAGACACAGTAAAGGCCTTATAAAAGCTAAAACATGTACACCCATTGCCACTCAGAGGAATAGAAAACCATTAAACTCTTCTTCAATACAAGTTAAACCAACCTCAACAACTTGTACAGGGAAGATTACCATAATTAACCCAGTTGTAACCTCTAAAGGAAAATTGCCAAAATCAGCAGACACCAAATTTGTACAAGGCACAGTCAAAGGGAAATACCCTAAGAACATAATGTTTTGACTTCTTGCAAACACTGATATGTCACCTGTACACCTCAGAGACCTTGTCTTCCAAAGGAACCAGCCAGAGGACAGAGAAGGCTTGTCCAGAACCAGAAGTCCTGGAAGAGGACACCTTGGACATGGTGGTGGATGGCAAGAGACTGAGGGAAATAATACCCACTATCCCATTCACTTTCCAATTCAACAGGAACCTCAAACCAGAGGACTGGAAGGATATGGATAAAGTTCTTCAGCTCCACCAACTCCTCAAAGATTCATTTCAATGGAGCATGGACAACAAGAGGTTCAACCTGGCATCACACTTGGCAGAACTTGGAGCAAGTTGCCAGAAGAGATGTCTCAAAGAGATAGACCTCAAAGACCTTATGGTAATCCCCAAAGGTTAGAATCCCAGAAGGCAGTTCAGACTCCTGGAGGTGAGGGAAAACAGGATAAGGGAGAATCAAGCCACTATCCAAGGTATAGAAGAAAAACTGACCCAGACAGGGGATACTCTGATTCCTTCAGGATCACAAGGAGCAGGCCAAATGTAAGGTGTGGATATGAAACTTTGATTAAAAATCAAGTACTTTTCCTGTCCTCAAAATTTGTATAAGGTAAAAAATCAATTAAAAATAGTATGAAATATTATTTTTAAGAGAAAAAACGCCAATTTTATTGTTTATAACTTTATTAGTATAAAACAATAATATTATAAAGATTTATTGTTTTACCAACAATAAAAATTTATCCAAAAAATACTCTACAAGAGATATTTTAAGGCTACAAAAGAAATTTCTTCAAGAGCAATTTCAATTGGAATTAATTGAGCAAAGAACTGAAAGCAATTAGTTAAAGAACAAAGTCTTTAAAAAGAATATTAAAGAGAAAACATGCCCAAAAGTGACCAGAGTAAATTTGGAAACAAAGTGACAAAGTTTACAGTGATGAAAGATGCTTTAATTCACTTTTGGGGTGGTTCAGGGGTAAAAATGATTATAAGAGTTACAAACAATGATTATAATGATTTTTTCACGTGGTTAAAAGGATTAAAATGATTTAAAAATGGTGGTTGGAATCTTTGATTGATTGGTTTAACAGTGTTTAAATTAATTAATAAAAGGAAAAGATTCTAACATGAAGAGAAAAGTGGGGCAAAGAAGACATTCTTTTATAGCCATCAATTCTCTTACTCCAAAAGTAAAATTTACTCTTGTCAGTCGTGAAAAACAGTCTGACAACAGAAAAGCCAATTATGGAATCATTGAACCCTGGTTTAGACCAAAAAGGGCTGGTTTAAGCCATTTTTAGCCATTTTAGACCCTTAAATCAGCCATTACTATAGCAATACCAGGCCTAGAGCCTTCAAAACACATCAGAATGTGTTTCAGAGACGTAGAAACCAGGTAAAACTGTTTTTACTATGATGGTTTTATCTTAAGGGTAGTTTTACCCTCTTGGCAACAGCTAAAACTACCCCGGTTGGTATCAAAACCTCATCATCAATTGAGTCCACAGACCCTGTAACTCAATTCCAGGCCAAAAGTGATGAACTTTTGCGTGAATTTAGACATCCCATGCCTGTCAGCAAGGAGTTTGGGGGTCTAGCTCCCCCTTAGAGCTGGAGTTCCTTTTCCCCCCCAAATTTAATCTTTCCAATTTATTTTTCCTTTAATTCCTCATCATGTATTATACTTATAATTTACATATGTAATTCAATTCAATTGTACAGTAAAATACAGTAATAATTGACACCTCATATGTAAATCAAAGCTCACTTATGTAATACACGCGCACATTTTGACATTTCAATTGAATTCAATTGAAAATACTTCAATTCCTCATAACTTCTAAGCTAAACACAACACCTCAATTTTAACACAAAAATTGATGGTTAACACCACATGTGGTGTGAGTTATATTAAGTTTGTGAGGATTTTCAACTTTTGTATTGAAAATACTAAAAACTTAATTTAAGCTTATTTAGAGTTGAGTTACAAGAATTTCACTCAGAGGTGACCCCACCTGATTTTTTATGAGGAATCCAATGGTGAAATAATATTTATATGTTTATTTATTGGATAAAAATTTATAATAATTTCTATTTAACTTTTTTCCAAATTTATTTATTTTTTTCACAATTTTGTTAAAATTTCATTTTTACTTAATTTTTTCAAGTATAAATGTAATTTTATACTTACAAAATTTAATATATTTTTATTTTTGAATTGTAATTAATTTTTTATTTTTAATATAATTTTATATTTATATTTTGATTTTTATCTTAATAATATAAATAAATTTATTCTATTTATATTAATATGTTATTTTTTATGTTTGTGGTCTTTTGGGTATATGAAATTACCTCTAAGGCTCACATTCCCTCCCCCTAAAAAAGAATATTACTTTGTAATATTGGTGTTTCTAGTGTGTCTGAATCTCCTGAGGAGTTTGGTAGCTTCTGGTATATCTTTTTCTTCTAACCATTCATCTTCACAAGTTGGGTCACTGTACCTAACAAGGTATTCCCTTACTTTCTTGGTTCTTAATTTCCTTTCTTTAAGAACTTTGGTAATTTTCTTAGTACCAGATGTCTCAATAGGAGGTATAACTTGGGGAATATTATTCCTCAAGGGAAATTTCTCAGCATCACTAGATTTATATGGCTTTATCAAGCTTGCTGGAAATGTAGGGTGCTTATTGCTAAGTTCTTCAGATAACTCTATTTCAACAGCATTTTCTCCATGGAGGGCCTTAATCACAAAAGGTCCTGCAAAGGAGTCTTTCAACTTTTTACATCCTTTGATGTTATTGAAGTTAGTGGTGGATACAAGAACTAGGTCCCCCACTTTGAAATCTGGAGTTGCATGTGATTTATCCCATTTTTCTTTAGCATATGCAAAAGAGTCCTCCATGCATCTCACTGCATGCTTTCTAGCTTTGTCTAGCATTCCTTTGAAGCTAGCAGCTGTGGGATGTATTTCAATTAAGTCTTTCCTCAAGGAGTCTTGGGGTAACTTGGGGTTCCATCCTTTTTCTAGAATAGCAGGAGTCTGATTGGTACTGGCATGGATTGATGTTTTATATGCTAATTCCAGTGCTGGCAACAAAGTACACCAATCATGGGTAAATCCATCACAATCTTTGAATTCAAGGCCATATGCACAAAGCCTTCTCACCATGTCCTCTAAATTTTGGATCATTCTTTCAGCCAGGCCATCAGTTTGTGGGTGGTAGGCTGTAGAGAAAGACAGTTTAGTGCCAAATAATTGGTGAAGATTTGTCCATAGTGCTGAAGTGAATTTGGGATCTCTATCACTGATGATATTTGTAAATATCCCAGTCCATGACACTACTCTATTCCATATCAGAAGAGCTGTATCCATGGCTGTATCATCTTTGTGACATGGTAAAAAGATTGGGGTTTTACTGAATCTGTCCACAATTACTAGGCAAGCATTATAGCTTCTGTCCCCTCCTGGTGGTAGGCCAGTTACCCAATCCATATGGATAATTTCCCAAGGTCTGTTTGGTTCTTGGATTTTTATCATATTTCCAAGTCTTTTGCCCGTGGATTTATTTGCCTTTTGGAATCTGTCACAGGTTTTGCAATACTCTGCAACATCTTTCTGCCACATTGGCCACCATATGCAGGTCTTTACTTTTTCCCTTGTTCTGTCTTCAGACAGATGTCCTTAAAAGGGACTATCATGGCATTCTTTTAGTACAAGATTGATTAATGACCTTTCTACAACTGTCATGACACATGTGTGCTTGGTTCTGTGGTAAATTATACCATCCAGTAGGTGAAATCTTCCTTCATCATAAGATTTTCTCCATACTTCATCCAAGGCATGTATTAGAGAGTTGTCTTTACAGTCTTTGTTAAGTAATTGGCATAAGATTCTAAAATTCTTATCTTGGGTGTAACTACTTCTGACTTCTTCAAAGAAGGTGGTGTTCAAGTATGTAACACTTATTCCTTCTATTGGAATTTGTGGTGAAGCTTCTTCTGGCACATAAGCAGGATTATCAATATTATTTGGTAATGGCCATCTGCTTAGTCCATCTGCATTCTTATGAATATTCCCATCCTTATGAGCAATAGTCATATTGCCTCTGTATTCTTGTATGGCTATTTGCCATCTGAGCATGTGTCTGTTGGGTGTTTTCATGTTCAAAAGTGACTTGACAGCTGTACAATCTGTTATCACTTCAAAAACACATCCCTCTAAAAAGTAGTTCAATTTTTCCAAGGCCCAGACAAGGCATAGACATTCCATCTGACTTGCTCCATATCTGGCTTCAGTTGGTTTGATTTGCCTGGATATGAAACATATGGGTCCTTCTACAGGTTTATCATTTATGATCTGAACTTGGTGAAGTGCAGCACCTAGTCCATCCCCTGATGCATCAATATACAGCTTGAAAGGCAGCTTAAAGTCTGGCATCAGTAAGAGTGGAGCAGTGGTCAATGCTTCTCTTAGAGACTCAAAAGCTTTGACTCTGTCAACAGTCATATCAAACACTGTGTCTTTGTCACACAACTTATAAAGTGGTCTTGCTATGGATGCAAAATCTTTAATGTGTTGCCTGTAATATCCTGCAAAACCTAAGAATGACTGAATTTCCTTCTTATTCTGAGGCATGGGTTTTAACAATACTGCTTCAACTTTGTTTTTGTCAATTCCAAGGGACAAACCAGATACAACATGTCCTAGTGCTTTAAGTTCTTTAAATCCAAAATGACATTTATTCAAGGAGATTTTCATGTTTACTGATTGGATTTTTGTCAAAACTCTTGATAATCTGTACATGTGCTCCTCCCAAGTCTTTGAACAGATAATAATGTCATCAATGTAAATGATTAACCATCCCTCTGAGAGTTCTTCAGGGAAGATTTCATTCATCATTCTTTGGAAGTGTGAAGGTGCATTTTTGATACCAAAGGGCATCCTTAAGTATTCATACACTCCCCAATGAACAATAATTCTCAAGTATTTTCTTGCTCTTGGTGTTACCATATTTTGATGGAATCCTTTAAGGGAATCCATAGTGGTTATATACACTGCTTGAGATATTTGAGTAAGGGCAATTCGGATCTTTGGTATTGGGTATCTATCTGGGACAGTGTAAGTGTTCAGAGCTCTAAAGTTCCCAACCATTCTGGATTTTCCATTATGCCACGCCACTATGACTGGTGTAGTTATTTCTACTTCCTCATTGTGGCCTACTTTTCATATTACACCAAGGTCCAGAAGTTCTTTGATATGAATTTCTAGAGCTTCTCTTGATTTTGGACTTTCTGGATAAGCAGGTCTTCTTAAGAGTGGTGGATAAGGTCTCTCAATGTTAAGAATGATGTCAACTTCATGACCAATAATTTCTCCCAGAGGTTCTTTGTCTGTAGCAAATGCTCCTCTGTGGTCATACAAAAGGGAAGAAAGTTCATTTTCTTGTTTATCAGTCAGATGAAGGCTTATCTCAGCCTCATTTAACTGTTCAGACTTGAATTTCTCTAACTCTAAGTTGACTGGTGATACTTTGTTTACTGTAATTTGTCTTTTAAGTGGTAAAAAGGCAAATTTCTGGCGCTTATTGTCCCCAATTGTAAAGTATATGTCTTTGTTATTATGCAAATCTATCCCATACATGATTAAATAGTCATTTCCCAATATAAAATGGGTACTAGAGCAATTTTCCATAACAACAAATTCAACTGTGATCCTTAAATTCCCATTTATGTGTGGGAATATGACATTGGTCTCAAAGATTCCTAATGCTTTCATTGGGTTACTTGCACTGTTGAATTTTATACCATCAATTGTTAACAATTGGTCTTCAAAATTTGGTACACAAGTCTTAAGAAAAGATCTTCCAACACAAGAGCAGAAGGCTCCTGGGTCAAGCAAAAGTTTGGTGGGCTTTTTGTCAATCACCACTTCTGTTATAAAGGAGTTACCAGCTGTATAACCTTTCCCTCTATTTGGTTTTGTCTTCATAAGCTGTGCATCTTGAACTTTTGATAAATCAACTTGACCATTGCTCTATTGTGGCAAGTGGGAATAAGATTCCATGAGGTCAAAAGTGGCATTGATATTTTCTATATCTTTTGAAGATTCAGAAAATATGGATGATTTATCATCTGAATTTTCTTCAGTTATGTCTTCTTTTTCAACATCTGGTTCCTTTTCAATGTCAATTTCATTGATTTTCCCCCTTTTTGGACATGTATTGGCTAAATGGGTGGTGCTTTGGCAAATATGGCACTTTCTGACTGTATCTGCAGATTTATACTTAATATTGCTAGAATTTTCTTTGGGGTTTTTGTCCACAGAATCTTCCCAAGGTGTATTAAACCTTGTTTTGAGATTCACCCTACTAGAACCAATTTTGGTTCTGGTGGTTAATTCTTCTAGTATATTGATGATATCTTCTGCTGAAGATTGTTCTGTAGTCCTGCTTTTGACAGCATGCTCTAAGTCACCTCCACATTGTCTCAGAATTTTCCTATGGATCAAAAATTCTGACATGTCAGGATATAATGCTGTTAGTCTGTCCTTTTGTTGGCAAAACCATGGTAAAGCTTTGTCTTTATCAGCATTAAATTTGGCAGATTCAAAGGCTGTTTCAACTTTAAACCTCCAAGCATCATTTGCCCATTTGTTAATGATTTGGGTTTTTCACCAAGTCCAACTCTGGTGTCCATGTGCGTGTCTTATTTTGATGTACCATCTGTGAGCTGATCTGGTAAACAAGGTGTTAAACCTGGCTGTTACTAATCTGTCTGGTAATTCAAAATCCTCTTTGATCATGTCAATTCCTCTAATGGATTCCATATGGTCATACTCTCCTTCACCACTGAAGTGAGGCCATTCTTTAAGTTTTGGAACTTCTTTCAAGAGTGCTTGGCCCATTGATGGTTCCAAGTTATGAAAAGAAGTGGATAATTCATTTTTTAATTGTGAATTATCAGGATCCAGTACTTGTGGATTTGAAATTCTTGTGCCCTCATTTTGATTTAGAGGTGTAGACATTCTTGGTAAGGTGTTCAGTATTTGTTCAATGTCATTCATTTTACTGTTGCTACACCTTTGGGAATTTCTGTATTCATGTTGGAAGCTTTGTATTAAATTTATTACTTCAATTTTATACATGTCTTCCTTATGTGTCAGTTCTTGCCATAACTCTGTCTGTCTTGTATTATCAGCAGTGACTTGATTCCATTTCATTGATAATTTTGATACTTCTTCTTGTGAAGCATCAAAACACTTTTTCAAGGCAATTGTATATGTCTTTACTTCAGTAAATGAATTTGAAATGTCATCAAGGACTTTCTTGTTATCTGTTTTGATAATATTTATGGCTTGTTTAATTCTTGTTTCAATTATGTCATCAATATTGAATTTAGAATATTTTTCTGTTAATTCTTTAATAATGGCAGATTGTTCATTTATTTTATTAGAAGAATTATCATTATTGGAATTTTTAATTGTCCTTAAACCTTTTTCAAAACACCTAAGTGTTTCATTAATTTGGCACAGACTCAGGTTGTTTGTTTTAATGTTGTTATAAATGGTTTCATTTTTATCAGAAAGATGTTTTTTCATGTCATTTATAGCATTATACAACTCTGGGATGGAATCAAATATGTCAGAAATCATTTCTGGAACCTTAATCTGGCTTCCTCCTTCTTCTGTAATTCCATCATGGTTCTGGCCATCTGAAATACATTTTCCATGGCATCCTGCTGAATCTTTGGGATTCTGTAGCCCTGGCTGTCAGGTTTTGGGGCTGGTGCCTTCCCTTTGCCCTTGTTTGGAACTTGTGGCTGCTTTTTCACGTTGGAATTGCTGCTGCTGGCCACTGGGGCTGTTTTTGGCACTGGTTTGGGTGGTGGAGGGTTGTTTTTCCTCCATTCTAGTGTCAAAAGCATCATGTTTTTCTTCTCCATCAATGGATGCCATCCATTGAGCAATTTGCAAGTGTTGGGATGGCCCAAGAAGTTTCTTACTGTCAGGTAAGAATTCATGCAATTCTTCCACAGGTCTGCAAGGATCTGGTACTCCTTGAATTGAAGTGCATTGTTGTATGCACTGTGGCTGGCTTTGTATATGTCCACAGAGGCTTGTTGTGGCGGTGTCAGCTCTTTTTGAAGGTAAAATGGTATTATCAGCTTCAGAATGACCCAATTTAGTTGTTTGGAAGTCATCAACTGACCCTTTTCCTTCTGTACCTGGTTGGCCTCTGCCATAATCACGTCTATTACCTTTTTGGGAGCTGCTTGAGGGGTTGTAGCTGGCTCCTGACCTGGTTGAAGGCATAATTATGGTTTAAAAAGGCTTAAAATAGTATTTTTACGTCAAAAAAACTTACTATTGGCCAAACTCTTAGCTTTCTGAAGAGTATTACTTATGTCCAAGTTAATTAATTCAGAGGACATTGGTTCAGGTTGATTATTTTGAGTCACAATTACAGTACTATTATGGTCTGAATTAATAGTGCTTGCAGGAACAATGCTGGTGACTGTTGAGGCTGTTTCAATGTTTTCTTGTCTTACCACGTTTTCAGACACTAAAATTAATGAAAAAGCCAATTAATTAAGTAAAAAAGGTTATTTCAAAAAAGAAATAAAAATATAAGCCTCACTTATAATATGAAAAAAAGTTATTTTTTATGGATTTTTTGAATTATAAGTATTTTTTATATGTTTTTAAATTTTTCAATATAAGAAAAAAGATTTAAAAAGAGTAAAAAAAAATATGTCACAGGTAAAATATCACGGCTGGGCCCCCAAATGTAAGGTGTAGATATGAAACTTTGATTAAAAATCAAGTACTTTTCCTGTCCTCAAAATTTGTATAAGGTAAAAAATCAATTAAAAATGGTGTGAAATATTATTTTTAAGAAAAACACGCCAATTTTCTTGTTTATAACTATATTAGTATAAAACAATAATATTATAAAGATTTATTGTTTTACCAACAATAAAAATTTATCCAAAAAATACTCTACAAGAGATATTTTAAGGCTACAAAAGAAATTTCTTCAAGAGCAATTTCAATTGGAATTAATTGAGCAAAGAACTGCAAGCAATTAATCAAAGAACAAAGTCTTTAAAAATAATATTAAAGAGAAAACACGCCCAAAAGTGACCAGAGTGAATTTGGAAACAAAGTGACAAAGTTTACAGTGATGAAAGATGCTTTAATTCACTTTTGGGGTGGTTCAGGGGTAAAAATGATTATAAGAGTTACAAACAATGATTATAATGACTTTTTCACTTGGTTAAAAGGATTAAAATGATTTAAAAATGGTGGTTGGAATCTTTGATTGATCGGTTTGACAGTGTTTAAACTAATTAATAAAAGGAAAAGATTCTAACATGAAGAGAAAAGTGGGGCAAAGAAGACATTCTTCTATAGCCATCAATTCTCTTACTCCAAAAGTAAAATTTACTCTTGTCAGTCGTGAGAAACAGTCTGACAACAGAAAAGCCAATTATGGCATCATTGAACCCTGGCTTAGACCAAAAAGGGCTGGTTTAAGCCATTTTTAGCCATTTTAGACCCTTAAATCAGCCATTACTATAGCAATACCAGGCCTAGAGCCTTCAAAACACATCAGAATGTGTGTCAGAGACGTAGAAACCAGTTAAAACTGTTTTTACTATGATGGTTTATCTTAAGGGTAGTTTTACCCTCTTGGCAACAGCTAAAACTACCCCAGTTGGTATCAAAACCTCATCATCAATTGAGTCCACAGACCCTGTAACTCAATTCCAGGCCAAAAGTGATGAACTTTTGCGTGAATTTAGACATCCCACGCCTGTCAGCAAGTATTTTGGGGGTCTAGCTCCCCCTTAGAGCTGGAGTTCCTTTTCCCCCCCAAATTTAATCTTTCCAATTTATTTTTCCTTTAATTCCTCATCATGTATTATACTTATAATTTACATATGTAATTCAATTCAATTGTACAGTACAATACAGTAATAATTGACACCTCATATGTAAATCAAAGCTCACTTATGTAATACACGCGCACATTTTGACATTTCAATTGAATTCAATTGAAAATACTTCAATTCCTCATAACTTCTAAACTAAACACAACACCTCAATTTTAACACAAAAATTGATGGTTAACACCACATGTGGTGTGAATTAAATTAAGGTTTTGAGGATTTTCAACTTTTGTATTGAAAATACTAAAAACTTAATTTAAGCTTATTTAGAGTTGAGTTACAAGAATTTCACTCAGAGGTGACCACACCTGATTTTTTATGAGGAATCCAATGGTGAAATAATATTTATATTTTTATTTATTGGATAAAAATTTATAATAATTTTTATTTAACTTTTTTCCAAATTTATTTATTTTTTTCAGAATTTTGTTAAAATTTCATTTTTGATTAATTTTTTCAAGTATAAATGTAATTTTATACTTACAAAATTTAATGTATTTTTATTTTTGAATTGTAATTAATTTCTTATTTTTAATATAATTTTATATTTATATTTTGATTTTTATCTTAATAATATAAATAAATTTATTTTATTTATATTAATATGTTATTTTTTATATTTGTGGTCTTTTGGGTATATGAAATTACCTCTAAGGCTCACACCAAATCAGCTTTCCAGTGGTGTCACACCATTCAGAAACCAACAGATCAGTGGCCAAGAGTCACCATTCTTCACAATCCCAGGAAGTTTCCAGGAGAAGACAAGGATACAACGGCAAAAACAAGACCACCTTCAACCAAATCAAGAGAGAGTTAGACCAAATGATCCAGAATCTTTTGTATTTGGTGAAAGAAGTGCACAAGAACCAGAGGTAGTTGTACATAACTCTAGAGTCATTAGTCCCATTAATAGAAACAATACCCCCACTAAGATTGAACATAATGTTGTCACACCTGAGAGTAACCTAAACAGTGATGCACTGTGGTTACAAATGTCCCAATATGCTGAGAAAACTGGAAAGCAGTTTGCAGAACTTGAAAAAAGCCATGAGAGGAAGAAAAAATTGACAGCCTCCATGGAATAAATGGTCAAATCCCTTCAAGAAGGACATGCTCAATTGAGCAAAGCCTCTGAATAAACCAACAAAAGACTGAATTAAGTCTTTGAAGAGAAACACCACAGAAAAAGGGACAGGGATTGTCTAGATCAAGACATAAACAAACTGTTTAATGTCTACCATAACATGAAGCCCCAACCACATGGCCATGTTATGAATAATCCATATTACCAAGATGACATCAAACCAGATGCCATGTTGATGAATAAGGCAAGATCTCCATCACAATACCAGGATGGAGATCATATTTCTTATTCAGAGAAGGAAGACTTGAAACAGCTTCCTGAGGCCTCAAGCTGGCCCAAATTCTCTGGAACAGGAGAATATGTTCATATGGATCCCATATATTATATTGATGGACTCTTCATTTATGTACTGTGGGAACTCCTCTTATGTGGGATAGATGATGCAGTACCTGGAAGGGTAAATTACAAGAAAACAGTTTTAAATTGCTGTTCAAGCTTGTAACCCTTGCTCTGCTTGTGTGTCAGAATAATCTGAACTTCCCTTCCTGAAAATGCTGAATTATCTTGACTTGAGTTCTGTCACAACCATGGCAATTCACCTCCCTGGATCCCCACATGGCATATCAAGCGATAGTTCTTTCATGGCCAATTGGCCATATCCATCACCAGTGGCCATTATGTCTATGTCAACATCTTATGGACCATTTATGGCCATTTGTGTTTTGGGGCCTTCATGGCCCTTCACCTCAATCCAGAACCCATTTGGGCAATTTATGCCCAAATGGGTATTTCTGGTCATTTGCCTCAAAACCAGGATGTCAGGATGATACTATGATAAAGGTATAGCTAGGCTAATTACAACTTTAACTGTGTATGTGACAAGGCAGAAAATGATTTAAAAAAGATTTATAAGGGTTTTATAATAAAATAAAAGGGTTCTACTATTTGAGGAATAGTGGTGGTGAGCGCTATTGGGAACCCTGGGTGCAGGCTTTATCTGTTGGATTACAATAATAGAGTCTACAATAATTAAGATTATAATTATACCTGATTATCAACCAAGAGTAAAACTGTTTTTGACAGTTTACTACGTAGGTTATTCAAGAGCAGGATGATGAAAGGGTTTTGGCTGTGAAAAGCCCTCCTTTTATCCTGAAATTGAGGTGGAAAGGCTGCTAGACCTTTCCACGTAGAGGAAGTGAAGATTTTTCACTCTCCAGGACAGGCTTGTGGTTTTCAAACAGCCTGTATACCCTGTATTGGGCTCAGATGTGGTTTTGAAACCACATCTGGGCAGTTTTCACCAATACAGGGTGAAAATTTTCATCTGGGGACCTCACAGCCTGATTCTGACGTGTATGACGCGTAGAATGCTGTACAGAGACTGTATGGGACCCCAGTATTGACTGACATATGAGGTATTGAAGTAAAAACATGCTTCTTCGTCTATTTGACACCTCATATTCATGGTTATGGGATATTATCCCATGGTAAGGCTGTATCTGACAACAGGTGGGATTTTGACCTTAAAATGGTCATACCTCTGTCAGTGTTTGAGATATCAAGCTCAAAGTTGGTTCATTGAATAGCCCTGTATGAGCTCTACACAATGGTACCCAACTTGACATGGTTATCATTAAATATGACAAAGTTATCCCATGTACAAGTATTTTTGTACAGTGGCGTGGTCTGGTCAAAAGCTGTATTAAGCTTGTTTGGCCAATAACTTCTGTTGTAGTTGAGTTATGAGGAAATGGAAGGCACCATCAGATAGCCCTGATTGTGCTCTTTCCAAAAAGACCCCACTTTAAGTATCTCACACTAAAACTGTAAAAGTTAGATGAGAGGTGAATGTTTTGTTCACCCTTATTTGGTCTGAATTTGACCATAACTCAAGTAATACTGGTGCTAGCTCAGTTTGGCTGGCACCATTGGATAGCCCTGGCTTAGAGCTTCATTTTGAATACCCATTTGATGGGGTTAAGCCTCTCCTTCTAGATTTTAGATGAGAGGTGAAAATTAAGGTTTATGCTCAGCAATAACTTTGAGCAGGAATAACTTTGTTATTTCTTGTCCTATGGTGATGGGACTTATATTTTCAGAAAGGGGTGAGTTTCCTCTTTCTTTTGATACCTTCTGAGCTAATTTGGCTCAGCTCCATGTTTTGGTGGTATCTTGGCTATACCATTGGTTTATGGTATTTTGGCTGTCATGCTTGTGCTCTGGTTTTGAGTCACAGGCTGACACAGGAGAAATGGCCCAAATGGCTGTTTTTGGCCATTTGGGCTCATAATGCGCATTTTTGCACATTTGCGCATTTTGCGCATTTTTGCGCACTTTGACGCAAAGTGTCCAAAAGACACTTTCCCGCCTTTTGGGCCAGTTTTTGGGTCAGAACCCAAAATTGGCCAAAAGCCCCAAAGGGCCCAGAAACACCTTTCCAAGCTCTGAAGCCATCACATCCATCCCTTTCCCCTCTGCCTTTCTATCTCAAGACCTTTGGACGTAATCTTCTTGCGAATGAACCAATATGCCATAAATGATGTTATATATCATTGTACATCATTTTTCAACAGCAATTCAATGGAGGCAATATCAAATGGGCATTTCAACATTCCAACATCTCATCACGTCATCAAGGCACCCAATCATTCAGAGGAAGCATCAAGGCTCAAGAGCAAGTGTTTCAGCCTCAAAGCCCAATGACGCCATCAAGCAGTCATTGGTTATTCTCACTCCAAGTATCCCTTCCAAGGGAATACTTTCAATTCATTCTCAAAGTGTATTCAAGAGGCAGTGCCAAAAAGAAGTTGTCAAGTGTCAGAGCTCCACTCAATCCATCTTGGCAACCATATTCATTTCAATACAGTCTGGATCCATCAAGAACTGTATTTCATTTTCAAGCATGGGAAGTTCATTCAATCCAATTAAATTTCAATATTAGCCAGCTGTATCAATTCCCAAAACAATCAATACAGCCTCCAGGATCAATACAGATCAGTTTTCAGCCTGAAGAACTCAAGCTCCCAACTTTTCACATATACCGGCTACCCTTTCCACCCTGGGGGGTTTTCCCCAGTTAATTAATATACTTTGATTTTATTTTATCTTTATTTTCTTTTCATTTTAGTTAAGCAAATACTGATATTATTAAGTCAGTCATTTAGCACCTTTTCTCTTTCTCTTTCTTTGCCTGTCAATGGATATTTGGTGGTCATATCCTTACTAATTCCATTATTCATTTTTGGCAGGTTGAAACAGTGATTAAGGACTTACTTTGTTGGCTCTTTGGCCATTTGGCTTCCCTTTCCTCTTTTGCATCTCATCTTGTACCTGCATATCTGTTAGAGGAATTCATTCTTATTACTTTTATTCTTTATTCTTTTGGAATCTTCCAAGTGAGCTCCCTGATTGCTGAGTGCCAGGCCACTCTTGTATTTCTGTCCAAGACCCCCTGTGACATTATATTAATTATCTCATAATTTATTTTTCATTCTGTTCATTCTTTCTTTATAATTTCATTCACTCATTTCATCAAAATTATGATTCTTTTACGCTTATGAACTTAATGATTCATTGTCACCTTCCAATTGTCTTTCATTCATTCTTCATTTTGAAAATTGAAAGCTGACCCATTTTTATTTTTGTTATTCTTTTTAAAATCTTTTTCAAATCATCAATTTTCATTTCATTCATAATTCAGGCCTCATCTTGATTTTCTTTGATTCTCAATTTTTTCATCAAGATATTCAGACACATTATTCACATCAAGATTCATAATTGATTCATTCTTCAAGAATTTTGGTTTTTAAAGAATAATTCACTTGATTTTGATTGATTGATTGATTTGACATATTTGATATTGACTCCAAGAAAATTGATTGACCTGAAGATTTCACTGATTTTGCTGATCTTTTCACATCAAGGATTCTGACATAAATTGATTTGTCTTCAAGATTTCATTTGATTGATTGAATTTTGCAAGATTTTGATTTTGATTGATTTGACTCATTGATTTATTGACTTTAAGACTTCATTTTGATTTGATTCATTGATTTACTTCAAGACATTGATTTGATTTTGACTTCAAGACTTCATTTGATTTTGATCTATTGACGTACTTGAAGATTTTCATTTTGATTCATCAAAATTTGATTGTTGACTCTTTTCACTTCAAGAAAATTTTGATTTTAATTCATTTATTTCAATTTTATTCCTGAAATCATTCCTGTTCAACATTCACCTCCGGCAAGACAGACAAGATCTCAGGTCAGAGGTCAAGCTGTTCTCACTCCAACTCCAAGAGCTCCTCTAGATGGCACCCCAGCAGTTCCTCAACTGAGGGCCCAATTAGATAGAGGACCCCGCATGGAAGGAGCAGCACCATCCAGGAAGGAAGGAAGAGGGCCAAGAAGATCATGTTCATTCTCAGGAGTAGTTGGCGGATTTCCAGGACTTGCAAGGACCATTTCCAAAGGTCCAGGTGAAGATGGTGAAGAGGAGGAGGAGAATTCTGTGGAAGAGGAAGAGTCTGATGGTACTGAAGGTGACCCTGCTCCGGTGGAGGCTTCCAAAGGTACTGGAGGACCAACTCTATCCCAGTCTAATCAGCCTGTCTCTCATCAGTCTGAACCATCTCTATTGGCCATCATGCAGCACATGACTCAAATTATGGCCAATCTTCAAGCAGCTTCATCCTCTGAAGCATCAAGACCACCAGCCTTCAAGACTCCATCTATGAAGGCACCGGAATGCTTTGATGGGACTCAGCCCTTCAAAGTTAGAAGTTTCATTCAGTCTTGTCAATTGATATTTCATAATGATCCGGCAAACTTTGCTCAAGACAGAAAGAAGGTCCTTTATGCCACTTCATTTCTCATTGGAAGGGCTGCAAAATGGATTGAGCCTTATCTTTCCAATCTCACCAATCAAGACTCAAATTACCTTCTCAATTCTTGGCCTTTATTTGAATCTCAACTCTTCACTTTATTTGGTGACCCGAATGAAGTCAGAAAAGCTGAAGCAGAATTGGATTCTTTAAGAATGAAAGAAGGTGGGCATGTATCCTTATACATTGCTGATTTCAGAAGTTTAGTCTCAAGAATCGGGGATTGGGGTGAAAGAGCTCTCATCCATCATTTCAGGAAGGGATTGCCATCCAGGATTTTGGATCAATTGGCCTCCCATCCTTCAAGAATTGACTCTCTTCAAGACTTAATGGACGTTACCCTGGAATTTGATACCAGGTACCATGAGAGGCAAAATGAAAAGAGTCATCATCAAGAGAAGAAGCCAGAAGCCTCAAAGTCAAGTTCTTCTCATTCTCAAAATTCTTCAAGCTCAAGTCAAAAGAAGAAGAAGAATTTTCAGAAGAGGGACAAGCCCCATTCTTCTTTGTTGAATAAAGATTCCAAGCTCATGAATTCTGAAAAAGAAAGAAGAATCAAGGAGGGTCTTTGTACCTATTGTGGTGGGAAGCATAGTCTTGAGTCCTGTTTCAAAAGGCCTCAAAACAAGCTTACCCAACCATCAGGCAAATTTCCCAGCCAGGGAAAAGCCTGAGTGAAGATCATGTTGTGTTCAATGGTCTTCACAGTTTTCCATCCAGAGCACAATTGTGCATTCTGAATACTGGTGTCAAAAATTCTCTTAAATACTTTGTTTTTTCTTTTCTTTCTGATGTTTTTTACAGTATTCTCATTGATTCTGGTGCTACCAACTCATTTATTGCAAAGCAGTTTGTTCACAAGTATTCATTGACTATGTCAGAACTTCCAGAGAAGATTCCCCTCATCATTTTAGACTCCTCTGAGTCTCCTTCTTTATTTGTGACTCACCATACTAAATATATGGTTGAGCTCCCTTCCTTCCCAAACCTTGAATGGGACTTTTTAGTCATTGATACTCCCAAGGGAGAAGACCTCATATTGGGCTTTGACTTTCTTAATCATTTTAATCCGTTTATTGATTGGAGGCAAGGATTTATCACCTTTAATTCTGATCATAAGGACTATCATGATCCTTCAATTTCTTTTAGTAATGACTCTTCTTCTGCCAAATCATGTGCAGCTCTGGTTGGTGATTCTAGAACACCATCATTTCTGTCTTCTGTCCATATTCCTTCCCTTAATTCCCATCAGTCATTACTATCATCTAGAGATGAAGTCTTCAAATAGATTCAAGATGTTGGAGAAGATAATTCTGTATCTTCACTTCATCTCTTCTTTGGGAATATGGACCTTCCGCCTTCATCTTATCATGACTCCCTGGAGGAGTTGTGGGATGAAGAGGAAGAGCCAGAAGAAATAGAAACCGTGATGAAGGTTGTTCCTTCTGTTTATCACAAATACTTGAATGTATTTTCCAAGGTGAAAGCAGAGAAACTTCCTCCTCACTGCGCCTGTGATCATCATATCGAGCTGGAGGGGTCTCTACCTCCAGTTGGGGTGATCTACTCTTTATCAAACCAAGAGTCAGATACACTCAGGGCCTACATTTCAGAGAATGTAGAGAAAGGTTTTATCCGGCCAAGCTCCTCTTCTACAGGAGCACCTGTTTTTTTTGTCAAAAAGAAAGATGGTGGCCTCCGTTTGTGTGTTGATTACCGCAAACTCAATGCTGTTACTAGGAAGAACAAGTATCCTTTTCCTCCTATGAATCAGCTTCTCACTGTTTTCAATGGTTCTTCTATCTTCTCCAAGATTGATTTGCGTGGTGCATATAACCTGCTCAGAATCAAGGAAGGTGATGAACATTTGACTTGTTTTAGAACCAAATATGGTAGTTATAAGTACTTGGTTATGCCATTTGGGCTTACCAATGCTCCTACTTCTTTTCAAAATCTTGTCAATGATATTTTTTATGATCTTCTTGATGTTTATGTTGTGGTTTATTTGGATGACATTATGGTCTTTTCCAAATCTGAGGAAGAACATGTCACTCATGTGTCCACTGTTCTTTCCAGACTCAGAGCCAATAACCTCTTTGCTAAGGCGTCCAAATGCCTATTCCATGTTTCTAGTGTAGAGTATTTAGGTTATGTTGTTTCTTCTGAAGGCCTCAAGATGGACCAAGCAAAAGTCCAGCAAACTCTCAATTGGCCACCTCCAAGAAACCTCAAGGCTCTTCAATCATTCCTTGGCTTTGCCAATTTTTACCGCCGCTTCATCAAGAATTATTCAAAGAAGATTAGTTCACTAACTAGTTTCCTCAAGAAAGATTCCCGTTTTCCCCTCAATGAGGAAGCTCTTAGACAGTTTCATCAACTCAAAGAGGCATTCACCACTGCTCCAATCCTTCTCTACCCACCATTGTAGAGACCGATGCATCAGATTATTCCTTGGGTGCTGTACTGAGTCAGGTCTCTGACTCAGGAAAACATCCCATTGCATTTGATAGCCGCAAGCTTCTCCCAGCTGAGCTCAATTATGAGATACATGACAAGGAACTCCTTGGCATAGTCTGGGCTCTCAAGTGCTGGAGGGCTTTCCTTCTTTCAATTTCTTCCCCTTTTGAAGTTCTCACTGATCATTCATCTCTTCAATATTTTATGTCTTCCAAGATTCTCACTCGCTGTCAAGCCCGCTGGGCTGAATTTTTATCTGAGTTCCATTTCTCAATCACTTGCCACCCTGGCCGCTTGGCCACCCTTCCAGATGCCTTGTCACGTCGGGACGACATTTACCCAGAGAGGGGGGAGGATTTCATCAGCAACAATCCAATGAACTATCAGAAGATAATCAAGCAAGATGAAATTCAAGCCTCAAAGTTTTTTGCAGTCAAGGAAGATTCATTTTCAAATTTGATTGACTCAATTCAGAAGGCAGTGTGGCAAGATTCTCAATATAGAAGTGTCCTTGAAGATTTGGGTAAAGGTAAATCTGTCCAAGATTATTCTCTTGACTCCTCTTCCAAACTTCTCCTTTTCAAAGATTGGGTGGTGGTCCCAAATGACCCCACAATTCAGCTCAATATACTTCAAAAGCGGCATGACTCTCCTCTAGCTGGACACCCTGGCCAAGAGAAGACTCTCAAGCTTGTCAAGTGAGATTTCCACTGGTCCGGCATAACTCAATTTATCAAGGATTATGTATCATCCTGTCAACAGTGTTCAAGAAACAAAAACATTCATCACAAGAAGCTTAGACTCCTCAAGCCTCTTTCAATTCCAAGTGGTCCTTGGACTTGTCTTTCAATGGATTTCATCACTCAATTGCCACTGTCCAATTCCTTTTACTCAATCCTTGTCATAGTGGACAGATTCTCAAAAATGGCGGTTTTTATGCCAACAATAGCTTCAATCACTTCATTAGATTTGGCCCATCTGTTCATAAAGATTATTTTCTCAAAGCATGGCCTTCCTTCAAGCATTGTTAGTGATCGAGGTTCTCTTTTTGTTTCCTCCTTTTGGACCAACCTTTGTCAGCAGCTCAAGATTTCAAGAGACTTGTCAACTGCTTATCATCCAGAAACTGATGGACAGACAGAAAGGGTAAATCAGATACTAGAACAGTACCTTCGTATGTATGTCAGTTATCATCAGGATGATTGGAACACCTGGCTCCCCCTGGCTGAATTTGCCTACAATAACTCTGACCACTCTTCAACAAAGCAATCACCATTTTTCACTGTTTATGGAAGAGATCCTCATTTTGACTCAGTTCACATCACCCAAGATACTCCGGCTGGAAAGTTATCAACAAAAATCCAATCAGTACAGCAAGATGTCAAGAGAGAACTTGAAGTTGCCATAAACAGGTTTAAGAGGTATGCAGATAAAAGTAGAGCAAGTCCACCTGCTTTCAGTCCCAGTGACATGGGATGGCTTTCTTCCAAGAACATCAAATCAACCAGACCCACCAAAAAGCTGTCTGAAAGATGGCTGGGTCCTTTTCCAATCTTGAAGAAAGTCAGCACTCATGCCTACCACCTCAAGCTTCCATCTCAATGGAAATCCATCCACCCAGTTTTCCATATTTCCCTTTTGGAACCAGTCAAGACGTCAACAATCCCAAATAGGCATCAAGAGCCTCCTCCTCCAATAATCATTGAAGAATAAGAAGAATGGGAAGTCTCTCAGATACTGGACTCAAAGCTCATGAGAGGAAAATTATGGTATCTGGTGGAATGGAAAGGTTTCAGTCAAGACCCAGAAAGATCCACTTGGGAACCAACCAAAAACCTCAAGAATTTTCCTGAACTTGTCAAAGATTTTCATTCATTATATCCTGAAAAGCCTGGGCTGAATTCTTCAAAAGCTTGATTCATTATGGTGCTTGGTGGGGAGAGGAATTACCAAAAGTAAGTCCCACTCCTGGTATGCACCTTTAGGGGTATTCTACTCTTTTTGTTGTAAGCATCACCTTGGCCACTCTGTGAGCACTTTGCAATTTTGGACACAGATCTTTGGCATGGCTTTCAACTTCATTTCCAATCTTATGGCCATTTTCACTTGGGACAATGGGCCATTCACTTTTCAATTCATTTCCAAGATTCCAAATTCAAATTTATTCCTTCAACATTTTTGTTTTTTATTTTTATGGCACTGGCAGGAGTGGTAACTACCAAAAGTAAGTTCCTCTCCTGGTGTGCACTTCCCTGAAGGGTCTACAATCTTGTCAAAACATCACCTTGGCCACTTTGTGAGCACCTGGCATCAAATTTCTCTTTCCAGGTCCTTGGCCAATTTCAAAATCAGCTATCAACCTCTGTGATGAAGATTGGAACCTCCTCAAGATTCAATTCATTTTTCTCTTTTCTTTTCTTTCCTTATTTTCATTTTCATTCTTTATTTTATTTTATTTTCATTCTAAATTTTCTCTTATCATGTAAATTATCACGTCAAAAAAGTTTCATTCATTTTAAAATTCAATTCAAATCATGAAGCCAATGTCAAAAGAAGATCAAGCAAGTCCTGCGTCAAATGTCAAATTTTTAAAATCAGTTTTCAAATTTTTTATCTTAATCAGTCCTCTTGAATCACTCTCTCAAAATCTTTCCAATAGCCTCAACCGGCTTCACTTTGTATTGGTGCTCAGGAGCTCACCATTCCAAGGTGGGGGGTACTGTCACAACCATGGCAATTCACCTCCCTGGATCCCCATATGGCATATCAAGCCATAGTTCTTTTATGGCCAATTGGCCATATCCATCACCAGTGGACAATATGGCCACGTCAACATCTTATGGACCATTTATGGCCATTTGTGTTTTGGGGCCTTCATGGCCCTTCACCTCAATCCAGAACCCATAGCGGCAATTTATGCCCAAATGGGTATTTCTGGTCATTTGCCTCAAAACTAGGGGAAATGGCCCAAATGGCTGTTTTTGGCCATTTGGGCTCATAATGCGCATTTGCGCATTTTTGTGCATTTGCGCACTTTTTGCGCATTTTTGCGCGCTTTGCGCATTTGCACATTTTTGCGCACTTTGACGCAAAGTGTCCAAAAGACACTTTCCCCCCTTTTGGGCCAGTTTTTGGCTCAGAACCCAAAAGTGGCGAAAAACCCCAAAGGGCCCAGAAACACCTTTCCAAGCTCTGAAGCCATCACATCCATCCCTTTCCCCTCTGCGTTTCCATCTCAAGACCTTTGGACTTAATCTTCTTGCGAATGAACCAATATGCCATAAATGATGTTATATATCATTGTACATCATTTTTCAACAGCAATTCAATGGAGGCAATATCACATGGTCATTTCAACATTCCAACATCTCATCACGTCATCAAGGCACCCAATCATTCAGAGGAATCATCAAGGCTCAAGAGCAAGTGTTTCAGAATCAAAGACCAATCACGCCATCAAGACGTCATTGGATAAATCCATTCACAGTATCCCTTCCAAGGGAATACTGTCAATTCATTCTCAAAGTGTATTCAAGAGGAAGTGCCAAAAAGAAGTTGTCAAGTGTCAGAGCTCCACTCAATCCATCTTGGCAACCATATTCATTTTAATACAGTCTGGATCCATCAAGAACTGTATTTCATTTTCAAGCATGGGAAGTTCATTCAACCCAGTTCAATTTCAATATTAGCCAGCTGTATCAATTCCCAAAACAATCAATACAGCCTCCAGGATCAATACAGATCAGTTTTCAGCCTGAAGAACTCAAGCTCCCAACTTTTCACATATACCGGCTACCCTTTCCACCCTGGGGGGTTTTCCCCAGTTAATTAATATACTTTGATTTTATTTTATCTTTTTTTTTTCATTTTAGTTAACCAAATACTGATATTATTAAGTCAGTCATTTAGCACCTTTTCTCTTTCTCTTTCTTTGCCTGTCAATGGATATTTGGTGGTCATATCCTTACTAATTCCATTATTCATTTTTGGCAGGTTGAAACAGTGATTAAGGACTTACTTGGTTGGCTCTTTGGCCATTTGGCTTCCCTTTCCTCTTTTGCATCTCATCTTGTACCTGCATATCTGTTAGAGGAATTCATTCTTATTACTTTTATTCTTTATTCTTTTGGAGTCTTCCAAGTGAGTTCCCTGATTGCTGAGTGCCAGGCCACTCTTGTATTTCTGTCCAAGAGCCCCTGTGACAAGTTCACAATCAATTTATTCTATTTGATGGTGGCTTTTCAGAAAGGTATATTCAACAGACTCTATCAGACTTTGTTTGATCTGGGAACAATGGTTAGTAAACCTCAAAACAAGTAAATAAATATATAAAACTGGAGAAATGACTTTTTGATTCCTTTAGTGAGAACGGTAACACCTTGAGGTATTCCCAATATTGATGATAACACTGTTGATAATATGATAACTAATAATAACAAACACTACTATTTTTTTAAGGGTTTAATAATTTTATGATGATAACCTGGGATAACAGAAACTACTATTGTTCAATTTACTACTGAGCTTGGCTACTGGGTAAAGAACCTTGTCAATGGGATGAATCTATAAATTAAAGTAGACCAACTGTTAACTATTATTAATTATAAATCACTCAGACAGTGCTACTGAGCTTAGCTACTGAGCAAAATTTAGGAATGGGGATGGGATAACTATACTGCTGAGCTTAGCCACTGAGTATTCCTAAAAAGATTAGGATAATGTGGATGGATGTAGGGGATTTCCCTCAGAAAAAATATTAAGAAGTTACGTTTTTGTGATGAGCCTCTGTCTAGGCCATGAGGAAAAAAGAATTGAGGGGGGGAGGGGACCTCTATTTATAGTTTTTGGGGCCTCCATGGGAGTGTCAAAAAAAAGGGACTTAGAATTTTTCAGGTCTCCAATCTAGGTTTTTGACATGTGACCTGTATTATGAAATAAGGTTTGGTGGTGTTGGATCATGAGACCTGTATTTTCAATTGAGTTCTTGAAATTGTGGGGAAATTGTGGGGAAATGATGTCATTTGATTATGTAATCAATTGAGTTTCCTGGGATCCTTGTCTCCATGATTAGTAATCCTAATTTAATTCCTGTTGATGATGTCATTTATGATGTCATTGATTATGTAATCAATTGAGTTTCCTGGAATCCTTACCTCCTTGATTAGTAATCCTGGTTTAATTCCTGTTGATGATGTCATTGATTATGTAGTCAATTGAGTTTCCTGGAATCCTTATCTCCTTTATTAGTAATCCTGGTTTAATTCCTGTTGATGATGTCATTGATTATGTAATCAATTGAAAGCCCTGGAATTCGTATCTCCCTGACCACTGTACTATAGTTTTCCTGTATTATCCTGTCTTTTTCTGTAACTAGGTTTCCTGTAACTGTAACTGTAATACAGTACACCCTTGTGAAACTTCTGTAATCTTTCTCTGAACCTTCTGTAATACTACTGTGATATCTCTACTGTCTAATTTCCTCTTCCTAGGCTATTTTCTTTAACATTTCACACCATTTTACCATCTCTCTGCACCCTAAATGTTGAATTTCTTCCTTCTAGCATCACAATGACCACCTTATCATAATAATAAAACTATTACTAAGTTTTTAAATTTGTTTAAATCCTTTTTGTAATGCCAGACTTCCTCAAAGGAATCAGAGAATACAATACACCTGTACTTTTCTTGTTTCAATGATATCCTAAGCCTTAATTAAACACTTTTCCTAGATCTAACCCTGTAAATTTAATATTCTTTTCCTTCTAAAAATTAATAGAAAGACTAATTTTCATCTAAATACCCAATTTTACCTTTTTGATATATAAATGAACTTTCAATTAATATTTATGACCCCTATTATGCTACAACTCTGCCCTGAAATTTAATTCCATGCATCCTCATTGTAACCAGGACCTTCTGTGCTGTAGTATATGTTTGTTGATTTTTACTACCCACAATATCTACAGAAAATTGAAGCAAAATAAATTAAGAAGTAGAATATATAGAAAATAATAATTGTTTTAGGTCAACCAATCCCTTGAAAGTTCATTCATCTGGGTGGTGCATTGGGGTGTCACATCATAATTGTCCAGTTCATTTATTAACAAAAGGAATTTATTGAGTTTTAATGGTGTTAGTCCTTCTTATAATTTATTTTGAAAAAAATGAATACTCTAATATATTGGGAAAAGCCTAAGGAAAATTGAAAAATATTCCTGCTTAATTTGTCCATTAATCCAAACTGGTACAGGTATACCACATCCCCCTCTCCATTTAATGCTGTCCCCAGCATTTCCAGTGAGGAACAAAGGACAAATACCCTGCCTTGAGGTTTCTCTTTTTTTTTATTTGAGTGAATTTATTTCTTTTATTTTGAATAAATTATTATTATTAATCCATGATAGAGGTAATTCTCAGTGATGTTCTTTCTTTTATGATGGTAATTATGAACTTGGTTTACTCTTGAGGGAGAAGTTATCCTAAAGAAAAAAAACTGCAATTTCCATGAAAGTTTGTTGTGTTTCCTGATTGCAATTCTTTATACTGGTTTGTCTTCATTCTTCTTCATTAGTTTTAACTCCAAAGATATTCATTTCTTTTATAGTATCGTTATCTCTGAACTTGCTGTTGTGTCTTCCATTTTTTTTATCTTCTTTCTTGTTATTCTTCTTCTTCTTTACTCTACATATTATCATCCTCTTTTTGATGAGAATTTCTTTATCATAAAGTATATCAAATAATTGTGAGTTGAAGAAATAATTTTCCCCTACCCCCCAAAACTTAAAATCACAAGGAGGGATGATAAGAAACAAGTTACCACCCCTGATTTTTTAATATTGAGAGATTTCATTTTTTTATATATAAGTTTTGTTGTTAAAGTTACTTGAGGGTATTTTTCTCTTTTATTTTTTTTATTTTTATTTTTTTTTTTTGAAATAATTTAGTGGCAAACGTTTGATAATTTCCCATGGCCAAAATTGATATCTTGAGATAAATAATGAGGCTGAAAAATTTGAAGATGTAGTTTAAGGTCATACTCAGGACCAATTCTTGACTCTTGAATTTGTTTTGATAACTTCTTGAAAGATATGTTTTGGACAGTTTAAGGTCTTGTCTAGGACCACTTCTTGAGGTAATTTTGTTGGTAAAATAGAGAAATAAAACATTTAGACAGTTTAAGGTCTTATCAAGGACCATTTCTTGAGGAAATGTACTTTATTATTTAGACAGTTCAAGGTCTTATCAAGGACCACTTCTTGAGATTTTTGTTTTGATAAAATTCTTGATAAAAATAATGATGATGATGATTTGTACAGTTTAATGTCATGTCAAGGACCCAGATTATGATTATTAATTTTGTTTGTTTTAATAAAGGAAATGTTTTAGACAGTTTAAGGTCTTATCAAGGACCATTTATTGATTATTGATTTGTTTCCTGTGATTGTTGATAAAAAAAATAACCATATAATTTGGACAGTTTAAGGTCTTGTCTAGGACCACTTCTTGAGGTTTTTGTTGTTGATGTTTTTTATTATTATTATTTTATTTTTTTTTTATTTTGTTTTTATTTTGTATTATTTGGTTCTGGAAATGTTGAGGGCTAGAAGGGTTTCAACCCCTCTCCATTTAAGAAAAAAAAATATTTTAATATAAAAAATATTAAAATATTTTTTATTTATTAAATGGTGCAGAAAAGATTTTTTTTTTTTTTTATTATTATTATCAAAATTTGCTTAGTTGAATATCCACTTTGAAATTGCATATTCAATTGAATTCTTTTTTTTTATAATTATTATTTATTTTAGTTTTATTTGAAAAAAATCAAATTAATTAATTTGATTCCTAATTAAAATCAATATTTTGAATAACTAATTTTAACTAATTCATTTATTAATATCATATATATATATATATAATATTGTTTTTATTGAATTAATTAGTTTAATATAGTTCTATAATTCATTGATTTACTGTAGTTTATTGATTTATCTTGAGTTTTATTATTTTTTAATATTATTATTATCTTAAATTTTAATTTAATTTAATTTAATTTTTTTTTTTTTAATTTAATTTATTTTATTTTAATATTAATTTAATTAAATTTTATTTAAAGTTTAATTTCTTCATTTTATTATATTGATTTTACTTTTTTTTTTTTTTTAAATATTAATTTAATTTAATTTTTTTTATTTTATTATGTATTATTATATTTTTTATTATTTAAATTAATTAATTATTATTATTTTTTTTTTTTATTTTTTTTTTATTTTATTATATTTGTTTATTTTTTTTTTAATTTATTTAATTTTTAATTCAATTTAGTTTAATTTATATATTTTATATTATTATTTTTTTTTAATTGAATCAATTAATTATTTTTTTTTAATTTATTTTGGTTTATTTTTTTTTGAAAAAGTATTGAATTAAATCAAAAAATAAATAAATGTCAATACCAAAATAGCCGCGAGGCATTTTTGGTATTGAATATGCATTCAGCTGTGCAGCCGCACAGCTGACCTGTATTTTCGCTCCCCGAAGCCACCCGCACTTTGTATTTCTTCGTCGTCGTCGTCTCTTCTTTTATTGTTGTATTTTTTATTATTATTATATTTTATTATATTTTTTTAATTAACCAAATAGTAATTTTAATAATAATAATATTTTTTATATTTTTTTTATAGATTGTATTGAGCCACTCTTCACAAATGAAGAGTGGCGTTCCGTTTTATTGCCTCGCCGATCGGATCTGTTGCTAGGTATGTTTTTTTTTATTTATTTATTTTATTTTATGTTAGATCAGCTGACAATCTCTTTTTTTTTGATTTATAGTTTTGCCACTCTTCATTTGAGAAGAGTGGCATTTTTTTTTATTTAAATAGTTGCAGGTGAGTCTTTTCTTCTTATCGATTTGTTTTTTTTCTTTTTTAGATGATCAGCTGATGATCATCGTATTTCTCTTTTTTTTTTTTTTTTTTTTTTATATATAATGTCTTTGTTGTTTGGCCTCCCCCTTTTTTTTTCTTCATCGCCTCTTCTTTTTTTTTGAACAATGCCCTTCTGTCTTGAAATCGTTCGGTGTAGCCATGGTCGTCATTGCGTTATATTAGGCCTCGACGAAATTAATTATTCTTTTATTTTACCGTCAAATGGAATGCCGACCTTCAACCTACAGGCCATTTCAGAACATCCCAATCCTACACCTATTGACCCGATCGCTAGCCATACTCCCGAACCCTACGATTTGCCACCTGCTTTGAATTCCGTTTGAATCGGCCGTGATCCTCGCCAACAACTTCGCTCCATTAGCGCTCCCTCCACCACAACTTCCATGCATTCCTTGCCTCCTACGTCACGAGTACCGTCAATATCTCCTACAACTGGCCGTCGCGAACACCATTTGCAGCAGGAATTCGCATACTACTTTCGGCTCTTTGATCAGGAGATGAATGACCTCCACGCTCATATGGAGTGATTTTTTCTTCACCGCGACCCCAGCAACTACTCATTTCAATACAAGCAGCAGATCATCCGAAACTCCGTTCAGTCTTGTCTTCACTTGTATTGCCACATGATTCAGTGAGTTTTTTTTTTAAGGTAGCTGATATTGATTGATATTTTCTCTACTTAATTCTTTTATGAACCCTTCATCCAGTGCCGCGGTTCGGCTCGCTGAGTCGCATGAGGATGTACCTCCTTATTATTTTTAATCAAATCGTAAGTTTTTTTTTATTTTTTTTAGTTATAAAAAATTATTTATTTATTTATATATATATATATATATATATATTTACTTCTAAATTTATAGATTGATCAATGGTGGCCAGGGGGTTCTTGTTTAGCCAGTTATTGTTTATGATTTGGCGATCCGGTTTTTTTTTTTTAGTTATAATAATGGAAATGGAGGAAAAAAATAAAAAATATGTTTTTTTTTTCTTATATGATTATTTTTATATTTATTGTTTTATATATATATATATATATATATATATATATATTATTTTTTTATTTTTTTGTGGTTTTTAGATATCAGATAGAAAAAGATTAAACAAAATAAAAAAAATTAAAAAATTGTTTATATAAAAAAACTTGATGTGCCCCCTCTAAAACAATATGTGAGAGAGACTTAAGTATTTAGGTTACAAACGTAAAATAAACCAAAATAAAAAAAATAAAAATGAAATAAAAAAAATAAAAATGAAATAAAAAATAAATACATATAAGTATAAATAATATAATAATTAACAAAAATTTTAAATAAAAAAAATAAGGTGAAATAAAATATAAGCTACAAAAATAAAATAAACTATAAATTATAAAAAAAATAAATTAAGTAATCTAGAAATTAATAAAAAAAATAAATCATAAATAAATAAATTAAAATAAAATACAATATAAATAGATTCATTTATAATTTAAATGAAAATAATAAAGCATAACATAAAATAAAATAGAAATTTAAATTAAAGGAAAATGAATAAATAAATAAATTAAAATAAAAATAAAATAAGATCAAAATTTAAAATAAAATAATCATAAAGAAGTAAAAGAAAAAAGACAAAAATTGAGTTAAGTAACAAGTCAGAATTAACATGACTTGACTTTATATTTAACTCTTTTATTTCTTTTCCTCAGTCTTGGTTTGGTATTTATTTTGGAAAGGAATTTATTCAAACACCTCAGAAGTTCCCCTTTTATTCTTCTTTGGTCCATAGAAATTCCCTTGTTGATGTATTCCTCCATACTTAAAGTGAATTCAAAATCCACTTTAACATTCTTTAGTGTGAAGTTCCCCTTTTTCTGGGTTTTTCTCAGTTTCCTTTTATTTCTGCAATTTGGAAACTCTATTGTCTGCAATTGATAATTTTATTTTTCATTTTGAATAATCTCCGCATTTTCTTCCTTAATTTTATCTTTTTTACCAAAGAATTTAGTGGATTTTTTCAGAATTGATTTTAATGGTTTGTTTTGAATATGATTTTTCTTTCATAAAGGTTTTAATTGTTCTGTAGGTTTCTTAATTGGGTCTTTATCAAGAGAGATTACTGAAGGTGGTGATAATCCTTGGGTATCCCTTACAAAGCTATAAATATGGGGTAAATCCTCATATTCTAAACTGCATATGTCTTCTGGTGAATTATTCTGGCCAGGTATATTTTGGCTGTTATCAAAAGTGGGGCTTTCCAAAGATAAATTTTGAAGTTGAGGGGTATCCAGGTTTTTATTGGGATTTTGATCATTATTAAAGTATTCCCCAAAAATTAACTGTTCAAGGGTTGGTAATGGTTCTTCAAAGTTTTCAGTTAACATAACATCATTTTTTACTAATGATGTTTCATTTATATCTTTAACATGTTGATTTGTTGGTAATTTGCAGTTTTATTGGATTTCCTGTATCAAGGAATTTATAGATGGTGAGAAGGTTTGAATATCATTTTTATTGTCAGAGTGTTCTTTCTTTGAACCACTAGCACATTCTGGAATTGAAATATTTGATGGATTAAGTTCTGGGTCCACATCAAAGCTTTGTTGAAGGCCTGGCTGAAGAACTGCTTGAGGTATGGGATATTCTTCTGAATTAATTTCTCCCATATTGAAATATTAATCATGAAGTAGGTCTCCTAGGGTAAATGGTTCTTCTTCATCCAATGGTGTAAGAGGGCTTGAAGCAGTATAAGGAGATCCTTCTCTTCTAGTCATCATTTCATGGAAATCCTGTTGGGTAAAGTCCATTATTCCTATACTAAACACTTGCATTCCTTCATATAGGTGTTCTGAAGATTGATTGGTATCTTTTAAGGCTGATGTACCTTGATTGAATGATTTTGGACTTTGATTTGGTTCTTCTTCTTCATAACTTGAGGGTATGGAGTTACATAGTTGAAGCCAATTGAAATAATCACAAAAGTCTTTGCCAAAGACTATGTGGCTTGAAGTTCCCTCCACCATGAATCTTAAGTACAGTGTTTCATTAGTAGGTAAGACAACTTGAACTCTGTTCGTGATTTTCTTGTTGAACTTCTTATTTTCAGTTTTTATTTTCTTTAATATTTGTCTAATCCCAATTTCTGCTGCCATTTTAAGAGGTATGTAGTTATATTCCAAGGTTTGGTCCAAGAAGGCCATAACAGGGTATTCTTCCCATCCTATTCTGACATATATTACTGATTTTAATCCAGAATTGGGTGACAAATTAGCAAAGGGATTATTTTGAGAATTTTCACTATCAGTGGTTGCTGTATTGGTGTTCATTTCCAATTCCATAAAACTTAACTTTTTGATTACTTGGTCTAGGTCCAGAGGCTCTTGAGTTTGAATTGATTCTTTCTCTGATAAATTGGTTTCTAACTTTTGATTTTTTGGTTCCACATCAGGTTCAGTAATGCTATTTTCAAATTTAGTTGGATTAATTTCTTCTGTAATTTTTGGTTGAGTTCCAGGACATTGGAAGTCCCATTGAACTTGAGATTTATGATTATTTTTTATTTTAGAAATTATTTTTGAAAAATATTTTTTGATTTTAGAGGACCCCTTCATTTTAGAATCATTACAGTATTCTTCATTAGAGATTGCATCCATTTTCTTTTTCCAATAAGTTCCATCCTTTCCATATTTATTAGAAACACTTCTAACTAGCTGTTTTGGCTTTAAGCCTTTCTTTTGTACTGGTTCCACTTTAATAGTGGAAGCTTCCATGTTAGAGCTATGAGTGTTTTTAAATTTAGGATGGAGAAGAGGGTCATTACTGTCTAGGCTGCTAACTCCCTGTGAATATACTAATAATGGTTCAATTCTTTGAGGTTCCTCTTCTTTCACATGATATATTGACTCATTTGTCTTCTTGCTACTATAATTTTTCTTTTCTTCAATATCAAATTGAACTTTCTTGGGGGGTGATTTTGATTTTGATTCTTCATTTTTTAGTTCTGTTATTCTAGCCATATTACACATTTCCATTCCTCTTGGTGGTCCTGTATGCCATCCTTTTGATTCAGGTGTACATATTGGTATGCACAATCTTCTTCCATCAGACTCTTTATAGCTCAGAATTTCACCTTGTTGTTGAGAGTGTTCAAGTCTAATACCATTATCAGCAAGGAAAGGTCTTCCAATGACTGTGTGAACAGCACCTCTGGCTACAAAGAAGTGAATTCTTCTTTCATCACCAGATGGTAAGACAAGGATAGTATTTTCTGATAATCCCACAATTGCTGTGCTGTGACCTCCAATACCTCTAAGTCTCATGTTCAGAACCCTCCTTGGTAGTCTTGCTTTGATGGATTCCACTTCTGGTATTATACTGAGTTCAGCTCCAGTATCTACTAGTGCTTTGACTATATGTCCTTCTTGCCCAACTGAGACTTCAATAGTCCCAAGGGGACAAGAGTAATGCATTTTATCTTGAATGATTATTTCTTGAGTGATTGTTTGCTCCTGACTATTGATTGATTTAAGAGACATTAAGTAGTTCCTTTCTTTATCTGAAAGAAATTTCAATTCTTGCATAAACTTGGGTGAGATTGAGATTATTTCTTCTACAGTGAGGTTAATTTTCTGATCCATGACCTTCTTCATGACTTTTTAAATTATTGATCCTTCTTCTTCAAGTAAAGGCTTTTTGTTTACTTCCATCTTTGGTAGTTTTATTAGAGCTATCTTATCAATATCCTTCTCTTTAGCTAGTGCAGTAGGCTTAGGTTGGGTTGGTTCTGGTGGTTTAACAACCTCATCTGCTTTTGATTATTTATATTTTGTAGGTATTATGACCTTTTCTTCCTCAACTTCTTCTTCTTCAATGAATCCACCAGGAATACTAGTTTTCTTCTTTATAGTGTCTTTGGGTTGAATAGTCTCTTTTGAGGGAAGGCGTTGAGCTTTAGATTTTTCTTGATTTTCAATCCTTTGCTTTGTGTTCCTCAAACCATAAGCATACCCAAGAGGTTCTTCTAATCCTGTTGAAATGCATGGTGGTTCCCAATCACCCCAATTATCCATTGATATAAAAGCAGTTGATTTTTCCTTTATCCTTCTGTCTTCTTCTTTGTTATTTTCCTCTAACTTTCTTTTGAGTTCCTCTTGTTCCTTCTGAAATTTCCTAACTAAATACTTTGGTGGAAATTTTCCATCATTGGGGACCCTTTCCCAGTTGGGATATAAATAATTGAAACCTTGTCTGATAACCCATTTCTTGTTTTGATCATCTACTAATTCAGTACATCTTCCAACTGAATGACCTTCTTCCATGCAATAGTAACATTTAACAGTAAACTTTAGTACATTCTGTGCTGGAACATAGGGTACACTTCTGTTTGGTGGAGGAGAAACATTATCTCTTGGTCTGAATCCTTGATTGTTTGACTGGGGGTTATTAATCATTTTCTTTTGGGGTGTAGCCACATTAGTTAATTCATTTAATTGATCCATGAGCTTTTTGAAATATTAATTTTCAGCAGGTGCTTCATCTTTGACTACTTCTCTTTGTTCTTTTAGGGTTTTTGTAAGTTCTTTCATTTTCTTGAGGGCTTCTTGCATTCCTGGAGATATCTCTTCCTTGAATTGAACCCTTCTTTCCTTATTTTTTGATTCTTTTTGTTCAGATATTCTTGGAGGTGAAATTCGTTTAGTGACTAATATCCTTGCTTCCAATTCCTGTTCGATGTACTTCTTCAATATCTTCATCGGTGGTATTAGATATCCTCCATCTTCTGCTCTAACCACGACATTCTACTTGATCATTTCTTTACTGATAGCTCCCTTTATGTCTGCAGAGAGACAGTCAAACAAATCTTCATGAAACATATTTTCCTGAGGAATATATTTATATCTAAGAAGATAAGTAATGATAGTTTCATACTCCCCTATAAACCTTTTATATTGTGAGAGAGTACTAATTCCTCCTGCATCTTGAGTATCATTGAATAAATTGATAAGTGAGTCTTTTCTATATCTTCTTTCTGGCTCAGCTCTTCCCCATTTAGTAATGAGATCCTTTTTGAGTTGGCTCCAGTCTCCTTCTTCATAGCCTGGCATAGCTTCTATGGCATCTCTGATTTTTGAATCAGTTGTACAAAATGCCATCTGCATTGCTAAATCTTCTTCTCTGGCTCCTTCAATCTGAGCTATTCTTTCTACTTTGCTGATAAATTTTTCTACTTCTTCTCCATTGAAGTTTAGGTTATAATCTTTAGCTTTTATTTTAACAACAGGCCTTTCCTGTCTGAGTATTTGGTGTTGCAAGGGACTTGAATTTGTAGGTGTGGAGAAGAATTCTCTCCTTTGATGAGTTTGAGGTCTGGGTTCTGTTGCTGGAGTGGATGTAGCTCTAGGTCCAGGTGTAGGTGATGTTGGTGACTCTTCTGGTCTTACATGCCTTGGTAGTGTTGGTTCACTAGGGCTTCCTCCAGGTGTATAAGATGTAGAACCTCTTCTCTTTCCCTTCCTTTTACTTTGAGTTAATAGTATATCCTGCATTTGCTTTATCAAGCTCTGAATCTGTACAGTTTGATCTTCTTCTTCACTTTCCTCAGCATACTGCTCTTCCCCAGTATCCTCAGGTGGTAATGGTGGTAAATTTGAGGTGGATTGTTGATCCATTTCTACTTTATAATATTTTCCTTCTAGCTCCTTTGATTTATTTATTCCTTTTCTTGATTCTTGAATGAGATTGAAGAAGAACTTCCTGATCTTCTCCCTTTCCTTTTCTTCTGTTTTTGGTGTTGGGATAAGATTACTATATTCTACTTGAGATTCCTGACCAGTGGGTGTTGAGGTTTTAAGTGGATAATAATAATGATATGAGGATGATGATTATGGATTAGATGATGGTGAGTTATTTGATGATGAGTTTTGTTTGTTAGGTTTATTTGTTTCCAGTTTTGATTTTATTTATTTGGTTAATTTTATTGTTTTAAGATCAAGCTGAATAATGTCTGAATTTTATTCCTATCTACATGCCACTGTTGGGACACCAGATGTGGGAACTCCTCTTGTGTGGGATAAATGAGGCAGTACCTGGAAGGGGAAATTACAAGAAAACAGTTTTGAATTGCTGTTCAAGCTTGTAGCCCTTGCTCTGCTTGTGTGTCAGAATAATCTGAACTTCCCTTCCTGAAAATGCTGAATTATCTTGACTTGAGTTCACAATCAATTTATTTTATTTGATGGTGGCTTGTCAGAAAAGTATATTGAACAGACTCTATCAGACATTGTTTGATCTGGGAACAATGGTTAGTAAACCTCAAAACAAGTAAATAAATATATAAAACTGGAGAAATGACTTTTTGATTCCTTTAGTGAGAACAGTAACACCTTGAGGTATTCCCAATCTTGATGATAACACTGTTGATAATATGATAACTAATAATAACAAACACTACTATTTTTTTAAGGGTTCAATAATTTTATGATGATAACCTGGGATAACAGAAACTACTATTGTTCAATTTACTACTGAGCTTGGCTACTGAGTAAAGAACCTTGTCAATGGGATGAATTTATAAATTAAAGTAGACCAACTGTTAACTACCATTAATTATAAATCACTCAGACAGTGCTACTGAGCTTAGCTACTGAGCAAAATTTGGGAATGGGGATGGGATAACTATACTGCTGAGCTTAGCTACTGAGTATTCCTAAAAGGATTAGGATAATGTGGATGGATGGAGGGGATTTCCCTCAGAAAAAATATTAAGAAGTTACGTTTTTGTGATGAGCCTCTGTCTAGGCCATGAGGGAAAAAGAATTGAGGGGGGGGAGGGGACCTCTATTTATAGTTTTTGGGGCCTCCATGGGAGTGTCAAAAAAAAGGGACTTAGAATTTTTCAGGTCTCCAATCTAGGTTTTTGACATGTGACCTGTATTATGAAATAAGGTTTGGTGGTGTTGGATCATGAGACCTGTATTTTCAATTGAGTTCTTGAATTTGTGGGGAAATTGTGGGGAAATGATGTCATTTGATTATGTAATCAATTGAGTTTCCTGGGATCATTGTCTCCATGATTAGTAATCCTAATTTAATTCCTGTTGATGATGTCATTTATGATGTCATCGATTATGTAATCAATTGAGTTTCCTGGAATCCTTATCTCCTTGATTAGTAATCCTGGTTTAATTCCTGTTGATGATGTCATTTATGATGTCATTGATTATGTAATCAATTGAGTTTCCTGGAATCCTTATCTCCTTTATTAGTAATCCTGGTTTAATTCCTGTTGATGATGTCATTGATTATGTAATCAATTGAAAGCCCTGGAATTCGTATCTCCCTGACCACTGTACTATAGTTTTCCTGTATTATCCTGTCTTTTTCTGTAACTAGGTTTCCTGTAACTGTAACTGTAATACAGTACACCCTTGTGAAACTTCTGTAATCTTGCTCTGAACCTTCTGTAATACTACTGTGATATCTCTACTGTCTAATTTCCTCTTCCTAGGCTATTTTCTTTAACATTTCACACCATTTTACCATCTCTCTGCACCCTAAATGTTGAATTTCTTCCTTCTAGCATCACAATGACCACCTTATCATAATAATAAAACTATTACTAAGTTTTTAAATTTGTTTAAATCCTTTTTTTAATGCCAGACTTCCTCAAAGGAGTCAGAGAATACAATACACCTGTACTTTTCTTGTTTCAATGATATCCTAAGCCTTAATTAAACACTTTTCCTAGATCTAACCCTCTAAATTTAATATTCTTTTCCTTCTAAAAATTAATAGAAAGATTAATTTTCATCTAAATACCCAATTATACCTTTTTGATATATAAATGAACTTTTAATTAATATTTATGACCCCTATTATGCTACAACTCTGCCCTGAAATTTAATTCCATGCATCCTCATTGTAACTAGGACCTTCTGTGCTGTAGTATATGTTTGTTGATTTTTACTACCCACAATATTTACAGAAAATTGAAGCAAAATAAATTAAGAAGTAGAATATATAGAAAATAATAATTGTTTTAGGTCAACCAATCCCTTGAAAGTTCATTCATCTGGGTGGTGCATTGGGGTGTCACATCATAATTGTCCAGTTTATTTATTAACAAAAGGAATTTATTGAGTTTTAATGGTGTTAGTCCTTCTTATAATTTATTTTGAAAAAAATGAATACTCTAATATATTGGGAAAAGCCTAAGGAAAATTGAAAAATATTCCTGCTTAATTTGTCCATTAATCCAAACTGGTACAGGTATACCACAGTACCAAGAATACCAGACTACTGGATCACTGATAGACTTAATAAAGCGTTAAAAGGACATGCTAGTATATGGTACACAGAAATGAAAGAAATCCATGGTGGAAGAGTAAAATCATCCAAATGTACAGCAATGGTACTTGGATATGGCAGAAGACCATGTCATTTGAAAATGACAAGTATTCAGTGGACAAAGATCCATATGAATGGTGTCTTAGACAGTCTAAAAGACTTAAAGCCATTTATCCTCAAATTAACATCCATTTGAGGAATCACAAACTCCTGACACAAATGCCAGGAGAACTAGAGCATGCAGTAAAACGCAGATTCAACCAAAATTGCACTCTAAATGACATTGCAAATAGGTTACAATATGTAAGGAAAAGAACTAATATAGGGAAATACACTCCAAATAAAAGCAGTGTTTTCAAAGAGAAAAAACCTTTCAGGGTGGAGTTTAAAGACAAACCCAAGGAAAGGATGGCAGAAGTGACCAAGAAGAAAATTCTTGTCACAATTGAGGTTCAACAGACCACTATGCCAACAACTGCCCAAAGGCAAAGAAAAAAGTCTATGCCATTGAGAAAGTCCCAGAGGAGGAATCCCCAACAGAGGATTCTGAATCAGACTCTATGGGAGATGCCATCAGAGAACAATAGGATGAAGAGCAAGACCCAAGAGAAGAATTTATAATGGAATACCAAGAGGAAACCCTACTAGAAATCCAGGACATACAGTTCGAAGCAGGCATGCCACAAGACACTGCCAATAAAAACTTGTGCAAACATACACACGATGCACAAACATTCCTGGTCACACCAACCAAATTAATTGAATACATACATGGGACAGCCACAAAAACGACTGTTTGCATTGACAATGCTCAACACCCATTGATAATTGACATTGGGCCACACTGCTCCATAGTGGCCAGAAATCATATGGAAAGCCACCTCCCAAATTGGGAAAACCAACTCTTGCCAACCAAGGCAAAGAACTTCAAAAGTGCTTCAGGGAAGATTACTTCCATTGGGATAATTATCAAAGAGATAATTATACCCCATAGGAAGGGTAATATCAGACTCAACCCAGAGCTTGTAGTGCTTTATGATTCCCACATCCAAGGGTTCTTACTGGGAAGAGATTACCAGAGGATGTATGGTATTGATATATACAATAATAAAAATAGGCACATTACCTTTGGTACCAACAAGGAAAAGCAATTTTCACTTGATATATACCAAATATCTGCCCAGGATCCACTGGAAGAACTACTAAATGAATTCAGAGAGGGCCATCTTACACTACCCTCACCAGTAAACAGAAACTAAGTTTTCTGAAGATTCTGAGGAAAAATAGACCAGCATTTTCCAATGGTGAAGAACCATTGGGAAAAATCAGAGGCCATGATATAGAACTATATCTGAATGTGGAAAGACATTAACTACCCATACTCAGGAGACCTCCATACCCAGCAGTTCTGGAGACTAGGACAGAAATTGAAAGACAAAGAAATGAACGTTTAAGGTGTGGATATGAAACTTTGATTAAAAATCAAGTACCTTTCCTGTCCTCAAAATTTGTATAAGGTAATAATCAATTAAAAATAGTAAGAAATATTATTTTTAAGAGAAAACACGCCAATTTTATTGTTTATAACTTTAATACTCTACAAGAGATATTTTAAGGCTACGAAAGAAATTTCTTTAAGAGGAATTTCAATTGGAATTAATTGAGCAAAGAACTGCAAGCAATTAATTAAAGAACAAAGTCTTTAAAAAGAATATTAAAGAGAAAACACACCCAAAAGTGACCAGAGTGAATTTGGAAACAAAGTGACAAAGTTTGCAGTGATGAAATATGCTTTAATTCACTTTTGGGGTGGTTCAGGGGTAAAAATGATTATAAGAGTTACAAACAATGATTATAATGATTTTTTCACGTGGTTAAAAGGTTTAAAATGACTTAATAAAGGTGGTTGGAATCTTTTATTGATTGGTTTAACAATGTTTAAGCTAATTATAAAAGGAAAAGATTCTAACATGAAGAGAAAAGTGGGGCAAAGAAGACATTCTTTTATAGCCATCAATTATCTTACTCCAAAAGTAAAATTTACTCTTGTCAGTCGTGAAAAACAGTCTGACAACAGAAAAGCCAATTATGGCATCATTGAACCCTGATTTAGACCAAAAAGGGCTGGTTTAAGCCATTTTTAGCCATTTTAGACCCTTAAATCAGCCATTACTATAGCAATACCTGGTATAGAGCCTTCAACACACGTCAGATTGTGTGTAACAGACGTAGAAACCAGTTAAAACTGTTTTTACTATGATGGTCTTATCGTAAGGGTAGTTTTACCCTCTTGGAAACAGCTAAAACTACCCCAGTTGGTATCAAAACCTCATCATCAATTGAGTCCACAGACCCTGTAACTCAATTCCAGGCCAAAAGCGATGAACCTTTGCGTGAATTTTGACACCACATGCCTGTCAGCAAGGATTTTGGGGGTCTGGCTCCCCCTTAGAGCTGGAGTTCCTTTTCCCCCCAAATTTATTTTTCCTTTAATTCCTCATCATGTATTATACTTATAATTTACATATGTAATTCAATTGAATTGTACAGTACAATACAGTAATAATTGATACCTCATATGTAAATCAAAGTTCACTTATGTAATACACGCGCACATTTTGACATTTCAATTGAATTCAATTAAAAATACTTCAATTCCTCATAACTTCTAAACTGCACACAACACCTCAATTTTAACACAAAAATCAATGGTTAACACCACATGTGGTGTGAATTAAATTAAATTTTTGATTATTTTCAACTTTTGTATTGAAAATACTAAAAACTTAATTTAAGCTTATTTAGAGTTGAGTTACAAGAATTTCACTCACAGGTGACCCCACCTGATTTTTTATGAGGAATCCAATGGTGAAATAATTTTCATATGTTTATTTATTTGATAAAAAGTTATAATAATTTTTATTTAACTTTTTCCCAAATTTATTTATTTTTTTTAAAATTTTGTTAAAATTTCATTTTTACTTATTTTTTTCAAGTTTAAATGTAATTTTATAATTCCAAAATTTAATGTAATTTTATTTTTAAATTGTGATTAATTTTTTTATTTTGAATATAATTTCATATTTATATTTTGATTTCTATTTTCATAATATAAATAAATTTATTTTATTTATATTAATATGTTAATTTTATATTTGTGGTCTTTTGGTTATGTGAAATTACCTCTAAGGCTCACATTCCCTCCCCCTAAAAAAGAATATTACTTTGTAATATTGGTGTTTCTAGTGTGTCTGAATCTCCTGAGAAGTTTGGTAGCTTCTGGTATATCTTTTTCTTCTAACCATTCATCTTCACAAGCTGGGTCATTGTACCTAACAAGGTATTCCCTTACTTTCTTGGTTCTTAATTTCCTTTCTTTAAGAACTTTGGTAATTTTCTTAGTACCAGATGTCTCAATAGGAGGTATAACTTGGGGAATCTTATTCCTCAAGGGAAATTTCTCAGCATCACTAGATTTATATGGCTTCATCAAGCTCACTGGAAATTTAGGATGCTTATTGCTAAGCTCTTCACATAACTCTACTTCAACAGCATTTTCTCCATGGAGGGCCTTAATCACAAAAGGTCTTGCAAAGGAGTCTTTCAACCTTTTACATCCTTTGATGTTATTGAAGTTAGTGGTGGATACAAGAACTAGGTCCCCCACTTTGAAATCTGGAGTTGCATGTGATTTATCCCATTTGTCTTGAGCATATGCAAAAGAGTCCTCCATGAACTTGACTGCATGCTTTCTAGCTTTGTCTAGCATTCCTTTGAAGCCAGCAGCTTTGGGATGTATTTCAATTAAATCTTTCCTCAAGGAATCTTGGGTTAACTTGGGGTTCCATCCTTTTTGTAGAATAGCAGGAGTCTGATTGGTACTGGCATGGATTGATGTTTTATATGCTAATTCCAGTGCTGGCAACAGAGTACACCAATCATGGGTAAATCCATCACAATCTTTAAGTTCAAGGCCATATGCACAAAATTTTCTCACCATGTCCTCCAAGGTTTGGATCATCCTTTCAGCCAGGCCATCAGTTTGTGGGTGGTAGGCTGTAGAGAAAGACAGTTTAGTGCCAAATAATTGGTGAAGAGTTGTCCATAGTGCTGAAGTGAATTTGGGATCCCTATCACTAATGATATTTGTAAATATCCCAGTCCATGACACTACTCTATTCCATATCAGAAGAGCTGTATCCATGGCTGTATCATCTTTTTGACATTGTAAAAATATTGGAGTTTTACTGATTCTGTCCACAATTACTAGGCAAGAATGATAGCTTCTGTCACCTCCTGGTGGTAGGCCAGTTACCCAATCCATATGGACAATTTCTGTCAGCCTGTGACTCAAAACAGAGCACTAGCATGACATCCAACATACCATAAATAACGGTATGAGAAGTATTGAACAAACATAGTCAATACAGATAATTAATAAGAGGAAAAAAACCCCTCTTAAATTAAGCATAAACCTTATCCAAACAGAATAAGGAAAGCTAGAGGTGTCAGCCTGTGACTCAAAACCAGAGCACAAGCATGACAGCCAAAATACCATAAACCAATGGTATAGCCAAAATACCACCAAAACATGGAGCTGCGCCAAATTAGCTCAAAAGGTATCAAAAGAAAGAGGAAACTCACCTCTTCCTGAAAATATAAGTCCCATCACCATAGGACAAGAAATAACAAAGTTATTCCTGCTCAAAGTTAGTGCTGAGCATAAACGTTAATTTTCACCTCTCATCTAAAATCTAGAAGGAGAGGCTTAACCCCATCAAATGGGTACTCAAAATGAAGCTCTAAGCCAGGGCTATCCAATGGTACCAGCCAAACTGAGCTAGCACCAGTATTACTTGAGTTATGCTCAAATTCAGACCAAATAAGGGTGAACAAAACATTCACCTCTCATCTAACTTTTACAGTTTTAGTGTGAGATACCTGAAGTGGGGTCTTTTTGGAAAGAGCACAATCAGGGCTATCTGATGGTGCCATCCATTTCCTCATAACTCAACTACAACAGAAGTTATTGGCCAAACAAGCTTAATACAGCTTTTGACCAGACCACGCCAATGTACAAAAATACTTGTACATGGGATAACTTTGTCATATTTAATGATAACCATGTCAAGTTGGGTACCATTGTGTAGAGCTCATACAGAGCTATTCAATGAACCAACCTTGAGCTTGATATCTCAAAAACTGACAGAGTTATGACCATTTTAAGGTCAAAATCCCACATGCTGTCAGATACAGCCTTGCCATGGGATAATATCCCATAACCATGAATATGAGGTGTCAAATAGACGAAGAAGCATGTTTTTACTTCAATACCTCATATGTCAGTCAATACTGGGGTCCCATACAGTTTCTGTACAGCATTCTACGCGTCATACACGTCAGAATCAGGCTGTGAGGTCCCCAGATGAGAATTTTCACCCTGTATTGGTGAAAACTGCCCAGATGTGGTTTCAAAACCACATCTGAGCCCAATACAGGGTATACAGGCTATTTGCAAACCACAAGCCTGTCATAGAGAGTGAAAAATCTTCACTTCCTCTACGTGGAAAGGTCTAGCAGCCTTTCCACCCCAATTTCAGGATAAAAGGAGGGCTTTTCACAGCCAAAATCCTCTCCTCATCCTGCTCTTGAATAACCTACGTAGTAAACTGTCAAAAACAGTTTTACTCTTGGTTAAGTAATCAGGTCTAATTATAATCTTTAATTATTGTAATCCAACAGATAAAGCCTGCACCCAGGGTTCTCAATAGCGCTCACCACCACTATTTCTCAATAGTAGAACCCTTTTATCTTATTATAAACCTTTATAAATCTTTTTTAAATCATTTTCTTTCGTGTCACATACACAGTTAAAGTTGTAATTAGCCTAGTTATACCTTTATCATAGTATCATCCTGACATTTTGGGGGCCTGGCCGTGTTTTTGACTTTTTTTTGGACCTTACAAGTAAGTCTTTTCTCTTTTTTATGACTTATTAACACATTGTTTTATCCTTTTTTAGGCGTAATTTCTATTTAAATATATATATTTTATATATTTTTGCCTTTTTTTTTATATACTCATAATATAAGAGTATTTTTTACGTGGTTAACACCCACAGTAATTTATTATTTTTGGCGTGTTTTGCATATAAAAACACATAAGCCACTAATAAAGTCCTGTATTCTTGACTGAATAAGGACACCTCTGACTGAAAAACCATCAGTTGAGGCGTGGTCAAGTGTATTGTTAATTCAATAACACTTGTATACAAACCACTTTTAGAGAATACACTTGCAAACCACAAGTGTATCTGAGGGATACTGACACACAAACAGTGTGACAGGACACCATAATCTGTATTTTTGACGTGAAATTGTTAATTCAATTACACTGTCATTATACAAGGGCATACTGTAATAATATACAAGCCCAGAGGCCATTCTTAGACGTGCAAAACCAGCCTTTTAAGAAGTCTTAACTGACATAAGCCCTCTTTTTCCTGTTCTGATTCAGTGGAAGAAAACTACATCCCACTTGAAACCCAGTCACAGGCCAACACACCAGTGACACCCTCAGAACCAGAGGGAAGCAAGGGTAAAGGAAAAAGGCTTAGTGAAGGCCTCATTACAGCCAAGAAGTGGACACCAATAGCCACTCAGAGGAGTAGAAAACCGCGAAACTCAGCTTCAATACAAGGTAAACCAACCTTAACCACTTGTACAGGGAATATTACAATTATTAACCCAGTTGTAACCTCCAAAGGCAAACTGCCCAAATCAGCAGATAACAAATTTGTACAAGGCACAGTCAAAGGTAAATACCCTAAGAACATAAAGTTTTTGACTGCTTGCAAACACTGATATGTCCCCTGCATACCTCAGAGACCTTGGCTTCCAAAGGAACCAGCCAGAGGATAGAGCAGGAATGTCTAGAACCAGAAGACCTGAAAGAAGACACATTGGACACAGTGGTGGATGGCAAAACAATGAGGGAGATAATATCAACCTTGCCATTCACACTCCAATTCAACAGAAACCTCAAACCAGAGGACTGGAAGGATATGGATCAAGTTCTTCAAATCCACCAACTCCTCAAAGATTTGTTTCAATGGAGCATGGACAACAAGAGGTTCAACCTAGCAACTCACTGGGCAGAACTGGGATCAAGTTGCCAGAAGATCTGTCTCAAAGAGATAGACTTCAAGGACCTTATGGTAATCACCAAGGGTTGGAACCCTACCAGGCAGCACAGACTCCTGGAGGCAAGGGCACAGAGGATAAGGGAGAACCAAGCCACTATCCAAGCTATAGAAGAACAGTTAACCCAGACAGGGCCTACTCAGATTCCTTCAGGTTCACAAGGAGCAAGCCAAATCAGCTCTCCAGTGGCTTCACACCATTCAGAAACCAGCAGATCAGTGGCCAAGAGTCACCATTCTTCACAATTCCAGGAAGTTTCCAGGAGAAGACAAGGCAACAAGGGCAAGAACAAAGCCTCCTTCAACCAGAGGAGGAAAGAGTCAGGCCCCATGATCCAGAAGCTGTTAGATTTGGTAAAAGAAGTACACAAGAACCAGAAGTAGTTGTAAACCACTCTAGAATCAGTAGTCCTAGTAATAGAAACATTACCCCCACTCAGACTGAAAATAACATTATCACATCTGAGAGAAACATCAACAGTGACACACTGTGGTTGCAAATGTCCCAATATGCTGAGCAATCTGCAAAGCAGGCTGCAGAATTTGCAGCTGCCCAAGAGAGGATGAGAAAAACTCAAGCCTCATTGGAGCAGATAGTTAAAAACCTTCAGGAAGGATATGCTCAACTGAGCAAAGCCTCTGAAGAAACCAACAAGAGACTGAATCAAGTCTCTGAAGAACAACACCATAGCAGCAGGGACAGGGAGTGTCTGAACCAAGACATCAACAAATTGTTTGATGCCTACCATAGCTTGAAGCCCCAACCACAAGGCCAAGCTATGGAGAATCCATATCAACCAGATGACATCAAACCAGATGCCATGTTGTTGAATAAGGCAAGATCTCCATCACAATACCAGGATGGAGATGGCGTGTCTTATTCAGAGAAGGAAGCCTTGAAACAGCTTCCTGAGGCCTCAAACTGGCCCAAATTCTCTGGATCAGGAGAATATGATCATATGGAACTCATAGATTATATTGATGGACTCTTCATTGATGTACCCAGCATACCAGATTACTGGATTACTGCTAGACTGAATACTGCATTTAAAGGTCATGCAAGTATATGGTACACAGAAATGAAAGAAATCCATGGCAGAAGAAATTGGCCATGGTGGAAAAGTCAAATAATCCAAAAGTACAGTAATGGAACTTGGATATGGCAAAAGACCATGTCATTTGAAAATGACAAATACTCTGTGGACAAAGATCCATATGAGTGGTGTCTCAGACAGTCTAAAAGACTTAAAGCCATTGATCCTCAGATGAACATCCAGATGAGGAATCACAAACTTCTGACACAACTGCCAGGAGAACTAGAGCATGCAGTGAAATGCAGATGCAACCAAAATTGCACTCTAGATGACATAGCCAATACCTTACAAGACATAAGGAAAAGGACTAATATAGGGAAATTCACCCCATATAGAAGCAATAGTTTCAAAGAGAAACAACCTTTCAGGGTAGAGTTTAAAGACAAACCCAGAGAAAGAGTGGAAGAAGTGGCAAAGAAGAAGAATTCTTGTCACAATTGTGGTTCAACAGACCACTATGCGAACAACTGTCCAAAAGCAAAGAAGAAAGTCTATGCTATAGAAAAAGTCCCTGAAGACGAACCTCCAACAGAGGATTCTGAACCAGACTCTATGGGAGATGCCATCAGAGAACTATCTGATGATGATCAAGACCCAAGAGAGGAACTTCTAGTGGAATACCAAGAGGAAACCCCATTGGAAATCCAGGATATACAGTTGGAAGCAGGCATGCCACAGGATACTGCCAACAAGAACTTGTGCAAACACACACAAGATGCACAAACATTCCTGGTTACACCAACCAAAGGAATGGCATATATACATGGAACAGCCACAAAAATGACTGTATGTATTTACAATGCTCAGCACCCACTGATCATTGACAGTGGAGCACATTGCTCCATAGTGGCCAGAAATTATCTGGATAACCACTTCCCAAACTGGGAAAAACAGCTCTTGCCCACTAAGGCAAAGAACATCAAGAGTGCATCTGGAAAGATGACCTCTATTGGGACAATTATCAAAGAGATAATTATACCCCACAGAAAAGGTAATATCAGACTCAACCCAGAGTTTGTAGTGCTTGAAGATGCCCACATCCAAGGGTTTTTACTGGGAACAGATTACCAGAGGATGTATGGCATAGATATTTACAATAGTAAAACAGGCATATTACCATTGGTACTAACAAGGAAAAGAAATTTTCTCTTGATATATACCAGATATCTTCTCAGGACCCACTGGAAGAACTTCTGAAAGAATTCAGAGAGGGACAGTTTAGCACTACCCTCACCAGTAAACAAAAGCTAAGTTTACTGAAGATGCTGAGGAAGAATAGACCAGCATTTTCCATTGGTGAAGAACCATTAGGCAAAATCAAAGGCCATGATATAGAACTATATCTGGATGTAGAAAGGCCTTATCCACCCATGTTAAGGAGACCTCCTTAACCAGCAAGTCTGGAGACCAAGAAAAAGATTGAGAAACATATCAATGAACTCCTGGACATGGATGTCATTAGGAAGATTGGACATAATGAAATAGTGGAAATCACCACTCCTGTCCTAATCACCTGGAATGATGGCAAGTCTAGATTGTGTGGAGACTTCAGAGCCCTGAACAACTACACAAAAGCAGACAGGTATCCTATACCAAGGATACCTCATGCCTTGGATAAATTGGCCAAAGCCAAATACATAACCAAGATGGATTATATGAAGGGCTTCCACCAAAATGGAGTTAAACCAAACTCCATGAAATTACTCAGAATTATATGCCATATGGGCATATATGAGTACACCACGATGCCATTTGGCATCAAGAATGCACCAGCCCACTTCCAAAGGATGATGGACACCATATTTCAAGAAGAAATAATGGAAGGCTGGATGGTAGTGTATATTGATGATATCATTATATACTCAGAGACATGGGAAGACCATGTACAATACATAGACAGAGTGCTAAGTAAATGTACACCCATCAATCTGAAAATTTCACTTAAAAAGTGTAATTTTGGCCAACAAGAGCTACTAGCTCTAGGACACAAAGTCTCAGGCCTTAGTCTGGCAACTGACCAGAACAAAGTAGCAGCAGTACTGCAAAAGCCAGTACCAAAGAACATCAAAGAGATGCAATCTTTCCTTGGATTTGCTAGCTACTATAGAAACCACATCAAAAACTTTGCCCACATAACTAGTAGTTTATACAAGTTATGCTCAAAGGATGTAGTTTTTGAAATAACCAAGGAAAGGAGGGATGCATATGAGAGGATGAAATATGAACTCACAAATGCACCTGTGCTCATCTTGCCTGACTTTGAACTACCATTCAAGTTATATATAGATGCAGCATGCAGCCAAGGCTTGGGAGCAGCCCTTCACCAAAGACAAATTGTGGATGGTGAACCAAGAGAAGGTGTAATATGTTACATCTCCAGGCAGCTGAAAGATTCAGAAGCCAGGTATGGGGCCACCCAGACAGAATGTCTATGTCTAGTCTGGGCTCTAGAAAAACTCCATTATTATTTGGAGGGTGCAGTCTTTGAAGTCTACACAGACTGCACAGCCTTGAAGTCTTTACTAAAAATGAAGACTACTAATAGACACATGCTGAGATGGCAAATAGCCATCCAGGAGTATAGAGGGAACATGACCATCATATACAAGGAAGGTAAAAGCCATACCAATGCAGATGGCCTTAGCAGATGGCCACTGGACAATGTCAAAAGCAATCTAGCTTATGACCCTGAAGTTGCTGCAAAAATTACTATCCATTTTATGGAAATAAATAGGAAGAAAAACTTCAGATTCTCTGAATGGGCACCAGGTAGTGATACCCTTGACAGTGGAAACACTGATTCAGAAGGGACAGAAACCCCCATACTGGGAATAAGTTCCTCAGAATTGCACAATGAATTTTTCAATGCAGTACTGAAATCTTATGCTAAACACAAACAGTGTAGCATACTACTCCAACTCCTTCAACAAAAATACAGGAGCCCAGAACTGGAAACCCAGCTGGAGGAACCCTGGTTGAGGGCCTATAAGGACAATAAATTCTTCCGTATAGATGGCCTGATTTATCACAGATAAAAGCACACCAGTGCACTCACAGTGATTGACAGAGACCACATCTCTTTAATCCTGCAGGAATGCCATGACTGCCCCTACATGGGACACATGAGTGAGGACAGGACTAAAGAGAGGGTAGCAAGCACAGCTTGGTGGCCCAAGTGGGAGCAAGAGTTGAGTGAATACATCAACACTTGTGAAAGATGCCAAAAGGCAAATAGAAAACATGGGAAAAAATATGGGTTGCTTCAACACATAGAAGAACCCAAACACCCATGGGAAACCATCGACATGGACTGGGTCACAGGACTTGTCCCAGGAGGCAAAGAAAACTACAATGCCTGCCTAATCATAGTTGATAGGTTCAGCAAGAGCATGAGATCTCTACCATTCCATAAAGAGGACACAGCCATGGACACTGCTCTGTTATTTTGGAATAACATCATATCCACCTGTGGAGTCCCTAAGATCATAATTAGTGACAGGGACCCAAAATTCACATCTGAATTTTGGACCAATTTATATGACATGCTAGGCACCAAGCTTGCTTTTTCCACAGCTTACCATCCACAAACAGATGGCCTAGCTGAGAGGATGATCCAAACAATGGAGGACATCCTCAGGAGGTTCTGTGCCTATGGCATGGAATACAAGGACCATGAGGGTTATACCCATGATTGGGTCACCCTCTTACCAGCAGTCCAACTGGCTTATAATACAAGCCAGCACTCTACCACAGGAAAAACACCTGCACTGGTAGAGAAAGGGTGGAATCCCCTGTTACCCGTGGATCACTTGAAGAAGAATCTTCTGACCATCCACCCCACAGCCAAAGACCTCCATGATATGTGGAAGAAAGCCTGTGATACTGCTTCCAAATGCATAGCTGAGGCCAAAGAGTATAATAAGCAAAGGTGGGACAAATCACATATGGAACCTGACTTCAAGGAAGGGGACCAGGTGTTAGTGTCTACACTGAACTTTAACAATCTCAAAGGACCCAAGAAAATGAGAGACTCATTTGTAGGGCCCTTCACTATCATTAAGTTGATAGGGAAGAATGCAGTAGAGGTCAAGCTCACTGAGGAGTTTTCTAGGAAACACCCAGTCTTTCCAGTAAGCCTGGTCAAACCATACTTCCAAACAGAGGAGGATAAATTCCCCTCCAGGAAGAAGAACACCACTCCACCAGAAAAAGTGGAAGTAGAAGAATCTCCTGGACCTGTGAGTAAAATCATCAGGGCCAGAAAAATCAGACTTAATGGGAAGCATCAGAGACAATATCTAGTCAGATTCAAGAACCAGACAGCTGACAAAGACAAATGGTTGGCAGAGGATGCCATACCAGATGGGAACCTCCATTTAAGGAGATTCAGAGCCTCTAGGAGGACTGAACAGTCTCATCAATGATGAGCCTTTTTTAGAGGGAGGGTATGTCAGCCTGTGACTCAAAACCAGAGCACAAGCATGACAGCCAAAATACCATAAACCAATGGTATAGCCAAAATACCACCAAAACATGGAGCTGAGCCAAATTAGCTCAAAAGTTATCAAAAGAAAGAGGAAACTCACCTCTTCCTGAAAATATAATTCCCATCACCATAGGAAAAGAAATAACAAAGTTATTCCTGCTCAAATTTAGTGCTGAGCATAAACCTTAATTTTCACCTCTCATCTAAAATCTATAAGGAGAGGCTTAACCCCATCAAATGGGTACTCAAAATGAAGCTCTAAGCCAGGGCTATCCAATGGTACCAGCCAAACTGAGCTAGCACCAGTATTACTTGAGTTATGGTCAAATTCAGACCAAATAAGGGTGAACAAAACATTCACCTCCCATCTAACTTTTACAGTTTTAGTGTGAGATACCTGAAGTGGGGTCTTTTTGGAAAGAGCACAATCAGGGCTATCTGATGGTGCCATCCATTTCCTCATAACTCAACTACAACAGAAGTTATTGGCCAAACAAGCTTAATACAGCTTTTGACCAAACCACGCCAATGTACAAAAATACTTGTACATGGGATAACTTTGTCATATTTAATGATAACCATGTCAAGTTTGGTACCATTGTGTAGAGCTCATACAGAGCTATTCAATGAACCAACTTTGAGCTTGATATCTCAAACACTGACAGAGTTATGACCATTTTAAGGTCAAAATCCCACATGCTGTCAGATACAGCCTTACCATGGGATAATATCCCATAACCATGAATATGAGGTGTCAAATAGACAAAGAAGCATGTTTTTACTTCAATACCTCATATGTCAGTCAATACTGGGGTCCCATACAGTTTCTGTACAGCATTCTACGCGTCATACACGTCAGAATCAGGCTGTGAGGTCCCCAGATGAAGGTTTTCACCCTGTATTGGTGAAAACTGCCCAGATGTGGTTTCAAAACCACATCTGAGCCCAATACAGGGTATACAGGCTGTTTGCAAACCACAAGCCTGTCATAGAGAGTGAAAAATCTTCACTTCCTCTACGTGGAAAGGTCTAGCAGCCTTTCCACCCCAATTTCAGGACAAAAGGAGGGCTTTTCACAGCCAAAATCCTCTCCTCATCCTGCTCTTGAATAACCTACGTAGTAAGCTTTCAAAAACAGTTTTACTCTTGGTTAAATAATCAGGTATAATTATAATCTTTAATTATTGTAGACTTTATTATTGTAATCCAACAGATAAAGCCTGCACCAGGGTTCTCAATAGCGCTCACCACCACTATTTCTCAATAGTAGAACCCTTTTATCTTATTATAAACCTTTATAAATCTTTTTTAAATCATTTTCTTTCGTGTCACATACACAGTTAAAGTTGTAATTAGCCTAGTTATACCTTTATCATAGTATCATCCTGACAAGAGGAGAATAAACAAGTCAAAACCCTTATTTTCACCTCTCATATAACTTATGCATATTTAAGTTAATCTATACCAAAATGGTATTTTTCTTAAAGCTCACATAGAGAGTTACACAATGGTATCATCCATGTTGCTGTAACACCACTACAACTGGAGATACCATATGACCTTTATTTTAAAACCAAGACCCCCCTGAAAATCATAGAGGGCTTGTACAGAACTGTACAAAAGTATAACCAAATTAAAGATCTAAACAAGAGCTTTGATTTGAGACACCTTAGACCTCTGTATCTCTTAAATTGACTGAGGGATCTTGGTTCAAAGGTTTAACAACCAAAATACAGATATTCTAAAAACAACAAGGTAAACAAACCCCTGTATCTTTGGCATACACTCATACAACTGTACAGTGTAATATACCAAACTGTAGATCTAACCAATCCCTACAAGACTGTATCATCAGAATACAGATATCTTCCAAATTGAAGAAGAGATCTGGTATGGAAGTTTTTGAATCCTCATACTGATGTACAAAAATACATCCAAAAGCTTAAAACCCTTATAACTTTTGCTATTGTAAAGAAGGGTAAACATGAAGCACACCAAATTGAAGAGCTCATTCAGCCCTTCAATTCTGTGCTCTTGGTTTATTGATATCCTAAGAACTGGCTGAGATATCTTGATTGGAAGGCTTTTCTAGCAATACATGACTGTATCAAACTTGTATCAAACAGTATTGCTCCCATACTTAAAATAATATACTTATGAAGATATAACCTCTCCAAAATCATCATTATTGATCATACAGACACCAGAACAACGTCATCCAAGTGCTGACGTGGCAGGTGAAAAGTTTTTTCACCCTGTATTGATCCAGAATGATCATTTGTGGTTCCAAAACCACAATTCTGCCTCTATTGACGTCAGAATTGATGAGCCAGAACCACAGGCTGATCATTGGAGTGAAACTTTTCACTCCTCTGACGTGTGAAGAGTTAATAACTCTTGACAGTCTTGAAAGATATAAAAGGAAGGGTTTTTTCCTTGAAAACCCATCATCTTATCTTATTTACCCATATTCTTACGTGACAAAACTGTTATCCATCAGTAGTGTCCTTAGAATTATTAAAGATATAATTAGAGCATAATTATTGTAGTACTTCTTTACAGTCAAAGATATTAGAGTATTGCAGCCCAGGTCCTCAACAGACTCATCACCACTGTTACCACGTAGCAGTAGGACCTTACGAATTAAATTTATTTGTTTTTTGACGTGTCACAGTCATAATATTAGCTTGTATTTACATTTTATAGCTACTATATAGACTCCTCCTGACATTTTGGGGGCCTGGCCGTGGGTTTTTCAACCTTATTGGAGGTGTTTTGAACTGAATTAGGCGTAAAAGTCCAGTTATTTAAAAGGTATTTTACTAACAGTAAGTAAAATTTCTAATTTATCTTATTTTTCTATTATTATCATCTTTTTATATATAATATAGCATCATATATTATATACATATTTTTTTTCTCCAAAAATATATATTACAAATATTTTTGTTGAGAGTAAGAGTACAAATCCTCTTTATTTCATTACATTGCAATACTTTTCACGAAATTTGATAATAACACAACAGTATTATTTAAATTTCAATATAAATAATAATATACAAACAGTATATTACTTATTTTTACTATTAGTTTTCACCAAAGTGCGTGAAAATTAATAAAGAAACATTTATTAATAAATAATTAATAAATATTAAATAATAAAATAATTTTTTATTATTTATAAGGAATATTTTAATTAAATATTTCCTTTAAGACAAGACATCACTCAAATTGATGTGAAAACTTGTAATTGATTGATATTTTAATCAAAAATCAAGTGTTAAAATTAATATTATCTATAATATTTATAATAACAAATCAAATTTATTATAATTTAATAAATTTGACGTGTTTTTACAAAAACACAATAATATCCAAGTGAATCATTCACAAAACACTTGGATATTACAGTTTTCACTTATAAAACATAAGTGAAAAACTCAAAAACTGTTATTTTTCAATAAAAACATATAAAAAATGAAAAAAACAATATATTATAATAAAAATACTTAAAAATTTTGAAAAATAACAGTAGAATTGAATAAAATCATTTGGTTTTATCATAAAATACTGATATACAATTTGAAATATCTTTTCTGAATAGTGGAAAAAGACTATATTCCATTAGAAACCCAGTCACAAGGAAATCCATCTGTGACAGCCTCAGAAGACAGAGAGGTGCTGCCAAAAACCAAGGGCAAGCAGAAAAGACACAGTGAAGTGACAATCAACTCAAAAGAGTGGACACCAATAGCCGTGCCAAGGGCCAAAAAACCCAGAAAAGCTCCAACAAAACCAGTTGGATCACCAAAACAAATTGAAAAACAGAAAATCACTGTTATCAACCCAGTTGTAAACTCTAAAGGCAAATTGCCAAAGAGTATAGATCATAAATTTGTACAAGGGCCTGCTAAAGGTAAATAAACCTTGAAACATACAACATTTTTTATTTTGTCTGTCATTTTTAACATGACACCTCCACTTCTTAGAGATCTTGGATTCCCAAGAAATCAACCAGAACACTGGCCAAGAAGACACAGAGGAAGAAGAACTGGAGCAAATGACCAGCAAAGGACTTACCATCAGGGAGCTCCTACCCAAGGTCTTATTCCAAATCAAATTCAACCCAGAAGTCCAACCAGGAGATTGCACAGATGCAGAACAGGTCCTTCAAGTACACAAACTCCTGAAAGACCTCTTCACATGGAGCATGGACATCAAAATGTTCACTATGGCAGCATCATGGGCAGAAGTGGGGATAACAACTCAGAAGATCTGTCTCAAGAAAATGGCTTGGATGGAACGTATGACAGAAATGCAAGGTTGGAATCCCAACAAGAATTTCAAACTCTTAGAAGAAAGAGAAATCAGAATCAAAGAGAACCAGGCAGCCATACAAGCCATAGAGAGATCTTGGAACAAGGAAGAGCCCAGTCAGATTCAGGTACCCCCAGAAATGGAAGAAGTCCCATCTTCCCCACAACAATCCAGCAGTTCCAGGCCTTACAAGCCAAAGGTAACTTCATCCAAGGCTCTCCAACCATTCCAGGTAGTTTCCAACAGGAGAAAAGGGCCCAAGGGAAAAACAAAACTTCTTTCAACCAGAGGAAGAAGGAAGAAGACCCATTGATGAAAAAGCTGATGGACTTAGTCCAAGAAGTACACAAAAGCAAAAAATAGTTGTACCTACAAATAGTTTTGATAGTTCTGACTCAATTGATCCAGAATTAATAACTGAGACTACAATCCACACTCATGAGTTTGAAAACAAATTCACATGGACCAAATTGGCCCAATTCATGGATTGCACACATGAAACCTCAGAGAAAATGAAGACAGAAGTGGAAACATTGAAAGAAGAAAATGCTTTTCAAGCAACAGTCATAAAAGACTTGAATACAAATCCGGCCAGAATTTGGACAGAATTTGAAAAAACTAACAGACAGTTGAATTCGATTCTAGAAGAACTACAAGCTGTGAGGAGAGATCTGAGGAGTATCCAGCAGCAACAGGATAGCTTTGATAAAGAAATTTATTACCTCTATGACAGAGAAGATAATCAATACCCTCCAACACAAGGTCAACCCACTACCTCTACAAAATTGAAAGGAGAGGATAAAGACTATGACCAGGAACCTGAATATCAGAATCCAAAGTCAAGATCAGAGTCAATGTACCAAGATGGGGAAAATCTCAGCTATTCAGAGAAACATGCACTAAAACAGTTACCAGAAGTAGCAAACTGGCCAAAGTTCTCAGGAATTGGGGAATATGACCATATGGAAATCATTGACTATATTGATGGACTCTTTGTTGATTTCCCAAAGATACCAGACTACTGGATCACAACAAGACTTAACACAGCATTCAGAGGCCATGCAAACATATGGTATACTGAGATGAAAGAAATACATGGCAGGAAAAGCTGGCCATGGTGGAGGAACCAGATTATACAAAAGTATAGCAATGGCAGTTGGATCTGGCAAAAGACCATGTCCTTTGAGAGTGATAGATACTCCACAGAAAAATACCCATATGAATGGTGTCTCAAACAAACAAAAAGGCTAAAAGCTATTGATCCCAATATGACAATAGAAATGAGAAACCATAAACACCTACAAAATTGACAGTTTACATTGAGAACTTAAAACATCCAATGATCATTGACACAGGAGCAAGTTGCTCCATAGTGGCAAAAGAATACTTAAAACAACAATTCCCCAAATGGGAAGAGGATATAATACCAACAAAAGCTAGAAACTTTAAAAGTGCATCAGGCAAAATGCACTCACTGGGTACAATAATCAAAGAGATAATTATCCCACACCAAAAAGGAAATATCAGACTAGAACCTGAATTTGTAGTTCTAGAGAATGCACATGTACAAGGATTCTTACTAGGTACAGATTACCAAAGAATGTATGGTATGGACATTTGCAATAGTAAAAATAGATATCTTATCATAGGTACAAACAAAGACAAGAAATTTTCCTTTGACATGAATCATATAACAAATGATAACACCCTGAAAGAACTAGTGGAAGAATTCAAAGAAGCCCAATATGGCACTCAACTCACCAGTAAAATGAAACTCAGCTTACTGAAAGTATTGAGGAAGCATAGAGGAGCTTTTGCAATAGGAGATGAACCACTAGGAAAAATCAAAGGACATGATATAGAATTATATCTGGATGTAGAAAGACCATATCCACCTATGCTTAGGAGACCACCATACCCGGCCAGCATGGAAACTAGGAAAGAAATTGAGAAACATATCAATGAACTCCTAGAAATGGGGGTCATAAAGAAAATAGGACACAATGAGATAGTAGAAGTCACTACACCAGTCCTTATAACTTGGCATGATGGTAAATCCAGACTATGTGGGGACTTCAAGGCTTTGAACAATTACACCAAAGCAGATAGGTACCCCATCCCAAGGATACTACATGCACTAGATAAGCTAGCAAAAGCCAAGTTTATTACAAAAATGGATTGCATGAAAGGCTTCGACCAGAATGGGGTGAAACCAGATTCCATCAAATTGCTAAGAATTATATGCCATATGGGCATATATGAATATACTAGAATGCCATTTGGCATTAAGAATGCACCAGCCCATTTTCAGAGGATGATGGATACCATATTTCAAGATGAAATAATGGAAGGGTGGATGGTAGTGTACATTGATGATATCATAATATACTCAGAAACATGGGAAGACCATGTGAGGAAAATTGATAAAATATTGGGAAAATGTACACCAATCAACATGAAAATATCTCTTAAAAAATGTAACTTTGGACAGCAAGAACTGCTAGCCCTAGGACACAAAGCTTCAGGTTTAAGTCTAGCCATAGACCAAAATAAAGTTGCTGCAGTACTGAAGAAACTAGTACCAAAGAACATTAAAGAAATGCAATCTTTTTTGGGCTTTGCTAGTTACTACAGGAGCCACATAAAAACCTTTGCACACATCACAAGTAGCCTATACAAACTGTGCTCAAAAGATTTAGTCTTTGACATTACCAAAGAAAGGAGAGATGCATTTGAGAAGATCAAATATGAACTGACCAATTCCCCTGTCCTAATGATGCCTGATTTTGAACTACCGTTCAAACTATATATAGATGCAGCATGTATCCAAGGACTAGGAGCAGCACTACACCAGAGGCAACTAGTGGATGGAATACCCAAAGAAGGAGTAATTTGCTATATATCAAGACAACTGAAAGACTCAGAAGCCAGATATGGAGCTACTCAGACAGAATGTCTCTGTTTGGTATGGGCATGAGAAAAACTCCATTACTACTTAGAAGGAGCAGTATTTGAAGTTTTTACTGATTGCACAGCCCTCAAATCACGGTTGAACATGAAGACAACAAACAGACAGACACATGCTCAGGTGGCAAATAGCCATACAAGAATACAGAGGGAATATGACTATTATCTATAAAGAAGGGAAAAGTCATACTAATGCAGATGGTCTCAGCAGGTGGCCACTGAAGAATGACCAAGAGAATCCAGAATATGACCCAGAAAATGGGGCCAAAATACCCATACAATGCATGGAGATATATAGGAGAAAGAACTTCAAACTATCAAACTGGGCATTAGGGAATGACCCATCAAACCCAACACAGAGCTATGGGGAGAGCAAAGAGATACCCATATTGGGAATCAGCTCCTCTAATCTAAATACAGAGTTCTTTAGTATAGTGCAATCATCATACAATAAACACAAACAGTGTAGTATATTGATACAACTATTAAAACAAAAGTACAGGAGTCCTGAACTAGAGAGCCAATTGGAAGAGCCATGGCTCAAAAACTTCAAAGAGAATAGATTTTTTCTGATAGATGATCTAATATACCATAGGGAAAAACACACAAGTGCCCTGGTAATAATAAACAGAGAACATATTTCCCTGATACTACAGAAATGCCATGACTGCCCATACATGGGACATATGAGTGAAGAAAGAACTAAAGAGAGAGTCTTTAGCACAGCTTGGTGGCCAAAGTGGGAACAAGACTTGAGTGAATACATCAACACTTGTACCAGATGCCAAAAAGCCAACAAAGGTCATGGAAAATGATATGGATTACTCCAGCGTATAGAGGAGCCCAACCACCCTTGGGAAATAATAAACATGGATTGGGTGACAGGCCTGGTCCCTGGAGGGAAAAACAGCTTTAATTCATGCCTAGTAGTAGTAGACAGGTATAGCAAGAGTGTCAGATGTCTCCCCTGTCACAAAGAGGACACAGCAATGGACACAGCCATATTGTTCTGGAACAATGTGATAGCAAACTGTGGAGTTCCAAGAATTATAATTAGTGACAGAGACCCTAAATTCACATCAGAACTTTGGACTAATCTATATGAGATTCTGGGAACTAAACTAGCATTCTCCACAGCTTACCATCCACAAACAGATGTTCTAGCAGAAAGAATGATTCAAACATTAGAAGACATCATTAGAAGATTTTGTGCATATGGCATGGAATATAAAGACAATGAGGGATATACCCATGACTGGGTAACCCTCCTACCAGCTGTACAATTGGCATACAACACAAGTATACACTCAGTGACAGGAAAAACCCCTGCCACATTAGAGAAAGGATGGAACCCACTACTTCCAGTAGACTACTTGAAGAAGAACCTCCTCTCAGTACACCCCACAGCTAAAGACTTCCACACAATGTGGAAAACTGCCTGTGAAAAAGCAGAACAATGTGTGGCTGAAGCTAAATTATATAACAAACAGAAATATGATAAAAGTCACCAAGAACCTGATTTCAAAGAAGGAGACCAAGTTCTAATCTCAACTATTAACTTCAACAATCTAAGAGGACCCAAGAAGATGAGAGACTCATTCATAGGACCATTCACCATTATTAAATTAATAGGAAAGAATGCAGTAGAAGTCAACCTGACCAAAGAGGTTTCTAGGAAACACCCAGTTTTCCCTGTGAGCCTGGTCAAACCTTATCACCAAACAGATGAGGAGAAATTCCCTGACAGAAAGAAAACAGTCACCCATGAAAGATTGGTAGAGGAAGATGACTCACTTGGACCAGTGAAAAAGATCATTAAAGCGAGGAAAATAAGAATTAATGGGAAAGACAACAGGCAATATCTGGTTAGATTTAAGAATCAACCAGCAGATAAAGATAAATGGTTAACTGAGAAAGAAATCCCAGATGGACAAATACACCTCTGAAGATTCAGAGCCTCCAGAAGGGCTGAAGAGTCTCATCAATGATGAGCCTTCTTTTGAGGGAGGGTATATCAGCCTGTGACTCAAAACAGAGCACTAGCATGACATCCAACATACCATAAATAACGGTATGACAAGTATTGAACAAACATAGTCAATACGGATAATAAATAAGAGGAAAAAAACTCCTCTTAAATTAAACATCAACCTTATCCAAACAGAATAAGGAAAGCTAGAGGAGAATAAACAAGTCAAAACCCTTATTTTCACCTCTCATATAACTTATGCATATTTAAGTTAATCTATACCAAAATGGTAATTTTTTTCTTAAAGCTCACATAGAGAGCTACACAATGGTATCATCCATGTTGCTGTAACACCACTACAACTGGAGATACCATATGACCTTTATTTTCAAACCAAGACCCCCCTGAAAATCAAAGAGGGCTTGTACAAAACTGTACAAAAGTATAACCAAATTAAAGATCTAAACAAGAGCTTTAATTCGAGACACCTGAGACCTCTGTATCTCTTAAATTGACTGAGGGATCTTGGTTCAAAGGTTTAACAACCAAAATACAGATATCCTAAAAACAACAAGGTAAAAAAACCCCTGTATCTTTGGCATACACTCATACAACTGTACAGTGTAATATACCAAACTGTAGATCTAACCAAGCCCTACAAGACTGTATCATCAGAATACAGATATCTTCCAAATTGAAGAAGAGATCTGGTATGGAAGTTTTTGAAGCCTCATACTGATGTACAAAAATACATTCAAAAGCTTAAAACCCTTATAACTTTTGCTATTTTAAAGAAGGGTAAACATGAAGCACACCAAATTGAAGAGCTCATTAAGCCCTTCAATTCTGTGCTCTTGGTTTATTGATATCTTAAGAACTGGCTGAAATATCTTGATTGGAAGGCTTTTCTAGCAATACATGACTGTATCAAACTTGTATCAAAAAGTATTGCTCCCATACTTAAAATAATATACTTATGAAGATATAACCTCTCCAAAATCATCATTATTGATCATACAGACACCAGAACAACGTCATCCAAGTGCTGACGTGGCAGGTGAAAAGTTTTTTCACCCTGTATTGATCCAGAATGATCATTTGTGGTTCCAAAACCACAATTCTGCCTCTATTGACGTCAGAATTGATGATCCGGAACCACAGGCTGATCATTGGAGTGAAATGTTTCACTCCTCTGACGTGTGAAGAGTTAATAACTCTTGAAAGTCTTGAAAGATATAAAAGGAAGGGTTTTTTCCTTGAAAACCCATCATCTTATCTTATTTACCCATATTCTTATGTGGCAAAACTGTTATCCATCAGTAGTGTCCTTAGAATTATTAAAGATATAATTAGAGCATAATTATTGTAGTACTTCTTTACAGTCAAAGATATTAGAGTATTGCAACCCAGGTCCTCAACAGACTCATCACCACTGTTACCACATAGCAGTAGGACCTAAAGAATTAAATTTATTTGTTTTTTGACATGTTACAGTCATAATACTAGCTTGTATTTAAATTTTATAGCTACTATATAGACTCACCCTGACAATTTCCCAAGGTCTGCTTGGTTCTTGGATTTTTATCATATTTCCAAGTCTCTTGCCAGTGGATTTATTTGCCTTTTGGCATCTGTCACAAGTTTTGCAATACTCTGCAACATCTTTCTGCCACATAGGCCACCATATGCAGACCTTTACTTTCTCTCTTGTTCTGTCTTCAGAAAGATGTCCTGAAAAGGGGCTATCATGGCATTCTTTCAGTACAAGATTAATTAATGACCTGTCTACAACTGTCATGACACATGTGTGCTTGGTTCTGTGGTAAATTATACCATCCAGTAGGTGAAATCTTCCTTCATCATAAGATTTTCTCCATACTTCATCCAAGGCATGTATTAGAGAGTTGTCTTTACAGTCTTTGTTAAGTAATTGGCATAAGATGCCACAATTCTTATCTTGGGTGTAACTACTTCTGACTTCTTCAAAGAAGGTGGTGTTCAAGTCTGTAAAACCTATTCCTTCTATTGGAATTTGTGGTGAAGCTTCTTCTGGCACATAAGCAGGATTATCAATATTATTTGGTAATGGCCATCTGCTTAGTCCATCTGCATTCTTATGAATATTCCCATCGTTATGAACAATAGTCATATTGCCTCTGTATTCTTGTATGGCTATTTGCCATCTGAGCATGTGTCTGTTGGGTGTTTTCATGTTCAAAAGTGACTTGAAAGCTGTACAATCTGTTATCACTTCAAAAACACATCCCTCTAAAAAGTAGTTCAATTTTTCCAAGGCCCAGACAAGACATAAACATTCCATTTGACTTGCTCCATATCTGGCTTCAGTTGGTTTGATTTGCCTGGATATGAAATATATGGGTCCTTCTACAGGTTTATCATTTATGATCTGAACTTGGGGAAGTGCAGCACCCAGTCCATCCCCTGATGCATCAACATACAGTTTCAAAGGCAATTTAAAGTCTGGCATCAGTAGGAGTGGAGCAGTGCTCAATGCTTCTCTTACAGACTCAAAATCTTTGACTCTGTCAACAGTCATTTCAAATACTGTGTCTTTGTCACACAATTTATGAAGTGGTCTATCTATGGATGCAAAATCTTTAATGTGTTGCCTGTAATATCCTGAAAAACCTAAGAATGACTGAATTTCCTTCTTATTCTGAGGCATGGGTTTTAGCAATACTGCTGAAACTTTGTTTTTGTCAAGTCCAAGGGATAAACCAGATACAACATGTCCTAGTGCCTTAAGTTCTTTAAATCCAAAATGGCATTTCTTCAAGGATATTTTCATGTTCACTGATTGAATTTTTGTCAAAACTCTGGACAATCTGTACATGTGCTCCTCCCAAGTCTTGGAACAGACAATAATGTCATCAATGTAAATGATTAACCATCCCTCTGAGAGTTCTTCAGGGAAGATTTCATTGATCATTCTTTGGAAATGTGAAGGTGCATTTTTGATACCAAAGGGCATCCTCAAGTATTCATACACTCCACAATGAACAATAATTCTCAAGTATTTTCTTTCTCTTGGTGTCAACACATTTTGATGTAATCCTTTAAGGGCATCCATAGTGGTTATATACACTGCTTGAGATATTTGAGTAAGGGCAATTTTGATTTTTGGTATTGGGTACCTATCTGGAATAGTGTAAGTGTTCAGAGCTCTAAAGTCCCCAACCATTCTGGATTTTCCATTATGCCATGCCACTATGACTGATGTAGTTATTTCTACTTCTTCATTATGGACTACTTTTCTTATTACACCAAGGTCCAGAAGTTCTTTGATATGAATTTCTAGAGCTTCTCTTGATTTTGGACTTGCTGGATATGAAGGTCTTCTTAAGAGTGGTGGATAAGGTCTCTCATTGTTAAGAATGATGTCAAGTTCATGACCAATAATTGCTCCTAGAGGTTCTTTGTCTGAAGCAAATGCTTCTCTGTGGTCATATAAAAGGGAAGAAAGTTCATTTTCTTTTTTATCAGTCAGATGAAGGCTTATTTCAGCCTCATTTAACTGTTCAGAGTTGAATTTGTCTAACTCTAAGTTGACTGGTGATACATTTTTTACCGTAATTTGTCTTTTAAATGGTAAAAAGGCAAATTTTTGGCGCTTATTGTCTCCAATAGTAAATTATCTGTCTTTGTTGTTATGCAAATCTATCCCATACATGATTAAATAGTCATTTCCCAATATAATATGGGTACTTGAGCAATTTTCCATAACAACAAATTCAACTGTGATTCTTCAATTCCCATTTATGTGTGGGAATATGAAATTGGTCTCAAAGATTCCTAATTCTTTCATTGGATTACTTGCACTGTTGAATTTTATACCATCAATTGGTAACAATTGGTCTTCAAAGTTTGGTACACAAGTCTCAAGAAAGGATTTTCCAACACAAGAGAAGAAGGCTCCTGGGTCAAGAAAAAGCTTGGTGGGCTTGTTGTCAATCACCACTTCTGTTATACAGGAGTTACCAGCTGTATAGCCTTTTCCCCTGTTTGGTTTTGTTTTCATAAGTTGTGCATCTTGAACTTTTGATAAGTCAAGTTGGCCATTGCTCAATTGTGGCAAGTGGGAATAAGATTCCATGATGTCAAAAGTGGCATTGATATTTTCTATATCTTTTAAAGATTCAGAAAATATGGATGACTTATCATCTGAATTGTCTTCAATTATGTCTTCTTTTTCAACATCTGGTTCCTTTTCAATGTCAATTTCATTGATTTCCCCCCTTTTTGGACATATATTGGCTAAATGGGTGGTGCTTTGGCAAATATGGCACTTTCTTACTGTATCTGCAGATTTATACTTAATATTACTAGAATTTTCTTTGCGGTTTTTGTACACAGAATCTTTCCAAGGTGTATTAAACCTTGTTTTGAGATTCACCCTACTAGAACCAATTTTGGTTCTGGTAGTTACTTCCTCTAATATATTGATAATATCTTCTGCTGAAGATTTCTAAGTAGTCCTGCTTTTGACAGCATGCTCTAAGTCACCTCCACATTGTCTCAGAATCTCTCTATGGATCATAAATTCTGACATGTCTGGATATAATGCTGTTAATCTGTCTTTTTTGTTGGCAAAACCATGGTAAAGCTTTGTCTTTATCAGAATTAAATTTGGAAGATTCAAAGGCTGTTTCAACTTTAAACCTCCAAGCATCATTTGCCCATTTTTTAATGATTTGGGTTTTCCACCAAGTCCAACTCTGGTGTCCATGTGCTTGTCTTATTTTCATGTACCATCTGTGAGCTGATTTGGTAAACAAGGTGTTAAATCTTGCTGTTACCAATCTGTCTGGTAATTCAAAATCTTCTTTGATCATGTCAATACCTCTAATGAATTCAATATGGTCATACTCTCCTTCACCACTAAAGTGAGGCCATTCTTTAAGTGTTGGAATTTCTTTCAAAAGTGCTTGGCCCATTGATGGTTCCAAGTTATGAAAAGGAGTGGATAATTCACTTTTTAACTGTGAATTATCAGGATCCAATACTTGTGGATTTGGAATTCTTTTGCCCTCATTTTGATTCAGAGGTGTAGACATTCTTGGTAAGGTGTTCAGTATTTGTTCAATGTCATTCATTTTACTGTTCCTACACCTTTGGGAATTTCTGTATTCATTTTGGAAGCCTTGTATTAAATTTATTACTTCAATTTTACACATGACTTCTTTATGTGTCAGTTCTTGCAATAACTCTGTCTGTCTTGTTTTATCAGCAGTGACTTTATTCAATTTCATTGATAATTTTGATACTTCTTCTTGTGAAGCATCAAAACACTTTTTCAAGGCAATGGTATATGTCTTTACTTCAGTAAATGAATTTGAAATGTCATCAAGGACTTTCTTGTTATCTGTTTTGATAATATTTATGGCTTGTTTAATTCTTGTTTCAATTATGTCATCAATATTGAATTTAGAATATTTATCTGTTAATTCTTTAATAATGGCAGATTGTTCATTTATTTTATTGCCAAAAGAATTATCATTATTGGAAATTTCAATTGTTCTTAAAACTTTTTCAAAACACATAAGTGTTTCATTAATTTGGCACAGACTCAGGTTGTTTGTTTTAATGTTTTTACAAATGGTTTCATTTTTATCAGAAAGGTGGTTTTTCATGTCATTTATAGCATCATACAATTCTGGGATGGAATCAAATATATCAGAAATCATTTCTGGAATCTTAATCTGGCTTCCTCCTTCTTCTGTAATTCCATCATGGTTCTGGCCATCTGAAATACATTTTCCATGGCGTCCTGCTAAATCTTTGGAGTTCTGTATCCTTGGCTGTAAGGCTTTGGGGCTGGTGCCTTCCCTTTGCCCTTGTTTGGAACTTGTGGCTGCTTTTTCACGTTGGAATTGCTGCTGCTGGCCACTGGGGCTGTTTTTGGAACTTGCTTTGGTGGTGGAGGGTTTCTTTTCCTCCATTCTAGTGTCAAAAACATCATGTTTTTCTTCTCCATCAATGGATGCCATCCATTGAGCAGTTTGCAAGTGTTGGGATGGCCCAGGAATTTTCTCACAGTTAGGTAAGAATTCATGCAATTCTTCCACAGGTCTGCAAGGATCTGGTACTCCTTGAATTGCAGTGCATTGTTGTATGCACTGTGGCTGGCTTTGTATATGTCCACAGAGGCTTGTTGTGGCGGTGTCAGCTCTTTTTGAAGGTAAGATGGTATTATCAGCTTCAGAATGACCCATTTTAGTTGTTTGGAAGTCAGCAACTGACCCTTTTCCTTCTGTACCTGATTGGCCTCTGCCATAATCACGTCTATTACCCTTGTGGGAGCTGCTTGAGGGGTTAAAGCTGGCTCCTGATCTGGTTGAAGGCATAATTATGGTTAAAAAGGCTTAAAATAGTAATTTTACGTCAAAAAAACTTACTATTGGCCAAATTCTTAGCTTTCTGAAGGGTATTACTTATGTCTAAGATAATCAATTCAGAAGAAATTGGTTCAGGTTGGTTATTTTGAGTCACAATAACAGTACTATTATGGTCTGAATTAATAGTACTGGCAGGAATAATGCTGGTGACTGTTGAGGTTGTTTCAATGTTTTCTTGTCTTACCACATTGTCAGACACTAAAATTAATGAAAAAAACCAATTAAGTAAGTAAAAAAAGGATATTTTAAAAAAGAAATAAAAATATAAGCCTCACTTATAATATGAAAAAAATTATTTTTTATGGATTTTTTTGAATTATAAGTATTTTTTATATGTTTTTAAATTTTTTAATATAAGAAAAAAAGATTTAAAAAGGGTAAAAAAAATATGTCACAGGTAAAATATCATGGCTGGGCCCCCAAATGTAAGGTGTGGATATGAAACTTTGATTAAAAATCAAGTACTTTTCCTGTCCTCAAAATTTGTATAAGGTAATAATCAATTAAAAATAGTAAGAAATATTATTTTTAAGAGAAAACACGCCAATTTTACTTTTTATAACTTTATTAGTATAAAACAATTATATTATAAGGATTTATTGTTTTACCAACAATAAAAACCTATCCAAAAGATACTCTACAAGAGATATTTTAAGGCTACAAAAGAAATTTCTTCAAGAGCAATTTCAATTGGAATTAATTGAGCAAAGAACTGCAAGCAATTAATTAAAGAAAAAAGTCTTTAAAAAGAATATTAAAGAGAAAACATGCCCAAAAGTGACCAGAGTGGATTTGGAAACAAAGTGACAAAGTCTACAGTGATAAAAGATGCTTTAATTCACTTTTGGGGTGGTTCAGGGGTAAAAATGATTATAAGAGTTACAAACAATGATTATAATGATTTTTTAATGTAGTTAAAAGGTTTAAAATTATTTAATAAAGGTTATTGTAATCTTTTATTGATTGGTTTAACAATGTTTAAACTAATTATAGAAGGAAAAGATTCTAACATGAAGAGAAAAGTGGGGCAAAGAAGACATTCTTTTATAGCCATCAATTTTCTTACTCCAAAATTAAAATTTACTCTTTTCAGTCTTGATAAACAGTCTGACAACAGAAAATCAAATTATGGCATCATTGAACCCTGATTTAGACCAAAAAGGGCTGGTTTAAGCCATTTTTAGCCATTTTAGACCCTTAAATCAGCCATTACTATAGCAATTGCTGGTATAGAGCCTTCAAAGCACGTCAGATTGTGTGTAACAGACGTAGAAACCAGTTAAAACCGTTTTTACTATGATGGTTTTATCTTAAGGGTAGCTTTACCCTCTTGGCAACAGCTAAAACTACCCCAGTTGGTTTCAAACCCTCATCGTCAATTGAGTACACAGACCCTGTAACTCAATTCCAGGCCAAAAGTGATGAACGCTTGCGTGAATTTTGACACCACACGCCTGTCAGCAAGGATTTTGGGGGTCTAGCTCCCCCTTAGAGCTGGAGTTCCTTTTCCCCCCCCAAATTTAATCTTTCCAATTTATTTTTCCTTTAATTCCTCATCCTGTATTATACTTATAATTTACATATGTAATTTAATTGAATTGTACAGTACAATACAGTGATAATTGATACCTCATATGTAAATCAAAGTTCACTTATGTAATACACGTGCACATTTTGACATTTCAATTGAATTCAATTGAAAATACTTCAATTCCTCATAACTTCTAAACTACACACAACACCTAAGTTTTAACACAAAAATTGATGGTGCACACCACATGTGGTGTGAATTAAATTAAATTTTTGAGTATTTTCAACTTTTGTATTGAAAATACTAAAAACTTAATTTAAGCTTATTTCGAGTTGAGCTACAAGAATTTCACTCAGAGGTGACCCCACCTGATTTTTTATGAGGAATCCAATGGTGAAATAATTCTTATATGTTTATTTATTGGATAAAAAGTTATAATAATTTTTATTTAACTTTTTCCCAAATTTATTCATTTTTTTACAATTTTGTTAAAATTTCATTTTTACTTAATTTTTTCAAGTATAAATGTAATTTTATAATTCCAAAATTTAATGTAATTTTATTTTTAAATTGTAATTGATTTGTTTATTTTGAGTATAATTTTATATTTATATTTTGATTTTGATTTTAATAATATAAATAAATTTATTTCATTTATATTAATATGTTAATTTTATATTTGTGGTCTTTTTGGGTATATGAAATTACCTCTAAGGCTCACAGAACTCCTAGACATGGATATCATCAAAAAGATTGGACATAATGAAATAGTGGAAATCACCACTCCTGTCCTAACTACCTAGAATGATGGCAAATCTAGGCTGTGTGGAGATTTAAGAGCTCTGAACAACTACACAAAAGCTGACAGATACTCTATACCAAGCATACCTCATGCCCTAGACAAACTGGCAAAAGCCAAATATATAACCAAGATGGATTGTATGAAAGGTTTCCATCGGAATGTAGTTAAACCAAACTCCATGAAATTACTCAGAATCATATGCCATATGGGAATATATGAGTATATCAGAATTCCATTTGGCATCAAAAATGCACCAGCCCACTTCCAAAGGATGATGGACACAATATTCCAAGAAGAAATATTGGAAGGATGGATGGTAGTATATATTGATGACATTATTATATACTCAGAGGCATGGGATGATTATGTGCAATACATAGACAAAGTGCTAAGTAAATGCATACCCATCAACCTGAAAATTACACTTAAAAAGTGCAATTTTGGCCAACAAGAGCTACTAGCTCCAGCACACAAAACCTCAGGTATTAGTCTGGAAATTGACTAGAACAAAGTAGAAGCAGTACTGCAAAAGCCAGTACCAAGAAACATCAAATAGATGCAATCTTTCCTTGGGTTTGCTGGCTAATATAGAAGCCACATCAAAAGATTTTCCCACATAACTAGTAGTTTATACAATTTATGTTCAAAAGATGAAGTCTTTGAAATTACCAAGGAAAGAAGGGATGAATATTAGAGGACCAAACATGAACTCACAAATGCACCTGTACTCATCTCGCCTGACTTTGAGCTACCATTCAAGTTATACATAGATGCAGCATGAAGCCAAGGCTTGGGAGCAGCCCTTCACCAGAAACAAATTGTATATGGGGAACCAAGAGAGGGAGTAATTTGTTACATCTCTAGGCAACTGAAATATTCACAAGCCAGTTTAGAGGCAACCCAGACTGAATGTCTATGCTTTGTATGGTCTCTGGAGAAACTCCATTATTATTTGGAGGGTGCAGTCTTTGAAGTATACACATACTGCACCGCCTTGAAGTCTTTACTAAACATGAAGACTACCAATAGACACATGTTGAGGTCATAAATAGCCATTGAAGAGTATAGAGGGAACATGAACATCATATACAAAGAAGGTAAAAGTAATACCAATGCAGATGGCCACTGGATAATGTCAAAAGCAATCCAGCTTATGACCCTGAAGTAGCAGCCAAGATCCCTATCCATTTCATGGAAATAGATACAAGGAAAAACTTCAGATTTTCTGAATGGGCATCAGAAAGTGGTACCCCAGACAGTGGAGACACTGATTCAGAAGGAACAGAAACTCCCATATTGGTAATACGGTCCTCAGAACTACATAATTAATTCTTCAATGCAGTGATGAAGACATATGCCAAACACAAACAGTGTTGCATATTGTTGCAACTCCTTAAGAAAAATTACAGGAGCCCAGAACTGGAATATCAGTTAGAGGAACCCTGGTTGAGGTACTAAAAGGACAACAAATATTTCCTTATAGATGGCCTGCTCTACCATAGAGAAAAGGACACTAGTGCACTCACAATAATAGACAGAGACCATATATTCTTGATCCTACAAGAATGCCATGACTTCCCCTATATGGGACACATGAGTAAAGAAAGGACCAAGGAAAGTGTAGCAAGCACAGATTGGTGGCCCAAATTGGAGCAATAAATGAGTGAATACATCAACACTTGTTAAAGATTCCAAAAGTCAAATGGAAAAAATGGGAAGAAGTATTGGTTACTTCAACACATAGAAGAACCCAAGCACCCATGGGAAACCATCAACATGGACTGGGTTACAGGACTTGTCTCAGGAGGCAAATAAAACTTCAATGCTTGCTTAATCACAGTTGATCGGTTCAGCAAAATTATGGGGTGCCTACCATGTCACAAGGAGGACACAGCCATGGATACTTCTCTTTTATTTTGGAATAACATAATATCTACCTGTGGAGTCCCAAAAATTATTATTAGTGATAGGGACCAAAATTTCACATCTGAATTCTGGACAAACTTGTATGACATTCTTGGCACCAAGATTGAATTTTCTGCAGCTTACCATCCACAAACAGATGGATTAGCTGACAGGATGATCCAGACAATGGAGGACATCCTTAGAAGATTCTGTGCCTATGGCATGGAATAAAAGGACTGTGAAGGATACACCCATGACTGTGTTACCCTTCTACCAGCCGTCCCTCTGGCTTATAATACAAGTCAGAACTCTACCACAGGAAAGATGCCTGCACTGGTAGAGAAAGGGTGGAATCCCCTATTGCCTGTGGATTTCTTGAAGAAAAATCTTCTGACCATCCACCCCACAGCCAAAGATTTCCATGAAATGTGGAAGAGTTCTTGTGATACAGCTTCCCAATGCATAGCTGAGGCAAAATAATATAATAAGCAGAGGTGGGACAAATCACACATGAAACCTGACTTTAAAGAAGGGGACCAAGTGTTAGTGTCTACACTGAACTTTAATAATCTCAAAGGACCCGGGAAAATGAGAGACTCATTTGTAGGGCCCTTCACTATCATTAGATTGATAGGGAAAAATACAGTGGAAGTCAAACTTACAGAAGAATTTTCTATGAAACACCCAGTCTTTCCAGTTATTTTAGTCAAGCCATACCTTCAGACAGAGGAGCATAAATTCCCCTCCAGGAAGAAAAACCCCACCCCCCAGAGATATTAGAAGTGGAAGACTCCCCTGGACCAGTGAGGAAAATCATAAAGGCCAGGAAGATCAGAATTAATGGTAAAGACCAAAGACGATATTTGGTCAGATTCAAGAACCAGACAGCTGATAAGGACAAATGGTGGCATAGGATGCCATACCAGATGGGAGACTTCACTTCAGAATATTGAGATCCTCTAGGAGGACAGAACAGTCTCATAAATCATGAGCCATTTTTAGAGGGAGGGTATGTCAGCCTGTGACTCAAAACCAGAGCACAAGCATGACAGCCAAATACCATAAATCAATGGTATAGCCAAGATACCACCAAAACATGAAGCTGAGCCAAATCATCTCAAAAGGTATCAAACAAAAGAGGAAACTCACCCCTTTCCAAATATACAAGTTCCATCATCATAGGACAAAGAATAACAAAGTTACTCCTGTCCAAAGCTGTTGCTGAGCATAAACCCTAATTTTCACCTCTCATCTGAAATACAGAGGAAGAGGCTTAACCCCATAAAATAGGTATTCAAAATGGAGCTCTGAGTCAGGGCTATGCAATGGTACTAGCTAAACTGGGCTAGCACCGTAATTACAAAAGTTATGACCAATATAAGGTCAAATAAGGGTGATTAAAATACTCACCTCCCATCTAACCTCTACAGTTTTAGCATGAGATACCTAAAGTGGGGTCTTTTTGGAAAGAGCACAATCAGGGCTATTTGATTTTGTGATCCATTTTCTCATATTTCATCTAGAACAAAAGCTATGGGGCTAACAAGCTCTATACATCTTTTAAGAAAAACATATATATGTACAGAAAATCTTGTACATGGAATAGCTTTGCCATACTTGATGATAGCCATATCAAATAAGGTGCCATTGTGTAGACCACGTTCAGAGATACACAATGAGCCAGCTTTGAGCCTTATATCTCATTAACAGACAAATCTATGGCAGTTTTAAGGTCAAAATCCCACAATTAGACCAATACAGTCTTAATGTGGGATATTCTCCCATACGTATGATTATGAGGTGTCAGATAGACAAAGAAGCATTTTTATACTTCAATACCTCATAATTCACTCAATACTGGGGTTCCATACAGGTTCTTTACAACATTCTATGCATCATACACATAAGAACAGGGCTATGTGGTCCCCAGATGAAAGTTCTCACCTTTTATTGGTAAAAACTGCCCAGATGTGGTTTCAAAGCCACATCTGAGCACAATACAGGCTATACAGGCTTTGTGAAAGCCACAAGCCAGTACCGTGGAGTGGAAAATCTTCACTTCCTCTATGTGGAAAGGTCTAGAAGCCTTTTCACCCCATTTTAGGATAAAAAGGGGCCTTTTCACAGCCGGAAAATGTTTCCTCATCCTGCTCTTGAATTCCTACATAGTACAACTGTCAAAAACAGTTATACTCTTGGAAAATAAACAGGTTATACGTTAAACCTAAGTATTGTAGCTCTTATTATAGTAATCCAACTGGTAAGACTGCACCCAGGGCTTTCAGCATCACTCACCACCACTATATTATTATAGTGAAGCCCTTAATATTTTATTTTAATCATCCATTATCATTATCAAACATTTTATATCATTTTCACCGTGTCACAGTCATAGTTGAAGTTTGAAAACACCATTATACACCTCTTATCATAGACTCATCCTGAGAATTGTCAGAATTAAGATAACAAAAAAACTCACTTATAACGTCCCAAAAAGATTAAAAAACATGGCCAGGTCCCCAAAATGTCAGGCTGAGTCTATGATGAAGGTGTAATAAGGCTATTTACAACTTTAATTATGACGGTGACATGGTCAAAATTAATTAAAAAATGTTTGGGTTATAGATAATAAATGTTTAAATTAAAGCTGTAAGGGCTTTACTATCATTAAATTGTGGTGGCATCACTGTTAAAAGCCCTGGGTGAAGTCTTCCCAGCTGGGCTACTATAATAAGAGCTACAATACTAAATATTAAAGTATAACCTCATTATTCTCCAAGGGTATAGCTGTTTTTGACAGTTGTACTATGAAGTAATTCAAGATCAGGATGAGGAAACCTTTTCTGGTGGAGAAAAGGCCTCCTTTTATCCTAAAATGGGGTGGAATGACCCTCTAGACCATCCCAGTAGAGGAAGTAAAGAGTTTTTCACTTCAGAGTACTAGCTTGTGGTTTCCACAAAGCCTGTATAGGCTGTATTGGCCTTAAATGTGGATTTAAAGCCACATCTGGGCAGCTTTCACCAATACAGGGTGAAAATTTTCATCTGGGAGCCACACAGCCCTCTTCTGGTGTGTATGACGTGTAGAATTCTGTAAAGAACCTTTATAGGACCCCAGTATTGAATGGACTATGAGGTATTGAAGTATAAACATGCTTCCTCATCTATTTGACACCTCATAATCATGGTTGTGGGATATTATCCCACAGTAAAGGTGTATTGGCCCAATTGTGGTATTTTACCCTTAAAACTGCTATACCTTTGTCAGGTTTTGAGATATTGAGCTTAAAGGTAGTTCATTTTGTAGCCCTAGATGGGATCTACACTAAGGAGCTTATTTGCTCCATAGCGTTTTTTCTAGATGGGATTTGGAGAAATTGAAGGTACCACAAGATAGCCCTGATTTTTCCCTTTCCAAAAAGACCCCACTTTAGGTATCTCACACTAAAACCGTAGAAGTTTTATGAGAGGTGAATATTTTGTTCACCCTTATTTGACCTTATTTTGGACATATCTCCTGTAATTTTGATGCTAGATCAATTTGGCTAGTACCATTGAATATCCATGACCTAGAGCTTCAATTTGAATACCCATTTGATGGGGTTAATTCTCTTCCTCTGGATTTCAGATGAGAGATTAAAAATAAGGCTTATGCTCAGAAACAGCTTTGAGCAGGAATAACTTTGTTATTTTCTGTCCTATGATGATGGCACTTGTAAATTTGGATATCTTGGATTTGCCATGGATTTATCGTATTTGGCTGTCATGCTTGTGATCTGGTTTTGAGTCACAGGCTGACAGTATTGGATTTACATATTTGAGATAAAAGATTCATATATGTAGTTTTTCAGCAGTAATCTGATGGTGTGAATAATTTAACATTTTTACCCATTGTCTTATCAGATAATCAAGAATTTATGCCGTTTTATGACATTTTTACCTATTTTAAGATTTTAATTTCCAATCTTATTACTAAAATAAGTTTTGGAAAATTCTTTTGTGACCTATTTGTATATGTATTCATATCTCAAAGGCTCACAAGATTAGTTTTCAAGATGGTTTCTCATTAATTTTGTGTTCAAAGTGTCATCAAATTTGAGTTTTTTTACAAGGTTATCTATCCATTTCAATATGTAACTTGACATTAAAAATGGTCTTTGTCATGATTGGAAAAATAACTCCACACCCATGATTTTGTTTTTTGTTGTGGTTACTTAGCTCATAGACCAAATAATGGTTGTTTCAGCTTCATAATCATTTTTGTGGTGTTGTGCATGGTGAAAAGGTTGATAAAGAAATATCATAATAATGAATTAAAGGAGGTTTTCAAATGAAATAGCTCAAATAAAATGCCATTATTTTTTTGAAAAAAAAACATGATAAAGAGAAAAAGGGAAGAAAAATTACAAAATATGAATAGAAAGGGGTGGGGAAAGGAATATCTGAGGAGTTAGGTTTTGGGAAGATAAAGAATCCAAAGTATCCCTTCCCAAAACCCTTGAGAGGTCTATGGGGTTATGTCAGTGCACTAAAATAGAAAACCCTGGGTCGCTGACCAAGGAGGAGACAAATATAAGATGGATGAACAGGGCCTCCCACAGGTAATTCCCTGAGCTATATTATATGACCTTTGATTTTAGTATAAATGTTTTGGCATAGAAGGATCAACGAATGAAGACAACGTTTTTTGATTACTAACATCTTCTTCAAGAAGTCATAAATTGAATTGATTACCGTATGGATTATCATTTTTTTAAGCGAATATAGACCAAATGGCTATCACTTATAAAATCAATAGCTCAACCTCAAGCTGAAGGCACTAAGTAATGAGTAGATTTTTATCTTTTTCCATTCTTTATTGGATTGTTACTGATTTTGTTTTTTAGTGTTTTTATTCAATTTGAAAAATCTCTTTTTGAAGATGTTTAAACAGTATTTGAAGCTCTCAAAGTAAGATGTACAATAATAAATGTACTGGAATGTGGATATAATCCTCTTGAGCTCAATTGTATGATGTAGAAGTAAATAATCCTAAAATAATTATAATTGAGGATGAAAAGGCTTTGGTCATGGAGGAGTGGAATGAAGATTCCTTGAATATCCACTAAATCAGCCAAATTTGCATCAGAATTAAATATTTTGAAATATCTATTAGTCTAACCTGATCATCATCAGATCAAAGGTTATCTTATCAATAGCTCATGAAAGCTTAAATGCTTGTTAGAGAAGAATTGAATTTCAATTTTAATTTATCTTGGTTCCATTTTCATTTACAGTCATAAGATGTGTGATTTTTTTGTTCAATGTTTACTTTTTCTAGGTACAAGATCAGTAAAGCTTCAGATAGATTTAATCCAAAAATCAATGTAAGATAAATTTAACGCCATTTGATTCAATAATAATATTATCAAACTTTTATTAATTTCTTTTACAATTTCTTTCATAAGAAATACTTGGGTTTGATTTTTCAAGTACCACTTTTTATTAAAATTGAAAGCTTTTATTGTAGGATCTTTTAAGGAGAGAACCTTTGACATAAATACATCTTTTGAGAGTAACTCTGATGAATTGAACTACCTCCTTTGAAAACAATCCATGATTCTTTTTTTGATGTTAAATTATTTGCATTTTTCATTCAAATAATCTTAATTCTCCTATTTATTTTTCATATTTTGTGTTATTGAACATATTAAACTTCTTATTAACAGATTAAAATTGAATATCAGAGTTAGTATCTTGTGGGGTCATTGGTGTTATTGGGGGTGTCAGTATCATTGACATTTTAAAAAAGATCTTTTACATTTTAATGATTATTTATTGCATAAAATGCTTCAATTCAGGTTATTTTGGAAAAATTTCCAATGTAACCATACCAGTGAAAGGCTTTCATGCCTCAAAATACCAAAGTTTAGAATTTACTGAGTGATATTGTATATCTGTGTGCCTTTGGTTCATCATTTGAACATGCTTAAATCTCCCATTGAAGTAATCTAAAGAATTCTGAAGTTTTTCCAAGTGATGTTGGAGACTATATGCAGTTTGTAAAGGGGTGGATATATATATTTGAGAATGGTTCAGTCAAAATAACCAAAAGTGGCCTTTGTTTGATTGGTTTTGATTAGAGAATCTTCTGATATTTCAAGTCATGAATTTTACAGCTGAGCTTCTTTATGTGAATGGTAATTTGGTGCCCTGTTATATGTCTCTTGGATTTCTCAACTAAGGAAAGCTAGAATAAGTATTATGAGAATCAATATAGTAAAAAAAGATAAACCTGAGAAAATCTCATAGATTGAATGTATTATTCAGGATATATTGGTAACAAGCTTTTTTTCTGGAGGAGGACTCTTACCTAAAAGGGGGGTTGCATCCACACAGCCTAAGACTTTCTCTTAATATTTAAGAACTAGAAATTTATTTGATTTATTTTTAAAAGACATAAGCAAAAAAAGGAGAGAAGGTATCAGAAAATGGAGTTAAGAGAAGAAGTATTTAGTTTTTTGGCATAGTGTGGAAGAATGTTACTGATACAGAAAACATTTATCACAAGATTAATATCTCACGCTGAGTATCAACATTTATATACCCAAATGATATTTTTACCTTTGAATGTATATCAAATACCAGATCCAATACTCTGATAGAAGTTATTTTCACAGTTGCGGAAATTTAAAGTGTGAAATCCTTGAGTTTATAAACTTTTCTGGAGACTCTATTAAAATTTATTATCAAATTTTGAATTTGTTTTTTTTAATTTGAATATTTCGGTCAATAAATTACTAAATCTATTTTCACACAATACATATTTATTATAAGAATCAAACATCATCTATGCTCATTGAAAATTATTATCACTAATATTGAAATGTAAAAATTTATCAATTATTAGTTACTCTTGAATTTTTCGCCTTAGTGAGTCAAAAGATTCACACAAAGAGTTTTTTGATAATAAACCAAACAAAGCTCTTCATAGTCACTTAGAAAGGAGAGGTGCCAGTGATATGAAATAAATTACTTTTTTATGCTCATTGAAGTAAATTCATAGATTTTTTCCCTTTTTCTCTTTAAAATAACCCAAATTTGAGACCTTTACTCAGCAATAATGGTTCTTCTCTTAAGCTAGCAACCCACCTGTGGCCTAATAGTTTCATACCTGACTAACTGCAGTTCACCTTTCAATAATACCAATGGCTCATTTTATTGATCTCATTAGCACACATTTGTATACATAATTGCACATGGGATACAAAGAGAGCCTGAAATAAATTTTGAGGTATAGTGATGTTATGGAAAATCCTCTTTTTATTGAGTTTTTTTCTTAGTAAGACTAAAAGAAAAGATGAAAATAGAAAAGGTTTAAGTTTATTCTTATGATTCCTAACTATTCCTCTTCTTTTGTAGAAAAATAAAAATAATTACCTTCCTAATATGATAATTTGTCTTTTTATTTTTTTCAAAGTTAATTTTATCTATGTATGATAAGATTTTCAAAAGATTTTTCTTGTGAATTTATTATTAAAATTTTCTCAGAAAAAAATTATTGTTTACAAACTTGAAATATAACTTATTTGTAAAAGGGAACTTGAAATAATAAATTTCTTGTGTTAAATAATTATAAGGAAATATTTAACAAGGAAATTAATTATGTATAGAATAAAAGCGAGTAATTTATTCAGAATATATAAAATCTTTCATGATTCATTATTTTTCTGACTAATTTTTCAAAAAAATATTTTGTAAAAAATAATGAAAATTAATCTTTAAAATGAATAAAACTGGAAACATTTGAAGCTATAATATATAGAATCAATTTATTTGAAAGCTTATTAATAGAAGTTCATTGAAATAGTAAATAATGATAATACCAAAATAACAAAATGTTTAAAATTGTTCTTTTGATATATAAACATATTAAAGAATCAATAGTATTTAAAATAAAGCTCAAAAAAGAAGTGATTATAATATAAGATGATGATATGATTCAATAATACATATTAATTTTGCGAGTTCTTTCTTCTCATCTTTTATAATTAGTGATAGCTTCTCTATTAAAAACTAAAAAGTTAATTTTTGGATATATATTATATAGATAGGAAGATTAATTTAATTTTAGATATTTATTTTTCAAAAAGGAGAAGGAAAAAATAAGAAAAATTAATTCTGTTAGATTTAGTTAGATTTACTTTTTTGAAATATATATATATATCAATTCATTAGGAATACTATATAGGTTTAAATCTGAATCTTAAATAAAATTAATTTTTGGAGATGGGATTTTTAAAACTAGCAGAAACCTGAGTTTAAGTTTTAAACAATAACTTTGAAAGATACTTTTCTAAAAATATTCAAGATTCAAAAGCCTAATTAGGTTTTTAAATGATATATTCTGCCACTGAGATCCTTAGAGCAATAATCCTTTGTATTTCCTACAGCTCTCAATCTCTTGTGATTTCATCATTTTTTCAAACATTTAGCTATGGAATAAACTATATTACTTGAATTCTTTAATACAAAAGTCTCAAAATATAGAATAGTACCTAATTAGCCACTAAAGAAATATATTCATATTGTGATATACTTCACCCAAAATCTCTTTTGCCTTCAGTTTTCCTCAGCTCATTCCAAAAGGTAATGTATTTTAGCAAAATAAAATCCAGAACTCACTTATAAATATAAAAATACCTTTTCTCTTTAATTTTTAATATCTGTAATTCTTTTTTGAAGTTTAAATACAAAAATTTATTCCTCAATCCTTCATTCTTTCATTGAAATTATCCAAAAATTTGAAATAAAAAATATTTATTACATTATATCAAGTTTCAAACTGTAAAATATTGGAAGTGATTATGGAATTAACTTTTAAATATTATCCATACTCTGTATATCACTAAGAGGAAAATTCATGAAAATCTTCATTATAAATTACTTTCCTTCAAGATTCTGAAAGAAGAAGATTTTCTCTCCAACTATTAGACCATTGTGAATGTTCATAATATGAAATAAGTCACTTTGATGGTCTTCAATTTCATGATGATTTTTTGATTATATATAAAAAGAGAAATATTCAAGTCAATTGATATTTTCTCCTTATAATAAATTAATCATCTGAAAATAGTTAGTTAATATTCCTGTTTCTTTACCATATAATTAGAAATCTTTGAAGGCCCAAAAAAGACATATTATTGAAATAAATGAATCTCATAATTGAAAATGTTAATGCAAGCATCTCAGATTGAACAAAGTTACCAATAAAACATTTTCTTACTTATATTGAAACTGAGCTTTCTTGCATAGAAAATAATAATAATTCAGATAGCCTTGTGTTCCAAAACATTCTTCAAATTAGTAAATTTCAAAAATATTCAAATTGAGAATCTCTATATTACTCAATAAGAAATGAAAATGAAACCACATCTACATGTATTTAAAAAAATTACCATAATCAAAATTTCAATCATTGTTTTAACAAATTTCATATGTGAAATGTAATCAAAGAACTTCTTTCAATTTGAAACCAAACCAATTCTCTGAATCTTATGAAAGAGAATTTTAAAAAAAATTGGAAAGGGAAGTTTTTGATCCTATTATAAATTTAGCAGAGTAAAAAATTTGAGACTAAAATTGGAAACCCCTACTTTGGAATGTTTATTCACTGGTCAAACTCTTTGGTGAATTATAAATTCCTTGATCTAGTTGGTTTTATTTTCTCCTTTCCTTAGCCACCTTCCATAATTATGAAGTGAATAACTTATTTTCTACATGATCAATCCAGGAAAAGTAGGGCCAAAACATTTTGAATTAAAAAACACAGCTCCGCCCCTTTTTTCTTAGATTTTTTATTTGTTGAGGTATACATAGTCTTAAGCAATAGACCATATCCCATATTTTTTACCTTTATTGAAGATGTCTGTTATCTTACTTAAATAGATAAAGTGATAGTTTATGATTCACACAGAGAAAAGGGCTTTTTTCTTCCTGTTCATCTTAAAAATAGAAAGTTTTCTCAAAGATCTATCAATCACGGAAATAAAGTCTTATTCAATTAAAAGTAAACAAGTAACTTCTCCAGCTCAACACAAAAAAGACTCTTGATAAAATGGGGCTCAATGTTTTATTCTGAAGGAATGACCATATTAGGATTATAATAAAGTAGAAAGCTATAGATTTACTTAAGTGAATATCTGTAATTCTTGTAAATAATTAGAAGTAGATTTCATGCTTGGCCACAACTAAGAATATCAATATGAAGACAGCTCATGTGACTAAATTAGAGATTAATTACAAATAAAATCATCATAAAATGTCAAATCTACAAGAGGGGATTTCTATACTTGGTATTCTTAAAATATTTTACAATTGAAATCGATGGAGATATGAATAATAAAGTCTTTTTAAGATAAAATGGAAAGGTCAAAGTTAAAAATCAAAAATTAACTTTGATCCACCAATATATATCAACATTGAATGCCTCCTTTCTACTAAATAATTCATTGAGGAACTAAATTTTTCCTTCAAAAAAGGAATATTTTTTGAGATAATAGGGTTGATATACTCATTGTAACCATTAGGCTTGGTATTTTTAAAATGAATCGTCATTAAAGCCATATATAGATGGATATAGCCATATATAAAAGGGTTCTGAGATCATAATGGACCATGAATAATCAGAATCACAGACAGTTCTATATTTTTATGATCCATTTGGATATTGATTTCTGATAAAATATCTTTATTATTAACCAAGGAAAATACCAAAAAAACATATGAAATTTGACATTACTCAACAAGTGAGGAATTTTGGCTCAAGAAATTTTCTACCAAGCTACAGCTTTTCTCAAAAAAATGAAATATTATAAATGACTGCAAAAATAAAAATGGTGCATTTCCATAGGAGTAAAATTGAGGAGTAAAAAATAGTTTTGATTTAAAACAGGGGTGTTTATTCAATGAAGTGGATTTAGAAATTCTGAAAAACAGTAGAGTATCCTTTAAGCTTGGAAGCTTTATGAAGTCCCAAACTGTTCCAGATACTTTAAAGAAAATTCTAACAGTATCTATTAGACAGAATTAATCAAGGTCATTCATTAGGGAGTTCATTCAGCATAATGAAAAAAGCAAAGAAAAGAACAAGAAATTTGATATTATCAATAAGCTTCTGAAATACCTATATCCAAAATCCATTTATTTTTTTGATTTCAAAAAAGGAAAAGAGTAAATTAAAAGCAAAGTAGATTATTAGAAAGAGAATTTTGACAAATAATAAAGCTATTGTTCCAAAGGTTGGAAAAATTATAGCTAGAAAAAAATACAGAGATGGGGTTTTTAGTAAAGTGAAGGCGGAGAATTGGAAAAATGGTGTAATAAAATTTGAAACCTGATGGAAAAACATGTAATAAAGAGGTTTGAAATTATTTTCATAATTTTCACATTGAAGTTATTTTAGAATTTTGAAGTGATTGAAGAGGTATTTTCCTGTGTCAGAGTTTTACTTGATAGGAGATGTGGATGTCGAGCAGTGCTTTTATACAAAATTATTTCCTTTTTAGTAATAGTTCATTTTTTGGGCCTCTCAGATTAGAAAAGGAAGAGAAGCTACAATATATCAATATATTTCAGATTAGGGAGAAAATATATCTTGTGGCTGTGTACAATAATGATAGAAATCTTTGTAGTGTGGCCCATAATTTGACAGTATTTGAGTCTTTTTCTCATTAGTGCTCTTTGAGCTGTACATAGCTCTTCAGTACTATATCTTTATGTAAACTATAGTCTAGACATCTTTTTTTCAAAAAGAGGAAGTGTTACTGTTCAAATAATCGCTTATCTATAAGAATTGTTCACTGAGTTCAACAGATTAAATTTCCAATCAATTAATCTACTTGATTTTGTGAGCCTTAGAGGTATTTTTATATACCCAAAAGACCACAAATAATAAAAAATCACACAATTATAAATAAAATCAATTTATTTATGTTATTAGCCATAAAAACAAAATATGGATATAAAATTCATATAAGAATATGAAAATTTAATTATAATTTAAAATAAAAATCACTTGGAAATTTAAAATTGTGAAAACACATTTTTACTTGAAAAAATTGTGTAAAAATAAATTTTCAACAAAAATACTAAAATTAAAATATTCTTGGAAAAAAGTTAAATAAAATCTATTATAAGTTTTCATCCAGCAGATAAACATATGAAACTTATTTCACCATTGTACTCCTCATAAAAAATAAGGTGGGGTCACCTCTGGGTAAAATTTCTGTAACTCAACTCTAAATAAGCTTAGATTAAGTTTTTAGTATTTTCTGTGAAAAAGTTGAAAATCCTAAAAACCTCAATTTAAATCACATCACATGTGGTGCTAATCATCCATTTTTGTATTGAAATTGAGGTGTTTTTTGTATCTTAGAAGCTATGAGAAATTGAAGTATTTTCAATTGAAATGTCAAAATGTGTGTGTGTATTACATAAGTGACCTTTAGCTTACATATGAGGTATCAATTATTACAGTTATGTGCTGTAAAAACTCAATTGAATTACATATTTAAAATATAAGTATGATACATGATGAGGAATTAAAGAAAAAATAAACTGGAAAGATTGATTCTGGGGGGAAAGGAATCTTGGCTCTAATGAGAGCCAGAACCCCAAATTCCTTTCTGACAGGCGTGAGATGTCAAACTCCATGCAAACATTCATTACTTTGCACCTGGAATTGAGCCACAGGGTCTGTGTCTCAATTGATGACAAGGTTTTGAGACCAGCCAGGGCAGTTTTAACTGTTGCCAAGAGGGTAAAACTACCTTGAATATAATCCAATCATTCTGAAAAACATTTAACTGGCTTTGAAGTCTCTTACACACATTATTATGTGTTTTGAAGGCTTAAAACCAGGTATTACTATAGCAATGGCTGATATAAGGGTCCAAAATGGCTGGAAATGGAAAAAAATGGCTAAAACCAGCCCTTTTTTAGTCCAAACCAGGGTTCAATGATACCATAATTGGCTTTTCTGTTGTCAGAGTGTTTTTCACGACTGAAAAGAGTAAGTTTTACTTGTGGAGTAATAAAATTGGTGGCTATAAAATAATTTCTTCTTTTCCCCACTTTTCTCTTCATGTTAGACTCTTTTCCTTTTATAATCAGTTTAAACACTATTAAACCAATCAATAAGAGATTCCAAACACCCTTTTCTTATCATTTTGAACCTTTCAACCATGTTACAAAAGAATTATAATCATTTTTTGTAACTCTTATAATCATTTTTACCCTTGAACCACCCTATAAGTGAATTAAACCATCTTTGATCACTGTTAGCTTTGTCACTTTGTTTCCAAATTCACTCTGGTCACTTTTGGGTATTATTTCTCTTTAATTTTCTTTTTTAATACTCTTTTCTTATATTAATTGTTTTCAGTCCTTTTCTCAATTGATTCCAATTGAAATGTCTGCTGAAGAAATTCCTTCTGTAGCCTTAAATATCTCTTGTAGAGTATTTTAGGATAAATTTTTATTGTTGGTAAAGAAAATCTTTATAATATTATTTCTTTATACTTATATAGTTAAAAAAATAAATCTGGCATTTTTTTCTTTTAAAAATCTTAATTCTTAACATTTTTAATCATATTTTCACCTTATACAAATTTTGAGGACAGGGAAAGTACTTGATTATTAGTCAAAGCTTCATATCCACACCTTACATTTGGGGGCTCAGCTGTGATATTTTACATGTGACATAATTTTTTTGACCTTTGGTATGTTTTTATTATATTGAAAAATTTAAAAAATACATAAAAAATACTAATAATTCAAAAAAATTCATAAAAACTGAAGCTTTTTCATATTATAATTGAGTCTTATTTTTTCATTTTCTCTTTTGAAAAATCTTTTTTCACTTAATCAATTGCTTTTTTCATTAATTTTAGTGTCTGAAAATGTGACAAGACAAGAAAACATTGAGACTGCATCAACAGTAACTAGCATTATACCTGCAAGTACTGTCAATTCTGAGCATAATAGTACTGTTATTATAACTCAGAATTATCAACCAGGACCAATGTATTCAGAATTGATTAATTTGAACATTAATAATAACCTCCCAAAAGCTAATAATTTGGCCAAAAGTATGTTTTTTTGACATAAAATTACTATTTTAAGCTTTTTTAATCATAATTATGCCTTCAAAACCATCAATGGTCCAAGCACTGTTGAAAGAAGTACCAAAACTTAAAGAATGGCCTCACTTCAGTGGTGAAGGAGAATATGACCATATGGAATTCATCAGAGGAATTGACATGATTAAAGAAGATTTTGAATTACCAGACAGATTGGTAACAGCAATATTTAACACCTTGTTGACCAGATCAGCTCACAGATGGTATATCAAATTAATACAATCACATGGAAACCAAAGTTGGACTTGGTGGAAAGCCCAAATCATTAAAAAATTGGCCAATGATGCTTGGATATTTAAGGTGAAAACAGCCTTTTAATCTTCCAAATTTAATGCTTAAAAAGATAGAGCTTTACCATGTTTTTTCCAACAAAAATACAGATGAATAGCAATGTATCCTGACATGTCAGAATTTATGATTCACAGAAAAATTCTAAGACAATGTGGAGGTGATTTGAAGCATTCTGTTCAAAGCAGGACTACTGAAAATTCTTCAGAAGAAGATATTATTAATATATTAGAAGAGGTAACCACCAGAACCAGAATTTTTTCTAGTAGGGTGAATCTCAAAACAAGATTTAATACACCTTGGAAAGATTCTGTGGACAAAAATCCCAAAGAAAATTCTAATAATATAAATTTTAAATCTGAAGATGAAATCAGAAAGTGCCATATTTGCCAAAGCACCACAAATCTAGCTAATGCATGTCCCAGGAAGGGAAAAATCAATGAAATTGAAATTGAAAAGGAACCTGATGTTGAAAAGGATGATGTAATTGAAGATAATTCAGATGATAAATCATCAATATTCTCTGAATCTTCAAAGGATATAGAAAATATCAATGTCACATTTGATATGATGGAATTGTATTCCCCCTCTCCACAATTGAGAAATGTTCAACTTGATTTGTCAAAAGCCCAAGATGAAAAACTTATGAAAACCAAACCAAACATATGTAAAGATTATACATCTGGTAACTCCTGTATAACAGAAGTGGTGATTAATAATGAAACCACTAAAACTTTACTTGACCCAGGCGCCTTCTGCTCTTGTGTTGGAATATCTTTTCTTAAGACTTGTGTACCAAATTTTGAAGATTGATTGTTGCCCATTGATGGCATAAGATTCAACAGTGCAATTAATCCCATGAAAGCATTGGGAATATCTGAAACTACTGTCATATTTCCACATATCAATGAAAATTCAAGAAAAACTGTTTAATTTGTTGTTATGGAAAGCTGCTCTAATACCCATTTTATATTGGTAAGTGACTACTTAATCATGTATGGAATAGATTTACATAACATTAAAGACAGATACTTTACTATTGGGGAAAATAAGCATCAAAAATTTACCTTTTTGCAGTTTAGAGGACAAATTAGAGTAAAAAAAGTATCACCAGTCAGCTTAGAGTTAGAAATATTCAAGTCTGAACAGTTGAATGAAGCTGAAATAAGTCTTCATCTCACTGATAAACAAGAAATTGAAGTTTCTGCCCTTTTATATGACCACAAAGAAGCCTTTGCATCAGACAAAGAATCTTTGGTGGCAATTGTTCAACATGAAGTTGACATTATTCTTCATATTTAAATACCTTATGCACCACTCCTAAGGAGGCCTGCATATCCCAAAAGCCCAAAATCTAGAGAAGCTCTTGATATTTATATTAAAAAGCTTCTAGACCTTGGTTTAATAAGGAAAGTTGGCCACGATGAAGAATTAGAAATACCTACACCAGTCATAGTGGCATGGCATAATAGTAAGTCTAGGATGGTTGGGTACTTTGGAGCTCTGAACACATAAACTGTCCCAGACAGGTACCCAAACCAAAATTCCAGATTTCCCTTACCCAGATATCTCAAGAAGTGTATATAAGCACTATGGATGCCCTGAAGGTATTTCACCAAAATGTGGTGACACCAAGAGCAAAAAAATACTTGAGGATTCTTGTCCATTCTGGGGTGTATGAATATTTGAGGATGCCTTTTGGAATCAAAAATTCACCTTCACACTTCCAAAGAATGATGAATAAATTCTTCCCTGAATAACTATCAGAATTTTGGTTAATCAATTAGATTGATGACATTGTTGTCTGTTCCAAGACTTTGGAGGAGCACATGTACAGATTCTCCAGAGGTGTGGCAAAAATTCAATCTGTAAATATCAAAGTTTCTTTGAAGAAATGTCATTTTGGATTTAAATAACTCAAAGCCCTAGGACATGTAGTATCTGGTCTATCCCTTGAAATTGACAAAAATAAGGTTGCAGAAGTACTACTAAAGCCTATGCCTCAGAACAAGAAAGAAATTCGGTCATTAGTGGGGTTTGCAGGATATTACAAGAAGCATATTAAATATTTTGCATCCATAGCAAGACCTCTTTATAGTTTATGTGACAAAGTCACAGTATTTGAGATGACTGTTGACAGAGTCAAATCCTTTGAATCTTTAAGAAAATCCTTAACAACTACTTCACTTTTGCTTATTCTAGACTTTAAGCTTCCCTTTAAGATTTACATTGATTCATCAGGGGATGTGCTTGGTGCTGCACTTCATCAATTACAAATTATAAATGACAAACCTGTAGAAGGGCCCATATGTTTCATATCTGGGCAGATCAAAACAACTCAAGCCAGATATGAGGCAAGTCCAATGGAGTTTTTATGCCTTTTCTGGGCCTTAGAAAAGCTCAATTACTTTCTGGAAGTATGTGTGTTTGAAGTAATAACAGATTGTACCACTGTCAAATCACTTTTAAACATGAAAACACCTAACAGACATATGCTCAGATGGCAAATAGCCATACAAGAGTATAGAGGTAATATGAGTATTTTTCACAAAGATGGGAATATTCACAAAAATGCAGATGGGCTAAGAAGATGGCCATTACCAAAAAACATGGATAATCCTGCTGATGTACCAGAAGAAGCTTGCCCACAGATCCCAATAGAAGGAATCAGTGTTACGGATCTGAACACCACTTTCTTTGAAGAAGTAAGGAACAGTTATACTGAGGATAGGAATTGTAGCATCTTATACCAATTACTTACTAAAGATTTCAAAGATCACTCCTTAATACATGCCTTGGATTAATTATGAAAAAAATCATATGATGAAGGAATATTTCACTTAGTTGATGGTATAATTTACCACAGAACTAAACACACATGTGTAATGACAGTTGTATACATATCCTTAATCAATCTTGTACCAAAAGAATGCCATGACAGCCCCTTTTCAGGACCCCTACCTGAGGACAGAACAAGGGAAAAATTCAAGACCTGTATTTGTTTTCCAATGTGGTAGAAGGATGTTGCAGAGTATTGCAAAACCTGTGACAGATATCAAAAAGAAAACAAATCCACTGGCAAAATACTTAGAATTATGATCAAAATCCAAGAACCCAGCAGACCTTGAGAAATTGTCCATATGGATTGGGTAACTGGTCTACAACCAGGGGATGATAGAAGCTATAATGCATGCCTTGTGATTGTGGACAGGTTTAGCAATACTTCAAGCTTGTTACCATGTCACAAAGATGATAAAGCCATGCATACAGATCTTCTGATATGGAATAGAGTAGTGTCATGGACAGGCATATTCACAAATATCATTAGTTACAGAGATCCCAAATTCACCTCAGGACTACAGAAAAGCCTTCAGCAATTATTTGAGAAACGTTTTCCCTTCTCTACAGCCTACCACCCAAAAAGTGATGGTTTGGCTGAAAGAATAATCCAAACTTTGGAAGACATGGTGAAACTATTTTGTGCATATGGCCTGGAGTTCAAAGCTTTTGATGGATTCACCCATGATTGGTGACCCTTTTACCTGCACTAGAATCAGCATACAAAACATCCATTCATTCCAGTACCAATTAGACTCCTGCTGTCCTATAAAAAGGATGGAATCCCAGATTACCCCAAGATTCCTTGAGGAAGGATTTGGTTGAGTTACATCCCACACCTGCTAGCTTCAAAGGAATGCTAGAAAAAGCTAGGAAGCATGAAGTAAGGTGCATGGAGGACTAATTTGCATACTCCAAAGACAAGACAGACAAATCACATGCAACCCCAGACTTCAAGGTGGGATATTTAGTACTGGTATCTACCACTAACTTCAAGAACATCAAAGCATGTAAGAAGCTTAAAGAATCCTTTTCAGGACCTTTTGTTATTAAGGCCCTCCATTGAGAAATCTCTGTAGAAGTAGAATTATCTGAGGAAGTTAGTAATAAGCATCCTGAATTTCCAGTAAGCTTAATAAAGCCTTATACATCTGGTGATGCTGATAAATTCCCCTTGAGGAATAATGTTCCCCAGCATAGACCTTCTGTTGAATTAACTGGTACTAGTAAAACTACCAAAGTTCTCAAGGATGGAAATTGAGGACTAAGAAAGTGAGGGAATACCTTGTAAGGTACAGTGACCTGGCGTGTGAAGATGAGTGGTTGGCAGAAAATAACATACCTGAAGTTACCAAAATTCTCAGAATATTCAGACAAACTAGAAATAACAATATTACAAAGTGATATTCTGTTTTTAGGGGGAGGGAATCTGAGCCTTGGAGGTATTTTTATATACCCAAAAGACCACAAATAATAAAAAATTACACAATTATAAATAAAATGAATTTATTTATGTTATTCAAAATAAAAACAAAATATAAATGTAAAATTCATATAAGAAATTAAAATTTTAATTATAATTTAGAATAAAAATTACTTGGGAATTTGAAATTGTGAAAACAAATTTTTACTTGAAAATATTGAGTAAAAATAAATTTTCAACAAAAATACTAAAATTAAAATATTTTTGGAGAAAATTCAAATGAAAATTATTATGACTTTTCATCCAAAAAATAAACATATGAAAATTATTTCACCATTGGACTCCTCATGACAAATAATGTGGGGTCACTCTGGGTAAACGTTCCATAACACAACTCTAAATGAGCTTAAATTAAGTTTTTAGTATTTTCTGTACAAAAGTTGGAAATCCTCAAAGCCTTAATTTAATTCACATCACATGTGGTGTTAACCATTAATTTTTGTGTTACAATTGAGGTGTTGTGTGTAGTTTAGAAGTGTCAAGCTGAGTCTATGATGAAATTAGAATTAGACTATTTACAATTTTAACTATGACTGTGACATGGTGAAATTACTTTAAAAAAGGTTTAAAAATGAAGTACTAAGGGCTTTACTATTATGAAATAGTGGTGGTGAGCACTGTTGAAATCCCTGGGTGCAGCTTTATCAATTTTTTTATTATAATAACAGATTACAATAATTAAAGTTCTAATTATGCCTAGTTATTTCCATGGTTTTAGCTGTTTTAGACAGCTGTACTACGTAGGAATTCAAGAGCAGGATGAGGAAACGTTTTCTGTTTGAGAAAAGGCCTCCTTTTATTGCAAAATGGGGTAGAATGGCTTTCCGGACCATCCACATAGAGGAAGTGAAGAGTTTTTTACTTCAAAGTACTGGCTTTTGGTTTCCACAAATCCTGTATACACCTTATTGGGCTAAGATGTGTCTTTGAAACCGCATCTGGGCAGTTTTCACCAATACAGGGTGAGAATTTTCATCTGGGGACCACCCAGCTGTCTTCTGACATGTATGACGCATAGAATGCTGTACAGAACCTGTATGGGACCCCAGTGTTGAATTAAATATGAGGTATTGAAGTATAAACATGCTTTTTCATCTGTTTGACACCTCATAATCATAGTTGTGGGATATTATTCCACACAAAAGGTGTATTGGCACAATTGTGGGATTTTACCCTTGAAGCTGCTAAACCTTTGTCAGTTTTGGAATATTGAGCTCAAAGTTGGTTCATTCTTTATCCCTGGATAGCATATACACAATTATACCCCATTCGGTATGGGTAACATTGAATATGGCAAAGCTATGCCATGTACAAGTTTTGTTATTCAGATATGTGATTTTCTCAATATCTGTATGGAGTTTGTTTGCTCCATAACTTTTGTTCTAGATGGGATATAGAGAAGTTAAAGGCACAATCAGATAGCCCTGATTTTGCTCTTTCCAGAAAGACCCCCCTTTAGGTATCTCACACTAAAACTGTAGAAGTTAGATGAGAGATGAATTTTTTGTTCACCCTTATTTGACCTTATTTTGGCCATAACCTCTGAAATTTTGGTGTTAGCTCAATTTGGCTAGTAAAATTGGATAGCCCTGACTTAGATATTCAATTCAAATACTCATTTGCTGGGTTTAAGCGTCTTCCTCTGGATTTCAGATGAGAGGTGAATATTAAGGTTTATGCTCAGAAACAACTTTGAGCAGGAATAACTTTGTTATTCTTTGTCCTATGATGATGGGACTTGTATATTTTGAAGAAGGTGAATTTCCTCTTTCTTTTGATACCTTTTGAGCTTATTTGGCTCAGCTCCATGGTTTGGTGGTATCTTAGGTTTACCATTGTTTTCTGGTGTTTGGCTATCATGCTTGTGCTCTGGTTTTGAGTCACAGGCTGACAAGACGTTATGAGGAACTGAAGTATTTTAAATTGAAATGTCAAACTTTGCACTTTTATTAAATAAGTGAACTTTCATTTACATATAAGGTATCAATTATTACAGTTTTTTTCTGTAAAAACTCAATTGAATTACATATGTAGATTATAAGGATAATGATGAGGAATTAAACAAAGTATAAACTGGAAAGATTGACTCTGGGGGGAAAGTAATCTTGGCTCTAATGGGCAGCCAGACCCCCAAATTCCTTTCTGACAGGTGTGAGACGTCAAAAACCACACATAATTTCATCACATTTGGCCTGGAATTGAGTAACAGGGTCTGTGTCTCAATTGATGATGAGGTTTTCATACCAACCAGGGAAGTTTCAGCTGTTGCCAAGAGGGTAAAACTACCCTTAAGATAGAAAAAATCATTGTAAAAACAGCTTCAAATGGTTTTGAAGTCTCTCAAACACATTCTAACATGTTTTTGAAGGCTTAAAATCAGGTATTACAATAGCAATGGCAGATATAAGAGTCTAAAATTGCTGGAAATGGCAAAAAAAAGGCTAAAACTACCCCTTTTTTAGTCCAAACCACAGTAAAATGATGCCATAATTGGATTTTCTGTTTTCAGAGTGTTTTTTATTACTGAAAAGAGTACATTTTACTTCTGGAGTAATATAATTGGTGGCTATAAAAGAATGTCTTCTTTGCCCCACTTTTCTTTTCATGTTAGAATCTTTTCCTTTTATAGTTATCTTAAACACTGTTGAACCAATCAATAAAAGAGTCCAAATGCCCTTTTCTTATCATTTTAAACACTTTAACCATGTGAAACAATCATTATAATCAATTTCTGTAACTCTTATAATGATTTTTACCCTTGAGCCACCCCATAAGTGAATTAAAGCATCTTTCATGACAGTTAACTTTGTCACTTTGTTTGCAAATTCACTCTGGTCACTTTTGGGTGTGTTTTCTCTTTAATATTATTTTTAAATACTCTTCTCTTAGATTAATTTTTTGCAGTCCTTTGCTCAATTAATTCCAATTGAAATTTCTCTTGAAGAAATTTCTTTTGTTGTAGCCTTAAATATTTCTTGTAGAGTATTTTTGGACAAATTTTTATTGTTGGTAAAACAATAAATATTTATAATATTATTTTCTTATACTTATATAGTTAAAAACAATACATTTGGCGTGTTTCCTTTTAAAAATATTAATTCTTAACATTTTTAATCATATTTTCATCTTATACAAATTTTGAGGATAGGAAAAGTACTTGATTTTTTATTAAAGCTTCATATCCACACCTTAGAGATTTTATAATATATTAAAAAATTACTATTATTGAAGAGGTTAAAAATCTGAGCAATTTCTTTATAATGGAATTGAGTTTTGCTTGAAATTCTTCAAAATAATCACCAGAAAGACCCCCAAGTGTAAGCTCAAGTAAAGAATCAATAATTGAATTATTAGATCACTTCATTGAAAACGTTTTCAAGATATCATTATGAATAAGAATATTAATAAAAACTCAAAATATATTAAAAGTAAACCCAGTTCCCCTAAATTTCATTATCTTTCAGGAAGAGTGCTTGATGTCAATCAATAAAACCTCAGAGAATGAGCTAATATAAGCCTCCCACTTACTTGTACTTTAAAAATTTGAAAATTCCTACTTGAAATAAGATCTTATTTGTAAGCCTTGGGTAAATATATCTCCCTTTACTTTAATTCATTTCTCCTATAGAATAGCTAATAAAAATTGGAATTTTCTCTGATGAATCGCCAGGATGCCAGCTCCTTGGTACTAAACCCACAGGCTAATTCTTATAGTGATATCATTGAGGGATTCTTTCAAATTCTTCATATCTCTCTTCTTATAAGTCTAAAATTCTTCAAAAGAAAAAGCCTACCTCCAATATTCATAGTTATTACCTCATTGTTCTTAATGATGCAATGCATCATTGTGGAATTCCAAATTTTACCATAGACTGGTATAATCATTCTGAAAATCAGTTTGAGAAGATAATTTCACCTTCCTTCATTTTTATTTGGTAATGGGTACTTTTATGTAGTTTGTTTTACATTTTTTGTAAACACAAGGCTTTCTTCATCAACATCGATGAATCAATATTGTGATAAATGTCCATTGGAAGCATGAAAATATTTTGAAGTGGTACTTTAAGAATTTCTAATATGGACCTTTAAGGAATATATAGCAGATAAATTGATTAGAAAATAATCAATATCCACAGTCATATAAGTAGCAAATTCACTTACCAATTTGAATTGAATTTTTTTTTGAATTCAATTTGATTATAGAATTATTTTGGAGAGCCAAAGCTATGCATAATAATTCATCAAACATCCCAGGTTCACTCAATAGAGTGTCAATTAAAAAGATGGTTATTTTAGCTCGAAATGTTTATTTGATATATTTCAAAATTGTTGAATTTAACTCATTTGAAAGCTATAAAATACATTTTTTCTTTGATAAATAGGTTAAGGTTAATTCAACGTTTTTCTTCAATTGATTGGCTAAGAATTTTCCATATGGGTGTTAAATTATTCACATTATCAATCAAACTAACTTCAAGATAATGCATGGCTTTGAATTATTTAAGTAGAAAAATCTACATAAAAAGGGCAAAAGGGGGGATGGAAAAAGGTGAAGGTTTATCCCAAATTTGAGATTCAAAAGAGACCAAATAGAGGATTCCTTCTGTATCAATGTGTTTCATACCTTACCTGATCTTTCAAAAGAAGTTTGATTGAGAACTTGATTTCAAACTGGTTCATTTCTAAACAAGATATCAATTACAAGCTTCAAAAGGGTAAGTCCCATCTTCCACAATTTTCATCAAAGTTTGAAGAAAATTAATATCCTAAACCTAAATAAGCTTCAAAATCATATTTAAATGATCAAAAACATCCTAATATCTAATATTTATCTGAAGTCTCAGTTTAAATGCGTAAAAGATAAATAACTTTCAAGATAAATATGACTTCCATTTCTCAATGGATTTAATTGAGGTCTTACAGGCACATGACAAGTTGATAAGCTTTTCAGATACATTAATAAGCTTTGTTATATTACTAGGATTTGAAATGTACTTTAAATAATCTTCAAAAAAAATCCTTAATAACTTCAGAATTGATTACAAATTCAAAGTATAAGATATTCACTTTCTTTTTTGATCTTTTCAGAAGATGGATTTTCAACCAATATATCATTGATAGTAATAAAGATAAAGCTTCTATACCAATTTTATTGTTGAAGCTCCTTAGAGCTATGAATAAACATCTTAACATAAAGATTAATCAAACAATCAATAAATCTCAACCTAAAACTTAATTTTTATTGATGAATTTTCAAGTTTTGATGTATACATGCCCCCTGAAAGCCTCTCTAATCATAGAAGAGGTGTCTGATGGCAGAAAAAAGGTAATTTGATTTCTTTTCTACAAATAAAGAAGCTCAGTTATTCCTGTCATTATAAATTTTTGATAGAAGGAATTACTCAGTGTTTTATTCTTAATTATTTTCATACATAAGGAATTGATATTTTTGGACTTTATTGATACGTATAAAGTCATTAATATGTTCTCACTATATATAATATTATTGAAAAAGCTATTTTTAAATCCATTAATCCCTAAAAAATCCTATTATTCTATATTTCAGCTTCGCTTTATTTACGATTATTGACCAATAATATATTTCCTATTAACATACATTTCCCTGACCTATAATAGAGTCAAAATATCTTTATCATCTTATATACAATTACTATAGCTTCTCCTTACTCAAGAAATAAGGATAATATTTCTTCATGTATTTTTCCTTATTAATATTAAGGTTATCAATGTGCGTATTAATTAGATTTCTTTTTTTGTATCTATTATATAAAATAATACTGTTTTTGTTTGAAATATAGTCCTAGTACTATTGATTCATAATAGTCTTTTTAATGTAGAGCTTTATAAAAAAATTAAAATCAAAATGACTAGATGCTTTTCCAAAGGACTCTCAGGAAAATATGAATAAATCGATTATTTCCTGAGCAAGTTACCCCTATTCATTATCTTGCTTCACCATTCTAACACAAAGATCCTCAGAAATTTAAATCTAATCAGCTTTATCTCTAGAAAAAAGATACTAATGACTACTTTTTAACTATTTTTGATGAAAAAACTTACATTTCAAAAAGGAATTTACCATTCATAATTTAAGTCCCCTGGTGAAAACTAGCCAACCCTTTTTCAGATTTATTTCATGTGGACTAAGCAGACTCATATCTTGCATTTAGAAAAAGGAAACAGGAAATGTGTCATATTTTATGATTATTGTGAGTATTTCAAAATTTGACCCAATTTTGGAGAGGATAATGAGGAATAAATCATTTAATAATTTTTTCCTTTTTGTTTTTTTCTGTTTTACTCCCCAGTTACTCATATTTTTCTTGTTGCCTATTGATGATCTTTGAAAAAGAATCTTTAATTCCCAGCTATATTTCTTAAAATTCATATTGAAAAATTACAAAATAATTTCCTGTATTCCCCCTTCCATTTTGTTCCCCTCAAGTGATAATTATCATTTTAATTATCAAAATTGATATAATATGCAATTCAAAAAACTGAAAAAGGTACCATCCTATTCAAAAAACCAATAGTTGATTCAAATTTTGTCTTTGAAATCTTCATTAATTGGAAATATTTAGATTTTGAATTGATAGAATGCATTGGTGGCCGCTTCGAAAGGCTTTTTTAACCTCAAAAATTGTGGTGCATTTTGATTTTTAATATCCAGTCCCTTATCAGTAACCATGGTTAACGGCAAAGATTCTTTTTTGTTAAAAGTCAATTATTTTGTTTCCATTATTGATGCTTTTTTGGCTTGCAAAATTTGAATAAGATTTGGATACTTACAATGATGGTAATCTTTGAATGAATCTTGAGAATAAAATTTGAGGTTGAGGCTTGAGAGAAATTACAAGAGGAATTATTTTGTTTTCTCAATAGAAAGCTTCCATAAGGCATGGCTTCATGTTATAAAGATCTCAAATATTTTTGGATTGACCCCAATGGTTCTTCTGCAAGATATAAATATATTGGAAAAGTGAATCAATAGCTTTCTTTAGAACATATGAACTGGAATTTCCACCCTTAATGGTATACAGAAAACTGTATTTACCAGGGGTCAATCTATGATTAAAAGAGTCTGAAACTATTGGTTCACTTGATATATCTCGAGAAAATACTTTAGTTTCTAAACTTAATCATCATTAAATTCTCATCCAAAATTTCATAAAAGGGACTATCAAAAACATATTTAAGCTATATTTTGTATATTGGGAGGGAGGAGCTCTATTTATAACATTCAAGTCCTTCAATAGGATCTCAAAGAAGAGGGGAGTTTGAATTATCAATACTAAGAATAATTTTCTTTATACCTTTACCTTAATCAATACCTTGAAATATATATTGATGTTCACAGTTTCCTTAAGATAGTTTTGCTAGCTTTTTCTACTCCGGAAAACACTAGCCATCAATTTCCTAAGGTAGAAGGGGAAAGTAATATCCCTCAAACTTTAGGGGCCCAAAAAACCTTAATTTTGAACTTTTCCTTTTTATGGCTGCTTCCATATTTTTCTAAACTTTATAGCCACTTACGCACATGTAAAATTACCTTTTTTTAAAAAAATATTTCATCTGTTTTATTTGCAATTTAGTTTTCTTTTACTTTTTAATTCATAAAGAATTTATTGATATAATATAGCTTGTGCTATCCATACTATACCCTGTCATCTCTGGCATTTATTTCCAAACAAAAAAGCCGCAAATACTGTCCACTAGAGGGAGAGAAGTGGAAATTTTCTTATTTGTCATTTTAGGGGAAATCCTCAGTTAGAGCTCATAATATTATTTAAAAGAATACTCCATTCACATAAAGTCATTTATACTAAAAAGATGAGGACTTATATAAGTTTTCATGGCAATTAATATTGGTTCACTTAAGATGTTTCCCATGTTCTTTATTCACTTCAAAGGCCATCTACTCATCACTTTTTTTAACTAAATCTCAACATTACTACACTACCAAATAGCTTCTCTATTAAAATCAAGAAATTCAATAAAAAAGTATACATCAATTGAGCTATAAAACTAATAAAAGTCACCTCAGCTTAATTAGAAGCTTGAAGCATTTTATCATCAGAGAGCTCATGGAATAAGCTTCTTCCAGAGGCACAGTAATCCACATTAGTAAAAAAAATAAATCTTTAAACACAAATTACTACTTCAAAGGTCTTTGAGCTCATAAAATGGTATTTTAATTTACCCTGAAATTATTTAAGCCTTACTCTTCATTTATTGAAATTATTATTGAGAATATAATTATAGTAATCCCCAATTCTGTTTATATTTAAGCTTATGGAAATAGAATATCCCAAATATTTTCAAAAAAGGTTTTTTTGGTAAAAGGTTACATGATCATGCTCTTTGTAGCTTATTGTGGTCACACCAGTAGACATTTACTGTTTCAGTATTATAAGGTGTGGATATGAAACTTTGATTAAAAAATCAAGTACTTTTCCTGTCCTCAAAGTTTTTATAAGGTAAAAATCAATTAAAAATAGAAAGAAATATTATTCTTAAGAGAAAGCACACCAATTTTATTGCTTATAGCTTTATTAGTATAAAACAACAATATTATAAAGATTTATTGCTTTACCAACAATAAAAATTTATCCAAAATTACTCTACAAGAGATATTATAGGCTACAAAAGAAATTTCTCCAAGAGCAATTTAAATTGGATTTAATTGAGCAAAGAACTGCAAGCAATTAATTAAAGAACAAAGTCTTTGATAAGAATATTAAACAGAAAAGCACACCCAAAAGTGACCAGAGTGAATTTGGAAAAAAAGTGACAAAGCTAACAGTGATGAAAGATGCTTTAATTCACTTTTGGGGTGGTTCAGGGGTAAAAATGATTATAAGAGTTACAAACAATGATTATGATGATTTTTTCACGTGGTTAAAAGGTTTAAAATAATTTCAAAAAGATGGTTGTAATCTTTTATTGATTGGTTTAACTGTGTTTAAACTAATTGTAAAAGCAAAAGATTCTAACATGAAGAGAAAAGTGGGGCAAAGAAGGCATTCTTTAATAGCCTTAAATTTTCTTACTCCAAAAGTGAATTTTACTCTTGTCAGTTTTGAAAAACAGTCCAACAACAGAAAAGCCAATTATGGCATCATTGAACCCTGGTTTAGACCAAAAAAGGGCTGGTTTAACCCATTTTAGACCCTTAAATCAGCAATTACTATAGCAATACCTGGTCTAGAGCCTTCAAAACACGTCAGAACGTGTGTAAGAGACGTAGAAATCAGTTAAAACTGTTTTTAGCAACATTATTTTAGCTTAAGGGTAGTTTTACCCTCTTGGGAACAGTGAAAACTGCCCTGGTTGGTATCAAAACCTCATCATCAATTGAGTCACAGACCCTGCAACTCAATTCCAGGCCAAAAGTGATGAACTTTTGCATGAATTTTGACATCCCATGCCTGTCAGCAAGGATTTTGGGGGTCTGGCTCCCCCTTAGAGCTAGAGTTCCTTTTCCCCCCAATTTATTTTTTTCTTTAATTCCTCATCATGTATTATACTTGTAATTTACATATGTATTTCAATTGAATTGTAGAGTGAAATACATTAATAATTGATACCTCATATGTAAATCAAAGTTCACTTATGTAATACATGCGCACATTTTGACATTTCAATTGAATTCAATTGAAAATACTTCAATTCCTCATAACTTCTAAACTAAACACAACACCTCAATTTTAACACAAAAATTGATTTTTAACACCACATGTGGTGTGAATTAAATTAAAGTTTTGAGGATTTTCAATTTTTATATTGAAAATACTGAAAACTTAATTTGAGCTTATTTAGAGTTGAGTTACAAAAATTCCACTCAGAGGTGACCCCACCTAATTTTCTATGAGGAATCAAATCGTGAAATCAATTTTATATGTTGATTTATTGAATAAAAAGCTATAATATATTTTATATAGATTTTTATTAAAAATATTTTAATTTCATCATTTTTATCAAAAATTCATTTTTACTTAATTTTTACAAGTAAAAATGAATTTTCATAATTTTAAATTTTATTGTAATTTTATTTTTAAATTATAGTTAAACTTTGATTTTCAGAAAGATATTTGTATCTATATTTTTATTTTTATCATAAATTTATTTTATTTATATTTGTATTTTAATTTATTATTTGTGGTCTTTTGGGTATATAAAAATACCTCTAAGCCTCACATTCCCTCCCCCAAAAAAAGAATATTACTTTGTAATATTGTTATTTCTATTATGTCTGACCCTTCTGACAAGTTTAGTAGCTTCAGGTATATCCTTTTCTGGCAACCATTCATCTTCACAAGTTGGGTCACTGTACCTAACAAGGTATTCCCTTACTTTGTTGGTTCTCAACTTTCTTTCTTTGAGAACTTTGGTAATTTTCTTACTACCAGATGGCTCAACAGGAGGTATAGCTTGGGGAATTTGATTCCTCAAGGGGAATTTTTCAGCATCACTAGATCTATATGGCTTTATCAAGCTCACTGGAAATGTAGGATGCTTATTTCTAAGTTCTTCAGATAACTCTACTTCAACAGCATTTTCTCCATGGAGGGCCTTAGTAACAAAAGGTCCTGCAAAAGAGTCTTTCAGCTTTTTAAATCCTTTGATGTTATTGAAGTTAGTGGTGGATACAAGAACTAAGTCCCCCACTTTGAAATCTGGAGTTGCATGTCATTTATCCCATTTGTCCTTAGCATATGCAAAAGACTCCTCCATGCACCTTACTGCATGCTTTCTAGCTTTGTCTTGCATTCCCTTGAAGCTAGGAGCTGTGGGATGTATTTCAATCAAATATTTCCTCAAGGAATCTTGGGGTAATTTGGGGTTCCATCCTTTTTCTAGGATAGCAGGAGTTTGATTGGTACTGGCATGGATTGATGTTTTATATGCTAATTCCAGTTCTGTCAACAGAGTACACCAATCATGGGTAAATACATCACAATCTTTGAATTCAAGGTCATATGCACAAAACCTTCTTACTATGTCCTCTAAGGTTTGGATCATCCTTTCAGCCAGACCATCAGTTTATGGGTGGTAGGCTGTAGAGAAAGACAGCTTAGTGCCAAATAATTGGTGAAGATTTGTCCATAGTTCTGAAGTGAATGTGGTATCCCTATCACTAATGATATTTGTAAATATTCCAGTCCATGACACTACTCTATTCCATATCAGAAGAGCTGTATCCATGGCTGTATCATCCTTGTGACATGGTAAAAAGATTGGAGTTTTACTGAATCTGTCCACAATCACTAGGCAAGCATTATAACTTCTGTCACCTCCTGGTGGTAGGCCAGTTACCCAATCCATATGGACAGTTTCCCAAGGTCTTCTTGGTTCTTGGATTTTTATCATATTTCCAAGTCTCTTGCCAGTGGATTTATTTGCTTTTTGACATCTGTCACAGGTTTTGCAATACTCTGCAACATCTTTCTGCCACATTGGCCACCATATACAAGTTTTTACTTTTTCTCTTGTTCTCTCCTCAGACAGATGTCCTACAAAGGGGCTGTCATGGCATTATTTCAGTAAAAGATTGATTAATGACCTTTTCACAACTGTCATGACACATGTGTGCTTGGTCCTATGATGAATTATACCATCCAGTAGGTGAAATCTTCCTTCATCATAAGATTTTTTCCATACTTCATCTAAGGCATGTATTAGAGAGTTGTCTTTACAGTCTTTGTTAAGTAATTGGCATAAGATGCTACAGTTCTTATCTTGAGTGTAACTGTGTCTTAGTTCTTCAAAGAAGGTGGTGTTCAAGTCTGTAACACTTATCCCTTCTATTGGGATATGTGGTGAAGCTTCTTCTGGAACATAAGCAGGATTATCAATATTATTTGTTAATGGCCATCTGCTTAGTCTATCTGCATTTTTATAATTATTCCCATCCTTATGAACAATAGTCATATTGCCCCTGTATTCTTGTATTGCTATTTGCCATCTTAGCATATGTCTGTTGGGTGTTTTCATGTTTAAAAGTGATTTGACAGCTTGACAAGCTTTTATCACCTAAAAAACACATACCTCTAAGAAGTAGTTCAATTTTTCCAAGGCCCAGACAAGGAATAGACATTCCATTTGACTTTCTCCATATCTGAGTTCAGTTGGTTTGATTTGGCTGGATATGAAACATATGGGTCCTTCTACAGGTTTATCATTTATGATCTGAACTTGGTGAAGTGCAGCACCCAGCCCATCCCCTGATGCATCAATATACAATTTAAAAGGAAATTTAAAGTCTGGCATCAGTAAGAGTGGAGCAGTGCTCAAGGCTTCTCTTAGAGACTCAAAAGCTTTGAATCTGTCAACAGTCATTTCAAATACTGTGTCTTTGTCACACAATTTATAAAGTGGTCTTGCTATGGATCCAAAATCTTTAATGTGTTGCCTGTAATATCCTGAAAAACCTAAAAATGACTGAATTTCCTTCTTTCTCTGAGGCATGGGTTTTAGCAATACTGCTGCAACTTTGTTTTTGTCAAGTCCAAGGGACAAACCAGATACAACATGTCCTAGTGCTTTAAGTTCTTTAAATCCAAAATGGCATTTCTTCAAGGATATTTTCATGTTCACTGATTGAATTTTTGTCAAACCTCTGGACATTCTGTACATGTGCTCTTCCCAATTCTTGGAACAGACAATAATGTCATCAATGTAAATGATTAACCATCCCTCTGAAACTCTTCAGGGAAGATTTCATTGTTCATTCTTTGGAAGTGGGAAGGTGCATTTTTGATACCAAAGGGCATTCTTAAGTATTCATATACTCCACAATGAACAATAATTCTCAAATATTTTCTTGCTCTTGGTGTCACCACATTTTGATGGAATCCTTTAAGGGCATCCATAGTGGTTATATACACTGCTTGAGATATTTGAGTAAGGGCAATTCGGATTTTTGGTACTGGGTACCTATCTGGAACAGTGTAAGTGTTCAGAGCTCTAAAGTCTCCAACCATTCTGGATTTTCCATTATGCCATGCCACTATGACTGGTGTAGTTATTTCTACTTCTTCATTATGGCCAACTTTTCGTATTACACCAAGGTCTAGAAGCTCTTTGATATGAGTTTCCAGAGCTTTTCTTGACTTGGGACTTGCTGGGTATGCAGTTCTTCTCAAGAGTGGTGGATAAGGTCTTTCAATATTAAGAATGATATCAACTTCATGACCAATAATTGCTCCTAGAGGTTCTTTGTCTGAAGCAAATGCTCCTCTGTGGTCATACAAAAGGGAAGAAAGTTCATTTTCTTGTTTATCAGTCAGATGAAGGCTTATTTCAGCCTCCTTCAACTGTTCAGATTTGAATTTTTCCATTTGTAATCTGACTGGTGATACCTTATTTACTGTAATTTGTCTCTTAAATGGTAAAAAGACAAATTTCTGAAGCTTATTGTCTCCAATATCAAAGCATCTATCTTTTTTGTTATGTAAATCTATACCATACATGATTAAATATTTATTTCCCAATATAAAATGGGTACTAGAGCAATTTTCCATAACAACAAATTCAACAGTGATTCTTAAATTTTCATTTATATGTGGAAATATGACAATAGTTTCAAATATTCCCAATGATTTCATTGGGTTACTTGCACTATTGAATTTTATGCCATCAATTGGCAACAACTGGCAGGAGGCTCCTGGGTCAAGCAAAAAGCTTAGTGGGCTTGTTGTCAATCACCACTTCTGTTATACAGGAGTTACCAGCTGTATAACCTTTCCCTCTGCTTGGTTTGGTTTTCATAAGTTGTGCATCTTGAACTTTTGATAAATCAAGTTGACCATTGCTCAATTGTGGCAAGTGGGAATAAGATTCCATGATGTCAAAAGTGGCATTTATATTTTCTATATCTTTTGAAGATTCAGAAAATATGGATGACTTATCATCTGAATTTTCTTCAATTATGTCATCTTTTTCAACATCAGGTTCCTTTTCAATATCAATTTTATTGATTTTCCACCTTTTTGGACATGTATTGGCTAAATGGGTGGTTCTTTGGCAAATATGTCACTTTCTGACTGTATCTGCAGATTTATACTTAACATTATTAGAATTTTCTTTGAGGTCTCTGTCCATAGAATCTTTCCAAGGTGTATTAAACCTTGTTTAAAGATTCACCCTACTAGAACCAATTTTGGTTCTGGTGGTTACTTCTCCTAATATATTGATAATATCCTCTGCTGAAGATTGTTCAGTAGTCTTGCTTTTGACAGCATTCTCTAAGTTACCTCCACATTGTCTCAGAATCATTCTATGGATCATAAATTCTCACATGTCAGGATATAATGCTGTTAATCTGTCTTTTTGTTGGAAAAACCATGGTAAATCTTTGTCTTTATCAGCATTAAATTTGGCAGATTCAAAGGCTGTTTCCACTTTAAACCTCCAAGCATGATTGGCCCATTTGTTGATAATTTGGGTTTTCCACCAATTCCAAGTTTGGTGTCCATGTGCTTGTCTCAATTTGATATACCATCTGTGAGCTGAGTTGGTAAATAAGGTGTTAAACCTGGCTGTTACCAATCTGTCTGGTAATTCAAAATCTTCTTTAATCATGTCAATTCCTCTGATGAATTCCATATGTTCATATTTTCCTTCACCACTGAAGTGAGGCCATTCCTTAAGTTTTGGAACTTCTTTCAAGAGTCCTTGGCCAATTGATGGTTCCAAGTTATGAAAAGAAGTAGAAAATTTATTTTTTAATTGAGAATTTTCAATATCCAATACTTGTGGATTGGGAATCCCTGTACCCTCATTTTGATTCAGAGGTGTAGGCATTCTTGGTAAGGTGTTTTGTAGCTGTTCAATATCATTCATTTTACTGTTGTTACACCTTTGTGAATTTCTTAATTCATGTTTTAAGCTTTTTATAGAGGCTATTACATTCTTTTTATGATCATCCTCTTTATATTTCAGCTCATTCCATAATTCTGTTTGTTTAGTATTATCAGATATACCCTCATTTAGCTTTATTGTTAATTTTGATATTTCCTATTTTGAGGTATCAAAACACTTTTTCAAGGCAATTATATGTGTTTTTACTTCAGTAACTTATTTTGAAATATCATCAAGAGTTTTCTTATTATCCTCTTTGATAGTATGTATGGCTTGTTTTATTCTTGTTTCAATTATGTAATCAATATTGAATTTAGAATATTTTTCTGTCAATTCTTTAATAATGGCAGATTTTTCATTTATCCTATTTCCAAAAGAATTATCATTATTGGAAGTCTTTATTGTTCTTAAAACTTTGTCAAATCATTTAAATGTTTCATTGATTTGGCTCAGACTCAAGTTATGTGTTTTAAGATTTTCACAAATTGATGTATTTTTATCAGAAAGATGACTTTTTACATCAGTTATAGCTTCATGCAACTCTGGAATAGAATAAAAATATCAGGAATCATTTCTGATATTTTAATCTGGCCTCCTCTTTCTTTTTTAATTCCATCATTGTTCTGGCCATCTGAAACACATTTTCCATGGCAGCCTGTTGAATTTTTGGAATCCTGTAGCCCTGGCTGTAAGGTTTGGTGGCTGGTGCCTTTCCTTTGCCCTTGGTTGGAGCTTGTGGCTGCTTTTTCATGTTGGAATTACTGCTGCTGGCCACTGGGGCTGTTTTTGGCACTTGCTTGGGTGGTGGAGGGTTGTTTTTCCTCCATTCTAGTGTCAAGAGCATCATGTTTTTCTTCTCCATCAATGGATGCCATCCATTGAGCAATTTGCAAGTATTGGAATGGCCCAGGAATTTTCTCACAGTCAGGTAAGAATTGATGCAGTTTTTCCACAGATCTGCAAGGATCTAGTACTCCTTGTACTGCAGGGCATTGTTGTAAGCTTTGTGGCTGGCTTTGTATATGTCCACTGAGGCTTCTTGTGGCAGTGTCAGCTCTTTGTGACGGTAAAATGGTATTATCAGCATCAGAATGACCTATTTTAGTGGTTTGGAAGTCATCAACTGACCCTTTTCCTTCTGTACCTGGTTGGCTTCTGCCATAATCACGTCTATCACCTTTCTGGGAGGTGCTTGAGGGGTTATAGCTGCCTCCTGATCTAGTTGAAGGCATATTTTATGATTAAAAAGGCTTAAAATAGTATTTTTATGTCAAAACCTTACTATTGGCCAAACTCTTAGCTTTCTGAAGGGTATTACTTATATCCAAGTTAATCAATTCAGAAGATATCGGTTCAGTTTGGCTATTTTGAGTCACAATAACAGTGCTATTATGGTCTGAATTAACAGTACTGGCAGGAATAATGCTGGTGACTGTTGAGGCTGTTTCAATGTTTTCTTGTCTTACCACGTTGTCCGCCACTAAAATTAATGAAAAATCCAATTAATCAAGTAGAAAAAAGGTTATTTCAAAAAAAGAAATAAAAATACAAGCCTCACTTATAATATGAAAAAATTATTTTTTATGAGTTTTTTTGAATTATAAGTATTTTTTATATGTTTTGTAAATTTTTCAATACAAGATAAAAGTCTAAAAAAAAGTAAAACAAATATGTCACAGGTAAAATATCAGGGCTGGGCCCCCAAATGTAAGGTGTGGATATGAAACTTTGATTGAAAAATCAAGTACTTTTCCTGTCCTCAAAATTTGTATAAGGTAAAAATCAATTAAAAATAGAAAGAAATATTATTTTTAAGAGAAAACACACTAATTTTATTGTTTATAACTTTATTAGTATAAAGAAATAATATTCTAAAGATTTATTGTTTTACCAACAATAAAAATTTATCCAAAAATACTCTACAAGAGATATTTAAGGCTACAAAAGAAATTTCTTCAAGGGAAATTTCAATTGGAATTAATTGAGCGAAGAACTGAAAGCAATTAATTGAAGAAAAAAGTCTTCAATAAGAATATTAAAGAGGAAAAGACACCCAAAAGTGACCAGAGTGAATTTGGAAACAAAGTGACAAAGTTAACAGTGATGAAAGATGCTTTAATTCACTTTTGGGGTGGTTCAGGGATAAAAATGATTAAAGAGTTTCAAACAATGATTATAATGATTTTTTCATGTGGGTTAAAGGTTTAAAATGAGTTAAGAAAGGTGGTTGGAATCTTTTATTGATTGGTTTAACAGTGTTTAAACTAATTTTAAAAGGAAAAGATTCTAACATGAAGAGCAAAGTGGGGCAAAGAAGACATTCTTTTATAGTCATCAATTTTCTCACTCCAAAAGTAAATTTTAATCTTGTCAGTCGTAAAAAACAGTCTGACAACATAAAAGCCAATTATGGCATCATTGAACCCTGGTTTAGACCAAAAAAGGGCTGGTTTAAGCCATTTTTTGCCATTTTTAGCCATTTTAGACCCTTAAATCAGCCATTACTATAGCAATACCTGATCTAGAGCCTTAAAAACACGTCAGAATTTGTGTAACAGGCGTAGAAATCAGTTAAAACTGTTTCTACTAACATTGTTTTAGCTTAAGGGTAGTTTTACCCTCTTGGCAATGGTTAAAACTGCCCTGGTTGGTATCAAAACCTCATCATCAATTGAGTCACAGACCCTGCAACTCAATTCCAGGCCAAAAGTGATGAATTTTTGTGTGAATTTTGACATCTCACGCCTGTCAGCAAGGCTTTTGGGGGTCTGGCTCCCCCTTAGGGCTAGAGCTCCTTTTCCCCCACAATTTTAATCTTTCCAATTTATTTTTTCCTTTAATTCCTCATCATGTATTATACTTGTAATTTACATATGTAATTCAATTGAATTGTACAGTCCAATACAGTAATAATTGATACCTCATATGTAAGTCAAAGCTCACTTATGTAATACATGCACACATTTTGACATTTCAACTGAATTCAATTGAAAATACTTCAATTCCTCATAGCTTCTAAACTAAACACAACACTCAATTGTAACACAAAAATTGATGGTTAACACCACATGTGGTGTCAATTAAGTTAAAGTTTTGCGGATTTTCAATTTTTGTATTGAAAATACTGAAAACTTAATTTAAGCTTATTTAGAGTTGAGTTACAAAAATTTCACCCAGAGGTGACCCCACCTAATTTTTTATAAGCAATCAAATGGTGAAATAAATTTTATATGTTTATTTATTGGATAAATTTTTACCAAGAATATTTTAATTTCATAACTTTTATTAAAAATTCATTTTTACTTAATTTTTACACGTAAAAATGAATTTTCATAATTCTAAATTTTATTTTAATTTCATTTTTAAATTATAATTAAAATTTGATTTTTAAATATAAATTTGTATTTATATTTGTATTTTAATTTATCATTTGTGGTCTTTTGGGTATATAAAAATAACTCTAGGGCTCACAAGTATATTTGTATCTTTTTCTTCTATTTCCCCCTGTGAGGTGATTAATTACTAAATTTTCCTGATCTTTATTAAATAAGTAAATAAATGAAGTAAATCAAAGCACTTCATCTAGCTTAAATTTCAAGGTACAACATAATGCTTCTTCCAGATTCACAAATTAATGACTTAGATATCTGTCCATAGTCATTCACAGTTTATTGAAGACAATCTTAATCAAACCCTCATTAGGTGTATCATGGAAATAAATATTACTGAAGTGTACTTGTACTACTTCAAAGGGCTTTGAGGGAAGATTTTGAACCTTTTATATACCCTATTCTTTATAAAAGCCTTCTCTCTATTAATTGGAAAAATTATGGAAATGATAATCGTTATGCTTATATTAAAGCTTATTATGATATATATAATCTAGGTATTCACTTAAGAAATTCAAGAGCTTTTTGTTTGGGTACCAATAATCAAAATAATGCATCGTGTTTCTAAGTGAGGTGATATGGACAGGAAAGCATTATAATTGATCTTCCTTCATAATTGTCTTTTGTTTTGTTTTCTTTGTATTTTTTTCAATTTCTCTTCCTGGGTTTGAGAATCTTACTTTATGTGGCTTATTTTGATATAAATAATGAAATTAACTCAGAAATAATATACTTCTTATTAATGATCTTTAATGGTATCTAATGATTACTCAAAGCCAGAAGGAATACTATTTCTGATTAATCAGTTATTAATTTTCCTAGATAAATTAAGCTGAATGGGCTAATTGTCAAGATCTTAGCTGGTAAAACACATCAGACTATAATACTCTCAATATGGTGAACACAATTTTTCCCTACTTGATTATCTTTTCCTATTACTTAACCTAAAATATTAGCCTCACATATCTAGCAATGGAGTCCTTTAGCTTTCAATTAAGACTACTTCTGAACATTAGCAATGTGGGGTAGAATTATTTAGAACCAAAAGGTTAAACTGGTATAGCTTATTGTAGCTATTTGTAGAACAGCTGAGATGGTAAATATTTGTGTAATCAACCGTTGGAAAGAAACTTTTGCATGAATTATTAAGATCTATGAGCGCTTTGTAAATTATATGAAGGCATCTCACCAAAAAATTAAATCAACCTTTCCACATCACCAGAAATAAATTTGATCTATTTATCCTCACTATGTTAGTTCATATATCAAGAAAAGACAATGAAGAATGTAATACATATCCTCCCCAAGTTTCTAGTAAATTATTCCAAATTGAAATGGTTCCAAATCAATTATCACAGATAAGAAACAAAGAAGTAATAAAAGGCATTCTTGGACTATTATTCATGAAATTACCCCATGGAAACAATCCATTATGTGAATATCAGCCTGTACCACATAGAAAATGGGGTGAAACTCTCAAAATTCATTCAACACAAAGCACTTAATTAAGTTTTGTGAAGATCTCAGGATCAATGGATAAATATTTCAGCTTGAATTAAAACCAATATTATTCTGAATTCATTGTCTGAGTTAAAAGTTCTACTTAATGTCCATTTTTGATGATTCCAAATGAAATACTGAATCTTCAAAATTTCAAATAAAATAAAATGTTTGAATAATTTTTAAATACCATTAATAAAGTTGAGAAAAAAATCTCATTTTTAAATAAAAGAAAATTTAAAGGGTTAACTTCATTATTTCTTCTCCATAAATGGGTTGGTATTCATGTGAAATCATATAATGAAGTAACTAGGATAATTTTACATGCCAACAAGGGATGTAATTATTTTTTGAATCCAAATAAGTTAATTGATTTCTGATTGATTTTTTTCAATTAGAACCTTTTCATTATTGTTTCAGCATTTTGAGGCTTAAAATAAGTATTCTGTTTTTCCCATTTGCTATAATTATCAGTAAGCTAAATCAGTATATCATTAATATAATATTAAATACTAGTTATAAGTCCATTTTGGAGTTCTTTGAAACTTTCAAATAAAAGAAAAGAAAATAAAGTCAAAGAATATTACTATTTACAATAGTTTTGTAACTAAATCTTCTGTATCACTTATCTTGAATCTGATTATGATTCTTTAAATCAATCTCAATCCATTAGAAAACCCTTCAAAATCATTTTAAACATATTTTTTAAACTATTGATAAGTTTTTTGTTTATTATTAAGGGTCTTTATTTAAGATCTTTAGTTAGCTTCAATAATTAATAATGAATAGTATTTTAAAGTATAATTGTTAATTAAAATAGTTTAATATCATTTTAATAAGAAGTTTTCTATGAAGTATTTCTTTTCATTAGCTCTAGTATAAAGTTACTTCTTACTGCTTCTCTACTAGTGTTATATAAAAAGTAAAAAATTATTAAGTAATTGTAAAAATTTTTGTATTATATGTCTAATCAGAAAAGTAATAGTAATGCCGTTTAAAATGGATATTATCAATAATTTTTTAGACACCCCTTGAATTTTCCAAGGCATAATTGGCCTTAAAAGGTCTGTAAAATATTTTACACCAATTATATTTGTACCAGAGGTCCAGAAATCCTCAAAAATGTCTCAAATGATTGAGAAGGATTTTAAATATGTGCTCTTCACTGTTTAAAATCTCTCTAATAGTCAAGAGGAGCTTTGAAACCCCTGATTCTATTTTTCATTATTTATGCCTAGAAAACTACTATTTAAAGCTTTTATAAGGTTCCAAACCAAACCCCTGACTCCATTCAGACCTTTTTTGAGTATTTGGCGCTACAAGTGGGCTACTATAGGTTAAAATTATCATTTCAGCTGTGAAAAAGGGAGAAAAAGCTCCCTCAGTTCAAAAATGGGCTAAAAGGATTTGTTTTCTCACTAAGGTAAGAAAAAAGCTATGTTATTAATTTTTTTATTGCTGTTTGTTAAAGCCTTCTTCATAAGTTCTAACCTTGGAATATTAGTGGTTATAGGCATGATACTAGCTATTGCAGTCTTTATCATAATGGCACAATTTGTAAATAATGCACCCAGGTCTCCAAGTAGCATTCACCATCACTAATCTCATTAGTAGATCCCTGTTAATAATATGTGAATCTATTATCATCACACAATTTTACCTCACACTCATCTTACTGGCTTTATACCTAAAATATTTGTAGCTTAGAGCTTAAACCCACCAAGAATTAGTATTCAGGGTCCCCCACAAATTCCTTTTCAAAAGTGCTGTTGTGGCCTGTGAAGAGTTTTTTTTACCCTATATAGTAATCATTGATGGTCCAAAAAACCACAGTTTTGACCAGTATGATGATTGTATAGAGCTTACAAAGCCACATATTAGCCTTCACTCTGAAGAAATTCAAGGAACTTTCTCACCCCTAATAGTTCCCAGAAAGAATAAAAGGAGGTCTTTTCACACTGGAAAACCCCATTATCATATGAAAAAAACTGTTTTTAGGCAGTAGTTCCCCCAGAATAAAGTTGATATAACTATGAATATTAATTATTTGAATAATTTGGATTGCAAAATGATATTTAATTTCTTCAACCAAAGCTCTCAGTATATTTAGCATCACTGTTATTAATAAAAGTAGAGAATTTTATTTTATTTACTATTTTTACTGTGTCACAGTCATAGTACTGTCTTGTATCTACTATTTTTAAGCTACTAAATAGACTGACCCTGAAATTTTTGATCTCAATAATCTTCTCAATACAATTTACAGTTAAAAGAAAATAAAATGGAAAAAAATTTCCAATAAATGAATTAAATTTGTTCTCACATATTATATTCATATTAAATAGCTTCAAATTTGATCATAAAAACATCAAATAAAAGTTAACCATAAATTCAAATTACCAAAGATGAATTCATACAAAATGAATTTTTCTTTTTTTCTTTTCAAAAATTTTTTCAAATTTCTATGATTTCTCTGATAATAATAGTAATGATAATAGTAATAAAAGAATTATAATTTATTTCAATTTAATAAGTTGAATAAATTTCTTGATAATTTTTATTTATTATCAAAATGAGATTTCAATGTCAATTTTTTTTTCTTTTTTTTTTGAAGATTCATAATGCTTCAAAGAGACAGATAACAAAAAGAAATACCAAAAATTTTAAATGTTTTTATTAAAATGTTTATGTTTATTTACCAACAGCCAAAATTAAGATAAAATAAATATTCAATTTAATGTTTTTCTTTTTCTTTATATATATTCAAACTCAAACCAAAAAAAATCAATCAAGAAGTGTATTCACAAACTTTTCTCTTGTTAGTAATTGTAAGAAGAGTAGCCTTAAATATACATTTCAAAGAAATATGCCCCAGATTTTTCGATATCAATCATCTCGGAGTAAATAAGTTGAATATTTATGTTAACAGAGTTTGAATTTCTTATCTCAAAAACCGTCAAAAAATTCAAAATTGAAATTATCCTGTAACTGTTGTTGATATTCTGTGACTCTCTAGGATTATAGTTGTTGAAACAAGAATACCTTTCCTCATTTTTTGGCTTTTTATTCTTTTTTTTAATGGCTTTAATATTTTACCAAATAGTTAGTGGCTCACCCTTAACATGATTGTCTCAGAATATTATATCTGCGCTTTTTAGACTATCGACTTGAATACCGTAAACTGCTGATGTTACTCTAGATTTACTTGATAATAACTCACTTGGTAGCTTTGTAGCTGCAAAATTTTGCCCAAGTGTCCATGTCGAGTGCCATAGTTGCACCACCTGGTTGCCCTTATGTCTCAAGCTCACTTTAATGTGAGAAACATTGTCATGTCAGCTGGACTTAATGAATTATGCAGGATATCCGCTTGACGCAGCTGAGCTATGTTTATATCTTGCGTTACGCTTGCCTCAAAGAAGCTTGCTTATGTTGTGCAAAAACAAAACAAACTCCATTTCATAATTCAATCATCAGAAATAAGGTTCTCATTGTCAAATGTATCAGCTATATCAATGAAAAAGGTTGTGAGGTTCTGTTCTCATGTTGCAGAACTTTTCATTTTGAAAAAATTTACGCCAAGCTTTTATACAGCGAACCAAAAATGAAAAATCATTACTACCTTCTACGGCCAGGAAAGCCAGCGCAAGGGTAATAATTATTCAAAAGGCTCATTACAAAATATGTACAAGTCTTCTAAACTGATGGTCTCCCATTGGAGATTCCGCCACCGCCAATCGGCGGAACGTAGTCAATAGGCGCATTGCAGCTACGAGTCAAGCACTCATCACATTAGCTAAACTCTTTAAAACGCACGATTTTTGAATATTGCCACACATACTCATGGAAAAAATCAATTTCATCTAGTCGGATTTGAAGGGATCTGATTGCGGTTTCGAATAAACAAAAGCCTTCGCTATCTTCAAGGCATCCTTGAAGGCCCGTTAATGGAACAGGTGCATCATTCAGCAAGAATCTTTGAACAAAAAGAAATTAGTAAAATCTATTCTGAGCCGAAAAATACGGTACGTTTCCTAACCTCACTTTCTTAACGCCATGGCACTTGACGACTTGAACTTGAAGATTGGCTGAAAAAGGTGAAATATGAGCCGAAACAAATGACTGCTTTTTGGGGATAAATTGAGTAGGAAGGGGCCCTTCTCTAGCTAGAGTAGTTAAATTGAGAGCAACAATAACTGAGGATATTACCCTAAACTCCGCAGAGCAAAAAAAAAGATCAGTAATGGGGCTGCATTACTGTAAATTAAAGACTGACGTGTCATGTGTGGCGTCAACGTAAATAGGTTGGTCTAGTGGAAAGGTAATTGGATTAGAATCCAAAGTTGAATTTGTGGAGCTATCATAATTCTTGATTGGCTTTCTTGTCAAGCGGGAAACCTTTTTTTTTAAAAAAAAAAAAAGAAACTTAGCTCCGGCTTCACAAGAGAAAAAGAAGTTAGCAATAGTGCAATACCAGTTCCTCTACCCATCCTTTTCCAATGGCAGCAGCAGTGGGACATCCAAAGGAATCGCCATACCAGAACAAAACTAGAAGGGTTCGTATTATTATAAATTAGTATGACCCAAATCTCACGATTTGAATATCATGTTACTAACGATCGGAATAATACTAATGAAAAATGCTGCGTTAGTTGAGCCAAGACTCGTAAGCATAGATAATGGCATACTGACAGAGAAACCTCTAAACTCTTCGGGCGTAAACAGTTGACAAAAGGGTGAGAAACCTAGACTGACTGATTCATACGCGCATAACTAATTGTGTATTAACAAAAGATAAACAAGAGTAAAGCCCATCTGGATACCAATCAATCGACTAACTTCCTGCATGGATACCAGCTTAAAATGACAAAAATTGATTAGATCATGTAAAAAAGGTTGTAACCATTGCAGGAAAAATATGGTTAATGACCCACATCCTCAAAGCTCAATGAATACCCTGTAAGATCAGCTTGTAAGCGTGGTAATGCCTTTTCGAGGTAAACTTCGGACCTGCACAATTAAGTCAACCCCCACGGTTATAACAATAACCTAAATGATATTAAGAAGATTGGGAAGAGGTAGGGTGAGTAAAATGACCAAGCTTACCAATTAGCTAAAATTTTGTCAACATAGGAATTGTTTGGCCTTTTGTTATTTTTACAGTTAAAGTATGGCGCTAACGTATTGTTGAAACCAGGGGCTTCAATCAAGATCGATTCTAAAGTTTTTGCGAGATTAAAAGTTTAAGTTTAAATCAAGAGTCAAGAATAACACACGATTCAAATATACTTGCGATGATACTGTCTTTTTTGAGTTAAGCCATTTTATGAAGCCAGGACTTGGTTAGCTGAAAGTTCAATAAGACATAAGATTGAAGAAACTGGCTTACGACTCAAAAGGAAAACCAAAAAAACCTTGAGAAACATCCATCAGTATGGAGGTCTGAATAGAAATAGTCAATTGAGTAGCTTACCAGCCGCGAAGTTTAATCCACTATGTAACATTCGATGCTGACTGGTAGTTCGAAATACAAGTTTGGAGTTTTGGGAGTTTTTTAGGTTGTCTAACAGGTGACCGTACTTTTGTCTTTCAATAGGTCATTTTTGTGTTAACGCATTGTCGGCCAAAATACAATTCGTAACTTAGTTGTGGGTACTAACCGGAATCCCACTCCAAGGTTGAAAAGTTGATTTCGCCCAAAAGGAGTTAGAATCTCAATACCCAAACCATACTCCCAATCATTCACTATTTTATCAAAGCAAAAAATAATTTCAGCAAACGCCATAAAGCCAACCGATGTGAAACTTACAGAATGACAAGCTTCTAAAGCCTTTATAGCCCTGTTGTAGAGTAAAGATTAGACGAGCAAGAAGACAGCTAAGCTAAAAAGCAATAAATTATTTCAGAGGCTCAAACATTTACTTTGTTTTTCTTTAGTCTTTCAGAAAATCTAATAGGACTGTGTGACCGCGTTGGATATCGGGCTCCATGACGATGCAACAAATGAACCTAAAATAAGAAAGCCAAAATGGGTATAATAAGAACTTGTCAGTTGAAAAAGTCTAAATAGGAGGCGGGGATGGATGGAGTGGGAAATGATGACCTGTTCGAGTTGGCATCCTTGAGGGACTTTTGGAGAGCTACCGTCTAGACCAAAGGCATTTGATGGAAGTGTATGAAATGGTGAAAGATATCCCCAAGATCTAAAAAAAGACCGAAAGAGTAACTCAAAGCTCAAGTAAGACCTGAGATTTTTCAAAAAAGGCAAAGAAACCTACCTGACAGGATCAAATGACTATGGCTCCAGGTCAGGCAAATTATTCAAGCGACAGAATGAGCTTCAAAAAACTGAATGATCACTGATCATTTGTCACTTGAAGATACACTTCAACTCACGCTGTTGCGGACGAAATCAATAGGTGAAATAATAGGGAAATAACTCTGAAGTCCAGGTGAAACAGGGGCATTAACCGCAGCAAAAGGTTCGATTCCAGCTGAATGGCGAAAGAAACAACAACCCAAGAGCGTCGGTGAGTTCAATCCACAGATTCTTCATGACAAAGATAGCTAAAACCACTTTTGATTGGTCCCTGATAGCCGATTTCAGATCCGGTGGGAAACCATACCGAGTGAGCCACATCAACTTGATCACCTAAAGAAGTCACAGCCGAGGCAGCGGGCGAGAATGTATAGCGTGCTAGCTGGACAAGCAAGTAGCATGCAATCGCAAAGAAAAAGCCCAAAGCAAAGTCACGAAGACTTCTTCGGAGCTGCATGAAGACATTCCCGGAAAAATACTAAGGTCTTTGAATCCAACGAGAATATCAAACGAAAAGGATGGATTGACCTGGGCTGGATTCTTTGTAGCGACAGTGTCGGAAATTCCCTGAGGAGAATAATTGGGATTGGTTTGAGCTGAATCTTCGTCCAATCCGTCCAAAGGAACAGGCTGGTAGCCAGAAAGTTTTTCTGAATCCATTGATTACTGCTTCTATCAGTGCAGACGCAAACCGATGTCAAAATAATATTCGCAAGAATTCCGTTTTCAAAGGGCTCATCAAAGCAAGTTGTCGTCTGAAACGTTCAGAGAATAAAAAGGATAAGGCCTTGGACGAATTAGTTTAACCAAAGAGCGATGAATAGTTGCGGAAATTCGAATAATTATTGCTTTCAATTTCCCAAGAGCACCATCCAACACCGAGGCACAACGAGCGAATCTTAAATGGTGGTGAGAGAGCAAACGCCATCACTTGGCTTGAGAATGCCTAAAAACGTCTCCACGTCCTACCACCTCAAACTTGCATCCTCATCAACACCTCACAAGATGAATTCTTGATGAAAATCGATAACCAGCTTCGACATGCTCAGCCGTTCGATGTCCACGACTCAGCATGCACTCGCTCATCATAGCACACAACTTCATTCACCTCAGTTTTCGTTGTGAGAGCAAAGTGGACTTGACACCCGATACCGAAAAATCGGGATATTCCCGCGGGAAACCCCGACTGGTCCCGGACACGGTTCAGCGCTTTTTTGTTTTTGTTTTTTAAATTCCCGAAGGGGACGGGGGACGGGACGGGTCAAGAAACCCAACGGGGTCCTGCACACAGTAAACAGTCAAAAAAAATGGAAAAAAAGTACAAAATGTTGGACATGAAGTGAAAGAAACTTAAAAGAAAATTCAAAAAATTAAATAAAAAAAAAGTCCAAAAAAAAGTATCAAAAAAATATATATAAAAAACATATATTCCTGTTTGTCCATCCTGGTCCCGGCAATCCTGGGTATGCGGGCTCGGGTTAAAGAAGAAAGAAAAAAAACCACGGGATACGGGACAGGCCAAACCCTCCGGGAATTCCACGACAAAATTCAATTTATGTCCTCCAATTTGAAGCATAATAAACAGCTACTGAACTAAACACCTGAAAAAAACACTACAAAAAGCAATAAAAACCAAAGTGAAAAACTTGATCTTGGGAAGAGCCATTGGCATTCCAAAGTACAAGCAAACTCAATTTATTTCTTCAAGTTAAAATATTTTAGTGAAAAAAAGACTTAATAAAATCAAAAGAAAAAATTTCCTCTGATTTAGAAAAGCTATTTTATTCATTTTTTAAGTTTCTGCTTATTGTTTGGTAAGATATGAATGTGAAACTTTTCATAAAGGTAAAATAAGTGTTTCCTGCTTATATTGAGATAGAAGAAAAAATGACCAAAATAGTGAAGGAAAAAACTATCATTTATAGGACTACTTATGGTAATTTCAAATGTAATATTAATGTCAAGCTTTACATAAGCTTCAAACAAAATAATTACTGCAACGTTTAATCAGTTACCAACATTAACATATGGTCCAAGATATGCTAGTATAAATATATGCATAATGTAAGAAAAACCTGAAGGAAATATTTTGTTTTATGCTTAATTACTCAGAATCTTGATAAAAATCTTTAGGAAGAGAATTTTTGAAGAGTAAAATCCAACAGATTTTCTATACCAGTTTTACCATACTTAGTATATGAGCTTTTCAAAGAACAATATATCAAGTGATTAAAACAGCTTTCATTGAATTTTTTGGGGTTCAAAACTAAAAATTGATTAGACAAATATTTAGTGACAAATTTCAAATAAAAATATCTTTTTTTGGAAGCTTTGAACATTATTTTTAGAAGGTAGATTGGAAATTTTACATAGTGTCTTATTGTCCAAGACCCTTTGTTAAGAGGAAGAAAAGTCCGTATTACATGATAACAGCACATTTTGCACTTCATACATCCTATTTTGACCATGAAGATATTAGTTATTTCCCATTTTTCTGCTCTAAACCAATTTTTTCAAGATGAAATAAATGAGCCTTATAAGCTGAAACACATGTGCTATATAGCACAAAAGAGACTTGGAATCAGATATTAAAGCTGAAATGGTGGCTGGATTCATGTGAGAACTAGGCCAAATTTAATGTTTCCCATTGAAATCATATGAAGAATGACAAACTTGATGATATTAACCCTTCTGGGTCTTATATTAGAACTCAATGTAAGTCTTGGCAGTAATACTAGTTTGAAAAATACAGTGTTTAGAGTTTTTAAGAGGTCTTGCATAATTTATCCTCTTACTCTTCTTTTTTTAAGGGATTAATTTGGAATATCTATCTGTTTTGAAGGGATTAAGAATTTTGAAAGTAACTTTTCAGGTCTTCCCAAATTGTCACAATCAATTAATTGAGTTTCAAATGAGTTGAATTGTAACAACCATCCATCAGGGGTAAGGGTATTCATTCATACACCCACTCAAACACCTCAAATCAGCAGATCCAGTATCTGCATCAGCATTCAGTTTCAGCAATCTTCATTCTGAAACATGCATACAGCTTGGTACATCAATACAGCCTGTCAATACCTGTACAGGTTGGATTCACCCAATACAGTTTCAATACACCAGTATGAAACTGTATGATCACTCAAATACACCACACCTCTTGTACAGGTTCTGTACAGCTGTACAGGACCTGTATTGGCCAGAATCAATTCAATCATCAATTATTCTCATGAAAATTCTTCCTCTGGATCAGGGCTGGTGATTCTCACATATACCAGCCCCTCTTTCTCCCCCCTGGGGACTTTTCCCCAGTTAATTAATTTAGTTTATTTATTATTTCATCATTATTCTTATCCTTATTTTGGGTATTATAATTATTTAATTTTAAGTTAGTCTTTGCATTTTCTTTCTTTGCCTGTACAGTATGAGTTGGGTGGCCATATCCTTATTAACCCTTCTCTTTCCATTCTTACAGGTTGAAACAGTGGACTTGGACTTGTTTGTGGTTGGCTCTTCTATTTCTTACTCTTATTTCTTTGTTGCTGCTTTTCTTATATTTATTCTTTTAGTAATTCATCTTTAACACTCTTAAGTGTATCCCTTCTTACCATATCTTTGAGCCCTCCATAAGTGAGTCCCAGTTTACTGAGTGCCAGGCCCTCTTCACTTAGAAGTGCCCCTGTGACATGAATATTCAAATTATGGAAATTTCACAACCATGGCAATCACCCTCTTGGACCTCCATATGGAATATCAATGCCATATCCAATTCTTGGCAATCTGGACATATCCACTAACCTTGGCCAAATTGGACATTTCATCTTTCCTGACCTTTTATGGCCATTTCACCATCTGGGGCCAACTTGGCCCCTTCATGGCCATTCTGTTCTTTTGGGAAATTCTGGGTATTTTCCAGTCAACAGGGAAAATACATTCCAAAAGCCTGTACTTGGATTTTTAAGCTTTAAGTACAGTTTTGTGAATTTTGGTGCATACAGCCCTTTTATTCCATGTTCCCACTTTGTATGGGAATAAATGCCCACATGGCCATATCAGGCCAATTGGGGCTTGAAATTCAGATTTGCACATTTTGCGCATTTTTTGCTCACTTTGTGCAAATACATTTTTAACACTTTATAAACCTGTTTTGGCCAAAAACCCAAAAATGGCCAAAACACTCAAAAACACTTTGAAACATCTGAATCCACTCAAAGCCAAAATTTCATGCATGATCCTCCTGGCACCCTTTCAAGACCTTTGGCCACTTTTGCCCTCAAATAACCACAAGTGCCATAAATGGTGTTATACACCATTATGCATCTTTTTTCAGCAGCAATACAATGGTGCCAATATCAAAAGCTTACCTTAACATTTCATAAGTCATCAAGGAATCATTTCACCCAGAGGATTCATCAATAATCAAGGGCAAGTGTTACTCTCAAATACCAATGACTCCATCAAGCAGTCATTGGATATTCTCATTCCCAGTATTCCTCTGAGGGAATACTGTAAGTTCATTCTCAAGGGATATTCAAGAGGTAGTTCCAAAACAATATGTCAAGTATCACTGCTCCATCAATCCACCTTGGCAACCACATTCATCCAATACAGTCTGGATTCATAAAGACCAGTATTTTCAATCATACAACATGGTAAGATGATTCAACCCATTTCAATTCTCATTTTGGTAAGGTATACCTTTGATAAGACAATAAATACAACTCCCAGGATTCAATACAAACCAGCTGTCAGCCTGAAGCAGTTGAGCTCGCAATGTTTCACATATGAAAGCTTCCTTTTACCCTTGGGGGGTTTTCCCCCAGTTAATTAATATATTTTGATTTTATTTTATCTTTATTTATCTTTCCATTTTTTTTAAGTGAATACTGATATTATCAAGTAAATCATTTAGCACCTTTTCTTTTCTTTCATTTCCTGTCAGTGGATATTTGTGGTAATATCCTTTACTAATTCCATTGTTCATTCCGGCAGGTTGAAACAGTGATTAAGGACTTACTTGGTTGGCTCTTTGGCCATTTGGCTTCCTTTTCTCTTATTGAATCTCATCTTGTACTTGCATATGTCTTGGACAAATTTATTCTTCTTCAATCTTTGGAGTCTTCCAAGTGAGCTCCCTGATTACTGAGTACCAGGCCACTTTTGTTATCCCCGAGAGCCCCTGTGACAAGAAATTCAATTATCAGTATCAAATACTCTATAAAAATCTGATTGAATCCTAGAGCTTCAGACAACATCAGAACTTATGGACTGGGTGAAATAATTATCAAATAGTAACATGACGCCTTGGTCCTATGGCTCAGGTCCTTGCAACCCCATAATTTCTGTAATAAAGTGAATTCTATTGGTTTCCAAAAAAAGGGGGCTACAGAACCCACATAGAGGAAAGGTGCTACAGCTCCAATGTATTCCTTCTTTATTATTGAGTATGAGGGTCCTATCAATCACCCAGCCCAATGGCTTGGGAAAATTGATTCTTAAATTTGAACAAAGGTATACCAGAATTTTATTAAAAAGAGGCTTTTTAAGAGAAATACTGTGAGCCTGCAAGGTATGTATGATATACCCATAAGGCCACAAATCATTGTTTTATACATTGGATTAAGTAAATAATTGAACTTTCAAACTATCTTCAAACAAAAAAGAATGAAAAAGAAGTATAAATTTATTTTGGATGAGAAAAGCTAAAATTATTGTGTCATTTATGGATTTTACACCAACAATAATCTAGGGTGAACCCATAGGGTTTTATACCCAAAATTGGCTATTTTTTTATTGGAATATTTCAGAATATTTTATAAAAATTAAACAGATTTTATACAATTTTGTTAAAAATTTTGAATTGCAAATTTTAAACATATTTTAAAGTTACACCATGTATGGGTTAGCTTATAAAAACAGTTGTGAAATTGAGGTTTTTTCTCTTTCTTTACTGAATTGGCCAAGGATTTACCATATTTCTGGCAAATCCTATGTAGATTCAATTGAAATTTCTTTAAAGTCATGGTATGGCTTTGAAAAAATTAAGAGGAAAGCTCCACACAAAGAGGGGAAAAAGGGAAAAATGAAAGGGCCAGGGTACCTAGATTTTGGGATTTGAAAGAACCCAAACAAGGTTTTCCTCCTGTATTGAATAAAAACCCGAAGAGCCTCAAACCCACAGCTGTGACCAGGATACCTCAATTTGGAAAGGTGTCTAAGGGGCTGTTAGGAATAAAAAGAGTGTCATTGTGAGCCTGTGAGGTATGTATAACATACCCATAAGGCCACAAATAACTTTATACACAGTTGAATTTGTCTTCAACAGACTTTTTAATTGAATTTAAAATAAAAAATAACAAAAAATAAGTATAACTTTTTTTGGATAAACAAAGTAATAAATATTATGTCAGTTTGGATTCTACACCAAAAATAACCTAGGGTCCATCCATAAGGTGTTATACCCAAAAACACTTATTTCTTATGTTATTGGAAGATTTAAGAATCGCACAGTACTAATGTAACTTTTATAAAAAAAATTGAAAATTGTTAAATTTAAGCTTAAACAAGCTTAAATTTAAAAATGCATAAAGTTTATGCAAACTTACCAAAATTTTAGTTCAAATTGAGGTATTGTGTATATTTACTGAATTGGCTAAGGATTTTCCATAAAGAATGTAAATCCTGTGTGAGCTCAATTTAAACCGGTTTAAGGCGATAGTATGGCTTTAAATAAATAAAAGGGAAAAATCCACGCAGAAAGGTGGGACAAAGGAAAAAGACCAAATAGAGCTGGGGTACCCAGCTTTTTGGATCTGCAAGTATTCAATTAAGGTTTTCCACCTGTATTGGAGGATTTTTAACCTTATTTAAACTTTAAGATTAGACTTTGATCCAACATTAAAGTTTAAACTGGTTTTATCCCAATTTAGACAGGAATTTCAAGCTGCCAGAGGGTAAATCCCAATATGCAGGCTTGAATTTAAGGTTTTAAGAACTGTCAAAACTTAATTAAGCTTAAAACTTCAAGGTTACAAGCATTAAAACCTTATCAAAAGTTAAGGTTTGGTGTGTATTGCTATTTTACATGGAAAAATAGCAATAACTTCAAAAATAAATTAAAAATCCAATTCTTAATGGATTTGCTTGAATCTTTCACACAGCTTACAACTTAATATTATCTATATATAAATTAGATTTTAAGTATATTTTATAAATGAATTTCCTGGGTATTTAGCCTGGAAATTTACTCTTTTAATTAAAGCTCAAAGAAAATTATAATTTCTTTAAAAATTAATTAAAAATTGAGTTTAAGAGATTTCTGCTTGAAACTCTATTTTTAAGTTGTTCATGTGATGAAATTTAATATGAATAAGTTTATTTATATTAAAAACTTAAAATAATTAGTTTAAATGAGGATTAAAGCTACATGGAGTGAAGAATAACACTGAGAACTTTAAATTGTAATTAAAGATAAGTTACCTTAGGTTAAGGACTTTATTTTTAAGCATGGTTTTTCAGTTTTGACCTGAGCACGCCCTCTATATTTGTGAGCCTGTGAGGTATGTATGACATACCCATAAGGCCACAAATGATTTTATAAACAGTTAATTTTGTCTTAAACAGACTTTTTAATTGAATTTAAAATAAAAAATAATAAAAAATAAGTATAACTTTTTTTGGATAAACAAAGTTATAATTATTATGTCATTTTTGGATTCTACACCAAAAATAACCTAGGGTACACCCATAGGGTGTTATACCCAAAACCACTTATTTTTTATGTTATTGGAAGATTTAAGAATCTCACAGTACCAATGTAACTTTTTTAACATTTTTTTAAAATTGTTAAATTTAAGCTTAATTAAGCTTAAATTTAAAGTTGCATAAGGTTTATGCAAACTTACCAAAATTTGAGTTAAAATTGAGGTGTGGTGTATATTTACTGAATTGGCTAAGGATTTGCCATACAGAATGTAAATCCTGTGTGAGCTCAATTTAAAAGGGTTTAAAGCCATGGTATGGCTTTAAATAAATAAAAGGGCAAAATCCACACAAAAAGGCGGGACAAAGGAAAAAGACCAAATAGAGCTGGGGTACCCAACTCTTTGGATCTGAAAGGATTCAATTAAGGTTGTCCACCTGTATTGGAGGGTTTTCAACCTTATTTAAACTTTAAGATTAGACTTTGATCCAACCTTAAGGTTTAAACTGGTTTTATCCCAAATTGGACAGGAATTTCAAGCTGCCAAAGGGTAAATCCCAATATGCAGGCTTGAAACCAAGGTTTTAAGAACTGTCAGAGCTGAATTAAGCTTAAAAACCTTAAATAAGCTTAAAACTTGAAAGTTTCAAGCATTAAAACCTTATCAAAACTTAAGGTTTGGTGTGTTTTGCTATTTTACGTGGAAAAATAGCAATAACTTCAAAAATTCATTAAAAATCCAATTCTTAATGGATTTACTTGAAAATTTCACACAACTTAGAATTTAATATTATCAATATATAAATTAAATTTTAAGTATCTTTTATAAATAAATTTCCTGGGTAATTAGCCTGGAAATTTACTCTTTTAATTAAACTCAAAGAAAATTATGATTTCTTTAAAAATTAATTAAAAATTGAGTTTAAGAGATTTTTGCTTGAAACTCTAATTTTAAGTTGCTCATGTGATGAAATTTAATATAAATAACCCTATTTCATATTAAAAATCAAAATAGTTAAACTAAATGAGGATGAAAGTTACTTGGAGTTAAGAATAACACTGGTAGCTTTAAATTGGAAGTAAAAATAAGTTGCCTTAAGTTAAGAACTTTATTTTTAAGCATGGTTTTTCAGTTTTGACCTGAGCACGCCCTCTAAATCCATTATGAATCATGAGAGCTTCTCTGAAGAAATAAAAAGAGTCTTTTCATCACTGTTTTTGTCCATCATTCATTATCAATCCAATCATATTAGAAATTTAAACAGGTAAAGTTTTATCAAATATAAAATCTTATTATTAAAAGTAATTCTTAAGTTATTTTTATTCTTTATTTATTAAAATTAAAGAATTGAATTCATAGAATTTAGATTATTGTTGTAATCACCTATAATATCTTTTATTATGTAAAATTATCATTTTTAAATATCTTTTAAAATCCACAAATACCTCTTAAAAACTCTTAAGTCTTAAATTTTATCATAAAAAGTTGTTTTATCTTTAAATTTATTGATTTTAGGCGTGTTTTTAACTTATAATTATGATTTAATATAATAACTGTTGTTGTTTGACTTGTTGTGTTAAATAAATATTATAAGTAAGTTTTTCTCTAAAGTTCTATAATTTTTTTTATCTAGTATTAGTTTTTTTTATATAGAATTTTATTCTATAAGAGTTATTTCTGCACAGTGTGTGTTATAATTTGTTTATAAATAATATTTATATTATTTATAAAGTGGTTAATATTCATATTTCCACGTGTAATTGTCTCATTAAGAGCTTTACATTTCTTATTGTTATAACTGTCAGTGACTATAACAATAATAGAATAATTATAATTTATTATAATTATTATATTTTTTTTATTATTATATTTTTATAATAATAATTAAAATTATTTTTTTTATATAATTATTTTTTAATAATTATATTTAAATTTGTGGTTGTAATATTTTATTATATTATATTTTTCTACTGAGGACAGTCATAGTACTCTTGGTATTGTTACTATTATCAAGAGTTTCATAGACAAACCTTAAAATATTCATTATGAATCATGAGAGCTTCTCTGAAGACATAAAAAGAGTCTTTTAATCACTGTTTTTGTCCATCAATCATTATTAATCCAATCATATTAGAAATATAAACAGGTAAAGTTTTATTAAATATAAAATCTTATTATTAAAGTAATTCTGAAGTTATTTTATTCTTTATTAATTGAAATTAAGGAATTGAAATCATAGAATTCAGATTATTGTTATAATCCCCAATAATATATTTTATTATATAAAATTATCATCTTAATTATCTTCTAAAAATCCACAAATTCCTCTTAAAAACTCTTTAATCTTGATTTTGATTATAAAAAGTTGTTTTATCTTTGAAAATATTGATTTTTGGCGTGTTTTTAACTTATAATTATTATTTAATATAATAATTGTTGTTGTTTAACTTGTTGTATTAAATAAATATTTTAAGTAAGTTTTCTCTAAGGTTCTATATTTTTTATCTAGTATTAGTTTTTTTTTATGGAATTTTTCTATAAGAATTATTTCTGCACAGTGTGTGTTTAGATTCTTTTATAAATAATATTTATATTATTTATAAGTGGTTAATATCCATATTTTCCACGTGTAATTGTCTCATTAAGAGCTTTACACTTCTTATTGTGATAATTGTCAGTGACTGTAACAATAATAGAATAATGATAATTTATTATAATTAATATATTTTTATAATAATAATTAAATTTATTTTTTTTATATAGTTATTTTTAATAATTATATTTAAATTTGTGGTTATAGCATTTCATTATATTATATATTTCTACTGAGGACAGTCATAGTACTCTTGATATTGCTACTATTATCAAGAGTTTCATAGACAAACCTTACATTCATGGTACTCAGAAATCAAAGAAATAACTTGAAAGACTCTAAATGATAAAAGAAATAATAAACGATATATTTATTAAACAAGAATAATTCAAGTACAAGATGAGATGAAAAATAAGAAAGAAAGCCCATTGCCAAAGATAAAACAAAGTAAGTGCTTTGGTCAATTTTTCTACCCACCAGAAATAAAAATGGAATTAGTCAAAGATATGGCCACAAAATATCCACTGACAAGTGAGAAAAGAGGTTCAAATGACTGACTTGATAATATCAGTATTCAGTTTCAAAATGAAAGAAAATAAAAGCTAAAATAAATCTTAGTAGATTAATTAACTGGGGGAATAAACCCCCCAGGGTTGAAAGATGGGCTTTTATATATGAAAAAATTGAGATATTGACTCCTTGAAGCTTCCAACTGGTCTGTATTGAATTCTTGCAGCTGTATTTATTGCTAGAGGAAATGTACATCTGGCCAAATTGGGAAATGAACTGGGTTGAATGATTTTCCCAGGGTCTATGGAGAAAGACTGTATTGAATTAATTTGGTTTCCAAGGTGGATTGATGGAGAATTGACACTTGAAAACTTATTTGAAACTGGCTCTTGAATATCCCTTGAAATGAAAACTGCAAGTTTTTTTCTTGGAATTAAAAATAAGTTACCTTAAGTTAAGAACTTTATTTTTAAGCATGGTTCTTCAGCTTTGACCTGAGCACGCCCTCTATATTCATTATGAATCATGAGAGCTGCTCTGAAGACATAAAAAGAGTCTTTTCATCACTGTTTTTGTCCATCAATCATTATTAATCCAATCATATTAGAAATTAAACAGGTAAAGTTTTATTAAATATAAAATCTTATTATTAAAGTAATTCTGAAGTTATTTTATTCTTTATTAATTAAAATTCAAGAACTCAAATCATAGAACTCAGATTATTGTTGTAATCACCAATAATATATTTTATTATATAAAATTATCATCTTAATTATCTTCTAAAAATCCACAAATTCCTCTTAAAAACTCTTTAATCTTAATTTTTATTATAAAAAGTTTTTTTATCATTAAAAATATTGATTTTTGGTGTGTTTTTAACTTATAATTATTACTTAATATAATAACTGTTGTTGTTTAACTTGTTGTATTAAATAAATATTATAAGTAAGTTTTCTCTAAGGTTCTATATTTTTTTATCTAGTATTAGTTTTTTTTATGGAATTTTTCTATAAGAATTATTTCTGCACAGTGTGTGTTTGAATTTTTTTATAAATAGTATTTATATTATTTGTAAGTGGTTAATATTCATATTTTCCATGTGTAATTGTCTCATTAAGAGCTTTACACTTCTTATTGTTATAATTGTCAGTGACCATAACAATAATAGAATAATTATAATTTATTATAATTATTATATTTCTATAATAATAATTAAACTTATTTTTTTATATAATTATTTTTAAAAATTATATTTAAATTTGTGGTTATAGTATTTCATTATATTATATATTTCTACTGAGGACAGTCATAGTACTCTTGATATTGCTACTATTATCAAGACTTTCATAGACAAACCTTACATTTGGGGTCCTGGCCGTGATTTTAACCAATCTTTGGGACATAAATCATATTCTAGACCTTATTTTACTGTTTTTTGACGTAAAATTGCCATATTTATCTTAATATTGGCTTTTTTGGGACTTATCCCTTATAAATAATCTTTATAATATTAATAAAGTTATTTTTTCTTAAGAATATTGTTTTAAAAAATATAGTATTGAGTGACTTGGAATAAATTTCTTTTGTCTAACTAGTGGCTTTTTCACATCACAGACTTGAAATTTATTATTTGAGTTATTCTAGTATAAAGTGAATAATAATACAATTTTGATTAATAAACTTGTTAATTGCATAATTATTATTTCTTTAAAGAAAATATAAAATCAACTAAAAAATTAAAAAATTAAAATCTTTACTAAAAATATTTTTTCTTTAATCTTAGACATTTTTCTTTATTTTTGATGTAATTTGCCATAAATTACATTAAAACAACTTTATTCAATAAGTTGAGTTTATAAGTTATTTTTATTGTTTGATAAAATAACTTATATTTTTATTCTTTCTCTAGGGTCATCAATTAGAGACAGCTCTTCAGACTCTGAAGCCTCAGAGTCTAGTATTGAAATTCAAACTAGCCCAGCACCAAGCAGTTTGATAACCAAAGAGCCCTTCCAAGGTCCAGCAGGTGAATTCAGTTCATTATTAGTCTATTTTTTCTTAAAATTGACGTGAAATGACTTCTACTAGAAGTGGAAGTAATTACTCCATCCAATCAAATGGATCTGGACCAGGAAATTCCAGTCACAAATCAAAAAGACAAGAATTTAAGCCCAGAGGAGAGGCACAAATGGAGGATGCCAGAACTTCCACCAGTTCCCAAAGGTTATCCAGCACATTTGAAACTCTTATTGAGAGTCCAGAAGATGAGATAACTGCTATTGCTGTTATACCTGAATCATTTCCAACAGGCAGCAGTGGAGATTTACCAGTCTCAGTACAAGAACTGGTTTATGGCCGCAAAACAGTATGAGTGGGAACTTCTCCCAAGTCTTTGGATAGGCACAATGAACTCTTATGTCCAAGTGAAGAAGCTCATGGGGCCAGAAAAGACATAAGAACTTCTGAAGGGTTGGACACCAATGTCTTGCAAAGGACAAGTCCAACAGATAAAAGCTTGGTTGAAAAACCAAAGTATGTTATCAGAGGATCAGAAGAAGAAGTTGGCCCAAGGCAAGGAAAATAGCCCAGTGGAAGCTCCCCAAGCATCCACCAGCAAAAATCCGCCTCAACAAGTGCAAGACAAGCCCAAGCAAGCCCCAAAGACCAATCAGAAGGGCAAGCAAAAGGCAAAGGGAAAGGCAAAGCCCAAATGGAACAAGCCTTACCCACAGAATTACAGAATCCCAAAGAAAGAAAAGACAGCCATGGACAATGTGTTCAATATGGCAAGAACTCTGATGGAATTCAAAAATAAGGAGGAGGAAAGATTGAACCAATTTTCCCAAAGAAATAGATCTTGTTAAGCTTGTAATAAAGAAATTATGACAAATTTTAAAACATTTGAGTATATCCAACAAAAGTTGGGTAATGAGATATTACAAGTAAAAGACCAGCAAAAAACCATTATTGGACTTGAAAATGTTAATAAATACAAATTGTGTCTTTGACACAAATTTGTGCAAGAATTGAGTCTAAAGTTACTTTGCTCAATCAAACAGATGACAATTCAATTTCTTTTATAACTGGACAGTTAAGAGAATTGAAATTACAAGTTCAAAACTTGGAAAACTCAACTGGTCACAGTGCAGCTCTTTTCCAAGAACAATTGGAAGAAAGTGATAAAGAAAGACTTGAATTAAAAGAAGAAATTCAATCAAGTATTAATAATATATTACTGAAAAATTAATTTCCAAGGCAATCCACACCAATTGTTGACAGAAATGTGCTTAAATTGAATAATGATTTACATCATACCATTTCAAGTAATGATGTGGAAACTGCTTGCAATTTCAAAGACATTCCAAAATTAGAGGAATGGCCAACCTTCAATGGTGAAGGAGAATATAATCATATGGAATTTATGAAAACAATTGATATGTTCAAAGAAGACTTTAACATACCAGATGAATACATAAGTGCCAGATTACACTCCTTATTTACCAGATCAGAAAAGAAATGGTATTACAAAATGAGACAAGACCATAGTAAACATTCTTGGCCTTGGTGGAAAGAACAAATTATTTCCAAATGGGAAAATGATTCCTGGAGATTTAGAATGGAAAATTCTTTTGAAGAAGCCATTTTTAATATTGAGAGGGACAGACCCATGTCTTGGTTTCTTAAACAGAAGGACATATTAAGTGCCCTTCATCCTGATATGTCTGAAACAATGGTACATAAAAGGATATTAAGAAAGTGTGGTGGTGACCTTGAGCATGCTATAAGAAGCAGATGTATTGAGCCTTTCTCTACAGAAGATTATATCAATGCTATGGAGGACATCACTACTAGAACAAAAATAGGAAGAAATTGGTCCAAATCCCCAATAGACAACAAGACTAATGGGAAACCAATTTCAAAGCCAAATAAGCCACAAGACAGACTTCCTTTGAAATGTTGCAAATGTGGAAGTACATCTCATTTAGCAAACACTTGCCCAGAAAAGACAAGAATCAATGAGATAAATGTTGAAAAAGTGGAAGACACAAAAGAAACAACTGATGTATCTTTACATGAAAGTGATTCTGAGCCTTCAGAAGAAGGAGAAGTACCAGAAGAGCTTAGTATAGAGAACATTAATGTTTCTTTTGAAGTCACTGAGGTACACACTCATTTACCACAGTATAGTGATGAATGTATGGATCTCATACATTTGCAAGATGCTAAAATGCAGAAAACCAAACCTTCCAGAGGTAAAGGTTATACAGCTGGTTCATCTTGTATCATTAATATTGTGATAAACAACACAGAAGCCAAAATACATGTTGACTCAGGTGCTTTTTGCACTTGTGTTGGAAAAGATTATCTTGAAAAGGCTTATACCAATTGGCAAGACAAATTAATGCCAATTGAAGGTATAACATTCAGCAGTGCTAGCCAAAATATGCACCCCTTGGGAATATTTGAAGCAGCAATAATATTTCCTCATCCTACAGGAAGTATAAGATTGAAAGTTGAAACTGTTGTCATGAATAATTGTACTTCACAACACTTTATACTTGGGAATGATTATCTCAATATTTATGATATTGATATTAATAATCATAAAGACAGGTATTTCACTATAGGGGAAAATAAAAGACAAAAATTTGCTTTTCCTCTAGAAAAAAGAGAAATTACTGTCATTAAACAGGTAAAAAATGTTGATAAGGAAAAATTTGTGTCAGGTCAATTAATTGAAGCACAAATTAGTCCTGAATTAACACTAGAAATGAAGGAAGAGCTTATTGAAATTTTATTTCAATACAGGGAAGCCTTTGCTTCAGATAAGGAACCACTTGGAGCTATAAAAGGCCATGAAGTGAACATTATGCTTAATGTGGAAAGGCCCTATCTGCCACTATTAAGAAAACCAGCTTACCCAGCTAGCCCTAGGGCTAGAGAAGCATTAGAAAGTCATATTAATGAACTAATGAAACTGGGAGCTCTTAGAAAAGTTGGACACAATGAGGAGGTAGAAGTCACAACTCCAGTAATCATTACTTGGTATAATGATAAGTCAAGGATGGTTGGTGATTTTAGAGCACTGAATACCTATACTATTCCAGACAGGTATCCAATCCCTAAAATTCATGAGACTTTGACTCAATTATCCAAAGCAAGATTCATTACTTCCATGGATTCTCTGAAAGGCTTTAATCAGAATGTTTTGACACCTCATACTAGGAAATTATTGAGAATAATTGCTCATTGTGGGATTTATGAATATTTGAGAATGCCTTTTGGTATTAAAAATGCACCCTCTCATTATCAGAGAATGATGAATACCATCTTCCCACATGAATTATCAGAAGGATGGTTAATCCTTTATATTGATGACATTATCATTTGTTCAGAAACCTGGCAATTACATTTAGAGAGACTTTCATTAGTAGTTAGAAAAATTCTCCAAGTGAACATGGAAATATCTTTTGAGAAATGTAATTTTGGGCTTCATGAGCTAAAGGCTCTAGGACATGTAGTCTCAGGACTGAGCCTTGGTGTTGACAAAAACAAAGTGGCTGCAGGTTTACTGAAACAAATGCCCCAGAACAAAAAAGAAATGATGTCTTTTTTAGGGTTTCCCAGTTATTATAGGAAACACCTTAAAGATTTTGCAATCCATGCCAGATCATTATACAGAATTTGTGATCAACAAACTGTTTTTGAAATTACACAGGAGAGGAGTCAAGCATATGATAAAATCAAGTATGCCTTGACCAATGCATCATTATTATTGATGCCAGAGTGGAAACTTCCTTTTAAGCTGTATATTGATGCATGTGGTGAAGGCTTAGGAGCTTCTCTTCATCAAGTTCAAATTGTCAATGAAAATCCTTATGAAGGTCCAATTTGTTTTATTTCAAGAAAAATTAAACCTACTGAGGCCAGATATGGAGCTAGCCAAATGGAGTGCCTTTGCCTTGTTTGGACTTTGGAAAAACTTCATTACTATCTTGATGGTAGTGTGTTTGAAGTAATTACTGATTGTAATGCAGTAAAATCACTTCTTAACATGAAAACTCCAAAAAGACACATGTTAAAATGGCAGGTTGCTATACAGGAGTATAGAGGCAATATGACCATAGTACATAAAGCTGGAAATATTCATAAGAATGCTGATGGATTAAGTAGATGGTCATTACCAAATACACCTGAAAACCCTTCCTATGTTCCCACAAGTGCAGAAATTCAAATTCCAATTGAAGGAATTAATATCATGGATGTTGGAACAGAATTCTTTGAAGAAGTTAGAGAAAGCTATAAGCAAGAGAAGAATTGTCATATTCTTACTGCTCTACTTGACAAAGATTGCAAAGATGTAGCCTTGGCTAATTCTCTGGATGATATTTGGAGAACATCTTATGATAATGGAAGATTACATTTGCTCAATGGTATACTATATCATAGATCTAAACACACATGTGTCATGGTCCTATGTAGTAGATTGTTAATTAACATCATACTACTAGAATGCCATGATAACATATATTCTGGACATCTGTCTGAAGACAGAACTATGGAAAGAATTAAGACATGTGCCTGGTGGCCATCTTGGAGAAAAGATGTCATTGAGTACTGTCACAGTTGTGATAGATGCCAGAAAGCCTGTAAGATGTGACTATGAAACTGATGATAATATTACTATTAATCAACAGTACTATGTCTGTTCTTATGAAATATAATAATAAAATATTATTATAACCACAATTAAATAATTAAAGAATTATTTCTTTCACGTGTTAAGCACTACTAGTGATTTTAACAGTGAGTAAGTAATTGTCTACAAGAATCAATTACAAGAACAATTTAATAATAAAAACTTCTTTTATTAAAATAATAAAATTATTTTAATATATAATTATCTTTTGTAAGAGTAATTATAATGATAATTCTTTGAAGAAAACTATTTTTAGAGAAAAAATTTAAGAATTAAAGATTCATCACTCACTAATATTCCAAAGAGCTTATTGAAAGATAAGATAGAGAGATTTGACGTAGAATTGTGGATTTAGAGGATCAAGATGAATTTATAAATGTATTACAACAATATATAGTTGATTTCTATGATTTCACATCTTTCTGATTGATTCTGAAAGAATAAAACACTTAAGAAAAGTTTTAACTAATACTTACTTGTTGGTAATACTGAGATAAATGTTTAATAAGATGATGATGATACGGAAAAAACAGCAAGAAGAGGCTTCTTTTAAGTCAAAAACAGCTCACAGAGGCGTGCCATGGAGCAAACTGAAAAACCAGTGAGTGAGAAAACAATAAACCTTTTTTTGATTAATGATTGCATCATCTGTTGTCACGTAAGATTATCATAATTACTTAATTGATGCTTTTACGTGGCTACCAACCCCAATATGGTTAAGAATAAAAGGAGTAACATCTGTAAATCTTCTTTTATTCCAAAATAATCATTGATTTCTCAAAGTTATCAATGTTATTGCCAATTTCATCACAGGTTTTAATTACTGTGAGTTTTTGAAGATTCAGAGTTTCACATAGAATGGTCAAAAATGGACTGTAAGTAAAACTTTTAGTTTTATTAGTAAAACTGTAATTCTTTTTGGTTTTACCATAGATAATACAGTTCTCTATTGGTCCTGAAAGTTTCAGAAGCATTCATTAAGAATTGTCTTTTTAATGAATTTTTGAAGGTTTTACCTCATTTCTACGTAGAATTGCAAATAGCAGTGTTTCACTGGTTGCTATGAGGTAAATCAATGGATACAAGTCCAAAAAGGGTTTTAATTACTCTTTTGGGGTTTATCCATGGAAAGTCATTAAGAATTGAAGTGGTTACAGGAGTCTAAGTAGCTCTTTACCTCCTTGGCATGTCAAAATAGCAGGTTATTTGCTATTTTCTTAAGATTTACAGTAGTTGTGACATGGTAACCAAGTTCCCAAAGAGGTTTAGTTTACCAATTGGGTCAAGATCAGCCATGGAACCAAGCTTTGGAGCTATCTACGCCTCTGAGTCCTCAGAAGTTGGGTACCCTGGCTCTCTTTGATGTCTTTTGTCCCCCTTGCCTATTTTTTACGTCAAAATAGTAATTTAAGCTTAAAGTGAGATATCCACCATGGGTGTACCAAAAGTCCATGTAAGAATACCATGATATTCAGTGCTCAAAACATGCATAACACTATTCTTAGTGTATATGTAACATGGGATTTCTCACTTTCCCATTATTTTGGTGTGAAATTAAGAAAAACAAAAAATTTCACGGATCTTTTATGTGGTATTGAAGTATTTTCCATTTTACCACCTCAAAGAGTTAATTTGAGCTTATTCACTCTATGGAGCTACCCTAGGTGAATTTTTGTGTAGAATCCAAATCTGGCCTTGAATCCATGGATTTACTTACTCAATAAAAAGTTATTCATCTTTCCTGAAATCAAAAATGATGAATTTTGAATATATGCATGATTTATGAGTTATGTATAATTCAAAATTTCTTTTTAAGATAATTGTGGCCTATTTGGGTATGTAAAATATACCTCAAGGCTCACAAAGCCAATAAAGCTACTGGTAAAAGATTTGGTTTAATGATCCATATTCAAGAACCAAGTACCCAATGGAAAGTGGTTCACATGGATTGGGTAACTGCCTTACCACCTGGAGGTGATAAAAGTTACAATGCATGTCTTGTTATTGTGGACAGATATAGCAGAACACCAATCTTTTTACCATGTCACAAAGATGACACAGCTATGGATACAGCTCTTTTGATCTGGAATAGAGTAATATCCCATACTGGTCTCTTTAAAAACATCATTAGTGACAGAGACCCAAAATTTACATCAGCCTTATGGACTAATTTACATAAGCTTTTGGGTAAAGACTATCATTCTCAACAGCCTACCATCCACAAACAGATGGGCTGGCAGAAAGCATGATTCAAACCTTTGAGGACATGATGAGAAGATTTTGTGCTTATGGCCTGGTGTTTAAAGATTCTGAAGGCTTTACCCATGATTGGTGCACTCTTATACCAGCATTGGAATTAGCCTACAAGACCTCCATCCATGCTTCAACAGGAAAAACTCCTGCAATGTTGGAGAAAGGATGGAACCCCAAACTTCCAGCTGATACTTTGAAGAAAGATCTGAGTGATATTCATCCAACTGCCTCAAGCTTTAAGTTATTGCTTGATAAAGTGAGACATCATGCAAATCAAAGAATGAATAATGCTTTTGAATATGCTAAACAGAAATGGGATAAAAGTCATAAAACCCCAGAATTCAAAGTCGGGGACTTAATACTACTTCAACCTTGAGCTTTAATAATATTAAAGGCCCAAAGAAATTAAAAGATTACTTTGCAGGACCATTTATTATTAAACACCAGGGCATTTTTGGTGTAACCTGCTGGCCAGTCACACATTATTACCAGGAGAGAGCTTTAGCATACTTTGTTTGTTCTTAATATGTGACTTTATTTTTACCCTTATATCACTTGAGTATTCCTTTTTTATTCTTATTAGGTGAAAATGAAGTGTTTCAATTTCTCTCAAGAGAAGGACTTGATTATAATAATAAAAGAATCTAACATTAAACATTGCCAAAAATCCAAATTTTACTCACCTTTATTCTAGAGTTTTAGACTTCCCACAAGTAGGCTTTCACTTCATTTAATTTACCGAATGTTCAGGGATTTTCAATGAGAATAATTTACAAGAGTATCTGACATAAATGAAGAAATTATTCATTAGATAATAAATGTTAATCCCATTTGTGTTCTTAAAATATACTGAATTTAGTATTTCTATTTTTTCCAGGAAACTGAAAAAAAAGAAATTCCCAAACTCGTAAGAGAACCAAATTGAATCTATAGAAGAGAAGAGTACTTATTAAGATCACTGAAAGTGAATTAAGTGATATTCTCAAGGAATAGAGGAGAATAACATAATTTTGAATGTCACAAATAGCTTGAAGCAAGAAATAATTAAATAGATGCTATAAATTTAATACCCTTCTGATTTTTGGTGAATTGTATAAATAAAAGGAGCTATAAATTAGGAATTTTCTGATCCAAAATATAATGTTCTTCATGCATATGAATTAATTTCTTTATGAAATATTGATAAATAGTATTTTTCATTTAAGTGTGATCCAAAGAGATTAAAAGTTAGTTTTTCTATGAGAACTACAAATCTTATTGTTTAATAATCCCTTCATAATTTTCAAATTTTGGTTTCTGAAGTTAATTTTTGGATAAGAAAGGTCTTTGACTTTGGGTAATGATGAGAATCATTTTTCAAAAGTATTTTTGATAAAAAAAATATTTTTTCTTTTCTACAAAAATCAGAGTTTTCTGAAAGAACACTTTACTCAGTAGAAAAATCTTGTTTTCTTAAGTTGAATTCCATGGGGTTTTTTTGCAAAAAAAAGCTTTCTTGTTTCAAAGTTGGAGTTTTAAATCAAATGATTCAGTTTGAATAAAATTACAGGTTTTGAGAGAAAGTAGGTCTTTTGCAAAAAAATACTCTTTGGAAAAGTCTTTTGCGAGGTCACAGTTTTTTTTTGAAAAAAAGAATACATTTTCTGAAAAATGTAGTTCTATTCAAAAAGAAATAACAACTTTCAACAGAAAGATATTATCTTGTTGAAAAAATAGTTCTTTTGGAATTCTTAGTTTTTTGAAAAAAGTTTCTTTTGAAAGAAATCTATATTTTTGAGGAAAAAACAGTATTTTCAAAATAACAAGTTACTTGGGAAAGCTTTCCTAGAAAAGTCAATTTTGCTTCTAAAATTACAAAAAAGTGTTTTTATGTTGGAAATTTAGCTGGTTTCTTTGACAAAGAAAAGGGTAACATTGAAAAAATTGTTCTTTTTCCACAAAACTACCTTCTTTCAAAAAAGTCATTTATAAAAAAATTAGTTAAACTTTGTTTTTGAAAAACTATTTGAAAATAGTTTTTTTGAAAGACCCTTGGAAGAATAGTATAAGGTAGTAAAAAAACCCTTTTTTGAAAATACTAGTAAACAAACAATCAATTGGAAAAAACTAATCAAAAAAGCAGTGTTTCTAAAAAAATAATACAGTGGTTTTTTCAAGAAAACAAGTGCAGAAAAGATTTTTTGCTAAAAACTAGTACAGAAATATTTTTTTGAAGAAAAACTGGTGCAAAAATAGTTTTTTGAAAAAAACTAGTACAAAAATAGTTTATTTCAAAAAAACTAGTACAAAAATAGTTTATTTGAAAAAAACTAGTACAACAATAGTTTTTTTGAAAAAAGGTAGTACAAAAATAGTTTATTTGAAAAAAACTAATACAAAATTGTGGATGAACTTGCAACATCCAATTGTTCCTCTCTTAGCTGGTAAGCCTTGCATCTGCACTACTTTCTCACTTTGCCACGGGTTCAAATCACCCATGTCGCAGGCAATGAGGCACTCCTGGCTAAGATCCATGGGGTGCTCTCCTATTGTAGAGAGAAACCACCCATTATGCCTCAGTGTTTTGCTTGACTGGTGCTGCCAGGGCCCACCTGCAATATCCTAACACTGCAGAGGCTGGTGTTCACAACCCCCTGGTGTTTTACAGCTGGCTTCGGGGGGTTGTTTGCGCTAGCTGATGCGAACAACCCCCAGGACTTTTACTACTTGTTTCGGGGGTTGTTTGCAGAAGCTGATGCAAACGATCCCCCACCTTTTTGCAGCCAGTTTTGGGGGGTTGTTTTCACTATCTAATGCAAGCAACCCCGTATGTTTGCCACTGTTTTGAGGGGGCTGTTTGAGCTAGTTGATGCAAACAACCTCATGGCCTTTTACGTCTGGCTTTGGGGGGTTGTTGGAAACAGCACCCCTCCAATTTCTATTTGGTTTTAGGGTTTTTTTTACACAACCTTTCTGTAACCAAATCCACAGTCTTGGAGATGGTGTCATATGGCCTTTTACACTAGTGGTATCAAACCACCCCCAGCCATTTGAAGCTGGTTGTGGGGGGTTGTTTACAATACCATATATGAATTACCTCTGGATTTTAGAACTACCTTGTGGGGGATGTCTGCACCAGGTGATATGAACCAACCCCCAAACCTTTCAGTATAGGAAGATATTATTTTGATTATCTATCCCTGAAAGCCAATGGAAACAAGCTGAGTTATTCCATGTATTTGAGCATAATTGTGAAATAATTTTAATCATCTTTGGAGGGAGGTTCATCATTAGAGGAAAAGAAAGAAACTGATGGAGAACCTCAGCTGTCATTTGATATTTTTTGGAATATTAACCATGGAAGAACACTCACATTTTCCAATTCTGTAATGGTTAATGGTCTGAAATTTATCATTAGTAGTAGTGTTTAGTGAGTGGGGCAACAGAAATTATAATTAAAGATGTACTTTCAAGCAGAGAATATAATTCATGTGCACACCACTCTATAGCATCTGAGTAACCTGTCATTTTTTCCTGCCTAAAGAAAACTTGTAGCTCACATATTCCTTTTGAAAAAAGTGGGGTTTAATATAAACCTTATAGGAGGGAATAAACTTAATTATTTCATTTTTTCCCAGTAATTATAATGCAAAACTTTAAGTTCTAGTGGCATACTTCATATATAATATAAAGTTTGACAAATAATGAAAGTAATGTTATATTTATGGAGTAGCCAAAATACTTGTGAAGATTAATTTCTAATAAAAAATAATTCCCAAATTTCTCATCTTTAAGCTTAAATTTACATTTTTTGGTTGAACATCTTTGGATTACTACTAAATTTCTGATATTATTCAAAAATAATTGAATTTTGAGGTAGATTATGGAAAATTTGAACCAAAAACCAAAAACAGTTACATAAAAACAAAAGCTACCAAAACATATTACTGCGGACACAAGTGTTTGTATATTGAAAATACTAATGTAGAAAAAATTCTTTTACCAAACATATGTTCTGAATTTTTGGAAATTTCAATACAATGAAGAAGCTTTTCTTCACCTGAAAGATGAAATTTAAGCATATTTTTTATAATTATGATGATTTCTGCATGTGAAAGGTGTATCTTAACAAATACTCTTTAAAACCTCCAAGGATTTCCATTGCTTATCTGTCAGAAAACTATTAATTCTTGTCCACAGAGCTTCTTTCAGAAATTGTTGGTGGTGTTTTCTGTTTCAGAGGGAAGTGTATAACAAGCTAAAATGATGAAAATGTTTGAATTTGGAATATATGGGTATGGCTGAGCCTTCTTGATATTAGTTCCCAAAATCATTTCATAATTTCTGTTATTTGGATATTTATCAATTTTTATTCTATGCTCTCAGTGGAACATTTAGGGCTCATATCAAGACATGATGACCTTTTTTTCTGCAATAAATTGTGCTCTTAAAAAATAGATATTAATTGTTAATTGATCAAATTCCCATTTTTTTCCTCCCTTAATTGAAATATATTCTTCCCATATCACATAGCTCACAGAGAATTACTTAGTAATTCATAGCCTAATTTCAAATACCATTAAGTGATAAAATAGCTCATTAAAATGAATATGAATATTCAAAGGGAAAGTGAAAATTTCTTTTTTTTTGACTCTATAAACACAAATTATACAATATTTATTGATATCTCAAACATTTTAAAGGGGGGTAATTTCTGAATAATAGGTGCTTGAGGAGAAAAGGATGCTGCTCAAAATACTGAAATAACCCACTTCTTCTCCATGTAATTTTCTTTGAAAATATTATTGTTAAATTATGAAAGGTTCTTTTAATCATATATTGAGTTAATCCAGCTGTGAAAGAAGAATCTAATACTGAAGTTCATGCAGGTAATATTTGGGCTTTTCTTAGGTCATTGTATAATTATATCTTGGTTATATTAATTTCACATTAAGAGATATTTTCAAGTCACAGACAGGACACATTAAATTACTGGCTAACCAGTCAGATGAAAATTGCCCTGGTGAAAGCCCTTCATGGGACAAATGCAGTACAAGTATAACTGGAAAAAAAACATCCAACTTTCCCTGTCAGTCTAGTAAAGCAATACACTTCAAGTGATAAGGAATTATTTCCTTTGAGAAATGAAACACCCTTAGAAGTACCCCCACTAGATCAAAGTGAGGATAAAAAGGTACTAAAAGTCTTGAAAGAAAGAAGACTTAGGGGAAAAAATGAAAGAGAATACTTAGTCGGGTATAAAAATCCACAACATGAAGATGAATGGATTGTAGAGAGCAAAATACCTGATTCCCAAAAGCTTCTCAGAAGATTCAGACATGAGAGAAGACCAATTTCTCAATGAAAAGTTTTAATTGTGTGCTTTACATACTTAAACGTATACATAGAGAGGTTGGAAAGTGGATTATACCCCCCCCAAATAACTTGGGGGTATACTACAAAAGAAAAATTGTGGTAAAATCTTTGTTTGGTGGTAGGGAATGTGAGCCTGTGAGGTATGTATAGCATACCCATAAGGCCACAAATAACTTTATACACAGTTAAAATTGTCTTCAACAGACTTTTTAATTGAATTTAAAATAAAAAATAACAGAAAATAAGTATAACTTTTTTTTGGATAAACAAATTTATAAATATTATGTCATTTTTGGATTCTACACCAAAAATAACCTAGGGTACATCCATAAGGTGTTATACCCAAAAACACTTATTTCTTATGTTATTGGAAGATTTAAGAATCTCACAGTACTAATGTAAATTTTATAGAAAATTTAAAAATTGTTAAATTTAAGCTTAAATAAGCTTAAATTCAAGGTTGCATAAAGTTTATGCAAACTTACCAAAATTTTAGTTAAAATTGAGGTGTTGTGTATATTTACTGAATTGGCTAAGGATTTGCCATACAGAATGTAAATCCTGTGTGAGCTCAATTTAAACCGGTTTAAGGCCATAGTATGGCTTTAAATAAATCAAAGGGCAAAATCCACGCAGAAAGGTGGGACAAAGGAAAAAGACCAAATAGAGCTGGGGTACCCAACGTTTTGGATCTGCAAGGATTAAATTAAGGTTGTCCACCTGTATTGGAGGATGTTCAACCTTATTTAAACTTTAAGATTAGACTTTGATCCAACATTAAAGTTTAAACTGGTTTTATCCCAATTTAGACAGGAATTTCAAGCTTCCAAAGGGTAAATCCCAATATGCAGGCTTGAATCTAAGGTTTTAAGAACTGTAAAAACTTAATTAAGCTTAAAACTTTAAGGTTACAAGCATTAAAAACTTATCAAAAGTTAAGGTTTGGTGTGTATTGCTATTTTATGTGGAAAAATAGCAGTAACTTTAAAAATTCATTAAAAATCCAATTCTTAATGGATTTGCTTGAAAATTTCACACAGCTTACAATTTAATATTATCTATATATGAATTAGATTTTGAGCATCTTTTATAAACAAATTTCCTGGGTATTTAGCCTGGAAATACACTCTTTTAATTAAAGCTGAAAGAAAATTATAATTTCTTTAAAAATTAATTAAAAATTGAGTTTAAGAGATTTCTACTTGAAACTCTATTTTTAGGTTTTTCATGTGATGAACTCTAATATAAATAAGTTGATTCATATTAAAAACTTAAAATAATTAGTTTAAATGAGGATTAAAGTTACATGGAGCTAAGAATCACACTGATAACTTTAAATTGGAATTAAAAATAAGTTACCTTAAGCTAAGAACTTTATTTTTAAGCATGGTTTTTCAGCTTTGACCTGAGCACGCCCTCTATATTCATTATAAATCATGAGAGCTGCTCTGAAGCCATAAAAAGACTCTTTTCATCACTGTTTTTGTCCATCAATCATTATTAATCCAATGATATTAGAAATCTAAACAGGTAAAGTTTTATTAAATATAAAGTCTTATTATTAAGGTAATTATTAAGTTATTTTATTCTTTATTAATTAAAATTGAAGAATTGAAATCATAGAATTCAGATTATTGTTGTAATCACCAATAATATATTTTATTATATAAAATTATCATCTTAAATATCTTCTAAAAATCCACAAATTCCTCTTAAAAACTCTTTAATCTTAATTTTTATTATAAAAAGTTATTTTATCTTTGAAAATATTGATTTTTGGCATGCTTCTAACTTATAATTATTATTCAATATAATAACTGTTGTTGTTTAACTTGTTGTATTAAATAAACATTATAAGTAAGTTTTCTCTAAGATTCTATATTTTTTTATCTAGTATTAGTTTTTTTTATGGAATTTTTCTATAAGAATTATTTCTGCACAGTGTGTGTTTTAATTCTTTTATAAATAATTATTTATAAGTGGTTAATATTCATATTTTCCACATGTAATTGTCTCATTAAGAGCTTTACACTTCTTATTGTTATAATTGTCAGTGACTATAACAATAATAGAATAATTATAATTTATTATAATTATTATATTTTTATAATAATAATTGAATTTATTTTTTTTATATAATTATTTTTAATACTTATATTTGAATTTTTGGTTATAGTATTTCATTATATTATATATTTCTACTGAGGGCAGTCATAGTACTCTTGATATTGCTACTATTATCAAGAGTTTCATAGACAAAACTTACAGTCATGGTACTCAGAAATCAAGGAGATCACTTGAAAGACTCTAAATGATAAAAGAAATAATAAACGATATATTTATTCAACAAGAATAATTCAAGTACAAGATGAGATGAAAAATAAGAAAGAAAGCCCATTGCCAATGATAAAACAAAGTAAGTGCTTTATTCAATTTTTCAACCCACCAGAAATAAATATGGAATTAGCAAAAGATATGGCCACCAAATATCCACTGACAAGTGAGAAAAGAGGTTCAACTGACTGACTTGATAATATCAGTATTCAGTTTCAAGATGAAAGAAAATAAAAGCTAAAATAAAATTTAGTAGATTAATTAACTGGGGGAATAAACCCCCCAGGGTTGAAAGAGGGGCTTTTATATATATGAAAAAATTGAGATTTTGACTCCTTGCAGCTTCCAACTGGTCTGTATTGAATCCTTGCAGCTGTATTTATTGCTAGAGGAAATGTACATCTGGCCAAATTGGGAAATGAACTGGGTTGAATGATTTTCCCAGGGTCTATGGAAAAAGTTTGTATTGAATTAATTTTGTTTCCAAGGTGGATTGATGGAGAATTGACACTTGAAAACTTATTTGAAACTGGCACTTGAATATCCCTTGAAATGAAAACTGCAAGTATTCTCTTCAGGGAAGACTTCATAATTGAGAAGACCCAATACCTGATGATGAAGGGCGTTGGTATTGAAGAAAAAAACAAGCTTAAGCCTTGATTAATATTCCTTTAAATATTATTACATAAGGGCTGGAAAGGTATTTTTGAATCTGAATTATGGCGCCTTGATTTGGTGACTATTAGATTTCTGGTGAAAAAAGATGCATATTGGTGTATAGCACAATTTATGGCACTTCTGGTTATTGAAAGGAAAAGGCAGAAAAAAGTCTTCTGTAGGATGATCTTCATGAAAATTAGAGAAATGTGCGTTTAATTGCTTCAGAGGATGTCTGGGTTTCTTGTCCAAACAAAGCCTATACATCCTTAAAGCTGTATTTGCACAAAAAATGCACAAATCCAGAAATTAAGCCACAAATGGCCTAATATGCAAATTTGGGAATATTTCCCATATTTCATGTGAAAATGCACAAAACTTTACTTCAAGCTTAAAGAGCATGACACAGCCCTTTGGGCTGTATTTCCCCAGTTGACTGGAAAATTCCAGAAAGTTTCCAAAGGCAGAAAGTGGAAAAGAGTGGCTGGATGATGGTTAAGGGGCCAAGTTGGACCAGATGATGAAATGAAAATAAAAGGCCAAAAAATAGAATTAGGAAAAATTGCCATAAATTGGATATGGAATTGATAGGCCATCAAAGAGTTGTGAAATTACCACCACATTGAATAATGAGCTCCAGAGCACCAATAAAAGTTAGACCTGTATGAGGCTAATTGGAAAACATTTGAGACAGAAATTTGAAGAGGAGTAATTCAAAGAGAAAAATGGAAACTGAAATTATGATTGACACATGATGGGGGATCTCTTGGTCCTCTTTTGAAATTGGCTTTTGTAATTGATGAAGAATTTTCTTAGCAGTTGATTATGATCTAATGAATTGAAAATATGAAATAAGGGGTTAAAATGAGAACAAAAGAAAAGAAAAGAAATAAAGTGAAATGAATCTTCAGGAGGTTCCAATCTTGATCACAAAGGTTTATAATTAATTCAAATTGGCCAAGGACCTGGGAAAGAAGATTGATTTCAGCCTCTAACAGAGTGGCCAAGGTGATGTTTTGACATATTGTGGACCCCTCAGGGAAGTTCACACCAGGAGAGGAGCTTGCCTTTGGTAATTAACTGTCACAAGGGATCTTATAAGTGAAGAGGGCCTGGCACTCAGTAAGCTGGGAATCACTTTTGGAGAGCTCAGAATGGATAAGAGCAAACACTCAAGCAGTGAAGATTAGATAGTATTCCTAATAAGAAAGGAATAATAAAGGAATCAACAATAATAAGAAGTGAAGAATAAAGGAGCCAACCACAAACAAGCACAATTCCACTTTTTAAACCTGTAAGAAGAAAAATAGGGTTTAATAAAGATATGGGCACCAAAACTCTACTGAACAGGTGAGGAAAGATGCAAAGACTTACTTAACACTTATAAATAGAATATTCCAATAAATTTAGAATAGAGTATTTATTAAGTAATGAATCAAATATATTAACTAACACAGGAGAAGTCCTCAAAGGGAGGAAGAGGGGCTTTCATATGTGAGAATCAATCATCCCTGATCCAGAGACTGAGTGTTATTGAAAAGATTAATTTATTGAATTGATTTAAATAATAAAGTCCCTTTATGGATGTACAGGGTCTGTGCAAGAGTTGTGGTGAATCTGGGTGATCATACAGCTCCAGGCTTGTGAATAAAAAACTGTATTTGGTGAATCCAGCTGCATGAGTGTTTCAAATGGAAATTTCTGAAACTGAATATTCATACACAGCAAGGATTTTCAGATTTGGTGAGTATTAGTGGGTTCAAGGTTGAATATCCTTTACCCCTGATAGTTACTGTGACATTACCACTCCTGCCAGTGCCATAAAGTAAAATAACTTACTGAAGGAATGATTTGGAAATTAAAGTAAAAAGGAATGGTTCATTTTCACAAGTGAGGATGGCCATAATTATGGAATTGATGTCAAAATCTTGGTCAAAGATCTGCATCCAAAATTTGAAAAATGCTCACAGGGTGACCAAGGTAATTCCAACAACAAAAAGGGTAGAATTTCTCTAAAGTTAGATACCAGGATCAGGAAATTACTTTCATAAAATCTTCTCTCCACCAAGCACCATAAATAATCAAGCTCTTGAAGAATCTGGTCCTTTCTTGTCAGGATACAATTATTGGAAATTTTTGACAAGTTCTGGATGATTCTTGAGGTTTACAGATGGTTCCCAAGTGAGTTTCTCCGGGTCTTTACTGAAGCCTTTCCATTCCACCTCATACCATAATTTTCTCTCTTGAGCTTTAAATCCAGTATTTGAGAGGCTTCCCATTCCTCTTGTTCTCAAATGATGATTGGAGGAGGAGGATCTTTATTCCTATTTGGGATAATTGATGTCTTGACTGGCTTCAAGAGGGAAATATGGAATACTGGTTGCATGGACTTCCATTGAGTTGGGAGCTTGAGGTGGTAGGAATGAGTGCTGACTTGCTTCAAGACTGGAAAGAGACCCAACCATCTTTCTGCAAGTTTTTTGGTGGTTCTGGTTGATTTTATGTTCTTTGGGGAACACCATACCATGTCATAAGGATTGAAATCAGGTGAGCTTTCTCTACTTTTATCTGCTTACCTCTTAAACCTTTTTATGGAAACTTCAAGCTTTCAGCCTGTGACTTCAAACAGAGCATCAGCATGACATCAAGCATACCATAAGTAATGGTATGAAGAGTATTGGAGAAAAATAGCCAATGCAGGTATGATATCAAGAGGGAAACAAAAGTTTCCTTTGTTGAGGTCTGGCAGACAGCATTGTGAAATTTCCAAAGAAATTATCACACAAGTGTTGAATGATACAAGCTGTTTTTAAGTTTTTAATTAATTTTAATGTATATTTGTTTGATTCATTTCAATATTTATTAATTTTTTTGACCTATTTTTATCAGGTACTTGGATCAGAAGACTGACCAAAGTTCATATTTAAATACACCTTTAAGCGCATCAATATCCAGGATGATGGAAACTGTTGCTACAGAACAGTATTCCACTACATTTATAAGACTAAAGATCAATGGGCTTATCTCAGAGGTGACTTGGCTGAAGAAATTCAAAAAAATGAATACCTTTATGAATCCATGAACACTTTCATTCCCTCAGTATCCTCTTATTTGAACAGAATTGAGTGGTAGGAAGATGTTGGTCATCCTCCAAAGAGCAAGTGGACTTCCATTCCTGATATGGGGGATCCAATTGCAAATAAGTATCAAAGACTAGTTTTCTTTTATTTAACAGTCCAATATTTTTTCTTTTTTTCACCTTATTTCTGTTCAAATGACAATCCACCCATTTCAATCTGTTTCTTGGATAGCTGTTCTAATTTTGTTCCATTGTATATCATCATTTATAAAGTTTACCCTTTCCCCCCCATTACTGTGAATTGGGAATTTCATGCCCAACCACAAGCCCTGGGGTGGACAGATTAATTTAAAAAACACAGTATGTTATATTTTTCCAATCCCCCCTCATAAAAACCCACTATTTTTGAAGTTGATTCAGATTTATGTTTTTTGTATCTACAATTTATGCCAATTATCCCCCTCCTTGGCCCTATTTATTGCTTAAATCCCATCTCAGCCTCATTTTTTAATTAAACATGTGGCACTTTTGTACTTATAAATAGTCACATTAAAAACATGGAGAAAAAATCTTGGAAAAAGAAATAACCTTTTGGGCCTTCACTTGTCCCACCAAAATTTTTTCCCAAGACTATGGGCTTCTGGTTTTTGATCTTCAATATTTAACCCTCTATTTTTAAAAAAAATGAGGGAAATTCATAAGTGGGAACATTTCAAATTAATTTTTTTAAAAAATAGGCCATATTGCCAATTTGGAGAAATTGGAGAAATTTGGCAAAAAAAAATTGAAAACTTTGGGGATCTTCACATGCCATGGCAGAAGATTTATGGCAAACAAATCCTCACAACTAAGCCTGAGGATTGTTTTTTAAAAAAGGCCACTTACATTTTCTGGCTGTGAATTGGTAAAAGCATGTAAGGGCTTACACTTGTTTACCAATACCCTTTCAGAAATTCTTAGAAACTTGTTTGTTTGTCCACTTTGAGACCCCTTAAATTGGATTTAAAGAAACAAATTTGGTTAGGACACCTTTTTTCCATTCCTCTTTATGTTCCTCAGGGGTTTCAAGGACCCTTTTTCACACCCCAAGCCCAATAATGGCCCAATTGGAGATAGACCCTGGGGTTCTCATAAGAGGGAATAAGTCCTCTGGACCCCCTTCTGTCAAGGGGCAATGCGTATTTCCCAATAGACCCTGGCCCTGTTTATTCCATATATGATAATATTCTCCCATGTTTCAGTTTCTGGACAGAATACTCCCTCAAATTGAGCATAATATCACAATATATCATTTTTTATGGAAAGTCCTTCTGTTCCACTCTCAGAATCTAAGTCTCCTTTATGGAAATTTCTTAAAGGAGAGATTAAATAATCAACAGCTGAACCCAATCAACTCCAGCCTATATCTTCAATAAGGCTCTAAAACCAATCATACAGTATTTCCCCAAGGAATAATTTACATTTATTTTCAAGGACTAAGGCAAAGGATGATCCATGAGCCTATTTTCAATGTGTCAAAGCTCAATTCATCTGTAAGCACTGTATTGAATTTACCCTTATGGGAAATTAAACTCAATATTGTTTGTCTGTCAATACACCCAGTGCATATCACAATCTGACCAAGGTACATTTCCCAAATAATTCAATACAGCTGGGCTTTCAACTTTGGACATATACTGGTCACTATTTCATCCCCTGGGTACAATTATTTCAGCTAACTAATCTGTTGGATCTACTTTATTGTTAATTTTCTCTCATATTCTGATAGTGAGTACTGATAATCATAAGCCAGTCATTTGAACCCTTTTCTGAGTTTTTCATGGGATATTTGTGGTCATGTCCTTACTCATTCCTTAATTCCTTCTCAAAAAGCTTAAAAACTTTTTTAAGTATTTACTTTAATGGCTCTTTGGTGATTAGCTTCTTTTGTCTTAATATTTTTGTATTTAAGTCTTTTTCAAGAAATACAATCCATACTATTTATTTTTATAATTATTTTGAGTTCTTCCAAGTGATTTCTTATCCACCACATGGAAGGCCACTATTTCTATACCCCAGATAAAAAAGCTCATAAATCATTCTTTTCCTAATTGTTTTTTATATTTCCAAACTCCTGCATGCATCAATAATGACACCTTCATGATTATTAATGACTCTTTCTCCACTCATCTCAATTTTTATTCATTATTTATTCTCAAAAGCTTATTTTATCTTCATAGTTTCCTTTCAACCCTTATCAAATTCCTTTTTTTCTTCTCAAACATTTTGGATGACCATTTCCAATCAATTTTATTTCAGGTCACAGATTCAATTATATTGTCTCAAATCTGTCACAAATTTAAATCTCATCCACAATATTCATATATCAGAATTCATATCTGATCTTTTACTCAATAGTCCTGACTCGCATAAGTATTTCATTTTATTTTATTTTGATTGATCAATTCAACCATGCAGTTGATTTTTGACTTCAAAAAATTGACTCACTTGATTTGACTTATTGATTTATTTATTTCCTCAAAAATTTGTTTTATTTGATTGAATTCTACAGGATTAATTGATTTATCTTTTGACCTCAAGAAATCTTTTAATTTGATTTGTATTCCAGATATTGATTTTATTTGACTTCAATTCTTTAAAATTTTATTTTCCTCAAGGTTTCATAATTTGGAGATTTAATTTTGTATTCATTTTATGTTTAATTATCTTAATCTATTATTACAGTCAACAATTAATCTGAAAGACAGACAAGATTTCAGGTGAGAGCTCATCCATTTCTTACTCTTGGTCTAAGATTTTTCCTTTATGGAATTATAGAAGTTTCTCAATTGGGGGCCTTTTTAGACACAGGAATGATTGTGTGAGGAACAGCACCATCCAGGAATGAAGAAAGGGTCCCATAGGATAAAATTATTCTTGAGGAGTGGTTAAAACCTGTCCCAAAATTTCAAAGACTACTTTTAAAGGTCTTGGTTAATATTTTGAAGAGGACGTGGAGAATCCTGTAGAAGAGAAAGATTTTGAAGCTACTGAACTTGTCCCTGCTTCTATGGGGGAATCTGAAGGTACTGAGTTTTTCCCCTGAAATTATTAGAGGTTTAGCTCTAGCCCAGTTCAATCAGACTGTCTCTCATCAGTCTGAACCATATCTATTGGTCATTCTTCAACATATGACTCAAACCATGGCCAATGATAAATCAGCTTTAACCTCTGAAGCTGATTGACCACCAGCCTTCAAGACTCTCTCTATCAAGGCCCCAGCCCTATTGGATTGTACTCAACCACTCAAATTAAGCATTTTAATCGAGTCTTTCCAGTTTATCTTTCATAATGATCCATCAAATTTCTCATCATACAGGAATAAAGTTCTTTCTTCGACATTATTTCTCACTGGAAGGGCTGGAAAATAGATAGAGCTATATCTTTATAATATAACCAAAATTGACCTAGAATAAATTCTCAATAGTTTTACATCTTTCAAACCCAAACTCTTCATCTGATTGGGAGGTCCCCATGGAGTGATAAAATCTGTAGCATAATGGGATTCTTCAAGAATGAAGGAAGCTGAGAATCTATCTTTGTACCTTTCTTATTTCAAAATTTTTATATAAAGAAATGGAATTTGGGGTGAAAAGGCTTTTATGAATTATTTGAGGAAGGGATTGGCCCCAAAAACGTTGGAACGATTGGCCTCTCATCCTTCATCTATGGATTCTCTCCAAATCTTGATAGATTTTTCCTTGGTGCTTGATATCAGGTACCATGAAAAACAAAAGTATGATAATTTCCATCAAGAGAAGAAGATTGAACCCTCAATATCAAGCTCCTCTCATAGAAAGAAAAAGAGTTCCAAGGTTGAAAGGCCATAAAACACCCATTATTCCCTCCTGAATAGTGACCACAAGTTAGTTGATCCTGAAAAGGAGAGAAGATTGAAGGAGGTGTTGTTTTCATATTGTGGTGTGAATAATAGTATTGATGCTTCTATCAAAAGGCCTCAAAACAAGCTTACCCAACCAGAAGGAAGATTTCCTGGCTTGGGGAAAGCCTGAGTTAAGATCATTCTTTGCTCAATGGTGTTCACTAGTTTCTATCAAGAGAAGAACTGTGTACTCTAAATACTTGTGTTAGAATATATTTGAAATTTTCTTCTTTCTCTTTGCTATCTGATATGTTTTGAAGTATTCCCATTAACTGTGGTTCTAAAAACTCATTAATTGCAAAGAAGTTTGTTCACAAGTATTATCTGACAATCTCAATCCTCCCAGAGAGGATTAAATCTATTATCCTTTCCTCTTCTGAGTCTCCCTTTCATATATTACTCATCATACCAAATTGATTCTTGAGCTTCCATCTTCCCTGGTTTTTTGATGGTATGTTCTTTTCCTTGAACTATGTCAGGGTGAGTCTATAAAGTAGTTATAAAAATTTAAATAAAAGCTATTATTGTGCCTGTGACACATTAAAACTTATTGATTTAAGATAAAAAGGTGCTACTGTTATGTTGTAACAGTGGCAATGAGTCTAGTGAGGACCTTGGTTTCACTAATATGATATCTATGACTGTAAAGATTAAAGAATAATTATTATTCTAACTATATCAACTTCATTCTAAGGGAACTACTGATGGATGTCACTTTTTCTATGTAAGAATACTAATAATGGGATGATGAAGGTTTTTTCCAGTGAGGATAAACCTGATTTCATCTCTTCTGGGTACTTTAAAGGGCTAATAATCTCTTCCCAAGTATTCAAAGTGAAATTATTTACTCTGAAGGCTGAATTATGGGTATATACCATCAATTCTGACATCAGTATAGTCATAATTGTGGTTTTGGGACCTCAAATGATCATTCTGGATCAACAGAGGGTGAAAAGCTTTTTTACAGGCAACATCAGAGCTGTTATAAAATGTACAGGGTGTTTGAAGTACTAATATCAGTAATGTGGGAAGGTTTTAAGCTTTTAACTACTATCATTTTAAGTATAAGACCAATATTGGTTGGTACAGGTTTGGTACAGAACAATATTGGTCAAAAAACCTCCAACCAAGATATATCAGTCAGGTTTGGAGATATATAGGATTCAAGAGCACAGAAGTCAAGGTATTGATGAGATCTTAAATTTGGTAAGATTAATATTTACCCTTCTCAAAAAAAATAGAAGGTACAAGGGCTTTAAGTTTTTTGATGTATATTTGTACATAAGTATGTGGCTTCAGAAACTTCCAAGCCAGATATCTTGGTCAATTTATTAGATATTCATATTCTAATGATACATAACTGTTGTAAGGTTTGACTATGAAACAATAAGTAAAAGTTACTAATATTTTACTTATTGTACTTTGAATGTCCTTATAAATGAAATAAATAAGATAAAAATAATTATAATAATAAAGAATTATTATAATTATGGCGTAAAAATAAGTATATTATCAATAAAATATGATAATATAATATAATAAAATAAATATATTAATATAAAATAATTAATATATTTAATGGCACTTTATTATTGTTACAAACAAATAATAAAGGCGTAAAAAATTGTTTTTTATTAATAAAAAACAATTAATAACAATAATATTACCAATATTAAAATTATAAATTAATATGAATACTATTTATATTAATTAAAGAATTATTAAAAGAATAATATAGAGAAAATAACCTACTTTTAATACTTAATATAATAATTTTGAGATATTTTACGCCAAATAATGTAAATACAACTTATCCAAATTGTATTTACAATAAAAATAGAGAAAATTACAAATATTCTTGATTTTTACGTGGAAATGAGTTTTTAGAGAGATTTATAACAAAAACAATTAAATAAATGATTTAATCACGTCAAAATTGATGATTATAATAAGATGATCTTTGGTCTTTAATAATATAAAAGCTTTATATATAAAGAATAAAGATATTACCTTTTTAATTGTATTGATTTAATGTTTTTGATGCGTCTGAGGGCAAAACAAAGTAAAAAGAGCTCTATTTATAGTAAATACCTCCCTCCTAGAGTCCAACAGCCTTCTAGTAGACATGTACTGATCATATCCACTGGAATTGATCAATATTTTAAGATTTGGTGATGATCACATCATGATCAAACCATATTACATCATTATTACACCATTATTTAGAGTTATCACTATAACTCTAAGTTTGATGACGTCAAAGGCTTGGCAGAACCCCAAAATTAGTGGATTTCATTAGTTTTAATCATAAACTAATAGTATTCACCAATTCCATCACTCATATGACTGTTGAACTTAATTTAAGGTTACAGTGAGTGATCATAAATGATCAAATTAAGCTCAAACTTTGATCCTTAATAACTTTTAAGATTTACACCCTACAGCAATTCAGAGAGTGAATTCTAACAGCTTGGCATAACCTTATTATGCTGCCAAGAGAATTTCATTACATCATCAAAACTCTATTTTTGATGATTTTTCTTGTAACTCATCTTTTCTGTCGAAATTTAATATTTTAAACTTCAAACTATGATTTCAAGGGGTTATACCTTGAATATTATAATAAAAAAAACATCATTTTCACGAATGAACTAGCAGAGTCCAACTGTGTACTTGTTTTTAAGTTTGGACTACTTTCACAACAAAGTGGTCAACAGCTCTGTTGATTTTGATCAATAATTCCTTACAGATTTTAACCTTTTTTATAGCTTGTGAAATAAACTTCATTTCTGTATTCCTACAGTAATTACGTGATGACTTTATTTTTGGTTAATAACTCTATCATGCATAATTCAAGAGATATTAGCTAAAATCCTTGAATATATGCGTTGACCAAAAAAGTGCATATATTCAGGTTAATTCCTTAAGTATTGATTTTGAAGCTTAGCTTATTAATTGTTTTATGTGTGGACTTTCATGGAGAATCCAATGGTACCATTCAATTTACATGTTGTCTCATTGGATTTTTAAATAAATAAGGATTTGTGTTTTTTATAAGCTATTATTACTTATAACTTATTAAATATTGACTTTACAGATATGCCATAAAAATGGTATATGTGTATTTTACCATAGGGAATCCAATGGTATAGTTCATTTCACATGTTCATTCATTGGTTTTTAAGTTGAACCAAGTTTTATACCAATTTATGGTATTTTTGTAGCTTTAAGGTACTTATTTTTAATGTATAATTATGTTAAATATTTCTTGTGACCTTTTTGGGTATGTGGTCATATCTCAAAGGTTCACAGCTGTAGTACAGATGTATGAATATATGGCAAATAGACAGGGGTTTCTTTATATTATTATAAGAAATCTTACATTTTAAGTAATACACCTTTGAACAAAGATCTCTCAGATTTTGGAGATACAGAGGTCTCAGGTATCTCAAATTGAAGCTCACATTTAGACCTTCAATTTGGTTTTACTTTCTTACAGTTTTGTACAAGCCCTCTTAGACTTTTGAGGGGGATTTTCTGTAAAAATGGGCTGTAAGGGTGATACAGTAAAATGGATGATATCATTGAATAGATATCATTGAGAGTTTTAAGAAAAATACCATTTTTCTGGCTGTTTCATGAAATATGCATAAGCTATATGTGAGGTGAGAATAAAGGTTTTTGCTTACTTTGTCTCATGTTTTAATTGTTGTATTTCATTGTTTCTTATCAAATTTGGATTGGGTTGGTACTTTTATATTCAAGAATTTTTCCCCTTCATATTTATACCTGTATTGGCTATGTTTTCTCACTAATTTCAATACCCTTAATCATTGTATTTGAATGTCAAGCTGGTGCTCAGTTTGGAGTCACAGGCTGACAACCTAATTGTGGGATTTTTCTTCCTTAACTAATTCAATCTATCCATTGAGTGGAGGAAAGGGCTAATAACCTTTTATATAGACTATAAGGACTAAAGTGGTACTTCTATTCCTCCAATTACCGAGCACTATCCATAAAGCTGTGGTTGATGAATCTAGAACACCATCTTCCCCTTATTCTCACTACTATCCTCTAGATATCAATTTATCAAAGAGATAAAATATGATGGAGAAAATAATTCTATTTCTTCCATGGGGATGTGGACCTTTTTCCCTAATCTTACCATGAGTCCCTGGAGAACTTATGAGATGAAGCCAAATATCCTGAAGAAATTTAAACTGCAATGATGGTTTTTCTTTCCTTCTTTCACAAATATTTGGATGTATTTTCCATTTTTAAAGCAGAAATTCTTCCTCACAACCATTCCTGTGATTCCCACATAGAATTGGAGGTGTCATCTACCCTTTATCAAATCAAGAGTCAGAGACACCCAGGGCCTAAATTTAACATAATTTAAAGAAAGGAGTCATGTTTCCAAGCTCCTGTTCAAGAGTAGCACCAGTTCATTTTGTAAAAAAGGATGGTTGCCATTTTCTGCATTTTTATTGCTGCAAAATCAATGATGTTACTAAAAATAACAAGTATCTTGTTTCTCCTATGAATCAGCTTCCTCCTGTTTTGAGTAGTTCAAATATCTTCTCAAGGATTTATTTGTGTGGGGAATATAATTTTCTCAGAATAATGGAGGGTTATTAACACTTGACATATTTCAGCACTAAATATGGAAGCTATGAGTGCTTTGTTATTCCATTTGGGCTCACCAATGCTCCTGCCTCTTTTCAATCATATTTTCTTTTATATTCTTTATATATATTTAGTGGTTTACTCAGATGATATTATGATATTTTCCAAGTCTGAGAAAGTAAATTTCATTCATGTTCCCACTTCTCTTTCCATACTTAGAGCCAATAAGATTTTTGAAAAGTTATCCAGCTGTATTTTTCATACTCCTGCTGTGGAGTATTTAGGTTATATTGTTCTGAAGGCACCAAGGTAGACAAATCTAAGGCTCAGAAAATTCTCAATTGGGTACCTCCAAGAAACCTCAAAGATCTTTAATTATTCCTTGGCTTTCCCAACTTCTACTTCTGTTTCATCAATAATCATTCAAAGACAATTTGTTCCTTCCAAATATTCATTTTTTTGCCCTTAATGAGGAATCTCTTTTCCATATTCATCAGCTAAGAGAGTCCTTAACCACAGCCCCAATCCTTTTCTCCAAGCCTTTGTGGAGACTTGCACTTTATATTATTCTTTGGGTGCTGTACTGAGCCAAGTGACTGACTCAGGAAAATCTCACATTGAATTTGATAGCTGCTAGTTCCTTCCAGAAGAACTTAAGTATTAAATTCATGACAAAGACCTCCTTGGAATAGCTTGGTCTCTCAGGTACTGGAGTTCTTCTCTGCTTTATCTTTAATCCCCTTTTGAAGTTCTCAACAAACACTTTTCTCTTCAATTCTTCATGACTCCCAAGATCCTCACTTGCTCTGAAGCCTTCTAGCCTGAATTCCTCTCATATTTTCACTTCTCAATCACTTACTTCCTGAACCTCCTGGTGACTCTTCCTGATGTTTTCTCATTTCAGTATGATTTTTATCCAGAGAGGGGGAAGTATTTCATCGGCAATAATTCATTTAATTTACAGATGATTATCAAGAAAGACAAAATTTAACCCTCAAGATTCTTTTTAGTCAGGGAAGGTAGATTAATTCTCAAATCTAGTTGATGCAATTCAGAAGGAAATTTAGAAGGCTCCTCAATACAGAAATACCCTTCAAGCTTTGGGAGAAAGTAAATCTTTACAAGATCTCTGGATTCCTCTTCCAAACTTCTTCCCTTCAAAGATTGTATTGTTATTCCAAATGACTTCAAAGTGGCAATTCTTCTCCTCTAGCTGGCCACCCTGGTCAAGAGAAGACTCTTGAGCCTGTCAAGTGGGATTCTCACTGACCAGGAATAACCATATTCATGAAGTATTATGTCTAAGCCTCTCAACAGTATTCATCACGAGAAGTTTGAACTCCTCAGAGCTCTTAAAGTTCCAAATGGTCCTTGCAGTTTTCTTTCAATGGACTTAATCACTAAACTTCCTCTTTCCAACCATTTTGATTTAACCCTGGTCATGGTAGACAGATTCTCAAAAATGGAAGTATTAATTCCAAAAATGTTTTCAATCACTTCTCTAGACTTGGCTAATATCTTCATCAAGAATCTTTTTTTCCAATCTTGGTCTCCCTTCAAGAATTTTTAGTGATGATGGTTGAATTTTTGTTAATTATTTCTCTACAAATCTTTGTGAAGAGCTCAAGATTTCAAGAGATCTTTCAACTAATTACAATCCTGAAGCTGATTGACAGGCAGAAAGGTTAAATCAGATACTAGAACAGTATCCTTGGCTGTGTTTCAGCTATCATTAAAATTAATATTGTAACACCTGTATCCCTCTGGCTAAATTTTCCTGAAATAACCCTGACCACTCTTCAACCAAGCAATCACCATCTTACACTTTTTATGTAAGATATTTTCAATTTGACTCAGTTTATATCACAAAAGACACCCCTTCTGGAAATTTATCTTCAAAATTGCAATCAGTGGAGAAGGATCTCAATATAGAGCTTGAAGTTTCCATAAAATGGTTTAAGAGGTATGCATATAAACATAGAGCAGGTCTTGGTGACATGGTATGGCTTTCCTCCAAGAGCATAAGATAAACCACACCCACAAAGAACCTTTTAGAAAGATGGTTGGGTCTATTTCCAATCTTTATTAAATCCAGCACCCATTCCTACCATCTCAAGCTCCCATATGAATGGAAATCCATACATTAAGTGTTCCATATTTCCCTCCTAGAAATAGTAAAGACATTGTTTATTCCAAATACACATCAAGAGCCTCCTCCTCTAATAATCATTGAAGAAGAGGAGGAATGGAGTTTCTCAAATCCTGAACTCCAAGCTCAAAAGAGGAAAATTATGGTATCTGGTGGAATGGAAGGGTTTCAGTAAAGACTAAGAAAGAGCCACCTAGGAACAAAGTAAGATCCTCATGAACTGTCCTGAATTTGTCAAAGATTCTAACTAATTATATCTGTACAAACTAGAGTAACAGATATTCAAGAGATGTATTTTCATGATGCTTGGTGGGAAGAAGGTTTTATGAAAGTAAGTTCCCTCTCCTGGTATGCACCTTTAGAGATATTCTCCTCTTTTTGTTATCAGCATCACCTTGGCCACTCTGTGAGAACCTAGAAATTTTCTTTAAAAACAGGATGCTGGCATTTGAAACAATCATAGCTCCTTTGGATCCTTTTTCATTTTCAATTACTTCAAGACACTCTTTACAGAAAGGATTTTCAGATTTTATTCTCTTTTTTATGTTTATATAGTGCTTGGTGGGGAGTGGCTTTTATGAAAGTAAGTTCCTCTCAAGGGTTTTTCTTTGTCTTCAAAACATCACCATGGCCACTCTGTTAGAACTCCTTGTCAATTTTCTTAACAGAAAACATTTTCAACCAATTCCAGGTACAAGTTGTTAAAACCCCTGATCTGAAAGATTTCATTTCCATTCCATTCTTCTCCTTCTTTCCTCTTCACTTTTGTTTTCTGGTAGGACTCTCCCCACCACATCATTCTCAATTTTTTCAAAATTTCATATTAAAATCAACCTCAAGCAGGAGACTACATGATTGTTATCCAAGCTTACACACCTCCCATCAGTAATTCTCACCTTTCTTGATCATCATCCTTCCTATCCCATCCTTGCCATCCTTCAACTGCACATCTAGAGTACCTTGTCAAGGTGGTGAGTGCTGTCATAAGCCATGTCAACAAGTCCTTTTCAACTTCCCCAGATCATATGACAAGACCTGTTTCATCATACATGGAAGAATTTCCATCAACAGATTTTACCATAATTCTTGGAAACTCATTTGTTTGGCCACTTTGGGACCCAGGTTTGGTTAGGCCACTTTTCATCCCTACCCCTATAGGTGCCTCATATGGCCTGTAGGGTGGTCCAAAGACCCTTTTTGACCCCTCATGCTCAATAATGGCCAAATTGGACCCAAACCCTGTGGCTCCCTTGAATGGCCAAAAGGCTTATTGGACCAAAACCAGGCCACCCTTCCAACAAGGGGCTGTGGGTCCTTCCCAGTGGACCTGGCCCCCATTTCTTCCAAATATGATCATATTTTCCGGTAGTTCCATGTGTGGACACTTTACTCCCTCAACTTGAGCATAATATCATTATGCCTCATTTTTTATGGTAAAGCCTTCTCTGCCACTCTCAGCCTCTCAATCTCTTTTATGGAAATGTCCCCAAGGACAGATGCCAGAATCAACAGCTGAACCCAATCAAGGCCAGCCTCTGTTTTCAATCAGGCTGTACCATCAATCATACAGTATTCCCTTGGGGGAATACTGTCCCTTGATTTTCAAGGACCAAGGCCAAGGATGATCCAAGAACCAGTTATTACAGTGTCAAAACTCATTACATAATTTGGATAATCAGCTATACAACCTGTATGGCATTGACCCTTATGGTTAATTCAACTTGATACTGTGAGTATTTCAATATACCCAGTTCATATCCCAATCTGGCCAAGGTATATTTCCCAAATCAGTCAATGCAGCTGTCCACCAGTCATACAGCTTGGTTTTCAATCTGCAAGGATCAAGTTTTCAACTTCTTACACATACTGGCCACTCTTTCAACCCCTGGGGATTTTTTCCCCAGTCAATCAATCCATTGGATTTATTTGTATTCTTTGTTTTCTCATCTTTTGATAGTGAAGACTGATAATCTTAAGTCAGTCATTTTCACCCTTTCCTTGCCTATTCATTGGACATTGGTGGTCATATCCTTACTAATTCCTTTATTCCTTCTGAACAGGTTGGAACAGTGATATAAAGATTTACTTGGTTGGCTCTTTGGCCATTGGCTTCTTCTTTCTGCTTACTATTTTTGTCTTTCATCTTTGTTAAAGAAATATAATCCATATTCTTGATTCCTTCATTTCTTTGGAGTCCTTCCAAGTGAGTTCTTATCCATTGAGTGCCAGGCCACTTTTGTTATCCCTAAGAGCCCCTATGGCTGCCATAGGAGCTGGGATTTTTGAGGTGTATTTCCATAAGCTGAATAAAAATAGACTTGAGGAAGCATTACATGGAAACTCTTCTATTTTAATGTCTTTGAAAGAAAACTAATGATTTAACCCAGGAAATCTTGCCTTGTATGATTGAAACAGAGAGGACTGGGAGGCTTGACCAGCTCCTTCCACTTATTTTGTTCTTTATCAGTTGAAAATTTAGTTTTTTGAAGTTTTATTCTCAGAAAAATCTATCATTATATGAGATGGTGCATAGCGCCGAGACATGCACTTTGAAACAAACCCGTGCCGCCCACGCCTGTTTTATTTTGACCTTATTTCAAAACCCATGCGGCCAACAATATCGGTAGTCCGTCCAGCTTCAAAGAATAAAGATTCTCCATCGATTGCTTTCGTATCACGGCTTTTCGACTTTCCTCCCCACAAGACTCTTCAAGCCGACTCAAACTATTACTTGCGCCAATGGCTACGTTTGATCCTCCACCTGTGCCCGATGATTTTAAAAATTTCAAATTTTCGAGGTTGATACCTTCATTGGAAGTCGATTCGATTGACCGGTCAATAGAATTTTACACTACTAAACTGCCATTTTATCTTTCTGGTCGTGATTCCTCCAATCATTGTTGGTTGACACTTCATGGCTCGACATGCCCCAACAATCGTTCAGGTCTTGAAGAGGGCTCTATAAATATTTATCTTCGTAGAAAAGGCTTCATTGCTCCTGGTAAACCTGATGCGCCCCTCAAACATGTCGAACAAACCGGACTTGTTTATATTAGGGTCGATGGAAGCTTAGACCACATTTACGATTTACATCGCATCCTTGCAACCAAAGGTGTTGAAATTACTCACAGCCTGGCGGTCACACCATGGGGAAGTACCACTTTTGGCATTAATGACTTGGACAAAAATGTGATTCGCTTCTATCGTATGAATTCACCGACCAGTAAAGCATAGCTTGATTGACTAGACAACGAAGGTTTATCCAGTTATTGGATGGGATGCGAAGCTCAAATATTTTGAATGCATCATGTACTTTATACTTTCAATTTACAAACATCCATATTTTATACACCCTCTAGTTAACTACAGTTGTATTTTAAACCCGCCAGTATACGCTGGCGCAAAATTATGTGTTTCCAAAATCTTAACATTACGAAGGTCCATGCTGCGGTACTTTGTGGGGGAAAAATGAAAGTCTTTGGGCAAAAAATGTTGTCAAATATATTAAAACTCACTACTCATAAACTTGCAAGGATTTAGTCAAAAAAAATTAATTTCGCTTTGCTGATGATTGCAAAATGATATTTGGGAGATAGTAATTAGAATTAGGAGTGGAGTAGTCTTTGAAAAGATTAGCTTCATAAGGATGGTGATCATCAGGAAAAATATGAAGTCTTTCAAGCCGACGATCCCGCAATTTATTCTTTGGTAGCATTCCACTGACTGCTTTCCTAAGGATCTAATTTGTATTTTTTGAGAAAAGGAATAGCAAAGTCGAGCAGTTAGAATCGACTGGTTTAATATCATGAGCAAATAAATACACAAGGCAACAAACCATCGTAGGATTTTGAGCCATCAATTGTTTATAGGGTACTGCCTTTAGCCCACCGGGATATTGGCTATGCGAGTAGTAAACTTTTTGTGATTCTTTTTTTCCGGTTACTCGAACATGCCTTGCGTTAGTAACAACTACATAATCACCAATGTCAACTATCCAGAGCAAAATATCGCAGGTAAAATCGATTATGAGCTGAAGAAAGAACAAGATTCAAATTATCTTATAGCGAACGAGCAGAATTTAACTGAACTCCTAGGGTCGAAAATTGGCTTGTGTTTGCCCATCAGAGTCTGAGCTATCCGAGTAGCTAGTCTACCAAGTACTTCATCTTTTGCATCGACCTGTCTCCAAAGTCTAACGAAACCTAAGGCAGTCTTCAAAATGACTTGAATTCAGAAGGATCAAAACAAAAACGACGATAAAAACAAATAGAACTCGCTAAATCATACCTTCGAGGCGATTGACGGCATCCTGAGTCTTTTTTCTTTTTTTTAGTCCAATGTGTATAAAATGCCGCACTATGTTTTGTTAGGTTGCTGTGCGCCGCTTGGAGCCGCTTGGAGCCGCTTTTGCTCCTTTGGTTAGAGCATCCCCACCAGCGTTGATAAATACTGAGATTTCACAGTTGAGCCCCTCCCATGTCCAAAATCCAGCCCCACCAGCATTGCTAAAGGCAAATTTCATTAAGCTCCGTAGCTAAAAAAGAACCTTGGGTTGCCAGATCTAGCAGCTCCCACAACACTCATCAATATGTGTGAAACATCCAAACCATCACTCAATTAGAAAAAAGAACGGTTTCTGCGAGAGTGACAATTTTCCTCCCCAGATACCTGTGCTACAATTTCACCTTGCACATCAAGAAGCCAGCTCACAGAAGCAGGGAGCTATCTGTGACTTACGGATTCCCATGCTTAGCAACACTGGTGGGGCTTCTCTTAGTGTTTTTGGGGTAGTGCCTGTGCAGCTCATTTCTGCAGATAAATCATGTTTTTTGTATGGGACTGTGTTTCCAGCCTATTTTTTCTTCTGCTTTTACTCTTTCATTCATTCTTCTAATTTTAAAATTACATCTTCAAGTGCTTAAAACACTTTGTTTCATCAATATATTTTTCCAGTATTCCAAAGGATTGTGGGTGTCTAAAAGTTTAGCGAGGTTGTTTTCATTATAAATGATGTTATTTTTGCTGAGGACATTTTCACCTGTTTTCTCTGAGCTTTGTACTCTCTACAGTGTGTCATGAAGTGTTTGACTGATTCTTGTCTATTGCAAGTTTTGAATAAAGGGTCTCCCCTTGAATGTATTCATCTTAGATACTCCTTGAATAGGATTTGTGCTGATTGTAGTTGATGAATAATGGAGGATTGGTATTTGTTTAGTTTCTCCACTTTTTTGGTGAACAGTTTTGCTTTACTTTTCAAATTTCTAGTATGCATGATTTCCTCTCCTGAAAATGGGTTTATCTCCACCTCTCTTGTCATTTCTTTGAAACGTTTTGCTAGGCTCGGTCTAATGTTGAACCATGGTGTGACTGATTTCAGGACTTCCCTCCTGGCTTCTGTGTCTGCTAACTTGTTACCTGAAATTCTTAGGCGTCCTGGGAACCACCACAATTTAATTGGGATGGATCTCCTCAGGGTTTTGATTCTGTGGTAGACTTAGAATTATATTTATTGTGCAGAAGAGGCTTTGAAAGGGCTTTCTTACTTCCTAATTCTGCTTGGTTGTTGCTTGATATTTATATCATTCCCAGTTTAACTCGTCTGATGCTTCTTCTGATAATTAATTTTCTTTTTGACTCCATTTCCAGAATGAGACCTTCTAATTCAGTTTTGTAAAGGGTGTTTTGTATTTTCTTAGTATTATTTCATCCTTTTCTATTATTGATTCTGACCCTTTTTCTTTTTCTGGGATGTCTGAGCCATGAGAAAAGATCATGATGTCTTTGGGGTTTTTATCTGGGAGAGCAATTTCTGAACACTCCAAGCTGCATCTTTCTCCTTTCCTTAATTGAAGACTGGGTGGGTCTGTCTCCAAGGTTCAATGGGAAACAACTTGATTGTCTCTATGGGATTTTTGAGCTTATTTGTTAGTGTTTCATTGCCCATCATTTTATTTATCATTGACTTGAACTTATTTCTGTCTTCACTTAGTTCTTTATCAGAAATTAGTTGAACAAGGTTGTCTTCTTTGGTGTGTAGGCAAAGTGTTAACTTGTGTGTTCTTTCTGTGTGGCTTTGAAGAAATGGGTTCAGGACAATGTATTTCTTAAGGAATTCCTCTGGTGTTCTATTCTGAACTCCCATAGATAGTCTTTCAGATGTTTTAATTATCAGCTGTAGTGTTTTTAATATTACGTTTGTTTCTCTCTGTTAGCCATAAGATGCTCCTGTGTAGGACTATTGTAGCTAAGAGTTTTTTAGCCAGGAGTCTGGTGTCTTCTGAGTTGAGGCCAAGGCAGTTGTTTCTTGCTGGTTTATTTTGTTTTTGTGTTCTTGATAGGTTAGCTTTGAGTCCAAAGTGATTCCTAGCCATTTTATTATGGTTGATGTTAGATTTTTCCCCCAAGCTTTAAATGGGTTGGTGGACTTGATTTAGGATGGAAGATCATGAATGTGGTCTTATTCTGGTAAACCTCTGAGCCTGCTCTCCCCCCATATCAGTGTGTTTTTGCTTACTTCTGATAATTTTTCAATTTCTGACTCCTTGGTTTTCGCTGCTACTAGATGGATGACATTATCCATTTATCCTATTGCTTTTTGCTTTGATTATGTCTTTATTTGATCTGGGAGGGGTAAGCCAGAGATATAAAGTTACTAGAGAGTTACAGAAAGGGGAGAACCCTGTTGGAGGTCTCTCTCTGATGGCTTGACTGGAGAGGTGAAATAATCCATTCTGATTAGGGTGCCTCTGTTAGGAAAGATCTGATTATGGCCACCATGTAGTTTGGTGCCTCCTTGTGTTGGAGGGTTTCTATGAATTATTCCTTGTGTACTTCTGGGTAGGCTGATTTTGAATCTAGGAAAAATCCTGTAACTACCTTTTTCTCTTTCCACTTCTGTTTAATCCAGGAGTCTAGAAGAATCATGGCCTCGTCAATATTCCATCCTGGTTGTCCCCCAAAGGGGCCTGGTGCAATTTTCCCCTGTCAATGATCCCATTTTGAAATTCTGGTGTTAATTCTTTGTTAAAAGAGATTTCTAATGGTGTTTAGTAAAGCTATTGGTCTATATTGTGAGATGTGGATATGAAACTTTGATTAAAAATCAAGTACTTTTCCTGTCCTCAAAATTTGTATAAGATAAAAATATAAAAAGAAATATTAAGAATTAAGATTTTTAAAATATAACACATCAAATTTATTGTTTTTAAATTTATAAGTATAAAACAATAATATTATTTTACCAACAATAAAAAATTTATCCAAAAATACTCTACAAGAGGTATTTAAGGCTACAAAAGAAATTTATTCAAGAGAAATTTCATTTGGAATTAATTGAGAAAAGTAATGCAGGAAATTAATATAAGAAAAGAGTCTTTAAGAAGAATATTAAAGAGAAAAAACACCCAAAAGTGACCAGAGTGAATTTGAAAACAAAGTGGCAAAGCTAACAGTGATGAAAGATGGTTTAATTCACTTATGAGGTGGTTTGGGGGTAAAAACGACTATAAGAGTTACAAAAAATGATTAAAATGATATTTTCACGTGGTTCGAAGGTTTAAAATGATAAGAAAAGGGTGGTTGGAATCTTTTATTGATTGTTTTAACAGTGTTTAAACTTATTATAAAAGGAAAATATTCTAACATGAAGAGAAAAGTGGGGCAAAGAAGACATTCTTTTATAGCCACCAATTTTCTTACTCCAAAAGTAAGATTTACTCTTGTCAGTCATGGGAAAAACTCTGACAACAGAAAAGCAAATTATGGCATCATTAAACCCTGGTTTAGACCAAAAAAGCTCTGGTTTTAGCCATTTTGGACCCTTGAATCAGTCATTGCTATAGTAATACCTGGTTTTAAGCCTTCAAAACACGTCAGAATGTTTGTATAAGATGTAAAAACCAGTTAAAACTGTTTTTACTATGATTGTTTCATCTTAAGGGTAGTTTTACCCTCTTGGAAACAATTAAAACTGCCCTGTTTGGTATCAAACCCTTATCATCAATTGAGTCACAGACCCTGTGACTCAATTCCAGCCCAAAAGTGATGAAATTTTGCATGGATTTTGATATTTCATGCCTGTCAGCAAGAAATTTGGGGTTCTGGCTTCCTTGAATCCAAGATTCCTTTTCCCCCTCCAAAATCAATCTTTTTAATTTATTTTTTCTTTAATTCCTAATCATGTAATATACTTGTAATTTACACATGAAATTCAATTGAGTTTTACCGTTACAAAACTGTTATATTTGATACCTCATATGTGAATTACAGTTCACTTATGTAATACATGCACACATTTTGACATTTCAATTGAAAATACTTCAATTCCTCCTAACTTCTAAATTACACACCACACCTCAATGTTAACACAATTATTGATGGTTAACACCACAGGTGGGTTGAATCAAATTAAGATTTTGAGGATTTTCAATTTTTATACAGAAAATACTAAAAACTTAACTTAAGCTTATTGTAAGGTCTGACTATGAAACAATGAGTAAAAATTACTAATATTTTACTTATTGTACTATGAATGTCCTTATAAATAAAATGAAAAATAATTATAATAATACAGAATTATTATAATTATATTATTAAATAAATATATCAATATATGATAATTAATATATTTAGAAACACTTTATTAATGTTACCGACAAATAATAAAGGCGTAAAAAATTGTTTTTTATCAATAAGAAACAATTAATAACATTACTAATATTAAAGTTATATATTAATATAAATACTATTTATATTAATTAAAGAATTATTGATAGTAATAATAAAGAGAAATTATCATAATAGGGAAAAATAACCTACTTTTGATGCTTAATATAATAATTTTGAATGAATTTATGCCCAATAATGTAAATAAAGCTTATTTAAATTGTATTTACAAATAAAAATAAAAGAAATTACATATTCTCTTGATTTTACGTGTAAATGAGATTTTTCAGAGAATTATAAGAAAACAAGAGAAAAATTGGAGTAATCACGTCAAAAATGATGATTATAATAAAGATAACTTTTGGTCTTTCATAATATAAGAGATTTATATATAAAGAATAAAAGCTTTTACCTTTGGATTTAATTGTTTTGATGTGTCTGAGGGGAAAATGGAGTAAAAAGAGCTCTATTTATAGTGAATAACTCCCTTCTAGAGTCCAGTAGGCTTCTAGTAGACGTATACTGATGGTATCCACTGGAAAGATCAGTATTCTAAGGTTTACTGATGATTACATCATGATCAAACCATCTTATCTCATTATTACCCCATTATTTAGAGTTATCACTATAACTCTAAGTTTGGTGACATAATAGGCTTAGAAGGAGCCTAAACTTTGTGGATTTTATCAGTATTAATCATAATATAATAGTATTCAAAAGTTTTATCACTTATATAACTGTTAAGCTTAAAATAAGATTACAGTGAGTGATCATGAATGATCAATTTTAAGCTTAAACTTTGATCATTAATAGCTTTTAAGTTATACATGCTACAGCTATTCTGAGAGTGAATTCAGATAGCTTGGCTTGTTCTTATTAGACTGCAAAGAGAATTTCATTAAGTCATAAAAACTCTATTTTTGATGATTTTTCTTGTAACTCATCTTTTCTGTCAAAATTCAATATTTTAAACTCCAAACCTTGATTTCAAGGGGTTATACCTTGAATATTATAATAAAAATTACATCATTATTCACATATGAGCTAGTAGATTCTTACTGTCTACTTTTTTAAAGGTTGCACCAATTTCACAACAAAGTGGTCAACAGCTCCAGTGATTTTGTTCAATAAACCGTTACAAGTTTCAACCTTTTTTATAACTCATAAAATAAAGTTCATATCTCTGTTCTTACAGAAAGTATGTGGTGACTTTCTTTTTTGGTTTAACTCTCTATATTGTATATTTCAAGAGATATTAGCTAAAAACCATGAATATATGCATTGACCAAACAAGTGCATATATTCAGCTTAATTCCTTAAGTATTTACTTTGAAGAATTTCCATATAATTGCTTTATGTGTGGTGCTTTACGGAAACTCCAATGGTAAAATTTATTTCACATGTTGTTTCATTGTTTCCTGACTTAAATAAGTTTTCATGTCTTTTTTAGGGTATTATTACTTATTGTTCAGTAATTATTGACTTTTCAGATATGCCATAAAAATGACATATGTGTATTTTACCATGAGAAATCCAATGGTGTAATTTATTTCACATGTTTAATCATTGGATTCTGAGTTAATTCAGATTTTGTACCTATTTATGGTATTTTCACTAGTTTTAAGATAATCTTATAAGTATAATTATTATAGAATTTTTCTTGTGACCTTTTTGGATATGTGGTCATATCTCAAAGGCTCACACTCATTTAGATTTGAGTTATAGAAGTTTCACCCAGAGGTGAACCCACCTTATTTTTTATGTGGAATCCAATGTTGAACAAATTTTCTTATGTTTATTCATTAGATTAAAAGTTATCATAATTTTCATGTAAATTTTTCCAAAAAATATTGAATTTCAGTAATTTTGTTAAAAACCCATTTTTACTTAATTTTTTCAAGTAAAAATGTGTTTTCACAATTTGAAATTTCAATGTAATTTTATTTTTAAGTTGTAATTAAATTTCAACTTTTATGTATAAATGTATATTTATATTTTTTTTTGATAATATAAATAAATCTATTTTATTTATAATTGTATCTTATTTTATTATTTGTGGTCTTTTGGGTATATGGAAAATACCTCAAAGGCTCACATTCCCTCCCTCTAAAAAAGAAAATTACCTTGTAATATTGTTATTTGTTGTGTTTGAACCTTCTTAGAAGTTTGGTGGCTTCAGGTATGTCCTTTTCTGCTAGCCATTTATCTTTGAAAGTTGGGTCACTGTACCTAACAAGGTATTCCCTTACTTTTTTGGTTCTTAACTTCCTTTCTTTGAGAAATTTGGTGATTTTAATAATTCCAGATGATTCAATAGGAGGTATATGCTGGCGAACTTTATTCCTCAAAGGAAACCTTTCAGCATCACTATATTTATATGGTTTTATCAAGCTTACTGGAAATGTAGGATGCTTATTGCTAAGTTCCTCAGATAATTCTACTTCAATTGCATTTTTTCCATTGAGGGCCTTAATAACAAAAGGTCCTGCACAGGAGTCTTTGAGCCTTTTACATCCTTTGATGTTATTGAAGTTAGTAGTGGATACAAGTACTAAATCTCCCACCTTGAAACATGGAGTGGCATGGGATTTGTCCCCTTTGTCTTTGGAATATGCAAAGGAGTCCTCAATGAACCCTACTGCATGCTTTCTAGCTTTGTCTAGCATCCCTTTGAGGCTACTATCTGTGGGATGTATTTAAACCAAATCCTTCCTTAATTAATCTTGGGGTAATTTGGGATTCCATCCCTTCTCTAGAATAGCAGGAGTTTGATTGGTACTGGAATGAATGGATGTTTTATATGCAAATTCCAGTTCTGGTAAAATAGTACATCAATCATGGGTGAACACATCACAATCCTTAAGTTCAAGGCCATATGCACAAAATATTCTCACCATATCTTCCAAAGTTTGGATCATTATTTCAGCCAGACCATCAGTTTGTGGGTGGTAGGCTGTAGAGAAGGACAACTTTGTTCTGAATAATTGGTGAGGATTTATCCATAGTGCTTAGGTGAATTTGGGATGTCTGTCACTAATGATATTTGTGAATATGCCAGTCCATGATACTACTATATTCCATATTAGAAGAGCTGTATCCATCAAAGCATAGCTATTCAAAAGATTCTCCCTTGAATTTGCATTTTTCAACCTCTAAAGGAAAACCAAAAAATTCAAAAAAGGATGAATTCAAATTTTTCAACCTCTAAATCAAAATTCAAATCAATGAAATTTGAATTTTTTGTTGAAAAAATTATTTTTATCTTTATGAGAAGATTTATTCATTAACATTAATTCAAAACAGCTACCTTGAAATGGATTTGAATTCAATAGAATTAAGTAAATTTTGTGAAAATTGGGTGAAATTGCTCAAGTGTAATTCAAATCCATTGCAGTTAATAGAAATCAATTCCAATTGATTTAATGGAATTAATTCACTAAATTTGGCTTGATTTTCATTTTTTACAACTAATTTTAGTTAATGAAAATAAATCTTAGTTTATTTCAATTAATTATAATTGGTTTGAATGAAAGAAAATTAGTTGAAATTAAATCAAAGTAAGTCAACTTGGGTAAAATTAATATGAATTGATTTAAGTTGAATTTAATTCATTTGAATCAATTAAATTGAGGTAAAATTAATAAAAAGAAGTAGAATAAATAAAATTAATCAAAAATAATCATAATTAATTCAAATCATTGATTCACAACTCAAATATATGCAAATTCATGTAAATTAATGAAAATGAATGGAAATAAATTACAATGAATTACAATAAATTAAAAAAATCAAAAGGTCTCAAAATCATTTGATATTGACAAGAGTTGATTATTGTCAGCCTATGACTCAAAACCAGAGCACAAGCATGACAGCCAAATACCATAAATCAATGGTATAGCCAAGATGCCACCAAAACATGGAGCTGAGCCAAATAAGCTCAAAAGATATCAAAGGAAAGAGGAAAATTACCCCTTTCCAAATATACAAGTCCCATCATCATAGGACAAAGAATAACAAAGTTATTCCTGCTCAAAATTGCTTCTGAGCATAAACCTTATTTTTCACCTCTCCTCTGAAATCCATAGGAAGAGGCTTAACCACATCAAAGTGGTATTAAAAATGAAGCTCTAAGAAAGTGCTATCTGATGGTACTAGCCAAATAGAGCTAGCATCATAATTACAGAAGTTATGACCAAAATCAGGTCAAATAAGGGTGCATAAAATATTCACCTCTCATCTAGCTTCTACAGTTTTAGTGTGAGATAGCTGAAGTGGGGTATTTTGGGAAGAAGCACAATCAGGGCTATCTGATGCTTCCATTAATTTCCCCATATTGAATCTAGAACAAAATTTATGGGGCAAAAAATCTCCATACAGGTTTTTAAGCCAATCATCCATATGTACAAAAAACCTGTACATGGCATAACTTTGCCATATTTAATGATAACCATATCAAAAGGGGAACCATTTTGTAGAACACATCCAGGGCTACACACCAAACCAGTTTTTGAGGCTGATATCTCATAAAATGACAAAGCTATGGCTGTTTAAAGGTCAAAATCCCACAGTTAGGCCTATACAGCCTTATAGTGGGATAATATCCAATAGCCATGATTATGAGGTGTCAAACAGACAGAGAAGCATGTTTATACTTCAATAATGGGGTCCCATACAGGCTCTGTACAGCATTCTACACGTAATACACGTTAGAATCAGGCTATGTGGTCCCCAGATGAAAATTTTCACCCTGTATTGGTGAAAACTGCCCAGATGTGGTTTCAAAGCCACATCTGAGCCAAATACAGGATATACAGGCTTTGTTAAAACCCCAAGCCATTACTTAGGAGTAAAGAATCTTCACTTCCTCTATGTGGAAAGGTCTAGAAGCCTTTTCACCCCATTTTAGGATAAAAAGGGGCCTTTTCAAAGCCAGAAAAGGTTTCCTCATCCTGCTCTTGAATTCCTACATAGTACAACTTTCAAAAAAATTTATACTCTTAGAAAATAAACAGGTTATACTTTAAACTTAAGTATTGTAGTTCTTATTATAGTAACCCAGCTGGTAAGACCGCACCCTGGGCTTTCAGCAGTGCTCACCACCACTATATTATTATAGTAAATCCCTTAATATCTTATTGCAAACCATAAATTATCATTATCAAAAACTTTTTATATTATTTTCACCATTTTAAATTCATAGTTAAGGTTCGTAAACACCATCATAAACCTTTATCATAGACTCAGCCTGACAATTATAATTAATTAAAATTCATCATAAATAATTATAATACAATGAATTTTAATTCTTTATAATGAATTATAATTCATTGAAATTAAATATAATTCTTTATAAGAAATTTTAATCAATTACCATTAATCAGAAATAATTATTATTAATTAAAAGTGAATAACATTAATTAACAATGAATACAATAAAAATAATTACAATCATAAATGTTAATGGAAATTAATATGGATGAGTGGAAAGGAATTAAGTTAACTCAAAGCCAATGGTAATAAAATTCAAGTAATTAAGATTACATGATATTGATTCAATTTGAATTTAAGCAAGTAAAATCATTTAAAATTAATTTAAATCATATTCAAGTAATCAATTTTATGTATTTATTATTATTTTAAGCACTTCAATTTTCTTACCATAAGATTAATTAAAATTACTTCAGATTACTTCCAAAGACTTAAAAATTATAATGAGCTGTAGTTAAGTAGAATTAACTATAATGAATAACAATTCACTATAATTAGTTGAAATTAATTACAATTAATCAAAAAGCATTTCCATTAATTAAAATTCATTACCATAAATTATTAGTAATTACCACCAATAAAAATTAATTAAAATTACTTAAAATTAATTAACATAACTTCAAATTAATGGTCATGAAATCTTAGGAATTAAGATCACTTGAAAGTAATTGTAATTAAATTGAAGTAATTAGAATGACTTACAACTAATTGAAATAACTTCAAATAAATGGGAATTAACTAAAACTAAATAAAATTAATTTACTTTGGTTTAAACTAAAAAATATTCAAAATTTATTAAAATTAATTAAGTCCAACTCATGATCCTATTTTCTTGATTCTCAATATTTGGAAGAATATTCAATATTCCCACGTGTTACACCTTTTTGGGGAGTGAGAATTTCAAGAATAAAAGCTATCTTTGTATATGATGTAGAAATGCCACTGATATGCATGAATCAAAAATTAATTCCTATCATGATTTGCTTGTAACTTTTCAGTGAGTATTAATTAACATGTGTTGTAACTTTTTATGGCAAAGCTATAAAAATTGAAGAAACTAAAATAAAAATGAAAATTCATCTAAATTTTCCAAAATTTATCAAACCTAAAGAAAAATTAACCAGAATAAGAATGGATTAAAGTTGAGGCAGATCAGTCAAAATAATTTCAAATTAATTAGGTTTATTTGAAATTGAATTAAATTCACATAAAATTAATCAAAATTAATGAAAAATAATTGGCGTTTATGTTTAATTAATGATAAATATTTCAAGTCATTTTCAATACTTACAACTGATCTGATAGAACAATAATAAATTCCAATTCATTAGAAATAATTAAAATTAAGGATAATCAATTATAATAAGTATCAACTCATTATAATGAATATTGATTGATTATGATCAAAATTAATTGTTTGATATCAATATTAATTGATTCTAAACTGACTTAATAAGCTCATGTCAATGGTGATTGATTCTATAACATCTTAATTAATGAAAATAAGTAGTGATTTATTATAACCAATCTTAATTAACTATAATGTATATCAAATAAATCATTTAAAATGAATTGAAATGATTTAAATCCGATTTAATGGTATTCAATTGGATTCTCAAAATTGATAAAAGTTAACTAAAATCAGTTATTTAAATTTTGATTATTAATATTTATTTGTAGTTCTCCTTATTTATCATTCAATTTGTTAATTTTTTATGATTTATGTATTATTTATTAAATTGATTCAATTTATTCCTTTTAGTATTTTTATTATTAATTGTTTTTTTATGTTTATTATTGATGATTAATTCCTTATTTTTTTCATTCTTAATTGTTATTTTTATGATTAAATTTTTACATTTTATTTATTTATTTATTTATTAATTAGTTTTTATTATTTCTTACTCCTTTTTGACTATTCATATTTGTCTCATTGAGTTTTTATAAACGAATTAATTATTTTTATGAGTTACTAGCTATTTAGTTATTATTACTTTATCTTTTATTATTATTTTCTGTCATTTTTGATTATTTTTGATTTATTTATTTATTTTTTATCTAGCTTTGTATTTCTAACATTTATGTTTATTTTTTTATTTTTTTATTTTGTATATTTCACTTTATATTATTCATATTTGATGATTGATTTATCTTTAGTTCTCATTATTTATTATTCTTTTTTTGATTTTTTATATTAAATGATTTATCTATTCCTCATTTATTTATGAGGTTAAATTTTTAATTATTCTTTTGTGCTATTTATTTTTCATGATATATATATTATTTATGTATTCTTTAGTTTGCATTACTTATTACTTAGTTATTGTTTTTTATATTTCATGATTTATTACCTATTCACTATTTATTATTATTTAGGGTGTTGGTAAAAATACATAAGCAAATTGGTAAAAACACATAAGGGGTGCCCTGGGCCCATTTTTAATTGAAAATGAAACACAATTGGGCCTGTATTGGGCCAAAACATGCCCAAAAGAGGTTTTTTCCCCACAAAACCTCTCTAACTCCAAATTGTTTCAGATTTTTTTGCCCAGCCCCCCCCAAATAAAAAGAAGCCCAAACACCCCAATAATCCACATTATCCCCACCCCAAACCATTGTTTTTTTTTTTGGAAAAACAGCATTACCAAAGCCATTTTGCAAAGCTTTTCACACTTTTTTTTCTTTTTTCCCCCAAAGACTGCATTTGTCACCACAAAAACCTGCTTTCAAGCCTCTCAATTTTCAGTTTTTTACCTTCCCTCATCTATTAATCCCACATTTAAACCACTTTCTTTCACTCTTAACCACTTCTGTTCATTTTTCACACCTTTTTTCACCTCTTTAACCCACTATTTTACAGGTTGATTCTGATTGAATGATTTTTGTATACACAATTGATGCCAATTATCCCCCTCCTCAGTCATATTTATTGCTTCAATCCCACCTAAGTCTCATTTTTTATCAAACATGTGGAACTTTTGTACTTGAAAATAGTCATATTACACACAAGAAAAAAACAGTTGAAAAAAAACACTCATTGCGCCTTCACTTGTTGTCCCACCAAAATTTTTTTCCCAATTCATGAGCTTCTGGCTCTTTATTGTCCAGATTTGTGAGCCTTGAGGTATATTTTACATACCCAAATAGGCCACAATTATCTTAAAAAGAAATTTTGAATTATGCAAAACTCATAAGTCATGCATATATCCAAAATTCATCATTTTCAATTTCAGAAAAGATGAATAACTTTTTATTGAGTAAGTAAATCCATGGATTTAAGACCAGATTTGGATTCTACACAAAAATTCACCTAGGGTAGCTCCATAGAGTGAATAAGCTCAAATTAACTCTTTGAGGTGGTAAAATGGAAAATACTTCAATAACACATCATCAATACCACATAAAAGATCCGTGAAAATTTTTGTTTTTCTTAATTTCACGCCAAAATAATGGGAAAGTGAGAAATCCCATGTTACATATACACTAAGAATAGTGTTATGCATGTTTTGAGCACTTAATATCATGGTATTCTTACATGGACTTTTGGTACACCCATAGTGGATATCTCACTTGAAGCTTAAATTACTATTTTGACGTAAAAATTAGGCAAGGGGGACAAAAGATATCAAAGAGAGCCAGGGTACCCAACTTCTGAGGCCTCAGAGGCGTGGATAGCTCCAGAGCTTGGATCCATGGCTCATCTTGGCCGAATTGGTAAACTAAAACTCTTTGGGAACTTGGTTACCAAGTTACACCAACTGTAATCACAAGAAAATAGCAAATAACCTGCTATTTTGACGTGCCAAGGAGGTAATGAGCTACTTAGACTCCTGTAACCATGTCAATTCTTGATGACTTTCCATGACTAGACCCTAAAAGAGTAATTAAAACCCTTTTGGGACTCATATTCATTGATTTACCTCATAGCAACCAGCAAAATACTGCTATTTGCAATTCTACGTAGAAATGAGGTAAAACCTTCAAAAATTCATTAAAAATACAATTCTTAATGAATCTTTCTGAAACTTTCAGGACCAATGAAGAACTGTATTATCTATGGTAAAACCAAAAAGAATTACAGTTTTACTAGTAAAATTGAAAGTTTTACTTACAGTCCATTTTTGACCATTCTACGTGAAACACTGAATCTTCAAAAATTCACAGTAATTAAAACCTGTGATGAAATTGGCAATAACATTGATAACTTTGAGAAATAAATGATTATTTTAGAATAAAAGAAGATTTACTGCTGTTACTCCTTTTATTCTTAACCATATTGGGGTTGGTAGTCACATAAAAGCATCAATTAAGTAATTATGATAATCTTACATGACAACAGATGATGCAATCATTAATCCAAAAAGGTTTATTGTTTTCTCACTCACTGGTTTTTCAGTTTGCTCCATGGCACGCCTCTGTGAGCTTTTGTTGACTTAAAAGAAGCCTCTTCTTGCTGTTTTTCCGTATCATCATCTCATCAATTTATTAAATCATTATTACCAACAAGTAAGTATTAGTTAAAGCTATTCTTAAGTGTTTTGAATCTTTCAAAATCATCCAGAAAGACGTGAAATCCTAGAATTCAACTATATATTGTTGTAATACTGTTATAAATCCTTTTGATCCCTTGAATCCACAATTCCACGTCAAATTTCTCTACTTTTATCTATCAATAAGTTCTTTGGAGTATTAGTGAGTCATTTATCTTTAATTCTTAAAGTTTTTCTCTAGTAATAGTTTTCTTCAAGAATTATCTTTATAATTATTCTTGTAAAAGATAATTATATATTAAAATAATTTTATTATTTTAATAAAAGAAGTTTTTATTATTAAATTCTTCTTGTAATTGATTCTTGTAGACAATTACTGCTCACAGTTATAATCACTAGTAGTGTATAACACGTGAAAGAAATAATTTTATAATTATTTAATTGTGGTTATAATAATTTTTTATTATTATATTTCTTAAGAACAGGCATAGTACTGTTGATCAATAGTAATATTATCATCAGTTTCAGAGTCAAATCTTACATTTGGGGGCCTGGCCGTGTTTTTTGAACCTTGTACCCTTAATTAATATATTTTTAGGCTCTAAAATATATTAATTTAATATTTTTTTCTTTCATTTTAAAGTCAAAATAATTCTTATTTTTGAAATTGTTTTGGAAATCTTTTCATTGAGGAATTTGGTTTAATTTTATACTGTTTTACACGTGGCTTTTTCACATCCAAAAACTTATAAAATTATTCTTTGAGTTACTCTGAATTAATTTTCATTCAAAATCTTAAATTTTAAGTTTTTTCTTTAAAAAGAATAATATTTTTAATATTAAAAAATAATAAAATTTATAAAAAAGCTTTTAAAAATATCTTAAAACACAAAAATAATTTCTTTTATCATATTTTTTTCTCTTTAAGTGTCTTTAATCAAATACTGTGCAGCTGGTAACAGACTCAGTAAAAGATACATCAATAGTCCTGAATCTTCAGAAGCAGAATTTGAAGACAGTATTGAGGTGCAAATTGCTAAAAGAGGCACCTTATTTAATTCTGAAAAGAATAAATTACCACCAAAAGGTGTGTTTTTATCTTTATTTTTACTCTTTATCCTTAAATTGACGTAAAAATGGTGCATACCAGAAATGGAAGCAACTATTCAGTCCAACCAGATGGATGTGGACAAGGAAGAGGCAAGACCAAATCCAGAAGTGCCAAGTTTTCCACAAGAAAGACACATTTGGAGGATGCCAGAGTTGCCCCCCATTCCCCAAGGTCTGTACCAACAGATTTTGACATGAATTCAGAGCCTGAACTGATTTATGGTAATATTTCCAGGGCTGAACCACTTTCAGGTAGCAGCAATAGAAATATATCAATGCCAGTACAAAAACTGGTTCAGAGCAGCCAAGGAAGAGGAGTGGGAAATCTGCCCAAGCCTTTGGCAGGGGGCCATGAACTCCTACTTACACATCAAGAGCTTTCTGGGTCAGGAGAAGACCATAGAACTCTTAGGAGGATGGAGCCCCCTGTCTTGCAAAGACAAGGTCAAAAAGATAAAGAATTGGTTGAAGAACCAAAGTCTTTTATCCATAGACCAGAAGAAAGAGTTGGAAATGACTCCAGCTTTGGAGACAGAGGCACCAGTGGCGTCTACCAGCTCCAGAAGTGTCCAAGGACAAGCCCAAGGGACCTCAGAAGAAGCAGAAAGGTCCCAGGAACCATCAAGGCAAAGCCAATTGGCACAGACCCTACCCACAAGGGTACAGGATCCCCAAATTGGAGCCTTCAGCCGTGGACAGTGTCTTCAATATGGCCAGAACTCTGATGGAATTCACAGCCAAGGAGCAGGAAAGGATGAACAGAAACTTTACACGCAAATAATTGGTGTACCAACTAGTATTCATGTAGAAATTGGTAAACTTGATAACAAGTTAACTAAAATTGCATCAGATATAGTTGAATTAAAGAAAAATGAAAAGAAATACATTGAATTACACCAAGTGACAAATGCCAAACTTGACTTAATTACCAATTCTTGCATAAGAATTGAAAACATGTGCCAAGTTCAACATGAGGAAATGGAAGATCTTTTTAAAATGAATGATCAACTTAAGACTCTACAAGACCATGTCTTGAAGATAGTTGAGAACACCAATCAATTTGCTATACATTTAGCAAAAAGTGACAGTGAAAGGCAAAAGTTGAAGAATGAGATAATTGCAAGTGTGGAACAAATTCATAAGAATAATGAACCACATATGCCAAGACATTCTACACCTTTAACTGAAGAAAAACTCTCTGTTAAAGAAAGTCTTCCACCATTCTTGGGAGAAAATGCCTACTCTGCAAGAGATATTCCCAAAATAGAAGAATGGCCAACATTCTCTGGTGAAGGAGAATACAACCATATTGAATTCATCAGGACTATTGATATGTTGCAAGAAGACTTTAATATACCTGATGAAATCATAGTGGGAAAATTACACTGTTTGTTTACCAGAACTGCAAAGAAATGGTATTACAAAATGAGGATTGATCATGGTAAACATGACTGGTCTTGGTGGAAATCTGAAGTGATTACCAAATGGGCTAATAATTCTTGGAGGTTTAAAATGGAAAATGCTTTTGAAAGTGCCATTTTTAACTCAGAAAAAGACAAACCACTTACTTGGTTCTTCAAACAAAAAGACAGACTATCTGCTTTACACCCAGATATGTCTGACACTATGATTAATATGAAAATATTAAGAAAGTGTGGAGGAGAACTGGAACATGCTATCAAAAGCAGATGTGTGGAACCTTGTTCAACAGAGGACTACATTAATGCTATGGAAGATATCATTACCAGAACAAGAATTGGTAAGACTTGGATTAAAAACCCAATAGAGTCCAAAATAGTCTCAAAGATTCCTAGAGAGGAAAGAAGACCAGAAAGACCTGTCTTGAAGTGTCATAAATGTGGAAGTACTTCAAATTTAGCCAACACTTGTCCTAAGAAGACAAAAATCAATGAAGTTCAAGTCATTGAAGAAATTCAGTGTACTGAAGAGAAAGAGGAGTCTGATCAAGATTCTGCAGTCTCTGAAGATACACCAGTGGAGGACTATCCCATTGAAAACATTTCAGCTTTCTTTGAGGTCACAGAAGTCCATACCCACTTGCCACAGTACAGTGAAGATTGCTGCAACCTGACCAATATCCAAGATGCCAGAATGTGTAAAACAAAACCTGCTAGAGGAAAGGGTTATACTGCTGGGGAATCCTGTATCACATCAGTTCTGATGAGTGATATTGAAGCCAAAGTAAATTTGGATACAGGGGCATTTTGCACTTGTGTGGGCAAAGATTATCTCCAAATTATACTTCCTGAATGGAAAAACCATCTATTACCAATAGAAGGTGTACAATTCAGTAGTGCCAGTAACAATATGTACCCCCTGGGCATATTGGACACTAATATTGTATTCCCACATCCAGCAAGAAGTGTAAAAATGAAAACTGAGATTGTAGTAATGGATAATTGCACATCTCAGCACATCATTCTTGGAAATGATTACTTAAATATTTATGGTATTGATATAAATAACCATAAGGACAGATATTTCACAATTGGAGATAACAAGAGACAAAAATTTGCTTTCTCCAATATGTCAAAACAGATATCTGTAGTATCTTCTGTCAAGGATACTTACAAAGATGAATTTGTGACTAATCAACTTGTTCAAGCACAAATTAATCAATCATTGTCACCAAAGATGAGGAATGAGCTTATTAATGTGTTATACACATATAAAAATGCATTTGCCTCTGATAATGAACCATTAGGCGCTATAAGAGGACATGAAGTTGATATTACTCTTAATATTGACAGACCATTTCCTCCAGTACTTAGAAGACCAGCTTATCCAGCCAGTCCCAGAGCTAGAGAAGCCTTAGAAAAACATATCCAAGAGTTGATCCAACTTGGTGTGCTAAGGAAAGTAGGCCATAATGAGGAAGTTGAAGTGACAACACCTGTTATTATTGCATGGCATAATGATAAGTCAAGAATGGTTGGAGACTTCAGAGCATTGAATACCTACACAGTTCCAGATAGGTATCCAATACCTAGAATTCAAGAGACCTTGACTCAATTGTCTAAAGCCAAGTATATAACATCAATGGATGCATTGAAAGGCTTCCATCAAAATGTTTTGACGCCCAAAGCTAAGAAGTTACTTAGAATTATCACTCACTGTGGTATTTTTGAGTATCTTAGAATGCCATTTGGCATTAAAAATGCTCCATCCCATTATCAAAGAATGATGAACACCATCTTTCCTACAGAATTGTCTGAAGGATGGCTTATCATTTATATTGATGATATTATCATATGTTCTGATTCATGGTCTTTTCACCTTGAAAGACTTGCAAGAGTACTTCATAAAGTTGCAGAAGTGAACATGAAAATTTCACTTAAGAAATGCAATTTTGGTTTTGAAGAACTCAAAGCATTAGGACACATTGTTTCTGGTTTAATCTTGGGTATTGACAAAAACAAAGTAGCAGCAGTGTTACTTAAACCAATACCCCAGAATAAAAAAGAAATGATGTCTTTTCTTGGGTTTGCCAGTTACTATAGGCAACACCTGAAAGACTTTGCAATTCTAGCCAAGTCACTTTATAGAATCTGTGATCAACAGACTGTATTTGAGATGACACAAGAGAGAATTAAAGCTTATGAGAAGATAAGGAAAGCCCTTACAGAAGCACCTTTACTCCTCATGCCTGACTGGAATATTACTTTTAAGTTGTACATTGATGCATGTGGAGATGGATTAGGGGCAGCCCTACATCAAGTCCAAATTATTGATGACAAACCTACAGAAGGACCAGTTTGTTATATCTCAAGACAAATCAAACCAACAGAAGCCAGATATGGTGCAAGCCAAATGGAGTGCTTATGTTTGGTATGGGCACTTGAGAAACTACACTATTATCTTGATGGCAGTGTTTTTGAAGTGATAACTGACTGTAATGCCGTAAAATCACTTCTTAACATGAAAACTCCCAACAGACATATGTTGAGATGGCAAATAGCCATTCAAGAATATAGAGGAAACATGACTATAGTTCATAAAGCAGGAAACATTCACAAGAATGCTGATGGACTTAGTAGATGGGCTTTAGCCAACACTCCTGATAACCCAGCTTATGTACCTTTGGAAGCTGAACCACAGATTCCAATTGAAGGAATTAACATAACTGATATTGGGACTGAATTCTTTGAGGAGGTCAGAGAATCTTATAAACAAGACAAGAATTGCCATATCTTGACTTCTTTATTGGATAAAGACTGCAAAGATACATCTTTAGTTAATGCACTTGATGAAGTTTGGAGAAATTCCTATTCTGAGGGAAGATTTCACTTGTTTGATGGAATCATTTACCACAGAACAAAACATTCTTGTGTTATGACATTGTGCAGTAGATTACTTATCAATACCATTCTTCATGAATGTCATGATAGTATCTACTCTGGACACCTGTCAGAAGACAGAACACTTGAAAAAGTGAAGAATTGTGCACGGTGGCCATCTTGGAGAAAAGAAACCATTGAATATTGCCATACCTGTGACAGATGCCAAAAAGCAAACAGGAGTACAGGCAAGAAATCTGGACTTATGATCCATATTCAAGAACCAAAATCCCCATGGGAAGTTGTTCACATGGATTGGGTCACAGCACTTCCTCCAAGTGGTGACAAACGTTATAATGCTTGTTTAGTCATTGTAGACAGATATAGCAAAACTCCCATATTCTTACCATGTCATAAAGATGACACTGCTATGGATACAGCTCTTCTTTTATGGAGTAGAGTTATTTCTCATACAGGGTTATTTAAGAATATCATAAGTGACAGAGACCCCAAGTTCACATCTGCACTTTGGACCAATCTTCATAGATTGTTTGGGACTAAGTTATCATTCTCTACAGCATATCACCCTCAAACAGATGGGCTAGCAGAGAGGATGATTCAAACTTTAGAAGAAATGATCAGGAGATTTTGTGCTTATGGATTAGAATTCAAAGACTCAGATGGCTTTACCCATGACTGGTGTACTCTGATACCTGCATTAGAATTGGCATACAAGACATCAGTTCATTCTTCCACAGGACAAACTCCTGCTATGTTAGAAAAAGGATGGAATCCAAGACTCCCAGCAGACACACTGAGGAAAGACTTGATTGACATTCATCCTACAGCTTCCAGCTTCAAGTTAATGCTTGATAAAGTAAAAAACCATGCAAAACAAAGTATGGATGATGCTTTTGATTATGCAAAACAGAAGTGGGACAAGAGTCATAAAGTACCAGACTTCAAAGTAGGGGACTTAGTTCTAGTTTCAACCTTGAATTTTAATAATATCAAAGGCCCAAAGAAACTTAAAGATTCTTATGTAGGACCTTTTGTTATTGTTGCTTTACATGGAACCAATGCAGTTCAAGTGGAATTGAGTGGTGAATTAGAAAATAAACACCCCACATTTCCAGTCAGCTTGATAAAACCTTATCAACCAGCTGATAAAGAATTGTTTCCTTTAAGAAACCCAACTCCTTTAACTGTACCACCTGTGGAACAGAATGAAGACAAAAAGATAAAGAAAGTCATTAAAGAAAGGAGACTTAGGGGTAAAAATCAAAGAGAATATCTTGTCAGATATAGAAATCCAGTACATGAAGATGAATGGATGGCAGAATCAGAAATACCTGACTCAGATAAACTCTTAAGAAGATTTAGACATGAAAGAAGGCCACAAGCCTGAATATGTCTATGAATGTGCTTTAAATTACTTGATCTGAGTAATGTGAAGAGGTTGGACAGTGGACATTAACCCCCTTTGGGGCCTTATTCTTTTATCACTAATAAAATTGTAGTACAATTTTATTTTTTGGTGGGAGGGAATGTGAGCCTTGAGGTATATTTTACATACCCAAATAGGCCACAATTATCTTAAAAAGAAATTTTGAATTATGCAAAACTCATAAGTCATGCATATATCCAAAATTCATCATTTTCAATTTCAGAAAAGATGAATAACTTTTCATTGAGTAAGTAAATCCATGGATTTAAGACCAGATTTGGATTCTACACAAAAATTCACCTAGGGTAGCTCCATAGAGTGAATAAGCTCAAATTAACTCTTTGAGGTGGTAAAATGGAAAATACTTCAATAACACATCATCAATACCACATAAAAGATCCGTGAAAAGTTTTGTTTTTCTTAATTTCACGCCAAAATAATGGGAAAGTGAGAAATCCCATGTTACATATACACTAAGAACAGTGTTATGCATGTTTTGAGCACTTAATATCATGGTATTCTTACATGGACTTTTGGTACACCCATAGTGGATATCTCACTTGAAGCTTAAATTACTATTTTGACGTAAAAATTAGGCAAGGGGGACAAAAGATATCAAAGAGAGCCAGGGTACCCAACTTCTGAGGCCTAAAAGGCGTGGATAGCTCCAGAGCTTGGATCCATGGCTCATCTTGGCCGAATTGGTAAACTAAAACTCTTTGGGAACTTGGTTACCAAGTTACACCAACTGTAATCACAAGAAAATAGCAAATAACCTGCTATTTTGACGTGCCAAGGAGGTAATGAGCTACTTAGAATCCTGTAACCACGTCAATTCTTGATGACTTTCCATGACTAGACCCTAAAAGAGTAATTAAAACCCTTTTGGGACTCATATTCATTGATTTACCTCATAGCAACCAGCAAAATACTGCTATTTGCAATTCTACGTAGAAATGAGGTAAAACCTTCAAAAATTCATTAAAAATACAATTATTAATGAATCTTTCTGAAACTTTCAGGACCAATGAAGAACTGTATTATCTATGGTACAACCAAAAAAAATTACAGTTTTACTAGTAAGATTAAAAGTTTTACTTACAGTCCATTTTTGACCATTCTACGTGAAACACTGAATCTTCAAAAATTCACAGTAATTAAAACCTGTGATGAAATTGGCAATAACATTGATAACTTTGAGAAATCAATGATTATTTTAGAATAAAAGAAGATTTACAGATGTTACTCCTTTTATTCTTAACCATATTGGGGTTGGTAGTCACGTAAAAGCATCAATTAAGTAATTATGATAATCTTACGTGACAACAGATGATGCAATCATTAATCCAAAAAGGTTTATTGTTTTCTCACTCACTGGTTTTTCAGTTTGCTCCATGGAACGCCTCTGGGAGCTGTTGTTGACTTAAAAGAAGCCTCTTCTTGCTGTTTTTCCGTATCATCATCTCATCAATTTATTAAATCATTATTACCAACAAGTAAGTATTAGTTAAAGCTATTCTTAAGTGTTTTAAATCTTTCAAAATCATCCAGAAAGACGTGAAATCCTAGAATCCAACTATATATTGTTGTAATACTGTTATAAATCCTTTTGATCCCTTAAATCCACAATTCCATGTCAAATTTCTCTACTTTTATCTATCAATAAGTTCTTTGGAGTATTAGTGAGTCATTTATCTTTAATTCTTAAAGCTTTTCTCTAGTAATAGTTTTCTTCAAGAATTATCTTTATAATTATTCTTGTAAAAGATAATTATATATTAAAATAATTTTATTATTTTAATAAAAGAAGTTTTTATTATTAAATTCTTCTTGTAATTGATTCTTGTAGACAATTACTGCTCACAGTTATAATCACTAGTAGTGTATAACATGTGAAAGAAATAATTTTATAATTATTTAATTGTGGTTATAATAATTTTTTATTATTATATTTCATAAGAACAGACATAGTACTGCTGATCAATAGTAATATTATCATCAGTTTCATAGTCAAATCTTACAAGATTGAACCCTTTAATTTTAAAAAAAGTGAAGGAAATTCATACGTAGGAACTTATTAAATTCACTTTTTAAAAATAGGCATATTACAATGATGGGAAAAAACATTTGAAAAAAAACCCTTTTTGCGCCTTCACTTGTCCCACCCAAACAAATTCCCAAAATTATGGGATTCTGGTGCTTTATTCTTCACATTGAACCCTTCATTTTTTAAAAAAATGAAGGAAATTCATAAGTGGGAAGATTTCAAATGAATTTTTGAAAAAAATATGCCATTTTGGCATATTGGCCAAATTGGTGAAATTTGGCAAAAAAAAAAAAATTGAAAAAATTTGTGCTTATTGAAATGCCAAGTCGGGAAAAATATGGCAAAAAAAAATTAAAAAAATACTCAAAACTGAGCCTGAGGAATTTTTTTGAAAAATAAGGTCACTTACGTGTTTTTACCATAAACGTACATGTTTTTACCATAAATTGGTAAAAACACATAAGGGCTTACGTGTGTTTACCAACACCCATTATTTATTATCATTTATTATTATTTATTATTACTTATCATTATTTATCATTACTTATTATTATTCATTATTATTTTGTATTATTTATTATTATTATCTATTATTATCTATTATTATCTATTATTATCTATTATTATCTATTATTATCTATCATTATCTATTATTATCTATTATTATTTATTATTATTTATTATTATTTACTATTATTTATCATTATTTATTATTACTTATTATTACTTATTATTATTTATTATTATTTATTATTATTTATTATTATTTATCATTATTTATTCTTATTGATTACTTATTTACTATTTATTACTTATTACTTATGAATTATCTTGAATTTTTATTATTCATTCTTTATCTTTTTTATTCATGTTTTATTATATCTTTATTATTTAATTATTCATTAGTTTTTATTATTTGATTTTTTAAATTTTATATATTATTTATCATTTATTTTTTATGAATTGTTCTTTATGTATCTAATTTCTCATTATCAATATTCTTTATCACTTTGTTAGGGTTTGCGGCTGATTGTAACCTCTAGGCTTCAATCTTCAACTCACAAAAAATTAAATCCTGCTGTTAGACGAAAATTAAAATTTTCATATTTAATTCATTCTCATTGTCCCCCTTTTATCTTTTCGTTTCAAAAATTAACTCATAATTTTATCATTGTCTTGAACATCTTACATAATAATTCTTAATTTTCATTTAAATGCAGATAGCAAGAAGGGCTAAATAATTTTTTCAGTGTCCGTAAATTTCCAAATTTAGCTGGCGATTCAAGACAAAACAGGAGCATTGGATCTCTTAGAGCTGAGTCTGTGCACTTTAACTCGAAAGCTAGCCATGATCCACAAATATCTACGCCATCCCCATCACAAGCCAAGTTGAACATCAAGCTGCCTCACTTCTGGCATCTCTGTTTTTAATTCACCCTTCTCAAACTCACGTTCAGTAGATGAATTGGTGATTGGTGAACTAGTAGCACTATCAAGGAAGTTGACCAATAGGTCATCGAGTTGCATTCAGGTGTATGGAACAAACTTTCAAAAGGCGGTTGGGAATCACGTGGTAAAACCCTTGGGATTGTTGGTTATGGTCATATTGGATCTCAATTGAGCTTTCTGGCCAAAGGAGTGAGAATGAAATTAATTTATCACAATTTACTTCAAATAATTCCTTTAGGTTCCGCAAGACAAATGAAGAACCTCAAAAGCATGCTTAGCGCAGCCAATTTTGTTACCATTCATGTACCTTAGCTGCCTGAGACTCTCAATTTAATCTCCTCCAAGGAACTCAAGTGCATGAAACAAGGTAGCTATTTGATGAACAACACTCGTGGTAGGGTTATCAATATTCCTGCTTTGATTGATGCGATGAAATCAGGTCATGGGAATCGCCTTAGATGTCTTTCCAACTGAACCAAGCAGAAATGGTCCTTATTTTGATGCTCATATTAACCCATGGACAGAAAGATTTCTCAAGCTACCCAATACAATCCTAACATCTCATATTCGTGGCTCGACAGAAGAAGCCCAAAAAGTGATTGGAGATGAGGTTGCAATGGCTATTACCTGTTACCTTACAATTGGCTCCACGGTCAGTGCCATCAATTTCTCCAAAGTCTCACTCCAGACTGCTCTTGAACCAGGACGGATCAGATTATGTCATGTTCATCACAACCAAAGAGGAGTGCTCAAGTTGATTAACTCGATCGTGGAAGATTATAATGTTGAAAAAAAAAATTGATAGTCAAGGTGATATTAAATATTTGTTTGTTTGTTCAGGCAACGCTTTTAAGAAGAGTGGCAACCTTTCACCAATGGCTTAAGTTTTGGAAACAAATAGCCAAAGTCTTGAAATGTTGGTCTGAACCTTTGCGTGATTTCAATTCTCAAATAAGAGCTGATAGCCAAAACGTAATGATACTGACAAAGTCTTTTAATTTTATCCATTCATCTGCTAAATGCTACCAAAATCTAGTTCAAGCTCAGGATAATGATTTTTTCAAATTTTATGGTCAAATTAACTATAATATTGAGCCATTTGTGTTCAGAATTGATGTCATGATAGACAAGGGCAATGGGCCGATTGACGTAGAGGAGATTCAAAATAATATTTTATCTAATCGCAGGGCTCAACTGTCAATATGGATGGTACTGGCTAGTCCTTTCTCCCTTCCAATACCTTGGATCTTTGCTTTACTGTGCCACTCATCAGTGATCTTCATTGAATTTTCCAGCTTAATACCAGATCGCATAGCTCATCAAAACTTGGATCAGAATTCACTCTACCAGAGGAAGAATAAGACATAAAACCTGATTTCCAACCAGACAGCTCTTGACATTGATTGAATGATTCCAGGAATAACATCCTGCTTCAAAATGTACACAGGAAGCCCTCAGTAGATTTGGTCAAAGCAGGGTGTTGTTTAAGGTTTTGCCTCTCTATGTGGGTGCACATGCATAGAGATGAATTGAGGCTGTAACACCTTGTGGCAACTGATAAATTGAGGGCTTGGGTCGCAAGATCAACAAAAGAGGAGCTGTCAAGGCCAATAGGGCCGGTTCCTCCTTTGAACATGCCTAGCACAATAAAGAGTGAGATGAAACTATAAAATTAGATGAATCAAGCATCTTCAAAAAAAAAACTTTTTCTTTTTTATCAATTTAATTAGATTAAACTTTTCACTTTTCATGGTGGGGGCCCACACCATGAAAAATATTTGTATTACTTTATATTTCTTAAGTATTGGAGAATTTCTGCTCAAATTTCCTAAAGCAAAAAAAAAATCAATAATAATCAATGAAAAATGAATAAATAATCAGAAGTTAAAAATCAAAAATCCACAATAGATAAATATTAAAACAGTAAGAACTTAAGAAAGTAATAAATGCATGAATAATAAGTAAATAATAAATAAATAAGATTGATTGTATTAAAATTCATTATTAACTTATAATTACTAGGTTCAATTATTAAATAAGTCATTATAAAAGTATAAATGAATAATAAAATGGAATGAAAAACAATTAATACATAAATAACCAAAAATGCAGAAATAAAAATTAAAAAAACAAAAAAAGTATATCATAAATCCAAATAACAAACACAAAATTGATAAAGACATAAATCATAAAACATTATTTCAAAATTAAAAATAACCAATACAAATATAAATAAAGAATAAAATGCGATAACAAGAAATTAACCCATAAATAATAAAAAATGAAAGAACCAACAACAAATAAATAATAAAAAGGAAGGAATTAATAAATAAATGAATAAATAATAAGTAAACACTAAATAAATCAGATATAAATGATAAAAAGTCAATGAAGAATTATTAAATTATTTAATTGTAATAGTGATTCATCAATAATCTATATTCAAATTAATCCATCATTTATCATTGATAAGTGCAAGCAATAAGTCATCATAAAAATATGAATAAATCATTAATAATAAATAATAAACAAATAATAAAAAGAAATAACAAACTATGAACCTTTTAATAATAATAAATAAAGAAACAAAAAATAAAAATAATAAAAATCATAAAGGTGAATCATCATTAGATTATAAAAATATAAAAATGATTCATCAATTAATTATATGAAAACTCATGTATAATTTATAATTGATAACCTCAATCAATAAGTTAATATAGAAATATAAATAAATGATAGATAATAGATAAATAATAAAAAGAAATAACAAACTATTGGCGCATAAATAATAAAAAATTAAAAATAAAAAATAAATGAAATTAATAAATAAATTACTAAATAAAAGAATAATAAGTAATTCATTACTTATGAATATCATCAAAATTAATTGATTAATGATTCATGAATTATTAATATTCAGTTTCATAAATAATTTATAATTAAAAAATTATATAAATAAGTCATCATAACAATATATAAACTACTCATGAGAGATATCATCAAAATTCCAGTGACAATAATGCAGATTCTAAGAATAATAACTAACAAAAATATCAATCCTTGACAGCTTTAATATTGATTAATAAGAAAGTTGTTTCCATAATCAATATACAACTGATATTAAAAGCTGATTAGTGTTTCTTATAATAATTGAAAAGCTATATATAATAGTAATGTAGCAATTCTCCATAATAATAAAGAATAATTAACCAATATATATATATTTAACAATATATAATAATAATGAATCAATTCAGGAATTGTCAGGCTTAGTCTATGAAGATGTGATAAGAATAGTATTTACAACCTAAACTATGACTATGACATGGATAATAAGTATAGAAAAAGGTTTTATTTAAAATATAAGGGCTATACTAAAAGAAATTTAGTGGTGGTAAGTGCTGTTGAAAGCCCTGGGTGCAGCTATACCAATTGGATTATTATAATAAAGACTACAATACTTAAAATTGGAAGTATACCTGATTATTTTCCAAGAATATAGCTTCTTTTGACAGTTGTACTATGTAGGAATTCAAGAGCAGGAAGAGGAAACCTTTTCTGGTGGAGAAAAGGCCTCCTTTTATCCTGAAATGGGGTGGAATGGCCCTCTAGACCATCCACGGAGAGTAATTGAAGAGTTTTTCACTTCAGATTACTGGCTTGTGGCCTTCATAGTGTCTGTATGCTCTGTATTGGGCTCAGATGGGGCTTTGAAACCACATCTGGGCAGTTTTCACCAATACAGGGTGAAAATCTTTATCTGGGGACCACATAGCCCTCTTCTGATGTGTATGATGTGTAGAATGCTTTACAGAACCTGTATGGGACCCCAGTATTGAATTAATTATGAGGTATTGAAGTATAAAAATGCTTCTTTGTCTATTTGAAACCTAATAATCATACTTATGGGAGAATATCCCACAGTAAGGCTGTATTGGTCTAACTGTGGGATTTTGAGCTTGAAACTGCCATAACTTTGTCCTTTTTTGAGGTATAAAGCTCAAAGTTGGTTCATTATGTATTCCTGGATGTGTTCTACACAATGGTACCTCATCTGATATGGTTATCATTAAATATGGCAAAGTTATGCCATGTACAAGCTTTTTGTACATATGTATGATTTTCTTAAAAACCTGTATGGAGCTTGTTTGCCCCATACCTTTTGTTCTAGTTGAGATATGGGTAAATGGATGGCACCATCAGATAGCCCTGATTGTACTCCTTCCTAAAAGACCCCACTTTAGGTATATAACACTAAAACTGTAGAAGTTAGATGTGAGGTGAATATTTTATTCGCCCTTATTTGACCTCATTTTGGTCATACCTTCTGTAATTCTGGTGCTAGCTCTATTTGGTTAGTACCATTGAATAGCCCTGACTTAGAGCTTAAATTTGAATACCCATTTGATGGGATTAAGTCTCTTCCTTTGGATTTCAGATGGGAGGTGAAAAATAAGGTTTATGCTCAGCAGCAATTTTGAGCAGGAATAACTTTGTTATTGTTTGTCCTATGATGATGGGACTTGTATATTTGAAAAGAGGTTAGTTTCCTCTTTTGCTTGATAGCGGTAACAACCACTCACCAGGGGTAAGGGTATTCATCAATACACCCACTCAAACACCTCAAATCAGCAGATCCAGTATCTGCATCAGCATTCAGTTTCAGCAATATTCATTCTGAAACATGCATACAGCTTGGTACATCAATACAGCCTGTCAATAGCTGTACAGGTTAGATTTTCCCAATACAGTTTCAATACACCAGCACGAAACTGTATGATCACTCAAATACACCACACCTCTTGTACAGGTTCTGTACAGCTGTACAGGACCTGTATTGGCCAGACTCAATTCAATAATTCAATCCTCTCATGAAAATTCTTCCTCTGGATCAGGGCTGGTGATTCTCACATATACCAGCCCCTCTTTCTCCCCCCTGGGGACTTTTCCCCAGTTAATTAATTTAGTTTATTTATTATTTTATGATTATTCTTATCCTTCTTTTGGGTATTATAATTATTTAATTTTAAGTTAGGCTTTGCATTTCTCTCTTTGCCTGTACAGTATGAGTTGGGTGGCCATATCCTTATTAACCCTTCTCTTTCCATTCTGACAGGTTGAAACAGTGGACTTGGACTTGTTTGTGGTTGGCTCTTCTATTCTTTTATTCTTATTCTTTTGTTGCTGATTTCTTATATTTATTCTCTTAGTAATTCATCTTTAACACTTCTAAGTGTATCCTTTCTTACCATATCTTTGAGCCCTCCATAAGTGAGTCCCAGGCCCTCTTCACTTCAAAGAGCCCCTGTGACATTAAATTAATTAACTCATATTGATTCTTTCTTTTCATTCTTTTATAATCATTTCTCTCACTCATCAATTATGACTCTTAATGATCTTATGATTCTTAATGATTATGATTTTCTCTCTCATCAATTTTCATCTCATTCATTTCATTTATATGAAAATTGATTCTTTCTTCTTTCTTAACCATTGCTTACCATTTCATTCACTTCATTTTATTTTATCAAATCAATTTTTTCTGTGTTATCATTCAGGTCTTATTCAGGATCGATTTATTGGTTTAATTGATTGGATTATTTATTGGGATTCATTGGGTTTATTGATTCAGCGATTCAGGTTTTTTCATTTGGATTGGATTGATTGACTTTGAATTCTCAAGATATTTTATTGATCCTTAAGAATTGATTTTGATTATTGATTGATTTGACTCATCAAGATATTTGAATTGATTTCTGAAGATTTTGAATTGATTGATTGATTCCTCAAGACCTTGATTCATTTGAAGACACTGATTTATTGATTGAATATTGATTGATTGTTAATTTACTCAAGATTATTGACATTTGATTTGAATTTGATTTATTGTTGATTATTGATTGAATTGATTTATTGTTGATTGAAGCTGATTTCACCTCAAGAATTGAATTGATTCCTCAAGACTCATCAAGATTTTATTGTGATTGATTTGGCCAAGTTTGATTTCTGTTCTCAATACCATCAATTTTATTTTATTAAACTTCTGTTCATAATTCCAGTTCAGCATAGTCCCCCAGCAAAGAACACTAGATCCCAAAAAATTCCAGCTGTTCTCACTCCTACAGCAAGGGCTCCTCTTGACCGCACACCATCAGTTCATCAACTGAGTGCAAACTTGGACAGAGGACCACCAATGGAAGGAGAAGCACCCTCAAGAACAGGTGGAATGAAATCTAGAAGATCAAGATCCTTGTCTGGACTTTTGGGTGGCTACCCTGGCATGTCTGAAGGTGCAAGAGCAAGATTAGGGGAAGTTGAAGATGAAGAGGGGGAAGAGTCTGTGGAAGAGGAAGATTCTGGGGAGACTGAAGTGGCAGATGCCTTGGCAAATGCTCCAGAGGTGCCTCTGGATTCTAATCTAGCCCTTTATAGTCAACCTCTTGTCTCTTAAACTGATCCAAGTCTCCTCAAGATGATGGAACAGATGACTCAATTCATGGGGAAACTCACTCAAGCAGTTGCTCCCAGGGACAATTCCAAAGCCCCTGCTTTCAACACTCCATCCATGAAGGCACCTGATTCTTTTGATGGTACTCAAGCTCATAAATTGAGAGGATCTATCCAATCCTGTCAATTAATCTTCCATAATGATCCAGCAAATTTCTTCTCTGACAGGAAGAAAGTTCTTTACTCAGCTTCTTTTCTCACTGGTAGAGCTGGAAAGTGGATTGAACCCTATCTCTCAAATATTTCCAATGAAGACCCTTCCTACCTCCTCCATAATTGGAAATTATTTGAATCTCAATTATTCACTCTTTTTGGTGACCCCAATGAAGTAAGGAAAGCTGAACAAGAGTTGGACAATTTGAGGATGAAGGAAAGTGGTCATGTATCCTTGTACATTGCTGATTTCAGAAGCTTAATGTCATGAGTTGGAGATTGGGGTGAAAGAGCTTATATCCATTTTTACAGAAGAGGATTGGCATCAAGATTATTGGATCAGTTGGCTTCTCACCCTGGAACGTTTGATACTCTTCAAAAACTTATGGATGTCACTTTAGAGTTAGACACAAGGTATCATGAGAGGCAAAAAGAAAAGGGTGGAAATCAAGAGAAGAAGCCTCCAGTCATTGGATCCAATCAATCTAGGCCTCCTCAAAACTCATCTTCAAAGAGGCCTCACCAGAAGAAGAACAAGAAGGGCAAGCAGTTCCAATCTTCAAAGAACAAGCCTCATTCTGCTCTCCTCAATAAGGACAATAAATTAATTGGTTCTGAAAAGGAGAGGAGGATTAAAGAGGGGTTGTGTACTTATTGTGGTGGAAAGCACCCAATTGAAAAATGCTTCAAGAGACCTCAGAACAAGCCTGGGTCATCATCAAGAGGCTTCCCTAGCAATCAGGGAAAAGCCTGAGTGGGGATCATGATGTGTTCAATGGTTCTCACTCATTTCCTTCAAGAGCACAATTGTGCACTCTGAATAATAGTGTCAAGAAATCTTTAAAATTTCTTATTTTCTCTTCTGTCTCTGATATTTTTTATAGTATTCTCATTGATTCTGGTGCTACAAACTCCTTTATTGCAAATAATTTTGTTCTCAAGTACTCATTGACTCTGTCAGAGCTCCCTGAAAAGATTCCTCTTTTCATTCTGGATTCTAATGAATCCCCTGCCTTGTTCATCACCCATTATACCAAGTGGGTAGTTGACTGTCACAGGGGCTCTTCGAAGTGAAGAGGGACTGGCACTCAGTAAACTGGGACTCACTTATGGAGGGCTCAAGGATATGGTAAGAAGGGAGACACTTAAGAGTGTTAAAGATGAATTACTAAAAGAGTAAATATAAGAAAAGCAGCAGCAAAGAAATAAGAGTAAGAAATAGAAGAGCCAACCACAAACAAGTCCAAGTCCACTGTTTCAACCTGTCAGAATGGAAAGAGAAGGGTTAATAAGGATATGGCCACCCAGCTCATACTGTACAGGCAAAGGAAGAAATGCAAAGACTAACTTAAAATTAAATAATTATAATACCCAAAATAAGGATAAGAATAATTATAAAATAATAAATAAACTAAATTAATTCACTGGGGAAAAGTCCCCAGGGGGGAGAAAGAGGGGCTGGTATATGTGAGAATCACAAGCCCTGATCCAGAGGAAGAATTTTCATGAGAGGATTGAATTATTGAATTGAGTCTGGCCAATAAAGGTCCTGTACAGCTGTACAGAACCTGTACAAGAGGTGTGGTGTATTTGAGTGATCATACAGTTTCATACTGGTGTATTGAAACTGTATTGGGTGAATCCAGCCTGTACAGGTATTGACAGGCTGTATTGATGTACCAAACTGTATGCATGTTTCAGAATGAAGATTGCTGAAACTGAATATTGATGCAACAGTGGATCTTCTGATTTTGAGGTGTTTGAGTGGGTGTATGAATGAATACCCTTACCCCTGATGGATGGTTGTTACAGTATCCCCCTCCTGAAACTGGTGGGCTCCTGAACACCATAATACCCTGCCACTGTTGAGTGGAATCTCAATATCCCCACATTTTTTCAAAAAATTTTCTTTTGAATTTTCTTTTCCTCTTGACCATTATCCTGAAAATCCTTCTTTACTTCTTCTCTGTCAAATTAAATTGATTCCCCCCCTTTTTCCAAGTTTGAGTAAGTATTCCACTTTGAAATATGCTTTTGCCTTCTTCTGATTGAATCAGCCATGCCCTTGGGATATATCCCATAATAAGGGCCACTGAGCTCTTGTGCTCAAAAAGTGATGCCCAATGAGTATATGAAGTGTACTCATTGGGCAAGGCTTAATCCATGAAATCTTGAAAATTTCCTCCAAGGGGTCTTGTGCCCATTGTCCATGGAAATGGCCTCAAACAGCCCTCAAAAGTGTTTTTTGGGCTGTGGCCTCTACTCTCATGAATCTTGATATTTTTGATTTTTATGGCCTTTTGGGCCTTTTTGGGTGCTTTGGTGAATTTGATCCTTTTTATGATTTTTGGCCATTATTGGCCATTTCACATCTTTGGGGTCCTACGGTCCGCGGTCCGTGGGGGCTATTGGAGGCCCCCAGGACCAAAATGGAGCCCCTGGGCCCAAATTTGCTGGGGACTCAGGGTGACCAAGGGGCCCAGAAATGGCCCAATTCCAATTTTCACCATACACGGCCTGGACCCATTGATGGGGTCCAGTACCATCAAGATCCTGGCCTCCCCAAAGCTGCAGGGGAGGCCCTGGGTGATGGGTTCAGCCCAAAGGGGTATGAACCTTCACCTTAGAGGCTTTGAGGGGGGGCATAATTGAGTTATGGCCCCATTTCCCTGAGGTCAAATTCTTTTTCTTGATATGGAGTGGATTGGTTCTGACATCTTGAATCTTCTGCTTGCATGTTCTTCAGTTATGAGTTCCAAACTGACTGAGCTCACTGAATCTTCTCCTTCTGCACCACCACCGTCTGTTCTTCGTGGTTCTGGCGTCTTCAGTCAATTGTCCTGCCCTTCCATGGCGTCTTCTCGCCATTTTGATCCCTCCCAAACCTATGATGGGTTCAGAGCAGTTGAAGTTCTTGATCCTGCCTGTACTGAATGTTTGGCCAAGGGTAAGGATTGCTTTCAACATTACAATCCTCAATTGTCAAAATGCCACTTTTGCTTTGTTGGGAAGAAACCATGTTGTTGTACCGGGTCAACTTTGTCCCAGATCAGGAGGCACTTATGGAGCAGGAAAGATGGGCCTTATGGGCAGGAATTCCCCATTCTTGAGGAACCTACTCCTGATGCAACCTCAGGATTTTCTCAATGTGAGTGACTTGCATATCTTGATTGAATTGGTACTGATATTTTGATGTAGTGACTGGTTCCAGGTACTGCTCCTGAAGAGATGGCTGCAAAATTTGCCTGGTATGAAGATGAGTTGATAAATGATTTCCAGAGAACTTTTGATGATTTGGGTAGAGATAACTAGTTTTCCTTTTCCTTGTTTGTGTTTGGTTGGACTTCTATCCCCACTCTTGTAAATACTAAAAAATGAAAAAATAATGGAACCTCCCAATACATGATTTAGGAGGGGATGCTGCTGCTTTAAAGAAATAAGAATAAAAGAATAAAAGAAAATGAGAGTAGAGAAAAGAAATAGAGAAAAATCCTGATGGCTGGTCCTCCTTGTGGTGAGTTGCTTGATTGTGGCCAAGAAGTGTCTCAAAAATGAAAACCAAGCATTTGATGCTCACAGAGTGGCCAAGGTAATGTTTTACAAGAAGTAGAACCCTCAGGGATGCATATCAGGAGATGGAACTTACTTTCATAACTTCCACTCCCCACCAAGCACCATAAAACTGAAATAATTTGCCATAAATGACTTCTGACATGAATTGCCATAAATGACTTGAAGTAATGAATGTCTTGAATTATGATGATTGGCATAAATGAAATGATAAATAAAAGAGAAAGAAAAGAAAAAATAAAGAAAGAAACATTTGGCCATATCTTGATAGGGTCCAAATGGGAGGGTATTGGTGTTGTATGCTTCCTGAACCTGTCCAAAGAATTGACAAGTGCTCACAAAGTGGCCAAGGTGATTCTTACAACAACATATGGGTAGAATACCCCCTTAAAGGTGCATGCCAGGAGAGGAACTTACTTTCATAACTTCTTCTCCCCACCAAGCACCATAATCAAACTCTTGAGGTATTTGGACCAGGCTTGTCTGGATATAATGAATGGAAATCCTTGACAAGATCTGGTGAGTTGGTAAGGTTTGAAGCTGGTTCCCAAGTGGTTCTTTCTGGGTCTTCACTGAATCCTTTCCACTCTAACAGATACCATAATTTACCTCTTTTGAGTTTTGAGTCCAGAACCTGAGCCACTTCCCATTCTTCTTTCTCCTCCACTAAAACTGGTGGTGGCGGCAATTGATGACGATTTGGGATAGTTGAATGCTTGACTGGTTCCAATAAGGACACATGGAATACAGGGTGAACTGTCTTCCATTGCTGAGGCAACTTGAGGTGATATGCATGGCTGCCAATCTTCTTCAGAACTTCAAAAGGTCCCAACCATCTTTCTGATAATTTCTTGGTGGGTCTTGTTGTCTTGAAGTTCTTGGAAGCTAGCCATACTTTGTCCCCAGGTTGGAAATCAGGTGGAATTGCTCTATTTCTATCTGCATACTTCTTGAATCTCCTTATTGCTGACTCTGATTATTTTTTGACAACTTGCTGTACTGATTGGAGTTTTGATGATACCTTTCCAGCAGGTGAGTCTTGAGAAATATGGATTGAGTCAAAGCTGGGATTTCTTCCATAAATGGTGAAAAAAGGTGATTTCTTTGTTGATGAATGTTCTGCATTATTATAGGCAAATTCAGCCAGAGGGAGCCAGGTGTACCACTCATCTTGATGAAAGCTGACATACATCCGAAGATACTGTTCTAGAATCTGATCTACCCTCTCTGTCTGTCCATCTGTTTCATGATGAAAAGCAGTTGAAAGATCTGTTGATCTCTTGAGCTGCTGACATAATTGAGTCCAAAATGATGAAACAAATAAGGATCCTCTATCACTGATGATACTGACTGGAAGGCCATGCTTGGGAAATACATGACTAATGAAGATTTGAGCTAAGTCCAGAGAAGTGATTGTTCCATAAGCTGGAATGAAGATTGCCATTTTTGAGAATCTGTCCACAACTACTAAAATTGAATCAAAGTTGTTTGACAGTGGCAATTGAGTGATAAAGTCCATTGATAAGGAATTCCAAGGACCAGACGGAATCGGAAGAGGCTTGAGTAATCCAAACTTCTTCTGATGAATGTTCTTGTTTCTTGAACATTGCTGACATGAGGACACATACTCCTTGATGAATTGATTCATGCCAGCCCAATAAAAATCCATCTGGATGAGCTTGAGGGTCTTCTCCTGGCCAGGATGGCCAGCCAATGGTGAGTCATGATGCCTTTGAAGAATATTGAGTTGAAGTTCTTCATTGCTTGGGATTACCACTCTATCATTGAATAATAACAACTTGGCTTGAGGTTCAAGAGAATAATCTGGAATTGATTCGCCTCTTGCTAGCTGCTTGAGTATTTCTTTATATTCTTTGTCTTGCCATACTTCTTTTTGAATCTTGTCAACTAAATCTGAAAACACTTCCACTTTTATTGAAAAGAATCTTGACTCTTGAATTCCATCTTGCTTGATTACTTGATTAAAATTTTGAGGATTCTTGCTGATGAAGTCCACCCCCCTCTCTGGGTACACGTCGTCCCGACGTGACAAGGCATCTGGTAAAATGGCCAGCCTGCCTGGGCAGTAAGTGATAGTGAAATGAAATTCTGAGAGAAATTCAGCCCACAGGCCTGACAACGAGTAAGAACTTTGGAAGACATGAAATACTGCAAGGAAGAGTGGTCTGTCAAGACCTCAAAAGAATTGGAAAGAGAAAGAAGAAATGCTCTCCAGCACTTGAGAGCCCAAACTATGCCAAGGAGTTCCTTGTCGTGAATTTCATAGTTCAGCTCAGCTGGGAGAAACTTGCGACTATCAAATGCAATGGGATGCTTTCCTGAGTCATTCACCTGACTCAGTACGGTGCCCAATGCATAATCAGAAGCATCAGTCTCTACAATAGTAGGTAGAGATGGATTGAAATGGGATAAGATAGGAGCAGAGGTGAAAGCTTCTTTGAGTGCTTGAAACTGACTAAGAGCTTCCTCATTGAAGATAAAGGGAGAATCTTTTTTGAGAAGGGAAGTGAGAGAAGTGATTTATTTGGAATAATTTTTAATGAAACAACGATAAAAATTGGCAAAGCCAAGAAATGATTGAAGGGCCTTGATGTTTTTGGGCTGAGGCCAATTGATGATTTGCTGAACCTTTGAAGAATCCATCTTGAGGCCATCACTTGAAACAACATAGCCCAAGTATTCCACACTTGAGGCATGGAATACACACTTGGAGGCTTTGGCAAACAAATTATTGTCCCTCAGTCTTTGGAGGACAGAGGCCACATGTTTGACATGTTCCTCCTCAGAACTGGAAAATACCATAATATCATCTAAATAAACCACAACAAACACATCCAAAAAATCTGCAAAGATATCTTTACTAGATTCTGGAAAGAAGCAGGAGCATTGGTCAAACCAAATGGCATGACCAAATACTCATAACTACCATATTTGGTTCTAAAGGCAGTTAAGTGGTCATACCCCTCTTTGATTCTCAGAAGGTTATATGCACCACACAAATCTGTCTTGGAGAAGATAGTGGAACGGTTGAATACGGTAAGGATCTGGTTCATAGGAGGGGCAGGGTATCTGTTCTTCCTAGTGACAGCATTGAGTTTGCGGTAGTCAACACACAAACAAAGACCTCCATCCTTTTTCTTGACAAAAAGGAAAGGTGCTCCTGTTGAAGAGGAGCTTGGTCTTATGAAACCTTTCACTACATTGTCTGAAATGTAGGCCCACAGTGTTTCTGACTCCTGATTTGATAATGAGTAGATAACACCAATTGGAGGTAGAAGACCCTCCAATTCAATATGATGATCACAGGCGCGGTGTGGAGGAAGTTTCTCTGCTTTCACCTTGTAGAATACATCCAAATATTGGTGATAAGCAGGAGGGACTACCTTCAACACAGTTTGAATTTCTTCTGGCTCTTCCTCCTCATCCCACTGCTCCTCCAGGGAGGAAGGTCCATATCCCCTTGAAAAAGATGAAGTGAAGATATGGCAACATCTTCTCCAACATCCTTTATCTCTTTGAAGACTTCATCTCTTAATGGAAGTAATGACTGAGGGTGAATTATGGAAGGGATATGGACAGGAGAAGGAAGGGAAGGTGTCTTAATTTCACCAACTAGAGCAACACTGTTGACAGCAGTGGCTAAGTCATTACTAGTAGAAGGCATAATACCACTAGAATGCTTATGACTAGAATCATAGGTGATCAATCCATTTTTCCAATCAATAATGGGATTAAAATGGTAAAGGAAATCATAGCCCAATATCAGGTCTTCTCCCTTGGGTGAATCTATGATACAAAAGTCCCATTCAAAGCTTGGGTGTAAGGTTTGACTATGAAACAATAAGTAAAAATTACTAATTTAGTACTTATTGTACTCTGAATGTCCTTATAAATTGAATAAATAAGATTAAAAATAGAATAATAATAAATAATTATTATTATTATGGCGTAAAATAATTATATTATTAAATAAATATAATAATATAATTTATATTATGAAAATATAATATAATAAATAAATATATTAATATAAAATAATTAATATATTAAAAAGCTCTTTATTATTGTTACCAACAAATAATAAAGGCGTAAAAAATTGTTTTTTTTATTAATAAAAAACAATTAATAACAATAATATTACCAATATTAAAGTTATGAATTAATATAAATACTATTTATATTAATTAAAGAATTATTAAAAGAGTAATAATAGAGAAATTATTATAATAAGAGAGAATAACCTACTTTTAACACTTAATATAATAATTTTGAAGTATTTTACGCCAAAAAATATAAATACAACCTTTTCAAATTGTATTTACAATAAAAATAAAGAAAATTACAAATTATTCTGGATTTTTACGTGGAAATGAGTTTTTAGAGAGATTTTTAACAAAAAAAATTAAATAAATGATTTAACCACGTCAAAAGAGATGATTATAGCAAGGTGGTCTTTGGTCTTTAATAATATAATAGTTTTATATATAAAGAATAAAGAAATTACCTTTGATTTAATTGATTTAATGTTTTTGATGCGTCTGAGGGGAAAACAGAGTAAAAAGAGCTCTATTTATAGTAAATACCTCCCTCCTAGAGTCCAACAGGCTTCTAGTAGACGTGTACTGATCATATCCACTGGAATTGATCAATATTTTAAGGTTTGAGAGTGATTACATCATGATCAAACCATATTACATCATTATTGCACCATTATTTAGAGTTATCACTATAACTCTAAGTGTGATGACATCAGAGGCTTGGCAGAACCCCAAATTTCGTGGATTTTATTAGTTTTAATCATAAACTAATAGTATTCACCAATTTTATCACTCTTAAGACTGTTAAACTTAATTTAAGGTTACAGTATGTGATCATAACAGCTCAATTTAAGCTCAAACTTTGATCCTCAATAACTTTTAAGGTTTTCACGCTACAGCAATTCAGAGAGTGAATTCTGATAGCCTGACATAACCTTATTATTCTGCCAAGAGCTTTTCATTACATCATCAAAACTCTAATTTTGATGATTTTTCTTGTAACTCATCTTTTCTGTCGAAATTCAATATTTTAAACTTCAAACCTTGATTTCAGGGGGTTATACCCTGAATTTAATAATAAAAATTACATCATTCTTCACTAATGAACTAGTAGAATCCAACTGTGTACTTTTTTTTAAGTTTGGAGTACTTTCACAACAAAGTGGTCAACAGCTCTGTTGATTTTTATCAATATTTCATCATAGGTTTTAACCTTGTTTATAACTTGTAAAATAAAGTTCATATCTGTGTTCTTACAGTAATTACGTGGTAACTTTATTTTTGGTTCATCATTCTATCATGTATATTTTAGAAGATATTAGCTATGATCACTGAATATATGCGTTGACCAAAAAAGTGCATATATTCAGGATAATTCCTTAAGTATTGATTTTGGGAATTAGCTTATTAATTGTTTTATATGTGGATTTTTGTGGGGAATCTACTGGTACAATTTATTTCACATGTTGTTTCATTAGTTTCTGAGATAAATAAGCTTTTATGGTTTTTATAAGGTATTATACCTTATAATTCCTTAAATATTGACTTTACAGATATGCCATAAAAGTGGTATATGTGTATTTTTCCATGGGGAATCCAATGGTATAATTTATTTCACATGTTCATTCATTGGTTTTTAAGTTAAACCAATTTTAATACCAATTTATGGTATTTTTTGTATATTTGAGTAATTATTTTTAGTGTATAATTATTCTAATTAATTTTAATATAATTATATTAAAGGTATAATTATTATTAATCTTTTTTGTGACCTTATTGGATATGTGGTCATATCTCAAAGGCTCACATTGGGAAGGAAGGCAAGTCAACTACCCACTTGGTATAATGGGTGATGAACAAGGCAGGGGATTCATTAGAATCCAAAATGAAAAGAGGAATTTTTTCAGGGAGCTCTGACAGAGTCAATGAGTACTTGAGAACAAAATTCTTTGCAATAAAAGAGTTTGTAGCACCAGAATCAATGAGAATACTATAAAAAATATCAGAGACAGAAGAGAAAATAAGAAATTTTAAAGATTTCTTGACACTAGTATCCAGAGTGCACAATTATGCTCTTGAAGGAAATAAGTGAGAACCATTGAACACATCATGATCCCCACTCAGGCTTTTCCCTGCTTGCTAGGGAAGCCTCTTGATGATGCCCCAGGCTTGTTCTGAGGTCTCTTGAAGCATTTTTCAATTGGGTGCTTTCCACCACAATAAGTACACAACTCCTCTTTGATCCTCCTCTCCTTTTCAGAACCAATTAATTTATTGTCCTTATTGAGGAGATCAGCATGGGGCTTGTCCTTTGAAGATTGAAATTTCTTGCCCTTCTTGTTCTTCTTCTGGTGAGGCCTTTTTGAAGATGAGTTTTGAGGAGGCCTAGATTGATTGGATCCAATGACTGGAGGCTTCTTCTCTTGATTTCCACCCTTTTCTTTTTGCCTCTCATGATATCTTGTGTCTAATTCTAAAGTGAAATCCATAAGTTCTTGAAGAGTATCAAAAGTTCCAGGGTGAGAAGCCAACTGATACAATAATCTTGATGCCAATCCCCTTCTGTAAACATGGATATAAGCTCTTTCCCCCAATCTCCAATTCTTGACATTAAGCTTCTGAAATCTGCAATGTACATGTAAACATGACCACTTCCCTTCATCCTCAAATTGTCCAACTCTTGTTCAGCTTTCCTGACTTCATTGAGGTCACAAAACAGAGTGAATAATTGAGATTCAAATAATGGCCAATTATTGAGGAGGTAGGAAGGGTCTTCATTGGAAATATTTGAGAGATAGGGTTCAATCCACTTTCCAGCTCTACCAGTGAGAAAAGAAGCTGAGTAAAGAACTTTCTTCCTGTCAGAGAAGAAATTTGCTGGATCATTATGGAAGATTAATTGACAGGATTGGATAGATCCTCTCAATTTATGAGCTTGAGTACCATCAAAAGAATCAGGTGCCTTCATGGATGGAGTGTTGAAAGCAGGGGCTTTGGAATTGTCCCTGGGAGCAACTGCTTGAGTGAGTTTCCCCATGAATTGAGTCATCTGCTCCATCATCTTGAGGAGACTTGGATCAGTTTGAGATACAAGAGGTTGACTAGAAAGGGCTAGATTAGAACCCTGAGGCACCTCTGGAGCATTTGCCAAGGCATCTGCCACTTCAGTTTTCCCAGAATCTTCCTCTTCCACAGACTCTTCCCCCTCTTCATCTTCAACTTCCCCTTGTCTTGCTCTTGCGCCTTCAGACATGCCAGGGTAGCCACCCAAAAGTCCAGAGAAAGATCTTGATCTTCTAGATTTCATTCCACCTCTTCTTGAGGGTGCTGCTCCTTCCATTGGTGGTCCTCTGTCCAAGTTTGCACTCAGTTGATGAACTGATGGTGTGCGGTCAAGAGGAGCCCTTGCTGTAGGAGTGAGAACAGCTTTAATTCTTTGGGATCTAGTATTTTTTGGCTGGGGGAATATGCTGAACTGGCATTTTGAATAAAAATGAGATAAAACTTGATGGTATGAGAATAATAATCAGAACTGGGCCAAATCAATCACAATTAAAATCTTGATGAATCTTGAGGAATCAATTCAAATCATGAGGTGAAATCAAATTCAGTCAACAGTCAAATCAATGCAAACAATCAACAATCAATTCAAATCAAATATCAATAATCTTGAGTAAATCAACAATCAATCAATATTCAATCAATAATCAATCAATAAATAAATCAGTGTCTTCAATATGAAATCAAGGTCTTGAGGAATCAATCAATCAATTTAAAATCTCCAGAAATCAATTCAATATCTTGATGAGTCAAATTAAATCAATAATCAAAATCAATTCTCGAGGATCAATAAAATATCTTGAGGATTCAAAGTCAATCAATAATCAAAATCAGCTCTTGAGGATCAATCAATATCTTGAGAAGTCAAAATCAATCAATCCAATCCAAATAAGAATCCTGAACCGCTGAATCAATTATCCAATGAATCCCAATGAATAATCCAATCAATTAAACCAATCAATAAATCCTAAAAGAACCTGAATAAGAACACAGAAAAATTTTGATTTGATAAAATAGAATGAAGTGAATGAATAGGTCAGCGATGATTAAGAAAGAAGAAAAATCAATTTCATATGAATGAAATGAATGAGATGAAATTGATGAGAGAGAAAAATAATAATCATTAAAGATCATTAAATGATAAAAGATATCATAATTGATGAATGAGAGAAAATGAATATAAATGAATGAAAAGAAAGAATCAAATATGAGTTAATTAATTTAATGTCACAGGGGCTCTTTGAAGTGAAGAGGGCCTGGCACTGAGTAAACTGGGACTCACTTATGGAGGGCTCAAGGATATGTTAAGAAGGGAAATACTTAAGAGTGTTAAAGATGAATTACTAAAAGAATAAAGATAAGAAAAGAAGCAGCAAAGAAATAGAAGAGCCAACCACAAACAAGTCCAAGTCCACTGTTTCAACCTGTCAGAATGGAAAGAGAAGGGTTAATAAGGATATGGCCACCCAACTCATACTGTACAGGCAAAGGAAGAAATGCAAAGAATAACTTAAAATTAAATAATTATAATACCCAAAATAAGGATAAGAATAATTATAAAATAATAAATAAACTAAATCAATTAACTGGGGAAAAGTCCCAGGGGGAGAAAGAGGGGCTGGTATATGTGAGAATCACCAGCCCTGATCCAGAGGAAGAATTTTCATGAGAATAATTGATGATTGAATTGAGTCTGGCCAATACAGGTCCTGTACAGCTGTACAGAACCTGTACAAGAGGTGTGGTGTATTTGAGTGATCATACAGTTTCATACTGGTGTATTGAAACTGTATTGGGTGAATCCAACCTGTACAGGTATTGACAGGCTGTATTGATGTACCAAACTGTATGCATGTTTCAGAATGGAGATTGCTGAAACAAAATATTGATGCAACAGTGGATCTTCTGATTTTGAGGTGTTTGAGTGGGTGTATGAATGAATACCCTTACCCCTGATGGATGGTTGTTACATTGACTTGCCTTCCTTCCCGAGCTTTGGATGGGATTCCTTTATCATAGATTCACCCAAGGGAGAAGACCTGATATTGGGCTATGATTTTCTTTACCATTTTCATCCCAATATTGATTGGAAAAATGGATTGATCACCTATGATTCTAGTGGTATTACTCCTTCTACTAGTAATGACTTAGCCACTGCTGTCAACAGTGTTTCTCTTGTTGATGAGCTTAAGACACCTTCCCTTCCTTCTTCTGTCCATATCCCTTCCATCATTCCCTCTCAGTCATTACTTCCATTAAGAGATTAAGGATGTTGGAGAAGATGTTGCCATATCTTCACTTCATCTCTTTCAAGTGGATATGGACCTTCCTCCCTGGAGGAGCAGTGGGATGAGGAGGAAGAGCCAGAAGAAATTGAAGCTGTGTTGAAGGTAGTCCCTCCTGCGTATCACCAATATTTGGATGTATTCTCCAAGGTGAGAGCAGAGAAACTTCCTCCACACCACGCCTGTGATCACCATATCGAATTGGAGGGTCTTCTACCTCCAATTGGTGTGATCTACTCCCTATCAAATCAAGAGTCAGAAACACTACGGGCCTACATTTCAGAGATTGTAGAGAAAGGTTTTATTAGACCAAGCTCCTCTTCAACAGGAGCACCTGTCCTTTTTGTTAAGAAAAAGGATGGAGGTATTTGTTTGTGTGATGACTACCGCAAACTCAATTCTGTTACTAGGAAGAACAGGTACCCAGTTCCTCCTATGAACCAGCTCCTTACCGTATTCAACGGTTCCACTATCTTCTCCAAGATAGACTTGCGTGGTGCATATAGCCTTCTGAGAATCAAAGAGGGGGATGAGCACTTAACTGCCTTTAGAACCAAATATGGTAGTTATGAGTATTTGGTCATGCCCTTTGGTTTGACCAATGCTCCTGCTTCTTTCCAGAATCTAGTAAATGATATCTTTGCAGATTTCTTGGATGTGTTTGTTGTGGTTTATTTAGATGATATTATGGTATTTTCCAGTTCTGAGGAGGAACATGTCAAACATGTGGCCTCTGTCCTCCAAAGACTGAGGGACAATAATTTGTTTGCCAAAGCCTCCAAGTGTGTATTCCATGTCTCAAGTGTGGAATACTTGGGCTATGTTGTTTCAAGTGATAGCCTCAAGATGGATTCTTCAAAAGTTCAGCAAATCCTCAATTTGCCTCAGCCCAAAAACATCAAGGCCCTTCAATCTTTTCTTGGCTTTGCCAATTTTTATCGTCGTTTCATTAAAAATTATTCTAAAAAAGTCACTTCTCTCACTTCCCTCCTTAAAAAAGATTCTCCTTTCATCTTCAATGAGGAAGCTCTTAGTCATTTTCAAGCACTCAAAGAAGCTTTCACCTCTGCTCCTATCTTATCTCACTTCAATCCTTCTCTACCTACCATAGTAGAGACTGATGCTTCTGATTATGCTTTGGGTTCTGTACTGAGCCAGGTGAATGACTCAGGAAAGCATCCAATTGCATTTGATAGTGGCAAGCTTCTCCCAGCCAAGCTGAACTATGAAATTCATGACAAGGAGCTCCTTGGCATAGTTTGGGCTCTCAAGCTCTGGAGAGCATTTCTTCTCTCTCTTTCCAATTCTTTTGAGGTCTCGACAGACCACTCTTCCTTGCAGTATTTTATGTCTTCCAAAGTTCTTACTCGTCGTCAGACCCGTTGGGCTGGATTCCTTTCAGAATTTCACTTCACTATCACTTACCGCCCAGGCAGGCTGGCCACTTTGCCAGATGCCTTGTCACGTCGGGACGACATGTACCCAGAGAGGGGGGTGGACTTCATCAGCAAGAATCCTCAAAATTTTAATCAAGTAATCAAGCAAGATGGAATTCAAGAGTCAAGATTCTTTTCAATAAAAGTGGAAGTGTTTTCAGATTTAGTTGACAAGATTCAAAAAGAAGTATGGCAAGACAAAGAATATAAAGAAATACTCAAGCAGCTAGCAAGAGGCGAATCAATTCCAGATTATTCTCTTGAACCTCAAGCCAAGTTGTTATTATTCAAAGATAGAGTGGTAATCCCAAGCAATGAAGAACTTCAACTCAATATTTCTCAAAAGCGTCATAACTCACCTTTGGCTGGCCATCCTGGCCAGGAGAAGACCCTCAAGCTCATCAAGAGGGATTTTTATTGGGCTGGCATGAATCAATTTATCAAGGACTATGTGTCCTCATGTCAGCAATGTTCAAGAAACAAGAACATTCATCACAAGAAGTTTGGATTACTCAAGCCTCTTCCAATTCCGTCTGGTCTTTGGAATTCCTTATCAATGGACTTTATCACTCAATTGCTACTGTCAAACAACTTTGATTCAATTTTAGTAGTTGTGGACAGATTCTCAAAAATGGCAATCTTCATTCCAACTTATGGAACAATCAATGCTCTGGACTTAGCTCAAATCTTCATTAGTCATGTATTTTCCAAGCATGGCCTTCCAGTCAGTATCATCAGTGATAGAGGATCCTTATTTGTTTCATCATTTTGGACTCAATTATGTCAGCAGCTCAAGATATCAACAGATCTTTCAACTGCTTTTCATCCTGAAACAGATGGACAGACAGAGAGGGTAAATCAGATTCTAGAACAGTATCTCCGGATGTATGTCAGCTATCATCAAGATGACTGGTACACCTGGCTCCCTCTGGCTGAATTTTCCTATAATAATGCAGAACATTCATCAACAAAGCAATCACCTTTTTTCACAATTTATGGAAGAAATCCCAGCTTTGACTCATTCCATATTTCTCAAGACTCACCTGCTGGAAAGGTATCATCAAAACTCCAATCAGTACAGCAAGTTGTCAAAGAATAATTAGAGTCAGCAATAAGGAGATTCAAGAAGTATGCAGATAGAAATAGAGCAATTCCACCTGATTTCCAACCTGCGGACAAAGTATGGCTAGCTTCCAAGAACATCAAGACAACAAGACCCACCAAGAAATTATCAGAAAGATGGTTGGGACCTTTTGAAGTTCTGAAGAAGATTGGCAGCCATGCATATCACCTCAAGTTGCCTCAGAAATGGAAGTCAGTTCACCCTGTATTCCATGTGTCCTTATTAGAACCAGTGAAGCATTCAACTATCCCAAATCATCATCAATTGCCACCACCACCAGTCTTAGTGGAGGAGAAAGAGGAATGGGAAGTGGCTCAGGTTCTGGACGCAAAACTCAAGAGAGGTAATTTATGGTATCTTGTAGAGTGGAAAGGATTCAGTGAAGACCCAGAAAGAACCACTTGGGAACCAGCTTCCAACCTTACCAACTAACCATACCTTGTCAAGGATTTCCATTCATTATATCCAGACAAGCCTGGCCCATATACCTCAAGAGTTTGACTTTATGGTGCTTGGTGGGGAGAAGAAGTTATGAAAGTAAGTTCCTCTCCTGGAATGCACCTTTAAGGGGGAATTCTACCCATATGTTGTTGTAAGCATCACCTTGGCCACTTTGTGAGCACTTGTCAATTCTTTGGACAGGTTCAGGAAGCACACACCATCAATACCCTCCATTTGGACCTTATCAAGATATGGCCAAATGTTTTCTTTCTTTCTTTTTCTTTTCTATTATTTATCATTCCATTTATTCCAATCATCATAATTAAAGACATTCATTACTTCAAGTCATTTATGGAAATTCATTTCAGAAGTCATTTATTGCAATTCATGTCAGGAGTCAGTTATGGCAAATTATTCCGGTTTTATGGTGCTTGGTGGGGAGTGGGAGTTATGAAAGTGAGCTCCATCTCCTGGTATGCATCCCTGAGGGTTCTACTTCTTGTAAAACATTACCTTGGCCACTCTGTGAGCATCAAATGCTTGGTTTTCATTTTTTAGACACTTCCTGGCCAGAATCAAGCAACTCACCACAAGGAGGACCAGCCATCAGGATTTTTCTTTATTTCTTTTCTTTACTCTCATTTTCTATTATTCTTTTATTTCTTTAAAGCAGCAGCATCCCCTCCCCAAATCATTTATCGGGAGGTTCCATTATCTTTTTTCATTTTTTAGTAGTTATAAGAGTGGGGATAGAAGTCCAACCAAACACAAACAAGGAAAAGGAAAGCTAGTTATCTCTACCTAAATCATCAAAGGTTCTCTGGAAGACATTTATCAACTCATCTTCATACCAGGAAAATTTAGCAGCCATCTCTTCAGAAGCAGTCCCTGGAATCATTCTATCATTGGCAGACATGATCACCTCTCTGCTATTTCTATCAACCCTCCTGAATAATCTGGCCACAGCATCTTGATTTTCACTCGCCGCATTGGGATCTTCTCTGGTTACTTGGATAGGCCAACGATCCCTTCTTTGAAACACTTGAGTGGCAGGAAACGGTAAAGGAGACAAACCATCCCTTCTTCTACTGGAGCTGGCCTCAGGTTGGAGTTGACAAGAGGTGGTCATGGGTGAGATTCTGGATGGTTGGACGGGTGATGGCCTTACTGCTGGATTCAAGGCAGGCCTGGCATGGGAAGTAGTTGGTGAAGGAGGAGGAATTGTGGAAGGAATGGAAGCAAGCATTGGTTGGAAGGTTCTGGGGGTACTGAGAATTACTTGGCTTTGGAATCTGTTGGCAAGAGGCTGAGCAGAGGAATTTATGGATGGATGGCCAACTGAATGAGGGACAACTTCAACTTCTTCACCATCCAACTCATCACTCCCCTCAGCATCTGGATCAGATGGGGAATAAGCAATCCTTCTTATCTTTTTCACTACCCTCACTACTCCATCAGTATTGGTCCTGGAGATTGGGACTTCTGAGCTGTAATGTATGGGCCTACCACCAACTGGAATTGGCCCTCCAGCATTAGTCCATCTTGCCACATCCCTCTGCCTGGAACCAGTCACTACATCAAAATATCAGTACCAATTCAATCAAGATATGCAAATCACTCACATTGAGAAAATCCTGAGGTTGCATCAGGAGTAGGTTCCTCAAGAATGGGGAATTCCTGCCCAAAAGGCCCATCTCTCCCTGCTCCACAAATTCCTCCTGACATTGGACAAAGATGACCCGGTACAACGACATGGTTTCTTTCCAATGAAGCAAAAATGGCATTTTGACAATCAAGGATTGTAATGTTGAAAGCACTCCTTACCCTTGGCCAAACATTCAGTACAGGAAGGATCAAGAGCTTCAACTGCTCTGAACCCATCATAGGTTTGGGAGGGATAAAAATGACCAGAAGACACCATGGAAGGGGAGGACAATTGACTGAAGACTCCAGAACCACAAAGAACAGACGGTGGTGGTGCAGAAGGAGAAGATTCAGTGAGTTCAGTCAGTTTGGAGCTCATAACTGAAGAATATGCAAGCAGAAGATTCAAGACATCAGAATCAATCCACTCCATATCAAGAAAAAGATTTTGACCTCAAGTAAATGGGGGCCATAACTCAATTATGCCCCCCCTCACAGCCTCTAAGGTGAGGATTCATACCCCTTTGGGGCTGAATTCATCACCCAGGGCCTCCCCTGCAACTTTGGGGAGGCCAGGATCTTAATGGTGCTGGACCCCATCAATGGGTCCAGGCCATATATGGTGAAAATTGGGTTTGGGCCAATTCTGGGCCCCTTGGTCACCCTGGGTCCCCAGGAAAATCGGGCCCAGGGGCTCCATTTGGGTCCTGGGGGCCTCCAATAGCCCCCACGGACCGTAGGACCCCCAAGACCCAAAATGGCCAAAAATGGCCATAGATCATGAAATCATCAAAAATCACCAAAATCCCAAAAAAGGCCCAAAAGGCCATAAAGTCAAGAATCATCAAGATTCATCAGGGAAGAGGTCACAGCCCAAAAATATCATAGAGGGCTGTTTGAGGCAATTTCCATGGACAATGGGGACAAGACCCCTTGGAGGAATTTTTTTCAAGATTTCATTGGATTAAGCCTTACCCAATGAGTACACTTTATATACTCATTGGGCATCATTGTTTGAGCACAAGAGCTCAGTGGCCATCATTTTGGAATATATCCCAAGGCCATACCCCAAGGGCAAGATTGATTGAATCAGAAGAAAGGAAAAGCATATTTCGAAGTGGAATACTTACTCAAAACTTGAAAGAAGGGGGGAATCAATTGAATTTGACAAAGAAGAATTGAAGAAGGCTTTTCAGGATAATGGTCAGGAGGAAAAGAAATTTAAAAAGAAAATTTTTGAAAAAAATGTGGGGATATTGAGATGCCACTCAACAGTGGCAGGGTATTATGGTGTTCAGGAGCCCACCAGTTTCAAGAGGGGGATACTGTAACAACCACTCACCAGGGGTAAGGGTATTCATCAATACACCCACTCCAACACCTCAAATCAGCAGATCCAGTATCTGCATCAGCATTCAGTTTCAGCAATCTTCATTCTGAAACATGCATACAGTTTGGTACATCAATACAGCCTGTCAATACCTGTACAGGTTGGATTCACCCAATACAGTTTCAATACACCAGCCTGAAACTGTATGATCACTCAAATACACCACACCTCTTGTGCAGGTTCTGTACAGCTGTACAGGACCTGTATTGGCCAGACTCAATTCAATAATTCAATCCTCTCATGAAAATTCTTCCTCTGGATCAGGGCTGGTGATTCTCACATATACCAGCCCCTCTTTCTCCCCCTGGGGACTTTTCCCCAGTTAATTGATTTAGTTTATTTATTATTTTATTATTATTCTTATCCTTATTTTGGGTATTATAATTATTTAATTTTAAGTTAGTCTTTGCATTTCTCTCTTTGCCTGTACAGTATGAGTTGGGTGGCCATATCCTTATTAAGCCTTCTCTTTCCATTCTGACAGGTTGAAACAGTGGACTTGGACTTGGTTTTGGTTGGCTCTTCTATTCTTTTATTCTTATTCTTTTGTTGCTGCTTTCTTATATTTATTCTTTTAGTAATTCATCTTTAACATTCTTAAGTGTATCCTTTCTTACCATATCTTTGAGCCCTCCATAAGTGAGTCCCAGTTTACTGAGTGCCAGGCCCTCTTCACTTTGAAGAGCCCCTGTGACAATACCTTTTCACCTGATTTGGCTAAGCTCCATGTTTTGGTGGTATCTTGGCTATACCATTGATTTATGGTATTTGGCTTTCATGCTTGTACTCGGGTTTTGAGTCACAGGATGACATACCCTCCCTCTAGAAAAGGCTCATCATTTATGAGACTTTTCAGTCCTCCTAGAGGCCCTGAATTTCCTTAGATGAAGGTTCCCATCTGGTATGGCATCTTCAGCCAACCATTTGTCTTTATCTGCTGTCTGGTTTTCAAATCTGACCCAGTACTGCCTCTGGTCTTTACCAGTCAGTATAATCTTCCTGGCCTTGATGATTTTCTTTACAGGGCCATGGGAGTCCTCCACTTCAACTCTTTCTGGTTGAGTGTCATTCTTCTTCCTGGAGGGGAGCTTATCCTCCTTTGTCTGGAAGTATGGCTTAACAAGACTCACTGGGAATACTGGGTGTTTCTTAGAAAATTCCTCTGTGAGTCTGACTTCCACTGCATTTTTCCCTTTCAACTTAGTGATAGTGAAGGGCCCTATAAATGAGTCTCTCATCTTATTTGGTCCCTTAAGATTTTTGAAGTATAGTGTAGACACTAACACTTGGTCCCCCTCTTTAAAGTCAGGTTCCATGTGTGATTTGTCCCAACTCTGTTTGTTGTATTCTTTTGCCTCAGCTATGCATTTAGAAGCTGTGTCACAAGCCTTCTTCCACATATCATGGAGGTCTTTGGCTGTGGGGTGGATAGTTAGAAGATTCTTCTTCAAGTGATCCACAGGCAATAGGAGGTTCCACCCTTTTTCTACCAGTGAAGGTGATTTCCCTGTGGTAGAATGCTGGCTGGTATCATATGCCAGTCATATTGCTGGTAGAAGGGCAACCCAGTCATGGGTGTATCCTCCATAGTCCTGGTACTCCATGACATATGCACAGAACCTCCTAAGGATAAACTCCATGGTTTGGATCATCCTTTCAGCTAAGCCATCTGTCTGTGGGTGGTAAGCTGTGGATAATGCAATTTTGGTACCAAGCATTTCATACAAGTTGGTCCAAAATTCTGATGTGAATTTTGGCTCCCTATCACTGATGATAATTTTAGGGACTCCATAGGTGGATATGATGTTATTGTAAATAACAGGGCAGTATCTTCCTTGTGACATGGTAGGCACCTCACACTCTTGCTGAACCTATCAACTATGCTCAGGCAAGCATTAAAGCTTTCTTTGCCTCCTGGGACAAGTCCTGTAACCCAGCACATTTTTATGGTTTCCCATGGGTGTGTGGGTTCTTCTATGTGTTGAATTAGCCCATACTTCTTCCCATGTTTTCTATTTTCCTTCTGTCATCTTTCACAAGTGTTGATATATTCACTCAACTCTTGTTCTCATTTGGGCCACCAAGCTGTGCTTGCTAACCTTTCCTTGGTCCTGTCTTCCATCATGTGTCCCATATAGGGGAAGTCATGGCATTCCTACAGGATCAGGGATGTATGGTCTCTGTCTACCACTGTGAGTGCACTTGTGTGTTTCTCTCTATGGTAGAGCGGGCAATCTATAAGGAAAAACTTGTTGTCCTTAAAGTCCCTCAACCAGGGTTCCTCCAACTGGGATTCCAGTTCTGGGCTCCTGTATTTCTGTTGAAGGAGTTGCAACAATATGCTACACCATTTGGTTTTGGCATATGTCTTCATTACTGCACTGAAAAATTCATTATTCAGTTGTGAGAAACTGATTTCCAATATGGGAGTTTCTGTTCCTTCTGAATCAGTGTCTCCACTGTCTGGGGTACCACTTTCTGATGCCCATTCAGAAAATCTGAAGTTTTTCCTCCTATCTACTTCCATGAAATGGATAGGGATTCTGGCTGTTACTTCAAGGTCATAGGCTGGTTTGCTTTTGACATTGTCCAGTGGCAATCTACTGAGGCCATCTGCATTGGTATGGCTTTTACCTTTCTTGTATATGATGGTCGTATTTCCCCTGTACTCTTGAATGGCTATTTGCCACCTCAACATGTGTCTGTTGGTAGTCTTCATGTTCAGTCAAGACTTCAAGGCTGTGCAGTCTGTGTAGACTTCAAAGACTACACCCTCCAAATAATAGTGGAGTTTTTCCAGGGCCCAGACTAAGCATAGACATTCAGTCTGGCTGGCCCCATACCTGGCTTCTCAATCTTTCAGTTGCCTAGAGATGTAGCATATTACTCCCTCTGTTGGTTCACCATCCACAATTTGTCTCTGGTGGAGGGCTGCCCCTAAGCCTTGTGTGAGCCTTGAGGTATATTTTACATACCCAAATAGGCCACAATCATATTAAAAATAAATTCTGAATTATGCATAACTCATAAGTCATGCATATATCAAAAATTCATCATTTCTGATTTCAGAAAAGATGAATAACGTTTTATTGAGTAAGTAAATCCATGGATTTAATGGCAGATTTGGATTCTACACAAATATTCACCTAGGGTAGCTCCATAGAATGAATAAGCTCAACTTAACTCTTTGAGGTAGTGATATGGAAAATACTTCAATAACACATAAAAGATCTGTGAAAATTTTTGTTTTTCTTAATTTCACGCCAAAATAATGGGAATGTGAAAAATCCCATGTTACATATTCACTAAGAATAGTGTTATGCATCTTTTGGGCACTTAATATCATGGTATTCTTACATGAAGTTTTGGTACACCCATGGGGATATCTCACTTTAAGCTTAAATTTCTATTTCAACATGAAAAATAAGCAAGGGGGACAAAAGACATCAAAGAGAGCCAGGGTACCCAACTTCTGAGGCCTCAGAGGCGTGGACAGCTCCAAAGCTTGGATCCATGGCTTATCTTGGCCCAATTAGTGAGCCAAAACACTTTGGGAACTTGGTTACCATGTTACAACTACAGTAAATCATAAGAAAATAGCAAATAACCTGATATTTTGACATGCCAAGGAGGTAAAGAGCTACTTAGACTCCTGTAACCATGTCAATTCTTAATTATTTTTCGTGGATAGACCCTAAAAGAGTAATTAAAACCATTTTTGGACTTTTATCCATTGATTTACCTCATAGCAACCAGCTAAACACTGATATTTGCAATTCTACATAGAAATGAGGTAAAAACTTCAAAAATTCATTAAAAATACAGTTCTTAATGACTCCTTCTGAACCTTTCAGGACTAATGAAGAACTGTATTATCCATGGTAAAACCAAAAAGAATTACAGTTTTACTAGTAAAATTAAAAGTTTTACTTACAGTCCATTTTTGACTATTCTATGTGAAACACTGAATCTTCAAAAATTCACAGTAATTACAACCTGTGTTGAACTTGCCAATAACATTGATAACTTTGAGAAATCGATGATTATTTTGAAATAAAAGAAGATTTACAGATGTTACTCCTTTTATTCTTAACCATATTGGGGTTGGTAGTCACGTAAAAGCATCAATTAAGTAATTATGATAATCTTACATGACAACAGATGATGCAATCAATAATCCAAAAAGGTTTATTGCTTTCTCACTCACTGGTTTTTCAGTTTACTCCATTTCACGCCTCTGTGAGCTGTTGTTGACTTAAAAGAGGCCTCCTTTTGCTGTTTTTTCCACATCATCATCATCTTATTATCATTTTAAACCATTATTACCAACAAGTAAATATTAGTTACAGCTATTCTTGAGTGTTTTAAATCTTTCAGAATCAACCAGAAAGACGTGAAATCATAGAATCAAACTATATATTGTTGTAATACTGTTTTAAATCCATTTTGATCCTTAAATCCACAATTCTACATCAAATCTCTCTACCTTATCTTTCAATAAGTTCTTTGGAGTATTAGTGAGTGATTTATTTTTAATTATTAAATTTTTTCTCTAAAATTAGTTTTCTTCAAGAATTATCATTATAATTGTATATCAAAATAATTTTATTATTTTAATAAAAGAAGTTCTTATTATTAAAATCTTCTTGTAATTGATTCTTGTAGACAATTACTTGCTCACTGTTAAAATCACTAGTAGTGTTTAACACGTGAAAGAAATAATTTTTTAATTATTTAATTGTGGTTATAATAATATTTTATTATTATATTTCATAAGAACAGACATAGTACTGTTGATTAATAGTAATATTATCATCAGTTTCATAGTCACATCTTACACCTTTTCAATATCACTTTCATTGATTTTCCCCCTTTTTGGACATGTATTGGATAGATGGGTGGTGCTTTCGCAAATATGGCACTTTCTGACTGTATCTGCAGATTTATACTTATTATTAGAATCTTCCTTGGGGTTTTTGTCCACGGAATCTTTCCAAGGTTTATGAAACCTTGTTTTGAGATTCACCCTACTAGAACCAATTTTGGTCTGGTGGTTACTTCTTCTAATATATTGATAATATCCTCTGCTGAAGATTTTTCAGTAGTCCTGCTTTTGACAGCATGCTCTAAGTCACCTCCACATTGTCTCAGAATCTTCCTGTGGATCGTAAATTCTTACATGTCAGGGTATAATGCTTTTAGTCTGTCTTTTTGTTGGAAAAACCATGGTAAAGCTTTGTCTTTATCAGCATTAAATTTGGAAGATTCAAAGGCTTTCTCCACTTTAAATCTCCAAGCATCATTGGCCCATTTGTTGATAATTTGGGTTTTCCACCAAGTCCAACTTTGGTGTCCATGGGCTTGTCTTAATTTTATATACCATCTGTGAGCTGATCTAGTAAACAAGGTGTTAAATCTTGCTGTTACCAATCTGTCTGGTAATTCAAAATCTTCTTCAAGCATCTCTATTCCTCTGATGAATTCCATATGGTAATGTTCTCCTTAACCACTGAAGTGAGGCCATTATTTAAGTTTTGGTAGTTCTTTTTAAGAAAAGAAGTGGACAGTTCAATTTTTTAACTGTCAATTATCATAATCCAATACTTGCGGATTTGGAATTCTTGTGCCCTCATTATGATTCAGAGGTGTAGACATTCTTGGTAAGATGTTAAGTATTTGTTCAATATCATTCATTTTACTGTTGCTACACCTTTGGGAATTTCTGTATTCATGTTGGAAGGCTTGTATTAAGTTTATTACTTCAATTTTATGCATGTCTTCTTTATGTGTCAGTTCTTGCCATAACTCTGTCTGTCTTGTATTATCAGCAGTGACTTGATTCAATTTCATTGATAATTTTGATACTTCTTCTTGTGAAGCATCAAAACACTTTTTCAATGCAATGGTATATGTCTTTACTTCAGTAAATGAATTTGAAATGTCATCAAGGACTTTCTTGTTATCTGTATTGATAATATTGAGGGATTGTTTAATTCTTGTTTCAATTATGTCATCAATATTGAATTGAGAATATTTGTCTGTTAACTCTTTAATAATGGCAGATTGTTCATTTATTTTATTTCCAAAAGAATTATCATTATTGGAAGTTTTAATTGCTCTTAAAGATTTTTCAAAACACATAAGTGTTTCATTAATTTGGCACAGACTCAAGTTGTTTGTTTTAATGTTGTTATGAATGGGTTCATTTTTATCAGAAAGATGTTTTTTCACGTCATTTATAGCTTCATACAGCTCTGGGATGGGATAAAATATGTCAGAAATCATTTCTGGAATCTTAATCTGGCTTCCTCCTTCTTCTGTAATTCCATCATGGTTCTGACCATCTGAAATAAACTTTCCATGGTATCCTACTGAATCTTTGGAATCCTGTATCCCTGGCTGTAAGGCTTTGGGGCTGGTGCCTTCCCTTTGCCCTTGTTTTGAGCTTGTGGCTGCTTTTTCATGCTGGAATTGATGCTTCTGGCCACTGGGGCTGGTCTTGGCACTTGCTTTGGTGGTGGAGGGTTGTTTTTCCTCCATTCTGCTGTTAAAAGCATCATATTCTTCTTTTCCATCAATGGATGCCATCCATTGAGTAACTTGCAAGTGTTGGGATGACCCAGGAATTTTCTCACAGTCAGGTATGATTTCATGCAGTTTTTCCACAGATCTGAAAGGATCTGGTACTCTTTGTGCTACAGTGGATTGTTGGAAGCCTTCTGGCTGTCTTTGTAAATATCCACTGAGGCTTCTTGTGGTGGTGTCAGCTCTTTTTGAAGGTAAAATAGTGTCATCAGCTTCAGAATTGGACAATTTATTGTTGTGAAAGTCTTTTACTGACCCTCATCCTTCTGTATTTGATTGGCTTCTGCCATAATCATGTCTATGACCTTTTTGGAAGCTTCTTGAAGGCTTATGGCTTTCTCCTGTGCTGGTTGAAGGCATTTTTTATGATTAAAAAGGTTTAAAATAGTAATTTTACGTCAAAAACTTACTATTTGCCAAATTTTTGGCTTTCTGAAGAGTATTACTGATATCCAAGTTGACCAATTCAGAAGAAGTTGGATCTTGTTGGTTATTCTGAGTTATAATAATAGTGCTATTATGGTCAGAAATCACAGTGCTTGCAGGAATAATGCTAGTAACTGTGGAGGCTGTTTCAATATTTTCTTGTCTTACCACGTTGTCAGACACTAAATTTAATGAAAAAAGCCAATTAATTAAGTAAAAAAAAGGTTTTTCAAAAGAGAAATAAAAAATAAAGCCTCACTTATAATTATAAAAAGAACTTATTTTTAAGGTTTTTTTTTTGAATTATAAGTATTTTTTATATATTTTTAAATTTTTCAATATAAGAAAAAAGATTAAAAAAAAGTAAAAAATTTTGTCACAGGTAAAATATCATGGCTGGGCCCCCAAATGTAAGGTGTGGATATGAAAATTTGATAAAATATCAAGTACTATTCCTGTCCTCAAAATTTGTATAAGGTAAAAAGAAAAAACACACCAATTTTATTGTTTTTAACCTTTTAATTATCAAACAACAATATAATAAAAATTTATCCAAAAATACTCTACAAGAAATATTTAAGGCTACAAAAGAAATTTCTTCAAGAGCAATTTCAATTGGAATTAATTGAGCAAAGAACTGCAAGAAATTAATTAAAGAACAAAGTCTTTAAAAAAATGTTTAAAGAGAAAACACACCCAAAAGTGACCAGAGTGAATTTGGAAACAAAGTGCCAAAGTTAACAGTGATGAAAGATGCTTTAATTCACTTTTGGGGTGGTTCAGGGGTAAAAATGATTATAAGACTTACAAACAATGATTAAAATAATTTTTTCATGTGGTTTAAAGGTTCAAAATGTTTAAAAAAGGGTGGTTGGAATGTTTTATTGATTTGTTTAACAGTGTTTAAACTAATTATAAAAGGAAAAGATTCTAACATGAAGAGAAAAGTGGGGCAAAGAAGACAATCTTTTATAGCAATCAATTTTCTTACTCCAAAAGGAAAATTTACTCTTTTCAGTCGTGAAAAACAGTCTGACAACAGAAAAACCAATTATGGCATCATTGAACCCTGGTTTAGACCAAAAAAGGGCTGGTTTAAGCCTTTTTTTGCTATTTTTAGCCATTTTAGACCCTTAAATAAGCCATAACTATAGTAATACCTGGTCTAGAGCCTTCAAAACACATAAGAATGTGTGTAAGAGGCGTAGAAACCAGTTAAAGCTGTTTTTACTAACATTGTTTTAACTTAAGGGTAGTTTTACCCTCTTGGAAGCAGTTAAAACTACCCTGGTTGGTATCAAAACCTCATCATCAATTGAGTCACAGACCCTCAATCCGAGGCCAAAAGTAATGAACTTTTGTGTGGATTTTGAAATCTCACGCTGTGGTATTCCATTCCTGTCTGGGCCAGCTTCAAGCACATTGAGGGTGAAAATTTCAAAATATCAAAACTTAAATTGTCAATTTAGGATATATCAGCTCAAAAGAAACTTTCAAAATCACATAAGTCAAATAGTAACATGGATAATATTGAATAAAGGAAGATTTTAGCATTCAGTATAGAAATAACCTCAAGATTTCCATAATTCAATAATTAAAAAGTTGATTAAACTATATGGATATATACAGGATAGATTACAAATAGCCTTCACAAAAACAAAAAAAAGTTTAGTTTAATACAGAAAGAAACCCTAAAGCCACAAAAAACATTACATTACTAAGAATTACAGTCACCAAAATGGATTTTATGTAATAATATCAACTAAAAAAGTATGAATACACATCCATTGTATAAAAAGATGGAACTGAATCAAACCTTAATTAACTTCATGCATATAAAGTTCCATATAAGCTTGAAAGAATTCCATGAATGGCCAAACATAATACAAACAAATGATACAATAATTGTACTAAATCAACTCATATCCAAAGTAACACCAAATAAACTTTAATAAGATTACATAATCAAAAGAATGAAAAATGGTTCAATTGACCAAATAAATGGTGCAATAATCAAGTCAAATGACACCATCCAACATAATAATCACCAGCAAAAACACCTTAGATTACATAATCACTCAGGAAATGATGCAACTTGCCAAACATATGGTGCAATATCTCTACCAAATGACACCATCTCCAAGTTACTCACCAGCTAAATTCCCTCAAGGCTGTGCATAATAAAATTAAAGTTAAATTAATTAAAAATAAAGCTCCAAAATATGGTGCAATATACCAAACATATGGTGCAATATCTCTACCAAATGACACCATCTCAAAATTACTCACCAGCTAAATTACCTCAAGGCTGTGCATAATAATATTAAAGTTTAATTAATTAAAAATAAAGTTTTAAAATATGGTGCAATATACCAAACATATGGTGCAATATCTTGATCCAATGACACCATCTCAAAATTGCTCACCAGCAAAATTAGCTCAAGGCTGTGCATAAAAATCAACAAAGTTCAGAATGATGCAATAATCCAAACATATGGTGCAATATCTTTATCAAATGACACCATTTCAAAAACACTCACCAGCTAAAATACCTCAAGGTAAAATTTTTTCTAAGTCCCCTGTTTTTGAGTGCCTCTATGGAGGGCCCAAAGAATATAAATAGAGGGCCTTTCTCCCTCATTTTCCCCCATGCTCATGGAAGTATTTCCCCATTAAATGGAAATCTAATCCTCAATCTAAAGGATCCATCCATCCCTATTCTAGTAGGATAACTAGCAAAATAAAATTATAAAGCTCACTAGCAAAGCTCAGAAGCAAATATTAGTAGTCATAAATTATTGATAAAAGAAAGTATTTACAGTATTAATGAAAGAGCTTAATATTGAATAAATAGTATTATCATAATAAATATTAGTAGTCAGAAATTATTGATAAAAGAAAATATTTACAGTATTAATGAAAGAGTTTAATATTGCATAAATAGTATTATCATAATAAATATTAGTAGTAGTCACAGAGTACTACTCAAAGGAGTTATTATTATTAGAGTTAATATTAATAGCTATCTTATCCTTGTCATTATTAAATCCTGAATCCATTAATGAATATATATTCTTATTAAATAAGTATTATTAGCTATATTGGTCATAAGATCCCTTAAAAAAACAAATCAATAAATATAAAAACCCACCCTTCTATAATAAAAGAAAAACATTATAGTATTGTATCCAGTATATTTTATATATTATATTGTTAATTAACCTTATAATCAATAATTAACCTGAAAATATAAATAAACACATACAGTTTAAAATATCATATATCTATATTATTATACATTATCAATACTAAATTAATATTTAAATATTACATTTAACCTATAAAATAGTGGTATTAAGCCATTTTATATATATATAGTAATCATAAAAGTTATTTATCTAATAATTGAGTAGGTCTGATAGAGACTGCTGAAAGTCTTCTCTAGTTGTAAAGCCACAATTTTAAATATTGATTTGTGAGCTCTATAGGGAGATTATTTAGTAAATTCAGAGGGGCAGCTAATACACCTTAGCACCCTTGGTTACAGGATCATTCAGCAATTCAAAACTGTTTACCTGTGATTTCCCCCTCAAGGACTGCCTTATCCAATCCCACACTAAAAGGAGTTCCACAACGCCAGTCAGCAAGGATTTTGGGGGTCTAGCTCCCCCTTAGAGCTAGAGTGTCTTTTCCCCCCCAGAATTAATCTTTCCAATTTATTTTTTCTCTAATTCCTCATCATGTAATACAATTATAATTTACATATGTAATTCAATTGAGTTTTTAATTACACATCCATAATCATTGATACCTCTTATGTAAATTAAAGTTCACTTATGTAATACACGCGCACATTTTGACATTTCAATTCCTCATAACTTCTAAACTAAACACAACACCTCAATTTTAACACAAAAATTGATGGTTAACACCACATGTGGTGTGAATCAAATTAAGGTTTTGAGGATTTGCATACTTTTGTACAAAAAATACTAAAAACTTAATTTAAGCTTATTTAGAGTTGAGTTACAGAAATTTCATCCAGAGGTGACCCCACTTTATCTTTCATGAGGAATCCAATGGTGTGATAATTTCTTTATGTTTATTTATTGGATAAAAAGTTATAATATATTTTATATAACTTTTTACCAAAAATATTTTAATTTCATAATTTTTATTAAAAATTCATTTTTACTTAATTTTTACAAGTAAAAATTTATTTTCATAATTTCAAATTTTATTGTAATTTTATTTTTAAATCATAATTAAATTTTGATTTTTTAAATATAAATTTGTATTTATATTTCAATTTTTATTTTTATAATATAAATAAATTTATTTTATTTATATTTGTATCTTAATTTATCATTTGTGGTCTTTTGGGAATATGAAAATACCTCTAAGGCTCACAATTAACTACTTATAATCTCAATGAAACAATACTCTAGCTTAAAAAACAACATTTCAACCTTGTGTCTAGACAGGAATCCGTTCTTGAAGACTAATTCAATTTCTTTTTTTGGCTCTTACTCAGATTATAGCAGCACAAACAAATAGTTTCTCCTTTGATATTATTGAGAAATAACATGGAATTCTAAATTATTTTATTAAGATGGATTAACTAGTAGCAAAGTATTTTCAACAATCAAATTTTCATTCCTGGGGCATGGCACCAGAGATTATGTACTGTAAATGGGGTTTCCAAGAAAAAGAACATTTTACAATGGCATTTGACATTTCCATACCAGGAAGATGCTTATGCTTGATTTCTTGAAGCTATTCAAAAATTACAATCAAGCCAAAGACAGAGATTACCTACTTCATAAGCTCTTGACAAAGACTTGTGCTTGAAAACTTGGTATCAATTTTTTTATTAAGCTTTAGTTATGTTAGTTAAACTTGAGCTTTTTCTTGATAATTGGTCCAAGTTGGCTCTTGTCTTTGTCTAGCAGTGAAGTCTTGGTTAAATTTTTTGTGTAGGCCAAAGACAGCATGGCGTTATGATAATTAATGAAGATCGAGCCTCTTACAATTCGCATGACTCCAGTTTAGCTGCCTTTTTTTGCGAGGAACCTGGATTTGGGACGTCTTCGATTGTTGGCGGACACCGGACCAGCAGTGGACAGACCTCCAACAATTGCTCGACCTCAACCAAGCCAAGCAAGACTTTCATCGCATTCATTCGAAACCATAGGTGAGTTCAAATTTTCATAATCATTCGATGCCACCGGCTTTATTTTTGCGGCGATAAATCAGCTAATTATTCCTGTTTTATCTATTATCGGCAGAGTGTTGGAGGTCGATGTGAATCATGGTGCTTTCGTACAATGACCAAGTAGTCATTTCGTTAGTGTGGTTTTATTGGATCATAAAATTTTCATGTCAAGGACCGGCCGGATGATTGACGTTGCTTTAATTTACAGTCATCCATTTCATATTGTTTGTCAAGCCTACTCTTTACGATACCCAAACCCAGCTTCTTCCCATGTTATAACCTCGGACATAATCCAACGCGATTGGGATCCTAACTCGAATACTATGCGGAGTACGAGATTAGTAATGAAACGCGGTACACTTCCATCTTGGGCTCCCAGAGGAATGATTGAAAAAGCAGAAACTTGGGTTTTAGAGGAATCATCGATTAATCTCGTCGATGGCACAATGACACTCTCAAATCGAAATCTTGACCATCGAAGGGTCATGGATGTCGTCGAACGTGTCAACCTGCAAGCACGAGGTGAGGTGTGAGTCTTCAACCGTGACGCTATCCTCTTTTTTACTTCGATCTACGAGCCGGCGGTCTTGCTTCTCAATATCGCAGTTGTTGATTATTTTTGGTAATGTTTTTCTTTTATTTAGAACAGACGCCACTTGCTCTGTCCAGGTGACATCCTCTTGGGGTTTCCACTTGATTAGAAAGAGGATCGAGCATTATGGGCTCAACCGTTTCAAGCGTCAATCTGCCAATGTAAGCTAAATTCGCCATTTATCGTGTGCCTTCTGCCCCTTCACATGCCTTGCATAATATTCATCAAACCGACTTCTTCCTCAGTCTCGACAAGGCTTACGGATGATGATGCAGATTTTACAATCAACTTCTCCTCTTCGTCAATCACTCCTAAATGCTGACAAAATTAATTACCCAGCCATTCTTTTGCCATCTTCTCTAAAGGGACGCCTACGTGAACTCAGAATGCAGGCCGCAGAGAAGAAAAAACTATTAAGTCAAATCCTTTTGGGCTCCAACAAAGATGAAACATATTTCAAGTCAATTGATCAAGATGAAGTAGACCTTGATGATGAAAACTTAACGATAGAAGAGGAAGCTGAATTAAACTTATTAGAAAAAGAATTTAGTTATGAACCCTTGCAAAATTTGGGAAATTCGTTCATTGACAAACGTGCAGAAAAAAAATCATTGTGGTTTTGGCGCTGGAAGTGGCACATGACATCCCCGGCATCCAATCGATCTCATACCCCAAATCCTTGCTGCAACGACTCAGCGTCACACATTAACAAATAATTTGAATTGCTAATTCAAAACCCATTTTATATTTTTCACTCTTTCTCAATCATGTAAATTAAATAAATATCAAAATTTTAAAAACAAAAGCAGTATTTTTGTTTTAATCGTTTAAATTGTCAACACCGTTCACTTGATGTTAAACTTTTTGGTTACAAAAAGACATTGTTGAGTAAGTTCGGTCCAAATTTACTCAAGGGGTTTGTAATGGCTCACTTCTTGAACACTTAATTTTTTTGATCCATTGCAATTTTTTTGGTGCACCTTGAGAACTATTTAATTTGGAAGATTTCGTTTTGTATTTCTATGTTATTTGATTTCAATTGGGGCAGAGCCGATTTGGCAATTTCCGATATACTGTAATTGGAAGTTCCAACAAACTTATTTTACCCCTGCGTGGTCCTTGAGTCTGCTGCATTTTCTTGTAGGAATGAGATTAGGCTTAAACGAAATCTCCTAGAAAGTGGTCTAGCGCCATCGTCGGGCTGGTTGACCTATATAATCCCATAGAATTCGGTGGTTTTGCGCGTTAGCGGCTGCTTGCTCTGTAGCTATGCCCTTTTATCAACTGGCTTCCTGCAAAGCAAATTTTATAACAAGCATATCGAAACATAGGGCTTGCTTGAAGTTGCTATGCCAAGCTACTCTCCTAGTAGGTTTAGGAAAGTATATATTCCTACAAAAGTTCGCAAACCTCCATTCCACCATTTTAATCTTTGACCAAAGGTTTACAAAAAAACCAAAGTAAGGGTTGTTAAAACAAATTTTTAATTTGCGAAGAAATTTTAAGAGTTGAATATTTGAATTTTCTCTTCAATGAAAAAAAAGATACAATTAGAAAAATGAAAAAAAAGATACAATTAGAAAAATAAAAAAAAATTAAATTAAAAGTTTAAAAGAAAAAAAATGAGGGAAAAAAGAAATTAATAAGCCAAACTGCCAAAGTAAAAATATACATGTATATTTCAAGTTGATTTTTGATATGTATAAAAACCTTCACTTTTTCTCAAGAGGAGAATATATTCCCTGAGTTATATTCCTTCATCTTTTTACAATTTTTGCTAACATTATTTGAAGCCTGATGAAACCTAAATATTTTTTCAAAAAGAAATTATTAGAAGATGAGCATTTTTGGCAAACTTTAAAAACAAAAAAGAATCATAAGAAATGGTTCTGCATATCCAATCAGGTTTTTGAAAAAAGATCTTTTTATGTGAAAATCCATAGAATTTTGGGTCATTACTTTTTTCCTTGATTACTAAACCAATGTTTATGTGTGGTTGGGTAAAGCTTAAACAGCAGGGAAGATATTTTTATTTTGTAATTCAGCTTGGATAAACTTGATGCTTTCTTCTTTAAAATATTTGATTCCACAAATAGACATAAATATTTCCTGTTGGCTTTAACTACTCTTAAAGAGTGGTAATTATTTTATCAACTGACTAGAAAATTTATCTTTTTCAATTTTAGAAATTTCCCACTCTTTTATTAATTAAGAGAGCTATAATTCATTAGATATATTTTGAAAGTTCAAAAAATGTAAATAAAAGTGGTTTGTATTTTATGAAAGAAAATAGAATATCAGAAAACAAAAAATCAGTTAGGCTTTTAGTCTTTACAGCACTGTGGGATACTCCTCTGTGTGGGATAAATGAGGCAGTACCTGGAAGGGGAAATTACAAGAAAACAGTATTGAATTGCTGTTCAAGCTTGTAACCCTTGCTCTGCTTGTGTGTCAGAATAATCTGAACTGCCCTTCCTGAAAATGCTGAATTATCTTGACTTGAGTTCCACAATCAATTTATTTATTTGATGGTGGCTGGGTCAGAAAAGTCTATTCAACAGACTCTGATCAGACTTTGATTGATTTTAAAACAACAGTTATTTAAAGAAAAATTGATAACACTGATATAATAACTTGATAAGTAATAAGAGATATTTTTAGTTGGTTTCTTTTGTAAAGGTTTTTTATGATGATTTGGGATAACACAGATTTTACTTTTAAGTAACTATGGTGAAGCTGTTGGAAAACAGGGATAAGTATTGATAGCTTGATAATAAGGATAAAGGTAACTGAATATGGTATGAGTTTTTTTTATAGACTGATTCTAATAGTAAAACTAATAATATTGATATTTTTTCTGAAGTTGATATTTTTCAATTTAGAAACTAATTTGGTTCACTGTTTAATAATACTTGATTATAAATAACTAAGACTGTACTAATAATAAAAGATATTTTTTTTAATGGAGGGGCACTTTCCCCAAACTAAATATGATTATGATAAAACTATTTTTTAGTAATAAGGGGCCTTTTCCCCTTATTATATATTACTATGATAAAGCCTATTCTTTTTTTCTTAATAAAGGGGCCTTTTCCCCAATATTAAATATAATTATTTTCTAGGTTAACCTACTAGTGAGGGATGAACTCTGGAAAAAAATAAATTCAAATTATATTTCCAGAAGAAGCATGAGGTTTGAAAAATGAAAATTTGAAGTATTTATACTCTCCAGGGTTAGGGTTGGTGAGAAAAGAGTCCATCCTGAATTAAGGCTCACTTGTGGTTTCATATTGATTAAATCTTCTAGAATGTTCCTGGGTAATAATTTTTTATTTTTTTTTATTTTTTTTTTTATATTAATCCAAACTGACAAAATGGTATGGAATACCACAGCACCCAAAAAGATTGCAATCAGAGTCAAGCCCTAAAGAACTGTGATTTTTCCTATTAGGTGGAAGAATCTCTGAGTAGCAATAAACTCCTTTTATACTTATGTTTGTTTTATGAAAGGAAATAGAAAAGCAGAATTCAAAAACTCACTTAGATTTTCAGTCTCTACAGAAACCAAAAAGATCACAATCAGCATTAAACTCTAAAGAAATGTGTTTTTTCCTATTAGGCAGACGTATTTTTGAAAAGTAATAAAATCCTGTTATACTTATATTTGTTCAGAACATTCCTTGACTTGTGTCACAAGGGCTCTTGGGGAAAACAAAAGTTTCCTGGTACTCATTAACCAGAAAACTCACTTGGAATTTTCTAAAAGAATTGAAGAAAATAATGAAATTAACATATTTCTTTAATAAGAAAATGAAAGTACAAGATGATATCCAAATGAGGAAAGCCAATGGCAAGGAGCCAACCAAGTAAGTCCTTAATCACAGTTTCAACCTTTCAAAAGGAACAAAGGTGTTAGGAAAGGATATGACCACCAATATCCACTGAACAGGAAAAGAAGGAGTACAAATGGCTTACTTAATGAAATCAGTACTTACTATCAGGATGAAAGAAAATGAAGATAAGCATAAATCTCAGTAGATGGATTAACTGGGGGTTCAAACCCCAGGGCTGAAAGGGAGCTGGTATATGTGAAAAGCTGAGATCTGAATCACATCATACTTGAGATTGGGCTGTATCAAATTTCTGTAGCTTTATTGACTTCTTTGGGTAAATAAAACTTGCAATATTGGGACATGGACTGGGTTGAATAATATTCCCAGGGTCCATGGTCAAAATGCAGGCTTCTATGGAAGAGTACTGTATTGGGTGAGGCTTTGGCCAAGGTGGATTAATGGAGCTTTGACACTTAAAAACTTAATTCTAGCTGCCTCTTAAATATATCTTGACATAAACTTGCAAGTATTCACTTAGGAAAATGCTGCAAATTTTGAATTAACCAATGCTTGATAAATGAAGTGATTGGTGTTGATGGAAACAATTGTTTTTGATCACTTAGTGTACCTCTTTAAATATTGTGCCTTGAGGGAGGTAAATGTATTTTTAGTTGAACAATGGTTCCTTAATTTTATCACCATTGAATTTGTGGTGAAAAAGGGTGCCTAATGGTGTATAACAACATTTAAGTTACTTGTGGTTATTGAAGGAAAATAGTGGCCAAAGGTCCTCTGGGGGATTTCCTTTAGCAAAGGAAGAAAATGGAATTTGACGGTTTCAGGGGAATTCTGGGTATTTTTGGAAAGTTTTGGTGTTTTGGCCATTTTTGAAGCTTTTGACAAAATGAGCGCAAAAGTACTTAAATACCACAGCCACTACTAGGGGTAAGGCCTTACTCAAACTCACCAAACAATTGAATAGATTCTCTGTATGAGCACCCAGCTTCAGAAATCTTCTTTTGAAACTATCATACAGTTTGGCTTCACCAATATGGAGTTGTAAGATCACTCAACCTCAGAACACCTCCTGAACAGACCCTGTGAATCTATCTCTACAGGGCTTGTCTGTTACAATCAATCAATATTTTGAAGAAACTCCCTTCTTTGATCAGGGCTGGTGCATTCTCACATATACCAACCCCTCTCTGTCACAAACACAAATAATCACGGCCCCAATAGGTGTTGTGGCAATTCTAGCCTGAACACAGTTTATGGTCAGTTGGCCATATGATATGTTTATGGCCAATTGTGCCCTCTTGGCCATATCACCCTTCCACTGGCCTTATTGGCCAATTCTCCACCTCACCAACCCCCAGGCCATTATCCTTGTTTTTGGGCCTGGGGGTCTTTTCAGTATTCCAGGGGCCTATGGCCCTTGGCCCAACCCCTTATTTTATGGGGATTTTGGCCCATTTAGCCCCCCTACAGCCTCTACGGCCCACAGTCTGTATGCCATGGGACCATTAGGCCCCTTTTGGCCCAACTCCTATGAGGCCAAAAGGGGCCAATGGGGAAGCTCATCAGCCCCAAAGGCCAGGTGGGCCCACCTGAGCCAGTTTTGGCCCCAAAACCCAACTGACCCAGAAAATGGCCAAAACTAGCCACAGTTCAGCCCATGTCCTCTGGAAACCACCAGAGGCCACCAGCTCAGCTCCAAGCAAGGATTCCCCTCAAGTTCAGGGGAAGACTTTTCCTTCCTCAATGCACCCTGCATTCAAGGATCCAGGAGTGGTACATATATGGTATAATATACCACTATGCACCATTTTTGCTCAGCAATACAATGGCAACGTTTTCAGGACCAAATTACGTGATTCCAAATCAAGTCCCAAATCCATCATCAATTTCAAAGGAGGATTTTTCAGCTATTCAGTGTGGAAATCCCCTGGCGGCTACCAGAAGACCATTCGAGGACCCCAGCCACCTGGCCCTGCAGGAGTTGGGTTGTGAATTCTCATCAGGACTATTATAAGGGCAATTCTCAGAGGTTATCAATTATTTCAATCATTGTCAAGGAATCAAGTACTCAGCATCCCTTGGACAACTCAATTGGCCCATACAGGTAGTAATCAAGCATCCTGTATGGCCTTGGCCCATTTGGGCCAATTCATATTCCACTGTGGGAATTCAGTAACACAGTTCAATTCTCAAGATGGCCAGAGCTGTATTGGCCAAATTCAGACAATATGTAAGATTTGACTATGAAACTGATGATAATCTTACTATTAATCAACAGTACTATGTCTGTTCTCATGAAATATAATAACAAAATATTATTATAACCACAATTGAATAATTAAAGAATTCTTTCTTTCACATGTTAAACACTACTAGTGATCTTAACAGTGAGCAGTAATTGTCTACAAGAATAAATTACAAGAAGGATTTAATAATAAAAACTTCTTTTATTAAAATAATAAATTATTTTAATATATAATTATCTTTTGCAAGAATAATTATAAAGATAATTCTTGAAGAAAACTAATTTTAGAAAAAAACCTTTAAGAATTAAAGATAAATGACTCACTAATACTCAAAAGAACTTATTAAAAGATATAAGTAGAGAAATTTGATGTAGAATTGTGGATTTAAGGGATCAAAATGATCTATAGCAGGATTACAACAATATATAGTTGGATTCTATGATTTCACGTCTTTCTGATTGCTTATGAAAGAATTAAAACATTTAAGAAAAGTTTAACTAATACTTACTTGTTGGTAACAATGATATAAATGGATAATAAGATGATTTGATATGGAAAAAACAGCAAGAGGAGGCCTCTTGTAAGTCAACAACAGCTCACAGAGATGTGCCATGGAGCAAACTGAAAAACCAGTGAGTAAGAAAACAATAAACCCTTTTGGATTATTTATTGCATCATTTGTTGTCACATAAGATTATCATAATTACTTAATTGATGCCTTTACGTGACTACCAACCCCAATATGGTTAAGAATAAAAGGAGTAACATCTGTAAATATTCCTTTATTTCAAAATAATCATTGATTTCTCAAATTTATCAATGTTATTGGAAATTTCATCACAGGTTGTAATTACTGTGAATTTTTGAAGATTCAGTGTTTCATGTAGAATAGTCAAAAATGGACTGTAGGTAAAACCTTTAATTTTACTAGTAAACCAATAATTCTTTTTGGTTTTAGAATAGATAATAAAGTTTTCCATTGGTCCTGAACTTTAAGAGAGATTAATTAAGAATTGTATTTTTAATGAATTTTTGAGGTTTTTACCTCATTTCTACATAGAATTGCAAATATCAGTGTTTAATTGGTTGCTATGAGGTAAATCAATGGATAAAAGTCCAAAAAGGGTTTGAATTACTCTTTTAGGGTCTACTCATGGAAAATAACCAAGAATTGACATGGTTACAGGAGTTTAAGTAGCTCTTTACCTCCGTGGCACGTCAAAATAGCAAGTTATTTGTTATTTTCTTATGATTTACTGTAGTTGTAACATGGTAACCAAGTTCCCAAAGTGTTTTAGTTTACTAATTGGGCCAAGATCAGCCATGGATCCAAGCTTTGGAGCTGTCCATGCCTCTGAGGCCTCAGAAGTTGGGTACCCTGGCTCTCTTTGATGTCTTTTGTCCCCCTTGCTTATTTTTCACATCAAAATAGTAATTTAAGCTTCAAGTGAGATATCCACTATGGGTGTACCAAAAGTCCATGTAAGAATACCATGATATTAAGTGCTCAAAACATGCATAACACTATTCTTAGTGTATATGTAACATGGGATTTCTCACATTCCCATTATTTTGGCATGAAATTAAGAAAAACAAAAATTTTCACAGATCTTTTATGTGGTATTGATGATGTGGTATTGAAGTATTTTCCATATTACCACCTCAAGAAGTTAATTTGAGCTTATTCACTCTATGGAGCTACCCTAGGTGAATTTCTTTGTAGAATCCAAATCTGGCCTTAAATCCATGGATTTACTTACTCAATAAAAAGTTATTCATCTTTCCAGAAATCAAAAATAATGAATTTTGAATATATGCATGACTTATGAGTTATGCATAATTCAGAATTTGTTTTTAAGATAATTGTGGCCTATTTGGGTATGTAAAATATACCTCAAGGCTCACACAATACAGCCAGGTGACTCACCTTCTAGGATCAGCCTTTCAGCTTTTCACATATACTTGCAACCTTTAATCACCTGGGGACTTTGTGCCTAGTTAATTAATATATTGGATTTATTTTTATCCTTATTTTCTTTTCATTTATCAAAGTAAATACTAATTATCTTAAGTCAGTCATTTGCACCTTTCTTCTTCACCTGTCAGTGGATATTGGTGGTCATATCCTTTACTAATTCCATTGTTCTTTCTGAAAGGTTGAAAAAGTGAATTGAGAATTCATTTGGTTGTGTCTTTGGCTTTTGGATTTCTTATTATCTTGGCCATTGGCTTCCTTTTCTTTTTGTCTTTGGAATACTCTTGTTTTTCCTTAAAGAAATATATTCCTTCTTGTTTCTTTATTCTTTTGGAGCCCTTCAAGTGAGCTCTTGATTCCTGAGTGCCAGGCCACTCTTGCTTCCATAAGAGTCCCTGTGACACTCTCCCTTTGACTGCCTGTGACTCAAAACCAGAGCACAAGCATGACAGCCAAATACCATAAATCAATGGTATAGCAAAGATACCAACAAAACATGGAGCTGACCCAAATCAGCTTAAAATGTATTAAAAGGAAGAGGAAACTCATTTTTTTCCAAATATACAAGTCCCATAATCATAGGACAAAGAATAACAAAGTTATTCCTGCTCAAAGCTGTTGATGAGCATAAACCTTAATTTTCACCTCTGGTCTGAAATACAGAGGGAGAGGCTCAACCACATCAAATGGGTATTCATAATGAAGCTCTAAGCCAGGGCTATCCAATGGTACTAACCAAACTGAGCTAGCGCCAGAATTACACAAGTTTTGACCAAAATAAGGTCAAATAGGGGTGAATGGAAAATTCACCTCTAATCCAACTTCTACAGTTTTAGTGTGAGATACCTAAAGTTGGGTCTTTTTGAAAAGAAAACAATCAAGGCTATCTGATGGTGCCATCAATTTCCCCATATCTCATCTAGAACAAGAGGTATGGGACAAACAAGCTCCATACAGTTTTTAAGAAAAACATATGTATATATACAAAACAATCTTGTACATGGCATAGCTTTGCCATGCTTAATGATAGCCATATAAAATGAGGTACAATTGTGTAGAACACATCTAGGGCTACACAAAGAACCAATTTTGAGCTTGAAATCTCAAAAACTGACAAAGTTATGGCAGGTTTAAGCTCGAAATCCCACACTTGGACCAATACAGTGTTACCTTGGAATATTCTCCCATAGGTATCATCATGAGGGGTCAAATAGACAAAGAAGCATGTTTATACTTCAATAGGTCATAATTCATTCAATACTGGGGTCCCATACAGGTTCTGTACATCATTCTATGCATCATACACATCAGAAGAGGGCTATGTGGTCCCCAGATGAAAATGTTCACCCTGTATTGGTGAAAACTGCCCAGATGTGGTTTCAAAAACACATCTGAGCCCAATACAGAGCATACAGGTACTATGAAAACCACAAGATAGTACTCTTAAGTGAAAAAATCTTTGATTACTCTATCTGGATGGTCCAGAGGGCCATTCCACCCCATTTTAGGATAAAAGGTGGCCTTTTCTCCACCAGAAAAGGTTTCCCCATCCTGCTCTTGAGTTCCTACATAGTACAACTGTCAAAAACAGCTATACCCTTGTAAAATAATGAGGTTATACTATAAGCTTTAGTATTGTAGACTTTATTATTGTAACCCAGCAGGTAAAAGATGCACCCAGGGCTTTCAACAGTGCTCACCACCACTAATAATCATTAGTAAAGCCCTTTCATTTTATTAGAAACCTATTTTTAACATTATTATCTGTGTCACAGTCATAGTTTAGGTTGTAAATACTCTTTACTACTACCTCTTCATAGACTTAGGCTGACACTTTGGGGGCCTGGCTGTATTTTTCAACCTCTTTTGGACCTCATTAGTGAGTTTTTACTTATATTTTCTTAATTCTGACATCTGTTTCTTTTTTTGAACATGAAATTGGTTTAAAAATGAATATAATACACATCTTATATTTATTTTTAAAGTGGTATATGACTACATACTACTAAAATTTCCTATTTTTATTGAATTTTTGCATGGCGGATTATAATTTAATCACCACAAAACCCTTATTTTTGGTGTGTTTTACATATTTAAACACTTTAAGCCATTAATATAGTTTTTTTTAATTAAATAAGGCCACCTCTTTCTGTAAAACCAACAGTTGAGGCATGGTTGGGTATGTTGTTAATTTCAATTCCCCTCTTAAATAACCACTTCTTCAGATTATACTTGCTAATTACAAGTTAATCTGTGAGATACTGGTATACAAACAGTGGGCCAGATATCTGCAAGCTGTATTTCTGACTTGGAATTGTTAATTCAATTATACTGTCATAATACAAGGGCATAATATAGAAATATATTTCCCAGAGGCCATTCTTAGATGTGCAAACAGCATTTTAGAAATTCTCAACTGACAATAAGCCCTCTTTTTCCTGTCTGAATAAGTGGAAGAAAACTGAATCCCACTAGAGACCCAGTCACAGGCCAGCATACCAGTGACACCCTCAGAACCAGAGGGAAGCAAGGGCAAAGGAAAGAGGCACAGTGAAGGCCTTATAACAGCTAAAAAGTGGACATCCATTTCCACTCAGAGGAATAGAAAACCATGAAACTCTGCATCAATACAAGGTAAACCAACCTTGACAACTTGTACATGGAAGATTACAGTCATTAACCCAGTTGTAACCTCTAAAGGTAAATTGCCAAAAGCAGCAGACAACAAATTTTTACAGGGCACAATCAAAGGTAAATACCCTAAGAACATAAAGTTTTTGACTGCTTGTAAACACTGATATGTCACCTGAACACCTGAGAGAGCTTGGTTTCCAAAGGAACCATCCAGAGGGCAGAGAAGGCTTGTCCAGAAACAGAAGACCTGGAAGAGGACACCTTGGACACAGTGGTGGATGTAAAGACATTTAGGGAAATCATACCCACTCTGCCATTCAAATTCCAATTCAACAGAAAACTCAAACCAGAGGACTGGCAGGATATGGATCAAGTTCTTCAGCTCCACCATGTCACAACCATGACAATTCACCTTATAGAATCCAATATGGCATATCCATGCCATATCCAATATATGGCAATTTGGCCATATCCATGAATCATTGGCCAAATTGGCCATTTCACCTCCAATGGCATTTTATGGCCATTTCACCATCTGGGCCCAACTTTGCCCCTTCACTGTCATCAGGCCCTTACTTGCCTTTCTCTTCTTTTGGGCACTCTTTGGTATTTCCCAGTAAACAGGGGAAATACAGCCCAAAAGCCTGTATTTGGCTTTTTAAGCTTTAAATTCAGTTTTTGCGCATTTGGGCCATATTTCACATGTATTATGTGAAATATTTCCAAAAGGCCATATCAGGCCTTTTGGGGCTTAATTGGCAGATTTGCGCATTTTGCACACTTTTGCACATTTTGCGCACTTTTGCGCACTTTGACGCAAATACACTTTTAAGGCTGTATCAGCTGTATTTGGCCAAAATCCCAAAAATGGCCAAATACCTCAAAAGACACTTTCTCACCTCTGAATCCTTCCAAAACCAATTTTCACTCATATCCTCCTGGCATCCTCTCAAAAGTGCTTTGGCCCATTTCAACCTCCAATACTCAAAAGTGCCATAAATGGTGTTATACACCATTATGCATCTTTTTTCAGAAGAAATCCAATGGTGGAAATATCAATTGGTTATTTCAACTTTTCATCAGGTCACCAAGGCATGTCATCCAGGGGATTCATCAAGGCTCAAGGGCAAGTGTCAAAAACTCAAATACCAATGACGCCATCAAGCAATCATTGGTTATTCTCATTCCAAGTATTCCCTCCAAGGGAATACTGTTAATTCATTCTCAAGGTGTATTCAAGAGGCAGTTCCAAAAGAGTTCCAAGTGTCAATGCTCCATCAATCCAACTTGGCAACCATATTTATTTCAATACAGTCTGGATTCATCAAGACCTGTATTTCAATCATACATCATGGAAAATTCATTCAACACAGTTCATTTCCCAATCTGGCAAGGTGTACATTCCATCAGACAATCAATACAGCTTCCAGTATTCAATACAGGACCATTGTCAGCCTGAAGCAGTCAAGCTCTGAATTTTTCACATATACCGGCCTCTTTTGACCCTGGGGGGTTTTTCCCCCAGTTAATTAATATATTTTGATTTTATTTTATCTTTATTTATTTTATTATTTTTGTTAAGTGAATACTGATATTATCAAGTCAGTCATTTAGCACCTTTTCTCTTTTCTTTCTTTGCCTGTCAATGGATAGTTGGTGGTCATATCCTTACTAATTCCATTGTTCATTTTGGAAGGTTGAAACAGTGATTAAGGACTTACTTGGTTGGCTCTTTGGCCTTTTGGCTTCTCTGTCCTCTTATTGCATCTCATCTTGTACCTGCATATTTCTTAGAGGAATTTAATTCTCTATTTTATTTTATTTATTCTTTTGGAGTCTTCCAAGTGAGTTCCCTGATTGCTGAGTGCCAGGCCACTCTTGGTTTTTCTCTCCAAGAGCCCCTGTGACATTTTATTAATTAAATAATAATTTCTTTTCATTCTTTTAATTATTTCTTTATAATTTCATTCACTCATTTCCTTGAAAGTATGACTCTTTAATGCTTATGAAACTTATGATTGATCATCACCTCTCAATTTTCTCTCATTAATTCTTCATTCTGAAAATTGAAAGCTGACCCCAATTTTATTTTTTGTTTCTCTTTTTTTTTGAAAATATTATCTCAAACCATCATTTTCAATTCATTCATAATTCAGGCATCATCTTAATTTTCATTTGATTTTCAAATTTTTCATCAAGTTATTCAGACACATTCTCCACATCAAGATTCATATTTGATTCATTCTTCAAGAATTTTGATTTTTGAAGAAGAACTCACTTGATTTTGATTTGAGTGATTGATTTGACATAAATTGATATTGACCTCAAGAAAATTGATTGACCTGAAGATTTCATTGATTTTGATGATTTTTAACATCAAGAAATTTGACATAAATTTATTTTGCCTCAATAATTCATTTGATTGATTGATTGATTTTGCAAGATTTTGATTTTGATTGATTTGACTTATTTGATTCATTGACTTCAAGTTTTCAGTTGATATTTAATTGATTGATTTACCTGAAGATTTCATTTGATTTATTGATTTTTATTGATTTTCTTCAAGATATTGATTTTGACTTTTGACTTCAAGCATTATTCCCAATTGCCTCAAGTTTTCATCTTCAAATCTTGATTCTTGTCCATTTTATTCCATTTTTATGCTGAAATCATGCCCATCCAACACTCACCTCCTTCAAGGCAGACAAGATCTCAGGCCAGAACTCAAGCTGTTCTCACTCCAACTCCCAGGGCTCCTCTTAATGGAACCCCACCAGTTTCTCAACTGAGGGCCAAATTGGACAGAGGACCCATTCTGGAAGGAAGGAAGAGTGCCAAGAAGATCAAGCTCATTCTCAGGAGTAGTTGGTGGAATTCCAGGAACTTCAAGGACCATTTTCAGAGGTCCTGGGGAAGATGGTGAAGAAGAGGAGGAGAATTCTGTGGAAGAGGAAGGGCCTGATGGTACTGAAGGTGTACCTGCTCCTGTGGAGGCACCCCAAGGTACTGGAGGGCCAACTCTAGCCCAGTCTAATAAGCCTTTCTCTCATCAGTCTGAACCATCTTTATTGGCCATTATGCAGCAAATGACTCAGATTATGGCCAATCTTCAAGCAGCTTCATTCTCTGAATCATCAAGACCACCAGACTTCAAGAATCCATCTATGAAGGCACCAGAATGCTTTGATGGGACTCAACCCTTCAAAGCTAGAAGCTTTAATCAGTCTTGTCAATTGATTTTTCATAATGATCTGGCAAACTTCTCTCATGACAGAAAAAAGGTCCTTTATGCCACTTCATTTTTAGTTGGCAGGGCTGAAAAATGGATTGAGCCTTATTTTTCCAATCTCACCAATCAAGATCCAAATTACCTTCTCAATTCATGGAAATTATTTGAATCTCAACTCTTCACCTTATTTGGGGACCCAAATGAAGTCAGAAAAGCTGAAGCAGAACTGGATTCTTTAAGAATTAAAGAAGGTGGGCATGTATCTTTATACATTTCTGATTTCAGATGTCTTGTCTCAAGAATTGGAGATTGGGGTGAAAGGGCTCTTATCCATCATTTCAGGAAGGGATTGCCATCCAGGATTTTGGATCAATTGGCTCCCATCCTTCAAGAATTGACTCTCTTCAAGACTTAATGGATATTACCCTGGAGCTTGATACCAGGTACCATGAGAGGCAAAATGAAAAGAGTCATCATCAAGAGAAGAAGCCAGAAGCCTCAAAGTCAAATTCTTGTCATCCTACAAGTTCTTCAAGCTCAATTCAAAAGAAGAAGAGGGACAAGCCCCATTCTTCTTTATTGAATAAAGATTTCCAGTTGATGAATTCTGAAAAAGAAAGAAGAATCAAGGAGGGTCTATTTACCTATTGTGGTGGGAAGCATAGTCTTGAGTCCTGTTCCAAAAGGCCTAAAAACAAGCTTACCCAACCATCAGGCAAATTTCCCAGCCAGGGAAAAGCCTGAGTGAAGATCATGTTGTGTTCAATGGTATTCACTGTTTTCTATCCAGAGCACATTTGTGCATTCTGAATACTGGTGTCAAAAATTCTCTTAAATTTTTTGTTTTTTCTTCTCTCTTGGATATGTTTTACAGTATTCCCATTGATTCTGGTGCTACCAACTCATTCATTGCAAAGCAGTTTGCTCACAAGTATTCTTTGACCATGTAAGAACTCCCAGAGAAGATTCCCCTTATTATTCTTGACTCCTCAGAGTCTCCTTATCTATTTGTGACTCACCATACTTGTCACAGCCATAGAGACAGGCAGGGCATTACCACTCATTACTAATGGAAAATCTTCCAACACCTAATCAGCAAGGGGTTTCATGGAAGATTCACCAAATACAGTTTCAAACCTCAATACAGCTCAATACAGGCAAAACACAAATACAGCATTCACCAAATACAGGCCTTCCTTCAATACAGGTGAAAATACCTGTATTGATTCAAATAACTGTATTGGATACACCAATACATTTTCACATATCAAATACAGGTTCTTCAATCATACAGTCATGGTTTCTCAACACTTAAACACCAGGCTGGCACTTTTTCAGATATACCAGCCCCCTTTCACCCACCTGATGGTTCTTCCCCCAATTAATTAAAATATTGGATTTATTATTCAATATTCTTTTATTTCTCATTAAGAAATATTATTTTATTAATTATTAAGTTAGTCTTTGCCTTCCCTCACCTGTTCAGTAGAGTCCTGGTGGCCATATCCTTTATTAGTCCTTTTCTCTTTTCTGAACAGGTTGAAACAGTGGTACAGGATTATTTGTGGTTGGCTCTTTATCATTGCTTTTGTTTTTCTCTCATATCTTTTAATGCTTATTATTTTATGACTAGGAAATTATTATCTTATTTCATTACTCTTATCAATTGAGTATTTTATTCTGAGCCCTCCATAAGTAAGTCTGTTGACTGAGTGCCAGGCCCTCTTCATTTAGAAGAGACCCTGTGACATTATTTTAATTAACTCATAATTGCCTATTTCCCTTTCATTCACTCTTATTCATTTATCTCATTCTCAATTATGATTTTTTCATGATTTTATGATTTTCATGATTTCATTATCTCTCATCAATTTTCATCTCATTCATTTTATTCAAATGAAAATTTCTTCTCTTTCTCATTTCAAAAACCTTTCTGACCATTTCATTTTCTTCTTAATTCTCAATCAACTCTCATTTTCATTTTCTGTCTGAATTCAGGTTCTTTTATCAGGTTTAATTGATTGGAATTTGGGATTAATTGATTCATTGTTTCAGGAGCTTATTGAATTGGGGTTATCATTGTTGATTTGAAATTCTCAAGAATTATTGATTGATTGATCTGATTATTCAAGAAATTGACTTTACCTCAAGACTCTGATTTGATTTAATTGATTGATATGATTTGATTCCTCAAGATAGCTGATTTATCCTCAAGATTTGATTAAATTGATTGATTTGAATTTGATTCCTCAAGAAAATTGAATTGAACTTTGGAGATATTTATTGAATTCCTCAAGACACAATTGATTTGATTTTGGATTGACTTGATTTATTTTATTTGATTTATTGATTGACTTGATTTGACTTATTGATTGAAATTGATTATTCATAAGAATTTGACTTTGTCATCTTCACTATTCAAGATTTATTCATATAGATTCACTTCATGACTATTGATTGATTTCTCAAGTTCATCAAGATTCTTATTTGATTGTTTTTGGTCAAGCCTTGTTTATCCTCAAATATCATCAAGCTTTATTTTATTTCTTCAATAATGCCAGTTCAGCATAGCCCCCAGCCAAGAATACAAGATTTCAAAGACATCAAGATGTTCTCACTCCTACAGCAAGGGCTCCTCTTGACCACACACCAACAGTTGATCAAATGAGTGAAAAATTGGACAGAGGACCACAAATGGAAGGAGCAGCACCCTCCAGAAGAGGAGGTGTGAAATAAAGAAGATCAAGATCATTCTCTGGCTTGTTGGTGTCACAGGGGCTCTTATGGAAGCAAGAGGGCCTGGCACTCAGGAATCAAGAACTCACTTGGAGGGCTCCAAAAGATGATAAGAAATACTACGGAATATATTTCTTAAGCAGGAATAAGAGAAAGGACAAATATGCCAAAGATAACAAAGAATAATAAGAGTGAAGCCAGAGGCCAAGAAGCCAACCAAGTGAATCCTCAATTCACTGTTTCAACCTGCCAGAAAGAACAATGGAATTAGTAAAGGATATGACCACCAATATCCACTGACAGGCAAGGAAAGAAAAGAGAAAGGGTGCTAATGACTGACTTAAGATTATCAGTATTAACTTTAATAAGGTAAAAGAAAATAAGGATAAAAATAAATCCAATATAGTAATTAACCGGGGAAAAAGTCCCCAGGTGATGAAAGGTAGCCGGTATATGTGAAAACTGAAAGATTGATCCTGGAAGGTGGATCAATGGCTGTATTGTCCGGATTGGGAAATACAGTTCTGGCCATCTTGAAATTTGAACTGTGTGATGGAATTCCCACAGTGGAATATGAAATGACCCAATTGGGCCAAGACCATACCGGTTGATTGAATGAGGCCTGTATGGATGAATTGAGTTGTCCAAAGGAGTATTGAATACTTGATGCCTTGACAACTGATTGAAAAGATGTAATACCTCTTGAGAATTGACCTTGAATAATCCTGAATGAATTGTGCCAACCCAACTCCTGCGGATACAGGTGGTTGGGATCCTTGAAGAGTCTTCTGATTGCTGCCATAACTTGTCAGACTGATGAGCTGATTAATCCTCCTTTGAAATGGGCATTGGGATTTGAGACCTTGATTTGGAAAGGTGGAATTGGGTCCTGAGAACGTCACCATTGGATTGCTGAGCAAAAATGGTGCATAATGGTATATAATACCATGTATGCACCATACCTGCAACCTTGAGTACGGATGGTATGGAGGAAAGGAAGGAATCCCCTGGAGTTGAGGGGAATGGCAGACTGAGCTGATCTGGTGGCCTCTGGTAGTTGCCAGAGGCCATGGCTGAACTATTGGTCCATGGTGGTCCATGGCCAAAATGGTGTCCATGAGGTTTTTGGTCACTTTTGGGTCCAAGGAAGTGGTGGCCAAAAATGGCTCAGGTGGGCCCAATTGTGGTTTGGGACCCACCTGGCCCCTTTTGGCCTCATTGGATTAGGCCAAAAGGGGCCTAAATGGCCTACGGACCGTGAATAACGGACCATGGGCTGTAGGAGCCGTAGGGGGCCTAAATGGCCCAAAAAGGCTATTTAGGCCAAAACCCCATTAATAAAAGGGGTGGCCCTGAATCCAAGGATGATGGCTAGGGGGCCTGGAGGCCCCTAGAATACAAAATGACCCCAGGCCCAGAATCAAAGAAGAAGGCCTGGGGGTTGGTGAAGTGGGAATTGGCCAAAAAGGTCAATGACAGCAGGATATGGCCTGAGGCCATAAAATGGCCATTGGAAAGTGTTATGGCGTGGGCGCCATGGAACACCCAAGGGGGCCAATTGGCCATAAAAGATATGACATGACCAATTGGCCCCAACTTGGCTCCAGGTTGGATTGCCGCAACCATCAAGGAGGAGGGTCAAACTCGTGGTTGTGACAGTTGGGTGGCTATTCAAGCATTCCTCAAGGGCCTAGAAGCAGATTAGAGGAAGCTGAAGATGAAGAGGGGTCTGAAGAAACTGAATAAGCATCTGCCTTGGAAGGTGCCCCTGAGGCTTCTGAAGCTCCAAATCTAGCCCTTTCGAATGAACCTCTTGTCTCTAAAGCTGAACCAAATTTTCTCAAAATGATGGAGCAGATGACTCAACTCATGGGTCAACTCACCCAAGCAGTTGCCCCAAGGGACACTTCAAAAGTCCCTGCATTCAAGACTCCATCAATGAAGGCACCTGATTATTTTGATGGTACTAGAGCTTATAAATTGAGAGGATTTATTCAATCTTGTATATTAATTTTACATAATGACCCAGCAAACTTCTTCTCTGACAGGAAGAAGGTTTTGTACTCAACTTCTTTTCTTACTGGTAGAGCTGGCAAATGGATTGAGCCTTACCTCCCAAATATCTCCAATGAAGACCCTTCTTATCTCCTCAATAACCTACAGTTGTTTGAAACCCAGTTATTCACTCTGTTTGGTGATCCTAATGAAGTCAGGAGAGCTGAACAAGAGTTAGAGAATCTCAGGATGAAAGAAAATGGTCAAGTTTCCTTGTACATAGCAGATTTCAGAAGTTTAATGTCAAGAATTAGAGACTGGGGGGAAAGGGCCTATATTCATGTGTATAGGAGAGGCTTGGCATCAAGATTGTTGGACCAATTGGCTTCTCACCCAGGAAACTTTGATAGCCTTCAAGAGCTCATGGAAATCACTTTGGAATTAAATACCAGATACCATGAGAGGCAGAAGGAAAAGGGTAGTCATCAAGAGAAGAAGCCTCCAATCAGTGGATCCAACCCCTCCAAGCCCCCTCAAAGTTCATCATCAAAGAAGCCTTATCACAGGAAGACTAAGAAGGGGAAGAATTTTCAAGTGTCCAAAGACAAGCCTCATGCTGCTCTCCTCAATAAGGACAACAAATTGATTGGTTCTGAAAAGGAGAGGAGGATTAAAGAAGGCTTGTGAAATTATTGTGGTGGAAAGCACCCATTTGAAAAATGCTTCAAGAGGCCTGAGAATAGACAAAGGTCATCAAAAGGCTTCCCTAGCAAGCAGGGAAAAGCTTGAGTGGGAATAATGATGTGTTCAATGATTCTCACTTAATTCCTTCAAGAGCACAATTGTGCACTCTGAATACTAGTGTCAAGAAATCTTTAAAATTTCTTATTTTCTCCTCTCTCTCTGATATTTTTTATAGTATTCTCATTGATTCTGGTGCTACAAACTCTTTTATTGCAAATAATTTTGTTCTCAAGTACTCATTGACCATGTCAGAACTCCCTAAATAGATTCCTATTTTCATTTTGGATTCCAATGAATCGACTTCCCTGTTCATCACCGATTATACCAAGTGGGTTGTTGACTTGCCTTCATTCCCAAGCTTTGAATGGGATTTCTTTATCATAGATTCACCCAAGGGAGAAGACCTAATATTGGGCTATAATTTTCTTTATCATTTTAATCCCATTATTTATTGGAAAAATGGATTTATCACCTATAATTATAGTGGTATTATTTCTTCTACTAGTAATGACTTTACCACTGCTGTCAACAGTTTTGCTCTGGTTGGTGAACTTAAGACACCTTCCCTTCCTCCTTCTGTCCATATCCCTTCCATCATTCCCTCTCAGTCATTACTTCCATTAAGAGGTGAAGTCTTCAAAGAGATAAAAGATGTTGGAGAAGATATGGACCTTCCTCCTTTATCTTTTCATGCCTCCCTGGAGGAGCAATGGGATGAGGAGGAAGATCCAGAAGAGATTGAAACTGTGCTGAAGGTAGTCCCTCCTGTTTATCACAAATATTTGGATGTATTCTCCAAGGTGAAAGCAGAGAAACTTCCTCCACACCATGCCTGTGATCATCATATCAAACTGGAGGGTCTTCTACCTCCAGTTGGTGTTATCTACTCTTTATCAAAGAATGAGTCAGAAACACTGCGGGCCTACATTTCAGAGAATGTAGAGAAAGGTTTCATCAGGCCAAGCTCCTCTTCAAAAGGAGCAACTGTCCATTTTGTTAAGAAAAAGGATGGTGGCCTTCGTTTGTGTGTTGACTACCGCAAACTTAATGCTGTCACTAGGAAGAACAGGTATCCAGTTCCTCCAATGAATCAGCTTCTTACCGTCTTTAACGGTGCTACTATCTTCTCCAAGATAAATTTGGGTGGTGCTTATAACCTCTTGAGAATTAAAGAGGGGGATGAGCACTTAACTGCCTTTAGAACTAAATATGGCAGTTATGAATATTTTGTTATGCCATTTGGCTTGACCAATTCTCCTGCTTCCTTCCAGAATCTTGTTAATGATATCTTTGCATATTTCTTGGATATTTTTGTTGTAGTATACTTAGATGATATTATGGTCTTCTCTAGTTCTCAGGAGGAAAATGTCAAACATGTGGCCTCTGTCCTCCAAAGACTGAGGGATAATAATTTGTTTGCCAAAGCCTCAAAGTGTGTGTTCCATGCCTGAAGTGTGGAATACTTGGGCTATGTTGTTTCAATTGAAGGCCTCAAGATAGATTCTTCCAAAGTTCAGCAAATCCTCAATTGGCCTCAGCCAAAGAACATCAAAGAACTCCAATCTTTCCTTGGCTTAGCCAACTTTTATTGTTGTTTCATTAAAAATTATTCCAAAAAAATATCTGCTCTCACTTCCCTCCTTAAAAAAGATTCTCCTTTCATCTTCAATGAGGAAGCTCTTAGTCAGTTTCAAATACTTAAAGAAGGTTTCACCACTCCTCCTATCCTATCCCATTTCAATCCTTCTCAACCAACTATTGTAGAGACTGATGCTTCTGATTATGCCTTTGGTGCTGTACTGAGTCATGTGAATGACTCAGGGAAGCATCCAATTGCATTTGATAGTCGCAAGCTCCTCCCAGCTGAGCTCAACTATGAAATTCATGACAAGGAACTCCTTGGCATAGCTTGGGCTCTCAAGCGCTGGAGAGCCTTTCTTCTTTCTCTTTCTGATTCCTTTGAAGTCTTGACAGATCACCCTTCCCTTCAATATTTTATGTCCTGCAAATTCCTTACTTGCCAACAAGCCCATTGGGCTGAGTTTGTCTCTGAATTTCACTTCTCTATCACTTACCCCCCAGGCAGACTGGCCACTTTACCAGATGCCCTGTCACGTTGGGACGACGTGTACCCAGAGAGGGGGGTGGACTTCATCAGAAAGAATCCTCAAAACTTTCATCAAGTTCTCAAGCAAAATGAGATTAAAGAGTCAAGATTTTTCTCAATCAAAGTTGAAGTTTTCTCAGATTTAGTTTATCAAATTCAGAAGGCAGTATGGCAAGACAAAGATTGTAAGGAAATTCTCAAGCAATTAGCAAGAGGTGAATCAATCTCAGATTATACTCTTGAACCTCAAGCCAAATTGTTATTATTCCAAGATAGAGTAGTCATTGCAAGAAATCATGAACTTCAATTGGATATCCTTCAAAAGCGTCATGACTCACCGTTGGATGGCCACCCTGGCCAGGAGAAGACCCTCAAGCTCATCAAGAGGGATTTTTATTGGGCTGGCATGAATCAAATTATCAAGGACTATGTGTCCTCATGTCAGCAATGTTCAAGAAACAAGAACATTCACCATAAGAATTTTGGATTACTCAAGCCTCTTCAAATGCCATCTGGTCCTTGGAATTCACTATCAATTGACTTTATCACTCAATTGCCCTTGTCAAGCAACTTTGAATCAATTTTAGTAGTTGTAGACAGATTTTCAAAAATGGCAATATTTATTCCAACTTATTCAGAAATCACTGCTTTGGACTTAGCTCAAATCTTGATTAGTCATGTCTTTTCCAAACATGGTCTTCCAATCAGTATTGTTAGTGATAGAGGCTCATTATTTGTTTCATTATTCTGGACTCAATTGTGTCAGCAGCTCAAGATATCAAGAGATCTTTCAACTGCCTTTCACCCTGAAACAGATGGACAGACAGAGAGGGTAAATCAGATTCTAGAACAGTATCTTTGGATGTATGTCAGTTAACATCAAGATGACTGGCACACCTGGCTCCCTCTGGCTGAATTTTCCTATAATAATGCAGAACATTCATCAACAAAACAGTCTCCATTTTTCACTATTTATGGAAGAAATCCCAGCTTTGATTCAATTCACATTTCTCAAGATACACCTGCTGGAAAGTTATCAAAAAAACTCCAATCAGTACAGAAATGTGTTAAAGAAGAGTTAGAGTCAGAAATAAAGCGTTTTAAGAAGTATGCAGATAGAAATAGAGCAATTCCACCTGATTTCCAACCTGGGGACAAAGTATGGCTAGCTTCCAAGAACATCAAGACAAAAAGATCCACCAAGAAACTGTCAGAAAGATGGTTGGAACTCTTTGAAGTTCTCAAGAAGATTGGAAGCCATGCATATCACCTCAAGTTGCCTCAACAATGTAAGTCAGTTCACCCTGTCTTCCATGTGTCCTCGTTAGAACCAGTGAAGCAATCAATTATCCCAAATAGACACCAATTGCCACCACCTCCAGTAATAGTGGAAGAGCAAGAAGAATGGGAAGTGGCTCAGGTTCAGGACTCAAAGCTCAGGAGAGGTACATTATGGTATCTAGTGGAGTGGAAAGGATTCAATGAAGACCCAGAAAGAACAACTTGGGAACCAGCTTCCAACCTTACCAACTCCCAAGACCTTGTCAAGGATTTTCACACTTTGTATCCAGACAAGCCTGACCCAAATGCCTCAAGAGTTTGATTTATGGTGCTTGGTGGGGATTGGAGTTTATGAAAGTAAGTTCCTCTCTTGGAATGCACCTTTAAGGGGGTATTTTATCCAAATATGTTGTAAGAATCACCTTGGCCACTTTGTGAGCACTTTTCAATTGCTTTGGACAGGTTCAGAAGGCCTTTCAACATCAATACCCCGAATTTGGAACTTTCATCAAGATATGGCCAAATTCCCTTTTTTCTTTTTTATTCTTTTTCTTTCTTTCACAAATATTATTCCAAATTATGCCATTCAATATTATTCAAGACATTCTTTAACTCAAATTCATTTATGGCAAAGTTTTCTATTCTGTTATGATTCTTGGTGGGGAGCGGAAGTTATGAAAGTAAGTTCCATCTCCTGGTATGCATCTCTGAGGGTTCTGCTTCTTGTAAAACAACACCTTGGTCACTCTGTGAGCATCAAATGTTTGGTTCTATCTTTTCAGGAAAAATTATGGCCAAAATCAAGCAGCTCACCACAAGAAGATCAATCATCAGAAGTTTTCTTATTTCTATTTCTTTACTCTCTTTTTCTCTTAATTCTTTTTCATTTTTATTTTATTTCATTTTCTTTTACTTGTATGTTTTATTTTTATTTTTATTTTTATTTCTTGTTTCAAAAGCAGTAGTCATCACTCCCATATCATGTTTGGGGAGTCAATTCATTCAATAATCAAAGAGCAAAACAATAGTAATGGTAAAGACCACCTACAGATAATCCTCATCAAAATTTCTTCAAATCAGCCTTGAACTCATCTCTAAGTCAAATTTCAAAGTCAATACCAAGCAAATTATGGGAAAATCCAAGCCAGCAAGTCAAATATGGAAATTTGAACTTCAAGAACAGAGTGAAGCACAAGAAAATAGAAGAAATTGTCATCAAAAACTGTTTCATACACCAAATTGGCCATTTTCATGCATTTGCGCACTTTTGCGCATTTTTGGCTTCATTATTCTTCAAACATCAAAATCTATGTTTTATTCAATTCTTCAGCAAAATATGCCATTTTGACCATATTGGCATATTTGCGCATTTTGCGCATTTTGACATTATTTCTCTTCAAAGCCTTCAAAAACTCATTTCTATTCAATTATTCATCAAATATGCTATTCTAATGATATTGGCATATTTGTGCATTTTGGCATCATTTCTCTTCAAAACCTTCAAAAACTCAATTTTATTCAACTTTTCATCAAATATGCCATTTTAATGATAAGGGCAGATTTGCGCATTTTGCGCATTTATGGCTATTTCAACTTCAAATCATGTGAAAAAGGGCAAAAACACCAATTTCAATCAAAAATCATACAAAACTTCATTATCTTGCATTTTGCGCATTTGGCCATTCTGACCAAAAGAACCATAAAACAACAATTTTGGGGAACAATTCAAGGACTTCAGAAATGGTCCAATCAAGAAAAAAGGCCAAGTTGGCCCAATCTTCAAATGAAGACAAAATTGATGGAATGGCAGTGGGTTCTTAGGACATGGACCCGAAATCCTTTTTTATCATGACCCATGAGGACTCAAGACAAAATGAGTGAAGAAGGCTGTAATGAGGAGAAGATTAAAGAAATAGCAGAAAAAATTGATGAAGTGAAGACAGTTATGAAGTGAAGAAGAATCAGAATCAAGACAAAGAAGAAGGACCTACAAGTTATGAAGCTGAAAGGGGTTGAAATTATGATTTATGAATAGGAACTTTGAGAGATGAAAATTGGGAATTGGGGGGAAGAAAAACTCAGTTGATCTTATCAAGAGTCATTACTTCTATGGTGCTCAGAGCTCGCCACTTTCAAGAGGGGGATAATGTCACAGCCATGGAGACAGGCAGGGCATTACCACTAATTACTAGTGGAAAATCTTCCAACACCTAATCAGCAAGGGGTTTCATGGAAGATTCACCAAATACAGCTTCAAACCTCAATACAGCTCAATACAGGCAAAACACAAATACAGAATTCACCAAATACAGGCCTGCCTTCAATACAGGTGCAAATACCTGTAATGATTCAAATAACTATATTGGATACACCAATACAGTTTCACATCTCAAATACAGGTTCCTCAATCATACAGTCATGGTTTCTCAACACTCAAACACCAGGCTGGCACTTTTTCACATATACCAGCCCCCTTTCACCCACCTGGGGGTTCTTCCCCCAGTTAATTAAAATATTGGATTTATTATTTAATATTATTTTATTTCTCATTAAGAAATATTATTTTATTAATTATTAAGTTAGTCCTTGCCTTCCCTCACCTGTTCAGTAGAGTCCTGGTGGCCATATCCTTTATTAGTACTTTTCTCTTTTCTGAACAGGTTGAAACAGTGGTACAGGATTATTTGTGGTTGGCTCTTTATTATTGCTTTTGGTTTTCTCTCATATCTTTTAATGCTTATTATTTTATGACTAGGAAATTATTATCTTATTTTATTACTCTTATCAATTGAGTATTTTATTCTGAGCCCTCCATAAGTAAGTCTGTTCACTGAGTGCCAGGCCCTCTTCATTTAGAAGAGCCCCTGTGACAATACTAAATATATGGTTGAGCTCCCTTCCTTCCCAAGATTTGAATGGGACTTTTTAGTCATTGATACTCCCAAGGGAGAAGACCTCATATTGGGCTTTGACTTTCTTAATCATTTTAATCCTTCTATTGATTGGAAGCAAGGGATGATCACCTCTAATGCTGATAAAAAGGACTATTATGATCCTTCAAAATCTTTCAGTAATGAGTTGTCTTCTGCCAAATCATGGGCAGCTCCTGTTGGTGATTCTAGAACACCATAAATCCCATCTTCTGCCCCTATTCCTTCCCTTAATTACCATCAGGCATTACTATCATCTAGAGATGAAGTCTTCAAAGAGATTCAAGATTTTGAAGAAGATAATTCTGTATCTTCACTTCATCTCTTCTTTGGGAATATGGACCTTCCTCCTTCATCTTATCATGACTCCCTGGAGGAGTTGTGGGATGAAGAGGAAGAGCCAGAAAAAATAGAAACCATGATTAAGGTTGTTGCTCCTGTCTATCACCAGTACTTGGACATATTCTCCAAGGTGAAAGCAGAGAAACTTCCTCCTCACCATGCCTGTGATCATCATGTCGAGCTGGAGGGGTCTCTACCTCCAGTTGGGGTGATCTAATCTTTATCAAACCAAGGGTCAGATACACTCAGGGCCTACATTTCAGAGAATGTAGAGAAAGGTTTCATCCGGCCAAGCTCCTCTTCAACAGGAGCACCTGTCCTCTTTGTCAAAAAGAAAGATGGTGGCCTCTGTTTGTGTGTTGATTACCACAAAGTCAATGCTGTTACTAGGAAGAACAAGTATACTGTTCCTCCTATGAATCAGCTTCTTACTGTCTTCAATGGTTCTTCTATCTTCTCCAAGATTGATTTGCGTGGTGCATATAACCTGCTTAGAATCAAGGAAGGTGATGAACACTTCACATGTTTTAGTAATAAATATGGAAGCTATGAGTATTTGGGTATGCCATTTGGTCTCACCAATGCTCCTGCCTCTTTTCAAATCCTTGTCAATGATATTTTTTATGATCTTCTTGATGTTTATGTTGTGGTTTATTTGGATGACATTATGATCTTTTCCAAATCTGAAGAAGAACATGTCACTCATGTGGCCACTTTTCTTTCCAGACTCAGAGCCAATAACCTCTTTTCTAAGGCCTCCAAGTGCCTGTTTCATGTTTCTAGTGTAGAGTATTTGGGTTATGTTGTTTCTTCTGAAGGCCTCAAGATGGACCAAGAAAAAGTCCAGCAAATTCTCAATTGGCCACCTCCAAGAAACCTCAAGGCTCTTCAATCATTCCTTGGCTTTGCCAATTTTTACCTCCATTTCATCAAGAATTATTCAAAGAAGATTAGTTCACTCACAAGTTTCCTCAAGAAAGATTCCCGTTTTCCCCTCAATGAGGAAGCTCTTGGACAGTTTCTTCAACTCAAAGAGGCATTCACCATTGCTCCAATCCTTCTCTACCCACCATTGCAGAGAATGATGCATCAGATTGTGCCTTGGGTGCTTTACTGAGTCAGATTTCTGACTCAGGAAAACATCCCATTGCATTTGATAGCTGCACGCTTCTCCCAGCTGAGCTTAATTATGAGATTAATGCCAAGGAACTCCTTGGCATAGTCTGGGCTCTCAAGCACCGGAGAGCTTTTCTCCATTCACTTTCTTTCTCTTTTGAAGTTCTCACTGATCATTCCTCACTTTAATATTTTATGTCATCAAATATTATTGCTTGCCATCAAGCCCGCTGGGCTGAATTTCTCTCTGAATTCCATGTTTCAATCACTTACTTCCCTGGGCGCCTGGCCACCCTTCCAGATGCATTGTCACCTCAGGACAACATTTACCCAGAGAGGGGGGGAAGATTTTATTAGCAAGAATACAATGAATTATGAAAAGAAAATCAAGCAAAAGGAAATTCAAGCCTCAAAATTCTTTGCAGTCAAGGTGGAAGCATTTTAAAATTTGATTGAATTAATTCAGAAGTCATTATGGCAAGATTCCCAATATAGAAGCATCCTTCAAGATTTGGGTAAAGGTAAATCTGTCCAAGATTATTTTCTTGATTCCTCTTCCAAACTTCTTTTGTTCAAAGATCAGGTGGTGGTCCCAAATGACCCCACAATTCAACTTAGCATACTTCAAAAAAGAAATGACTCTCCTCTAGCTGGACACCCTGGCAAAGAGAAGCCTCTCAAGCATGTCAAGCGGGATTTCCACTGGTCTGGCATGACTCAATTCATCAAGGATTATGTATCATCCTGTCAACAGTGTTCAAGAAACAAAAATATTCACCACAAAACGTTTGGACTCCTCAAACCTCTTCCAATTCCAAATGGTCCTTGGATTTGTCTTTTAATGGATTTCATCACTCAATTGCCACTGTCCAATTCATTTGACTCAATACTTGTCATAGTGGGCAGATTCTCAAAAATGGCAGTTTTTATTCCAAAAATGTCTTCAATAACTTCATTAGATTTGGCCCATTTATTAATCAAGAATGGCCTTCCTTCAAGCATTGTTAGTGATGGAGGTTCTCTTTCTGTTTCTTCCTTTTGGAACAATCTTTGTCAGCAGCTCAAGATTTCAAGAGATCTGTCAACTGCTTACCATCCAGAAACTGATGGACAGACAGAGAGGGTAAATGAGATACTAGAACAGTCCCTTGGATGTATGTCAGTTATGATTAAGATGATTGGAACACCTGGCTCCCTCTGGCTGAATCTGCCTACAATAACTTTGACCACTCTTCAACAAAACAATCACCATTTTTCATTGTTTATGGAAAGAATCCACATTTTAACTCAGTTCACATTACTCAAGATAATCCTTCTGGAAAGGTATCAACAAAAATCCAATCAGTACAGCAAGATTTCAAGAGAGAACTTGAAGTTGCCATAAACAGGTTTAAGAGGTATGCAGATAAGAGTAGAGCAAGTCCACCTGTTTTCAATCCTGGTGAAATGGTATGGCTTTGTTCTAAGAACATCAAATCAACTAGACACACCAAAAAACTGTCTGAAAGATGGCTGGGTCCTTTTCCAATCGTGAAGAAAGTCAGCACTAATGCCTACCACCTCAAGCTCCCATGTCAATGGAAATCAATCCACCCAGTCTTTCATATTTCACTCTTAGAACCAGTCAAGAAATCAACAATCCCAAATAGGCACCAAGAGCCTCCTCCTCAATTAATCATTGAAGAAGAAGAGGATTGGGAAGTCTCTCAAATACTGGACTCAAAACTTAAGAGAGGAAAATTATGGTATTTGGTGGAATGGAAAGGTTTCAGTCAAGACTCAGAAAGATCCACTTGGGAACAAGCTGAAAACCTCAAGAATTGTCCTGAACTGGTTAGGGATTTTCATTCTTTATATCCTGACAAGCCAGGACCCAATTCTTCAAGAGCTTCATTTTTTATGGTGCGCATGGCTTTCAAAATCAATTCCAAAATTTTGGCCATTTTCACTTGGGCAAATGGACCATTTATTTTTTCATGTCAATTCCAAGTCTTTCCAATTCCAACTCATTCTTTCAACAACTTTATTTTGTTTTATGCCACTGGCGGGAGTGGTAGTTACCAAAAGTAAGTTCCGCTTCTTGTGAGACTTAGAGGTAATTTCATATACCCAAAAGACCACAAATACAAAATTAACATATAAATATAAATAAAATGAATTTATTTATATTATTAAAATATAAATATAAAATTATATTCAAAATAAAAAATTTAATTACAATTTAAAAATAAAATTACATTAAATTTTGGAATTATAAAATTACATTTATACTTGAAAAAATTAAGTAAAAATGAAATTTTAACAAAATTGTAAAAAAATAAATAAATTTGGAAAAAAGTTAAATAAAAATTATTAGAGCTTTTTATCCAATAAATAAACATATAAAAATTATTTCACCATTGGATTCCTCATAAAAAATCAGGTGGGGTCACCTCTGAGTGAAATTCTTGTAACTCAACTCTAAATAAGCTTAAAATAAGTTTTTAGTATTTTCAATACAAAAGTTGAAAATCCTCAAAACATTAATTTAATTCACACCACATATGGTGTTAACCATCAATTTTTGTGTTAAAATTGAGGTGTTGTGTTTAGTTTAGAAGTTATGAGGAATTGAAGTATTTTCAATTGAATTCAATTGAAATGTCAAAATGTGTGCGTGTATTACATAAGTGAACTTTGACTTACATATGAGGTATCAATTCTTACTTTATTGTGCTGTACAATTCAATTGAATTACATATGTAAATTATAAGTATAATACATGATGAGGAATTAAAGGAAAAATCAATTGGAAAGAGTAAATTTGGGGGGGGGGGGAAAGGAACTCCAGCTCTAAGGGGGAGCTAGACCCCCAAAATCCTTGCTGACAGGCATGTGGTGTCAAAGTTCACGCAAAGGTTCATTACTTTTGGCCTGGAATTGAGTTACAGGGTCTGTGGACTCAATTGATGATGATGTTTTGATACCAACTGGGGTAGTTTTAGCTGTTGCCAAGAGGGTAAAACTACCCTTAAGATAAAACCATCATAGTAAAAACAGTTTTAACTGTTTTTTACGTCTCTTACACACATTCTGACGTGTTTTGAAGGCTCTAGACCAGGTATTGCTATAGTAATGGCTGATTTAAGGGTCTAAAATGGCTAAAAATGGCTTAAACCAGCCCTTTTTGGTCTAAATCAGGGTTCAATGATGCCATAATTGGCTTTTCTGTTGTCAAACTGTTTTTCACGACTGACAAGAGTAAATCTTACTTTTGGAGTAAGAAAATTGATGGCTATAAAAGAATGTCTTTTTTTCCCCACTTTTCTCTTCATGTTAGAATGTTTTCCTTTTCTAATTAGTTTAAACATTGTTAAACCAATCAATAAAAGATTCCAACCACCTTTTTTAAATAATTTTAAACCTTTTAACCACGTGAAAAAATTATTATAATCATTGTTTGTAACCTTTATAATCATTTTTACCCCTGAACCACCCCAAAAGTGAATTAAAGCATCTTTCATCACTGTAAACTTTGTCACTTTGTTTCCAAATTCACTCTGGTCACTTTTGGGTGTGTTTTTTCTTTAATATTCTTTTTAAAGACTCTGTTCTTTAATTAATTGCTTGCAGTTCTTTGGTCAATTAATTCCAATTGAAATTTCTCTTGAAGAAATTTCTGTTGTAGCCTTAAATATCCCTTGTAGAGTATTTTTGGATAAATTTTTATTGTTGGCAAAACAATAAATCTTTATAATATTATTTTTTTATACTAATATAGTTATAAACAATAAATTTGGCGTGTTTTCTCTTAAAAATAATATTTCTTACCATTTTTAATTGATTTTTACCTTATACAAATTTTGAGGACAGGAAAAGTACTTGATTTTTAATCAAAGTTTCATATCCACACCTTACATTTTGGGGCCCAGCCATGATATTTTACCTGTGACATATTTTTTTTACTCTTTTTAAATCTTTTTTCTTATATTGCAAAATTTAAAACCATATAAAAAAATACTTATAATTCAAGAAATCAATAAAAAATGATTTTTTTTTCATATTACAAGTGAGGCTTATATTTTATTTCTTTTTTGAAATAACCTTTTTTTACTTAATTAATTGGCTTTTTCATTGATTTTAGTGTCTGAAAACGTGGTAAGACAATAAAACATTGAAACAGCCACAACAGTCACCAGCATTATTCCTGCCAGTACTATTAATTCAGACCATAATAGTACTGTTATTGTGACTCAAAATAACCAACCTGAACCAATATCTTCTGAATTGATTAACTTGGACATAAGTAATACCCTTCAGAAAGCTAAGAATTTGGCCAATAGTAAGTTTTTTGATGTAAAAATACTATTTTAAGCCTTTTTAACCATAATTATGCCTTAAACCAGGTCAGGAGCCAGCTATAACCCCTCAAGCAGCTCCCAGAAAGGTAATAGACGTGATTATGGCAAAGGCCAATCAGGTACAGAAGGAAAAGGGTCAGTTAATGACTTCCAAACAACTAAAATGGGTCATTCTGAAGCTGATAATACCATTTTACCTTTAAAAAGAGCTGACACCGCCACAACAAGTCTCTGTGGACATATACAAAGCCAGCCACAGTGCATACAACAATGCACTTCAATTCAAGGAGTACCAGATCCTTGCAGACCTATGGAAGAATTGCATGAGTTCTTACCTAACTGTGAGAAAATTCCTGGGCCATCCCAACACTTGCAAATTGCTCAATGGATGGCATCCATTGATGGAGAAGAAAAACATGATTCTTTTGACACTAGAATAGAGGAAAAGCAACCCTCCACCACAAAAGCAAGTGCCAAAAACAGCCCCAGTGGCCAGCAGCAGCAATTCCAACGTGAAAAAGCAGCCACAAGTTCCAAAAAAGGGCAAAGGGAAGGCACCAGCCCCAAAGCCCTACAGCCAAGGATACAGAATTCCAAAGATTCAGCAGGATGCCATGGAAAATGTATTTCAGATGGCCAGAACCATGATGGAATTACAGAAGAAGGAGGAAACAAGATTAAGATTCCAGAAATGATTTCTGATATATTTGATTCCATCACAGAATTGTATGATGCTATAAATGACATGAAAAAACATCTTTCTGATAAAAATGAAACCATTTGTAACAACATTAAAACAAACATCCTTAGTCTGTGCCAAATTAATGAAACACTTATCTGTTTTGAAAAGTTTTAAGAACAATTAAAATTTCCAATAATGATAATTCTTTTGGAAATAAAATAAATGAACAATCTGCCATTATTAAATACTTAACAGATAAATATTCTATATTCAATATTGATGACATAATTGAAACAAGAATTAAACAAGCCATAAATATTATCAAAACAGATAACAAGAAAGTCCTTGATGACATTTCAAATTCAGTTACTGAAGTAAAGACATATACCATTGCCTTGAAAAAGTGTTTTGATGCTTCACAGGAAGAAGTATCAAAATTATCAATGAAATTGAATCAAGTCACTTTTGATAATACAAGACAGACAGAGTTATGGCAAGAACTGACACATAAAGAAGACATGTATAAAATTGAAGTAATAAACTTAATACAAAGCTTCCAACATGAACACAGAAATTACCAAAGGTGTAGCAACAGTAAAATGAATGACATTGAACAAATACTGAACACCTTACCAAGAATGTCTACACCTCTAAATCAAAATGAGGGCACAAGATTTCAAATCCACAAGTATTGGATCCTGAGAATTCACAATTAAAAAATGAATTATCCACTCCTTTTCATAACTTGGAACCATCAATGGGCCAAGCACTCTTGAAAGACGTTCCAAAACTTAAAGAATGGCCTCACTTCAGTGGTGAAGGAGAGTATGACCATATGGAATTCATTAGAGGTATTGAAATTATCAAAGAGGATTTTGAATTACCAGACAGATTGGTAACAGCCAGGTTTAACACCTTGTTTACCAGATCAGCTCACAGATGGTACATCAAAATAAGATAAGCACATGGACACCAGAGTTGGACTTGGTGGAAAGCCCAAATCAACAACAAATGGGCAAATGATTCTTGGAGGTTTAAAGTTGAAACAGCCTTTGAATCTGCCAAATTTAATGCTGATAAAGACAAAGCTTTACCATGGTTTTGCCAACAAAAAGACAGATTAACAGCATTATATCCTGACATGTCAGAATTTATGATCCATAGAAAAATTCTGAGACAATGTGGAGGTGACTTAGAGAATGCTGTCAAAAGCAGGACTACTGAACAATCTTCAGCAGAGGATATTATCAACATATTAGAAGAAGTAGCCATCAGAACAAAAATTGGTTCTAGTAGGGTGAATCTTGAAACAAGGTTTAATACACCTTGGAAAGATTCTGTGGGAAAAAAACCAAAGAAAATTCTAATAATGTTAGGTATAAATCTGCAGATACAATCAGAAGATGCCATATTTGCCAAAGCACCACCCATTTAGCCAATACATGTCCAAAAAGGGGGGAAATCAATGAAATTAATATTGAAAAGGGACCTGATGTTGAAAAAGATGACATAATTGAAGACAATTCAGATGATAAGTCGTCCATATTTTCTGAATCTTCAAAAGATATAGAAAATATCAATGCCACTTTTGAAATCATGGAGTCTTATTCCCACTTGCCACAATTGAGCAATAGTCAACTTGATTTATCAAAATCTCAAGGGGCACAACTTATGGAAACCAAATCCCAATAGAAGGAATAAGTGTTACAGACTTGAACACCACCTTCTTTGAAGAGGTCAGAAATAGTTACATTCAAGATAACAATTCTAGCATCTTATACCAATTAGTGAACAAAGACTGTAAAGACAACTCTCTAATACATGCCTTGGATGAAGTATGGAAAGGATCATATGATAAAGGAAGATTTCACCTACTGGATGGTATAATTTATCACAGGACCAAGAACACATGTGTCATGACAGTTGTGGACAGGTCATTAATCAATTTTGTACTAAAAAAATGCCATGAGAGCCCCTTCTGAGGACATCTGTCTGAAGACAGAACAAGAGAAAAAGACATACCTGAAGCTACTAAACTTCTCAGAAAGTTCAGACACACTAGAAATAACAATATTACAAAGTAATATTCTTTCTTAGGGGGAGGGAATGTGAGCCTTAGACGCAATTTCATATACCCAAAAGACCACAAATACAAAATTAACATATAAATATAAATAAAATAAATTTATCCATATTATTAAAATATCAATTAAAATATAAATATAAAATTATATTCAAAATAAAAAATTTAATTACATTAAATTTTGGAATTATAAAATTACATTTATACTTGAAAAAATGAAGTAAAAATGAAATTTTAACAAAATTATAAAAAAATAAATAAATTTATCAAAAAGTTAAATAAAAATTATGATAACTTTTTATCCACTGAATAAACATATAACAATTATTTCACCATTGGATTCCTCATAAAAAATCAGGTGGGGTCACCTCTGAGTGAAATTCTTGTAGCTCAACTCTAAATAAGCTTAAAATAAGTTTTTAGTATGTTCAATACAAAAGTTGAAAATCCTCAAAACATTAATTTAATTCACACCACATGTGGTGTTAACCATCAATTTTTGTGTTAAAATTGAGGTGTTGTGTTTAGTTTAGAAGTTATGAGGAATTGAAGTATTTTCAATTGAATTCAATTGAAATGTCAAAATGTGCGCGTGTATTACATAAGTGAACTTTGATTTACATATGAGGTATCAATTATTACTGTATTGTACTGTACAATTCAATTGAATTACATATGTAAATTATAAGTATAATACATGATGAGGAATTAAAGGAAAAATAAATTGGAAAGATTAAATTTGGGGGGGGGAAAGGAACTCCAGCTCTAAGGGGGTGCTAGACCCCCAAAATCCTTTCTGACAGGCGTGTGCTGTCAAACTTTATGCAAAAGTTCATCACTTTTGGCCTGGAATTGAGTTACAGGGTCTGTGGACTCAATTGATGATGAGGTTTTGATACCAACTGGGGTAGTTTTAGCTGTTGCCAAGAGGGTAAAACTACCCTTAAGATAAAATCATCATAGTAAAAACAGTTTTAACTGTTTTCTAAATCTCTTACACACATTCTGACGTGTTTTGAAGGCTCTAGACCAGGCATTGCTATAGTAATGGCTGATTTAAGGGTCTAAAATGGCTAAAAATGGCTTAAACCAGCCCTTTTTGGTCTAAATCAGGGTTCAATGATGCCATAATTGGCTTTTCTGTTGTCAGACTGTTTTTCACGACTGACAAGAGTAAATTTTACTTTTGGAGTAAGAAAATTGATGGCTATAAAAGAATGTCTTCTTTTCCCCACTTTTCTCTTCATGTTAGAATCTTTTCCTTTTATAATTAGTTTAAACATTGTTAAACCAATCAATAAAAGATTCCAACCACCTTTTTTAAATAATTTTAAACCTTTTTACCATGTAAAAAAATTATTATAATCATTGTTTGTAACTTTTATAATCATTTTTACCCCTGAACCACCTCAAAAGTGAATTAAAGCATCTTTCATCACTGTAAACTTTGTCACTTTGTTTCCAAATTCACTCTGGTCACTTTTGGGTGTGTTTTTTCTTTAATATTCTTTTTAAAGACTCTGTTCTTTAATTAATTGCTTGCGTTTCTTTGCTCAATTAATTCCAATTGAAATTGCTCTTGAAGAAATTTCTTTTGTAGCCTTAAATATCTCTTGTAGAGTATTTTTGGATAAATTTTTATTGTTGGTAAAACAATAAATCTTTATAATATTACTGTTTTATACTAATAAAGTTATAAACAACAAATTTGGCGTGTTTTCTCTCAAAAATAATATTTCTTACTATTTTTAATTGATTTTTACCTTATACAAATTTTGAGGACAGGAAAAGTACTTGATTTTTAATCAAAGTTTCATATCCACAACTTACACTCCTGGTGTGCACTTTCCTGAGGGCCTACAATCTTTCAAAGCATCACCTTGGCCACTTTGTGAGCACCTGGCATCATATTTCTCTTTCCAGGTCCTTGGCCAATTTCAAAATCAATTACCAACCTCTGTGATGAAGATTGGAACCTCCTCAAGACTCATTTCTTTTTATTTTTTCTTTTTTCTTTTCTTACTTCATTTTCATTCTTTATTTTATTTTATTTTATTTTATTTTCATTTAAAAATTCTTTTTTTGTCTTTCATCACATCAAATATCATGTCAAGAATCATCATTCATTTTCAAAATCACTTCAAATTGTGAAGCCAATGTCAAAAGAAGATCAAGCAAGTCCTGCGTCATATGTAAACTTCTTAATATTGGTTTTCCATTCTTTCACTTTAATCACTCCTCTTGAATCCCTCTCTCAAAATCTTCCAATATACTAAACAGGCTTCACCTTGTATTGGTGCTCAGGAGCTCACCATTGCAAGCTGGGGGGTACTGTCACAACCATGACAATTCAACTCTTAGAATCCAATATGGCATATCCACTCTATATCCAATATATGGCAATTTGGCCATATCCATGAATCATTGGCCAAATTGGCTATTTCACCTCCAATGGCATGTTATGGCCATTTCACCATCTGGGCCCAACTTGGCCCCTTCATTGTCATCAGGCCCTTCCTGGCCTTTCTCTGCTTTGAGGAACTCTTTGCTATTTCCCAGTCAACAGGGGAAATACATCCCAAAAGCCTGTATTTGGCTTTTTAAGCTTTAAATGCAGTATTTGCGCATTTTACGCATTTGTCTGTATTAAGCCATTTGGGCCATATTTCTCATGTATTATGTGAAATATGCCCAAAAGGCCATATCAGGCCTTTTAGGGCTTAATTGCCAGATTTGCGCATTTTGCGCACTTTGACGCAAATACAGTTTCAAGGCTGTATCAGCTGTATTTGGCCAAATACCTCAAAAGACACTTTCTCACCTCCGAAGCCTTCCAAACCCAATTTTCACTCATATCCTCCTGGCGTCATCTCAAAAGTCCTTTTCCCCATTTCAACCTCCAATAACCAAAAGTGCCATAAATGATGTTATACACCATTATGCATCTTTTTTTAGCAGCAATCTGTCACAGGGGCTCTTCTAAAATGAAGAGGGCCTGGCACTCAGTGAACAGACTTACTTATGGAGGGCTCAGAAGAGTACTCAAATGATAAGAGTAATGGAGTAAGAGTATAAATTCCTAGTCATAAAATAATAAGCATAGAAGATAAGAGAGAAAAACCAAAAGCAATAATAAAGAGCCAACCACAAATAATCCTGTACCACTGTTTCAACCTGTTCAGGAAAGAGAAAAGGATTAATAAAGGATATGGCCACCAGGACTCTACTGAACAGGTGAGGGAAGGCAAAGACTAACTTAATAAATAATAAAATAATATTTCTTAAATGAGAAATAAAATAATATTAAATAATAAATCCAATATTTTAATTAACTGGGGGAAAAACCCCCAGGCGGATGAAGAGGGGCTGGTATATGTGAGAAATACCAGCCTTGGAGTTTGAGTGTTGAGATACTGGCCTGTATGCTGGAAGAAGCTGTATGTGGGATTGAATCCTGTATTGGTGAATCCAATACAGGTTATACAGTCAATACAGGTATTTGCGCCTGTATTGATGAAAGGTCTGTATTTGGTGAATCCTGTATTTGGGTCTTGCCTGTATGAAACTGTATTGAGGTCTGAAAACTGTATTTGGAGAATTTAGAATGAAACCCCCTTGCTGATTGGGTTTTGAAGGGTATCCATGAAATAATGATTGTTGCTGATTGGGTTTTGAAGGGTATCAATGAGGTAATGATTGTTGAGGATGATTGGTAATGCCCCTGCCTCCTTGGCTGTGACATTATCCCCCTCTTGAAAGTGGTGAGCTCTGAGCACCATGAGTATAGTGAGTCTTGATGAGCTTGCAATCAATCCATACAGTTCTTTCCCCAATTCCTTGAATGTATCCCATTAAACTTTCTTCTTTAATCAATGCTCAAACAAAATCTTCATTTAATAATTTGTGGGTATCTTCCCCTTGATCTTGATTCTGAATTCCCTCTTTTCCTTCAAAATGCCTTCATTCTTCTAAAATAATGTTCATTCTTGTCTTGAGTGTCTTCACTAAACTTTTCTTGAGTCCTCGTGGCTTTTGAAAAGGGGGTGACCTGGGTTTATGTCCCAAGAACACCTGATTTCATCATAATTTTGAGTCTTGACAGTGTTGGCATGAAGTGGCCAATACTTGAGGTTTTGGACCATTTCAGAAGTCCTGGCCAAAATCCTTGATTTTGTGATTGAAGGGGATTTTGGCCAATTTGCGCAAAAATGCGCAAAATGCGCAAATGCACATATATGCCATAATGGCATATAACGGTGAAAAAATTGAAAAACTTGATTTATGATTAAAAATTGGCCTTATAGGGTGTTCTGGCCATTTTGCGCAAATGCGCATATATGCCATAATGGCATATATATTAGTGAAAAAGATGAAAAAGTTGGTAAATGATGGAAAAATGGCCTCTAAGGTGTTCTGGCCATTTTGCGCAAAATGTGCAAATATGCGCAAAGTGCCCAAATGCGCAATTATGATGAAATTGGCCGAAAGGCCTTTTGAAGACTTTTGACAAGATGAACAGGCCTTTTGCGCAAAAGTGCGCAAAATGCACAAATTTGCCAATATGCCTAATTAAGCATATTTTGATGAAAAATGTTAAAACTGAGCTATTTTGAAGTTTTGAGGTTTGATATGGCCATTTGTGCCAAAGTGCATAAATTCATGAAATTGGCCAATTGGGCCATTTGAAGCAGGGCTTTCCTTTTGATCTTGATTTCTTCCTGAATGTCTTTCTTCTTATCTCCTCCTTGAATGGTCAATTTCCATAGATGCCTTGCTGATTAGGTTTTTGGCTTTCAATTTTGATCTTAAGGAATGAGTTTAAGGCTGACTTGAAGAAGTTTTGATGAGGGTTATCTGTAGGTGGTCTTTACCATTACTAGTGTTTTTCTCTTTGATTATTGAATGAATTGACTCCCCAAACGTGATATGGGAGTGATGACTACTGCTTTTTGAAATAAGAAATAAAAATAAAAATAAAAGATACAAGTAAAGAAAATGAAAATAAAAACTAAAAATGAAAAAGAATTGAGAGAAAAAGAGAGTAAAGAAAGAAATAAGAAATGCCTGAGGGTTGTCCTTCTTGTGGTGAATTTCTTGATTTTGGCCAAAATGTTCTGAAAGATAAAATAAAGCATTTGATGCTCACAGCGTGGCCAAGGTAATGTTTTACAAGAAGTAGACCCCTCAGGGATGCATACCAGGAGATGGAACTTACTTTCATAACTTCCACTCCCCACCAAGCACCATAAATGAAAAAGAAATTATGCCATAACATGAATTGTGGTAATGAATGTCTTGAAAGATAATTTATGGCATGATTAAAGAAAGAAAAGAAAATAAGAGAAAGATTGGGCCATATCTTGAAGGTATGATGTTGCAAGGTCTTCTGAACCTGTCCAAAGAATTGACAAGTGCTCACAAAGTGGCCAAGGTGATGCTTACAACAAATTTGGGTAGAATACCCCCTTAAAGGTGCATGCCAGGAGAGGAACTTACTTTCATAAACTCCAATCCCCACCAAGCACCATAAATCAAACTCTTGAGGCATTTGGGCCAGGCTTGTCTGGATACAAAGTGTGAAAATCCTTGACAAGGTCTGGGGAGCTGGTAAGGTTGGAAGCTGGTTCCCAAGTTGTTCTTTCTGGGTCTTCATTGAATCCTTTCCACTCCACTAAATACCATAATAAACCTCTCTTGAGTTTTGAGTCCAGAACCTGAGACACTTCCCATTCTTCTTGCTCTTCCACTATTACTGGAGGTGGTGGCAATTGGTGTCGATTTGGGATAGTTGATTGCTTTACTGGTTCTAACAAGGACACATGGAAAACAGGGTGAACTGACTTCCATTGTTGAGGCAACTTGAGGTGATATGCATGGCTGCCAATCTTCTTGAGAACTTCAAAGGGTCCCAACCATCTTTCTGAAAGCTTTTTGGTGGGTCTTGTTGTCTTGATGTTCTCGGAAGCTAGCCATACTTTGTCCCCAGGTTGGAAATCAGGTGGAATTGCTCTATTTCTATCTGCATACTTCTTAAAAAGCTTAATTGCTGACTCTAATTCTTCTTTGACAACTTGCTGTACTGATTGGAGTTTTGATGATAACTTTCCAGCAGGTGTATCTTGAGAAATGTGAATTGAATCAAAGCTGGGATTTCTTCCATAAATAGTGAAAAATGGAGACTGTTTTGTTGATGAATGTTCTGCATTATTATAGGAAAATTCAGCCAGAGGGAGCCAGGTGTGCCAGTCATCTTGATGTTAACTGACATACATCCGAAGATACTGTTCTAGAATCTGATTTACCCTCTCTGTCTGTCCATCTGTTTCAGGGTGGAAGGCAGTTGAACAATCTCTTGATATCTTGAGCTGCTGACACAATTGAGTCCAAAATGATGAAACAAATAATGAACCTCTATCACTAACAATACTGATTGGAAGACCATGTTTGGAAAAGACATGATTAATGAATATTTGAGCTAAATCCAAAGCAGTGATTGTTAAATAAGTTGGAATAAATATTGCCATTTTTGAAAATCTGTCTACAACTACTAAAATTGAATCAAAGTTGCTTTACAAGGGCAATTGGGTGATAAAGTCCATTGATAAGGAATTCCAAGGACCAGATGGAATTTGAAGAGGCTTGAGTAATCCAAACTTCTTATGGTGGGTGTTCTTGTTTCTTGAACATTGCTGACATGAGGACACATAGTCCTTGATGGTTTGATTCATGCCAGCCCAATAAAAATCCCTCTTGATGAGCTTGAGGGTCTTCTCCTGGCCAGGATGGCCAGCCAACGGTTAGTCATGGCGCTTTTGAAGAATGTCCAATTGAATTTCATGATTTCTTGGAATGACTACTCTATCTTTGAACAATAATAATTTTGCTTGAGGTTCAAGAGAATAGTCTGGGACTGATTCTGTAAGGTTTGACTATGAAACAATAAGTAAAATTTACTAATTTATTACTTATTGTACTCTGAATGTCCTTATAAATTGAATAAATAAGATTAAAAATATAATAATAATAAATAATTATTATTATGGCGTAAAATAATTATATTATTAAATAAATATAATAATATAATTTATATTATAAAAATATAATATAATAAATAAATATATTAATATAAGATAATTAATATATTTAAAAAGCTCTTTATTATTGTTACCAACAAATAATAAGAGCATAAAAAATTGTTTTTTATTAATAAAAAACAATTAATAACAATAATATTACTAATATTAAAGTTATGAATTAATATAAATACTATTTATATTAATTAAAGAATTATTAAGAGAGTAATAATAGAGAAATTATTATAATAAGAGAAAATAACCTACTTTTAACACTTAATATAATAATTTTGAAGTATTTTACGCCAAAAAAAATATAAATACAACCTTTTCAAATTGTATTTACAATAAAAATAAAGAAAATTACAAATTATTCTGGATTTTTACATGGAAATGAGTTTTATAGAGATTTTTTAACAAAAACAATTAAATAAATGATTTAATCACGTCAAAATAGATGATTATAGCAAGGAGGTCTTTGGTCTTTAATAATATAATGCTTTTATATATAAAGAATAAAGAAATTACCTTTGATTTAATTGATTTAATGTTTTTGATGCGTCTGAGGGGAAAATAGAGTAAAAAGAGCTCTATTTATAGTAAATACCTCCCTCCTAGAGTCCAACAGGCTTCTAGTAGACGTGTACTGATCATATCCACTGGAATTGATCAATATTTTAAGGTTTGAGGGTGATTACATCATGATCAAACCATATTACATCATTATTACACCATTATTTAGAGTTATCACTATAACTCTAAGTTTGATGACATCAGAGACTTGGCAGAACCCCAAATTTCGTGGATTTTAGTAGTTTTAATCATAAACTAATAGTATTCACCAATTTTATCACTCTTAAGACTGTTAAACTTAATTTAAGGTTACAGCATGTGATCATAACAGCTCAATTTAAGCTCAAGCTTTGATCCTCAATAACTTTTAAGGTTTTCACGCTACAGCAATTCAGAGAGTGAATTCTGATAGCCTGACATAACCTTATTATGCTTCCAAGAGCTTTTTATTACATCATCAAAACTCTAATTTTGATGATTTTTCTTGTAACTCATCTTTTCTGTCGAAATTCAATATTTTAAACTTCAAACCTTGATTTCAGGGGGTTATACCCTGAATTTAATAATAAAAATTACGTCATTCTTCTCGAATAAACTAGTAGAATCCAACTGTATACTTTTTTTTAAGTTTGGACTACTTTTACAACAAAGTGGTCAACAGCTCTGTTGATTTTTATCAATATTTCCTCATAAGTCTTAACCTTGTTTATAATTTGCAAAATAAAGTTCATATCTGTGTTCTTACAGTAATTACGTGGTAACTTTATTTTTGGTTCATCATTCTAGCATGTATAGTTTAGAAGATATTAGCTATGATCCCTGAATATATGCGTTGACCAAAAAAGTGCATATATTCAGGATAATTCCTTAAGTATTGATTTTGGGAATTAGCTTATTAATTGTTTTATGTGTGGATGTTTGTGGGGAATCCACTGGTACAATTTATTTCACATGTTGTTTCATTAGTTTCTGAGATAAATAAGTTTTTATGGTATTTATAAGGTATTATACCTTATAATTCCTTAAATATTGACTTTACAGATATGCCATAAAAATGGTATATGTGTATTTTTCCATGGGGAATCCAATGGTATAATTTGTTTTACATGTTGATTCATTGGTTTTTAAGTTAAACCAATTTATGGTATTTTTTGTATATTTGAGTAATTATTTTTAGTGTATAATTATTCTAATTAATTTTAATATAATTATATTAAAGGTATAATTATTCTGAGTCTTTTTTGTGACCTTATTGGGTATGTGGTCATATCTCAAAGGCTCACAGATTCTCCTCTTGCTAATTTGTTGAGGATTTCCTTATAATCTTTGTCTTTCCATACTTGTCTTTGAATTTGATCAACTACATCTGAAAAACATCAACTTTAATTGAGAAGAATCTTGACTCTTGAATTTCATTTTGCTTGAGAACTTGATGAAAATTTTGAGGATTCTTGCTGATGAAATCCACCCCCCTCTCTGGGTACACGTCGTCCCGACGTGACAAGGCATCTAGTAAAGTGGCCAGCCTGCCTGGGCGGTAAGTGATGATAAAGTGAAATTCAGATAGAAATTCTGCCCAACGGGCTTGACGACGAGTAAGGACTTTAGAGGACATAAAATACTGAAGGGAACAATGGTCTGTCAAGACCTCAAAGGAATCAGAAAGAGAAAGGAGAAAAGCTCTCCAGTGCTTGAGAGCCCAAACTATGCCAAGGAGTTCCTTGTCATGAATTTCATAGTTGAGTTCAGCTGGTAAGAGCTTGCGACTATCAAATGCAATGGGATGCTTTCCTGAGTCATTCACCTGACTCAGTACAGCACCCAAGGCATAATCAGAAGCATAAGTCTCTACAATAGTTGGTAGAGAAGGATTAAAATGAGAGAGAATAGGAGCAGTGGTGAAAGCTTCTTTTAGTATTTGAAACTGACTAAGAGCTTCCTCATTGAAGATAAAGGGAGAATCTTTTTTAAGGAGGGAAGTGAGAGCAGAGACTCTTTTGGAATAATTTTTAATGAAACGACGATAAAAGCTGGTAAAGCCAAGGAAAGATTGGAGGGCCTTTATGTTTTTGGGCTGAGGCCAATTGAGGATTTGTTGAACTTTTGAAGAATCCATCTTGAGGCCATCACTTGAAACAACATAGCCCAAGTATTCCACACTTGAGGCATGGAATACACACTTGGAGGCTTTAGCAAACAAATTATTGTCTCTCAGTCTTTGGAGAACAGAGGCCACATGTTTAACATGTTCATCCAAAGAGCTAGAGAAGACCATAATATCATCTAAGTACACTACAACAAAAATGTCCAAATAATCTGCAAAGATATCATTCACCATATTTTGGAATGAAGCTGGAGCATTGGTTAAGCCAAATGGCATAACCAAATACTCATAACTACCATATTTGTTTCTAACGGCAGTTAAATGCTCATCCCCCTCTTTAATTCTCAGGAGATTATAAGCACCACACAGATCTATCTTGGAGAAGATAGTAGCACCATTAAAGACGGTAAGAAGCTGATTCATTGGAGGAACAGGATACCTGTTCTTCCTAGTGACAGCATTAAGTTTGCGGTAGTCAACACACAAACAAAGACCACCATCCTTTTTATTAACAAAAAGGACAGGTGCTCCTGTTGAGGAGGAGATTGGTCTGATGAAACCCTTCTCTACATTCTCCGAAATGTAGGCCCGCAGTGTTTCTGACTAATTCTTTGATAAAGAGTAGATAACACCAACTGGAGGTAGAAGACCCTTCAGTTCGATATGATGATCACAGGCACGGTGTGGAGGAAGTTTCTCTGCTTTCACTTTGGAGAATACATCCAAATATTTGTGATAAACAGGAGGGACTAACTTCAGCACAGCTTCAATCTCTTCTGGCTCTTCCTCCTCATCCCACTGCTCCTCCAGGGAGGCATGAAAAGATAAAGGAGGAAGGTCCATATCCCCTTGAAAGAGATGAAGTGAAGATATAGCAACATCTTCTCCAACATCTTTTGTCTCTTTGAAGACTTCATCTCTTAATGGAAGTAATGACTGAGAGGGAAAAGTGGAGGTGTTATGGACAGAAGGAGGAAAGGAAGGTGTCTTAAGTTCACCAACCAGAGCAACACTGTTGACAGCAGTGGATAAGTCATTACTAGTAGAAGAAATAATACCACTAGAATCCTTATGACTAGAATCATAGGTGATTAATCCATTTTTCCAATCAATGATTGGATTAAAATGATAAAGAAAATCATAGCCCAATATTAGGTCTTCTCCCTTGGGTGAATCTATGATAAAGAAATCCCATTCAAAGCTTGGTAAGGAAGGTAAATCAACAACCCACTTGTTATAATGGGTGATGAACAGGGAAGTGGATTCATTAGAATCCAGAATGAAAGGAGGAATCTTTTCAGGGAGCTCTGACATGGTCAATGAGTACTTGAGAACAAAATTCTTTGCAATAAAGGAGTTTGTAGCACCAGAATCAATGAGAATACTATAAAAAATATCAGAGATTGAAGAAAAAATAAGAAATTTTAAGGATTTCTTGACACTAGTATTCAGAGTGCACAATTTTGCTCTTGAAGGAAATAAGTGAGAACCATTGAACACATCATGATTCCCACTCAGGCTTTTCCCTGCTTGCTAGGGAAGCCTTTTGATGACCCTTGCCTATTCTCAGGCCTCTTGAAGCATTTTTCAAATGGGTTTTTACCACCACAATAATTGCACAAGCCTTCTTTAATCCTCCTCTCCTTTTCAGAACCAATCAATTTGTTGTCCTTATTGAGGAGAGCAGCATGAGGCTTGTCTTTGGACACTTGAAAATTCTTCCCCTTCTTATTCTTCTTGTGATAAGGCTTCTTTGATGATGAACTTTGAGGAGGCTTGGAGGAGCTGGATCCACTGATTGGAGGCTTCTTCTCTTGATGACTGCCCTTTTCCTTCTGCCTCTCATGGTACCTAGTATCTAATTCCAAGGTGATATCCATGAATTCTTGAAGGCTATCAAAAGTTCCAGGGTGAGAAGCCAATTGGTCTAACAATCTTGATGCCAAGCCTCTTCTATACACATGAATATAGGCCCTTTCCCCCCAGTCTCCAATTCTTGACATTAAACTTCTGAAATCAGCTATGTACAAGGAAACTTGACCACTTTCCCTCATCCTCAAATTGTCCAACTCTTGTTCAGCTTTTCTGACTTCATTGGGATCACCAAACAGAGTGAATAACTGGGTTTCAAACAACTGCCAGTTATTGAGGAGATAAGATGGGTCTTCATTGGAGATATTTGAGAGGTAAGGTTCAATCCATTTGCCAGCTCTACCAGTAAGAAAAGAAGTTGAGTAAAGCACCTTATTCCTGTCAGAGAAGAAGTTTGCTGGGTCATTATGAAAGATTAATTGACAGGATTGAATGAATCCTCTCAATTTATGAGCTTTAGTACCATCAAAAGAATCAGGTGCCTTCATTGATGGAGTCTTGAATGCAGGGACTTTTGAAGTGTCCCTTGGGGCAACTGCTTGAGTGAGTTTTCCCATAAACTGAGTCATTTTCTCCATCATCTTGAGGAAATTTGGTTCAGCTTGAGAGACAGAAGGTTGATTAGAAAGGGCTAGATTTGGAGCCTCAGGAGCTTCAGGAGCACCTGCCAAGGCAGCTTCCACTTCAGTCTCCTCCCCCTCCTCATCTTCAGCTTCCCCCAATCTACTTCTAGGCCCTTGAGAAACACCAGGATAACCACCCAATAGTCCAGAGAATGATCATGAGCTTCTAGACTTCACACCTCCTCTTCTGGAGGGTGCTGCTCCTTCCATTGGTGGTCCCCTGTCCAAATTTGCACTCAGTTGATGAACTGATGGTGTGTGGTCAAGAGGAGCCCTTGGTGTAGGAGTGAGAACAGCTTGATGTCTCTGGGATCTTGTATTCTTGGCTGGTGGGCTATGCTGAACTGGCATTATGAAAGAAGAATGAATAAAAACTTGATGATACTTTGAATAAAATAAGGCTTGACCAAAACAATCAAATGAGAATCTTGATGAACTTGAGAAATCAATCAATAGTCTTGAAGTGAATCAATATGAATAAATCTTGAAGAGTGAAGATGACAAAGTCAAATTCTTATGAAGAATCAATTTCAATCAATAAGTCAAATCAAGTCAATCAAAATCAAATCAATTAAGTCTTGAGGAATTCAATCAATATCTTCAAAAATCAATTCAATTTTCTTGAGGAATCAAATTCAAATCAATAAATCAAATAAAATCTTGAGGATAAATCAGGTATCTTGAAGAATCAAATCAAGTAAATCAAATCAAATCAAATCAATCAGGTCAATTCAAAATCTTGAGGTGAAATCAATGTCTTGAGGAATCAATCAATAATCTTGAGAAATTTCAAAATCCAAATCACTGAATACCCCAAATCAATAAATCCCTGAATGATGAATCAATTAACCCAAATAATTCCACTCAAATAACCTGATAAAAACCTGAATTCAGACAAAAGAGAAATTAGAATGATAAAGAATAAAGTGAAATGGTCAGCAGAATTTTTGAAATGAGAAAGAGAATCAATTTTCATTTGAATAAAATGAATGAGATGAAAATTGATAAGAGAGAAAAATCATAAAAATCATAAAAAATCATAAAATCATGAAAAAATCATAATTGAAGAATGAGAGAAATGAGTAAAATGAATGAAAGAAAAAGAAGCAATTATGAGTTAATTAAAATAATGTCAAAGGGGCTCTTCTAAAATGAAGAGGGCCTGGCACTCAGTGAACAGACTTACTTATGGAGGGCTCAGAAGAGTACTCAAATGATAAGAGTAATGGAGTAAGAGGATAAATTCGTAGTCATAAAATAATAAGCATAAAAGATAAGAGAGACAAAACAAAAGCAATAATAAAGAGCCAACCACAAATAATCCTGTACCACTGTTTCAACCTGTTCAGGAAAGAGAAAAGGATTAATAAAGGATATGGCCACCAGGACTCTACTGAACAGGTGAGGGAAGGCAAAGACTAACTTAATAAATAATAAAATAATATTTCTTAAATGAGAAATAAAATAATATTAAATAATAAATCCAATATTTTAATTAACTGGGGGAAAAACCCCCAGGCGGATGAAGAGGGGCTGGTATATGTGAGAAATACCAGCCTTGGGGTTTGAGTGTTGAGATACTGGCCTGTATGCTGGAAGAAGTTGTATGTGGGATTGAATCCTGTATTGGTGAATCCAATACAGGTTATACAGTCAATACAGGTATTTGCGCCTGTATTGATGAAAGGCCTGTATTTGGTGAATCCTGTATTTGGGTCTTGCCTGTATGAAACTGTATTGAGGTCTGAAAACTGTATTTGGGTCTTGCCTGTATGAAACTGTATTGAGGTCTGAAAACTGTATTTGGAGAATGTAGAATGAAACCCCCTTGCTGATTGGGTTTTGAAGGGTATCCATGAAATAATGATTGTGGCTGATTGGGTTTTGAAGGGTATCAATGAGGTAATGATTGTTGAAGATGATTGGTAATGCCCCTGCCTCCTTGGCTGTGACACAATCCAATGGCGGAAATATCAATTAGTTATTTCAACTTTTCATCAGGTCACCAAGGCATGTCATCCAGGGGATTCATCAAGGCTCAAGGGCAAGTGTCAAAACATCAAATACCAATGAAGCCATCAAGCAATCATTGGTTATTCTCACTCCAAGTATTCCCTCCAAGGGAGTACTGTTAATTCATTCTCAAGGTGTATTCAAGAGGCAGTTCCAAAAGAGTTCCAAGTGTCAATGCTCCATCAATCCAACTTGGCAACCATATTTATTTCAATACAGTCTGAATTCATCAAGACCTGTATTTAAATCATACATCATTGGAAATTCATTCAACACAGTTCATTTCCCAATCTGGCAAGGTGTACATTCCATCAGACAATCAATACAGCTTCCAGTATTTAATAGAGGACCACTGCCAGCCTGAAGAAGTCAAGCTCTGAATTTTTCACATATACCGGCCTCTTTTCACCCTGGGGGGTTTTCCCCCAGTTAATTAATATATTTTGATTTTATTTTATCTTTATTTATCTTATCATTTTTGTTAAGTGAATACTGATATTATCAAGTCAATCATTTAGCACCGTTTCTATTTTCTTTCTTTTCCTGTCAATGGATATTTTGGCGGGTTGAAACAGTTATTAAGGACTTACTTGGTTGGCTCTTTGGCCTTTTGGCTTCTCTTTCCTCTTATTGCATCTCATCTTGTACCTGCATATTTCTTAGAGGAATTTGATTCTTTATTTTATTTTCTTTATTCTTTTGGAGTCTTCCAAGTAAGCTCTCTGATTGCTGAGTGCCAGGCCACTCCTTTTTTTCTGTCCAAGAGCCCCTGTGACACACCAACTCCTCAAAGACCTTATTCAATGGAGCATGGACAACAAGAGGTTCAACCTGGAATCCCACTGGGCAGAACTTGGAGCAAGTTGCCAGAAGATCTGTCTCAAGGAGATAGACTTCAGAGACCTCATGGTAATAACCAAAGGTTGGAATCCCACCAAGTATTTCAGACTCCTGGAAGTGAGGGCACACAGGATAAGGGATAATAAAGCCACTATCCAAGCTATAGAAGAACAACTGACCAAGACAGGGCATACTCAGATTCCTTCATGCTCACAAGGAGTAGACCAAACCTGCTCTCCAGTGGCTTCACACCATTTAAGAACCAACAGATCAGTGGCCAAGAGTCACCATTCTTCACAATCCCAGGACGTTTCCAGGAGAAGACAAGGGTAAAATGGCAAAAAGAAGACCACCTTCAACCAAAGAAAGAGAGAGTCAGACCCAATGATCCAGAAGCTTTTGGATTTGGTGAAAGAAGTTCAAAAGAACCAGGAGTAGCTGTAAATAACTCTGGAATCAGTAGTCCTATTAAAAGAAATATTACCCCCACTCAGATTGAACATAATGTTGTCACACCTGAGAGTAACTTAAACAGTGATGCGCTGTGGTTACAAATGTCCCAATTTGGTGAGAAAACTCAAAAGAAGTTTGCAGAACATGAAGCAAGGCATGAGAGGATGAAAAAATTAACAGCCTCCATGAACAAAATTGTCAAAAATCTTCAAGAAGGACATGCTCTATTGAGCAAAGCCTCTGAAGAAACCAACAAAAGACTGAATATAGTATTTGATGAACAACACCACAGCAAAAGAGACAGGGATTGTCTGGATCAAGACATAAACAAACTGTTTAATGTCTACCATAACATGAAGCCCCAACCACAAGGCCATATTATGGGTAATCCATATGATCAAGATGACTTCAAGCCAGATTCCATGTTGATGAATAAGGAAAGATCTCCATCACAATACCAGGATGGAGATAATATGCCTTGGCACAGCTTCCTGAGGCCTCCAGCTGGCCCAAATTCTCTGGTACAGAAGAATATGATCATATGGAACTCATAGATTATATTGATGGACTCTTCATTGATGTACCAAGTATACCAGACTACTGGATTACTGGTAGAGTTAATACAGAATTTAAAGGACCTGCTAGTATTTGGTACACAGAAATGAAAGAAATCCATGGTGGAAGAGTCATATAATCCAAAAGTACAGCAATGGTACTTGGATATGGCAAACAACCATGTCATTCAAAAATTACAAGTATTCAGTGGACAAAGATCCATATGAATGGTGTCTTAGACAGTCTAAAAGACTTAAATCCATTGATCCCCAAATGAACATTAAGATGAGGAATCACAAACTCCTGATACAAATGCCAGGAGAACCAGAGCATGCAGTAAAATGCAGATGCAACAATAATTGCACTATAGATGACATTGCAAATACCTGAAAAGAAATAAGGAAAAGAACAAATATAGGGAAATATCCCCCATATAAAAACAGTGGTTTCAAAGAGAAACAACCTGTCAGGGTAGAGCTCAAAGACAAACCCAAAGAAAGAGTCGCAGAAGTGACTAAGAAGAAAAATTCTTGTCACAATTGTGGTTCAACAGACCACTATGCCAACAACTGTCCAAAGGCAAAGAAAAAAGTCTATGCCATTTAGAAAGTCCCACAGGAGGAATCCCCCACAGAGGATTCTGAATCAGACTCTATTGGAGATGCCATCAGAGGACAATCTGATGAGGAGCAAGACCCAAGAGAGGAATTTCTGGTGGAATACAAAGAGGAAACACAACTAGAAATCCAGGACATACAGTTGGAAGCAGGAATGCCACAAGACACTGCCAATAAAAACTTGTGCAAACATACACAGGATGCACAGACATTCCTGGTCACACCAACCAAAGGAATGGCATACATACATGGGAAATCCACAAAAATGACTGTTTGAGTTGACAATGCTCAGCAACCATTGATTATTGACAGTGGGGCACACTGCTCCATAGTGGCCAGAAATTATCTGGACGACCATTTCCCAAATTGGGAAAAACCGCTCTTTCCAACCAAGGCAAAGAACTTCAAAAGTGCTTCAGGGAAGATGACTTTCATTGGGACAATTATCAAAGAGATAATTATACTCCACAGAAAGGGTAATATCAGACTCAACCCAGAGTTTGTAGTGCTTGATGATGCCCACATGGAAGGGTTCTTACTGGGGACAGATTACCAGAGGATTGATGGAATTGATATTCACAATAGTAAAAACAGGCACATTACCATTGGTACCAACAAGGAAAAGAAATTTTCACTTTATATATACCAAAGATCTGCCCAAAATTCACTGGAAGAACTAATGAATGAATTAAGAGAGGGCCAGTTCAGCACTACCCTCACCAGTGAACAGAAACTAAGCTTGTTGAAGATGCTGAGAAAGAATAAACCAGCGTTTGCCATTATGAGGAACCATTAGGAAATATTAGAGGCCATGATATAGAATTATATCTGGATGTGGAAAGACCTTATCCACCAATGCTCAGTAGACCTCCATACCCAGAAATTCTGGAAACTAGGAAAGAAATTGAAAAACACATCAATGAACTCCTAGACATGGATGTCACCAGAAGGATTGTACACAATGAAATAGTGGAAATAACTACTCCTGTCCTCATCACCTGGCATGATGGCAGATCAAGGCTGTATGGAGCTTTCAGAGCTCCAAACAACTACACAAAATCTGACAGGTACCCTATACCTAGGATAACTCATGCTTTAGACAAACTAGCAAAAGCCAAATACATAACCAAAATTGATTGTATGAAAGGTTTTCACCAGAATGGAGTTAAACCAAGCTTCATGAAATTACTAATAATCATATGCAATAAGGGCATATATGAGTACACCAGGATGCCATTTGGCATCAAAAATGCACCAGCCCACTTCCAAAGGATGATTAATACAATATTTCAAGATTAAATATTGGAAGGATGGATGGTAGTATATATTGATGACATCATTATATACTAAGAGACATGGGAAGACCATGTGCAGTACATAGACAGCAACCTCAGTAAATTCACACCCATCAAGCTGAAAATTTCACTTAAGAAGTGCAATTTTGGCCAACAAGAGCTACTAGCTCTAGGACATAAAGTCTCAGGTCTTAGTCTGGAAATAGACCAGAACAAAGTAGCAGAAGTACTGCAAAATCCAGTACCAAGAAAAATCAAAGAGATGCAATCTTTCCTTGGGTTTTATAGCTACCATAGAAGCCACATCAATTTTTTTTCACACATAACTAGTAGTCTATACAAGTTATTTTCAAAAGATGTAGTTTTTGAGATTACTAAGGAAAGAAGTGATGCATATGAGAGGATAAAACATGAAATCACAAATGCACCTGTACTCATCTTGCCTGACTTTGAACTACCATTCAAGCTATCCATAGATGCAGCATGTAGTCAAGGCTTAGGAGCAGCCCTTCACCAGAGACAAATTGTATATGGTGAACCAAGAGAGGGAGTAATATGCTACATCTCCAGGAAGCTGAAAGATTCAGAAGCCAGGTATGGGGCCACCCAGACTGAATGTCTATGCTTAGTCTGGGCTCTAGAGAAACTCCACTATTATTTGGAGGGTGCAGTCTTTGAAGTCTACACAGGCTGCACAGCCTTGAAGTCTTTACTGAATATGAAGACTACCAATAGACACATGTTGAGGTGGAAAACAGCCATCCAAGAGTATAGAGGCAATATGACCATCATATATAAATAGGGTAGAAGTCATACCAATGCAGATGTCTGCAGAAGATGGCCACTGGATAATTCTAAAAGCAACCCAGCTTATGACCCTGAAGTAGCAGCCATGATCCCTATCCATTTCATGGAAATAGATAGGAGGAAAAAATTCAGATTTTCTGAATGGGCACCAGAAAGTGGTACCCCAGACAGTGGACACACTGAGTCAGAAGGAACAGAAACTCCCATATTGGGAATAAGCTCCTCACAACTGCATAATGAAATTTCTAGTGCAGTAGTGAAGACATATGCCAAACAAAAACAGTGTGGCATACTGTTGCAACTCCTTCAACAGAAGTACAGGAGCCCAGAACTGGAATCCCAGTTAAAGGAACACTGGTTGAGGGACTATAAGGACAACAAGGTATTCCTCAGAGATGGCCTGTTCCACCATATAGAGAAACACACAAGTAAACTCACAGTGGTAGACAGAGACCATATATCCCCAATCCTGCAGGAATGCCATGACTTCCCCTATATGGGACACAGGAGTGAAGACAGGACCAAGGAAAGGGTAGCAAGCACAGCTTGGTGGCCCAAATGGGAACAAGAGTTGAGTGAATATATCAAAGCTTGTGAAATATGCCAGAAGACAAATAGAAAGCATGGGAAGAAGTATGGGCTACTTCAATACATAGAAGAACCCAAACACCCATGGGTGACCATCATCATGGACTGGGTTACAGGACTTGTCCCAGGAGGCAAATAAAACTTCAATGCTTGCCTGATCATAGGTGAAAGGTTCAGCAAGAGTGTGAGGTGCCTGCCATGTCACAAGGAGGATAAAGCAATGGATACTGCCTTGTTATTTTGGAATAACATAATATACACCTGCGGAGTCCCCAAAATTATCATTAGTGATAGGGACCCAAAATTCACATCAGAATTTTGGACCAAATTGTATGACATGCTTGGTACTAAACTTGTATTCTCCACAGCTTACCATCCATCAACAGATGGCCTAGCTGAAAGATGATCCAAACCATGGGGGATATCCTTAGAAGGCTCTGTGCATATGGCATGGAATACAAAGACCATGAAGGATACAGCCATGACTGGGTTACCCTTCTACTAGCAGTACAACTGAGTTATAACACTAGCCAGCATTCTACCACAGGGAGATCACCTTCACTGGTAGAAAAAGGGTGGAACCCCCTATTGCCTGTGGATCACTTGAAGAAGAAACTTCTAACTATCTACCCCACAGCCGAGGACTTCCATGATATGTGGAAGAAGGCTTGTGACACATATTCCAAATGCATAGCTGAGGCAAAAGAATACAACAAATAGAGGTGGGAAAGAACATACATGGAACCTGACTTCAAAGAGGGGGACCAAGTGTTAGTGTCTACACTGAAGTTCAACAATCTTAATGGACCAAAGAGGATGAGAGACTCATTTTAGGGCCCTTCACTATCATTAAGCTGATAGGGAAACATGCAGTGGAAGTCAGAATCACAGAGGAATTTTGTAGGAAACACCCAGTATTCCCATTGAGTCTGGTTAAGCCATACTTCCAAACAGAGGAGGATAAGTGCCCCTCCAGGAAGAAGAATCCCACTCCACCAGAAATAGTGGAAATGGAGGCCTTCCCTGGCCCTGTGAAGAAAATCATCAAGGCCAGGAAGATTAGACTGAATAGTAAAGACCAGAGGCAGTACTTGGTCAGATTTAAAAACCAGACAGCATATAAAGAGAAATGGTTGGCTGAAGATGCCATACCAGATGGGGACCTTCATCTGAGTGGATTAAAGGCCTCTAGGAGGACTGAAAAGTCTCATCAATGATGAGCCTTTTGAGAGGGAGGGTATGTCAGCCTGTGACTCAAACCAGAGCACAAGCATGACAGCCAAATACCATAAATCAATGGTATAGCCAAAATACCACCAAAACATGGAGCTGAGCCAAATCAGCTAAAAAGGTATCCACGGAAGGAGGAAACTCACCCATTTCCGAATATAGAAGTCCCATCATTATAGGACGAAGAATAACAAAGTTGTTGCTGAGCATAAACCTTAATTTTCACCTCTCATCTGAGATACAGAGGGAGAGGCTTAACCACATCAAATTGGTATTAAAAATGAATCTCTAAGCCAGAGATATCCAATTGTACTAACCCAACTGAGCTCTCACCAGAATTACAGAAGTTATGACCAAAATAAGGTCAAATAAGGGTGAATAAAATATTCACCTCTCATCTAACTTCTACAGTTTTAGTGTGAGATACCTAGAGTGGGGTCTTTTTTCAAAGAGAACAATCAGGGATATCTGAGTTTGCAATCCATTTTCCCATATCTTATCTAGAACATAGGTTCTGGGGCAAACAAGCTCCTTACAGCTTTTAAGCAAGACATATATATGTACAAAAGGATCTAGTATATGGCATACCTTTTCCATACTATGGTAACCATATTAAATGATGTACCATTGTGTAGAGAACATCCAGGGCTACACAATGAACCAACGTTGAGCTTGATATCTCAAAAACTGACAAAGTTATGGCAGTTTTAAGCTCAAAATCCCAGAGTTGGACCAATACAGTCTTACTGTGGGATATTCTCCCATAAGTATGATTATGAGGTGTCAAATAGACAAAGCAGCATGTTTATATTTAAATACCACATAATTCATTTAATACTGGGGTTCCATACAGGTTCTGTACATAATTCTACACATCATACATGTCAGAAGATGGCTATGTGGTCCCCAGATGAAACCTTTCACCCTGTATTTGTGAAAACTGCCCAGATCGGGTTTTAAAGCCACATCTGATCCCAATATAGAGCATAAAGGTACTATAAGAACCACAAGCCATTACTCTGAAGTGAAAAACTCTTCACCTCCTCTATGTGGATGATCTAGAGGGCCATTCCACCCCATTTTAGGATAAAAGGAGGCCTTTTCTCCACCAGAAAAGGTTCCCCCATCCTGCTCTTGAGTTCCTATGTAGTAAAACTGTCAAAAACCATTTTACTCTTGGAAAATAACCAGGTTATATGATAAACGTCAGTATTGTAGATCTTATTATTGTCACCCCACAGGTAAAAGCTGCACCCAGGGCTTTCAACAGTGCTCACCACCACTAATAATCATTTGTAAAGCCCTTTCATTTTATTAGAAAGCTATTTTTAACATTATTATCCATGTCACAGTCATAGGTTAGGCTGTAAATACTCTTTACTACCACCTCTTCATAGACTCAGCCTGACACCCTTTCTCTGGGTGCTTTCCCCCAGTTAGTTAATATATTTGATTCATTATTAATTCTGTTTCATTCTTACCTTTGTAATATTCTCTTATTAATTATTAGTTTGGTCTTAGCCTTACCCCATTTTTTCACTGGATTTGTGGTATCTATATCCTTATCAACCCTTCTCTTTCTTCTGTAAGGTTGTAACAGTGGATCTTTGACTTTTTTTTAGCTGGGTCCTCTTTTTTTATTTCTCTTTTATGCCTGATATTTACACTTCACTTTCATATTTCCTTCTGATTAGCAGTTGTTTTGTTTAATTAAGCTCTTTCAATGTTGTTCTCATTTCTTCAAAACCTTCTAAAAGTGAGTCTAATCCCATGAGGGCAAGGCTGTATTCTCTTAGAAGAGCTCCTTTGTAATTATATTGATTAAGAAATCATTGCTTCTTTCTTTATTCATTATTTCTCAATCTTCATTCACTCATTTAACTATCATTATTTCATGATTTTTTATGAACTAATTATTCTCTAATCAATTTTCATTTCATTTATCTCACTTCTATTTCATCCCAGCCAGGGAAAGTACCTCCCATGGGTGGATTTATGGCAACCCCATAATAGCCATGTTGTGTCCAATTTTCCATATTTATCCTTTTATAAGAACCAGCCATTTTGGTGTTCTGTGGCCCTCTGGGCCACATTAAATTCTTCTGGGAATTTTGGCCTCATTTTCCACTTGGGGCCCCTTTCATCATCTTCAGGCCTTTTTGGGCCATTGAGGCTCTCTATGCCCTCTACATCCCAAATGCAATGAGGGCAAAGGGGACCAAGACCTTTGGGCCCAACCTATTGTTGGAAATCCAGAAATTTAATATATGTTTCTATACACAATTATGCATCAATATTTCCATTTTCAGGACCCAAATATTTTATACAAAGATAGGCCACCGGCACTCAATCCCCTTTTTGAGGGAAGGGTTGCAAGGAAATCAATCCATGAGCCATGGGGGGTGATGGGTAGGACTTCAAAAAGGTAATTTTAAGATAAAAATCATCTGACCCATTCATCTATTGGAAATTTAAGCTTATGCAGTGGTTCCCCAAGGAAATACTGGCCAAGGATTTTCAAGAGGCAGTTATTGTCACATGAAGTGGAACTATGACATATAATACCAGAAAATAATCAAGGAAATTGAACCTTGATCTTGTAGCCTAATCTTCTGAGTTGTGATGATTGTGCAATCAAAAGACCTAGGCTCTAGTCATGGTGGTGGTAGGAGACTTCCTGTCCTGAAATGACTCTGAGTGGAGAGCTTGAGCTCTTGTTGATGGTTTCCAGAATCAATGTAACAGTTATTCACATCATCTTTCAAGCTATCAAAGCTCCAAAAACCTCTGGGAAACTCAGATCGTCCATACAGACTGTACTCATGCAATCTATATGGCATCAACCCTTTTGGGTCAGCTCAATCGAAATACTGGGTTCTCAAACACCCAGTTCATTTCCCAAGATGGCCAAGGTATATTTGCATAAACAGTTAGTACAGCTGGGTTTGAGCCCCCCAGACTAAGTATGTCAGATCTTCAAATATACTGGCCACTCTTTCATTCCCTGGTGACATTTTCCCCAGTTAATTAATCTATTGGATTTATCTTCATTTTTGAAAGTTAATACTCATATTCTTGAGTCAGTAATTTACATCTTTTATTTTCCTATTAGTGAATATTTGTGGTCATATCCTTTACTAATTACTTTGTTCTTTCAGAATTTGGAAAAAGTGATAAAGGAATTACTTGGTTTGTCAGGTTGAGTCTATGATAAAAGTAATATAATTGTATTTACAGCTTTTAAATATGACTGTGACACAGTAAAAAGGAGTTAAAATAGATTTGTGAGGATTAAAGATGGTTTAATTTAAGAATAAAAGGGCTTTACTATATTCAATATAGGGGTGGTGAGCGCTGTTGAAAGCCCTGGGTGCAGCTTTACTGTCAGGATGATACTATGATAAAGGTATAACTAGGCTAATTACAGCTTTAACTGTGTATGTGACACAACAGAAAATGATTTAAAAAAGATTTATAAAGGTTTATTATAAGATAAAAGGGTTCTACTATTGAGAAATAGTAGTGGTGAGCGCTATTGAGAACCCTGGGTGCAGGCTTTATCTGTTGGATTACAATAATTAAAGATCATAATTATACCTGATTATTTAACCAAGAGTAAAACTGTTTTTGACAGTTTACTATGTAGGTTATTCAAGAGCAGGATGAGGAGAGGACTTTGGCTGTGAAAAGCCCTCCTTTTATCCTGAAATTGGGGTGGAAAGGCTGCTAGACCTTTCCACGTAGAGGAAGTGAAGATTTTTCACTCTCTATGACAGGCTTGTGGTTTGCAAACAGCCTGTATACCCTGTATTGGGCTCAGATGTGGTTTTGAAACCACATCTGGGCAGTTTTCACCAATACAGGGTGAAACTTTTCATCTGGGGACCTCACAGCCTGATTCTGACGTGTATGACGCGTAGAATGCTGTACAGAAACTGTATGGGACCCCAGTATTGACTGACATATGAGGTATTGAAGTAAAAAAATGCTTCTTTGTCTATTTGACACCTCATATTCATGGTTATGGGATATTATCCCATGGTAAGGCTGTATCTGACAGCAGGTGGGATTTTGACCTTAAAATGGTCATAGCTCTGTCAGTTTTTGAGATATCAAGCTCAAAGTTGGTTCATTGAATAGCTCTGTATGTGCTCTACACAATGGTACCCAACTTGACATTGTTATCATTAAATATGACAATGTTATCCCATGTACAAGTATTTTTGTACATTGGTGTGGTCTGGTCAAAAGCTGTATTAAGCTTGTTTGGCCAATAACTTCTGTTGTAGTTGAGTTATGAGGAAATGGATGGCACCATAAGATAGCCCTGATTTTGCTCTTTCCAAAAAGACCCCACTTTAGGTATCTCACACTAAAACTGTAAAAGTTAGATGAGAGGTGAATGTTTTGTTCACCCTTATTTGGTCTGAATTTGACCATAACTCAAGTAATACTGGTGCTAGCTCAGTTTGGCTAGCACCATTAGATAGCCCTGGCTTAGAGCTTCATTTTGAATACCCATTTGATGGGGTTAAGCCTCTCCTTCTAGATTTTAGATGAGAGGTGAAAATTAAGGTTTATGCTCAGCAATAACTTTGAGCAGGAATAACTTTGTTATTTCTTGTCCTATGGTGATGGGACTTATATTTTCAGAAATAGGTGAGTTTCCTCTTTCTTCTGATACCTTTTGAGCTAATTTGGCTCAGCTCCATGTTTTGGTGGTATTTTGGCTATACCATTGGTTTATGGTATTTTGGCTGTCATGCTTGTGCTCTGGTTTTGAGTCACAGGCTGACATACCCTCCCTCTAAAAAAATGCTCATCATTGATGAGACTGTTCAGTCCTCCTAGAGGCTCTGAATCTCCTTAGCTGAAGGTTCCCATCTGGTATGGCATCTTCTGCCAACCATTTGTCTTTGTTGGCTGTCTGGTTCTTGAATATGACTAGATATTGTCTCTGATCCTTCCCATTAAGTCTGATTTTTCTGGCCCTGATGATTTTACTCACAGGTCCAGGAGAGTCTTCTACTTCCACTATTTCTGGTGGAGTGATGTTTTTCTTCCTGGAGGGGAATTTATCCTCCTCTGTTTGGAAGTATGGTTTGACCAGGCTTACTGGAAAGACTGGGTGTTTCCTAGAAAACTCCTCAGTGAGTTTGACCTCTACTGCATTCTTCCCTATCAACTTAATGATAGTGAAGGGCCCTACAAATGAGTCTCTCATTTTCTTGGGTCCTTTGAGATTTTTAAAGTTCAGTGTAGACACTAACACCTGGTCCCCTTCCTTGAAGTCAGGTTCCATATGTGATTTGTCCCACCTTTTCTTATTATACTCTTTGGCCTCAGCTATGCATTTGGCAGCAGTATCACAGGCTTTCTTCCACATATCATGGAAGTCTTTGGCTGTGGGGTGGATGGTCAGAAGATTTTTCATCAAGTGATACACAGGTAACAGGGGATTCCACCCTTTCTCTACCAGTGCAGGTGTTTTTCCTGTGGTAGAGTGCTGGCTTGTATTATAAGCCAGTTGGACTGCTGGTAAGAGGGTGACCCAGTCATGGCTATATCCCTCATGGTCCTTATATTCCATGCCATAGGCACAGAACCTCCTGAGGATGTCCTCCATTGTTTGGATCATCCTCTCAGCTAGGCCATCTGTTTGTGGATGGTAAGCTGTGGAAAAAGCAAGCTTGGTGCCTAGCATGTCATATAAATTGGTCCAAAATTCAGATGTGAATTTTGGGTCCCTGTCACTAATTATGATCTTAGGGACTCCACAGGTGGATATGATGTTATTCCAAAATAACAGAGCAGTGTCCATGGCTGTGTCCTCTTTATGGCATGGTAGACATCTCATGCTGTTGCTGAACCTATCAACTATGATTATGCAGGCATTGTAGTTTTCTTTGCCTCCTGGGACAAGTCCTGTGACCCAGTCCATGTTGATGGTTTCCCATGGGTTTTTGGGTTCTTCTATGTGTTGAAGCAACCCATATTTTTTCCCATGTTTTCTATTTGCCTTTTGGCATCTTTCACAAGTGTTGATGTATTCACTCAACTCTTGCTCCCACTTGGGCCACAAAGCTGTGCTTGCTACCCTCTCTTTAGTCCTGTCCTCACTCATGTGTTCCATGTAGGGGCAGTCATGGCATTCCTGCAGGATTAAAGAGATGTGGTCTCTGTCTATCACTGTGAGTGCACTGGTGTGCTTTTCTCTGTGATAAATCAGGCCATCTATAAGGAAGAATTTATTGTCCTTATAGGCCCTCAACCAGGGTTCCTCCAGCTGGGTTTCCAGTTCTGGGCTCCTGTATTTTTGTTGAAGGAGTTGGAGTAGTATGCTACACTGTTTGTGTTTAGCATAAGATTTCAGTACTGCATTGAAAAATTCATTGTGCAATTCTGAGGAGCTTATGCCCAGTATGGGGGTTTCTGTCCCTTCTAAATCAGTGTTTCCACTGTCAAGGGTACCACTACCTGGTGCCCATTCAGAGAATCTGAAGTTTTTCTTCCTATTTATTTCCATAAAATGGATAGGAATTTTTGCAGCAACTTCAGGGTCATAAGCTGGATTGCTTTTGACATTGTCCAGTGGCCATCTGCTAAGGCCATCTGCATCGGTATGGCTTTTACCTTCCTTGTATATGATGGTCATGTTCCCTCTATACTCCTCGATGGCTATTTGCCATCTCAGCATGTGTCTATTAGTAGTCTTCATGTTTAGTAAAGACTTCAAGGATGTGCAGTCTGTGTAGACTTCAAAGACTGCACCCTCCAAATAATAATGGAGTTTTTCTAGTGCCCAGACTAGACATAGACATTCTGTCTGGGTGGCCCCATACCTGGCTTCTGAATCTTTCAGCTGCCTGGAGATGTAACATATTACACCTTCTCTTGGTTCACCATCCACAATTTGTCTCTGGTGAAGGGCTGCTCCCAAGCCTTGGCTGCATGCTGCATCTATATATAACTTGAATGGTAATTCAAAGTCAGGCAAGATGAGCACAGGTGCATTTGTGAGTTCATATTTGATCCTCTCATATGCATCCCTCCTTTCCTTGGTTATTTCAAAAACTACATCCTTTGAGCATAACTTGTATAAACTACTAGTTATGTGAGCAAAGTTTTTGATGTGGTTTCTATAGTAGCTAGCAAATCCAAGGAAAGATTGCATCTCTTTGATGTTCTTTGGTACTGGCTTTTGCAGTACTGCTGCTACTTTGTTCTGGTCAATTGCCAGACTAAGGCCTGAGACTTTGTGTCCTAGAGCTAGTAGCTCTTGTTGGCCAAAATTACACTTTTTAAGTGAAATTTTCAGATTGATGGGTGTACATTTACTTAGCACTCTGTCTATGTATTTTACATGGTCTTCCCATGTCTCTGAGTATATAATGATATCATCAATATACACTACCATCCAGCCTTCCATTATTTCTTCTTGAAATATGGTGTCCATCATCCTTTGGAAGTGGGCTGGTGCATTCTTGATGCCAAATGGCATCCTGGTGTACTCATATATGCCCATATGGCATATTATTCTGAGCAACTTCATGGAGTTTGGTTTAACTCCATTTTGGTGGAAGCCTTTCATACAATCCATCTTGGTTATGTATTTGGCTTTGGCTAGCTTATCCAAGGCATGAGGTATCCTGGGTATAGGGTACCTGTCTGCTTTTGTGTAGTTATTCAGGGCTCTGAAATCTCCACACAATCTAGACTTGCCATCATGCCAGGTGATTAGGACAGGAGTGGTGATTTCCACTATTTCATTATGTCCAATCTTCCTAATGACATCCATGCCCAGGAGTTCATTGATATGTTTCTCAATCTCTTTCCTGGTCTCCAGACTTGCTGGGTAAGGAGGTCTCCTTAACATGGGTGGATAAGGCCTTTCTACATCCAGATATAGTTCTATATCATGGCCTTTGATCTTGCCTAATGGTTCTTCACCAATGGCAAATGCTGGTCTATTCTTCCTCAGCATCTTCAGTAAACTTAGCTTTTGTTTACTGGTGAGGGTAGTGCTAAACTGTCCCTCTCTGAATTCTTTCAGAAGTTCTTCCAGTGGGTCCTGAGAAGATATCTGGTATATATCAAGAGAAAATTTCTTTTCCTTGTTAGTACCAATGGTAATATGCCTATTTTTACTATTGTAAATATCTATGCCATACATCCTCTGGTAATCTGTTCCCAGTAAAAACCCTTGGATGTGGGCATCTTCAAGCACTACAAACTCTGGGTTGAGTCTGATATTACCTTTTCTGTGGGGTATGATTATTTCTTTGATAATTGTCCCAATAGAGGTCATCTTTCCAGATGCACTCTTAAAGTTCTTTGCCTTAGTGGGCAAGAGCTGTTTTTCCCAGTTTGGGAAGTGGCTATCCAGATAATTTCTGGCCACTATGGAGCAATGTGCTCCACTGTCAATGATCAGTGGGTGCTGAGCATTGTCAATACAAACAGTCATTTTTGTGGCTGTTCCATGTATATATGCCATTCCTTTGGTTGGTGTAACCAGGAATGTTTGTGCATCTTGTGTGTGTTTGCACAAGTTCTTGTTGGCAGTATCCTGTGGCATGCCTGCTTCCAACTTTATATCCTGGATTTTCAATGGGGTTTCCTCTTGGTATTCCACTAGAAGTTCCTCTCTTGGGTCTTGATCATCATCAGATAGTTCTCTGATGGCATCTCCCATAGAGTCTGATTCAGAATCATCTGTTGGAGGTTCTTCTTCAGGGACTTTTTCTATAGCATAGACTTTCTTCTTTGCTTTTGGACAGTTGTTGGCATAGTGGTCTGTTGAACCACAATTGTGACAAGAATTCTTCTTCTTTGCCACTTCTGCCACTCTTTCTCTGGGTTTGTCTTTAAACTCTACCCTGAAAGGTTGTTTCTCTTTGAAACTATTGCTTCTATATGGGGTGAATTTCCCTATATTAGTCCTTTTCCTTATGTCTTGTAAGGTATTGGCTATGTCATCTAGAGTGCAATTTTGGTTGCATCTGCATTTCACTGCATGCTCTAGTTCTCCTGGCAGTTGTGTCAGAAGTTTGTGATTCCTCATCTGGATGTTCATCTGACGATCAATGGCTTTAAGTCTTTTAGACTGACTGAGACACCACTCATATGGATCTTTGTCCACAGAGTATTTATCATTTTCAAATGACATGGTCTTCTGCCATATCCAAGTTCCATTACTGTACTTTTGGATTATTTGACTCTTCCACCATGGCCAATTTCTTCTGCCATTGATTTCTTTCATTTCTGTGTACCATATACTTGCATGACCTTTAAATGCAGTATTCAGTCTAGCAGTAATCCAGTAATCTGGTATGCTGGGTACATCAATGAAGAGTCCATCAATATAATCTATGAGTTCCATATGATCATATTCTCCTGATCCAGAGAATTTGGGCCAGTTTGAGGCCTCAGGAAGCTGTTTCAAGGCTTCCTTCTCTGAATAAGACATGCCATCTCCATCCTGGTATTGTGATGGAGATCTTGCCTTATTCAACAACATGGCATCTGGTTTGATGTCAACTGGTTGATATGGATTCTCCATAGCTTGGCCTTGTGGTTGGGGCTTTAAGATATGGTAGGCATCAAACAATTTGTTGATGTCTTGGTTCAGACACTCCCTGTCCCTGCTGCTATGGTGTTGTTCTTCAGAGACTTGATTCAGTCTCTTGTTGGTTTCTTCAGAGGCTTTGCTCAGTTGAGCATATCCTTCCTGAAGGTTTTTAACTATCTGCTCCAATGAGGCTTGAGTTTTTCTCATCCTCTCTTGGGCAGCTGCAAATTCTGCAGCCTGCTTTGCAGATTGCTCAGCATATTGGGACATTTGTAACCACAGTGTGTCACTGTTGATGTTACTCTCAGATGTGATAATGTTATTTTCAGTCTGAGTGGGGGTAATGTTTCTATTACTAGGACTACTGATTCTAGAGTGGTTTACAACTACTTCTGGTTCTTGTGTACTTCTTTTACCAAATCTAACAGCTTCTGGATCATGGGGTCTGACTCTTTCCTCCTCTGGTTGAAGGAGGGTTTGTTCTTTCCCTTGCTGCCTTGTCTTCTCCTGGAAACTTCCTGGAATTGTGAAGAATGGTGACTCTTGGCCACTGATCTGCTGGTTTCTGAATGGTGTGAAGCCACTGGAGAGCTGATTTGGCTTGCTCCTTGTGAACCTGAAGGAATCTGAGTAGGCCCTGTCTGGGTTAACTGTTCTTCTATAGCTTGGATAGTGGCTTGGTTCTCCTTTATCCTCTGTGCCCTTGCCTCCAGGAGTCTGTGCTGCCTGGTAGGGTTCCAACCCTTGGTGATTACCATAAGGTCCTTGAAGTCTATCTCTTTGAGACAGATCTTCTGGAAACTTGATCCCAGTTCTGCCCAGTGAGTTGCTAGGTTGAACCTCTTGTTGTCCATGCTCCATTGAAACAAATCTTTGAGGAGTTGGTGGATTTGAAGAACTTGATCCATATCCTTCCAGTCCTCTGGTTTGAGGTTTCTGTTGAATTGGAGTGTGAATGGCAAGGTTGATATTATCTCCCTCATTGTTTTGCCATCCACCACTGTGTCCAATGTGTCTTCTTTCAGGTCTTCTGGTTCTAGACATTCCTGCTCTATCCTCTGGCTGGTTCCTTTGGAAGCCAAGGTCTCTGAGGTATGCAGGGGACATATCAGTGTTTGCAAGCAGTCAAAAACTTTATGTTCTTAGGGTATTTACCTTTGACTGTGCCTTGTACAAATTTGTTATCTGCTGATTTGGGCAGTTTGCCTTTGGAGGTTACAACTGGGTTAATAATTGTAATCTTCCCTGTACAAGTGGTTAAGGTCAGTTTACCTTGTATTGAAGCAGAGTTTCGTGGTTTTCTACTCCTCTGAGTGGCTATTGGTGTCCACTTCTTGGCTGTAATGAGGCCTTCACTAAGCCTTTTTCCTTTACCCTTGCTGCCCTCTGGTTCTGAGGGTGTCACTGGTGTGTTGGCCTGTGACTGGGTTTCAAGTAGGATGTAGTTTTCTTCCACTGAATCAAAACAGGAAAAGGAGGGCTTATGTCAGTTAAGACTTCTTAAAAGGCTGGTTTTGCACGTCTAAGAATGGCCTCTGGGCTTGTATATTATTACAGTATGCCCTTGTATAATGACAGTGTAATTGAATCAACAATTTCATGTCAAAAATACAGTTTATGGTGTCCTGTCACACTGTTTGTGTGTCAGTATCCCTCAGATACACTTGTGGTTTGCAAGTGTATTCTGTAACAGTGGTTTGTATACAAGTGTTATTGAATTAACAATACACTTGACCACGCCACAACTGATGGTTTTTCAGTCAGAGGTGTCCTTATTCAGTCAAGAATACAGGACTTTATTAGTGGCTTATGTGTTTTTATATGCAAAACACGCCAAAAATAATAAATTACTGTGGGTGTTAACCACGTAAAAAATACTCTTATAATATGAGTATATAGAAGAAAAAAGGTAAAAATATATAAAATATATGTATTTAAATAGAAACTACGCCTAAAAAGGATAAAACAATGTGTTAATAAGTCATAAAAAAGAGAAAAGACTTACTTGTAAGGTCCAAAAAAAATCAAAAACACAGCCAGGCCCCCAAAATGTCAGGATGATACTATGATAAAGGTATAACTAGGCTAATTACAACTTTAACTGTGTATATGACACGACAGAAAATGATTTAAAAAAGATTTATAAAGGTTTATAATAAGATAAAAGGGTTCTACTATTGAGAAATAGTGGTGGTGAGCGCTATTGAGAACCCTGGGTGCAGGCTTTATCTGTTGGATTACAATAATAAAGTCTACAATAATTAAAGATTATAATTATACCTGATTATTTAACCAAGAGTAAAACTGTTTTTGACAGTTTACTACGTAGGTTATTCAAGAGCAGGATGAGGAGAGGACTTTGGCTGTGAAAAGCCCTCCTTTTATCCTGAAATTGGGGTGGAAAGGCTGCTAGACCTTTCCACGTAGAGGAAGTGAAGATTTTTCACTCTCTATGACAGGCTTGTGGTTTGCAAACAGCCTGTATACCCTGTATTGGGCTCAGATGTGGTTTTGAAACCACATCTGGGCAGTTTTCACCAATACAGGGTGAAACTTTTCATCTGGGGACCTCACAGCCTGATTCTGACGTGTATGACGCGTAGAATGCTGTACAGAAACTGTATGGGACCCCAGTATTGACTAAAATATGAGGTATTGAAGTAAAAACAAGCTCCTTTGTCTATTTGACACCTCATATTCATGATCATGGGATATTATCCCATGGTAAGGCTGTATATGACAGCAGGTGGGAATCTGACCTTAAAACAGTCATAACTTAGTCAATTCTTGAGATATCAACCTCAGAACTAGTTCAGCGTGTTGTCCTGTATGTGCTCTACACAATGGTACCTCATTTGATATGGGTATTATTAAATATGGCAAAGATATCCCATGTACAAGATTTTTGTACATTTGCGTGGTTTAGGCAAAAAGCTGTATTGAGCTTATTTGCCCCATAACTTTTGTTCTAGTTGGGCTATGTAGAAATGGATGACACCATCAAACAGCCCTGATTGTGCTCTTTCCAAAAAGACCCCACTTTAGGTATCTCATGCTAAAACTGCAAAAGTTAGATGGGAGGTGAATGTTTTGTTCACCCTTATTTGGCCTGAATTTGGCCCCAACTCAAGTAATACTGGTGTTAGCTCAGTTTGGCTAGTATCAATGGATAGCCCTGGCTTAGAGCTTCCTTTCAAGTCCCATTGGATGGGGTTAAGACTCTCCTTCTGGACTTTAGATGAGAGGTGAAAATTAAGGTTTATGCTCAGCAATAACTTTGAGCAGGAATAGCTTTGTTATTCTTTGTCCTATAGTGATGAGACTTATATTTCCAGAAAGGAGTAATTTTCCTCTTTTTTTGATACCTGTTGAGCTGATTTGGCTCAGCTCCATGTTTTGACGGTATCTTGGCTATACCATTGGTTTTATGGTATTTTGGCTGTCATGTTTGTGCTCTGGCTTTGAGTCACAGGCTGACATGGTTGGCCCTTTGGACACTGGCTTATTTTATTTTATCACATATCTTTTGTACTTGCAATTTTTCTTATCACAGAAATATATTGTCATTCCTATTCCTTAAATTTCTGTTGGAGTATTCCAAGTGAGTTCCCTGATTACTGATTTCCTGGCCACTATTGTTACTCCCAAGAGCCTGTAACAACCATCCATCCGGGGTAAGGGTATTCATTCACATACTCACTCAAACACCTCCAATCAGCAGATCCAGCATTGGCAATCAGCATTCAGTTTCAGCAATCTTCATTCTGAAACATGCATACAGCTTGGTACCTCAATACAGCCTGTCAATACCTGTACAGGTTGGATTCACCCAATACAGTTTCAATACACAAGTATGAAACTGTATGATCTCTCAAATACACCACACCTCTTGTACAGGTTCTGTACAGCCGTACAGGACCTGTATTGGCCAGACTCAATTCAATCATCAATTATTCTCATGAAAATTCTTCCTCTGGATCAGGGCTGGTGATTCTCACATATACCAGCCCCTCTTTCTACCCCCTGGGGACTTTTCCCCAGTTAATTAATTTAGTTTATTTATTATTTTATGAATATTCTTATCCTTATTTTGGATATTATATTTATTTAATTTTAAGTTAGTCTTTGCATTTCTCTCTTTGCCTGTACAGTATTAGTTGGGTGGCTATATCCTTATTAACCCTTCTCTTTCCATTCTGACAGGTTGAAACAGTGGACTTGGACTTGTTTGTGGTTGGCTCTTCTATTTATTTTATTCTTATTCTTTGTTGCTGCTTTCTTATATTTATTCTTTTAGTAATTCATCATTAACACTCTTAAGTGTATCCCTTCTTACCATATCTTTGAGCCCTCCATAAGTGAGTGCCAGGCCCTCTTGACTTCAAAGAGCCCCTGTGACATTAAATTAATTAACTCATGTTTGATTCTTTCTTTTCATTCGTTTATATTCATTTTCTCTCATTCATCGATTATAATCTCTTTTATGACTTAATGATCTTTAATGATTATGATTTTTCTCTCTCATCAATTTCATCTCATTCATTTCATTCATATGAAATTGATTTTTCTTCTTTCTTAATCATTGCTTACCATTTCATTCACTTCATTTCATTTTATCAAGTCAAATTTTTTCTGTGTTCTTATTCAGGCCCTTTTAGGAGTTATTGATTGCTTTAATTGATTGGATTATTCATTGGGATTCATTGGATTATTGATTCAGCGGTTCAGGATTCTTATTTGGATTGGATTGATTGATTTTGACTTCTCAAGATATTGATTGATCCTCAAGAGCTGATTTTGAGTATTGATTGACTTTGAATCCTCAAGATATTTTATTGATCCTCAAGAATTGATTTTGATTATTGACTGATTTTGACTCATCAAGATATTGAATTGATTTCTGAAGATTTTAAATTGATTGATTGATTCCTCAAGACCTTGATTTCATATTGAAGACACTGATTTATTGATTGATTGATTATTGATATTTGATTTGAATTGATTGTTGATTGTTTGAATTGATTTGACTGTTGACTGAATTTGATTTCACCTCAAGATTTTAATTGTGATTGATTTGGCCCAGTTCTGATTATTATTGTCATACCATCAAGTTTTATTTCATTTTCTTCAAAAGGCCAGTTCAGCATAGCCCCCCAGCCAAAAATACTAGATCCCAAAGAATTCAAGCTGTTCTCACTCCTACAGCAAGGGCTCCTCTTGACCGCACACCATCAGTTCATCAACTGAGTGCAAATTTGGACAGAGGACCACCAATGGAAGGAGCAGGACCCTCAAGAAGAGGCAGAATGAAATCTAGAAGATCAAGATCCTTTTCTGGACTTTTGGGTGGCTACCCTGGCATGTCTGAAGGTGCAAGAGCAAGACAAGGGGAAGTTGAAGATGAAGTGGGGGAAGAGTCTGGGGAAGCTGAAGTGGCAGATGCCTTGGCAAATGCTCCAGAGGTGCCTCAGGGTTCTAATCTAGCCCTTTCTAGTAAACCTCTTGTCTCTCAAACTGATACAAATCTCCTCAAGATGATGGAGCAGATGACTCAATTCATGGGGCAGCTCACTCAAGCAGTTGCTCCCAGGGACAATTCCAAAGCCCCTGCTTTCAAGACTCCATCCATGAAGGCACCTGATTCTTTTGATGGTACTCAAGCTCATAAGTTATGAGGATTTATCCAATCCTGTCAATTAATCTTTCATAATGATCCAGCAAATTTCTTCTCTGACAGGAAGAAAGTTCTTTACTCAACTTCTTTTCTCACTGGTAGAGCTGGAAAGTGGATTGAAGCCTATCTCTCAAATATTTCCAATGAAGACCCTTCCTACCTCCTCAATAATTGGCCCTTATTTGAATCTCAATTATTCACTCTGTTTGGTGACCCCAATGAAGTCAGGAAAGCTGAACAAGAGTTGGACAATTTGAGGATGAAGGAGAGTGGTCATGTTTCCTTGTACATTGCAGATTTCAGAAGCTTAATGTCAAGAATTGGAGATTGGGGGGAAAGATCTTATATCCATGTTTACAGAAGAGGATTGGCATCAAGATTATTGGATCAGTTGGCTTCTCACCCTGGAACGTTTGTTACTCTTCAAGAACTTATGGATGTCACTTTAGAATTAGACACAAGATATCATGAGAGGCAAAAAGAAAAGGGTGGTAATCAATAGAAGAAGCCTCCTGTTAATGGATCCAATCCTTCAAGTTCTCCTCAGAATTCATCTTCAAAGAGGCCTCACCAGAAGAAGAACAAGAAGGGCAAGCAATTTCAATCATGGAAGGACAAACCCCATTCTGCTCTCCTCAATAAGGACAATAAATTAATTGGTTCTGAAAAGAAGAGGAGGATTCAAGAGGGGTTATGTACTTATTGTGGTGGAAAATACCCAATTGAAAATGCTTCAAGAGACCTCAGAACAAGCCTGGGTAATCATCAAGAGTCTTCCCTAGCAAGCAGGGAAAAGCCTGAGTGGGAATCATGATGTGTTCAATGGTTCTCACTTATTTCCTTCAAGAGCACAATTGTGCACTCTGAATACTAGTGTCAAGAAATCTTTAAAATTTCTTATTTTCTCTTCTGTCTCTGATATTTTTTATAGTATTCTCATTGATTCTGGTGCTAAAAACTCTTTTATTGCAAAGAATTTTGTTCTCAAGTACTCATTGACTCTGTCAGAGCTCCCTGAAAAGATTCCTCTTTTCATTTTGGATTCTAATGAATCCCCTGCCTTGTTCATCACCCATTATACCAAGTGGGTAGTTGACTTGCCTTCCTTCCCAAGCTTTGAATGGGACTTCTTTATCATAGATTCACCCAAGGGAGATGACCTCATATTGGGCTATGATTTCCTTTACCATTTTAATCCCATTATTGATTGGAAAAATGGATTGATCACCTATTATTATAGTCATAAGGATTCTAGTGGTATTATTCCTTCTACTAGTAATGGCTTAGCCACTGCTGTCAACAGTGTTGCTCTGGCTGGGGAACTTAAGACACCTTCCCTTCCTTCTTCTATCCATACCCCCTCCATCATTCCCTCTCAGTCATTACTTCCATTAAGAGATGAAGTCTTCAAAGAGATAAAGGATGATGGAGAAGATGTTGCCATATCTTCACTTCATCTCTTTCAAGGGGATATGGACCTTCCTCCCTTATCTTTTCATGCCACCCTGGGGGAGCAGTGGGATGAGGAGGAAGAGCCAGAAGAAATTGAAAGTGTGTTGAAGGTAGTCCCTCCTTCGTATCACCAATATTTGGATGTATTCTCCAAGGTGATAGCAGAGAAACTTCCTCCACACTGCGCCTGTGATCAGCATATTGAATTGGAGGGTCTTCTACCTCCAGTTGGTGTTATCTACTCTTTATCAAAGAATGAGTCAGAAACATTGCGGGCCTACATTTCAGATAATGTAGATAAAGGTTTCATCAGACAAAGCTCCTCCTCAACAGGAGCACCTGTCCTTTTTGTTAAGAAAAAGGATGGTGGTCTTCGTTTGTGTATTTACTACCGCAAAATTAATGCTGTCACTAGGAAGAACAGGTATCCTGTTCCTCCAATGAATCAGCTTCTTACCGTATTCAATGGTGCTACTATCTTCTCCAAGATAGATCTGCGTGGTGCTTATAATCTCCTGAGAATTAAAGAGGGGGATGAGCATTTAACTGCCTTTAGAACCAAATATGGTAGTTATGAGTATTTGGTTATGCCATTTGGCTTAACCAATGCTCCAGCTTCATTCCAAAATCTTGTGAATGATATTTTTGCAGATTAATTGGATATTTTTGTTGTAGTTTACTTAGATGATATTATGGTCTTCTCTAGCTCTTTGGATGAACATGTTAAACATGTGGCCTCTGTTCTCCAAAGACTGCGAGACAATAATTTGTTTGCTAAAGCCTCAAAGTGTGTATTCCATGCCTCAAGTTTGGAATACTTGGGCTATGTTGTTTCAAGTGATGGCCTCAAGATGGATTCTTCAAACGTTCAATAAATCCTCAATTGGCCTGGGCCCAAGAACATCAAGGCCCTCCAATCTTTTCTTGGCTTTGCCAACTTTTATCGTCGTTTCATTAAAAATTATTCCAAAAAAATCTCTGTTCTCACTTCCCTCCTTAAAAAAGATTCTCCCTTTATCTTCAATGAGGAAGCTCTTAGTCAGTTTCAAGTACTCAAAGAAGCTTTCACCACTGCTCCTATTCTCTCTCATTTTAATCCTTCTCTACCAACTATTGTAAAGACTGATGCTTCTGATTATGCCTTGGGTGCTGTACTGAGTCAGGTGAATGACTCAGGAAAGCATCCTATTGCATTTGATAGTCGCAAGCTCTTACCAGCTGAACTCAACTATGAAATTCATGACAAGGAACTCCTTGGCATAGTTTGGGCTCTCAAGCGCTGGAGAGCATTTCTCCTTTCTCTTTCTGATTCCTTTGAGGTCTTTACAGACCATTGTTTCCTTCAGTATTTTATGTGCTCTAAAGTCCGTACTTGCCGTCAAGCCCATTGGGCAGAATTTCTATCTGAATTCCACTTCATCATCACTTACCGCCCAGGAGGGCTGGCCACTTTACCAGATGCCCTGTCACGTCGGGACGAGGTGTACCCAGAGAGGGGGGTGGATTTCATCAGCAAGAATCCTCAAAATTTTCATCAAGTGCTCAAGCAAAATGAAATTCAAGAGTCAAGATTCTTTTCAATGAAAGTTGATATTTTTTCAGATGTAGTTGATCAAATTCAAAGACAAGTATGGCAAGACAAAGATTATAAGGAAATCCTCAAGAAATTAGCCAGAGGAGAATCAGTCCCAGACTATCCTCTTGAACCTCAAGCAAAATTATTATTGTTCAAAGATAGAGTAGTCATTCCAAGCAATCATGAAATTCAATTGGACATTATTCAAAAGCGTCATGACTCACCATTGGCTGGCCATCCTGGCCAGGAGAAGACCCTCAAGCTCATCAAGAGGGATTTTTTTGGGCTGGCATGAATCAAATCATCAAGGACTATGTGTCCTCATGTCAGCAATGTTCAATAAACAAGAGTATCCGCCATAAGAAGTTTGGATTACTCAAGCCTCTTCAAATTCCATCTGGTCCTTGGAATTCTTTATCAATGGACTTTATCACCCAATTGCCCTTGTCAAGCAACTTTGAATCAATTTTAGTAGTTGTAGACAGATTTTCCAAAATGGCAATATTTATTCCAACTTATTCAACAATCACTGCTTTGGACTTAGCTCAAATATTCATTAATCATGTCTTTTCCAAACATGGTCTTCCAATCAGTATTGTTAGTGATAGAGGTTCATTATTTGTTTCATCATTTTGGACTCAATTGTGTCAGCAGCTCAAGATATCAAGAGGTCTTTCAACTGCTTTTCACCCTGAAACAGATGGACAGACAGAGAGAGTAAATCAGATTCTGGAACAGTATCTTTGGATGTATGTCAGTTACCATCAAGTTGACTGGTACACCTGGCTCCCTCTGGCTGGATTTGCCTATAATAATGCAGAACATTCATCAACAAAACAGCCTCCATTTTTCACTATTTATGGAAGAAATCCCAGCTTTGATTCAATTCACATTTCTCAAGATACACCTTCTGGAAAGTTATCATCAAAACTCCAATCAGTACATCAAGTTGTCAAAGAAGAATTAGAGTCAGCAATAAAGTGTTTTAAGAAGTATGCAGATAAAAATAGAGCAATTCCACCTGATTTCCAACCTGGGGACAAAGTATGGCTAGCTTCAAAGAACATCAAGACAACAAGACCCACCAAGAAACTGTCAGAAAGATGGTTGGGACCCTTTGAAGCTCTCAAGATGATTGGCAGCCATGCATATCACCTCAAGTTGCCTCAACAATGGAAGTCAGTTCACCCTGTTTTCCATGTGTCCTTGTTAGAACCAGTAAAGCAATCAACTATCCCAAATCGACACCAATTTCCACCACCTCCAGTAATAGTGGAAGAGCAAGAAGAATGGCAAGTGGCTCAGGTTCTGGACTCAAAACTCAAGAGAGGTTCATTATGGTATTTAGTGGAGTGGAAAGGATTCAATGAAGACCCAGAAAGAACAACTTGGGAACCAGCTTCCAGCCTTACCAACTCCCCAGACCTTGTCAAGGATTTTCACACTTTGTATCCAGACAAGCCTGGCTCAAATGCCTCAAGAGTTTGATTTATGGTGCTTGGTGGGGATTGGAGTTTATGAAAGTAAGTTCCTCTCCTGGAATGCACCTTTAAGGGGGTATTCTACCCAAATTTGTTGTAAGAATAACCTTGGCCACTTTGTGAGCACTTGTCAATGCTTTGGACAGGTTCAGAAGGCCTTGCAACATCATACCCTCAAGATTTGGACCTTTAATCAAGATATGGCCCAATCTTTCTCTTATTTTCTTTTCTTTCTTTAATCATGCCATAAATTATCCTTCAAGACATTCATTACCACAATTCATGTTATGGCATAATTCCTTTTTCATTTATGGTGCTTGGTGGGGAGTGGAAGTTATGAAAGTAAGTTCCATCTCCTGGTATGCATCCCTGAGGGGTCTACTTCTTGTAAAACATTACCTTGGCCACGCTGTGAGCATCAAATGCTTGGTTTTATCTTTCAGAACATTTTGGCCAAAATCAAGCAGCTAATCACAAGAAGGACAACCCTCAGGCATTTCTTATTTCTTTCTTACTCTCTTTTTCTCTCAATTCTTTTTCATTTTTATTTTTTATTTTCATTTCTTTTACTTGTATGATTTATTTTTCATTTCTTGTTTCAAAAGCAGCAATCATAACTCCCATATCTTGTTTGGGGAGTCAATTTATTTAATAATAAAGAGAAAACACTAGTAATGGTAAAGACCAGCTACAGATAATCCTCATCAAAATTTCTTCAAGACTTCTTTAAACTTAGCAACCATATCATCTTCATAAGCAACTTCCTCCCTGGCCAAAGCAACAGTGGGCTCCCCTGGAATAGCACTTTTCATAGCCTTATCAACAAACACCTCAGTCAAAGCATCAACTTCAGCAAATAGAGTGTTGACCACCTTCTTGTTCACCCTTTTCTGATCAGTGAAGTTGCCAGTAATATTCCAGCGGCGACGGTTTTCAAAGATTGATTCAGGCTCTGGAGACATTGGGTCTCCAGAAGTGCTGGCCACTGGTGGTTGGATATTGGTAGAGGTGGAGGCAAGTGTGGAGGGCCTGGTTGGGGATCTAATTGGATGCTGAGGTGGTTGGGCGGACCTGATCACTTCATTATTGGTGGTACTGGCTTGGACTGGATATTGTGAGGTGGATTGGATTCTTCTTCTCTGGATTGGGGTAGTCATTTCAAGCTCTTCTCCATCAATTTCATCACTACCGTCAGCATCAGTATCAATTTCATCTTGAACCACCAAATTTCTCTTCAATTTTCCAAGTCTTCCATCCTTTCTGGTAACCAAAATGGGAACCTCTGGGGCCACTACAATGGGATTTCCTTGGGGGTGAATTGATCCTCCAATGGCTTCCCAGGAACCACTGGTATTATTCCATTGTTGGACACCTCTCATTCTAGATCCAGTCACTGAAGAAGAAGAAAAGAAAACATAGAAGTCAGTAACCCATCAATTTTATGGCCAATCAACTCACAATTGGAGTGACCAGAGGTGGCATCAGAGGTGGGAGGTTCATCAACAGGAGCTTCCAATCCAAATCTTCCACCCTTCTTGATGCTTCTCCATAATCTTCTGGCATTTTCAGGAAAGCTATAGTGGGCTTGAGAACAATTTCTTTTTCCAAGATTGCAAAATTGACACCTGATGGACCTAGCAGTAGCAGATTCCACACAAGGAATCCCTTTCCTCTTACAATTGGTGCAGGGTGGTTCAATACCTCTGACAGATTTCAAACCATTATAGGTTTTCTTGATGTCCCAAATCTCTGTAGGGGCCATACTCTCTTCAGAAAGCTCCCTCAAGTTATCAAAAACACCAGGACCATAAAGTACAGAAGGTGGGGAATCAGAGTGATTGGAATCGCAAAGGGAAGTCAGCCTTGAACTCATCTTCAAGTCAAAATTTCAAATTCAAGACAAGGAGAATTATGGACAATTGCAAGTCAGCAACGCATTTATGACAATTGACCAGTCAAGGAGGGGATAAGAAGGAAGACATTCAAGAAGAAATCAAGATCAAAAGAAGAAAAAACTGCTTCAAATGGCCCAATTGGCCAATTTCATGAATTTATGCACTTTGGCACAAATGGCCATATCAGACCTCAAAACTTCAAAATAGCTCATTTTCATCATTTTTCATCAAAATATGCTTAATTATGCATATTAGAAAATTTGCACATTTGCGCACTTTTGCGCAAAAGGCCTCTTTATCTTGTCAAAATGCTTCAAAAGGCCTTTTTGGCCCATTTCATCATAATTGCGCATTTCCACATTTTGCGCAAAAACGCGCGAAATGGCCAGGATACTTTATAAGGCCAATTTTTCATCATCAATCAAGTTTTTTCAATTTTTTCACCATTATATGCCATTATGGCATATATGCGCATTTTTGCGCAAATTTGCCAAAATCCCCTTTAATCACAAAATCAAGGATTTTGGACAGGACTTCTGAAATGGTTCAAAACCTCAAGTATTGGCCACCTTATGCCAACACTCTCAAGATTAAAATTATGATGAAATCAGGTGTTCTTGGGACATAAACCCAGGTCGCCCACTTTTCAAAAGCCATGAGGACTCAAGAAAAGTTTGGTGAAGACACTCAAGACAAGAATGAAGAAATTTTAAGAAGAATGAAAGCATTTTGAAGTAAAAGAGGGAATTTAGAATCAAGATCAAGAGGAAAATACCTACAAGTGATCAAGTGAAGATTTGTTTGAGTATTGATTGAAGAGGTTAATGGGATAAATCTAAAGAATTGGGGGAAAGAACTGTATGGATTGTTTGCAAGCTCATCAAGACTCACTGTACTTATGGTGCTCAGAGCTCACCACTTTCAAGAGGGGGATAATGTCACAGCCAAGGAGGCAGGGGCATTACCAATCATATTCAACAATCATTACTTCATTGATACCCCTCAAAACCCAATCAGCAAGGGGGTTTCATTCAACATTCTCCACATACAGTTTTCAGACCTCAATACAGTTTCATACAGGCAAGACCCAAATACAGGATTCACCAAATACAGGCCTTTCATCAATACAGGTGCAAATACCTGTATTGACTGTATGACCTGTATTGGATTCACCAATACAGGATTCAATCCCACATCCAACTTCTTCCAGCATACAGACAAGTTTCTCAACACTCAAACTCCATGGTTGGTATTTCTCACATATACCAGCCCCTCTTCACCCACCTGGGGGTTTTTCCCCCAGTTAATTAAAATATTGGATTTATTTTTTAATATTATTTTATTTCTCATTAAAGAAATATTATTTTATTATTTATTAAGTTAGTCTTTGCCTTCCCTCACCTGTTCAGTAGAGTCCTGGTGGCCATATCCCTTATTAATCCTTTTCTCTTTTCTGAACAGGTTGAAACAGTGGTACAGGATTATTTGTGGTTGGCTCTTTATCATTGCTTTTGTTTTCCTCTCATATCTTTTAACTCTTATTATTTTATGACTAGGAAATTATTATCTTATTTCATTACTCTTATCATTTGAGTATTTCTTCTGAGCCCTCCATAAGTAAGTCTGTTCACTGAGTGCCAGGCCCTCTTCATTTAGAAGAGCCCCCGTGACAATAACCTTCTGAGAATCAAAGAGGGGTATGAGCACTTAACTGCCTTCAGAACCAAGTATGGTAGTTATGAGTATTTGGTCATGCCCTTTGGTTTGACCAATTCTCCTGCTTCTTTCCAGAATGTTGTAAATGATACATTTGCAGATTTCTTGGATGTGTTTGTTGTGGTTTATCTAGATGATATTATGGTATTCTCAAGTTCTGAGGAAGAACATGTCAAACATGTGACCTCTGTCATACAAAGACTCAGAGAAAATAATTTATTTTCCAAAGCCTCCAAGTGTGTATTCCATGCCTCAAGTGTGGAATACTTGGGCTATGTTGTTTCAAGTGATGGCCTCAAGATGGATTCTTCAAAAGTTCAGCAAATCCTCAATTGGCCTCAGCCCAAAAACATCAAGGCCCTCCAATATTTTCTTGGCTTTGCCAATTTTTATTGTTGTTTCATTAAAAATTATTCTAAAAAAATCACTTCTCTCACTTCCCTCCTTAAAAAAGATTCTCCTTTCATCTTCAATGAGGAAGCTCTTAGTCAGTTTCAAGAACTCAAAGAAGCTTTCACCTCTGCTCCTATCTTGTCTCACTTTAATCCATCTCTACCTACTATTGTAGAGACTGATGCTTCTGATTATGCATTGGGCGCCGTACTGAGTCAGGTGAATGACTCAGGAAAGCACCCCATTGCATTTGATAGTCGCAAGCTTCCCCCAACTGAGCTGAACTATGAAATTCATGACAAGGAACTCCTTGGCATAGTTTGGGCTCTCAAGCGCTGGAGAGCATTTCTTCTTTCTCTTTCCAATTCTTTTGAGGTCTTGACAGACCACTCTTCCTTGCAGTATTTCATGTATTCCAAAGTTCTTACTCGTCGTCAGGCCCGTTGGGCTGAATTTCTCTCAGAATTTCATTTCACTATCACTTACCGCCCAGGCAGGCTGGCCACTTTACCAGATGCCTTGTCACGTCGGGACAAAGTGTACCCAGAGAGGGGGGTGGACTTCATCAGCAAGAATCCTCAAAATTTTCATCAAGTACTCAAGCAAGATGGAATTCAAGAGTCAAGATTCTTCCCAATCAAAGTGAAGATTTTCTCAGATTTAGTGGACAAGATTCAAAAAGAAGTATGGCAAGACAAAGACTATAAAGAAATACTCAAGCAACTAGCAAGAGTTGAATCAGTTCCAGATTATTCTCTTGAACCTCAAGCCAAGTTATTATTATTCAAAGATAGAGTGGTAATCCCAAGCAATGAAGACCTTCAACTCAATATTCTTCAAAAGCGTCATGACTCACCTTTGGCTGGCCATCCTGGCCAGGAGAAGACCCTCAAGCTCATCAAGAGGGATTTTTATTGGGCTGGCATTAATCAATTCATCAAGGACTATGTGTCCTCATGTCAGCAATGTTCAAGAAGCAAGAACATTCATCACAAGAAGTTTGGATTACTCAAGCCTCTTTCAATTCCGTCTGGTCCTTGGAATTCATTATCAATGGACTTCATCACTCAATTGCCACTGTCAAACAACTTTGATTCAATTTTAGTAGCTGTGGACAGATTCTCAAAAATGGCAATCTTCATTCCAACTTATGGAACAATCACTGCTCTGGACTTAGCTCAAATCTTCATTAGTCATGTATTTTCCAAGCATTGCCTTCCAGTCAGTATCATCAGTGATAGAGGATCCTTATTTGTTTCATAATTTTGGACTCAATTGTGTCAGCAGCTCAAGATATCAAGAGATCTTTCAACTGCCTTTCACCCTAAAACAGATGGACAGACAGAGAGGGTAAATCAGATACTAGAACAGTACCTTTGGATGTATGTCAGCTATCATCAAGATGACTGGTACACCTGGCTCCCTCTGGCTGAATTTGCCTATAATAATTCAGAACATTCATCAACCAAGCAATCACCCTTTTTCACCATTTATGGAAGAAATCCCAGTTTTGACTCAATCCATATTTCTCAAGACTCACCTGCTGGAAAGTTATCAACAAAACTCCAATCAGTACAGCAAGTTGTCAAAGAAGAATTAGAGTCAGCAATAAGGAGATTCAAGAAGTATGCAGATAGAAATAGGGCAATTCCACCTGATTTCCAACCTGGGGACAAAGTATGGCTAGCTTCCAAGAACATCAAGACAACAAGACCCACCAAGAAATTATCAGAAAGATGGTTGGGACCCTTTGAAGTTCTTAAGAAGATTGGCAGCCATGCATATCACCTCAAGTTGCCTCAGCAATGGAAGACAGTTCACCCTGTATTCCATGTGTCCTTATTAGAACCAGTCAAGCATTCAACTATCCCAAATTGTCATCAATTGCCGCCACCACCAGTTTTAGTGGAAGAGCAAGAAGAATGGGAAGTGGCTCAGGTTCTGGACTCAAAACTCAAAAGAGGTAAATTATGGTATCTTGTATAGTGGAAAGGATTCAGTGAAGACCCAGAAAGAACCACTTGGGAACCATCTTCCAAACTTACCAACTCACCAGACCTTGTCAAGGATTTTCACTCATTGTATCCAGACAAGCCTGGTCCAAATACCTCAAGAGTTTGATTTTATGGTGCTTGGTGGGGAGAAGAAGTTATGAAAGTAAGTTCCTCTCCTGGCATGCACCTTTAAGGGGGAATTCTACCCATATGTTGTTGTAAGCATCACCTTGGCCACTTTGTGAGCACTTGTCAATTCTTTGGACAGGTTCAGGAAGCATACAACATCAATACCCTCCATTTGGACCTTATCAAGATATGGCCAAATAGTTTCTTTCTTTCTTTATGTTCATTTTCTTTCTTTATTATCATTTCATTTTATGCCAATCATCATAATTCAAGACATTCATTACTTCAAGTCATTTACGGCAATTCATTTCAGTAGTCATTTATGGCAATTCATTTCAGAAGGCATTTATGGCAATTTATTTCAGTCTTATGGTGCTTGGTGGGGAGTGGAAGTTATGAAAGTAAGTTCCATCTCCTGGTATGCATCCCTGAGGGTTCTACTTCTTGTAAAACATCACCTTGGCCACTCTGTGAGCATCAAATGCTTGGTTTTCATTTTTCAGACACTTCTTGGCCAGAATCAAGCAACTCACCACAAGAAGGACCAGCCATCAGGAATTTTTCTTTATTTCTTTCTTTACTCTCATTTTCTCTTATTCTTTCATTTTTTCCTTCTTTCTTTACTTGTATAATTTTCTTCTTTTATTTCTTTAAAGCAGCAGCATCCCCTCCCCAAATCATGTATTGGGAGGTTCCATTATCTTTTTTATTTTTTATTTTTTAGTAGTTATAAGAGTGGGGATAGAAGTCAAACCAAACACAAACAAGGAAAAGGAAACTAGTTATCTCTACCCAAGTCATCAAAAGTTCTCTGGAAGTCATTTATCAACTCATCTTCATACCAGGCAAATTTTGCAGCCATCTCTTCAGAAGCAGTACCTGGAATAGTCCTGTCATTGGCATACATAATCACCTCTCTGCTATTTCTATCAACCCTCCTGAATAATCTGGCCACAGCATCTTGATTTTCACTAGCCGCGTTGGGATCTTCTCTGGTAACCCGGATAGGCCATCGTTCTCTTCTTTGAAAAACTTGAGCGGCAGGAAACGGCAAAGGAGACAATCCATCTCTTCTTCTGCTGGAGCTGGCCACAGGTTGGAGTTGACGGGAGGTGTTTATGGGTGAGTTTATGGGCTGTTGAACTGGAGATGGTCTTACTGCTGGATTCAAGGCAGGCCTGGTGGTATGGGAAGTAGTTGGTGAAGGAGGAGGAAGGGTTGTAGGAATAGAAGCAAGCATTGGTTGGAAGTTTCTTGGAGTGCTGGGAATAATTTGGCTTTGGAATCTGGTGTTGGCAAGAGGTTGAGAAGAGGAATTGCTGGACGGATGGCCACTTGAATGAGGAATAACTTGAACTTCTTCACCATCCAACTCATCACTTCCTTCAGCATCTGGATCTGATGGAGAATCAACAATTCTTCTTAGCTTCTTCACTACTTTCACCACTCCATCAGCATTGGTTCTTGAAATTGGAATTTCTGAGCTGTAGTGGATGGGCCTACCACCAATTGGAATGGACCCTCCAACATTAGTCTATCTGGCCACATCCCTCTGCCTGGAACCAGTCACTACATCAAGATATCAGCACCAATTCAATCAAAATATGCAAATCACTCACATTGAGAAAATCCAGAAGTGGCATCAGGGGTAGGTTCCTCAAGAATGGGGAATTCCTGCCCATAAGGCCCATCCTTCCTACTCCATAGGTGCCTCCTGACCTGGGACAAAGTTGATCCGGTACGGCGGCATGGCTTCTTCCCAATAAAGCAGAAATGGCATTTTGACGATTGAGGATTGTAATGTTGGAAGCAATCCTTACCCCTGGCCACACACTCAGTACAGGCAGGATCAAAAACTTCAACTGCTCTGAACCCATCATATGTTTGGGAGGGGTCAAAATGGCCAGAAGACGCCATAGAAGGAGAAGACAATCGACTGAAGACGCCAGAACCATGAAGAATAGACGGTGGCGGTGCAGAAGGGGAAGATTCAGTGAGTTCAGTCAGTTTGGAACTCATAACTGAGGAATGTGCAAGCAGAAGATTCAAGACGTCAGAATCAATCCACTCCACATCAAGAAAAAGGAAATTTGACTCAAGGAAATGGGGCCATAACTCAATTATGCCCCACCTCAAAGCCTGTAAGGTGAAGGTTCACACCCCTTTGGGGCTGAACTCATCACCCAGGGCCTCCCCTGCAGCTTTGGGGGAGGCCAAGATCTTGATGGTCCTGGACCCCTTCAATGGGTCCAGGCCATATATGGTGAAATTTGGGAATGGGCCATTTCTGGGCCCCTTGGTCACCCTGGGTCCCCAGCAATTTTGGGCCCAGGGGCTCCATTTTGGTCCTGGGGGCCTCCAATAGCCCCCACGGACCGCGGACCGCGAACTACGGCCCACGGACCACGGACCGCGGACCGTAGGATCCCAGAGACTCAAAAGGGCCAAAAAAGGCCAAAAATCAATAAATCAAGGTTTTTCACCAGAGCACCCAAAAAGGCCTAAAAGGCCATAAAAAAGCAAATTTCATCAAGATCACTCAGGATGGAGGCCACAGCCCAAAACCCACTTGGAGGGCTGTCTGAGGCCAATTCCTTGGATAATGGGGACAAGACCCCTTGGAGGAAAGTTGCATTCATTCATTGGATTAAGTCTGGGCCAATGAGTACAAGTCATATACTCATTGGGCCCCAATTTCTGAGCACAAGTGCTCAATGGCCTTTATTCTGGGATAGATCCCAAGGCCATATTCCAAGGCATGGCTGATTGAATCAAAAGAAAAGAATGGCATATTCTGGAAGGAATACTCACTCAAGCTTGAAAAAAGGGGGAATCAATTGAAGTTGTCAGGGAAGAAGGAATGAAGGATTTTCAGGATAATGGTCAAGAGGAAAGAAATTTAAAAAGAAAATTTTTTGAAAAAATGTGGGGATATTGAGATGCCACTCAACAGTGGCAGGGTATTATGGTGTTCAGGAGCCCACCAGTTTCAAGAGGGGGATACTGTAACAACCATCCATCAGGGGTAAGGGTATTCATTCATACACCCACTCAAACACCTCAAATCAGCAAATCCAGTATCTGCATCAGCAGTCAGTTTCAGCAATCTTCATTATGAAACATGCATACAGTTTGGTACATCAATACAGCCTGTCAATACTTGTACAGGATGGATTCACCCAATACAGTTTCAATACACCAGTATGAATCTGTATGATCACTCAAATACACCACACCTCTTGTACAGGTTCTGTACAGCTGTACAGGACCTGTATTGGCCAGACTCAATTCAACAATCAATTATTCTCATGAAAATTCTTCTCTGGATCAGGGCTGGTGATTCTCACATATACCAGCCCCTCTTTCTCCCCCCTGGGGACTTTTCCCCAGTTAATTAATTTAGTTTATTTATTATTTTATAATTATTCTTATCCTTATTTTTGGGTATTATAATTATTTAATCTTAAGTTAGTCTTTGCATTTCTCTCTTCGCCTGTACAGTATGAGTTGGGTGGCCATATCCTTATTAACCCTTCTCTTCCCATTCTGACAGGTTGAAACAGTGGACTTGGACTTGTTTGTGGTTGGCTCTTCTATTCTTTTACTCTTATCTTTTGTTGCTGCTTTTCTTATATTTATTCTTTAGCAATTTATCTTTGACACTCTTAAGTGTATTCCCTTTTATCTTATCTTTGAGCCCTCCATAAGTGAGTCCCAGTTTACTGAGTGCCAGGCCCTCTTCACTTCGAAGAGCCCCTGTGACACAGTCATGCATATCACCTCAATTTTCCTCAGCAATGGAAGACAGTTCACCCTGTATTCCATGTGTCCTTATTAGAACCAGTCAAGCATTCAACTATCCCAAATCGTCATCAATTGCCGCCACCACCAGTTATAGTGGAGGAGCAAGAAGAATGGGAAGTGGCTCAGGTCCTGGACTCAAAACTTGAAAGAGGTAAATTATGGTATCTTGTAGAGTGGAAAGGATTCAGTGAAGACCCAGAAAGAACCACTTGGGAACCAGCTTCAAACCTTACCAACTCACCAGATATTGTCAAGGATTTCCATTCATTGTATCCAGACAAGCCTGGTCCAAATACCTCAAGAGTTTGATTTATGGTGCTTGGTGGAGAGAAGAAGTTATGAAAGTAAGTTCCTCTCCTGGCATGCACCTTTAAGGGGGTATTCTACCCATATGTTGTTGTAAGCATCACCTTGGCCACTTTGTGAGCACTTGTCAACTCTTTGGACAGGTTCAGGAAGCATAAAACACCAATACCCTCCGATTTGGACCTTATCAAGATATGGCCAAATGTTTCTTTCTTGATTTTCTTTTCTTTTCTCTTATTTATCATTTCAATTTATGCCAATCATCATAATTCAAGACATTCATTACTTCAAGTCATTTACGGCAATTCATTTCAGAAGTCATTTATGGCAATTCATGTCAGAAGTCATTTATGGCAAATTCTTTTCAATTTTATGGTGCTTGGTGGGGAGTGGAAGTTATGAAAGTAAGTTCCAACTCCTGGTATGCATCCCTGAGGGTTCTACTTCTTGTAAAACATTACCTTGGCCACTCTGTGAGCATCAAATGCTTGGTTTTCATTTTTTAGACACTTCTTGGCCAGAATCAAGCAACTTACCACAAGAAGGACCAACCATCAGGATTTTTCTTTATTTCTTTTCTTTACTCTCATTTTCTCTTATTCTTTTATTTTTCTTTCTTTCTTTACTTGTATAATTTTCTTTCTTTTATTTCTTTAAAGCAGCAGCATCCCCTCCCAAATCATGTATTGGGAGGTTCCATTATTTTTTCATTTTTTAGTATTTATAAGAGTGGGGATAGAAGTCAAACCAAAAACAACAAGGACAAGGAAACTAGTTTCTCTACCAAACATCAAAAGTTCACCAGAAGTCATTATTACGTTCATCTTAATACCAGTCAAATTTGGGAATGAAGAAGCAGAATATTCAAGATGTCCAAATCAGTCCATTTCAATCCAAAGGAAATTGACCTCAAGAATGGGGCCATAACTCATTTATGGCCCCCCTCAAGGCCTCAAGAAGGAAGGTTCAAACCCCCTTTGGGGCTGCATTCATCACTGTGGGCCTCCCCTGCATCTTTGGGGAGGCCATGATCTTGGTGACCCTGGACCCCATCAATGGGTCCAGGCCATAAAGGTGGGTGTCTTAGACTCTGGGCCAATTTATGGTCCCCATCCAATTTGGGCCCAGGGGGTCCATTTTAGTCATGGGGGCCTCCAATAGCCCCCACGGACCACGGTGTATGGCCCATGGACCGCAAGACTACAGACTGCGGCCCATGGCCCACGGACCATAGGACCCCAAAGACCAGAAAAAGGCCAATATGGCCATATGTCATAAAAACACCATCAAGCCCAAAAAGACCCAAAATGGCCAAAAATGGCCATAAATCATGGAATCACCAAAATCACCAAACCCCCCAAAAAGGCCCAAAAGGCCATAAAAATAAAAACTTATCAAGAGTCATCAGGGAAGAGGCCACAGCCCAAAACCACTTTTGAGGGCTGTTGAGGCCATTTCCATGGACAATGGGGACAAGACCCCTTGGAGGAAAATTTTCAAGATTTCATTTGGATTAAGCCTTGCCCAATTAGTACAATTCATATACTCATTGGGCATCATTTTTTGAGCACAAGAGCTCAGTGGCCATCATTTTGGGATATATCCCAAGGCCATAGTCCAAGGTCAAGATGGATTGAATCAGAAGCAAGAAAAAGCATATTTCGAAGTGGGATACTTACTCAAAACTTGAAAGAAGGGGGGAATCAATTTAAATTGACAGAGAAGAATTGAAGAAGAATTTTTTGGGATAATGGTCAAGAGGAAAAGAAATTTTTTGAAGAAAATGTGGGGATATTGAGATACCACTCAACAGTGGCAGGGTATTATGGTGTTCAGGAGCCCACCAGTTTCAAGAGGGGGATACTGTAACAACCATCCATCCGGGGTAAGGGTATTCATTCACATACTCACTCAAACACCTCCAATCAGCAGATCCAGAATTGGCAATCAGCATTCAGTTTCAGCAATCTTCATTCTGAAACATGCATACAGCTTGGTACCTCAATACAGCCTGTCAATACCTGTACAAGTTGGATTCACCCAATACAGTTTCAATACACAAGTATGAAACTGTATGATCACTCAAATACACCACACCTCTTGTACAGGTTCTGTACAGCTGTACAGGACCTGTATTGGCCAGACTCAATTCAATCATCAATTATTCTCATGAAAATTCTTCCTCTGGATCAGGGCTGGTGATTCTCACATATACCAGTCCCTCTTTCTACCCCCTGGGGACTTTTCCCCAGTTAATTAATTTAGTTTATTTATCGTTTTATGAATATTCTTATCCTTTTTTTGGATATTATATTTATTTAATTTTAAGTTAGTCTTTGCATTTCTCTCTTTGCCTGTACAGTATGAGTTGGGTGGCCATATCCTTATTAACCCTTCTCTTTCCATTCTGACAGGTTGAAACAGTGAACTTGGACTTGTTTGTGGTTGGCTCTTCTATTTCTTTTATTCTTATTCTTTGTTGCTGCTTTCTTATATTTATTCTTTTAGTAATTCATCTTTAACACTCTTAAGTGTATCCCTTCTTACCATATCTTTGAGCCCTCCATAAGTGAGTGCCAGGCCCTCTTCACTTTGAAGAGCCCCTGTGACAGAGCCCTCTGACATATAATTAAATCTCTTATAAAAATTTCATTCTATCATTCAAATCCTTCATCAATTCTTCATCTTTCTCTTTTTGTGTGATATTCAGGTATTATCAGGATATTGTTTTGATTGATTTTCATTCCTCAGGACAATTTGGTTTGATTCTTAAGGCTATTTACTTATTGATTCAACTCCTCCAAAATTTATTGACATTGAATTTAATTGATGCTTCTCCTCAAAGAATTTTATTTTAATTTACTTGCTTTATTGATTCATCTATTGAAATTCATTTGAAATTCTTAAAAACATTTAATTTGCATCAAGAATGCACCCTCTCAATTTTACTCCTCATTAATTATACATATTGATTCCACCTCAAGATCACTAATTTATTCCTCAATCTATGATCAATTTTTCCCCTTGATTTTATTTGGTGAAACATCAAAGAAATCAATATTCCCTGAATCCTATAAATAGGGGCCCTCCTGACCACACACCATCATTTCATCAACTGTGTGAGACTTTGGACAAAGGGCCACAACTGGAGGTGGAATTACCTTCTAGAAGAGGTATTATGAATTTAAGAATATAAATATCACTCTCTGTCTTATTAAGTTTCTCTCCTGGAATTTATCAGGGTCCTAGTGGCAGATCCTGGATTTTTACATGGTCATAGTGGCAGATTAGGGGGTAGTCTGTGGGAGAGGAAGATTCTGAGTATGCTGAAGTGACATCTGCCTGGGAAGATTCTTCTGAAGCTCCTTATGATCCCAATTTATTCCTTTTTCATCAGCCTTTTGTCTCTCAATATGGACCAAATCTTTTCAAAAATCTGGGAGAATATGACTCCATTAATGGGGAAGCTCACCAAGGTAAACATCCAAAGCTCCTGATTTCAAGACTCCATCCATGAAGGATCCTGATTGTGTTTGTTGTACTAAAGCTCATAATTCGGGAGAATTTCTCCAATCCTGTCAGCTAATATTTCATAATGATCCATAATCATTATTTACTAATTGGAAAAAGGTCCTTTATTCAACTTCTTTTATCCCTGGAAAATCTGAAAAATGGATTGAACATTATCTCTAAAATATTTCTGATGAGGACTCTTCTTACGTTCTCAATAACTGGAAACGCTTTGAACCCTAGTTAATCACTTCTTTGGTGATCCAAATGAAGTAAGGAAAGCTGAGTGAGAGTTGAATAGTTGTAATATGAAGAAAAGAGGTTATGCTTCCTAGTAAATAGCTGATTTCAGAAGCTTAATGTAAAGAATTCAAAATTTGGGAGGAATATTTTATATGCATGTTTACAGAAGAGCCTTGGATCAAGGTTTCCAAATTAGTTGGCTTCTCACACTGCACCTTTTGATAGTGCTCAAGAGCACATGGACATCAACTTGTATTTTGACACCAGGTACCATTAAAGGTAGAAGGAAAACGGAGATCATCAAGAAAAGAAACCTCCAGTTACTGGTTCCAGCTCATTCAGACCTCCTCACCACCAATCCTCTAAAAAGCCTCAGGAGGAGAAAAAGGGTAATAATAGTGAAGCTTCAAAGGATAAGCCACATCCTGATCTCCTTATTAAGGGCGAAAATTTCATTGGTTCTGAAAAGGAGAGAAGACTTAAAGAAGGTTTGTGCACTAATCGTGGTGGCAAGAATACCCTTTAAGATTCTTCAAAAGGCCTAAGTACAAAACTGGGATATCTAAGTTGAAATTATGACAAGTTAAATGGTTCTCACTTATTCAATTAAAGGGAAACCTTATGCACTTTGAATAATGGTGTCAATAAATATTTAGTTTTTTTATCTCTTCACTCTGGCTGACATTTGTTATAGTATTCTCATTGATTCAAGTGCTACAAACCTTTGATTTCAAATATTTTTGTTCTCAAGAGCTCCCTTAAAATATTCCTATTTAATCTTGGATCTAAAGAAATACATTCCTTATTCATTACCCATCATACCAAGTGGGTGGTTGAACTTCCTTTCTTCTCAGGGGTTGAATGGTACTTTTTTATCATAGATTCCCCCAAGGGAGAATATTTACTATTCTATTTTAATCCTATTATTTATTTGAAAAATGGATAAATCACCTATGACTCTAGAAATAATTTTTCTAATGGAACTTTATCTTCTTTTAGTAAGTACTTTGCAGCTTTAGCTAAAAGTGTTTCTCCAGATGTTGAAATGAAGTAACCTTCGCTTACATTATTCCCCATCATTAATTACTCATATCTAGCAATGGATTCTTTAAAGAGATGAAAGATGTTGGAGAAGATATATCTAAATCTTCACTTCATCTCTTTCAAGGGGATATAGACCTTCCTCCTTTATCATTTAATGCATTCCTGGAGCAGAAGTGGTATGAGGATGCAGATGCAGAATAAATTCAAGATGTGTTGAAGGTATTCCCTCATGCTTGTAACTAATATTTTTATTTATTCTCCAAGTTGAATGAATAAAAGCTTCAAACACTCATCACCTGTTATCATCATATTGAACTGGAGGGTTCTCTACCTTCTGTTAAAGCTATCTACTCATTATCAAAAAAATTCAGAGACACTCAGGGTCTGCATTTCAAAGAATTTGGGAAAAGGTTTTGGTCAGGCCAAGCTCCTGTTCTGTTTTTTGAAAACAATTATGGAGGCATTTTCTTAGATTTTTACTACTATGAGCCAATTCTGTAGCAATAAATAAAGGTTATTGTGTTCCTTTAATGAATGAGATTAACACTTATTTAATGCTTCTACTTTATACTCCAAGATAGACCTTCCTGGTGCTTACAATCTCCTGAGAATTAAAGGGGGGACAAACATTAAACTACCTTTAGAGACAAATATGTGTCACAGGGGCTCTTGGTGAAAACAAGAGTGGCCTGGCACTCAGGAATCAAGAGCTCACTTGGGGCTCCAAAAGAATAAAGAAATAAAAGAAGAGAATAATTTTTATGGGGAAAGGAAAGCAATACAGGATATGCCAAAATAAGAAAAAAGCCAAAGGCCAAAGATAATAAGAGAAATCCAAAGGCTAAAGAGCAAAGCAAATGAATCCTTAATTTACTATTTCAACCTTCCAGAAAGAAAAATGGAATCAGTGAAGGATATGAACACCAATATCCACTGAAAGTCAAAGAAAGAAGTGCAAATGACTGACTTAAGATTATCAGTATTTACTTTAATAAATAAAAATAAATCCAATATATTAATCAACTGGGGAAAAGGTCCCCAGGGAAGGAAAGGTGGCCAGTATATATGATACGTTGAAGAGTGTGTCTGTAGGGTTGATAACCCAGCTGTATTGACTGATTTGGGTCAATACAGAACTGGAAAGCTTGAGAAAAGAACTGTGTGACTGAATTCCAACAGTGGAATATGAATTGGCCCAAAAAGGCCAAGGCCAGAAAGGTTGCTTGAATAAAGCCTGTATCAACCAATTGAGTTTTCCAAGCAATACTGAAGTTGTTGATGCCTTGAAAACTGATTGAATGATTGATAACCTCTTGAGGTTACCCCTTGAATACTCATGAAATGAAATAACAACCCAAATCCTGCAGAGAAAGGTGGTTGGGGTCCTTGAATGGTCTTCTGGTAGCCATCATGTATTGCAAGACTGAATGGCTGAAAGGTCCTCCTTTTAAATGGGTGATGGATTTGGGGACTGGAGTAGAAATGACACAATTGGGTCCTGAAAACATCACCATTGGATTTCTGAGAAAAAATGGTGCATAATGGTATATTATACCATATATGCACCATGCCTGGATCCTTTGGTATGGAGTCCATGAATGAAGGAAAAGTCTTCCCCTCAATTGAGGGGGAAGCCTTGCTGGACCTGAGCTGGTGGCCCCTGGTGGTTGCCAGAGGCTATGGGTTTAAAATTGGGTCCATGGTTGATTGTGGCCAATTTGAGCCAAAGTTGGCTCAGGTGGGCCCACTTGTCCTAGGGGGCTAATGGATTGCCCCCTTGGCCCCTTTTGGCCTCATTGAGTTTAGGCCAAAAGGGGCCTAAGGGTCCCACGCAGCATAAATCCTGAAGGCGGCCTAAATGGCCCATAAAACCATTTAGGCTATAGACCCCCTAATCAAAGGGGGTGGGCCAAAGGACCTGGAGATGGCTAGAGGGGCGAGAGGCCCTTGAAAGGCAGAATGACCACCCCAGGCCCAAAACAAGGATATTGGACTGGGGGTTGGTGAGGTGGAGAATTGGCCAAGGAGGCCAACGACTAAAGGATGTGGTCTAAGGCCATGAGTGGCCAGTGAAAGTGGATATGGCCCAAAGGACAATTTGCCATAATTTGGGTTCAGGCTATATTTTCAGTAAACACCCATTGGGGGGTTATTACACATGGTTGCAACAGTACCCCCCACCTTGAATGGTGAGCTCCTGGGCACAAAACCAAGGTAGAAGCCTGTTGAGGCTATTGAGAAGGATTGTATTTAGAGAATATAGAGGTATTGAATCTAGAAAAGAAATTTTTTAACTGATAAGAGGTTGGTATATTACTGGAGGATGACTTAGTCTTCCTTTGACGTTTGGCTATGGAATTTTTGAAGGATTGAGTTGATGTAAATATTTTGGCATTAAGACTATAACAAAGAAAAATTTGAAAGAGTATAAAGAAAGAAGAAATGAAAGGAAAACATAAAAATAAGAAAGGAAAATCTTGAGGGGGGTTCCCATCTTTATCATAGAAGTTGACATTTGATTTGAATTGGTCACAACCATGGAAATCCACCCTCTTTGACCTCAATATGGCATATCCATGCCATATCCAATATATGGCAATTTGGCCATATCCATAATCATTGGCCAAATTGGCCATTGTCATTTCTTATGGCCTTAATGGTCATTTTATCATCTGGGGCCAACCTGGCCTCTTCACCATCATCAAGCCATTCTAGGCTGTCTCTGTGCTTTTGGGCATCTTGGGTATTTTCCATACAACAGGGAAAATACATCCCAAAAGCCTGTATTTGGCTCTTTAAGCTTTAAATACAGTTTGTGCACTTTTTGCGCATTTAGCTGTATTTAGCCATTTAGGCCATACTTCTCATGTATTATGTGAAATATGCCCAAAAGGCCATATCAGGCCTTTTGGGGCTTAATTTCAATTTTTGTGCATTTTGTTCATTTTTTGCACACTTTACGCAAATACAGTTTTTAAGCTGTATTAGCTGTATTTGGCCAAATACCCCAAAACCCACTTTGTCCCTTCTGAAGCCTCCAAAACCCAAAATTCATTCATATCTCCTGACATCACTTCAAAAGACCATTGGCCCATTTCAACCTTCAATAACCAAAAGTGCCATATATGGTGTTATACACCATTATGCATCTTTTTTCAGAAGCAATCCAATGGCGTCAATTTCAAATGGTTATTTCAACTTTTCAACAGTTCATAAAGGCACACCTTCCAGAGGATTCATCAAGGCTCGAGGGCAAGTGTCATAATCTCAAATACCAATGACGCCATCAAGCAATCAATGGTTATTCTCACTCACAGTATTCCTCCAAGGGAATACTGGCTATTCATTCTCAAGGTATATTCAAGAGGCAGTTCCAAAACAATGTGTCAAGGGTCAATGCTCCACCAATCCACCTTGGAAGCCCAATTCATTCAGTACAATCTTAATTCATCAAGACCTGTATTTTCCATTCATACATCACGGGAAAATCATTCAACACAGTTCATTTCCCAATCTGGCAAGGTATACACTCCATCAGACAATCAATACAGCTTCCAGTATTCAATACAGGACCACTGCTAGCCTGAAGGAGTCAAGCTCTCAGCTTTTCACATATACCAGCCTCCTTTGACCCTGGGGGGTTTTCCCCCAGTTCATTAGTATATTTTGATTTTATTTTGTCTTGATTTATCTTATCATTTTTGTTAAGTGAATAATGATATTATCAAGTCAGTCATTTAGCACCTTTTCTCTTATTCTTTCTTTTCCTGTAAATGGATATTTGGTGGTCATATCCTTACTAATTCTATTGTTCATTTTGGCAGGTTGAAACAGTGATTAAGGACTTACTTGGTTGGCTCTTTGGCCATTTGGCTTCCCATTTCTCTTATTGGATCTCATCTTTGTACTTGCATTCTTCTTAGAAAAATTTATTCTTTTATTTTATTTTCTTTATCCTTTTGGAGTCTTCCAAGTGAGTTCCCTGATTGCTGAGTGCTAGACCACTCTTGTTTTTCTGTCCAAGAGCCGCTGTGACATGATATTGATTAACTTATAATTTCTTTTCAATCTGTTCATTCTTTCTTTATAATTTCATTCACTCATTTCATTGAAATTATGACTCTTTAATGCTTATGAACCTTATGATTCAACCTCACTTCTCAATTTTCTCTCATTGATTCTTCATTCTGAAAATTGAAAGCTGACCCCAATTTTATTTTTTGTTTCTCTTTTTTTTGAAAATCTTATCTCAAACCATCATTTTCAATTCATTCATAATTCAGGCGTCATCTTAATTTTCATTTTATTTTCAAATTTTTCATCAAATTATTCAGACACATTCTTCACATCAAGATTCATGTTTGATTCATTCTTCATGAATTTTTATTTTTAAAGAGGAGCTCACTTTATTTTGATTTGATTGATTGATTTGACATAAATTGATATTGACCTCAAGAAAATTGATTGACCTGAAGATTTCATTGATTTTGCTGATTTTTCACATCAAGAAATTTGACATAAATTGATTTTGCGTCAAGAATTCATTTAATTGATTGATTTATTTTGCAAGATTTTTATTTTGATTGATTTGACATATTTGATTCATTGACTTCAACTTTTCATTTGATATTTAATTGATTGATGTACCTGAAGATCTCATTTGATTTATTGATTTTTATTGATTTTCCTCAAGATATTGATTTTGACTTTGATTCCAAGCATTATTTTAAATTGCCTCAAGTTCTCATCTTCAAATCTTGATTCTTATTCATTTATTTCATTTTTATCCTGAAATCATGCCACTCCAACATTCACCTCCTGCAAGACAGACAAGATCTCAGGCCCCAACTCAAGCTGTTCTCACTCCAACTCCAAGGGCTCCTCTTGATGGTACCCCAGCAGTTTCTCAACTGAGGGCCAAATTGGACAGAGGACCCATTTTTGGAAGGAGAAGCACCATCCAGGAAGGAAGGAAGAGTGCCAAGAAGATCAAGTCCATTTTCAAGAGTAGTTGGCGGAATTCCAGGAACTTCAAGGACCATTTTCAGAGGTCCTGGGGAAGATGGTGAAGAAGAGGAGGAGAATTCTGTGGAAGAGGAAGGGTCTGATGGTACTGAAGGTGTACCTGCTCCTGTGGAGGCACCCCAAGGTACTGGAGGGCCAACTCTAGCCCAGTCTAATAAGCCTGTCTCTCATCAGTCTGAACCATCTTTATTGGCCATTATGCAGCAAATGACTCAGATTATGGCCAATCTTCAAGCAGCTTCATTCTCTGAATCATCAAGACCACCAGCCTTCAAGAATCCATCTATGAAGGCACCAGAATTCTTTGATGGGACTCAACCCTTCAAAGTTAGAAGCTTTAGTCAGTCTTGTCAACTGATTTTTCATAATGATCTGGCAAACTTCTCTCATGACAGAAAAAAGGTCCTTTATGCCACTTCATTTTTAGTTGGCAGGGCTGAAAAATGGATTGAGCCTTATTTTTCCAATCTCACCAATCAAGATCCAAATTACCTTCTCAATTCATGGAAATTCCTTGAATCTCAACTCTTCACCTTATTTGGGGACCCAAATGAAGTCAGAAAAGCTGAAGCAGAACTGGATTCTTTAAGAATGAAAGAAGGTGGGCATGTATCTTTATACATTGCTGATTTCAGATGTCTTGTCTCATGAATTGGAGATTGGGGTGAAAGGGATCTTATCCATCATTTCAGGAAGAGATTGCCATCCAGGATTTTGGATCAATTGGCCTCCCATCTCTCAAGAATTGACTCTCTTCAGGACTTAATGGACATTACCCTGGAGCTTGATACCAGGTACCATGAGAGGCAAAATTAAAAGAGTCATCATCAAGAGGAGAAGCCAGAAGCCTCAAAGTAAAATTCTTCTCATCCTCAAAGCTCTTCAAGCTCTATTCAAAAGAAAAAGAAGAATTTTCAGAAGAGGGACAAGCCCCATTCTTCTTTATTGAATAAAGATTTCAAGTTGATGAATTCTGAAAAAGAAAGAAGAATCAAGGAGGGTCTATGTACCTATTGTGGTGGGAAGCATAGTCTTGAGTCCTGTTCCAAAAGGCCTCAAAACAAGCTTACCCAACCATCAGGCAAATTTCCCCAGCCAGGGAAAAGCCTTAGTGAAGATTATGTTGTGTTCAATGGTCTTCACTGTTTTCCATCCAGAGCACAATTGTTCATTCTGAATACTGGTGTCAAAGATTCTCTTGAATTCTTTGTTTTCTCTTCTCTCTCTGATATGTGTTACAGTATTCTCATTTATTCTGGTGCTACCAACTCATTTATTGCAAACCAGTTTGTTCACAAGTATCCTTTTACAATGTCAGAGCTCCCAGAGAATATTCCCCTTCTCATTCTTGACTCCTCTGAGTCTCCTTCTTCATTTGTGACTCACCATACTAATGATATGGTTGAGCTCCTTTCTGTCCCAAGCTTTGAATGGGACTTTGTAGTCATTGATATTCCCAAGGGAGAAGACCTCATATTGGGCTTTGACTCTCTCAATAATTTTAATCCATCTATTGATTGGAGGCAAGGGCTGATCATCTTTCATGCTTATCATAAGGACTGTTATGATCCTTCAAAATCTTTCAGTAATGAATTTTCTTCTGCCAAATCATGTGCAGCTCTGGTTGGTGATTCTAGAACACCATCATTTCCATCTTCTGTTCATATGCCTTCCATTAATTCCCATCAGTAATTACTATCATCTGGAGATGAAGTCTTCAAAGAGATTCAAGATGTTGGAGAAGATAATTCTGTATCTTCACTTCATCTCTTCTTTGGGAATATGGACCTTCATTCTTCATCGTATCAAGACTCCCTGGAGGAGTTGTGGGATGAAGAGGAAGAGCCACAAGAAATAGAAACCATGATGAAGGTTGTTCCTCCTGTCTATCACCAGTACTTGGATGTATTCTCCAAGGTGAAAGCAGAGAAACTTCATCCTTACCGCGCCTGTGATCATCATATTGAGCTGGAGGGGTCTTTACCTCCAGTTGGGGTGATCTACTATTTATCAAACCAAGATTCGGATACGCTCAGGGCCTACATTTCAGAGAATGTAGAGAAAGGTTTCATCCGGCCAAGCTCCTCTTCAGCAGGAGCACTTGTCCTCTTTGTCAAAAAGAAAGATGGTGGCCTCTGTTTGTGTGTTGATTACCACAAACTCAATGCTGTTACTAGGAAAAACAAGTATCCTGTTCCTCCTATGAATCAGATTCTCACTGTTTACAATGGTTCTTCTATCTTCTCTAAGATTTCTTTTCATGGTGCATATAAACTTCTCATAATCAAGGAAGGTGATGAACATTTGACATGTTTTAGAACTAAATATGGCAGCTATGAGTATTTGGTTATGCCATTTGGGCTCACCAATGCTCCTGCCTCCTTTCAAAACCTTGTCAATGATATTTTTTATGATCTTCTTGATATTTATCTTGTGGTTTATTTGGATGATATTGTGTTCTTTTCCAAATCTGAAGAAGAACATGTCACTCATTTGTCCACTGTTCTTTCCAGAATCAGAGCCAATAGCCTCTTTGCTAAGGCCTCCAAGTGCCTGTTTCATGTTACTAGTGTAGAGTATTTGGGTTATGTTGTTTCTTCTGAAGGCCTCAAGATGGGCCAAGAAAAAGTCCAGCAAATTCTTAATTGGCCACCTCAAAGAAACCTCAAGGCTCTTCAATCATTCCTTGGCTTTGCCAATTTTTACCGCCATTTCATCAAGAATTATTCAAAGAAGATCAGTTCACTCGCAAGTTTCCTCAAGAAATATTCCCGTTTTTCCCTCAATGAGGAAGCTCTTAGACAGTTTTATCAACTCAAAGAGGCATTCACCATTGCACCAATCCTTTCTCATTTTGATCCTTCTCTACCTACCATTGTAGAGACTGGTGCTTTTGATTATGCCTTGGGTGCTGTACTGAGTCAGATTTCTGACTCAGGAAAACATCCCATTGGATTTGATAGCCACAAGCTTCTCCCAGCTGAGCTTAATTATGAGATGCATGAAAAGGAACTCCTTGGCATAGTCTGGGCTCTCAAGTGCTGGAGAGCTTTTCTTCTTTCACTCTCTTCCTCTTTTGAAGTTCTCACTGATCATTCATCACTTGTAAATTTTATGTCATCAAAGATTCTCACTCGCCATCAAGCCCGCTGGGCTGAATTTCTCTCTGAATTCCATTTTTTAATCACTTACTGCCCTGGCCGCCTGGCCACCCTTCCAGATGCATTGTCATGTCAGGATGACGTTTACCCAGAGAGGGGGGAAGATTTCATCAGCAATAATCCAATGAATTATCAAAAAATAATCAAGAAAGATTAAATTCAAGCCTCAAAATTCTTTGCAGTAAAGGGGGAAGCATTTTCAAATTTGATTGAATCAATTCAGAAGGCATTATGGCAAGATTCTTCATATAGAAGTATCCTTCAAGATTTGGGTAAAGGTAAATCTGTCCAAGATTATTCTCTTCATTCCTCCTCCCAACTTCTTCTGTTCAAAGATTTGGTGTTGCTCACAAATGACGCCACTATTCAACTCAGCATACTTTCAAAAAGGCATAACTCTCCTCTAACTGGACACCCTGGCCAAGAGAAGACTCTCAAACCTTTCAGGTGGGATTTCCACTGGTCTGGAATGACTCAATTCATCAAGGATTATGTCTCATCCTGTCAACAGTGTGCAAGAAACAAAATTATCCACCACAAGAATTTTGGACTGCTCAAACCTCTTCCAATTCCAAATGGTTCTTGGATTTGTATTTCAATGGATTTCATCACTCAATTGCCACTGTCCAATTCCTTTGACTCAATCCCTGTCATAGTGGACATATTTTCAAAAATAGCAGTTTTTATTCCAACAATGTCTTCAATAAATTCATTAGATTTGACCCATTTATTCATCAAGAATACTTTCTCAAAGCATGGCCTTCCTTCAAGAATTGTTAGTGATAGAGGTTCTCTTTCTGTTTCTTCCTTTTGGACCAATCTTTGTCAGCAGCTCAAGATTTCAAGAGGTCTGCAAACTGCTTACCATCCAGAAACGGATGTACAGACAGAGACAATAGATCAGATTGTAAGGTGTGGATATGAAACTTTGATTAAAAATCAAGTACTTTCCCTGTCCACAAAATTTGTATAAGGTAAAAATCAATTAAAAATAGTAAAGGATATTATTTTTAAAAGAAAAAACGCCAAATTTATTGTTTATAAATTTATTAGTATAAAACAATAATATTATAAAGATTTATTGTTTTACCAACAATAAAAATTTATCCAAAAATACTCTACAGAGATATTTAAGGCTACAAAAGAAATTTCTTCAAGAGCAATTTCAATTGGAATTAATTGAGCAAAGAACTGCAAGCAATTAATTAAAGAGCAAAGTCCTTAAAAAGAATATTAAAGAGAAAACACACCCAAAAGTGACCAGAGTGAATTTGGAAACAAAGTGACAAAGTTTACAGTGATGAAAGATGCTTTAATTCACTTTTGGGGTGGTTCAGGGGTAAAAATGATTATAAGAGTTACAAACAATGATTATAATGATTTTTTAACGTGGTTAAAAGGTTTAAAATTATTTAAAAAAGGTGGTTGGAATCTTTTATTGATTGGTTTAACAATGGTTAAACTAATTATAAAAGGAAAAGATTCTAACATGAAGAGAAAAGTGGGGCAAAGAAGACATTCTTTCATAGCCATCAATTTTCTTACTCCAAAAGTAAAATTTACTCTTTTCAGTCGTGAAAAACAGTCTTACAACATAAAAGCCAATTATGGCATCATTGAACCCTGATTTAGACCAAAAAGGGCTGGTTTAAGCCATTTTTAGCCATTTTAGACCCTTAAATCAGCCATTACTATAGCAATACCTGTTCTAGAGCCTTTAAAACACGTCACAATGTGTGTAAGAGACGTAGAAACCAGTTAGAACAGTTTTTACTATGATGGTTTTATCTTAAGGCTAGTTTTACCCCCTTGGCAACATCTAAAACTGCCCCAGTTGGTATCAAAACCTCATCATCAATTGAGTCCACAGACCCTGTAGCTCAATTCCAGGCCAAAAGTGATGAACCTTTGCATGAAGTTTGACACAACACGCCTGTCAGCAAGGATTTTGGGGGTCTAGCTCCCCCTTAGAGCTGGAGTTCCTTTTCCCCCCCCCAAATTTAATCTTTCCAATTTATTTTTCCTTTAATTCCTCATCATGTATTATACTTATAATTTACATATTTAATTCAATTGAATTGTACAGTACAATACAGTAATAATTGATACCTCATGTAAATCAAAGTTCACTTATGTAATACACGCGCACATTTTGACATTTCAATTTAATTCAATTGAAAATACTTCAATTCCTCATAACTTTTAAGCTAAACACAGCACCTCAATTTTAACACAAAATTTGATGGTTAACACCACATGTGGTATTAATTAAATTGAAGTTTTGATTATTTTCAACTTTTGTATTGAAAATACAAAAAACTTAATTTAAGCTTATTTAGAGTTAAGCTACAAGAATTTCACTCAGAGGTGACCCCACCTGATTTTTTATGAGGAATCCAATGGTGAAATAATTTTTATATGTTTATTTATTGGATAAAAAGTTATAATAATTTTTATTTAACTTTTTCCCAAATTTATTTATTTTTTTGCAATTTTGTTAAAATTTCATTTTTACTTAATTTTTTCAAGTATAAATGTAATTTTATAATTCCAAAATTTAATGTAATTTTATTTTTAAATTGTAATTAAATTTTCTATTTTGAATATAATTTTATATTTATATTTTGATTTTTATTTTAATAATATAAATAAATTTATTTTATTTATATTCATATGTTAATTTTGTATTTGTGGTCTTTTGGGTATATGAAATTACCTCTAAGGATCACACAGATACTAGAACAGTACCTTCGGATGTATTTCAATTATCATCAACATGATTGGAACACCTGGCTCCCTGTGGCTGAATTTTCCTACAATAACTCTGACCACTCTTCAACAAAACAATCACCATTTTTCACTGTTTATGGAAGAGATCCACATTTTGACTCAGTTCACATTACTCAAGATAATTCTGCTGGAAGGTTATCAACAAAAATTCAATCAGTACAGCAAGACGTCAAGAGGGAACTTGAAGTTTCCATAAACTGGTTTAAGAGGAATGCAGATAAAGGTAGACCAAGTCCACCTGTTTTCAATCCTGGTGACATGGTATGGCTGTCTTCCAGGAACATCAAATCAACCAGACCCACCAAAAAACTTTCTGAAAGATGGTTGGGTCCTTTTCCAATCTTGAAGAAAGTCAGCACTCATTCCTACCACCTCAAGCTCCCATCTCAATGGAAATACATCTACCCAGTCTTTCATATTTCACTCTTAGAACGAGTCAAGACATCAGAAATCCCAAATAGGCACCAATAGCCTCCTCCTCCAATCATCATTGAAGAAGAAGAGGAATGGGAAGTTTCTCAAATACTTGACTCAAATCTTAAGAGAGGAAAATTATGGTATTTGGTGGAATGGAAAGGCTTCAGTCAAGATTCAGAAAGCTCCACTTGGGAACCAAGTGAAAACCTCAAGAATTGTCCTGAACTGGTTAAGTATTTTCATTCTTTATATCCTGACAATCCAGGACCGAATTCCTCAAGAGCTTGATTTTTTATGGTGCTTGGTGGGGAGAGCAATTACCAAAAGTAAGTCCTACTCCTGGTATGCACCTTGAGGGGTATTCTACTCTTTTCTGTTGTAAGCATCATCCTGGCCACTCTGTGATAACTCTGCAAATTTTGGACACATATCTTTGGCCTGGCTTACAACATCAATTCCAAAATTATGGCCATTTTTCACTTGGGCAAATGGACCATTCATTTTTTCATTTCACTTCCAAGTCATTCTTTCAACAAATTCATTTTTTTATGGCACTGGCAGGAGTGGTAACTACCAAAAGTAAGTTCCTCTCCTGGTGTGCACTTCCCTGAGGGGTCTACAATCTGGAAAAACATCACCTTGGCCACTTGGTGAGCACCTGGCATCAAATTTCTCTTTCCAGTTCCTTGGCCAATTTAAAATTCAGTTATCAACCTCTGTGATGAAGATTGGAACCTCCTCAAGATTCATTTCTCTTTTATTTGTTCTTTTTCCTTTCTTATTTTCATTCTCATTCTTTTATTTTTATTTTTATCTTTATTTTCATCTTAAATTTTCTCTTATCATGTCAAATTTCACATCAAGAATCATCATTCATTTCATTCATCATCAACTCTTGAAGCCAATGTCAATAGAAGATCAAGCAAGTCCCACGTCATATGCCAACATTTTAATATCAGTATCAAATTTTTTTTTCTGAAAAGAACTCCTCATTATCCCTCTCTCAAAACTCTTTCCAATAGCCTCAATAGGCTTCACCTTGCATTGGTGCTCAGGAGCTCACCATTTCAAGGTGGAGGGTACTGTCACAGCCATGGAAATCCACCCTCTTGGACCTCAATATGGCATATCCATGCCATATCCAATATATGGCTATTTTGCCATATCTTAAATCACTGGCCAAATTGGCCATTGTCATTTCTTATGGCCTTAATGGTCATTTTATCATCTTGGGCCAACCTGGCCCCTTCACCATCATCAAGCCATTCTAGGCTGTCTCTGTGCTTTTGGGAATCTTGGGTATTTTCCATAAAATAGGGAAAATACAGCCCAAAAGCCTGTATTTGGCCCTTAAATCTTTAAATACAGTCTGCGCATTTAGCTGTATTTAGCCATTTAGGCCATATTTCTCATGTACCATGTGAAATATTCCCAAAAGGCCATATAAGGCCTTTTGGGGCTGAATTGCCAGTTTTGTCCATTTTGCGCACTTTATGCATCTCATGCCTGTCAGAAAGGATTTTGGGGGTATGGCTCCCCCTTAGAGCTAGAGTTCCTTTTCCCCCCAAATTTATTTTTTCCTTTAATTCCTCATCATGTATTATACTTATAGCTTACATATGTAGTTCAATTGAGTTTTACAGTACCCTACTGTAATACTTGATACCTCATATTTAAATCAAAGTTCACTTATGTAATACACATGCACATTTTGACAATTCAATTGAATTCAATTGAAAATACTTCAATTCCTCATAGCTTCTAAAATATACACAACACCCCAATTTTAACACAAAAATTGATTATTAACACTCCATGTGATGTGAATCAAATTAAGCTTTTGAGGATTTTTCAACTTTTATACAGAAAATACAGAAAACTCAATTCAAGCTTATTTAGAGTTGAGTTACAAAACTTTCACTCAGAGGTGACCCCACCTAATTTTTTATAAGGACAACAATGGTGAAATGGATTTTGTATTTTTATTTGTTAGATAAAAAGTTATGATAGGTTTTCTGTAAATTGTTTTCCAAAAATAGTTTATTTTGGGTAATTTTGTTGAAAATTCATTTTTACCTAATTTTTTCAAGTAAAAATGTGTATTTACAATTTTCAAATTCAATGTATTTTCCTTTTTAAATTATACTTAAATTGCTGATTTGGTATATAAATTCATATTTATATTTTCATTTTTATTTTAATAATATAAATGAATTTATGTTATTTATGTTTGTATATTAATTTTTTTTTGTTTGTGGTCTTTTGGGTATATGAAAATACCTCTAAGGCTCACATTCCCTCCCCCTAAAAAAATAATATTACTTTGTAATATTGTTATTTCTAGTATGTCTGAATCTTCTGAGAAGTTTGGTAGCTTAAGGTATGTCCTTTTCTTCTAACCATTCAACTTCACAAGTTGGGTCACTGTACCAAACAAGGTATTCCCTTACTTTTTTGGTTCTTAATTTTCTTTCTTTAAGAGCTTTGGTAATCTTCTTAATACCAGATGTCTCAATAGGAGGTATAGCTTGAGGAACTTTATTCCTCAAGGGAAACCTTTCAGCATCACTAGATTTATATAGCTTTATCAAGCTCACTGGAAATGTAAGATGCTTATTACTAAGTTTTTCAGATAATTCTACTTCAACAGCATTTTATGCATGGAGGGTTTCAATAACAAAAGTTCCTTCAAAGGAGTCTTTGAGCTCCTTACATCGTTTGATGCTATTGAAGTTGGTGGTGAATACTAGTACTAAATCCCCTACTTTGAAATCTGGAGTGGCATGTGATTTGTCCCATTTATCTTTAGCATATGCAAATGAGTCTTCCATGCATCTTACTGCATGCATTCTAGCTCTGTATAGCATTCCTTTGAAGCTGGCAGTTGTAGGATGTATTTCAACCAAATGTTTTCTTAAAGAGTCTTGGGGTAGCTTGGGATTCCATCCCTTTTCTAGAATAGCAGGAGTTTGATTGGTACTGGCATGAATTGATGTCTTATATGCCAATTCTAATTCTGGTAGAGGAATACACCAATCATTAGTGAATCTATCACAATCTTTGAATTCAAGTCCATATGCACAAAATCTTCTCACCATGTCTTATAAGGTTTGTATCATCCCTTCAGCTAGACCATTAGTTTGTGGGTGGTAGGCTGTAGAGAAAGACAATTTAGTGCCAAATAATTGGTGAAGATTTGTCCACAGTGCTGAAGTGAATTTGGGATCCCTGTCAATAATGATATTTGTGAATATGCCAGTCCATGACACTACTCTATTCCATATCAGAACAGCTGTATCCATGGCTGTATCATCTTTGTGAAATGGTAAAAAGATTGGAGTTTTACTGAATCTGTCTACAATTGCTAGGCAAGCATTATAACTTCTGTCACCTCTTGGTGGTAGGCCACTTACCCAATCCATATGGACAATTTCCCAAGGTCTGCTGGGTTCTTGGATTTTGATCATATTTCCAAGTCTTTTGCCTGTGAATTTATTTGCCTTTTGACATCTGTCACAGGTTTTGCAATACTCTGCAACATCTTTCTGCCACATTGAACACCATAGGCAGGTCTTTACTTTTTTTCTTGTTTTGTCTTCAGACAGATGTCCTGAAAAGGGGCTGTCATGGCATTCTTTCAGTACAATATTGATGAATGACCTTTCCACAACTGTCATGACACATGTCTGCTTGGTCCTGTAGTAAATTATACCATCCAGTAGGTTGAATCTTCCTTAATCATAAGATTTCTTCCATACCTCATCCAAGGCATGTATTAGAGAGTTGTCTTTACAGTCTTTGTTAAGTAATTGGCATAAGATGCTACAATTCTTATTTTGAGTGTAACTGTTTCTTACTTCTTCAAAGAAGGTGGTGTTCAAGTCTGTAACACTTATTCCTTCTATTGGGATCTGTGGGGAAGCTTCTGCTGGAACATAAGCAGGATTATCAATATAATTTTCTAATGGCCATCTGCTTAGTCCATCTGCATTTTTATGAATATTCCCATATTTATGAAAAATAGTCATATTGCCCTATACTCCTGTATGGCTATTTTCCATCTGAGCATACTTCTGTTGGGTGTTTTCATGTTTAAAAGTGATTTAACAGCGGTACAATCTGTTATCATTTCAAAAACACATCCCTCCAGAAAGTGGTTGAGTTTCTACAGAGCCCAAACAATGCATAAACACTCCATCTTACTTGCTCCATATCTGGCTTCAGTTGGTTTGATTTGCCTGGATATGAAACATATGGGTCCTTCCACAGGTTTATCATTGATAATCTGGACTTGATGAAGTGCAGCATCAAGTCCATCTCCTGATGCATCAATATAAAGCTTAACAGGCAGCTTCAAGTCTGGCATCAGTAAGAGTGGAGCAGTGGTCAAGGCTTGTCTCAGATATTCAAATGCTTTGACTCTGTCAACAGTCATTTCAAATACTGTGTCTTTGTCACATAATTTATATAAAGAGGTCTTTCTATGCATGGAAAATCTATAATATGCTGCCTGTAATATCCTTCAAGCCCCAAAAATGACTGAATTTCTTTCTCATTCTGAGGCATAGGTTTTAGCAATACTTCTGCAGCTTTGTTTTTGTCAATTCCAAGGGATAAACCAGATACTACATCTCCCAGTGCTTTAAGATCTCTAAATCTAAAATGGAATTTCTTTAAGGAAATTTTCATGTTGGCAGATTGGATTTTTGTCACCTCTGGATAATCTGTACATATGTTCTTCCCAAGTTTTTGAACAGACAATAATGTCATCAATGTAAAATTTACCATCCTTCTGAAAGCTCTTCAGGGAAGACTTTCTTCATCATTCTTTGGAGGTGTGAAGGTGCATTCTTGATACCAAAGGCATCCTCAAATATTCATATACTCCACAATGAACAATAATCCTCAAGTATTTTCTTGCTCTTGGTGTCACCACATTCTGATGAAATCCTTTAAGGGAATCCATAGTGGATATATATACTGCTTGAGATATCTGGGTAAGAGCAATTTGAATTTTTGGTATTGGGTATCTGTCTGGAACAGTGTAAGTATTCAGAGCTCTAAAGTCCCCAACCATTCCAGATTTTCCATTATGCCATGCCACTATGACTGGTGTAGTTATTTCAACTGCCTCATTATGGCCAACCTTTCTTATTTCACCAAGATCTAAAAGTTCTTTAATATGCATTTCTAGAGCTTCTCTTGATTTAGGACTTGCTGGATATGCAGGTCTTCTTAAGAGTGGTGGATAAGGTCTCTCAATATTGAGGATGATGTCAGCTTCATGAGCAATAATTGCTCCCAAAGGTTCTTTTTCTGATGCAAATGCTCCTCTGTGGTCATATAAAAGGGCAGAAAGTTCATTTTCCTGATTATCAGTCAGATTAAGGCTTATTTCAGCTTCATTTAACTGTTCAGATTTGAATCTTTCCAACTCTAATTTGACTTCTGCTACTTTATTTACTGTAATTTGTCTTTTAAATGGTAAAAATGCAAATTTTTGATTCTTATGGTCTCCAATAGTAAAGTATCTATCTTTGTTGTTGTGTAAGTCTATTCCATACATTATCAAATAGTCATTTCCCAATATAAAATGGGTACTAGAGCAATTTTCCATAACAAAAAACTCAACTGTGATTCTTAAATCTCCATTAATATTTGGGAATATGATATTGGTCTCAAAGATTCCCAATGCTTTCATTGGATTACTTGCACTATTAAATTTTATGCCATCAATTGGTAACAAGTGGTCTTCAAAATTTGGTACACAAGTCTTAAGAAAAGATTTGCCAACACAAGAGCAGAAGGCTCCTGGGTCAAGTAGAGCCTTAGTGGGTTTGTTATTAATTACCACTTCTGTTCTACAGGAGTTACAAGCTGTATAACCTTTTCCCCTGTTTGGTTTGGTTTTCATAAGTTGTGCATCTTGAATTTTTGACAAATCAAGTTGACCATTGCTCTATTGTGGCAAGTGGGAATAAGATTCCACGATGTCAAAGGTGGAATTGATTTTTTCTGTATCCTTTGAAGATTCAAAAAATATTGATGACTTATGATCTGAATTTTCTTCAATATTATTGTCTTTTTCAACATCAGGTTCTTTTTCAATTGCAATTTCATTGATTTTCCCCCTTTTTGGACATGTATTGGCTAAGTGGGTGGTACTTTGGCAAATATGGCACTTTCTGATTATATATGCAGGTTTATATTTAACATTATTAAAATTTTCTTTGGGATTCTTGTCCACAGAATCTTTCCAAGGTGTATTGAAACTTGCTTTGAGATTCACCCTACTAGAATCAATCTTGGTTCTGGTGGTTACCTCTTCTAATATACTAATAATATCTTCTGCTGAAGATTGTTCAGTAGTCCTTCTTTTGACAGCATGCTCTAAGTCACCTCCACATTGTCTCAGAATATTTCTGTGGATAATAATTTCTGACATGTCAGGATACAATGCTGTTAATCAGTCTTTTTGTTGGAAAAAACCATGGTAAAGATTTGTCTTTATCAGCATTAAATCTGGAAGATTAAAAGGCTGTTTCCACTTTAAACCTCCAAGAATCATTGGTCCATTTGTTGATAATTTGAATTTTCCACCAAGTCCAACTTTGGTGTCCATGTGTCACAGGGGCTCTTATGGAAGCAAGAGGGCCTGGCACTCAGGAATCAAGAACTCACTTGGAGGGCTCCAAAGATGATAATAAATACTACGGAATATATTTCTTAAGCAGTAATAAGAGGAAGGACAAATATGCCAAAGATAACAAAGAATAATAAGAGTGAAGCCAGAGGCCAAAGATAAAAGAAAGCCAAAGGCCAAGAAGCCAACCAAGTGAATACTCAATTCACTGTTTCAACCTGCAAGAAAGAACAATGGAATTAGTAAAGGATATGACCACCAATATCCACTCACAGGCAAGGAAAGAAAAGAGAAAGGGTGCTAATGACTGATTTAAGATTATCAGTATTGACTTTAATAAGATAAAAGAAAATAAGGATAAAAATAAATCCAATATATTCATTAACTGGGGAAAAAGTCCCCAGGTGATGAAAGGTAGCTGGTATATGTGAAAGCTGAAAGATTGATCCTGGAAGGTGGATCAATGGCTGTATTGTCCAGATCAGGAAATACAGTGCTGGCCATCTTGAAATTTGAACTGTGTGATGGAATTCCCACAGTGGAATATGAAATGACCCAATTGGGCCAAGACCATACAGGTTGATTGAATGAGGCCTGTACAGATGGATTGAGTTGTCCAAAAGAGTATTGAATACTTGATGCCTTGACAACTGGTTTAAATAATGTAATACCTCTTGAGAATTGCCCTTGAATAATCCTGAATGAATTGTGCCAACCCAACTCCTGCAGATACAGGTTGTTGGGATCCTTGAAGAGTCTTCTGATTGCTGCCACAACTTGTCAGGCTGATGAGCTGATTAATCCTCCTTCAAAATGGGCATTGGGATTTGAGACCTTGAGTTGGGAGGGTGGAATTGGATCCTGAAAACGTCACCATTGGATTGCTGAGCAAAAATGGTGCATAATGGTATATAATACCATATATGCACCATGCCTGCAACCTTGAGTACGGATGGTATGAAGGAAAGGAAGAAATCCCCTGGAGTTGAGGGGAAAGACAGGCTGAGCTGATCTGGTGGCCTCTGGTGGTTGCCAGAGGCCATGCTGGTCCATGTCCAAAATTGGGTCCTACGGATTTTATGGCCAAAAAGGTGTCCATGAGGTTTTTGGTCACTTTTGGGTCCAAGGAAATGGTGGGCCTAGGTGGCTGGCTCCTTTGGCCCCTTTTGGCCTCATTGGATTAGGCCAAAAGGGGCCTAAATGGCCTACGGACCTCGGCCCACGGGCCGTAGGAGCCGTAGGGGGCCTAAATGGCCCAAAAAGGCCATTTAGGCCAAAACCCCATCAATGAAAGGGGTGGGCCTGGAGGCCCCTAGAAGACAAAATGACCCCCCAGGCCCAAAATCAAAGATGAAGGCCTGGGGGTTGGTGAAGTGGGAATTGGCCAAAAAGGCCAATGACGGCAGGATATGGCCTGAGGCCATAAAATGGCCATGGGAAGGTGTTATGGCGTGGATGCCATAGAACACCCAAGGGGGCCAATTGGCCATAAAAGATATGACGTGACCAATTGGCCCCAACTTGGCTCCAGGTTGGATTGCCGCAACCATCAAGGAGGAGGGTCAAACTCATGGTTGTGACAGTACCCCCCTACCTTGAATGGTGAGCTCCTGAGCACCAAGATAAGGTAGAAGCCTGTTGAGGCTGTTGAGACGGATTGGACAGAGGGGTTCCAGAGGTATTTTGATCTTGGAAAGAAAATTTTGAACTGATAATAATGTTGGCATATGAATTGAGGTTGACGTAGTCTTCTCTTGACATTTGGCTTTTGAAATTTTGAAGGATTGAATTTGACGTAGAATTTTGGCATAAAGATTAAAATAAAAGAAATTTAAAAAAAGTAAAGATAAAGAAACAGAAAAGGAAAATAAAAAAGAACAATTTTGAAGGGGGATCCAATCTTCATCACGGATTTTGACGGTTGATTTGAAAGTGGCCAAGGACCTGGAATAAAATAATTTGATGCCAGGTGCTCACAGAGTGGCCAAGGTGATGTTTTGAAAAGATTGTAGACCCCTCAGGGAAGTGCACACCAGGAGAGGAACTTACTTTTAGAAGTTGCCAATCCCGCCAGTGCCATAAATAAGAATATAAATTTGATGAAGGAGTGTCTTGACTTTGCAAAACTTGGAAAGGAAAATGAAAATGAATGGTCCATTTGCCCAAGTGAAAAAATGGCCATAATTTTGGAATTGATGTTGAAATACAGGCCAACGAATCTGTGTCCAAATTGCAAAGTTCTCACAGAGTGGCCAAGGTGATGCTTACAACAAAGAGGAGTGGAATACCCCTAAAGGTGCATACCAGGAGTGGGACTTACGTTTGGTAATTCCTCTCCCCACCAAGCACCGTAAAAGATCAAGCTTTTGAAGAATTGGGTCCTGGCTTGTCAGGATACAAATAATGGAAAGCTTTGACAAGATCAGGACAATTCTTGAGGTTTTTGGCTGGTTCCCAAGTGGATCTTTCTGAGTCTTTACTGAAACCTTTCCATTCCACCAGATACCATAAATTTCTCCTCTTGAGCTTTGAATCCAGTACTTGAGAGACTTCCCATTCCTCTTCTTCTTCAATGGTAATTGGAGGAGGAGGCTCTTGATGCCGATTTGGGATTGTTGATGTCTTGACTGGTTCCAAGAGTGAGATATGGAAGACTGGGTGGATGGATTTCCATTGAGATGGAAGCTTGAGGTGGTAAGCATGGGAACTGACTTTCTTCAAGATTGTAAAAGGACCCAACCATCTTTCGGATAGTTTTTTAGTGGGTCTGGTTGATTTGATATTCTTGGAGGAAAGCCATACCATGTCACCAAGATTGAAAACAGGTGGACTTGCTCTACCTTTATCTGCATTCCTCTTAAACCGGTTTATGGCAGCTTCAAGTTCTCTCTTGACATCTTGCTGTACTGATTGGATTTTTGTTGATAAATTTCCAGCAGGAGTATCTTGAGTGATGTGAACTGAATCAAATTGTGGGTCTCTTTCATAAACAGTGAAAAACGGGGATTTCTTGGTTGAAGAGTGATCAGAATTATTGTAGGCAAATTCAGCCAGAGGGAGCCAGGTGGCCCAATCATCTTGATGATAACTGACATACATCTGAAGATACTGTTCTAGTATCTGATTTACCCTCTCTATCTGTCCATCAGTTTCTGGATGGTAAGCAGGTGACAAGTCTCTTGAAATCTTGAGCTGCTGACAAAGATTGGTCTAAAAGGAAGAAACAAAGAGTGAACCTCTATCACGGACAATGCTTAATGGGAGGCCATGCTTTGAAAAGATATTCTTGATGAATAAATGGGCCAAGTCCAGGGAAGTGACTGCAGACAGTGTTGGAATAAAAACCGCCATTTTTGAGAATCTGTCCACTATGACCAGGATTGAATCAAAGGAATTGGACAGCGGCAGTCAAGTGATGAAGTCCATTGAAAGACAAATCCAAGGACCATTTGGAATTGGAAGAGGTTTGAGGAATCCAAACTTCTTATGGTGAATATTCTTGTTTCTTGAGCACTGTTGACAGGATGAAACATAATCCTTGATAAATTGAGTCATGCCGGACCAGTGGAAATCCCGCTTGACAAGTTTGAGAGTCTTCTCTTGGCAAGGGTGGCCAGCTAGAGGAGAATCGTGACGCTTTTGAAGAATACTAAGTTGAATTGTGGAGTCATTTGGGACTACCACCCGATCTTTGAAGAGAAGAAGTTTGGAAGAGGAATCAAGAGAATAATCTTGGACAGATTTACCTTTACCCAAATCTTCAAGGATACTTCTGTACTGGGGATCTTGCCATAATTTCTTTTGGATTGAATCAATCAAATTTGAAAAAGATTCCACCTTGACTGCAAAACACTTTGAGGGTTGAACTTCATCTTGCTTGATTATTTGCTGAAAATTCATTGGATTCTTGCTGATGAAATCCTCCCCCCTCTCTGGATAAATGTCGTCCCGACGTGATAAGGCATCCGGAATAGTAACTAGGGGGCCAGGGTGGTAAGTGATTGAGAAATGAAATTCAGAAAGGAATTCAGCCCAATGGGCTTGACGGCGAGTGAGTACTTTGGAGGTCATGAAGTATTGAAGGGAAGAGTGATTGGTGAGAACTTCAAAAGGGGAAGACAGTGAAAGAAGAAAGGCCCTCCAGCGCTTGAGAGCCCAGACAATACCAAGGAGTTCCTTGTCATGAATTTGGTAATTGAGCTCTGCTGGGACAAGCTTGCGGCTGTCAGATGCAATGGGATGTTTTCCTGAGTCAGAGACCTGACTCAGTACGGCACCCAAGGCATAATCTGATGCATCGGTCTCTACAATGGTGGGTAGAAAAGGATTGGAGCGGTGGTGAAAGCCTCTTTGAGTTGGTGAAACTGACTGAGAGCTTCCTCATTGAGGGGAAAACAGGAATCTTTCTTGAGGAAGCTGGTGAGTGAACTGATCTTCTTTGAATAATTCTTGATGAAACAGTGGTAGAAGCTGGCAAAGCCAAGGAAGGATTGAAGAGCCTTGAGGTTTCTTGGAGGCGGCCAATTTGGAATCTGATGGACTTTTGCTTGGTCCATCTTGAGGCCTTCAGAAGAAACCACATAACGAAGATATTCCACACTTGCAACATGAAACAGGCATTTGGACGCCTTAGCAAAAAGGTTATTGGCTCTGTGTGTGGAAAGAACAGTGGACACATGAGTGACATGTTCTTCCTCAGATTTGGAAAAGACCATAATGTCATCCAAATAAACCACAACATAAACATCGAGAGATATTGAAAGATATCATTGACAAGATTTTGAAAGGAAGAAGGAGCATTGGTGAGCCCAAATGGCATAACCAAGTACTCATAACTGCCATATTTAGTTCTAAAGCAAGTCAAATGTTCATCACCCTCCTTGATTCTGAGCAGGTTATATGCACCACGCAAATCAATCTTGGAGAAGATAGAAGAACCATTAAAGACATTGAGAAGCTGATTCATAGGAGGAACAGGATACTTGTTCTTCCTAGTAACAGCAGTGAGTTTGCAGTAATCAACACACAAACAGAGGCCACCATCTTTCTTTTTGACAAAGAGGACAGGTGCTCCTGTTGAAGAGGAGCTTGTCCGGATGAAACCTTTCTCTACATTCTCTGAAATGTAGCCCCTGAGTGTATCTGACTCTTGTTTGGTTAAAGAGTAGATCACCCCAACTGGAGGTAGAGACCCCTCCAGCTCAATATGATGATCACAGGCGCGGTGAGGAGGAAGTTTTTCTGCTTTCACCTTGGAGAATACATCCAAACATTGGTGATAGGCAGAAGGAACAACCTTCATCACGGTTTCTACTTCTTCTGGCTCTTCCTCTTCATCCCACAACTCCTCCAGGGAGTCATGATAAGATGAAGGAGGGAGGTCCATATTCCCAAATAAGAGGTGAAGTGAAGATACAGAATTATCTTCTCCAACATCTTTAATCTCTTTGAAGAGTTCAGCTCTAGGAGATAGTAATGACTGTGGGGAATTAAGGGAAGGAATATGGACAGAAGGCGGAAATGATGGTGTTCTAGAATCACCAACCAGAGCTGCACATGATTTGGCAGAAGAAAAGTCATTAAGGAAAGAATTAGAAGGATCAGAATAGTCCAAATGATCAGGATTGAAGGTGATCAGCCCTTGCCTCCAATCAATAGAAGGATTAAAATGATTGAGAAAGTCAAAGCCCAATATGAGGTCTTCTCCCTTGGGAGTATCAATGACTAAAAAGTCCCATTCAAAGCTTGGGAAGGAAGGGAGCTCAACCATATATCTAGTATGGTGAGTCACAAATAAGGAAGGAGACTCAGAGGAGTCAAGAATGATAAGGGGAATCTTCTCTGGAAGTTCTGACGTAGTCAATGAGTACTTGTGAACAAACTGCTTTGCAATAAATGAGTGTGTAGCACCAGAATCAATGAGAATACTGTAAAAAACATCAGAAAGAGAAGAAAAAACAAAAAATTCAAGAGAATTTTTGACACCAGTATTGAGAATGCACAATTGTGCTCTGGAAGGAAAACTGTGAAGACCATTGAACACAACATGGTCTCCACTCAGGCTTTTCCCTGGCTGGGAACTTGGCCTGAAGGTTGGGCAAGCTTGTTTTGAGGTCTCTTGAAACAAGACTCAAGACTATGCTTCCCACCACAATAGGTACACAAGCCCTCCTTTATTCTTCTCTCTTTTTCAGAACCTTTCAGCTTAAAGTCCTTATTCAACAAGGAAGAGTGGGGCTTGTCCTGCTTTTGAGCATGAAAATTCTTCTTCTTGTGACTTGAGCTTGAAGAATTTTGATGATGAGAAGAACTTGACTTTGAGGCTTCAGACTTCTTCTCTTGATGATGATTCTTCTCCTTTTGCCTCTCATGGTACCTGGTATCAAGGTCCAGGGTAACGTCTATTAAGTCTTGAAGAGAATCAATATTTGAAGGATGGGAGGCCAATTGATCCAGAATCCTGGATGGCAGTCCCTTCCTGAAATTATGGATGAGAGCCCTTTCTCCCCAATCCCCAATTCTTGAGACTAAGCTTCTAAAATCAGCAATTTATAGTGATACATGCCCTCCTTCTTTCTTTCTTAAGGAATCCAACTATGCTTCTGCTTTTCTGACTTCATTCGGGTCCCCAAAAAAAGTGAAGAGTTTTGATTCAAATATATTCCAAGAATTGAGAAGGTATTTGGGATCTTGATTGGTGAGATTGGAAAGATAAGGCTCAATCGATTTTGCAGCCCTGCCAATAAGAAATGAAGTGGAATAAAGAACCTTCTTCCTGTCTTGAGAGAAGTTTGCCGGATCATTATGAAAAATTAATTGACAAGACTGGATAAAGCTTCTGACTTTGAAGGTCTGAGTCCCATCAAAGCATTCTGGTGCCTTCATAGATTGAGTCTTGAAGGCTGGTGGTCTTGATGAATCAAAAGAAGAAGCTGCTTGAATATTGGCCATAATCTGAGTCATTTGCTGCATAATGGCCAATAAAAGGGTTCAGATTGATGAGAGACAGGCTGATTAGACTGGGCTAGAGTTGGTCCTCCAGTACCTTGGGATGCCCCCACCGGAGCAGGAACACCTTCAGTACCATCAGACTCTTCACCTGTACCTTTGAGACTAGTCCTTGAAATGCCTGGAAAACTGCCAACTACTCCTGAGAAAGAATTTGATCTTCTTGGCACTCTTCCTTCCTTCCTGTATGGTGCTGCTCCTTCCATACAGTGTCCTCTATCTAATTGGGCCCTCAGTTGAAGAACTGCTGGGGTGCCATCAAGAGGAACTCTTTGAGTAGGAGTAAGAACAGCTTGAGCTCAAGCCTGGGATCTGGTCTGTCTTGCAGGAGGTGAGTGTTGGAGTGGCATGATTGAATAAGAGCAAAATTTAAATAAAATGAATCAAAACTTGAATAAAACTTGAGGTAAAACCAAAGTAATCTTGAGGATCAAATCAAATCAAATCTTGAGGGGAAAAATTGATGAATCAATTAAAGTCTTCAGGTATGTCAATCAATCAAAATCAAATGAGTCTTGAAGTCAAAAATCAGTATCAATGAAAATCTTGAAGTCAATAAAATCAATCAATCAAAATCAATGAAATCAAATCTTGCAGTGAAAGTCAATCAGTCAAAAGAAATCTTGAGTCAAAATCAATTTATGTCAAAGTCTTGATGTGAAATTCAGCAAACTCAATGAGAATTCTTCAGGTCAATCAATTATCTTGAAGTCAATATCAATTATGTAAAATCAGTCAATCAAATCAATTATCAAGTGAATTATTCCTGAAATCAAAATTCTTGAAGAGAAAATCAAATTGAATCCTGATATGAAGAATGTGTCTGAACAATTTGATGAATAATCTGAGAATGAAAATGATAATACGCCTGAATGAAGGATAAAAATGAGATCGATGATTGAGATTAAGATTGAAAAGATAAACAGAAAATAAAATTTGGGTCAGCTTTCAATTTTCAGAATGAAGAAATGAATGAGAAAATTGACAGGTGACGAATAATCATTAAATTCATAAGCGTTAAAGAGTCATAATTTCGATGAAAGAATGAATGAATAAAATGATTAAAAATGAATGAATAGAATGAAACTAAATTATAAGTTAATTAATATAATGTCACAGGGGCTCTTATGGAAGCAAGAGGGCCTGGCACTCAGGAATCAAGAACTCACTTGGAGGGCTCCAAAGATGATAAGAAATACTACGGAATATATTTCTTAAGCAGTAATAAGAGGAAGGACAAATATGCCAAAGATAACAAAGAATAATAAGAGTGAAGCCAGAGGCCAAAGATAAAAGAAAGCCAAAGGCCAAGAAGCCAACCAAGTGAATCCTCAATTCACTGTTTCAACCTGCCAGAAAGAACAATGGAATTAGTAAAGGATATGACCACCAATATCCACTCACAGGCGAGGAAAGAAAAGAGAAAGGGTGCTAATGACTGACTTAAGATTATCAGTATTGACTTTAATAAGATAGAAGAAAATAAGGATAAAAATAAATCCAATATATTAATTAACTGGGGAAAAAGTCCACAGGTGATGAAAGGTAGCCGGTATATGTGAAAGCTGAAAGATTGATCCTGGAAGGTGGATCAATGGCTGTATTGTCCAGATCAGGAAATACAGTTCTGGCCATCTTGAAATTTGAACTGTGTGATGGAATTCCCACAGTGGAATATGAAATGACCCAATTGGGCCAAGACCATACAGGTTGATTGAATGAGGCCTGTACGGATGGATTGAGTTGTCCAAAAGAGTATTGAATACTTGATTCCTTGACAACTGATTTAAATGATGTAATACCTCTTTAGAATTGCCCTTGAATAATCCTGAATGAATTGTGCCAACCCAACTCCTGCAGATACAGGTGGTTGGGATCCTTGAAGAGTCTTCTGATTGCTGCCATAACTTGTCAGGCTGATGAGCTGATTAATCCTCCTTCAAAATGGGTGTTGGGATTTGAGACCTTGAGTTGGGAAGGTGAAATTGGATCCTGAAAACGTCACCGTTGGATTGCTGAGCAAAAATGGTGCATAATGGTATATAATACCATATATGCACCATGCCTGCAACCTTGAGTACGGATGGTAATAAGGAAAGGAAGAAATCCCCTGGAGTTGAGGAGAAAGACGGTCTGAGCTGATCTGGTGGCCTCTGGTGGTTGCCAGAGGCCATGGCTGAACTATTGATCCATGGTGGTCCATGGCCAAAATTGGGTCCTATGGATTTTATGGCCAAAAAGGTGTCCATGAGGTTTTTGGTCACTTTTGGGTCCAAGGAAATGGTTGCCAAAATTGGCTCAGGTGGGCCTAGGTGGCTGGCCTCATTGGATTAGGCCAAAAGGGGCCTAAATGGCCCAAAAAGGCTATTTAGGCCAAAACCCCATTAATGAAAGGGGTGTCCCTGAATCCAAGGATAATGGCTATGGGCCTGGAGGCCACTAGAAGACAAAATGACCCCCCAGGCCCAGAATCAAAGATGAAGGCCTGGTGGTTGGTGAAGTGGGAATTGGCCAAAAAGGCCAATGACGGCAGGATATGGCCATTGGAAAGTGTTATGGCATGGGCGCCATGGAACACCCAAAGGGGCCAATTGGCCATAAAAGATATGACATGACCAATTGGCCCCAACTTGGCTCCAGGTTGGATTGCCATAACCATCAAGGAGGAGGGTCAAACTCGTGGTTGTGACACCATGCGCTTGTCTTAATTTGATATACCATCTGTGAGCTGATCTGGTAAACAAGGTGTTAAATCTTTCTTTTACCAATCTTTCTAGTAATTCAAAATCTTCTTTAAGCATTTCAATTCCTCTGAGGAATTCCATATGGTCATATTCTCCTTCACCACTCAAGTTAGGCTACTCTTTAGGTTTTGGTACTTCTTTCAAAATTTCTGGGCCCATTGATGGTTCCAAGTTATGAAAAGAAGTGGAAAGTTCATTTTTTAACTGTCAATTATCAGAATCCAATACTTGTGTATTTGGAATTCTTGTGCCCTCCTTTTGCTTCAGAGGTGTAGACATTCTTGGTAAGGTGTTCAGTATTTGTTCAATATCATTCATTTTATTGTTGCTACACCTTTGGGAATTTCTGTATTCATGTTTGAAGGCTTGTATTAAATTTATTACTTTAATTTTATGCATGTCTTCTTTATGTGTCAGTTTTTGCCATAATTCTGATTGTCTTGTATTATCTGTGGTAACTTGATTGAATTTCATTGTTAATTTTGATACTTCCTCTTGTGAAGCATCAAAACACTTTTTCAAGGCAATCGTATATGTCTTTACTTCAGTAAATGAATTTGAAATGTCTTCTAGGACTTTTTTGTTATCTGTTTTGATAATACTTATGTCATGTTTGATTCTTGTTTCAATTATATTATCAATCTTGAATTTAGAATATTTGTCTGTTAGTTCTTTAATAATGGCAGATTGTTCATTTATCTTATTGCCAAAAGAATTATCATTATTGGAAGTTTCAATTGTTCTTAAAACTTTTTCAAAACACATAAGTGTTTCATTAATTCGGCACAGACCCAAGTTGTTTGGTTTAATGTTGTTACAAATGGTTTTATTTTTATCAGAAAGATGTTTTTTCACATCATTTATAGCTTCATACAACTCTGGGATGGAATAAAATATGTCAGAAATCATTTCTAGAATTTTAATCTGGCTTCCTCCTTCTTCTATAATTCCATCATGGTTCTGGCCATCTGAAATACATTTTCCATGGCATCCTGCTGAATCTTTGGAATCCTGTATCCTTGGCTGTAAGGCTTTGGAGCTGGTGCCTTCCCTTTGCCCTTGTTTGGAGCTTGTGGCTGCTTTTTCACATTGGAATTGCTGCTTCTGGCCACTGGGGCTGTTTTTGACACTTGTTTGGGTGGTGGAGGGTTGTTTTTCTTCAATTCTAGTGTCAAGAGAATCGTGCTTTTCTTTTCCATCAATGGATGCCATCCATTGAGCAATTTGCAAGTGTTGAGATGGCCCAGGAACTTTCTCACAGTCAGGTAAGAATTCATGCAGTTTTTGCGCAGATCTATCAGGATCTGGTACTCCTTGTACTGCAGTGCATTGTTGTAAGCTTTGTGGCTGGCTTTGTATATGTCTACTGAGGCTTCTTGTGGCTGTGTCAGCTCTTTGTGAAGGTAAAATGGTATTATCAGCATCAGAATGACCTATTTTAGTTATTTGGAAGTCATCAACTGACCCTTTTCCTTCTGCACCTGGTTGGCTTCTGCCATAATAAGGTCTATTACCTTTCTGGGAGCTGCTTGAGGGGTTATAGCTGGCTCCTGATCTAGTTGAAGGCATATTTTATGATTCAAAAGGCTTAAAATAGTATTTTTACACCAAAAACTTACTATTGGCTAAATTCTTAGCTTTCTGAAGGGTATTACTTATATCCAAGTTAATAAATTCAGAAGATATAGGTTCAGGTTGGTTATTTTGAGTCACAATAACAGTACTATTGTAGTCTGAATTAACAGTACTGGCAGGGATAATGCTGGTAACTGTTGAGGCTGTTTCAATGTTTTCTTGTCTTACCACGTTGTCAGACACTAAAGTTAATGAAAAAGCCAATTAATTAAGTAAAAAAAAGGTCACTTCAAAAAAGAAATAAAAATATAAGCCTCACTTATAATATGAAAAAAATTATTTTTTATGGATTTTTTTTTTGATTATAAGTATTTTTTATATGTTTTTAAATTTTTTCAATATAAGAAAAAGGTTTAAAAAGAGTAAAAAAGAAATATTTCACAGGTAAAATATCATGGCTGGGCCCCCAAATGTAAGGTTTGGATGTGAAAATTTGATTAAAAATCAAGTACTTTTCCTGTCCTCAAAATTTGTATAGTGTAAAAATCAATTAAAAATGATAAGAAGTAATATTTTTTAAGAGAAAACATGCCAATTTTATTGTTTATATATTTATTAGCATGAAACAATAATATTATAAAGATTTATTGTTTTACCAACAATAAAAATTTATCCAAAATTACTCTACAAGAGATATTTAAGGCTACAAAAGAAATTTCTTCAAGAGAAATTTCAATTGGAATTAATTGAGCAAAGAACTGCAAGCAATTAATTAAAGAGCAAAGTCTTTAAGAATAATATTAAAGATAAAACACGCCCAAAAGTGACCAGAGTGAATTTGGAAACAAAGTGACAAAGCTTACAGTGATGAAAGATGCTTTAATTCACTTTTGAGGTGGTTCAGGGGTAAAAATGATTATAAGAGTTAAAAAAAATGATTATAATGATTTTTTCACGTGGTTGAAAGGTTCAAAATGTTTTAAAAAGGGTGGTTGGAATCTTTTATTTATTGGTTTAACAGTGTTGAAACTAATTAAAAAAGGAAAACATTCTAACATGAAGAGAAAAGTGGGGCAAAGAAGACATTCTTTTATAGCCATCAATTTTCTTACTCCAAAAGTAAAATTTACTCTTGTCAGTCGTGAAAAGCAGTCTGACAACAGAAAAGCCAATTATGGCATCATTGAATCCTGGTTTAGACCAAAGGAGGGCTTGTTTTAGCCATTTTAGACCCTTAAATCAGCCATTACTATAGTAATACCTGGTCTAGAGCCTTCAAAACACGTACAAATGAGTGTAAGAGGCGTAGAAACCAGTAAAAACTGTTTTTATTAACATTGTTTCAACTTAAGAGTAGTTTTACCCTCCTGGCAACAGTTAAAACTGCCCTGGTTGGTATTAAAACCTCATCATCAATTGAGTCACAGACCCTGTGACTCAATTCCAGGCCAAAAGTGATGAAATTTTGCATGAATTTTGACATCTCATGCCTGTCAGCAAGGACTTTGGGGGTCTGGCTCCCCCTTAGAGCTAGAGTTCCTTTCCCCCCCCCAATTTTAATCTTTCCAATATATTTTTTCCTTTAATTCCTCATCATGTATTATACTTGTAATTTACATATGTAATTCAATTGAATTGTACAGTATAATACAGTAATATTTGATACCTCATATGTAAATCAAAGTTCACTTATGTAATACACACACACATTTTGAAATTTCAATAGAATTCAATTGAAAATACTTCAATTCTTCATAACTTCTAAACTAAACACAACACCTCAATTTTAACACAAAAATTGATGGTTAACACCACATGTGGTGTGAATTAAATCAAAGTTTTGAGTATTTTCAATTTTTTGTATTGAAAATACTAAAAACTTAATTTAAGCTTATTTAGAGTTGAGTTACAAAACTTTCACTCAGAGGTGACCCCACCTAATTTTTTATGAGGAATCAAATGGTGAAATAATTTCTATATGTTTATTTATTGGATACAAAGTTATAATATATTTTATATAAATTTTTACCAAAAATATTCAAATTTCATAACTTTAATTAAAAATTCATTTTTACATAATTTTTACAAGTAAAAATGAATTTTCATAATTTTAAATTTTATTAAAATTTTATTTTCAAATTATAATTAAGCTTTGATTTTTAAATATGAATTTGTATTTATACTTCAATTTCTATTTTTATAATATAAATAAATTTATTTTATTTATATTTTTATCTTAATTTATCATTTGTGGTCTTCTGGATATATGAAAATACCTCTAAGGCTCACAAGGGATCTCCAGGATAGGAGTGGAGGGGAGAAGCTGACGGGCATATCATCAATCATTATTACCAAGCAGGGGGTAGCAGGGCAAGCTGGAGATGGTAGAAAGAGGGGTGAGGGAAGGTTGGGAACAGGAAAACAATTCAAAAAGAAAATTAATAACCAAAAGGTTCCTCCGATGATTGCGCTGAAGCCACCTCAGGTTCAGGCTCACAAGCTGAAACATCCTCATGTGGTTTGGGGGATGGACTCAGGCCTGGAATGGGAGGGAGAGTCAGTTCACTTGAGTCAAAAGTTAGAATTAAGAAAGGAATAGCTTGCCGCTTACCCCGCAATAAGTCCTCCAGCCATTGGGTGCCACTCAAGCCTGGAGCCGGTTGCCGCAGAGTCTGCTCACGAGGTGTAAGAGGAACCGGGGTCTCTTGTAGCAGGGGATTTGGTGGGTTTTGTTCTCTGGGTAAAGAATAATAGTTAATATGATTGCATGAAGAAAAATGAGTCAAGGAAGAGAAAGAAAACTTACTTTGGCATTTGAATCCCATGGGTTACAAGACATGGTGAAGATTTTCCCAAGATTGAGTGTCCTCCTGCCATTGCCATGCTTCATCAGCCGGATAATCACATTGCTCCCATCAATGAATGAAGTGACCATTGGAGGGGGGTGGAAAAATCAATACTTGAGGGCATGGGGCTAATTGTCTAGAATTGTTCCCGTCTGCCAGCTTGGGGTTGGGGAGTCCATTCCCACTCAGGAATGCTTTCATCATTGTTGACCACAAGGGTGTCTTGTGCAGGATCTCTTCTTGCCACATGGTCAGAATGGTTGCACAACAAAGGAGCATTATTTGTGTGCTTGTCCACAAGCATCACAAGCGTCAGTTTCTGTGGAGGAGAGGATGCAGGGGATACCCCACTTAGTGCATAAGGTGCACAACATCTAAAAACAAAACAATCTAGGTTAGTAACTGAATAGAAAGGAATATTTCAAGCAAAGAGGAAGACATATGATGAATTATAAATTTAAAACATAATTAAAATGAAGAAGGTCTAGTCGAAAGTTTGTAAAAGTCTGAAAGAGAATGAGGATGAAGATTTAGTATTAAGAGTGAAACATAACATGGAGAAAACGGTTCAATGGGAAATATGATGAACAATGTAGATAGAAGGGGGGTTCTGGATGGATAAGCGGGAAAAAATAAAGCAGAATGGAAGGGTAGTGGTTAGTGGAGTGAAATAGAAAAGAGTGGAAACACAGGAAGACAAAGGGGAGAACGCACAAGAGTGAGAAGAGCAGGTGAGAAAAAAAGTGAAGCTTGTGTTGGGCAAAGATGGTCTTTTATACCATGGTGAATCTGAGCCAATTGCAGCAGTCACAGCACCCACCAAGGTCTCAGTTGCAAGGCCTTTTGGGAAAATGAAAGCTCAGTCGCAGCCAATGCTGCGACTGAGAAGGGAAATGCCTGTGTGAGACCGAGGAACAAGGGGGTTCAGGCTGAGTATTGCAATTGATTGGAATGTCAGACTCAGTCAATTCCCCTTTGTTGCCTTAAATGGAATTAGTAAGGGATATGACCACCAATATCCACTGGCAGGCAATGAAGAAAGGGTGAAAATGACTGACTTAAGATTATCAGTATTTACTTTAATAAATGAAAAGAAAATAAGGATAAAAATAAATCCAATATATTAAATAACTGGGGAAAAAAGTCCCCAGTGAAGAAAAGGTGGCCATTATATGTGAAAAAGTTGAAGACTGAGCCTGGAGGGTTGATCCCTGGCGGTATTGACTGTTTTGGGTCAATACAGATCTGTTCATCTTGAAAATTGAACTGTGTGATGGAATTCCCACAGTGGAATATGAATTTGCCCAAAAGGGCCAAGGCCATACAGCTTGCTTGATTACAGCCTGTATGGACCAATTGAGTTGTCCAAAGGATACTGAAGTACTTGATGCCTTGCCAACTTATTCAATGATTTTTAACCTCTTGGAATTACCCCTTGACTGATCCTGTAATGAAAATAACAACCCACCTCCTGCAGAGCCAGGAGGTGGGAGTGCTTGAATGGCCTGCTGATAGCGGCCATGGATTGCAAGACTGAATGGCTGAGAAGTCTTCCTGAAAAATGGGTGATGGATTTGAGTACTGGAGTTGAGATGATGTAATTTGGTCCTGAAAGCATCACCATTGAATTTCTGAGGAAAAATGGTACATAATGGTATATAATACCATATATGTACCATCCTTGGTTCCCACATAATGAGTCCAATTGAGTTGAAGTTGGTGTTTTCCTGATCTTAAGGGGAACCCCTTTATGAAGGTGACTACCAGAGGCCATGGTTGAAGTCTTGATGGGAAAAGTCCCCTATGGTTATTTTGAGGCCAAGACATGATTTTCTGGGGTCTTCAGGGGATCAGGTGGGCCTACCTGGGCTTGAGGGCAATTGATAGGCCCCCAAGGCCCCTTTTGGCCTCATTGGACTTAGGCCAAAAGGGGCCTAAAGGGTCCTGTGGTCCGTACAGACCGCAGACCGTAGCCCAGAGGCCGTAGACACCGTAGGGGGCCTAAATGGCCCTTGACCCCATAATCAATGATGTAGGGCCCAGAGGGCCCTGGAAGGCTGACAGGACCCGCCAGTCCCAAAACAAGGGGTACTGGCCTGGGGGTTGGCAAGGTGGATTGTAGGCCAAGGAGGCCAATGAGAGCAGGATATGGCCTGAGGCCAGTGAAAATGGATATGACCCAACCGCCATTAGACATCCACAGAGCCCATTTGGCCATAAAAGGGGTTGAGGCTTTATTTGCCGTAAACACCCATTGGGGTCATTACACAGGGTTGTGACAGTACCCCCCACCTTGAATGGTGAGCTCCTGAGAATCAAACCAAGGTAGAAGCCTGTTGAGGCTGTTGAGGAGGATTGGACATAGAGAATCTTGAAAAGAATTTTATACATTGATAAGGGTTTGGCGTGTGACGTGAGAATGATTTGGTCTTCCTTTGACAGTTGGCTTTGGAGTTTTGGAGAATTGAGTTGACGCGAAAAATTTGGAATTAAGAATATAAAAAGAAAGTTTTTAAAAATTATAAAGAGAGAAAAATAAAGAAACATAAAAGAAATAAAGGGAGATGAAATCTTGAGGGGGATTCCAATCCTGATCATGGAAGTGGACAGCTCATTTTAATTGGCCAAGGACCTGGAAAGCAATATTTGATGCCAGGTTCTCACAGAATGGCCAAGGTGATTTTTAAAAGACTTTAGCCCCTCAGGAAAGTGCACACCAGGAGAGGAACTTAATTTTGGTAGTTACCACTCTCACCAGTGCCATCAAAAATAAAGAGAATTTCTCAAGAAATGAATTTCAATTGGAAATACTTGGAATGAAATTGAGAAAAAGAATGGTCCATTTGCCCAAGGGAAAATGGCCACAAATTTTGGAATTTATGTTAAAAGCCAGGCCAAAGATCTGTATCCAAAAATTGTAGAGTGCTCACTGAGTGTCCAAGGTGATGCTTATAACAAAATGCTAGAACACCTCCAAAGGTGTATACCAGGAGTGGGACTCACCTTTGGTAATTTGTCTCCCCACCAATCACCAGAAATGATCAATCTCTTGAAGAATTGGGTCCTGGGTTGTCAGGATATAAATAATGGAAATTCTTGATAAGCTCAGGGAAATTCTTGATAAGCTCAGGGAAATTCTTGAGGTTTTTGGTTGGTTCCCAAGTGGATCTCTCTGGGTCTTGACTGAAACCTTTCCTTTTCATCAAGTACCATAATTTTCCTCTCTTGATCTTGGAATCCAGAATTTGAGAGACCTCCCATTCCTCTTCTTCATCAATTATAATTGGAGGAGGAGGCTCTTGATGCCAATTTGGTATTGTTCATGTCTTTACTGGTTCAAGGAGGGAAATATGGAAGACTGGGTACATGGATTTTCATTGGGATGGAAGCTTTAGGTGGTAAGCATTAGTACTGACTTTCTTCAAGATTGAAAAAGGACCCAACCATCTTTCAGATAGTTTTTTTGTGGGTTTAGTTGATTTGATGTTCTTGGAAGAAAGCCATACCATGTCACCAGGATTGAAAACATGTGGACTTGCTCTAATTTTATCCACATAGCTCTTAAACCTGTTTATGGCAACTTCAAGTTCTCTCTTGACATCTTGCTGTACTGATTGAATTTTTGTTGATAACTCTCCAGCAGGAGTATCTTTAGTAATCTTAGCTGAGTCAAATTTTGGATCTCTTCCATAAACAGTAAAAACCAGTGATTGTTTTGTTGAATTGTGATCAGAATTATTGTAGGCAAATTCAGCCAGAGGAAGCCAGGTGTTCCAATAATCTTGATGATAATGGACATACATCCAAAGTTACTGTTCTAATATCTGATTTACCCTTTCTGTCTCTCCATCAGTTTCTGGATGGTAACCAGTTGAAAGATCTCTTGAAATCTTGAGCTTCTGTCACAGATTGGTCCAAAAGGAAGAAAAATAATTGAACCTTTATCACTAACAATGTCAGGCTGAGTCTATGATAAAGGTGTATATGAGTATTTACAAGCTTTAACTATGACTGTGACACGGTAAAAATGGTTTTAAAAGATGATAAGATTGATAATAGATGATTTATTTTAAGATTTAAAGGGCTTTACTATAGAGATATAGTGGTGGTGAGCGCTGTTGAAAGCCCTGGGTGCAGCTTTACCTGTTGGATTACAATAATAAAGACTACAATACTTTAAATTAAGAGTATACCTGATTATTTAACCAAGAGTAAAACTGTTTTTGACAGTTTACTACGTAGGTTATTCAAGAGCAGGATGAGGGAAGGTTTTTGGCTGTGAAAAGCCCTCCTTTTATCCTGAAATTGAGGTGGAAAGGCTGCTAGACCTTTCCACGTAGAGGAAGTGAAGATTTTTCACTCTCCAGGACAGGCTTGTGGTTTGCAAACAGCCTGTATACCCTGTATTGGGCTCAGATGTGGTTTTGAAACCACATCTGGGCAGTTTTCACCAATACAGGGTGAAAATTTTCATCTGGGGACCTCACAGCCTGATTCTGACGTGTATGACGCGTAGAATGCTGTACAGAAACTGTATGGGACCCCAGTATTGACTGACATATGAGGTATTGAAGTAAAAACATGCTTCTTCGTCTATTTGACACCTCATATTCATGGTTATGGGATATTATCCCATGGTAAGGCTGTATCTGACAGCAGGTGGGATTTTGTCCTTAAAATGGTCATAACTCTGTCAGTTTTTGAGATATCAAGCTCAAAGTTGGTTCATTGAATAGCCCTGTATGGGCTCTACACAATGGTACCCAACTTGACATGGTTATCATTAAATATGACAAAGTTATCCCATGTACAAGTATTTTTGTACATTAGCCTGGTCTGGTCAAAAGCTGTATTAAGCTTGTTTGGCCAATAACTTCTGTTGTAGTTGAGTTATGAGGAAATGGATGGCACCATCAGATATTCCTGATTGTGCTCTTTCCAAAAAGACCCCACTTTAGGTATCTCACACTAAAACTGTAAAAGTTAGATGAGAGGTGAATGTTTTGTTCACCCTTATTTGGTCTGATTTTGACCATAACTCAAGTAATACTGGTGCTAGCTCAGTTTGGCTGGTACCATTGGATAGCCCTGGCTTAGAGCTTCATTTTGAATACCCATTTGATGGGGTTAAGCCTCTCCTTCTAGATTTTAGATGAGAGGTGAAAATTAAGGTTTATGCTCAGCAATAACTTTGAGCAGGAATAACTTTGTTGTTTCTTGTCCTATGGTGATGGGACTTATATTTTCAGAAAGAGGTAAGTTTCCTCTTTCTTCTGATATCTTTTGAGCTAATTTGGCTCAGTTCCATGTTTTGGTGGTATTTTGGCTATACCATTGGTTTATGGTATTTTGGCTGTCATGCTTGTGCTCTGGTTTTGAGTCACAGGCTGACATACCCTCCCTCTGAAAAAGGCTCATCATTGATGAGACTGTTCAGTCCTCCTAGAGGCTCTGAATCTCCTTAAATGGAGGTTCCCATCTGGTATGGCATCCTCTGCCAACCATTTGTCTTTGTCAGCTGTCTGGTTCTTGAATCTGACTAGATATTGTCTCTGATCCTTCCCATTGAGTCTGATTTTTCTGGCCCTGATGATTTTACTCACAGGTCCAGGAGAGTCTTCTACTTCCACTATTTCTGGTGGAGTGATGTTTTTCTTCCTGGAGGGGAATTTATCCTCTTCTGTCTGGAAGTATGGTTTGACCAGGCTTACTGGAAAGACTGGGTGTTTCCTAGAAAACTCCTCAGTGAGCTTGACCTCTACTGCATTCTTCCCTATCAACTTAATGATAGTGAAGGGCCCTACAAATGAGTCTCTCATTTTCTTGGGTCCTTTGAGATTGTTAAAGTTTAGTGTAGACACTAACACCTGGTCCCCTTCCTTGAAGTCAGGTTCCATATGTGATTTGTCCCACCTCTGCTTATTATACTCTTTGGCCTCAGCTATGCATTTGGCTGCAGTATCACAGGCTTTCTTCCACATATCATGGAAGTCTTTGGCTGTGGGGTGGATGGTCAGAAGATTTTTCTTCAAGTGATCCACAGGTAAAAGGGGATTCCACCCTTTCTCTACCAGTGCAGGTGTTTTTCCTGTGGTAGAGTGCTGGCTTGTATTATAAGCCAGTTGGACTGCTGGTAAGAGGGTGACCCAATCATGGGTATATCCCTCATGGTCCTTGTATTCCATGCCATAGGCACAGAACCTCCTGAGGATGTCCTCCATTGTTTGGATCATCCTCTCAGCTAGGCCATCTGTTTGTGGATGGTAAGCTGTGGAAAAAGCAAGCTTGGTGCCTAGCATGTCATACAAATTGGTCCAAAATTCAGATGTGAATTTTGGGTCCCTGTCACTGATTATGATCTTAGGGACTCCACAGGTGGATATGATGTTATTCCAAAATAACAGAGCAGTGTCCATGGCTGTGTCCTCTTTATGGCATGGTAGACATCTCATGCTCCTGCTGAACCTATCAACTATGATTAAGCAGGCATTGTAGTTTTCTTTGCCTCCTGGGACAAGTCCTGTGACCCAGTCCATGTTGATGGTTTCCCATGGGTGCTTGGGCTCTTCTATGTGTTGAAGCAACCCATATTTTTTCTCATGTTTTCTATTTGCCTTTTGGCATCTTTCACAAGTGTTGATGTATTCACTCAACTCTTGCTCCCACTTGGGCCACCAAGCTGTGCTTGCTACCCTCTCTTTAGTCCTTTCCTCACTCATGTGTCCCATGTAGGGGCAGTCATGGCATTCCTGCAGGATTAAAGAGATGTGGTCTCTGTCTATCACTGTGAGTGCACTGGTGTGCTTTTCTCTGTGATAAATCAGGCCATCTATAAGGAAGAATTTATTGTCCTTATAGGCCCTCAACCAGGGTTCCTCCAGCTGGGTTTCCAGTTCTGGGCTCCTGTATTTTTGTTGAAGGAGTTGGAGTAGTATGCTACACTGTTTGTGTTTAGCATAGGATTTCAGTACTGCATTGAAAAATTCATTGTGCAATTCTGAGGAACTTATTCCCAGTATGGGGGTTTCTGTCCCTTCTGAATCAGTGTTTCCACTGTCAAGGGTACCACTCCCTGGTGCCCATTCAGAGAATCTGAAGTTCTTTTTCCTATTTATTTCCATAAAATGGATAGGAATTTTTGCAGCAACTTCAGGGTCATAAGCTGGATTGCTTTTGACATTGTCCAGTGGCCATCTGCTAAGGCCATCTGCATTGGTATGGCTTTTACCTTCCTTGTATATGATGGTCATGTTCCCTCTATACTCCTGGATGGCTATTTGCCATCTCAACATGTGTCTATTAGTAGTCTTCATGTTTAGTAAAGACTTCAAGGCTGTGCAGTCTGTGTAGACTTCAAAGACTGCACCCTCCAAATAATAGTGGAGTTTTTCTAGAGCCCAGACTAGACATAGACATTCTGTCTGGGTGGCCCCATACCTGGCTTCTGAATCTTTCAGCTGCCTAGAGATGTAACATATTACACCTTCTCTTGGTTCACCATCCACAATTTGTCTTTGGTGAAGGGCTGCTCCCAAGTCTTGGCTGCATGCTGCATCTATATATAACTTGAATAGTAGTTCAAAGTCAGGCAAGATGAGCACAGGTGCATTTGTGAGTTCATATTTGATCCTCTCATATGCATCCCTCCTTTCCTTGGTTATTTCAAAAACTACATCCTTTGAGCATAACTTGTATAGGCTACTAGTTATGTGAGCAAAGTTCTTGATGTGGTTTCTGTAGTAGCTAGCAAATCCAAGGAAAGATTGCATCTCTTTAATGTTGTTTGGTACTGGCTTTTGCAGTACTTCTGCTACTTTGTTCTGGTCAATTGCCAGACTAAGGCCTGAGACTTTGTGTCCTAGAGCTAGTAGCTCTTGTTGGCCAAAATTACACTTTTTAAGTGAAATTTTCAGATTGATGGGTGTACATTTACTTAGTACTCTGTCTATGTATTGTACATGGTCTTCCCATGTCTCTGAGTATATAATGATATCATCAATATACACTACCATCCAGCCTCCCATTATTTCTTCTTGAAATATGGTGTCCATCATCCTTTGGAAGTGGGCTGGTGCATTCTTGATGCCAAATGGCATCCTGGTGTACTCATATATGCCCATATGGCATATTATTCTGAGCAACTTCATGGAGTTTGGTTTAACTCCATTTTGGTGGAAGCCTTTCATACAATCCATCTTGGTTATGTATTTGGCTTTGGCTAGCTTATCCAAGGCATGAGGTATCCTTGGTATAGGGTACCTGTCTGCTTTTGTGTAGTTATTCAGGGCTCTGAAATCTCCACACAATCTAGACTTGCCATCATGCCAGGTGATTAGGACAGGAGTGGTGATTTCCACTATTTCATTATGTCCAATCTTCCTAATGACATCCATGTCCAGGAGTTCATTGATATGTTTCTCAATCTCTTTCCTGGTCTCCAGACTTGCTGGGTAAGGAGGTCTCCTTAACATGGGTGGATAAGGCCTTTCCACATCCAGATATAGTTCTATATCATGGCCTTTGATCTTGCCTAATGGTTCTTCACCAATGGCAAATGCTGGTCTATTCTTCCTCAGCATCTTCAGTAAACTTAACTTTTGTTTACTGGTGAGGGTAGTGCTAAACTGTCCCTCTCTGAATTCTTTCAGAAGTTCTTCCAGTGGGTCCTGAGAAGATATCTGGTATATATCAAGAGAAAATTTCTTTTCCTTGTTAGTACCAATGGTAATATGCCTATTTTTACTATTGTAAATATCTATGCCATACATCCTCTGGTAATCTGTTCCCAGTAAAAACCCTTGGATGTGGGCATCTTCAAGCACTACAAACTCTGGGTTGAGTCTGATATTACCTTTTCTGTGGGGTATAATTATCTCTTTGATAATTGTCCCAATAGAGGTCATCTTTCCAGATGCACTCTTAAAGTTCTTTGCCCTGGTGGGCAAGAGTTCTTTTTCCCAGTTTGGGAAGTGGTTATCCAGATAATTTCTGGCCACTATGGAGCAGTGTGCTCCACTGTCAATGATCAGTGGGTGCTGAGCATTGTCAATACATACAGTCATTTTTGTGGCTGTTCCATGTATGTATGCCATTCCTTTGGTTGGTGTAACCAGGAATGTTTGTGCATCTTGTGTATGTTTACACAAGTTCTTGTTGGCAGTGTCTTGTGGCATGCCTGCTTCCAACTGTATATCCTGGATTTTTAGTGGGGTTTCCTCTTGGTATTCCACTAGAAATTCCTCTCTTGGGTCTTGATCCTCATCAGATGGTTCTCTAACGGCATCACCCATAGAGTCTGATTCAGAATCCTCTGTTGGAGGTTCTTCTTCAGGGACTTTTTCTATAGCATAGACTTTCTTCTTTGCTTTTGGACAGTTGTTGGCATAGTGGTCTGTTGAACCACAATTGTGACAAGAATTCTTCTTCTTTGCCACTTCTGCCACTCTTTCTCTGGGTTTGTCTTTAAACTCCACCCTGAAAGGTTGTTTCTCTTTGAAACTACTGCTTCTATATGGGGTGAATTTCCCTATGTTAGTCCTTTTCCTTATGTCTTGTAAGGTATTGGCTATATCATCTAGAGTGCAATTTTGGTTGCATCTGCACTTTACTGCATGCTCTAGTTCTCCTGGCAGTTGTGTCAGAAGTTTATGATTCCTCATTTGAATGTTCATTTGGGGATCAATGGCTTTAAGTCTTTTAGACTGTCTAAGACACCACTCATATGGATCTTTGTCCACAGAGTATTTGTCATTTTCAAATGACATGGTCTTTTGCCATATCCAAGTTCCATTACTGTACTTTTGGATCATTTGACTCTTCCACCATGGCCAATTTCTTTTGCCATGGATTTCTTTCATTTCAGTGTACCATATACTTGCATGACCTTTAAATGCAGTATTCAATCTAGCAGTAATCCAGTAATCTGGTATGCTTGGTACATCAATGAAGAGTCCATCAATATAATCTATGAGTTCCATATGATCATATTCTCCTGATCCAGAGAATTTGGGCCAGCTTGAGGCCTCAGGAAGCTGTTTCAAGGCTTCCTTCTCTGAATAAGACATGCCATCTCCATCCTGGTATTGTGATGGAGATCTTGCCTTATTCAACAACATGGCATCTGGTTTGATGTCATCTGGTTGATATGGATTCTCCATAGCTTGGCCTTGTGGTTGGGGCTTTAAGCTATGGTAGGCATCAAACAATTTGTTGATGTCTTGGTTCAGACACTCCCTGTCCCTGCTACTATGGTGTTGTTCTTCAGAGACTTGATTCAGTCTCTTGTTGGTTTCTTCAGAGGCTTTGCTCAGTTGAGCATATCCTTCCTGAAGGTTTTTAACTATCTGCTCCAATGAGGCTTGAGTTTTTCTCATCCTCTCTTGGGCAGCTGCAAATTCTGTAGCCTGCTTTGCAGATTGCTCAGCATATTGGGACATTTGTAACCACAGTGTGTCACTGTTGATGTTACTCTCAGATGTGATAATGTTATTTTCAGTCTGAGTGGGGGTAATGCTTCTATTACTAGGACTACTGATTCTAGAGTGGTTTACAACTACTTCTGGTTCTTGTGTACTTCTTTTACCAAATATAACAGCTTCTGGATCATGGGGTCTGACTCTTTCCTCCTCTGGTTGAAGGAGGCTTTGTTCTTGCCCTTGTTGCCTTGTCTTCTCCTGGAAACTTCCTGGAATTGTGAAGAATGGTGACTCTTGGCCACTGATCTGCTGGTTTCTGAATGGTGTGAAGCCACTGGAGAGCTGATTTGGCATGCTCCTTGTGAACCTGAAGGAATCTGAGTAGGCCCTGTCTGGGTTAACTGTTCTTCTATAGCTTGGATAGTGGCTTGATTCTCCTTTATCCTCTGTGCCCTTGCCTCCAGGAGTCTGTGCTGCCTGGTAGGATTCCAACCCTTGGTGATTACCATAAGGTCTTTGAAGTCTATCTCTTTGAGACAGATCTTCTGGCAACTTGATCCCAGTTCTGCCCAGTGAGTTGCTAGGTTGAACCTCTTGTTGTCCATGCTCCATTGAAACAAATCTTTGAGGAGTTGGTGGATTTGAAGAACTTGATCCATATCCTTCCAGTCCTCTGGTTTGAGGTTTCTGTTGAATTGGAGTGTGAATGGCAAGGTTGATATTATCTCCCTCATTGTTTTGCCATCCACCACTGTGTCCAATGTGTCTTCTTTCAGGTCTTCTGGTTCTAGACATTCCTGCTCTATCCTCTGGCTGGTTCCTTTGGAAGCCAAGGTCTCTGAGGTATGCAGGGGACATATCAGTGTTTGCAAGCAGTCAAAAACTTTATGTTCTTAGGGTTTTTACCTTTTACTGTGCCTTGTACAAATTTGTTATCTGCTGATTTGGGCAGTTTGCCTTTGGAGGTTACAACTGGGTTAATAATTGTAATCTTCCCTGTACAAGTGGTTAAGGTTGGTTTACCTTGTATTGAAGCAGAGTTTCGTGGTTTTCTACTCCTCTGAGTGGCTATTGGTGTCCACTTCTTGGCTGTAATGAGGCCTTCACTAAGCCTTTTTCCTTTACCCTTTCTGCCCTCTGGTTCTGAGGGTGTCACTGGTGTGTTGGCCTGTGACTGGGTTTCAAGTGGGATGTAGTTTTCTTCCACTGAATCAAAACAGGAAAAATGAGGGCTTATGTCAGTTAAGACTTCTTAAAAGGCTGGTTTTGCACGTCTAAGAATGGCCTCTGGGCTTGTATATTATTACAATATGCCCTTGTATAATGACTGTGTAATTGAATTAACAATTTCACGTCAAAAATACAGCTTATGGTGCCCTGTCACACTGTTTGTGTGCCAGTATCCCACAGATACACTTGTGGTTTTCAAGTGTATTCTGTACAAGTGGTTTTGTATAAGTGTTATTGAGTCAACAATACACTTAATCCACGCCTCAACTGATGTTTTTTCAGTCAGAGGTGTCCTTATTCAGTCAAGAATACAGGACTTATTGATGTCTGATGTGTTTTTATATACAAAACACGCCAAAAATAATTATTTTCAATGGGTATTAGCCACGTGAAAAATACTCTTTTATAATATGAGTATATGAAAAAAAGATAAAAATATATAAAATATATATATTTAAATTGAAATTACGCCTAAAAAAGATAAAACAATGTGTTAATAAGTCATAAAAAAGAGAAAAGACTTACTTGTAAGGTCCAAAAAGTTAAAAAAAACACGGCCAGGCCCCCAAAATGTCAGGCTGAGTCTATGATAAAGGTGTATATGAGTATTTACAAGCTTTAACTATGACTGTGACACAGTAAAAATGGTTTTAAAAGATGATAAGATTGATAATAGATGATTTATTTTAAGATTTAAAGGGCTTTACTATAGAGATATAGTGGTGGTGAGCGCTGTTGAAAGCCCTGGGTGCAGCTTTACCTGTTGGATTACAATAATAAATACTACAATACTTTAAATTAAGAGTATACCTGATTATTTAACCAAGAGTAAAACTTTTTTTGACAGTTTACTACATAGGTTATTCAAGAGCAGGATGAGGGAAGGTTTTTGGCTGTGAAAAGCCCTCCTTTTATCCTGAAATTGAGGTGGAAAGGCTGCTAGACCTTTCCACGTAGAGGAAGTGAAGATTTTTCACTCTCCAGGACAGGCTTGTGGTTTGCAAACAGCCTGTATACCCTGTATTGGGCTCAGATGTGGTTTTGAAACCACATCTGGGCAGTTTTCACCAATACAGGGTGAAAATTTTCATCTGGGGACCTCACAGCCTGATTCTGACGTGTATGACGCGTAGAATGCTGTACAGAAACTGTATGGGACCCCAGTATTGACTGACATATGAGGTATTGAAGTAAAAACATGCTTCTTCGTCTATTTGACACCTCATATTCATGGTTATGGGATATTATCCCATGGTAAGGCTGTATCTGACAGCAGGTGGGATTTTGTCCTTAAAATGGTCATAACTCTGTCAGTTTTTGAGATATCAAGCTCAGAGTTGGTTCATTGAATAGCCCTGTATGAGCTCTACACAATGGTACCCAACTTGACATGGTTATCATTAAATATGACAAAGTTATCTCATGTACAAGTATTTTTGTACATTGGCGTGGTCTGGTCAAAAGCTGTATTAAGCTTGTTTGGCCAATAACTTCTGTTGTAGTTGAGTTATGAGGAAATGGATGGCACCATCAGATAGCCCTGATTGTGCTCTTTCCAAAAAGACCCCACTTTAGGTATCTCACACTAAAACTGTAAAAGTTAGATGAGAGGTGAATGTTTTGTTCACCCTTATTTGGTCTGATTTTGACCATAACTCAAGTAATACTGGTGCTAGCTCGGTTTGGCTGGTACCATTGGATAGCCCTGGCTTAGAGCTTCATTTTGAATACCCATTTGATGGGGTTAAGCCTCTCCTTCTAGATTTTAGATGAGAGGTGAAAATTAAGGTTTATGCTCAGCAATAACTTTGAGCAGGAATAACTTTGTTGTTTCTTGTCCTATGGTTATGGGACTTATATTTTCAGAAAGAGGTAAGTTTCCTCTTTCTTCTGATACCTTTTGAGCTAATTTGGCTCAGCTCCATGTTTTGGTGGTATTTTGGCTATACCATTGGTTTATGGTATTTTGGCTGTCATGCTTGTGCTCTGGTTTTGAGTCACAGGCTGACAAACAATGCTTGCAGGAAGCCCATGCTTTGAAAAGATATTCTTGATGAATAAATGGGCCAAATCCAATGAGTTTATTGAATAAATTGTTGGAATAAAAACTGCCATCTTTGAGAATCTTTCCATTATGACAAGAATTGAGTCAAAAGAATTGGACAGTGGCAATTGAGTGATGAAATCCATTGAAAAACGAATCCAATGACCATTTGGAATTGAAAGAGGTTTGAGGAGTCCAAACTTCTTGTGATCAATATTTTTGTTTCTTGAGCACTGTTGACAGGATGATACATAATTCTTAAAAAATTGAGTCCTTCTGGACCAGTGGAAATCCCACTTGACAAGTTTGTGGGTCTTCTCTTGGCCAGGGTGTCCAGTTAGACAAGAATCATTATGCTTTTGAAGAATGCTGAGTTTAATTTTGGGTTCATTTGTGACCACCACCCAATCTTTGAATAAAAGAAGTTGGGAAGAGGAATCAAGAGAATAATCTTGCACAGATTTACCATTACCCAATTATTGAAGGTTACTTCTGTACTGAGAATCTTGCAATAATTTCATCTGAATTGAATCAATCAAATTTGAAAAACATTCTACTTTGACTGCAAAAACTCTTGAGGGCTAAACTTCATCTTGCTTAATGAGTTGCTGAAATTTCATTGGATTCTTGCTGATTAAATCCTCTTCCTCTCTAGATAAATGTCATCCCAATGTGATAAGGAATCCGGAAGAGTAGCTAGGCGGCCAGGGTGGTAAGTGATAGAACAATGAAATTCAGAAAGGAATTCAGCCCAGCGGGCTTGACAGCAAGTAAGAACTTTTGATGACATGAAGTATTGCAAGGAAGAGTGATTGTTGATAACTTCAAAAGTGGAATAGAGTGAAAGAAGAAAAGCCCTCAAGTTCTTGAGAGCCCAGACTATGCCAGGGAGTTCCTTGTCATGAATCTCATAGTTGAGCTCTTCTGGAATACGCATGCAGCTATAAAATGAAATGGGATGTTTTCCTGAGTCAGAAATCTGACTCAGTACAGCACCCAAGGCATAATTGGATGAATCTGTCTCCACAATAGTGTGTAGAGAAGGATTGGAGCTGTGGTGAAGGCCTCTTTGAGTTGATTAAACTGACTAAGAGCTTCCTCATTGAGGGGAAAACAGAAATCTTCCTTGAGGAAACTGGTCATTGAACTAATCTTCTTTGAATAATTCTTGATGAAACAGTGGTAGAAATTGGAAAAGCCAAGGAATGATTGAAGAGCCTTGAGGTTTCTAGGAGGTGGCCAATTGAGAATTTTCTGGACTTTTGCTTGGTCAATATTGAGGCCTTCAGAATAAACAATATAACGTAAATACTCTACACTAGAAACATGAAATAGGCACTTGGAAGCCTTAGCAAAAAGGTCATTGGCTCTTAGTCTGGAAAAAACAGTGGACACATGAGTGACATGTTCTTCCTGAGACTTGGAAAAGACCATAATGTCATCCGAACAAACTACAAAATAAATATCAAGATCCTAGAAGATATCATTGACAAGATTTTGAAAAGAGGCAGGAAAATTGGTGAGTCCAAATGGCATAGCCAAATACGCATAACTGCCATATTTAGTTCTAAAATCTGTCAAGTGTTAATCACCCTCCTTGATTCTGAGCAGGTTATATGCACCACTCAAAGCAATCTTGGACAAAATAGAAGAACCATTAAGAACAGTGAGAAGCTTATTCATTGGGGGAACAGCATACTTGTTATTCCCAGTAACAGCATTGAGTTTTCCATAATCAACATGCAAACGGAGGCCACCATCCTTCTTTTTTACAAAGAGAACAGGTACTCCTGTTGAAGAGGAGATTTTCTGGATAAAACCTTTCTCTAAATTCTCTGAAATGTAGGCCCTGAGTGTATCTGACTCTTGGTTTGATAGAGAGTAGATCACCCCAACTGGAGGTAGAGACCCCTCCAGCTCAATATGATTATCACAGGAATGGTAATGAGGAAATTTTTCTGCTTTCACCTTGTAAAATACATCCAAGTACTGGTGATAAACAGAAGGAACAACCTTCATCACATTTCTACTTCATCTGGCTCTTCCTCTTCATACCATAACTCCTCCAGAGAGTCATGAAGAGATGAAGGAGGAAGGGCCATATTCCCAAAGAAGAGATGAAGTGAATATACATAATTATATTCTCCAGCATCTTGAATCTCTTTGAAGACTTCATTCCTAGAGTATATTAATGACTCATGGGAATTAAGGGAAAAAATATGGACAGAAGATTGAAATGAGGGTGTTCTAGAATCACCAACCAGAGCTGCACATGATTTGGCAGAAGAAGAGTCATTACTGAAAGATTTTGATCGATCATAATAGTCCTTATGATCAGCATTAAAGGTGATCAGGCCTTGCATCCAATAAATAGATGGATCAAAATGATCAATAAAGTCAAAGCGCAATATGAGGTCTTCTCCCTTAGGATTATCAATGACTAAAAAGTCCCATTCAAAGCTTGGGAAGGATGGAAGCTCAGCCATATATTTATTATGGTGAGTCACAAATGAGGAAGGGGACTCAGAGGAGTCTAATAGAATAAGAGAAATCTTCTCTGGGAGTTCTGACACGGTCAAAGAATACTTGTGAGCAAACCTCTTTGCAATAAATGAGTTGGTAGAACCAGAATCAATGAGAATACTGTAAAAAACATCAGAAAGAGAAGAAAAAACAAATAATTTAAGAGAATTCTGGACACCATTATTAAGAATGCACAATTTTTCTCTGGATGGAAAATAGTGAAGACCATTGAGCACAACATGATCTTCACTCAGGCGTCTCCCTGGCTGGGAAATTGGTTTGAAACTTGGGTAAGCTTGTTTTGAGATTGTTTGAAGCAGGACTCAAGACTATGCTTCTCACCACAATATGTACATAGACCTTCCTTGATTCTTCTTTATTTTTCAGAATTCATCAACTTGAAATCTTTATTCAATAAAGAAGAATTGGGCTTGTCCCTCTTCTGAAAATTCTTCTTCTTTTGACTTGAGCTTGAAGAATTTTGAGGATGAGAAGACTTTTACCTTGAGGATTCAGGCTTCTTCTCTTGATGATGACTCTTATCTTTTTGCCTCTAATGGCTCCTGTTATCAAGCCCTAGTGTAATATCCATTAAGTCTTGAAGAGATTCAATTATTGAAGGATGGGAGGCCAATTGATCCAAAATCCTGGATGGCAATCCCTTCCTGAAATGGTGGATGAGAGCCCTTCACCCCAATTTCCAATTCTTGAAACCAAACTTCTGAAATCGGCAATGTATAAGGAAACATGTCCACCTTCTTTCATTCTCAAAGAATCCAACTCTGCTTCAGCTTTTCTGAATTAATTCAGGTCCCCAAATAGAGTCAAGAGTTGAGATTCAAATAGTTCCCATGAATTGAGAAGGTAATTTGGATCTTGATTAGTGAGATTTGAGAGATAAGGCTCAACACATTTTGCAGCCCTTCCAATGAGAAACAAAGTGGCATAAAGGACCTTCTTTCTGTCATGAGAGAAGTTTTCTGGGTCATTATGAAAAATTAATTGACAAGACTGAATAAAGCTTCTAACTTTGAAAGGCTGAGTCCCATCAAAGCCTTTGGGTGCCGTCATAGATTCAGTCTTGAAGGCTGGTGGTCTTGATGATTCCAAAGATTAATATGCTCAAAGATTGGCCATAATCTGAGTCATTTTCTGCATGATCTCTAATAAGGATGGTTCATAATGATGAGAGACAGGCTGATAAGACTGGGCTAGAGTTGGTCCTCCAATACCTTGGGATTCCCCCACAGGAGCAGGAACATCTTCAGCACCATCATACTCTTCCTCTTCCAAAGAATTCTCCTCCTCCTCTTCAGCATATTCACCAGGACCTTTGAAAGTGGTCCTTGAAAGCCATGGAGCTCTGCCACCTACTCCTGAAAATTAATTTGATCTTCTGGGCCCTCTTCCTTCCTTCTTGGATTGTGCTGCTTCTTCCCTATGGGGTCCTCTGTCTAATTGGGCCCTCAGTTGAGGAACTGCTGGGGTGCTGTCAAGAGGAGCTCTTTGAGTTGGAGTAAGAACAGCTTGAGCTCTGGCCTGAGATCTGGTCTGTCTTGCAGGAGTTGAATGTTGAATGGGAATGATTCTGGAATAAGAATTGAAATAAATGAATAAAAAATCAAATTTGAAGATGAAAATCTGGAGGAAAATAAACTTGAAAACTTGAAGTCAAAATCAAAATCAGAATAAATGTCTTGAAGAAAAATTAATCAATCAAAATGAACTCTTGAGGCAAATCAATAAATCAAATGTCAAAATGAATTCTTCAACTCAATCAATCAATATGTTAAATCAATCAAAATCAAAATCTTGAAAAATAAATCAATCAATCAAATGAATTCTTGAGGGAAAATCAATTTTATGTCAACAATTCTTGATGTGAAAAATCAGCAAAATCAAATGAAACCTTCAGTTCAATAAATTTCCTTGAAGTAAATATCAATTATGTAAAATCAATAAATCAAATCAAATCAAGTGAGTTCTTCTTTAAAATCAAAATTTCTTGAAGAATGAATCAATATAAATCTTGATGTGAAGAACGTGTTTGAATAATTTGATGATCAATTTGAAAATCAATTGAAATTTAAGATTACACCTGAATTATTAATTAAATAAATTTTGATGATTTTAAATAGGATTTTAAAGAGAAAAACAAAAATAAAATGGATCAGCTTTCAATTTTCAATAATGAAGAATGAATGAGAGAAAATTGAGAGGTGACAAAAAATCATAAAATTTATAATCATTAAAGAGGAATAATTTCAATTAAATGAGTGTATAGAATTATCAAGAAAGAATGAACAGAATGAAAAGAAATTATGAGTTAATTCAATCTCACAGGGTCTCTTATAGAAGCAAGAGTTGCCTTATTTCTTTAAGGAAGAATAAGAGTAAAGACAACTGTGCCAAATATAAAAGAAAGAGGAAGCCAATGGCCAAGATAATAAGAAAGATAAAATACAAAGAGCCAACCAAATGAATCCTCAATTAACTGTTTCAACCTGTCAGAAGGAAAAATGGAATTAGTAAAGGATATGACCACCAATATCCACTGACAAGAAAAGAAGAAAAGGTGCAAATGACTGACTTAAAATTATCAGTATTTACTTTAATAAATGAAAAGAAAATAAGGATGAAAATAAATCCAATATATTAACTAACTGGGGAAAAAGTCCCCAGTGAAGAAAAGGTGGCCAGTATATGTGAAAAATCTGAAGACTGATCCTGGAGGGTTGATTCCTGGCTGTATTGACTGTTTTGGGTCAATACAGATCTGGTCATCTTGAAAATTGAACTGTGTGATGGAATTCCCACAGTGGAATATGAATTGGCCCAAAAGGGCCAAGGCCATACAACTTGCTTGATTACAGCCTGTATGGACCAATTGAGTTGTCCAAGGGATACTGAAGTACTTGATGCCTTGCCAACTGATTTAATGATTCTCAACCTCATGGAATTACCCCTTGACTGATCCTGTAATGAAAATAACAACCCACCTCCTGCAGAGCCAGGAGGTGGGAGTGCTTGAATGGCCTGCTGATAGCCGCCATGGATTGCAAGACTGCATGGCTGAGAAGTCTTCCTTCAAAATGGGTGATGGATTTGAGGACTTCAGGTGGATTGAAGTAATTTGGTCCTTCAAACATCACCATTGGATTGCTGGGGAAAAATGGTACATAATGGTTTATAATACCATATATGTACTATCCTTGGTTCCTGCATAATGAGTCGAATTGAGTTGAAGTTGGGGTTTCCCTGATCTTGAAGGGAACCCCTTTATGAAGGTGACTGGGGGCCTCTGGTTACTGCCAGAGGCCATGGTTGAAGTCTCAAGGGGAAAAGTCCCTTGGGATTTGAGGCCAAGACATGATTTTCTGGGGTCTTCAGGGGATCAGGCCGAAAAATGGGGTCAGGTGGGCCCACTGATAGGCCTCCTTGGATTTAGGCCAAAAGGGGCGTAAAGGGTCCCGCGGACTGCAGCTTACAGACCGTATGGACCGTGGATTACGGCCCATGGGCTGTAGACACCACAGGGGGCCTAAATGGCCCAAAAAGGCCATTTATGCCCTTGACCCCATAATCAAGGGGGTAGGGCCCCTGAAAGGCTGACAGGACCCCCAGGCCCAAAAAAAGGGGGTTGGTGAGGTGGATTATTGGTCAAGAAGGCCAATGAGAGCAGGATATGGCCTGGAGCCATGGGAGGCCATTGAAAATGGATATGGGCCAAAAGCCATTAGACATCCACAGAGCCCATTTGGCCATAAAAGGGGTTCAGGCTTGATTTGGCACAAACACCCATTGGGGTCATTACAGGTGGTTGTGACACTAATGTGTCTCACGGGCCATAGAGGCCATAGGGGGCCTAAACGGCCCTAAACCCCCTGATCAAAGGGGCTGGGCCACAGACCCTGGATATGGCTAGTGGGGCCAGAGGCCCCTGGAAGACTGGATGACCCCCTCAGACCCAAATTTAGGGGTATTTTCCGGGGGGTTGGTGAGGTTAGAAATTGGCCAAAAGTGCCAATGAAGCAGGATATGACCTGAGGACCACATTTGAGGTTTGGGGCCATGGATGACCATGCACCATTCCATTCCATGAGTGGTCAAATGGCCTAGGATTGATAATATGGCCAATTGGCCATGCATTGGTGGAGGCTTGACTTGCCATAAACACCAATTGGGAAGGGGTTTTCCCATGGTTGTGACATACATGATCTCATTAAATTTTGAAAAAGTTCAGTACATATTCTCAATTTCTACAGAAAAATAAATAAATAATAAGCTGAAAAATACTTTACCTTAATGTCTCTGGCTTTATTTAGAAAATTCTGATCCAGTGAGTAAATTTCAATCTCAGTGTCTTTCATCATAACAATTTCTTTCATTCTCTCCTTTGAATTTTTATTAGCTTTTATATGTAAAGGAATGAGTTATGTCAGAACTGTCTTCATAAAATAAATAGTATTATTTGAAGGGTTTTCTTCAATGCATTAGTGTATTTTAACTACTTTCATATTTAAATATAAATGAAATAATCATAATGATTGAAATTCAACTAAAAGTGAAGGTTTCATGGATAAAAATTATTTAACAAAAGAAAGTTTATAATCTTGCACATTGAACTTAGACTTAACATACTTCTCTGCACTTAAATATATATGTAACCATAGTTCTTATCTATGAATGAAAGATGTTTTTGAATATTTATTTCCCACTAATATGCAATAGATTTCGGTTCTTGAGAAAGTCTTCCTACACAATTACCTCTTGCGCTTATATTACGGTTAGGCATAAGTCTGCCCAGTTGTAGTAAAGTCAGCACAAGTGGTCTTAGTTGGCACTGTTGTTCCGTGAGAAAAATGTATATACTGTAACTATGACAAACCGCGTACAGTATTATGTACGCAAATGATGAGAATCGAGACCCAAAACCTTCTTTTTCCAAAAGTTTTTTCAAAGCCTCACATGAACTTGAAAACAGTTTTGAGTTTCTGTCTCAAACATTTATCACATCTTTCCCCTTTTTGATGGCTAAGATTCAAAATCGCCTAGAAAACGAACCTTACACTGTTTTACAAAGTGATAAAACTAGCCAACGTCGAGATTCGATATAACCTTATCGGATTTGTTTTTCTAAGATATATATTTCTCAATACTGTACCAATCATTCTAATTTTATGGAACTGTAGTATTCAGTAATTTATTTCTGAACAAATTGTATGCTTCAATGATTTTTTCATAAATCATTTTATCGCTCCCGTAAGACATAAGTTTACAAGTTTAGACAAGTTAGTTTGTTGTTTTAAGAGTATTTAAGATGAACTAATTTTGGAACCTTTGAGAACAGCTTCCAAACATGTATGCCTTTTTGCGACTTTTAATAATCAGATCAGATAAAAGTCCAGCTTATACGCACTGTAGTGACAGTGAACACTGGGTGGTGACACTCTATGATGCTTTTTGGCTTAGCTTTTAAAGTTTGGACTATGATGTGTACTGTACAGAAATCCATTCTCTAGATTGCAGAAACTACGTACAGTACTGTACAGTACAGCAGTACAGCTGTAGTAATTAAAATGTATTGTCCAGTGTGCTGTACTGTACACTGTAGAGCTGTATACTGTGGTAGCCTGCTGGACCGACCGTGTGAGGTTTGTGAGGATGGTGGGATAATATTGCTTTGTGGTACATTTTTGAGTTGGATGATTTTGACTTGCTTAGAAGAATTTTGCTGGATGATTTAATTAATTTTTGAGTTTTCTGTAGAGATATGCTGTATTCTGTACGAGTCTGTATTGAATTGAGTGGTGACGAGGTTTTTTCTTTTATTAGCTCTTTGAATTGAGTATTGAACAGTCTGTCTCGAGTAATATACTGTATGTACTGTAGTAGTGCAAGGAGCTGTAGGTCGGCGGGTATCCAAGGATTGATCTGGGAAAGTTGGATGATCAGTGTAAAATTCATTTGTACAGTACAGTACAGTTGGAGCAGTAAATTTTTGAGATGAAGAGAATGGAGCCATTCAAAAAGTTCTGCTGCAGTAAAATTTATGGTCAAGAAGAAATAAAATTTCAATTTTTATTTTTTTTTCATCTTTAATTAATTTTTTTTCAAGAGAGTGGAGGTCCAATTAAATTTAAAGTTTAGAGTTTAATTGATCGATCGATCGATCATTTGGCTTAACCAAGACTCCCACTTCAACTCAAGAGTCAATCAATCCAATCCAATCCAATCCAATCCGATCGAATTAAATTAAATTAAATTCAATTAATTTAAATTAAATTCAATTCAATTAAATTAAATTATGGTCAACAAGGAGGATCAGAATGCTAATAATCAGCCAAACTTAATTTATTCTAAAAGATTATTGACATCATCCTCTTTACCAATCAAATCTTCCTCTGATTCTTCACCCTCTTTACCTTTACCAAACTCTTTGGATAACTTGGAAAGAACTTTAATTCCCTCAAATAATAAAAGCTTGATGACCACCATCAAAAATCCGTCGTCTTCAAATTTGAATCCCAAACTTCCTCCTCATCGTCATCATCTTCCTCCTTCAAATCAAAATCAAATTGATTCATTAAGTCATCATCATTCTCATTCTACCGTAACTCATTTTGATTTGAATTCTCTAATCGAACAAAATAATTTAACCGATGATAGTTGCTTAGTCGCAATCGATGGAAAAGCTTATGATTTAACAATTTGGTTGCAAGATCAATTATCATCATCGTCCTCAATTCAATCTCAGTTAATCGAACCTACTTCACCACCTCCGTCCCCTTTAACAAGTCAATCATTATCTTCATCATCTTATCATCATTCACATTTTTCAAATCAAGCTCCTTCTACATCTGTATCTAGATCATCTCAATCCTCATCTAATTCAGTAAAAGAGCTATCTTCTCCCCCATCATCAAATCAGCTTAATACTTTATTACGAAGATGTAAAACAGATCCTGTCAAAGCTGGGAATCTATTAAGATCTATATTTGAACAAAATCCTTCGGCTTTTGGTCAAGAAAGTAATCGAATTGAAGATTGGATTCAAGAATATCGAATTGGTGACTATAATAATGAGCCCATCATTCAATCAACTCCCAATCATCTCCATTCATCAAATCATCCTACAAAATCCAAAACTAATCATCCTAAATTTCAATTACCCGCTTACCCTTATACACCTTTTACAAATCTAAATCGACCTGCCGAATTGCCATTTGGATTCGGCTGTTATATCAATCCAAACCTAGCTCAGCCTACTTTTACAAATTCTTCAGAGAAAAATATAGAACAAGAAGGATTCAATTCTTCATTCAATCAATCAACCCAATCTGTTTGCAACCTTTGTTTCTCTCCTTTTCATCACCATCTTTCAACTAATCTAAATTTCCTTATTTAATTAAGCAGTCAACTTGCTCTAGACAGCCTAACACGTCAATTCAAAGTACATCCTTAGGCAATCCGTCATCATCAGAACCCTCATCGCATCTCGCAAGGGCAATGTCAATTGTTTCCAAACTCAAGCAACAAGTCCATGATGCTGAAAGAGGCGTGGGAATGGCAAACCTCAGCTTAAGAGAAGCTACAGCTCAACTTGAAGAAGCTGAAAGAGTTAGAGATCACTTAATCTTTCAAGCTAGTGAAGGCTTTCGACCGATTTGGCATGGATGGAACAATTGAATCGAAACTATTTGATTGATTTGCTTTTTAAAAATTTAATACACTCAATCTCTATATCTTCTTTCAATGCTCACAATGATTTGGTTTGAGATTGGAAGATTTAATTGTATGAATATTTATTCTTTATTATGATTTGATTTGATTCTGGCTTATTTGAATTGTTGCTACTAATTTCTGGCTAGAAAGATCAAATGAATTATTTCCTTTTGGAAAAACACAACAGAAAAATCGCAGGCTTTTCCTTTGAAAATACATAGCTAACTTTCTTTCAAAATATGTAACAACTATCGAATCATAACCCCCAAATTCTTGTGCTTAAATGATACATCTTATGTGTGCTTTTTTGTTGTGTTGCTTTTTAATTAATGCGATGTGATGCGGTCACCAAAAAACCACCCTACTGGGCTCAATCATTTAGCAAAACCTCATGTTTGCCGAGTCAAACTACAAAAATATGCCCAAAAACAGTGCTTTTGGGCTTTCGTAACACTTTCATCCGTTTTTTTGATCAAATTTAAACCCTTATATTTGGTTTTGTTGATGCAGCCAGGGTTTGACTTTCTGCTAGGAAAAATCAAGTGAAAAAACAAAAAATGAAATTAAATGATATCATCTCACTCTCCATTGAAATCATTACATTCATAGACTGTAAAAGATAAAATTCAGAACGTGCCCGTCGCAACGTGGGCGTGCGCAGCTTTTCGGCGTTCTTGCATGTAAGTAATGTTTATTTACTTATCACCGGTGTAGCTAAACCCATGCCGGGTTCCGCATGCCAACTTGCATAATGTCAATTTAGTAATGTCTGACATGCCCAACAATTTCTCGTACTAAGTTAAACATCAACGCTTGATATACAAATCAATGCTAAAAGGCATTAAAGTAATTTACTTGGAGTTTGTTAACAGAAAAACAAAACTGGGGGCTTGCTAAATATATGCCAGCCTTTGGCCAAATCAACGCTTGGCCGTGCGTACCCACACCCTTTGCCTGATACAAATTCAAAAATTCAACCTACTAAATCAATATCAAAAAAAAGGAAAAAAAGCTAATTTGGCCTTAAAAGCTGAATTAAAACTTTTTTTTTTGATTGGTCAATACTTTCTTTCTTTTTTTTTGGGGGGGGGGAGAACTTAAAACTCCCCCCCCCCACAAAAAAAAATTAAAAGACAAAGTGTTAAAAGGAAAAAACTTGAAAATGCAAATTTTCATTTAAAAAGATATAAAAAAGATCCTTTTTTTTTGTCTTTTATATATATATATATTGACCAAAAAAAAGAAAACAGGATATATTTGTTGATTTTTTTTAATTTTAAAAAATTGATTTATTTTTATTCTACTTTTTTTTCTTGTATCAAACAAAGACAAAAAAATAGTTTGAGCTTTTTTTGTAATATATATATATTAACAGAAAAAAAGGGTTTCTTTTTTTTTTCTTTAATAAAAAAAATGTTCAAAATTTTATTTTCTTTGTTTTTTAATGACAATAATAATGAAAAAAAAACTGAACTAAGATTTGTTTAACTGTTTTTAACTTCTTTTTGTTTTTTGTTTTTCTTTTTAAGATTAATTTGATTTTCCAATTTATTTATTAATTTATTCTTAAAGAAAAATACATGCTTCTTTTTTTTTTTGAAAAATAGAAAAAATTCTTTGATTTTTGGTTTTTTATTTTTCAAATAAACAAGGAATTGGTATTTTTTTTTTTTTTGAAAAAAAATACTATCTTTTTTTTCATTTTTAAGAGAAAAAGTGTGCCTTTCAAATCCGTTTTTTTTTATATGAAATAATCTTTATCCTTGTCAAAAAGTATTTTATTTTTGAAAAAAAACTAACATTTGAAAATATATTTCTAATTTTTTATTATTTAAAATAAATAAATATAAAAAAATTGAACAAAAATCATTTTCAAGAGTTTTAGAACAGTGGGAACTTTGAAATGTGATTAAAACGAAAATCAGGCTTCCTTTAGACCTTTAAAATCTTCTAAAATACTTTAGTATCTTCCATTGAAGGTCAAGATTTTTCAAAAGTAATCTACTTAAAATTTTATAGATTTTTTTTTTAAAATCCAAAAATGGGCTATACTTTACAAAAATGATTTTTTTTTTTTCCAACATATATATTAAGAAAAATTGGAGTTTTAAATTTATTAATTGATAGGTGAGAATGAAATATGATTATTATTTAGATAACTTAATGGAAATTAAAAGTTTTTATAAAAAAAAAAGTGAGCCCTTAGGTTTCTTTAAAGAAAAAAAAAACCTGAAATTCATTCAATTTTTTTTTAAAAAAAACATTTGAGGGATTTTTTTTTTTTTTTTGATATAAAATATTTTAACCACAATAAAAAGTATTTGGAATTAATTTTAATATAACCTTGATCCACTTAAGATTTTTTTTTTTTTGAAAATCATTTTTAAATTATTAATTATTTTTTTTTAATATTTTACTTATATAATCTTACAATTTTTCCTTCAAAAAAATTATCATTTTATGAAAAATAACTTAAAACATTCTATAAAGAGAATTATTTTTTTTGAAGAAATATTTAATTAATAAAAATATTCTGTTTTAATAATACCCAAAAAAAAAATCTCTTGAAAGATTTGTTTAGTAAATTACCATAATTAGAATTTCAATAAAATAACATATTTGATTTCATGAATAAATATATCAATCTTTAAATAAATTCATGAACTTAATTTATATTGTTAAATATGTATTTAGAAATAAAGAAATAAATAAAAATATGTAAATATTGAACCTTTCTAAATAATTTAAAAAGTAATTATTATTTCTTCCTTTATTAAAAAAAGTATTAAGTTTTATAAAAAATTATAATAAAAATCTTAAAAAATTTAAAAAAAATTAATTAAATCTAATAAGTATATTATAAAATCAAAATTTTGTAAAAAATAAAAAAAATTATAGAAATTAAAATTTATTTTGAAATATAATAATCTTCCAAATTCTATTAGTAAATTTCTTATAAATTCTTGTTTTTTTTTTCAAATATATAGATATATATATATGAAAAAGTTTTCAAATTTATTAATTCTATTTTAAAAGAATTTTTAATAATTAAATAATTTAAATTTTCCTTGAAAATTATAAAAATACTATTTCTTTTTTTTTTTTGAAAAGAAAACTTGAATATGCACCATAAGGAAATTTGGTGAACCTAGGAGAAAGTTTTTAATTTTGAAAGTTATTCAAATAAAATTTTTGGAAGAAATTGAAGTCACATATTCAAACCCAAAACATTAAATTTAATTTCCCCAATATCAGAATGTGGTAAAGATTCTTAAACCTTAACCCTTGAACAGGAAAAGAAATTTTTAATTAATTATGAAATTTATTTTTGTATCTCAATAAATATTATTGATTAAGAAAAATTAAAATCTTACAAAGATTTCAGAAATCATAATAGAATTTACATTTATTTTACTTAAAGTAATATAATGAGTAAATAATATAATTATAAAAAGAAACTTGACTGAAGGGAATGATGTTCTGTACTAAAAGAAATTCTAAAGATGTACTAAATAGAATTCAATATTCATTTTATAATTGAAATTTTATACTTAAAAATCTGTATTAAATATTTAATTTTATATTTCCCCTTTAACCTTTTATTAAAGAAATTAATTCAACTTAAAGAAAATAATACTTCAAGTTTAATTGAAAAGTATAATAGTGTTTAAATCTTTATTAAGAAAAATCATATACCTTGAATGGATGTCACCAGAGATCTTTGTTGTGAGCCTCTATAGAGTAGGTTTGGTTACTTATACAAATTACATATAATAAATGGAAACAAGTCTCTTATTTCCATTTCTAAATTCAACATTTTGACTTTATATTAATTTAAAGCTATGAACTTATCATTATCCTGATATTAAGGTATGAAATATGTATTTAGATTAAAAGAAATATTACTTATGACCATAATTAATGTATTTATTTCTACTTTTTAAAACATGGAGAGTTTTCAATTCCAATTCATTTTTTACTATTCCTCTTGTTTTAGGGTTTTCCTGTAAGTAAATTTTATCAAATTATTTAGTTTAATTTATGTATGAAAGTATTCTAGTATAAAATGATCCAAAATAATTTTATTTAAGTCTAATAAATTTTGTAATATTTATTTTAAGAAAATTAGTGGAAATAAATTATTTACCAAAAAAAAAAAATTTACATCTGAGATATAAATATTCTAGCATATCTATCAAGAAAGCTTTATTCAAAATTTTAAATTTGAATTAATTTTATTTTTATTCATTTATGTGTTAAAATATAATTTCTATTAAACTATATTGATAGATTTATATTACTTATCAAAGCTTATGGCTAAATCATTTCTTCTTGAATTAATCATTTTGTGCTATATAGTTTTCTTTCTTTATTTTTTGATTATTAGTTTTATTAGTATTAAAATATATAATTAGATATTAAGGAAAAATAAGAGTCATAGATTTTCTCCAAGATAAAAGAAAGTAAATTTTTCATGATTAATTCAGAATTTTAATAACAAAAATAAGGATCTTAGCTCAGAGATATGAAAAAATGAGGAATCTCAAACGATTCCAAATATTAAAGAATAGAATATGACTATATTTCTTATTTAAAAATACCTCAAATAATTGAAGAGCTTCATTTACTTTTATTAACTTCTTAGATGACTATAAATATTAAATACATCTTATTAAGAACTAATGAATCCATAATATGACATAAAAAAATTCACCTTTTTCCCTTTTAAATTATTGCAATTTAACTGGCCTTAAATATAGAGATGAATCAGGTATGTTCTTGTATTTCATTATGTTTCCCAAAATTTATTCAGAATAATTATTTTAATATTAATTACTCTTTAAGTTAATTTTAGCTATCTATAACTGAAAAAAAAACTCAACTAGTGTCATACACTTCTTATAATATATATATTCTTAAATTATGTCTTCAGCTTATTAATAAAATTCCACAATATAATATAACAAATATTTTCCCAGTTTTTTGGATATTAATTATCCAGAAATTCAAATTCTATTCAGATTAATATATAATATGAAGCATAAGTGGGCTGTAAATGAGTTGGAAGTAAGGCTAAATTAATAGACATATAGATTCACAGACTTGTCAAATTACCTTGAAATATAATCAAAATTCTTTTCCAAAGCTTATACTGTGAATATTTAAAATAAATAAAAAGATAAAAAAAATGGTATTCTACTAAAAATTATTTATTTAGATAGCATTTTTACAAAATGGTCTAAAATAACCATTTAACATATACTTCTTTTTCAATTAATTGTCAAACTATTTGAAGAAATTTTTGTTCCATTGGGTGAGTAGAAAAAATTTAGTTTTTGGGAGGATACTTTTTTTTTGAAATCTTTGATGTTTTCTTCAAAAAAAATCAGATACTTAAGGTTTTTAAACTGTGTGATATGCATAATTTTACCTCCCAATAACTTTGTCAACATATTTGGATCTTTAAGCACTTATATTATTGATATTTGTTTGCTTAAGGAAATATGAATTAAAAATGTCAGAAAACAAACAGGATGAATTGAAAAAATTCATGTTTTACTAAAACTAATAAAAACACAAAAGGATTTTGTGAAGAGAATATATATAATTCAATCAAACAGTTGAAAAATAGGAGCTGTATATTTTAGTCATTATTTTTTTAATTATTATTTTAAAATATTTTTCTTAGTATTTTTAAGTTCTATTTAGTTTTTGTATGGATTATTAAATAAATTAAGAGGAAATAAAACCTTCCTTCTGAAAAAAATAATTACTTAATAATGATTATTCTTTTCCATATAATCACAATTTTATTCATTGATTTTATTTTTTCTCATTTTAACTATGAGAGTTTATTTATTTATTTTGATGATTGTTTTCTTAATTGAATGTAAATTGATCAAACTGGATTGAATTCTAATTGGTTTATTTCCTTTTCATTTTTCTTTTGTTTGTAAAAATACAGTATTATTTATATACAGTCTTATACTGTATCTTGTTGATGATTGCGTCAAACATAATGTCAAAAATGTCAAAATAAACTGTCATAAGCCTTATTGAAAGACTTTTTTGTTCATTTCTGGAGGAATTTCTGCTATCAAACTTTATGGAAATTTTCATACCATCACCCATTTAGCCACTTTGGGTCCTTTCACAGCCTCAGGTCAGTTTTTTTCCTGATTCTCCAGGGGGCCTTCTATAGCCTATATGGCCCATGAGTCACATCTTCAGTCCTATAGTCCATAGGGGGGGGGTTCAAGCCATACTTTGACTTCCCAGGGAAAAACCTATGAAAATGGGCCAAAAATGGCCAGAAACCATTACAAAACCAAAAATAGCTATATAGCCTATCAGGACCCCTCAGTAGCCTGCATTCCAAAAATCCACCAAGGGGCCATGGGCCCTACTCATTAGCCATGACCACCCAGCTAATTAATATTACCATACCACCAAAAACAAATATTTTTTCACTGTGGTCTCAGTTATGGAAAACTCAATCCCTCAATATGAGAATAATCTCATTATTCCTCATTTTTTTATTGTTTTCTTCCACTGAAGCTCAATTACTATCATTTGTCTAATATTGAAATTTCCTAAAAGCCCAATTCCTCAAGGACAGAAATTTCAAGAGGAAGAGTTCCAGAATCAAGAGTTGAAGGAAATCAAGACCAGAATCCTCCTTCAATAATTCTGTAAAATAAAGAATAAAGTATTTCCCTAAAGGAATAATGTCCATGTATCTTAAAGGACTAAGCTCAAGGATGATCCAAGAAAGATTTCCAAGGTTTCAGAGATAATTGCATTGTGAAAAACTAAATTCAGAAATGAAGAATTTAGTCAAAGAAAGCTGCATAGAATTGTCCCTTTTGGCCAATTAAACTTTATTAATGTGGGTGTTTTATACACACAGTTCATTTTCCAATTTTGACAAGGTAAATTTTTCCAGATCAATAAATACAGATGTCCACAAATCATAAAGCTGGATTTTAAACCTGAAAGGATCAAGCTGTTAGCTTTGAACGTATACTTGCCAATATTTAATCCCCTGAAGAATTTTTCCCAGTAAATTAATCTACTGGATTTATTCTTATCTTTTATTTTATTTCATACATTTATAGTGTATACTGAAAATATCAAGTCAGTAATTTGCACCATTTCCTTGGCTGTTAATTGGATATTTGCAGTCATATCCTTGTCAATTCCATTATTACTCCTGAAGAAGTTAAGAAAGTGAAATAAAAATACACTTTTTTGACTATTTGGCCATTGAATTCTTTCTATGAATTCTATTCATTTAATTTATATTTACTGAATAAATATAATCCACATCTTTGTTTCTTTAATTATTTGGAGTCCATCCAAGTTACCACTTATCCACTGGATTCAAAGCCAAATCTTTCTTCCTCAAGAGCCCCTGTGACATATTGTAAGCTTTTTTTACAGTACATGACTGTACAAAACTGATAATGTAGCTTTAGGAAATAAAGAATATTAAAAGAAAGCTAAAATACTTAAATAAGCTAAATTAATCATATCAATAATAATGTGATCCTGTGAGAAGTGTATGACACACCCATAAGGCCACACATAAAATTTGAGATATTTGATTTAGTCATAAAATGACTTGTGAAATGAATTTAAAATAGAAAATAACAAAAAATTAATATAGCTTTATTTTTGTTCAGCAGAGTTCTGAATATTATGTTATTTTTGGATTCTACATCAAAAATAACCTAGTGTAGACTCATAGGGTTTTGTACCCCAAAATGCCTATTTTAAAAGTTATTGGAAGATTAAATGCTCTCACAGTAAAATTTCACCATTTAAAATTCTTTTAACAAAATTTTTGAATTGTTAAATTTAAGCTTTAATTTGAAGTTGAATAAGGTTTATGTAAACTTACAAAAATTTAGTTAAAATTAAGGTGTTGTGTGTACTTACTGAATTGGCTAAGGATTTGCCATAGAGGATGTAAATACTGTCTGAGCTCAATTCAAATTGGTTCAAAGCCATTGTATGGCTTGAAATAAAGAAAAGGGAAAATCCATGCAAAATAATGGGAAAAAGGAAAACTGGCAAAAAGGGACACATTACCCAAATTTGGGGATCTGCAAGAACCAAAATAAGGTTTTCCACCTGAATTTGAGGATTTTCAGCCTTATTTAAGCTTCAAGATTAGATTTTGATCGAATATTATAGTTTGAACTGGTTTATACCAATTTGGACAGGAATTACAAGATGCCAAAAGGTAAATCCCCTGATGCAGACCTATAATCAAGGTTTCAAGAGATTTAAAATCTGAATAAAGCTTAAATAAGATTAAATTTTATATTTATATGTATTAAAACATTATCAAAATTTAAGGTTTGGTGTGTATTGCTATTTTAGGTGAAAAGATAGAAATAATTTCAAAATTTCAAAAAAAGTTCAATTCTGAATGAATTATCTTGAAACTTTCACACTGCTTAATATTGAATGTTATCTGTGTATAAAGCAGATTTCAAGTATCTTTTTTAAACAAGATTCTTTGTCCATTAGCCTTGAAATTAGCTCTTTTAATTATTGTCAAAGAAAATTAAGATTACTTTAATATTAAATTATACATATAGTTTAAGAGATTTTAAATTGAAACTTTATTTTTAAGCTATTAATATTAGAAACTTCAATATGAATGAATTTATTTCATATTTAAGCCTAAGATGGTCAACCAAAAACTGGATTAAGCTACTTGGAGCCAAGAATAACATTGATGACTTAATATTGAAATGAAAAACAAGTTTTCTTAAGTTAAGAACCTTATTTTTAAGCATGGCTTTTGAGTTTTCATCTGAGAACACTCTATCTATTACTTATTGACCATGAGAGTTTCTTTGAAGGCATAAAAATGTCACAGGGGCTCTTCTAAGTGAAGAGGGCCTGGCACTTACTGCAGAGGGCTCAAGGATAAGAGAAGGTAAAACACTTAAGAGTGTAATGAGATTAAGATTGCTACAAAATACTAATATAAGAAAAAGCAGCAACAAATAATAAGGGTAAGAAACAAAAGAGCCAACCACAAACAAGTACAAGTCCACTGTTTCAACATGTCAGAAAGAAAGACAAGGATTAATAAGGATATGGCCACCACACCTCATACTGAACAGGTGAGAAGAAATGAAAAGACTAACTTGATAACAAATAAAGATAATACCCAAATAATAGTAAGAATATTTATGAAATAATAAATCAACTAAATTAATCAGCTGGGGAAAAGTCCCCAGGGGAGAGAAAGAGGGGCTGGTATATGTGAGAATAACCAGCCCTGATCCAAACAGAGAGTTTTCATGAGAGGGATTGATGATTGAATTGAATCTGGCAAATACAGGTCCTGTACAATATGTACAGGATCTATAAAGGAGGGGTAGTAGTTTTGAGGGATCATACAGTTTCAGGATGGTGTATCCAAACTGTATTGAGTAATTCCAACCTGTAAAAGTATTGACAGGCTGTATTGATTCACCAGATTTATGCATGTTTCAGCAAGGAAGATTGCTGAAACTGATTTATGATACACACAGGGGATTTCTGATTTGAGGTGTTTGAGTGGGTGTAAGATTGAATAACCTTACCTCTGACTAGTGGTTTTTACAAAAAAGAGCCTTTAAATAACTGGTTTTTTCCAGACCAATTATCATTATATCAATTAGACATTTTAAAGAGGTAATATTTTATTTAAAGAATTGAAATATTAGAATTTGGATTATATTGTTGTGATCAACAATAATAGAATTTCTTATATAAAACTGTTCTCTCAAAATATCTTTTAAATCAAAAAAGCTCTTTAAAAACTCTCAACTCTCATTTTGTTTTAAAAATTCCGTTTTATTTCCTTAGAATATTGATTTTTGATGTGGGTTTTGATTTGTAAGAATTATCTAATACTATAGCCATTGTGGTTTGACCTTTTTTTCTTAAGTAAATATTATAAGTAAGTTTTCTATTAATTTCCATATTTTTCTATCTAGTATTATTTTTTTTATATAAAATTTCTTTATAGGATTTATCTTTTCACAGTTTGTGTGATATTTCCTTTACAAAAAATATTTGTATTATTTATAAGTGGATAAATACTATTATTTTCCACACATAATTGTCTCATTGAGTGTTTATAATATTATTGCTGTAAGTGACTATAATAATAATAGAAGAATTTCAATTTGTTACTGTTGAATTATTTAATAATGATTAAACCTTTTTTCTATGTATAATAATGTTCATTTGTGGTTATAACTTTCAATTATATTTTATTTTCTACTGAGAAAAGAGATACTAATATTGATATTTGCTACAATCATCAAGAGCTTCATAGACAAACCTTACATTTGGGGGCCTGGATGGGACTTAAACAAATTTTTGGACATGAAAAATATTATAGACCTTATTTTATTGTTTTAATGTAAAGTTTCCATATTTACTTCAATTTTGGCTTTTTTTGGACTTATACCTTATAAGTAATCTTTAAGATATTAATATAATGATGTTTATTCAAAATATTATTTGAAACAATACACTAGTGAGTGATTTGGAATAAAATTATATTTTATAGCTAGTTGATTTTTCACATCACAGACTTGAAAATTATTCTTTGAGATATCCTATTATAAAGTGAAGAATAATATAATTTTATTAATAAATTATTAGTTAAGTACTGATTATTCCTTTGAAGAAAATAAATTAATAAAAATCAAAATATTCAAAAATTCGAAATGTTCACTTGGAAATATTTTCTTTCTCTTTAGACAATTTTTGTTTGTTTTTGATACAATTTTCCAACAAGTAATTTATAGCAACTTTATCCAATAATCTAAGTTCATAAGCTCTTTTTATTGCTATTTGTTAATAAAAATAACCTATATATTTTTGATTCTAGTGCCATCTATCAGAGAAAGATCTTCTGACTCTAGCATCTCATAGTAAAGTGGTGAAATTAAAACCAGCCCAAGACCAAGAGATTTACTTACAAAAGAGCTTTTTAAAGGTCCAGAAGGTGAATTTAACCCATTTCTTAGTCAAATTTTCTTTAAATTGGCATGATATTTCCCCAACTGGAAGTGGAAGAAACTACTACATCCTATCAAATGGATCTGGACCAGGAAATTAAAGTCATAAATCCAATAGACAAGAATGTCATCCCAGAGTAGAGGAACAAATGGAGGATTCCAGAACTACCACCAGTTTCCAAAGGTTAGCCAGAGCTTTTTACACTCTTATTGAGAGTCAAGACACTGACATAAGTGCTATTCCCCTTGTCAGGTCTGAACAGCTTCCAACAGGAAGCAGTAGAGATATACCAGCCTCAGTACAAGAACTTGTTTATGGAATCAAAGAAGCAAGAGTGAGAGCTTCTTCCTGGCTTGTGGAGAGGGACAATAAACTCTTAAATTAAAGTTAAGAAGCTCTTGGGACCATAAAAAGACACAAGAGCTTCTGAAAAGCTGGGCACCTATCACCAGGGCAAATCTCGCGTCAATCAATGGCGATTGACTTCACGTTGCACCATGGTCAGTATAAAATCTTGCTTCAGTCATGTTAGTGTCACTTTATTGTCACTGGATTTAGTGGGTCACGTCACATCAGCGTCAAGACAACGTCAATTGTCACTCAAAGCCCAAACCCACTTCAACACTATTTGCAGAATTCGGGTAATTTCACCTGATTGGCTTCCGCCTCCCCGACGCTTAGCATGTTTACATGCCCACACAGCCCTCCATATGAGACTCCAACACTGCCCCCCATCTCCGTCCTCACCACTCCTTACGCTTTCACACCCCCGCCCTTACCATCCTTACGCTTGCGTAGTACCCTCCCGAAATGCCTCCAACACAGATTCCCATCCTTAAGCTCATGTAGTGCCCTCCCAACATGCCTCCGACACCACTTATGATCCTTATGCTTGTGTAGTGCCCTCCCGACATGCCTCCCACACTGCTTACCATCCCTACGCTCATGTAGTGCCCTCCCAACATGCTCCCAACAATGCTTAAATGTCACAGGGGCTCTTATGGAAGGAAGAGGGCCTGGCACTCAGGAATCAAGAACTCACTTGGAGGGCTCCAACAGGTGATAAGAAATACTATGGAATATATTTCTTAAGCAGGAAATAGAGAAAGGACAAATATGCCAAAGATAACAAAAAATAAGAAGATTGAAGCCAGAGGCCAAAATAAAAGGAAGCCAAAAGCCAAGAAGCCAACCAAGTGAATCCTCAATTCACTGTTTCAACCTGCCAGAAAGAACAATGGAATTAGTAAAGGATATGACCACCAATATCCACTGACAGGCGAAGAAAGAAAGAGAAAAGGGGTGCTAATGACTGACTTAAGATTATCAGTATTAACTTTAATAAGGTAAAAGAAAATAAGGATAAAAATAAATCCAATATATTAATTAACTGGGGAAAAAGTCCCCAGGTGATGAAAGGTGGCCGGTATATGTGAAAAGCTGAAAGATTGATCCTGGAAGGTGTATCAATGACTGTATTGGCCAAATCGGGAAATACAGTTCTGGCCATCTTGAAATTTGAACTGTGTGATGGAATTCACACAGTGGAATAAGAAATGGCCCGATTGGGCCAAGGCCATACAGGTTGATTGAATAAGGCCTGTACGGATGAATTGGGTTGTCCAAGGAGTATTGAATACTTGATGTCTTGACAACTGATTTAAATGATGTGATACCTCTTGAGAATTGACCTTAGAATAATCCTGCATGAATTGTATCAACCCAACTCCTGCAGATACAGGTGGTTGGGATCCTTGAATGATCTTCTGAATTGCCGCCATGGATTGCCAGACTGATGAGCTGAAAAGTCCTCCTTCGAAATGGGCGTTGGAATTATGGACCTTGAAATGGAAAGGTGGAATTGGGTCCTGAAAATGTCACCATTGGATTGCTGAACAAAAATGGTGCATAATGGTATATAATACCATATATGCACCACACCTGTAATCTTGGGTACGGAGTGCATGAAGGAAAGGAAGGAATTCCCCTTAAGTTGAGGGGAAGGCTTTTCTGAGCTGATCTGGTGGCCTCTGGTGGTTGCCAGAGGCCATGGTGGAAATATTGATCCATGGCGGTCCATGGCCAAAATTGGGTCCTACGGGATTTATGGCCAAAAGGGTGTCCAAGAGGGATTTGGTCATTTTTGGGTCCAAGGAATTCATGGCCAAAAATTGGCTCAGGTGGGCCCAATTGTGGTTTGGGACCCACCTGGCTGGCCCCTTTTGGCCTCATTGGATTAGGCCAAAAGGGGCCTAATTGGCCTACGGACTGCGGACCGCACGGACCGTAGAAGCCGTAGGGGGCCTAAATGGCCCAAAAAGGCCATTTAGGCCAAAACCCTCATAATGAAAGGGGTTGGCCAAGGGCCAAGGATGATGGCTAGGGGGTCCAGAACCCCCTAGAAGATAAAAGGACCCCCCAGGCCCAAGATAAAAGATGAAGGCCTGGGGGTTGGTGAGGTGGAAATTGGCCAACAAGGCCAATGATGGCAGGATATGGCCTGAGGCCATAAATGATGGTTGAGAGGGGCTATGGCGTAAAAACCATCAAGCACCCAAGGGGGCCAATTGGCCATAAAGGACATGACGTGACCAATTGGCCCCATCTGGGCTCCAGGTTGGATTGCCGCAGCCATCAAGGAGGAGGGCCAAAACTCGTGGTTGTGACATTAACATCCTCACGCTTCTGTATTACATCCATAGTGTACGGTGGCTTGTTGGTGTACATGATGAATGCAATTGCCAAAATATGCTGAGTGGCCTTCTCTGCCAACAGGACTTAAGGGGAAATTGGTCAGTATATTCACAATGTTGTGGTTAGGGTTTAAATCATGAGACTCACAAATTAAAACCTAATAAGTGGTCTATTTAAGACAAGAATTGTGTCTCCTGTTTCCCCGGCAAAACCATTTTATTTCATATCATTCAAATGGAACACATTGCTTAGTCCTTACCTCATGAGCGCTGAATAGTTCAAAAGTTGACTTTAGTAGGTTTCTTACTAGTCAACTTTATTCAATGTCTCACAGGGAAGTGATTTCATTTGAATGAGATGAAATAATTTGCAACACATTGCCTCCTTCAATTTCCCAACAGATTATATTTTGCAAATGCAATACAATTTCAATAGAATGTTCCAAGTCTGTTGATGCGCAGGTTTATTTTGGTAAGCTTGTGGTTATAAAATGTATTTTTTCTAGAATATTCAATAACTCTTAAATTGCTTTAAATTGATATTTAACTTCTTTCAAACTCGCCAAAATTCTCCAATATTACCTCAAAAAGAATCAATTATTTTAAACTTATTTTACTTCCACCTTTTTTCTTCAAATTGGATCTTTTTATTCAAAAATTTTCAAACGAGTTATCATCAATCAACTCTTCACCATCTATTTGCTTAATAAACTACCTCTGCTATGGCCCAAACCCCAGCAAATTCAACTGAATCCAATGAATGACCAACTTCAGCCTCAGAGAGTGGAAGTGAACTCTCTGATATGGCCAGTAGTTGTGAATTAGGGATTGAAGTAGAGAGCCAGTCACATGAAGATAATCAAGATTCACCAGTTCTTCAAGAATGTGAGTATGCATCTATCTTGAATACTTCAAATCTCTCAAAACCTGATATTGTGCCATAGTCTGTATTTCAGCTCAGCCTCCAAGCTCTCAGATGCCAAATTTTGAAAGCTATGAGAAGGAAAAGACTGTTGAACCTTGTGCACTGAAAGAAGATGATGGGCAAGATGATGTAATTTTCAGTGGGGAGGTGGAAATCCTATCCAAGGAACAATTTTTCTCCAACATTGCTCAAACAATCCCAAGGCTCAAAAAAATTCAAAATGATAGTAAAATTCCTGATTAAGTGCGTCAAAAGATAGCAGAAGTAATGATCCTCCTCAAAATGGATTTGAACCGTAAGTCCATTACTCATTCAATACAAAAACGTCAAAAGTAGCTGCTTACAATATATGGGCAGGTGTGGAGGTGGGAGAATCTCTACCTGAAGGATCTCAGGTCGTAATTAGATTTCCAGGCAAAGGAATAGGAAAAAGACCAAATATACATGCAACCAAAAAACGCCTTACCTTTGAAGCCGCAAAGGATTCTTGGGATCAAGGTGATGAAATGATCTATGTTGAAGTGGACCATATTGATAATGAACCTCCGCATACTGAACCCCCCCAAACTCAATGAAACAATCCATGATGAAGCTCCACATACTGAAAGCCCCCCAATACTCAATGAACCAATCCATGTTGAAACCCCTCCCGCCTCTCCTTAAAATATTCAAGCCTTTCAAGAAAGGGAGACAATTAAACATGATAAAATGGGACAAGATATGACTGATATAGCTCCTGACCCTGAGCCCGAAGTGTCATCCTCTGCTAATTTTCAAGGAATATTTTTATCCCGCATGGAAGAGTTTGCAGGCATTTTGAATTATCATTCCAATATTACTCAACAATCATGGAAAAGGGGGCTTGATAATATCAATAGTATTTACAAAAATCAATGGGACAATTTATCAACAAAGGATGCTCATACATTCCTGCCTGTTGATATTAAGGTGATCAGTAACCAAGAGCTTAAAATGTCGGCCTGGATGGAGGACCTTGGGATGGCAGGTGAGTTTTATCTTTGTGCATGATACATGATTATTGGTTGTTGACTGGTGATATAAATTGCAATATACAGGGTTAGTTTCTTTTAAGCCAACAGAAACAGAAGCGTTTTTTGATAACAACATTTGGAATCTCAAATTGATGAAGGAATCAGCTAAACCTCCAGATAATCTCCCAAAATCTGAACACTCCTTCTTCAAAATGGTTCAGAGCCTTCTTTACCCTGCCAATCCATTTAAACATTTTTGGGCAAATGTTATGTCTGAATCCATTAGTTTAGTCTCATAAGATGTGATTGCACCCAAACCATATGTTGCACCAACATCAAATTTGACCAATCCTCTTGGACTCAAACGGGGATCAGTTGAATACCTTGCCTCCTGCTTGAGTAAATGAAAGCAATGTGCAACCCAACTCAGCATTGAAGGTGACCGGGCTGACAATGAGATATCCACAAAGCCGCCCAAGAACCTGGAGGATCTAATGGATACATTTATCTATTTGATGATTGCATACAACATGGTATGTGCACATACAAAGGTCAAAGTTAATGGCATCAAAGGCAAACTCATGAACTCAAAAAAAATGAGGTCATCAAAGATCTTTTGAGGTGTCACAAGAATCTTGGAATAAATTAAATTTGCTATGGTATATTAGTGGCATTATGTGTGGCAGGGGTTTGTGGTTTGATGGTATGCTCAGATGACTGGAGAACAAGCTCAGTTAAAGGGGCTTTATCACTAACTGACATTTCCAAAAACCTTTCAGAGGGTAAAAATCTAGTGGAGCCGGTGTGGCTATGTACTAATAAGTATATATGTAATTTACTGAATAAAACTTTCTTCTCATCAGAGTCTTTTAACCCCACTGTACCTCTTAGATTTGAATTTTCACAATTCTTGGTATTAGACTTTGGTGATGTCTGGGTGGCGAAGCACGGTCTTGGTTCAAGTGATGAGGTCACATTGACTGTACCCAGGTCTGCTAAGCTTACAACCAGGATTGACCCATTTTAGATTAGATTTGTACCAGATAGATTTTAATTTAATTTTGAAAAGTAATTTAGAATTTATTAATAGTGAATAACTCTCCTACTACTTCGCAGATGCCACAGTATGAATACCAATATTAATTGTATGGCGGGATGCCTCCGTACACCATTGAAAATACTCCAACAAGATGAAAGCTGAGTCAGGCAGTTGTGCCCGCAAGTAGCACACGCGGGGGCATTGTTGGGAAGTCGCTTTTATCACTTACTGCCAGCCCATAATAGGCCAAATGTTCCTGTGTCTTTCAAGAGGACTAGGATAACTAGGGATACACAGCAGGGTTCATATTGCATTCACATGTGATTGCTATATTCCACATGGTTGGATTGGAAAGTGATTTCATGGGAACATCACTATGTCAAAGTGAATAATGCACTATCAACTGCAAATTTTCAGGTTCAGGTATTTGAGATCGCGAATTCGCAAAGGTCAGGTGTGATCTTTCTTTTTAGCCACAATTAAAAAAGATTCATTGACCACAATCAAACTTAGGTGATATTAATAAATCAGTAATAATTTGGTTTCATTTCATTTTCCATTGCAAGCATGCCATTCACAAAAAAGGAAAAGAGCGTAAAAGGGAACTTGCGGGAAAGCGTTGGGGTGAGGAAGGAAAGTGTGAGTTGCTCACTTAATCTCAGTATATATATATGCTTCCACATTTATGTAGCACCCTCATTGGGCCCCATGGAAGAACATTGGCTTTAGTTGGTTCAGATTGTGCCAATGTCATGTGGGCTCCAACAGGGAAGTCAAAGGATGTGTGCCTAAGAAAGCTCCTTGGGAATTGGGCACCATTCTGGACTCAAAACTCCTTAGCTTCAAATTTCAAGAAGCAGTATCTGATATCTTGTCTGCTTAAACACAAAGTGATCCCTCAACCACTTGGGAATAGTGGGACATCCTGAAAGACAAATAAGGCAAGAATCGCCCAAAAGAATCAGTTGTTTTACTCCTCTCAACCAACAGCACAAATATCAATGACAGTATCAGCAAATATGACCCCAAGTGAAAATCAGAGGCTTGTGGATGTCAATCAGATCAAACACATTCACTTTTGCCATGTGGCAATTTTCTCTTCAACCAGATTATTCATTGCCCTTGTTGAATTCTGACCATTCACAACAATGAGTGAAGTGAAGGTCAATCAATGGGATTAATTATCACAATTATTATTTCGCAAAAAGAGATTGACCGACCAAATTGCAACAAATGGAGAATTACTGGAGGGATTTATGTTTGAAATTGGGTGGCGCAAATGCAGCACAAAGAATGAACAATTTGGTCTGTATGGAAGTGTCGGGAAAATTGAAAACACAAAAGATGATTGGCGGAACTGAGGTGCCAATCTTAGCTCAGTGGGTTTCATTCTAGGTCAATCCTTACATTATGTTGGGGATAATTAATTTCAGAAGATTCAAAATTGCTACAGCTCATTGGGGGTTCTGTCTTTTGATCAAGTCAGCTATGAAGGCAATATTCCCGCAAATCAGGGTGCATGTGAGTTTTCTTCCGCACTCACTTTCACCATAAATGGATTCAAAAATTCACCTCATCTTGATAAGGATGCATTGCTGTATGCTTTGGGATGGTGGTTTCAAGCTGATAAGCGGACCGGCCAAATTCAAAGAGATGCATCAAAGCGGTGTACAGGGGGAAAATTGATTTTCCAAATTAGCATTTTTGGATTGATCTATCCGCATGTCATGGGCTCATTAAGGTAGTGTGGGCCAGTAGTACATTTGTTTGTTATACTGATCCAGCACAGGACAACAAAAGCACAACACTAGTGGGTATGTCCGGGCAATGCTCAAGGAGGTTGGCAAAAACAATGTGCCAAAAAAGCCACAGCTATTATGAGATTGGCGAGGGAGAAGGCTATCAAATAAGGGATGGTCATACAATCTCATGCCAATTAAAAGAATGAGGAGATTTGCATGTGTGTTGGAATTGCAGCGTGAAGGGTAAATAATGGTGGGGTAAGGCAGAGGACAATATACACCAGCATTGGATGGCTTGGAGTGTGGGAGATAGGGTGGATCACATGAAAAAGGGGTGAAGTGGAGTATGTATGGTGGAATGCAATCATACATATGTCCTGCTTTGTTTCTCTTGTCCAGGATTCCAATGCTTCACACGCGAATCCTTACGCTTGTGCAGGTTCCCAGCAATTCAAGCAATTCCTTACACTTGTGCAGGTTCCCAGCAATTCAAACAATTCCTTACGCTTGTGCAGGTTCCTAAAATGCTAAAAATTCCTTATGCCTGTGCAGGCATCCGACAATTCAAGCAATTCCTTACGCTTGTACAGGTTCCGACAATGCTAAAAAATCCTTACACCTGTGCAGGCATCTGACAATTCACACGCCAATCCTTACACTTGTGAAGGTTCCCTACAATGCTAAAAATGCCTTATGCTTGTGAAGTTTCTTAAAAATTTAAACAATTAAATACATGACTAAGATTAATAGTGTGTGACCATAGGAAAGGCAATGTCTCATGAATCTGGAGTGAATTGCTCACTTGCGGAAACCTCCCGCTTTTTTGCAGTTAAGATTTGATGTGGCTCTAAACCATGGAAGAAGAAAATATAGGAGACAGTAACAGTGACTATTGGCGCATTTTTGGCAAAAGAGGTTCACACAAACAAATACTCACTCAAACTTTTGGTGGGGAACTTACAAAAATTATTCTCACGCAATAGGATATTTGAACCATTGAGGAAAATTTAACTTCATGTGAGCAAAGAAGGTAATATAAATGGAAAATAACAATCATTGAATACAAATAATTTATTTGAAAGAAAGTATTACAAAAGATAAAAGGAGGAAATAATGAGATTTTTTTTTTAAATTTATATTTTTCTAAGAATTTGGAGACTATCCCGGTGATGTCCTCCAGTGCATGGCCAAGGAGGGAGTTTAGTTCCTCCCGTAATTCCCGGTGCATCTCTTTTTGATGAGTTGCATCCACGAAAGGAATCATGTGGAGCAAGCTGCGATGCTCCAACAAGCTTCTGTTGATTGATTTGTGGACGATGGCTTGAGTAATCATCAAAGTTGGTCGTAAGTCGGTAAATTCCTGGCAAGCGTCATAGTGGGAATGAGAGGGGGGGAACAGGATGGGAAGGTGGGAGAGGTGGGGAGGGGGGGAACCGACGGGCGTATCGTCAATGATAATTATCAAGCAGGGAGTGGCGGGACGAGCTGGAGAGTGTCAAAGAAAAGGTGAGGAAAAGTCAATAGGAGTGAAGAAAGAGAAGTGGTGACTTACCAAAAGGTTCCTCCGTGGATTGCATAGGAGCCACCTCAGGTTCTGGCTCACAAGTGGGAATGTCCTCAGGTGGTTTGGAGGATGGACTCGGGCCAGGAATAGGTGGCTCTTTGGTTTGGGAGGGTTCTAAAACAGGAGTAAAAATCAGTTAACTTGACTCAAAAGTGAAAGTGAAAATGAAATGAAACTTTGGCTGCTTACCCCGGAATAATTCCTCCGACCATTGGGTGCCACGGGGTTTGCTCGTGAGGCAAACTAGGAACAGGAGAGTCTTGTTGGGGGGGATTTGGTGGGTTTTGTTCTATGAGTAATGGAAAAAAGTCAGTATTATTGCATGAAGAGAAAGGAGATAAGGAGGAGAAAGAAAAATTACTTTGGTATTTGAATCCCATTGGTGACAATTGGCCCAAGCTTGAATGTCCTCTTGCCATTGCCATCCTTCTTTGGCTGGATAATCACTTCTCTCCGGTCAAGGAGTGAAGTGACCATTGGATGGTGGCCTAGGAGGGGGGGTGGACAAGTCAATACTTGAGGAGACAGGGCTAATTGTCCAGAATCGTTCCCATCGGCCTGCTTGGGGTCATGGTGTCCATTAACGTTTGGATATGGCTTCATCATCGTTGACCACAAAGGAGTCCTTGCAAGGCTGTCTTGGGCGGGAACTACTCTGGCTGCGTGGTCCGAAGGGGTGGACAACAAACAAACATTTCTTGTGTGCTTGTTGGCAAGCATCACAAGCATCAATTGTTGTCAAGGAAAGAATGCAGGGGATACCCCGCTTGAGGAATAAAGTGCACGTCATCTAAAAACAAAACAATTGAGGTTAGTAACTGAATAGAAAGTAAAGAATCAAGAAAGAAACTCAAGACATACAATGAATTATATAAATTTAAAACGGGAACGCAATAAAGATGCTCTAGTCGGAAGAGAGTCATGAAGAAAAAAAATAATTAATATTGTAACATAATGTGGACAAAAGCTTTAAATGGAGGAGACACACAAGGTGGATAGAAGTGGGGTTCTGAAAGTATCAGCAGGAAAAACAAACAGGCAAAAGGAAGGGGAGTGGGTTTTGTGGAGTGCGAAAGAAAAGAGTGGAAAGGCAGGAAGACCAAGGGGAAGACGCATAAGAAGGAGAACAGCGGGTGAGCTTGAACAAAGTGGAGCGGGTGGGAAAGAAAGTGAAGGGCTTGTTGGGCAAAGATGGTCTTTTATACCATGGTGAAGCTGAGACGATCTCAGCAGTTGCAGCACCCGCAAAAGTCTCAGTTTCAAGGCATGTGGGCAAAATTGAAGCTCAGTTGCAGCCAATGCTGCAACTGAGAAGGGAAATGCCTGCATGAGGAAGAAGAACAATGGGGTTCTGGATGAGTAGTGCAATTGATTGAATTGTCAAGCTCAGTAAAATCCGCTTTGTTTCCTTAAATAGCCACCCGATCACCCAGGAGGGCTTTTGTGAGGCCCTCGTTGAATGTGCATGGTGGGTGCAATGCACAAGTGCCCCATGCAGAACTGCATGTGGTGCATTTGGTCACAAGTGACCGCGGCAAAAATAACAGTCTTATGGCCTGGTGATAGTGTTTGAACAAAGGGTCAGGGGGCTGTAAGACAAGTGAATACAGCGTGAACTTGGCTTGACCCATTGCTCAGGTTTGCTTTTGGGTCATAATTGAAATGCTCAGTGGCTGAACATTTTAATTGCACAGCTATTGAGATATTGATATAACTATATCAAATTCACCCTGCTGAGCAATTGCTACGTCATCTCTGTAAGAACACATCCTCAGCATTTTGCACAACATCGGATGAGATTTGTGCCAGGCGCAGCATATCACACGCTTTGATGAAGTGCTCCAAACTGAGCCTTAAAATGAACTATTGCAAAAAGTGTCCTGACCATGGCTTTACTGAACACTTCCACACGGTGCTTTTGACCATGACATGCTCAGCTTGCATGTGCAAATCGGGTGAAATGCAATGCTGAGCAAGTGGCACATGAGCCACCTTCTCAGCATTGATTGGGAGGTGGATCCCAATTGGGAATATGCATGCAGGCAGGAGTGGTATTACTCCAGCCTAATTTGTATGGCCGACATTGTAGTACGTACACCTTTGTACATTTATTCTGTGAGGCAGAGCAAAAGCTGTACATCAATGTAACATGCAATCATGTCAAGCCATCAAGTCAAATTTCTCAACTGAATCCCTTTGATGCACCTTGTTGGAGAGCTCTGCCTAACTACGGCACAGATGCGGGTGTAATCCAAGTTAATGTAAGTGGGTCATAATGAAATGACTTAATATTTGGGTCATATACAAACAGTGGATTCACTCCAGTGCCATTGTTGGGCCAAACAATGACTGGCCCCACTTGTTAATCGTGCATGCTCATTGTCAGGCAGCCACATGCTTTCACACTACTGGAAGACATTTTACTGCCAGTCTTCCAACCGGCTATTTTCTTGGTTGGGTGGTCAGCTTGACTGCAGATGCTCACCCACTTCTGTATGGAAACCTGAGGCCAATCAGTGTGGATTTGCTCCAGCCTCATCCTGGCCTATGATTGCTGAGATGGTTATGTTTGGGTGGGGATCTGCCACCGCGGGTCATTTTCTGGACATTCTCATGCGCCTCGCCCAAGTTGTGGTGCCTGGCTTGCAGCCAAAAAATCCCTTGGGCGGGTGGCCTCTTTTGCCGGAGTTTTGTACACGCGTAAGGCAAAGACCCTGATGCAAATCTCGGTGGATTAGTACCCGCCTCAAACGCATTAGGGGTGAATGTATATGTGGATCACGGCTCACGGCCAGCGCCCCCTTTGATCATGCCACACATTCCCCCCTGCAAGCCCAGTAGGCGTCAGTCAGAAAAAAACTTCAGCAAAACCAAACTCAGATTCAGTGGCACACCACCAAACATATCTCACCCTCCCCCAACCGTGAGATTGCCTTTTGAAACTGCCAAAATTGCCCAGTAGGTCCCTGTACAACAATTAACCTGGGGAAGATACGCTCATTTTTTGCTGTCACACCAGCATACCTGGCTGAATGCCTCTAATATGCCCCTCCACACTAGGTTACTACAACCCACCCACTTTTGGATATGCTAATGTCAACCTTGGTCCACTAAAGGTTGTGTAACCTGCTGCAGATCCAGCAGTTATATTGGTGCACCCACATTTTTGCCACCTTGCCTTGATATATGCCCCAAATCGGATATGAAAATTATGAGCCCAAGCGGCCCATATTCCTAAAGACCATGCACATAACCACAGGCCATCTACCCTTAAGCCCATTGCTTCCTCTCATATAAGTTCCCCACCTGCTCTTATTTGTCTTCATTCCCTTTAGCTACCCCTTTCTGATCATATAATTTCCAACTGTCCCCAAATCATTCCTAATAGCCATCTTTTCAACACCTTCACAACAACTTTGCATTGGGAAGATTAATATTTTTATTCAAATAAATACTGATATAACCTTAAATCCTGACAATTTCTACTTAGCTTATTGGATTATCCTATGACACAATCAACACAACATATTCGTATATCTACCCAATCACCAGCATGCTATTGGATCTCTCCGTGGAACCATTTTGAAAACGTTGATACCATTCCTTGGGGCACCACAAACTTTCATTCACTGTGGTTCTGGTGGGGCATGGATTGAGATTTGCCAATCCAATCCTACTCAAATATTATTTGTTGAGGAAGTATTTATGACTGATGCAAATGATCCCTCCTCATGTGAGCCTTTGAGATATGACCACATACCCAATAAGGTCACAAGAAAGACATAGAAAAATTATACCTTTGAGATAATTATATTAAAATTACTTAGAATAATTACACATTAAAAATAATTACTTTAAAAATACAAAAATACCATAAATTGGTACAAAACTTGGTTTAACTTAAAAACCAATGAATCAACATGTGAAAAAAAAATTATACCATTGGATTCCCCATGGTAAAATACACATATACCATTTTTATGGTATATCTGTAAATTCAATATTTAATGAGTTATAAGGAATAATACCTTATAAAAACCATAAATCCTTATTTATTTGAAGAATAAATGAAACAACATGTGAAATAAATTAGACCTTTGGATTCCCCATGAAAGTCCACACATAAAACAATTAATGAGCTAATTTCCAAAGTCAATACTTAAGGAATTAACCTGAATATATGCACTTTTTTGGTCAACGCATATATTCAAGGATCATAGCTAATATCTCTTAAACTATACAAGATAGAGTGATGAACCAAAAACGAAGTTACCACGTAATTACTGTAAAAAAGACAGATATGAACTTTATTTTACAATTTATAAACAAGGTTGAAACCTATGATGAAATATTGATAAAAATCAACAGAGCTGTTGACCACTTTGTTGTAAAAGTGGTCCAAACTTGAAATAAAGTACACAGTTGGATTCTACTAGTTCCTTTGTGAAGAATGATGTAATTTTTATTATTAAATTCAGGGTATAACCCCCTGAAATCATGGTTTGAAGTTTAAAATATTGAATTTCGACAGAAAAGATGAGTTACAAGAAAAATCATCAAAATTAGAGTTTTGATTATGTAATGAAAGGCTCTTGGAAGCATAATAAGGTTATGTCAGGCTATCAGAATTCACTCTCTGAATTTATGTAGCATGTACAATTTAAAAGTTATTCAGGATCAAAGTTTGAGCTTAATTTGAGCAGTTATGATCACTCACTGTAACCTTAATTTAGGTTTAACAGTCATATGAGTGATGGAATTGGTGAAAGCTATTAGTTGATGATTTAAACTAATAAAGTACACGAAAATTGGGGTTCTGCCAAGCCTCTGATGTCATCAACTTTGGAGTTATAGTGATAACTCTAAATAATGGTGTAATAATGATGTAATATGGTTTGATCATGATGTAATCATCTCCAAACCTTAAAATATTGATCAATTCCAGTGGATATGATCAGTACACGTCTACTAGAAGCCTGTTGGACTCTAGGAGGGAGGTATTTACTATAAATAGAGCTCTTTTTACTCTGTTTTCCCCTCAGATGCATCAAAAACATTAAATAAATACAAACAAAAAGGTAAAATCTTTATTCTTTATATATAAAACTTTTATATTATTAAATACCAAAGTTCATCTTTATTATAATCACCAATTTTGACATGATTAAATCATTTGTTTAACTGTTTTTGTTAAAAATCTCTCTAAAACTCATTTCCACGTAAAAAATCAAGAATATTTGTAATTTCTCTATTTTTTATTGTAAAATACAATTTTTATAAGTTGTATTTACATTATTTGGCGTAAAATATTTCAAAATTATTATATTAAGTGTTAAAAGTAGGTTATTTTCTCTTATATTAATAATTTTCTCTTTATTATTCTTTTAATAATTCTTTAATTAATATAAATAGTATTTATATTAATTTATAACTTTAATATTAGTAATATTATTGTTATTAATTGTTTTTTATTAATAAAAAACAATTTTTTACACCTTTATTATTTGTTTGTAACAATAATAAAGTGCTTTTAAATATATTAATTATATTATATTAATATGTTTATTTTATTATATTATATTTTATAATATAAATTATATTATTATATTTTATTAATAATATAATTATTTTTACGCCATAATTATAATGATTCTTTATTATTATAATTATTTTTTATCTTATTTATTTCATTTATAAGGACATTCATAGTACAATAAGTAAAATATTAGTAATTTTTACTTATTGTTTCATAGTCAAACCTTACATTTGGGGGCCTGGCCGTGATATTTACTTAAAAGACCTTTAAAAATATTCTAATTGGGTTTATCTAATAATAAATTATATTTATAATAATAAAATTCTATAATAATTTTATATTTTATTGATTTTAAAAGCTATTGAGGCATTTGGAAAGCAATTGTACTGTCTTACACGTGGTTTTTCACATCCTTAGACTTGCAAGAACTTTCTTTGAGTGACTCTAGTGATTAAAAAAGATATTCTATAAATTAAAAATAATTTTTATTATAATTAAATTTTATAAAGAATCATATTAATTTTTCTTTTATTCCTTAAAAATAAAAATAAAAACATATATAAAAAATAATAAAAAAAAATAATAAAAACCAATAAAAAAAAGTTATTTTTATTCATTTCAATTTTTTAAAAAAGATATAAAAGCAATTTCTACATGGAAAATTGCCATATCTTGCCAAAAAATAACACTTCTTATAAAAAGACTTATATTTATTTGTCTTTTTTAGTGTTTGAGGATAACCCAACAGAAGATAACCAAACTACTGTTGAGAGATTGGTGGAAGAAACTTGTCAAACTTCTCCAACACCAGTTATCACTAAAAGAAGGAAAGCTAAGAAATTAGACTTTCCAGCACCCACCATTCAAGACTCTGAAGGTGAGAATCTCTTTTATAATTGCCATAAAAGGAATTTTTATTCTAAAATACTTTTATTTTTCTTATTTCTTAAATTATGACCACCAGAAGAGGTTCCCAATACTCCATCCAAACAGATGGAGCTGGACTCAGAGGTAGAACTGATCCCTCAAAAGGAAAAAGAAAGGGCAATATCCCCAGTGGAACAGAATCCACACAAGGAAGTGCCTTATCCCAAAGGCAAGTCCCAGAAATGCCCATGATATCTGAACCTGAATTGGAACTAAGTATGAGTAACTCAAATAGGTACAAATCACATTCAGAGGGCTCAAATAGACATCTACATGAGCCAGTACAAGCAGTATTACACAGTGTACAAGGACAAAGATTGGGAAATGCTGCCTCAAATACACCAAGGAGTGATGAAATCATGGCACATCCTGAAAAAGTTCCTCAAAGAGGAGGAGATAGTGAAATACTCCAATGGATGGAATCCACTGTCATCCAAACCTCAAATCAAAAAAATCAAGGATTACCACACCAAAAAGAGGGAGGCAACCAAGGAAGAAGTCCCAGTAGCTTCTACCAGCAAGCCCCAAGCCAACCCACTTCTCCAAGAAGGGAAGAAGAACAAGGAAAAGAATTGGAGGAAACCATATTCCCCAAGCTACAGGATCCCAAAAATCCAAAAGGATGCCATGGACAATGTTTTCAACATGGCCAGAACTTTGATGGAATTCAAAGACAAAGAGGAACAAAGAATGAGACAACCCCATTTCCCAAAGAAATAACCTTGTCTCCTGATGTTGTAAATACTTTAACAGAGCTTAAAAATAGTATTTTACCTCTTAAAGACATTAAAAATGGTTTATTATCTTTCCAGAAAATAAATAATAGCTTATCATCTTTAACCAAACTTGTTGTACAAAATAAGAAAGAAATTGATAACATAAAATTTATTATTGAAAATAATAAACCAAAAGTATTAATTGACAATACTCAGAAATTAATACAAGGACAACAAGAGTTGTACAAATACCTAAGTGATATCAAAGAAAAAACTTTGACAATCAATTATGATGTGAGTATTGAAAACCTCACAGAAAAATTAAACAAATTAAGTATTTCTGTAGAAAAATTTGAAGAAAAGACTTCATCACACCAAAAATTACTTTTGGACCATGTGGAAAAAGGTGATGAAGCAAGAATGCATCTGAAAGATGACATTCAAAGTGAGATAAGGCTTATTACTGAAAAAATGGATAAAATTAATGAGGCTAACTCAAATATGCCAAAGCTATCAACTCCATTTTCTCATATAAGAAGCCCTGTTAAAACAAAAGAGGAATTAACAAATCCTTTCATAACAGAGTTGAGTCACCAAGACAATAACCAAGTCTTAATGAAGGAAGCACCTCAGCTGAAAGAATGGCCAACATTCACAGGACAAGGTGAATATGACCACATGTCATTTATTAAAACAATTGACATGTTACAATAAGACTATGCCATACCAGATGAATTTATCACTGCAAGATTACATTCATTGTTTGAGGAATCTGCAAAAAGATGGTATTATCGCATAAGAAAAACAAATGGTAAAAATACCTGGTCTTGGTGGAAACAAGAAATGATCACCAAGTGGGCAAATGATGCCTGGAGGTATAAGATAGAAAATGCATTTGAAAAGTCTTTCTTTGACCCAGAGAAAGATAAACCTTTAACTTGGTTCTTGAAACAAGCTGAAAGGCTTAATGCACTGTAAGCAGAAATGTCACAAAAAATGGTGCACATGAAAATACTTAAGAAATGTGGAGGGGAACTAGAACATTCCCTGAGAAGCAGGTGTATAGAACCTTGCTCCACAGAAGAGTATATAAATGCACTAGAAGATATAGTGACAAGAACAAAAATTGGCAGGACTTGGAAGAAATTGGACATTAAAAGCCCAAATAAGCCATTTATCAAAAAAGATAAATTAAAAGAATCCTTCAAGCCCAATACATCCAACAATAATGAGTAAAGAAAATACCATAAATATGAAGGTATTGGACACTTAGCCAATAATTGCCTCAAAAAGGCAAAGATCAATGAAATAGTGGAAACAGAAAACCACAATGACAAAGAGGAGGAATCTGACTCTGAAAAAGAGACAGAAGAGTCAGAAAGCTCTGAAAGTGATGAAATCAATATAATTAATGCACAAATTAATAATATTGATATAATTTATGAAGTACTGGATGTTAACTCAAACTTACCACAAGTTGGGACATCTGACACAAACCTGACAAATATACAAGATGCCAAAATGTATAGAACCAAACCTGCAAGAGGAATGGGATATACAGCTGGAAAATCAAGTATAAGTATTGTTATGGTTGATAACCAAGAAGGAAAAGTTAACTTAGATACAGGAGCATATTGCACCTGTGTTGGCAAAAGTTATTTAAAAACCATTGTCCCAGACTGGCAAGAAAAACTTATGCCAATACAAGGTGTCAAATTCAGTAGTGCAAGTGAGAGCATGAAGCCCCTTGGAATAATTGATTTAACACTAATATTTCCTCATCCTTCACAATGTGTCAGAATGAAAGTGGAATATGTGGTAATGGACAACTGTACCAGTAATCACTTTATCCTGGGAAATGACTACCTATCAATCTATGGTATAGATATCTCTAACCAGAAGTATAGATATTTTACTATAGGAGACAACAAAAGACAAAGGTTTGGCTTCTTAAATAACAAAAAACAAATTACAGCTATTAAGAATGAAGAAAAAATTCCAGAAAAGGATCTTTTTATATCTGAACAACTTAAAGAGGCAGAATTCAATGAAGAATTAACAGAAAGAATGAAAGAAAAATTAATTGACCTCTTATTTAAGTACAAAAATGCCTTTGCAACTGACAAAGAGCCACTAGGTGCTATGATTGGGCATGAAGTAGACATAATTCTTAATGTGGAAAAGCCTTACCCACCCTTACTAAGGAGACCAGCTTACCCAGCTAGTCCAAGAGCCAGAGAAGCCTTGGAGACACACATTAAAGAATTAATAGACCTTAGAGTATTAAGAAAAGTAGGACATAATGAGCAGGTAGAAGTTACTACCCCTGTCATTATAACTTGGCATAATGGAAAATCAAGGATGGTAGGAGACTTCAGAGCCCTGAACACCTATACCATTCCAGACAGATATCCAATACCTAGAATCCATGAGACATTGACCCAATTATCACAAGCAAAGTGAATTACAGCTATGGATGCTCTTAAGGGTTTTCATCAAAATGTCTTAACAGACAATGCCAAGAAACTACTAAGAATAATAGTCCATTGTGGAATTTTTGAATACTTAAGAATGCCATTTGGGATAGAAAATGCACCTTCCCATTATCAAAGAATGATGAATACCATATTTCCTGAAGAATTATCAGAAGGATGGTTAACTATCTATATTGATGATATTATAGTTTGCTCAGAAACTTGGGAAAATCACCTTACAAGACTAGAAAGGGTACTACAGAAAATAGTCCAAGTGAATATGAAAGTTTCCTTGAAAAAGTGTCATTTTGCATATAGTGAATTAAAAGCACTAGGACATGTGGTATCTGGACTTAGTCTAGGCATAGACAAAAATAAAGTAGCAGCAGTACTACTTAAACCAATGCCTCAAACCACAAAAGAAATGCAATCATTTCTAGGATTTGCTGGTTACTATAGACAGCATATAAAGGACTTTGCAAAGATTGCTAAATCCTTGTATAAGCTATGTGACCAACAAACAGTCTATGAGATGACAGAAGAAAGAGTCAAGGCATATGAAGAATTGAAAAATTCCTTAACAAATGCCCCATTTCTTCTAATGCCAGATTGGAAACTACCCTTCAAGCTGTACATTGATGCTTGTGGAGAAAGACTAGGTGCTGCACTTCACCAAACAGAAATTATCAATGATAAACCAGTGGAAGGACCAATTTGTTTCATTTCAAGGCAAATAAAGCCAACAGAAGCAAGGTATGGAGCAAGCCAAATGGAATGTTTATGCCTAGTGTGGGCTTTAGAAAAACTGCATTATTATTTGGATGGCACAGTATTTGATGTAATCACAGACTGTAATGCTGTGAAATCACTATCAAATATGAAGACTCCAAATAGACATATGCTGAGATGGCAAATTGCTATCCAAGAAGATAGAGGAAATATGACTATTGTTCATAAATCTGGAAATATTCACAAAAATGCAGATGGTCTCAGCAGATGGGCTCTAGCAAATACCCCTGACAATCCAGCATGGGTACCACAAGAAGAGCACCACATAGAAGGAATATGTGTTACAGACATTGGCACAGAATTCTTTAAACAAGTTAAAGAAAGCTATAAGAAAGACAAAAATTGCCATATCTTAAGCCAACTTCTAATGAAAGACTGCAAAGATCCATCACTTTCATCAAAACTAGATGAAATATGGAAAAAGGCATATGATGAAGGAAGATTCCACCTCCTTGATGGAATCCTTTACCATAGAACAAAACACACATGTGTTATGGCCTTAACAGACAGAACACTAATAAACACTATTTTACATGAGTGCCATGATAGTGTTGCATCTGGACATCTCTCAGAAGATAGGACACTAGAGAGGGTGAAAACCTGCTCTTGGTGGCCAAATTGGAAGAAAGATGTTACAGAGTACTGCCAAACCTGTGACAGATGTCAAAAAGCCAACAGAGCCACAGGAAAGAAATTTGGAATGATGATCCAAATCCAAGAACCAAAATCCCCATGGGAAATAGCTCATATGGATTGGGTAACAGCTTTACCTCCAGGAGGAGACAGGAGTTATAATGCATGCCTAGTGTTAGTTAACAGGTACAGTAAAACTCCCATGTTCTTACCATGTCATAAAGATGACACAGCTATGGATACAGCCATAATGATATGGAATAAAGTCATTAGCCACACAGGCTTATTCCAAAACAATATAAGTGACAGAGACCCAAAGTTCACTTCAGCATTATGGACAAATCTCCATAACTTGTTTGGGACAAAGTTATCATTCTCAAACTGATGGTTTAGCAGAAAGAATGATACAGACCCTAGAGGATATGATCAGAAGATTCTGTGCTTATGGGCTAGAATTCAAAGATTCTGATGGTTTTACCCATGATTGGTGTACACTAATACCAGCACTTGAACTGGCATATAAGACATCAATCCATTCTTCTACTGGCGAAACACCAGCAATGCTAGAAAAAGGTTGGAATCCAAGACTTCCTTATGATACCCTCAAAAAGGACTTAGTGGACATACATCCAACAGCAAGCAGTTTTAAGATAATGCTTGACAAAGCAAGACACCATGCAAACAGATGTATGCAAGACTCTTTTAAATATGCAAAAGAAAGATGGGATAAAAGTCATAAGCCAACTGATTTCAAAATAGGAGACTTGGTCTTAGTATCAACCCTTAATTTCAATAACATAAAAGGCCCAAAGAAATTGAAAGATTCCTTTGCAGGACCATTTATGATAAAAGCACTTCATGGACCCAATGCTGTGCAATTAGAACTCACGGGTGAACTAATGAACAAACATCCAACTTTCCCTGTAAGTCTGATAAAACCTTACAGTTCAAGTGACAAGGAATTATTTCCACTAAGAAATAAACCCCCACTTGAGATTCCCCCCTTGGAAGAAGGAGAGGAAAAGAAAATAGTAAAAGTTCTTAAAGAAAGAAGGACAAGAAACAAAAAAGAAAGGGAATACCTTGTAAGGTATAGAAATTCAACTCAAGAAGATGAATGGCTACTTGAGAAAGATATAACAAATGCTGATAAGCTACTAAGAAGGTTCAGACATGAAAGAAAGCCTGAAAAATAGAAAAGTTAAGCATTATTGAGCTTCAAGACTGATAAAGTCTAATGAAGAGGTAGGACAGTGGATGATACCCTAATCACACATATCAGATTGTGGTACAATCTTTTTTGGTGGTAGGGAATGTGAGCCTTTGAGATATGACCACATATCCAATAAGGTCACAAAAAAGACTAACAATAATTATACCTTTAATATAATTATATTAAAATTACTTAGAATAATTATACATTAAAAATAATTACTTAAATATACAAAAAATACCATAAATTGGTACAAAAATTGGTTTAACTTAAAATCCAATGAATCAACATGTAAAATAAATTATACCATTGGATTCCTCATGGAAAAATACACATATACCATTTTTATGGCATATCTGTAAAGTCAATATTTAATGAATTATAAGGTATAATACCTTATAAAAACCAGAAAACCTTATTTATCTCAGGAACTAATGAAACAGCATGTGAAACAAATTGTACCAGTGGATTCCCCACGAAAATCCACACATAAAACAATTGATAAGCTGATTTCCAAAGTCAATACTTAAGGAATTAACCTGAATATATGCAATTTTTTGGTCAATGCATATATTCAAGGATCATAGCTAATATCTCCTAAACTATACATGATAGAATGATGAACCAAAAATAAAGTTACCACGTAATTACTGTACAAACACAGATATGAACTTTATTTTACAAATTATAAACAAGGTTAGAACCTATGATGAAATATTGATAAAAATCAACAGAGCTGTTGACCACTTTGTTGTGAAAGTAGTCCAAACTTAAAAAAAAGTATACAGTTGGATTCTACTAGTTCATTTGTGAATAATGATGTAATTTTTATTATTAAATTCAGGGTATAACCCCCTGAAATCAAGGTTTGAAGTTTAAAATATTGGATTTCGACAGAAAAGATGAGCTACAAGAAAAATCATCAAAATTAGAGTTTTGATTATGTAATGAAAGTCTCTTGGCAGCATAATGAGGTTATGCCAGGCTATCTGAATTCACTCTCTGAATTGATTTAGCGTGTGAATCTTAAAAGTTATTGAAGATCAAAGTTTGAGCTTAAATTGAGCAGTTATGATCACCTACTGTAACCTTAAATTAAGTTTAACAGTCATAAGAGTGATACAATTGTTGAATAATATTAGTTTATGATTAAAACTAATAAAATCCACGAAATTTGGGGTTCTGCCAAGCCTCTGATGTCATCAAACTTAGAGTTATAGTGATAACTCTAAATAATGGTGTAATAATGATGCAATATGGTTTGATCATGATGTAATCACCCTCAAACCTTAAAATATTGATCAATTCCAGTGGATATGATCGGTACACGTCTACTAGAAGCTTTTTGGACTCTAGGAGGGAGGTATTTACTATAAATAGAGCTCTTTTTACTCTATTTTCCCCTCAGACGCATAAAAACCATTAAATCAATTAAAATCAAAGGTAATTTCTTGACTCTTTATATATAAAAGTATTATATTATTAAAGACCAAAGACCACCTTGCTATAATCATCTATTTTGACGTGATTAAATCATTTATTTAATTGTTTTTGTTAAAAATCTCTCTAAAACTCATTTCCACGTAAAAATCCAGAATAATTTGTAATTTTCTTTATTTTTATTGTAAATACAATTTGAAAAGTTTGTATTTATATTTTTTGGCGTAAAATATTTCAAAATTATTATATTAAGTGTTAAAAGTAGGTTATTTTCTCTTATTATAATAATTTCTCTATTATTACTCTCTTAATAATTCTTTAATTATTATAAATAGTATTTATATTAATTCATAACTTTAATATTAGTAATATTATTGTTATTAATTGTTTTTTATTAATAAAAAGCAATTTTTACGCCTTTATTATTTGTTGGTAACAATAATAAAGAGCTTTTAAAATATATTAATTATTTTATGTTAATATATTTATTTATTATATTATATTTTCATAATATAAATTATATTATTATATTTATTTAATAATATAATTATTTTACGCCATAATAATAATAATTATTTATTATTATTATATTTTTAATCTTATTTATTCAATCCATAAGGACATTCAGAGTACAATAAGTAATAAATTAGTAATTTTTACTTATTATAGTCAAACCTTACATGGCTTCTGTTGGTTTGATTTGTCTTGAGATAAAACAAACTGGTCCTTCTGTAGGTTTGTCATTAATAATTTGGACTTGATGTAGGGCTTCCCCTAATCCATCTCCACATGCATCAATGTACAACTTAAAAGGAATATTCCAGTCAGGCATGAGGAGTAAAGGTGCTTCTGTAAGGGCTTTCTTTATCTTCTCATAAGCTTTAATTCTCTCCTGTGTCATCTCAAATACAGTCTGTTGATCACAGATTCTATAGAGTGATTTGGCTAGAATTGCAAAGTCTTTCAAGTGTTGCCTATAGTAACTAGCAAATCCAAGAAAAGACATCATTTCTTTTTTATTCTGGGGTATTGGCTTAAGTAGCACTGCTGCCACTTTATTTTTGTCAATACCCAAGCTTAAACCAGAAACAACATGTCCTAACGCTTTAAGTTATTCAAAACCAAAGTTGCATTTCTTAAGTGAAATTTTCATATTCACTTCTGCAACTTTGTGAAGTACTTTTGCAAGTCTTTCAAGGTGCAAAGACCATGAGTAAGAACATATGATAATATCATCAATATAAATGATAAGCCATCCTTCAGACAATTCTGTGGGGAAGATGGTATTCATCATTCTTTGATAATGAGATGGAGCATTTTTAATGCCAAATGGCATTCTAAGATATTCAAAAATACCACAATGAGTGATAATTCTAAGTAATTTCTTAGCTTTGGGTGTCAAAACATTTTGACGGAAGCCTTTCAATGCATCCATTGATGTTATATACTTGGCTTTGGACAATTGAGTCAAGGTTTCTTGGATTCTAGGGATTGGATACCTATCTGGAACTGTGTAGGTATTCAAAGCTCTAAAATCTCCAACCATTCTTGACTTATCATTATGCCAAGCAATGATAACTGGTGTTGTCACTTCAACCTCCTCATTATGGCCTACTTTCCTTAATACACCAAGTTGAATTAACTCTTGGATATGTTTCTCCAAGGCTTCTCTAGCTCTGGGACTGGCTGGATAAGCTGGTCTTCTAAGTACTGGGGGATATGGTCTGTCAATATTAAGAGTAATATCAACTTCATGTCCTCTTATAGCACCCAATGGTTCATTATCAGAGGCAAATGCAGTATTGTATGTGTATAACACGTCAATAAGTTCATTCCTCATTTTTGGTGACAATGATGGATTAATTTGTGCTTCAACAAGTTGTGTGGACACAAATTCTTCCTTATAAGTATCTTTCTCAGAAAATACTACTGATATTTGCCTTGGCATATTGGAGAAGGCAAATTTTTTCCTTCTGTTCTCTCCAATTGTGAAATATCTGTCTTTATGGTTATTGATATCAATACCATAAATACTTAAGTAATCATTTCCAAGAATGATATGTTGAGATGTGCAGTTGTCCATTACTACAACCTCAGCTTTCATTCTTATACTTCCTGTTGGATAGGAAATATAAGAATAGTGTCTAATATACCCAAAGGTTACATATTGGTACTGGCACTACTAAATTGTACACCTTCTATTGGTAATAGATGGTTTTTCCATTCAGGAAGTATAGCTTGGAGATAGTCTTTGCCTACACAAGTGCAAAATGCTCCTGTATCCAAATTGACTTTGGCTTCAACATTATTCATCAGAATTGATGTGATACAAGATGCTCCAGAAGTATAACCTTTTCCTTTAGCAGGTTTGGTTTTACACATTCTGGCATCCTGAACATTAATAAGGTTGTACAATCTTCACTATACTGTGGCAAGTGGGTATGGACTTCAGTGACTTCAAAGAAAGCTGTGATGTTTTCAATGGGATAGTCCTCCACTGGTGTATCTTCAGAGATTGCAGAATCTTGATCAGATTCTTCCTTCTCTTCAGTACACTGAACTTCCTCAATGACTTGAACTTCATTGATTTTTGTCTTTTTTGTGCAAGTGTTGGCTAAATGTGAAGTGCTTCCACATTTATGACACTTTAAGACAGGTCTTTCGGGTCTCTTATCCTCTCTGGGAATCTTAGAGGTCATCTTGGATTCTGTTTGGATTTTAGACCAAGTTTTACCAATTCTTGTTCTGGTAATGATATCTTCCATAGCATTAATGTAGTCTTCTGTTGAACAGGGTTCCACACATCTGCTTTTGATAGCATGTTCTAATTCTCCTCCACACTTTCTTAATATTTTCATATTAATCATAGTGTCAGACATATCTGGTTGTAAAGCAGATAATATTTCTTTTTGTTTGAAGAACCAAGTAAGTGGTTTATCTTTCTCTGAGTTAAAAATGGCACTCTCAAAGGCATTTTCTATTTTAAACCTCCAAGAATTGTTGGCCCATTTGATAATCATTTCAGATTTCCACCAAGACCAATCATGTTTACCATGATCAATCCTCATTTTGTAATACCATTTCTTTGCAGTTCTGGTAAACAGACAGTGTAGCTTTCCCACTATGATTTCATCAGGTATATTGAATTCTTCTTTCAACATATCAATAGTCCTGATGAATTCAATATGGTTGTATTCCCCTTCACCAGAGAATGTTGGCCATTCTTCTATTTTGGGAATATCTCTTGCAGAGTAGGCATTTTCTCCCAAGAATGGTGTAAGACTTTCCTTAACAGAAGGTTTTTCTTCAGTTAGAAGTGTAGAATGTCTTGGCATATGTGGTTCATGATTCTGATGAATTTGTTCCACACTTGCAATTATTTCATTCTTTAACGTCTGCCTTTCACTGTCACTTTTTGCTAAATGTATAGCAAATTGATTGGTATTCTCAACTATCTTCAAGACATGGTCTTGCATAGTCTTAAGTTGATCATTCATTTTGAAAAGATCTTCCATCTCATCACGCTGGAATTGGCACATGTTTTCAATTCTTCTGCAAGAATTGGTAATTGAGTCAGGTTTGGCATTTGTTACTTGGTGCAATTCAATGCATTTCTTGTCATTTTTCTTTAATTCAACTATATCTGATGCAATTTTAGTTAGCTTTCCATCAAGTTTACCAATTTCTAGATTAATACTAGTTTGTACACCAATTATTTGCGTGGAAAGTTTCTGTTCATCCTTTCCTGCTCTTTGGCTGTGAATTCCATCAGAGTCCTGGCCATATTGAAGACACTGTCCACGGCTGAAGGCTCCAATTTGGGGATCCTGTACCATTGTGGGTAAGGTCTGTGCCAATTGGCTTTGCCTTTTCCTTTGCCCTGATGGTTCTTGGGACCTTTCTGCTTCCTCTGAGGTCCCTTGGGTTTGTCCTTGGACACTTCTGGAGCTGGTTTGGAGCTGGTAGATGCCACTGGTGCCTCTGTCTCCAAAGCTGGAGTCATTTCCAACTCTTTCTTTGGGTCTATGGATAAAAGACTTTGGTTCTTCAACCAATTCTTTATCTTTTTGACCTTGTATTTGCAAGACAGGGGGCTCCAACCTCCTAAGAGTTCTATGTTCCTCTCCTGACCCAGAAAGCTCTTGATGTGTAAGTAGGAGTTCATGGCCCCCTGCCAAAGGCTTGGGGAGATTTCCCACTCTTCCTCTTTGGCTGCTCTGAACCAATTCTTGTACTGGCTCTGATATATTTCTATTGCTGCCACTTGAAAATGGTTTAGCCCTGGAAATAATATCATGAATTAGTTCAGGCTCAGAATTGAGGTCAAAATCTGTTGGTACAGACCTTGGGGAATGGGGGGCAACTCTGGCATCCTCCAGATGTGTCTTTCTTGTGGAAGATTTGGCACTTCTGGATTTGGTCTTGCCTCTTCCCTGTCCACATCCATCTGGTTGGATTGAATAGTTGCTTTCATTTGTGGTATGAACCATATTTACATCAATTTAAGGATAAAGAGTAAATTTAAAGATAAAAAGACACCTTTTGGTGGTAATTTATTCTTTTCTGAGTTAAATAAGGTGCCTCTTTTAGCAATTTGCACCTCAATACTTTCTTCAGATTCTGCTTCTGAAGATTCAGGACTATTGATGTATCTTTTACTGAGTCTGTTGCCAGCTGCACAGTATTTGATTAAAGACACTTAAAGAGAAAATATGAGAAAAAAATGATTTTTTATGATTTAAGATATTTTTAAAAGATTTTTTATAAGTCTTTATTTATTTTTTGATATTAAAAAATATTCTTTTTTAAAGAAAAAAGTATCAAAATTTAAGATTTTGAAAAAAAATCAAGTCAGAGTAACTCAAAGAATAATTTTATAAGTTTTTGGATGTGAAAAAGCCACGTGTAAAAACAGTACAAAATTAAACCAAATTCCTCAATGAAATAAGATTTTAAGACAATTTCAAAAATAAAAATAATTATTTCTTTAAATTGAAGAAAAAAAATTATTAAATTAATATATTTTAGAACTTAAAAATATATTAATTAAGGGTACAAGGTTCAAAAAACACGGCCAGGCCCCCAAATGTAAGATGTGACTATGAAACTGATGATAATATTACTATTAATCAACAGTACTATGTCTGTCCTTATGAAATGTAATAATAAAATATTATTATAACCACAATTAAATAATTAAAGAATTATTTCTCTCACTTGTTAAGCACTACTAGTGATTTTAACAGTGAGCAAGTAATTGTCTACAAGAATCAATTACAAGAAGAATTTAATAATAAAAACTTCTTTTATTAAAATAATAAATTATTTTAATATATAATTATCTTTTACAAGAATAATTATAATGATAATCCTTGAAGAAAACTATTACTAGAGAAAAACTTTAAGAATTAAAGATAAATGACTTACTAATACTCCAAAGAACTTATTGATAGATAAAAGTAGAGAAATTTGACGTAGAATTGTGGATTTAAGAGATCAAAATGATTTATAGCAGGATTACAACAATATATAGTTGGATTATATGATTTCACGTCTTTCTGATTGATTCTGAAAGAATTAAAACACTTAAGAATAGTTTAACTAATACTTACTTGTTGGTAACAATGATATAAAATGATAATAAGATGATGATTTGGAAAAAACAGCAAGAGAAGACCTCTTTTAAGTCAACAACAGCTCACAGAGGCGTGCCATGGAGCAAACTGAAAAACCAGTGAGTGAGAAAGCATTAAACCCTTTTGGATTAATACTTACATCATCTGTTGTCACGTAAAATTGTCATAATTTCTTAATTGATGCTTTTATGTGACTACCAACCCCAATATGGTTAAGAATAAAAGGAGTAACATTTGTAAATCTTCTTTTATTCCAAAGTAATCATTTATTTCCCAAAGTTATCAATGTTATTGTCAATTTCATCACAGGTTGTATTTACTGTGAATTTTTGAAGATTCAGTGTTTCACGTAGAATAACCAAAAATGGACTGTAGGTAAAAATTTTAATTTTACTGATAAAACTGGAATTCTTTTTGGCTGTACCATATATAATACAGCTCTTAATTGGTGCTGAAAGTTTCAGAAAGATTCATTAAGAATTGTATTTTTAATGAATTTTTGAAGTTTTTACCTCATTTCTACATAGAATTGCAAATATCAGTGTTTAACTGGTTGCTATGAGGTAAATCAATGGATACAAGTCCAAAAAGGGTTTTAATTACTCTTTTGGGGTTTATCCATGGAAAGTCATTAAGAATTGACATGGTTACAGGAGTGTAAGTAGCTCTTTACCTCCTTGGCACATCAAAATAGCAGGTTATTTGCTATTTTCTGGTGTTTTACAGTAGTTGTAACTTGGTAACCAAGTTCCCAAAGAGGTTTAGTTTTACCAATTGGGTTAAGATCAGCCATGGAACCAAGCTTTGGAGCTATCCACGCCTCTGGGGCCTCAGAAGTTGGGTACCCTGGCTCTCTTTGATGTCTTTTGTCCCCCTTGCTTATTTTTCACGTCAAAATAGAAATTTAAGCTTAAAGTGAGATATCCACTATGGGTGTACCAAAGGTGCATGTAAGAATACCATGATATTAAGTGCTAAAAACATGCATAACACTATTCTTAGTGTATATGTAACATGGGATTTCTCACTTTTCCATTATTTTGGCTTAAAATCAAGAAAAACAAAAATTTTCACGGATCTTTTATGTGGTATTAATGATGTGGTGTTGAAGTATTTTCCATATTACCACCTCAAAGAGTTAATTTGAGCTTATTCACTCTATGGAGTTACCCTAGGTGAATTTTTGTTTAGAATCCAAATCTGGCCTTAAATCCATGGATTTACTTACTCAATAAAAAGTTATTCATCTTTTCTGAAATCAAAAATGATGAATTTTGAATATATGCATGATTTATGAGTTATGTATAATTCAAAATTTCTTTTTAAGATAATTGTGGCCTATTTGGGTATGTAAAATATACCTCAAGACTCACATACCATGTCACAAAGATGACACAGCCATGGACACAGCCATAATGATATGGAATAAAGTCATTAGCCACACAGGCTTATTCCAAAACATTATAAGTGACAGAGACCCAAGGTTCACTTCAGCATTATGGACAAATCTCCATAACTTGTTTGGGACAAAGTTATCATTCTAAACAGCTAATCATCCTCAAACTGATGGTTTAGAAGAAAGAATGATACAGACCTTAGAGGACATGATCAGAAGATTCTGTGGTTATGGGCTAGAATTCAAAGATTCTGATGGTTTTTGTGAGCCTTTGAGATATGACCACATATCCAATAAGGTCACAAAAAGGATTAATAATAATTATACCTTTAATATAATTATATTAAAATTAATTAGAATAATTATACACTAAAAATAATTACTCAAATATACAAAAAATACCATAAATTGGTACTAAAATTGGTTTAACTTAAAAACCAATGAATGAACATGTGAAATAAATTATACCATTGGATTCCCCATGGAAAAATACACATATACCACTTTTATGGCATATCTGTAAAGTCAATATTTAAGGAATTATAAGGTATAATACCTTATAAAAACCATAAAACCTTATTTATCTCAGAAACTAATGAACCAACATGTGAAATAAATTGTACCAGTGGATTCCCCACAAAAATACACATATAAAACAATTAATAAGCTAATTCCCAAAATCAATACTTAAGGAATTATCCTGAATATATGCACTTTTTTGGTCAACGCATATATTCAGTGATCATAGCTAATATCTTCTAAAATATACATGATAGAATAATGAACCAAAAATAAAGTTACCACGTAATTACTGTAAGAACACAGATATGAACTTTATTTTACAAGTTATAAACAAGGTTAAAACCTATGATGAAATATTGATAAAAATCAACAGAGCTGTTGACCACTTTGTTGTGAAAGTGCTCCAAACTTAAAAAAAAGTACACAGTTGGATTCTACTAGTTCATTCGTGAAGAATGATGTAATTTTTATTATTAAATTCAGGGTATAACCCCCTGAAATCAAGGTTTGAAGTTTAAAATATTGAATTTCGACAGAAAAGATGAGTTACAAGAAAAATCATCAAAATTAGAGTTTTGATGATGTAATGAAAAGCTCTTGGCAGAATAATAAGGTTATGTCAGGCTATCAGAATTCACTCTCTGAATTGCTGTAGCGTGAAAACCTTAAAAGTTATTGAGGATCAAAGTTTGAGCTTAAATTGAGCTGTTATGATCACATACTGTAACCTTAAATTAAGTTTAACAGTCTTAAGAGTGATAAAATTGGTGAATACTATTAGTTGATGATTAAAACTAATAAAATCCACGAAATTTGGGGTTCTGCCAAGCCTCTGATGTCATCACACTTAGAGTTACAGTGATAACTCTAAATAATGGTGCAATAATGATGTAATATGGTTTGATCATGATGTAATCACCCTCAAACCTTAAAATATTGATCAATTCCAGTGGATATGATCAGTACACGTCTACTAGAAGCCTGTTGGACTCTAGGAGGGAGGTATTTACTATAAATAGAGCTCTTTTTACTCTGTTTTCCCCTCAGACGCATCAAAAACATTAAATCAATTAGATAAAAGGTAATTTCTTTATTCTTTAAATATAAAACTCTTATATTCTTAAAGACCAAAGACCATCTTGTTATTAATCACCATTTTTACGTGATTAAATCAATTCTTTAATTGTTTTTGCTATAAATCTCTCTAAAAAGCTCATTTCCATGTAAAATCAAGAAATTTAGTAAATTCTCTTTATTTTTATTGTAAATACAATTTGAAAAGGTTGTATTATATTCTTTTGGCGTAAAATATCTCAAAATTATTATTTTAAGTGTTAAAAGTAGGTTATTTCATCTTATTATAATAATTTCTCTCTTATTATTACTATTAATAATTCTTAATTAATATAAATAGTATTTATATTAATATATAACTTTAATATTAGTAATATTATTGTTATTAATTGTTTTTTATTTATAAAAAACAATTTTTTACGCCTTTATTATTTGTTGGTAACAATAATAAAGAGCTTTTTAATATATTAATTATCTTATATTAATATATTTATTTATTATATTATATTTTCATAATATAAATTATATTATTATATTTATTTAATAATATAATTATTTTACGCCATAATAATAATAATTATTTATTATTATTATATTTTTAATCTTATTTATTCAATTTATAAGGACATTCAGAGTACAATATGTAATAAATTAGTAATTTTTACTTATTGTTTCATAGTCAAACCTTACATTTGGGGGCCTGGCCGTGATATTTACTTAAAAGACCTTTAAAAAGATTATATTTGGGTTTATCCAATAATAAATTATATTTATAATCATAAAATTATATAGTAATTTTATATTTTATTGATTTTAAAAGCTATTGAGGCATTTGGAAAGCAATTGTACTGTCTTACACGTGGTTTTTCACATCCTTAGACTTGCAAGAACTTTCTTTGAGTGACTCTAGTGATTAAAAAAGATAATTTATAAATTAAAAATAATTTTTATTATAATTTAATTTTATAAGAATCATATTTATTTTTTATTTTATTCTTTAAAAATAAAAATATACATAAAAAATATTAAAAAATATTAAAAACCAATAAAAAAAGTTATTTTTATTCATTTTTATTCATTTCTTTATTTATTTCATTTTTTTTAAGATATAAAAGCAATTTCTACGTGGAAAATTGCCATATCTTGCCAAAAATAACACTTATTATAAAAAGACTTATATTTATTTGTCTTTTTTAGTGTTTGAAGATAACCCAACAGAAGACAACCAAACTACTGTTGAGAGATTGGTGGAAGAAACTTGTCAAAGTTCTCCTACACCAGTTATCACCAAAAGAAAGAAAGCTAAGAAATTAGACTTTCCAGGGCCCACCATTCAAGACTCTGAAGGTGAGCACCTCTTTTTAAATTGCCATAAAAGAATTTTATTCTAAAAAACTTTTATTTTTTTTATTCTTTAATTATGACTACCAGAAGAGGTTCCCAATACTCCATCCAATCAGATGGAGCTGGACTCAGAAGTAGAATTGATCCCTCAAAAGGGAAAAGAAAGGGCAATATCCCCAGTGGAACAGAATCCACACAAGGAAGTGCCTTATCCCAAAGGCAAGTCCCAGAAATGCCCATGATATCTGAGCCTGAATTGGAACTAAGTATGAGTAACTCAAACAGGTACAAATCACATTCAGAGGGCTCAGATAGACATCTACATGAGCCAGTACAAGCAGTATTACACAGTATACAAGGACAAAGACTGGGAAATGCTGCCTCAAATACACCAAGGAGTGATGAACTCCTTGCACATCCTGAAAAAGTTCCTCAAAGAGGAGGAGATAGTGAAATACTCCAATGGATGGAATCCACTGTCATCCAAACCTCAAATCAAAAGAATCAAGGATTATCATGCCAAAAAGAGGGAGGCAACCAAGGAAGAAGCCCCAGTAGCTTCTACCAGCAAGCCTCAAGCCAACCCACTTCCCCAAGAAGGGAAGAAGAACAAGAAAAAGCATTGGAGGAAACCATATTCCCCAAGCTACAGAATCCCAAGAATCCAAAAGGATGCCATGGACAATGTCTTCAACATGGCCAGAACCTTGATGGAATTCAAGGACAAGGAAGAGCAAAGAATGAGACAACCTCATTTCCCAAAGAAATAACCTTGTCCAAAGATGTTGTAAATACTTTAACAGAAATTAAAAATAGTATATTACCTCTAAAAGAAATTAAAGACAGTTTATTATCACTACAAGAAATAAATAACAATTTATCTTCTTTAACAAAAATTGTTGTACAAAACAAGAAAGAAATTGACAACATTAAGTTTATTGTTGAAAATAATAAACCAGAAAATTTAATTGACAATACTCAAAAATTAATACAAGGACAACAAGAATTGTATAAATACATAAAAGATATCAAAGATAAGACTTTGACAATCAATTATGATGTGAGTATTGACAATCTTACAGAAAAATTAAATAAATTAAGTATTTCTGTAGAAAAATTTGAAGAAAAGACTTCATCACACCAAAAATTACTTTTGGACCATGTGGAAAAAAGTGATGAAGCAAGAATGCATCTGAAAGATGATATTCAAAGTGAAATAAGGCTTATTACAGAAAAAATGGATAAGATTAATGAGGCTAATTTAAATATGCCAAAGTTATCAACACCATTTTCTCATATAAGAAGCCCTGTTAAAACAAAAGAGGAATTGTCAAATCCTTTCATAACAGACTTGAGTCATCAAGACAACAACCAAGTCTTAATGAAAGAAGCACCTCAATTGAAGGAATGGCCAACATTCACAGGAGAAGGTGAATATGACCACATGTCATTTATTAAAACAATTGACATGTTACAAGAAGACTATGCCATACCAGATGAATTAATCACTGCAAGATTACATTCATTATTTGAGAAATCTGCAAAAAGATGGTATTATGGCATAAGACAGACAAATGGTAAAAATACCTGGTCTTGGTGGAAACAAGAAATAATCACCAAGTGGGCAAATGATGCCTGGAGGTACAAGATAGAAAATGCATTTGAAAACTCTTTCTTTGACCCTGAGAAAGATAAACCTTTAACTTGGTTTCTAAAACAAGTTGAAAGGCTTAATGCACTGTACCCAGAAATGTCACAGAAGATGGTACATATGAAAATACTTAAAAAATGTGGAGGGGAACTAGAACATGCCCTAAGAAGCAGGTGTATAGAACCATGCTCCACAGAAGAGTATATAAATGCACTAGAAGATATAGTGACAAGGACAAAAATTGGCAGGACTTGGAAAAAATTGGACATTAAAAGCCCAAATAAACCATTTATCAAAAAAGATAAATCAAAAGAATCCTTTAAGCCCATTACATCCAACAATAATGAGCAAAGAAAATGCCATAAATGTGGAGGTATTGGACACTTAGCCAATAATTGCCTTAAAAAAGCAAAGATTAATGAAATTGTGGAAACAGAAAACCACAATGACAAAGAAGAAGAATCTGACTCTGAAAAAGAGACAGAAGAGTCAGAGAGCTCTGAAAGTGATGAAATCAATATAATTAATGCACAAATTAATAATATTGATATAATTCATGAAGTACTGGATGTCAACTCAAACTTGCCACAAGTTGGAACATCTGACACAAACCTGACAAACATACAAGATGCCAAAATGTATAGAACCAAACCTGCAAGAGGAATGGGATATACAGCTGGAAAATCAAGTATAAGTATTGTTATGGTTGATAACCAAGAAGGAAAGATTAACTTGGATACAGGAGCATACTGCACTTGTGTTGGCAAAGGTTATCTAAAAACCATTGTCCCAGACTGGCAAGAAAAACTTATGCCAATACAAGGTGTCAAATTTAGTAGTGCAAGTGAAAGCATGAAGCCCCTTGGAATAATTGATTTAACACTAATTTTTCCTCATCCCTCACAATGTGTCAGAATCAAAGTAGAGTTTGTAGTAATGGACAACTGTACTAGTAATCATTTCATACTTGGAAATGACTACTTATCAATCTATGGTATAGATATCTCCAACCAAAAGGATAGATATTTTACCATAGGAGATAATAAAAGACAAAAGTTTGGATTCTTAAATAACAAAAAACAAATCACAGTTATTAAGAATGAGGAACAAATTCCAGAAAAAGAACTTTTTATATCTGAACAACTCAAAGAGGCAGAATTCAATCAAGAATTAACAGAAAAAATGAAAGAAAAATTGATTGACCTCTTATTTAAGTATAAAAATGCCTTTGCAACTGACAAAGAGCCACTAGGTGCCATAATTGGACATGAAGTGGATATAATTCTTAATGTAGAAAAACCTTACCCACCTTTATTAAGAAGACCTGCTTATCCAGCCAGCCCAAGAGCTAGAGAAGCCTTAGAGGTGCACATTAAAGAATTAATGGACCTTGGAGTATTAAGAAAGGTTGGACATAATGAGCAAGTAGAAGTTACTACACCTGTCATTATAACTTGGCATAATGGAAAATCAAGGATGGTAGGAGACTTCAGAGCCCTGAATACCTATACCATTCCAGACAGATATCCAATACCCAGAATCCATGAAACATTGACCCAATTGTCACAAGCTAAGTTCATCACAGCTATGGATGCTCTTAAGGGTTTTCATCAAAATGTCTTAACAGACAATGCCAAGAAACTACTAAGGATAATAGTCCATTGTGGAATTTTTGAATACTTAAGAACGCCATTTGGGATAAAAAATGCACCTTCCCATTATCAAAGAATGATGAACACCATATTTCCTGAAGAATTATCAGAAGGATGGTTAATAATCTACATTGATGATATCATAGTTTGCTCAGAAACTTGGGAAAATCACCTGATAAGACTAGAAAGGGTACTACAGAAAATAGTCCAAGTAAATATGAAAATTTCATTGAAAAAATGTCATTTTGCATATAGTGAATTAAAAGCACTTCATGGACCCAATGCTGTGCAATTAGAACTCACAGGTGAACTAATGAACAAACACCCAACTTTCCCTGTAAGTCTGATAAAAACTTACAGTTCAAGTGACAAAGAGTTATTTCCACTAAGAAATAAACCCCCACTTGAAATTCCCCCCTTGGAAGAAGGAGAGGAAAAGAAAATAGTAAAAGTCCTTAAAGAAAGAAGGACAAGAAACAAAAAAGAAAGGGAATACCTTGTGAGGTATAGAAATTCTACTCAAGAAGATGAATGGCTACTTGAGAAAGATATAACAAATGCTGATAAGTTACTAAGAAGATTCAGACATGAGAGAAAACCTGAAAAATAAAAAGTTAAGCATTATTGAGCTTCAAGACTAACAAAGTCTATTGAAGAGGTAGGACAGTGGATGATACCCTAATCACATATATCAGATTGTGGTACAATCTTTTTTGGTGGTAGGGAATGTGAGCCTTTGAGATATGACCACATATCCAATAAGGTCACAAAAAGGATTAATAATAATTATACCTTTAATATAATTATATTAAAATTAATTAGAATAATTATACACTAAAAATAATTACTCAAATATACAAAAAATACCATAAATTGGTACTAAAATTGGTTTAACTTAAAAACAAATGAATGAACATGTGAAATAAATTATACCATTGGATTCCCCATGGAAAAATACACATATACCACTTTTATGGCATATCTGTAAAGTCAATATTTAAGGAATTATAAGGTATAATACCTTATAAAAACCATAAAACCTTATTTATCTCAGAAACTAATGAAACAACATGTGAAATAAATTGTACCAGTGGATTTCCCACAAAAATCCACATATAAAACAATTAATAAGCTAATTCCCAAAATCAATCCTTAAGGAATTATCCTGAATATATGCACTTTTTTGGTCAATGCATATATTCAGTGATCATAGCTAATATCTTCTAAAATATACATGATAGAATGATGAACCAAAAATAAAGTTACCACGTAATTACTGTAAGAACACAGATATGAACTTTATTTTACAAGTTATAAACAAGGTTAAAACCTATGATGAAATATTGATAAAAATCAACAGAGCTGTTGACCACTTTGTTGTGAAAGTGCTCCAAACTTAAAAAAAAGTACACAGTTGGATTCTACTAGTTCATTCGTGAAGAATGATGTAATTTTTATTATTAAATTCAGGGTATAACCCCCTGAAATCAAGGTTTGAAGTTTAAAATATTGAATTTCGACAGAAAAGATGAGTTACAAGAAAAATCATCAAAATTAGAGTTTTGATGATGTAATGAAAAGCTCTTGGAAGCATAATAGGGTTATGTCAGGATATCAGAATTCACTCTCTGAATTGCTGTATCGTGTAAATCTTAAAAGGTATTGAGGATCAAAGTTTGAGCTTAAATTGAGCTGTTATGATCACATACTGTAACCTTAAATTAAGTTTAACAGTCTTAAGAGTGATAAAATTGGTGAATACTATTAGTTTATGATTAAAACTAATAAAATCCACGAAATTTGGGGTTCTGCCAAGCCTCTGATGTCATCACACTTAGAGTTACAGTGATAACTCTAAATAATGGTGCAATAATGATGTAATATGGTTTGATCATGATGTAATCACCCTCAAACCTTAAAATATTGATCAATTCCAGTGGATATGATCAGTACACGTCTACTAGAAGCCTGTTGGACTCTAGGAGGGAGGTATTTACTATAAATAGAGCTCTTTTTACTCTGTTTTCCCCTCAGACGCATCAAAAACATTAAATCAATTAAATAAAAGGTAATTTCTTTATTCTTTAAATATAAAACTCTTATATTCTTAAAGACCAAAGACCATCTTGTTATTAATCACCATTTTTACGTGATTAAATCAATTCTTTAATTGTTTTTGCTATAAATCTCTCTAAAAAGCTCATTTCCACATAAAATCAAGAAATTTAGTAAATTCTCTTTATTTTTATTGTAAATACAATTTGAAAAGGTTGTATTATATTCTTTTGGCGTAAAATATCTCAAAATTATTATTTTAAGTGTTAAAAGTAGGTTATTTCATCTTATTATAATAATTTCTCTCTTATTATTACTATTAATAATTCTTAATTAATATAAATAGTATTTATATTAATATATAACTTTAATATTAGTAATATTATTGTTATTAATTGTTTTTTATTTATAAAAAACAATTTTTTACGCCTTTATTATTTGTTGGTAACAATAATAAAGAGCTTTTTAATATATTAATTATCTTATATTAATATATTTATTTATTATATTATATTTTCATAATATAAATTATATTATTATATTTATTTAATAATATAATTATTTTACGCCATAATAATAATAATTATTTATTATTATTATATTTTTAATCTTATTTATTCAATTTATAAGGACATTCAGAGTACAATAAGTAATAAATTAGTAATTTTTACTTATTGTTTCATAGTCAAACCTTACAGTTTTACCCATGATTGGTGTACACTAATACCAGCACTTGAACTGGCATATAAAACATCAATCCATTCTTCTACTGGAAAAACACCAGCAATGCTAGAAAAAGGTTGGAATCCAAGACTTCCTTATGATACCCTCAAAAAGGACTTAGTGGATATACACCCAACAGCAAGCAGTTTTAAGATAATGCTTGACAAAGCAAGACATCATGCAAACAGATGCATGCAAGACTCTTTCAAACATGCAAAGGAAAGATGGGACAAAAGTCATAAACCACCTGACTTCAAAATAGGAGATTTGGTGTTAGTATCAACTCTTAATTTTAATAATATAAAAGGACCAAAGAAATTGAAAGATTCCTTTGCAGGACCATTTATGATAAAAGCACTTCATGGACCCAATGCTGTACAATTGGAACTCACAGGTGATTTAATGAAAAAACACCCAGCTTTCCCTGTAAGTCTAATAAAACCTTACAGCTCAAGTGACAAGGAATTATTTCCACTAAGAAATAAACCCCCACTTGAAATCCCCCCTTTGGAAGAAGGAGAAGAAAAGAAAATTATGAAAGTTCTTAAAGAAAGAAGGACAAGAAACAAAAAAGAAAGAGAATACCTTGTAAGGTATAGAAATCCAACTCAAGAAGATGAATGGCTACTTGAGAAAGATATAACAAATGCTGATAAACTACTAAGGAGGTTTAGAAATGAAAGAAAACCTAAATAATAATGAAATCAAGCATTATTGAGCTTCAAGACTGATAAAGTCTACTGAAGAGGTAGGACAGTGGATGATACCCTAATCACACATATCAGATTGTGGTACAGTCTTTTTTGGTGGTAGGGAATGTGAGCCTTTGAGATATGACCACATACCCAATAAGGTCACAAGAGAGACTTAGAATAATTATACCTTTGAGATAATTATATTAAAATTACTTAGAATAATTACACATTAAAAATAATTACTTTAAAAATACAAAAATACCATAAATTGGTACAAACCTTGGTTTAACTCAAAAACCAATGAATCAACATGTGAAAAAAAATTATACCATTGGATTCCCCATGGTAAAATCCACATATACCATTTTTATGGCATATCTGTAAATTCAATATTTAATGAGTTATAAGGAATAATACCTTATAAAAACCATAAATCCTTATTTAGTTCAAGAATCAATGAAACAACATGTGAAATAAATTGTACCTTTGGATTCCCCATGAATGTCCACACATAAAACAATTAATGAGCTAATTTCCAAAGTTAATACTTAAGGAATTAACCTGAATATATGCACTTTTTTGGTCAACGCATATATTCAAGGATCATAGCTAATATCTCTTAAACTATAAAAGATAGAGTGATGAACCAAAAATAAAGTTACCACGTAATTACTGTAAAAACACAGATATGAACTTTATTTTACAATTTATAAACAAGGTTAAAACCTATGATGAAATATTGATAAAAATCCACAGAGCTGTTGACCACTTTGTTGTAAAGGTGGTTCAAACTTAAAATAAAGTACACAGTTGGATTCTACTAGTTCATTCGTGAAGAATGATGTAATTTTTATTATTAGATTCAGGGTATAACCCCCTGAAATCACGGTTTGAAGTTTAAAACATTGAATTTCAACAGAAAAGATGAGTTACAAGAAAAATCATCAAAATTAGAGTTTTGATGATGTAATAAAAAGCTCTGGGCAGAATAATGAGGGTATGTCAGGCTATCAGAATTCACTCTCTGAATTCATGTAGCGTGTAAAACTTAAAAGTTATTAAAGATCAAAGTTTGAGCTTAATTTGAGCAGTTATGATCACTCACTGTAACCTTAATTTAAGTTTAACAGTCATATGAGTGATAAAATTGGTGAATACTATTAGTTTATGATTTAAACTAATAAAATACACGAAAATTGGGGTTCTCCCAAGCCTCTGATGTCATCAACTTTGGAGTTTTAGTGATAACTTTAAATAATGGTGTAATAATGATGTAATATGGTTTGATCATGATGTAATCATCTCCAAACCTTAAACTATTGATCAATTCCAGTGGATATGATCAGTACACGTCTACTAGAAGCCTGTTGGACTCTAGGAGGGAGGTATTTACTATAAATAGAGCTCTTTTTACTCTGTTTTCCCCTCAGATGCATCAAAAACATTAAATAAATACAAACAAAAAGGTAAAATCTTTATTCTTTATATATAAAACTTTTATATTATTAAAGACCAAAGTTCATCTTTATTATAATCACCAATTTTGACGTGATTAAATCATTTGTTTAACTGTTTTTGTTAAAAATCTCTCTAAAACTCATTTCCACGTAAAAAATCAAGAATATTTGTAATTTCTCTATTTTGTATTGTAAAATACAATTTGTATAAGTTGTATTTAAATTATTTGGCGTAAAATATTTCAAAATTATTGTATTAAGTGTTAAAAGTAGGTTATTTTCTCTTATATTAATAATTTCCTCTTTATTATTCTTTTAATAATTCTTTAATTAATATAAATAGTATTTATATTAATTTATAGCTTTAATATTAGTAATATTATTGTTATTAATGGTTTTTTATTAATAAAAAACAATCTTTAACGCCTTTATTATTTGTTTGTAAAAATAATAAAGTGCTTTTAAATATATTAATTATTTTATATTAATATATTTATTTTATTATATTATATTTTATAATATAAATTATATTATTATATTTTATTAATAATATAATTATTTTTATGCCATAATTATAATAATTCTTTATTATTATAATTATTTTCTATCTTATTTATTTCATTAATAAGGACATTCATAGTACAATAAGTAAAATATTAGTAATTTTTACTTATTGTTTCAAAGTCAAACCTTACACCTCATCTCAGAAACCCAATCTAGCATTGATGTTCTTCACATGGTATCCAAACATTCTATTCATACTTGAAAGCTTTCAAACACAAGATTTAAAGCTTAAAATGCCCAAAGAATATGACTTTAATACTCATAGTAAATGTCAACTCTTTACTCCCACATTTCCCGCTTCAACCTTCAGGCCAGCTTCATATCTTGCTGTTTCATCATTGACTTCCAAGCAAAAACTGATACAATTACCCAGTGGATCAGACCTCCCCATGATGGCCCTGCCCCATTCCATTATTCAAACCCTCCTCCTCCCTTGTCAAAAGACTGGACTAGCTTTTCTCTGGGATTGAGGAATCCCCAATGGCCAATCAGCCCATAACCTTTGGGGCACCTCACCCCCAGGATCCACTTTTAATGCCAGGCACATAATTACAAACAAGGTTGTTAGCTCATTTGAATCCCTTTCAACCAATACCCCTCTTGGAGGATTGCTTGCGGATGATATGGGATTAGGTAAAACCATTCAGGCCATTGCTCTAATTGGTACCTCCAAGGAGCGGTTGATTGCAAACCCCCATCACTCCATGCCCACCATGATCATCTGCCCCCCTTGCTTAATTACCAACTGGCAATCAGAAATATCCAAGCATGCTCAGGCTGAAGCGCTGCATGCCAAAATCTACCATGGTCCCACTCGTCACTCATTATCCAAGGCCAACATCTTAAGATATTATATCATCATCACTTCTTACAATACTATCACCCAAGAATTTAAGCAAACCAATACCTCTACATCATTCATTTTTAAAATCAATTGGCCTTGTATAATTTTGGATGAAGCACAGTGAGTGTCTGATCTTTATATGATTCAAATTACCCTTCCCCCATCTTATAGCTATATTTTCTCTCAATACACTGCCACTCACCGTCCTATTAATAGCCTCCTTTCATCCTGTTGAATATTTTTAACGGGCACACCTATTCACAACACCATTTATGACCTTTTGCGCATAATATCATTCATCACCCAACCCCACAGCTCAGATCAAGATAACTGGTCACCATTCATCCTGAGTAGTCTTTCCAAAGGTAGCAATGATATTTTGCATTTGGCATTGCGGCATTTAAGTTTGCGCCACACCAAAACCACACATCTCAAATCCATCCCCACTATTAGCCATCATTATGAGCTGCTCCCACTCAACCCAACCATGCAGCAAGAATATTCCACATTATACAAAGAATTCCTATCATCCAAAAGCAAAGGACCAGGAGAATTTTTCAGAAATATTAATAAGCTGTGAATATGTTGTAACCAGCACATCATGCTTAACACAATTGCAGAGGCGGATTTGGAATACCACGAGGGCAGGAGCACTCGGGATAACTCCCCAACAATCACACAAACTATTGTGGATGTGGAAACATGCATGATGAGTAGTAAAATTGCACACCTCCTACAAAGCTTAATGAAGAACAAACAATCAAAGTTTGGTCCAACCAAATTGGTGGTTTATACCCAATGGACCCAATTTCTTGATTTGTGAGTTGATTCTAATATGCATCCATTACCAATTGAATGCATCTGACTGGTTTTTATTGTAGAATTGGTATTGCACTTGCCCATCACTCTATCCTTTCAGCACAAATTGATGGAACCATTACAGAACGAGAACAGGAGAAGGCACTGGAGAATTTCTTCAATAATCCTGAATGTGAAGTACTGATTGCATCCATTTCCGCAGCTGGAGCTGGCCTCAATATAACTTGTGCTAATATTGTTTATTTAATGGTGAGGGGACCCCCAAAATTCTACCCTGATTTTTGGACACTGACATCCACATTTCCAGGAGCCCAATTGGAACCCAGCCATTGAGGCTGAGGCTGTTTATTGACTCCATTGTATTGGCCAACAACAACCTGTAAAAATCATCCACTATATAACTCCTCATTCAGTTGAGGTCAACATGCGGAAGGTACCTTTCAAGCTCATCTTTGACCCTGATTGTATTGCTATTCTAAAATGCTTGCTCATGGGAATGCCATATTCCACTCACCAAGAGGTCCAAGAAAAGAAAAAATCATTAACTGCATGAGCCTTAGTGATATTATATAATTTGTGTTTGACCAAGTTGATAACTCCTGTTCACCCTGGCACAGGTCCACAATTAGGAACACCATGAGCTGGTTTGAACTCCTTCAATATTTCCTCAATGAAAATGAGCAATAGAGTCTTATTTCTAAGCAAGATGGTGATACATTCCAATTCATATTGTCTATATTCTGACATATTTAGCAAGTTTTTGCATCTTTAAGAAATAATAATCAGATTGTATTACACCTGCACAAATAATTCACAAAATGTTAATTTGTAACGGTGCTATACATTTATCTTAATAAGTTATTGCAGAGAATCACTATTCGGCCATATGACTGGCATGTCAAGTATTTTGAGGGTGCTAGTCTGCATCTTACTACAGCTCTTGAGCCAATCTTGATCAAATACCTGAAATGATAGGGCTTCCGGAATATCACCATCATCTGTTGATCGTAATTCTGGCAATCTATCAATAGTTTCTTTACCCTTTTTTTAATGTGATTACAAAACACTATGTCTCAATCCATTTTTTAAACCAATTCATTAAATAACCGGGAGCGCCAGTGTAATCCCACTTTGTGGTAAACTTGACGGCCATTTTCCAGTACCTCCTCAGTATCTGAGCATACTCAAGGGTCATTGAATTGTGATTCTAGAATGGGAAATTTAGCCATATCACACCATTAATGAGGGCACTCACAGGTCTGCAGATCATCAAGTAGATCATCATCAGTCTTTGCTCACAATGAAGAGCTACAGTAACCAACCCTTTGACAAATCTTTGCGAGCTTTTGATTCTCCTTCTTTTTTACCAAATAATTGGCATCATTTTGAATAGACTTCCATTCTCTTTTCAAATAAGTGAAACATTGCTCCATGAAAGCCGCCATGACCCCAAAGTTATTATGATCCTTGTTCCAACAGGAATCATGATACTCGGTGCTGACAAGTGCGAGACGGAATGTACAGTAGAACACCATAGACATCAACTCATTGAGCAGATGTTGCCATGAGCTCTCCCAGTCCCAAGTGAATCGCTTTAGTCCTAGCTTGTGGAGCTCATTTTTGCAGTAGCTTTGGAAACCCTGAGACTGAATCTGTGTTGATGGCTCATTGAAAACATCATTGGAGACATGTCCGAGATGACCAGCCACTTGAATTGCAATTTCACGCTCTTCTGTGCTGGGTGGTGCTGGTAGTGAGGAAAAATCCTTATCCCTAACTAAAAAGCCTGGTTACTTTGCTGTCTGACCTTGGATTGTTCAAGCATAATCTAGGCAAGGCCCATTTGAGGATGGGTGAACTCCCTATTTGACTGAGTGCCATGCTCATGCGCCGTGATATTGTCCCTCCTTGGTTCATTATTTGTTTCCATTTGAGTCAGAGACATGTTCCCATACTCATCATCCACAATTTTTTCTCTTGATGAACTGGCATGAGCTGTTCTTGATTTGGAGGCATATAGATGATGACGTCTAGTGACTTTCTCTTTCTGGACCAGAGGTGAAGATGCATAAAGTTCATCACCTGCAATGCAAACCATCAGCTAACACATCAAAACATTAATGGAGACTGGTCATACTCACAATCTTCAATTGGCTCCTGAGATCGGACTGACTTGCCTTTAGGTGCCATATCTAACCCATGAAGCAAACATATCAAATTGTGAAAACGTTTATACTCCAAAATTAAAATGACTTACTTTGATGAAGTGTCAATCCTGGCTTTCCCTCCAACAGACCACTCCAAGTTAAATTTTCCAATGGTCTTTTTTGTCACCCCCATCAATGCGCCGTTAATCGCCCACATGAACCTGAGATCCTGATGGAATATTGAGGGTTGGCTGTTTACTTTGTCCAAAGGGATCCTGGGATTGGACTGGATTCTGACCAGGATTAAGGAGGAACTCACAAGGAAATTTTGATTGGGGAATAGTTTTTGATGAGATTTGAGGTGTGCGTTCTGGCCCCTGAGACACATGCATTCATGTGTTAGTGGGATTTGGGGGAATTGGAGTGACAGAAATATTTGGGATCAACCAAGTGCTTGAAGTTGGAGCCTTCAGATTTCCCACATCAATGTTAAGACCTGATATATTCATTGAGGATGCGTTAGGGGCTGTGAGAGGAATGTTGGGAATCAATGGTGACTGTACTTGAACATATTCTATGCTAGATTCACTATCTGAGTCATGAACAGAACCTGAAGGGGACTTACATGGCTTGGAAGATGACATAAGGGCTAAAAAAGTACAGTAATTTTTTTAACTTGATAAAACAGCTCATTATTATGATAAAATAGAGTGATGAGATGAAATATCTTCAAATTTAGAATAGAGAAATTCTATGAATAGTTGGAACCAAGTGTCGCGTGGAAGTCCAATAAGACTCTTTTTAGGAGAATTCTCACTGCGTCCTCTTGAGCGCCTACACTTTTGTCGGAAACCACCCTGCACAGCCTACCACCATATAAGGTAATATTTCCTTGATCTCAAAGGGGACCCATCATCCTTAGGTAATCATATTTGGTAACATTTCTGCCTCCCCATTGTCACATTTTGTGAATTATCCAAACTGCCAATATATGCATTGAAATTCCACAGCATTGTACATCTGTCAAGGGGTATATTCATGAAGGATTTACCCACAAAAGAGACATCACCTTTTCAAGAAAGGGGAGAAAATCCAAATCACATTCCAACCGATTAAAAGCCTGCTGCACTCAATCCAAAGACCCAGACTTTAGCTGCACTCCAACCCCTTATGTAATAGAGTTATATTGCTATGTCTGTAATAAGGTTTAAGCCATGTACGATGGTGTGCCAGCGTACATGGTTTGAATGTTAATCCCCTCAATTAAATTTTGACACATCCCTATTGGAACGCCCCTCAAGGGTCAAAACCGTAGTATCACCATGTGTAAATAAAACAGAATATGTGTGAGTATTGAGCAGCATGGCGTTTTACCCCATTAAACTCCTAACTGATTCGGCCATCCAGATGAGACATGTTACACTTTATCCGCTGCAGCTCACGCACCAGTACAAATGGGATAATATCCTCAGATGGCTCAAATAATCTCCCCCTTCCTAAATAATCACTCAATTTGTTTTCCAATTAATAACACTCCTAAACACTTTCACATCAGCCATAGATATTTATACACAAACCAACTGTACTCCCAATTCCTGAAACAATGACAACCCTCTGCTATTCCTCAAGGCATATATGCATGTGTCAACACTGCTCAACTCAAACACACTCTTCCCCTGAGGGTGATAGGCCTGGAGTTGCCTTCACACCTTTCCAATATAAACAGCACATTAAAAAGCTCAAATCAACCATTGCACCCAAATCTCTTCAAAACATCCCTACTTCTGCATCAAGATCTGAGTGCCCACAGCTTCTATTGGATCAAATATTCCCAGCTGATTATTCACAATTGACCCAAAGCACCTTCTCCACAACACTGAGTCTCAATTAAACTGCACAGAAACCATACAGCAGCAGTCAAAACCTTCCCCCACAAGACCTTGGTATGATAATATCTGCCATTCTATCATTAAGGTATAATATAACCCGCAGGGCTTCACGCATTCTCAACCCCTCCCTGAAGCTGCTGATCAAGTCCAGTATCTCAAGCTCCGGTGGTCCCCCCACTCCTTCATTCCATATACCTCAAGATCTGAGTACCATATTTGAACATCTCCAATTGGAACCAGTGATTCAAAACAATATATGTTGTCCTCAATGTTTCTCTCTTAATGGCCTTTCTCAATCAGTCACAACTGACCAACCCCACTGTCAACGCCATAATGACCCAAATGATCATGATCCCCCTTGAACACAATCATTAGGCAAATTCATCTATTCATTTGAACCCCACACCCAAAACACACCCAACATGAAGCCAATATTTATACCAAAAAAAATTTCATTTATCAACCATTCAAAAATTGGCTTGCCAGATTTCTCCAGCGGGCTGGTATTATGGAAATTCTGCATCAACATCAACAATCCCAAACTCCCGAAGATTCCCCAAAATGTGACGTCTGGGATGGATTGGTCTGGAGACGCTTCACTGGCACTAGAAATATCAACGACCCCCCATTCATGTCCCTTCCTGGTGCATTGGCCTTCTCCATTTATGTGGACTGGCTTAATGCACATGGAAAGTCAACCCGGTTGGCCAGCATTGGACCTATCATGCTTCTTTGTCTTAATCTCCCCCCAAGTGAAAGCTTGAAGCCAGAGAATGTCTATGTTGCAGGAATCATCCCTGATCCAAAGGAGCCAAATTCCCATCAATTGAATTATCTATTAATGCCACTCATCAACAAGCTCAAAGAGCTATGGCAAGGTTACCATTTTTCACCCACCTCAACAGGTCCTTCAGGATCCTTTATCTGCATTTTCATCCTCCCAGCCATTGCGGATGTGGTTGCCATGTGCAAGCTTACTGGATTTATTTCCCATTCAGGCAACCACTTTTGTAATTTTTGCACCATTCACAAAGCTCAAATTGAAGAAATCGGTCCTCAATTTCACTACACACGCTCATACCAAAATCATAAATCAACCATTGCCAAAGGGCTTTGGGCAACCCCACAACAAAGACAAGAAATTTTCTCTGAGTATTGAGTGCAATATTCAATTTTGGAAGAACTTCCGTATTGGGATGCAACTAGAATGGTTAATCTTGACATAATGCATAATTTAATACTTGGAATTTTGAAGGATCATGCAACTTTCAAATTGTGCATTCCAGAGTCCAAATCAAAAATTTACTTCAGGTCCCGCATGAAATCCAATGACACCAACAGTTCAGACTCAGATTCCATGACCTCCAACAGCTCTCTTGATAAAATCACATTGAGAGAGGCCCCCTCCCTGAGAAGAGACGCAGAAAAAATAACAAATTAGCCACTCCCCACTACTTCCCAATGCCCACCCCTCACATGGAACATCCATATAGTGGTTCTGCAGAGATTCCTTCATTTGATGTGGATTACATCCCCACTGAATTGGATATCAATGCACTGAGTGATCACCAGATCAAGGGTGAGGCTCTGTAGCATCTTCGACAAATCATATCTGAGACCATAATTCCCTGATCATGGACAAGAGTACCTCGCAACATGGGTTCCCACTCTCATGGTAGCTTAAAAGCCGCTGAATGGGCTCTCGTATATAAGGTCTATATTCCATTTTTAATGCTCAGTCAACAGATGTCATTAGATGCACACCAATCCGCCAACACTCAATAAAAATGGGTCAGTCAGAAGAACTTGCAAATGAACTAACCAAGAATAAATCCCATTTGATTAGTGCTATCAACAGTGCCAAAAGCTGGACTGTTTCAATAAATGATGCGACTGCATTTGCTGAACATTGGAAAAAATTCCACCTTTCCAATCAACACCTGTTCCCAAAAACAAAAAATTAAACCAAATCATCATTTTGCTTATCATATTCCTGAACCCTTCCAATGTTGGGGCCCAGCACAAGCCTCAGCCACATGGGGTTATGAGCGCTTGATTGGAGTATTTGAAAAGATGCCAACAAAGAACAAAATATGTATGTCAATTAATAAGATCAATATATTCACATTGATTAAACACCTGAACTGAATAAGACTAACTTCTTGCAACTCTGAATAGATGATATAGATAAAAACGTACTTCAGCATATCTGTCAATGTTCCAACCTTTCTGTTCTCCTGAAATCCCCATCCATCCCATGTAAAATAACACAACTTTTTGAATCACAGCCACCTGCCCTGTTCAATCACCTTAAATATAACAAACCATCCGCCATGACCAAGAATTATGATTTCCTGGTTGAGTACTTACAGAATTTTCATGCAACAAGGGAAATAGTTGCGTGGATCCGCTTATACACTACCATGCAATCCACAAGTCATCCCACTTCAAGGATGGTCTCACCTTGGTATTTTCCAGTTTCAAACATTGATATTGGGAACAATATATTTTAAACTGAATCCAAAAATGTCAGAAACAGTGTGATATATTTCCTGAGGGGCAACTCACGATAATTTGGTATTATTAATAGAATTTTTAAAGTCTCTGCGCCATTTAGCATACTGAACAATAACTTTATGATCTTAAAATCATTTAAGATTGATGTGAATTTCTTACCAGATTGGGCGCATCTCAATATTTATAAAGCTGTTGGTTTTGATGATGGACACTTGATTATATCTGAAGAAGAAATAGAAGGTAACTGTGGATTGTATGATAACAAAGTTCTGTCATGTGGACTGCTTGTAATGATAAAGACATTATTTCATGATATTTAGTCTACAAAAATGCAAATCTCTCAGATTCATTAGCAATTTTGCTAGTGAAATAACTGCCTCCAAAGTTAGTGACAGAGACATGCCATTGTGACAAGCAAAGCCCATTATTTCACATTGCGACAAAAAACTTACTATTTTGACATTGGGTACAGTGTGAATAAGCCAAGTTCAATGATCAACTGACCCACACACTCACCTTTCACAGAATCCAAAATTTCTAAATGCGCCATCATCATGTTGGAAGGGGAATTGGCCCTTGCACACCCGCAAACACACCTGCACACGCAAGCGCACCCGCACAGGCCAATGCACCCACACCCGCACAGGTCAATGCAATCGCACCCGCCAAGAGTGGTTTCATGTGTCACCCACAAATGGTCAATGCCACCTGAAATTAGGCCCTCACATATATTGCCTTTGTGTGCATGTGTCACCCATGCACCCACTGCATTGTGCAGCGGTCTCTGACCATGTCACCCCCTCCTGCTGAGCTAGCTGATTCATGGCTACACAAAATTAGGAAAACACATCATTTGGCCATCGTGTGCCCATCACACACACACCCGCACCTGCGGTATTGTGCGGGGGGCTCTACCAGTGTCATCTGCAAAACAACAATCCTGCTCAGGTGGAGTTCTTTCATGGATGACCTGGTGAAGTCAAACCCCCCGCCTACATCAAGACTGGCTGAAGGACCTCTTTGATGTGTGTGTGTGCAAACAGGCGGGTCTTGTGTAATTTTTACCAACCATCCGATGGTTGTGAGATGATCAGGTGGTGAGGAATCTGAGTTGAAGGCACAGGGGAATCAATATTGATGGATGTCACAGGATTTGGTGTAAGACAAGAGTGCTATGTCTGCTCGACGTGAGCACAGCTTTTATCCTGCTTGACGTTTGCTTGATGTGAAGTCAATCTCCAACGATTGACACGAGATTTTCCCTGGTGTATGTATTGCAAATGAAATTTCCAAAAAAAAATTGCTTGGTTTAAAAACCAAAGAATTTCTTCAAAGGATCAGAAGAAAGAGTTGGCCCCAAAGGGGAAAACAGCCTTGTGGAAGCTCCCAAAGCCTCCACAAGCCCCCAAAACAGGCAATTAATAACCAAAGAGCAACCAGAAGGGGAAGCAAAAGGCAAAGGGAAAGGGAAATTCAAAATAGAACAAGACCTACCCTAAGAACTTTTGAATTCCAAAGAAGGAAAAGACAGCCATGGACAATGTAATCAATATAGAAAGAAATTTGTTTTAATTCAAAAACAAGCAGGAGGAAAGAATGAACTAATCCTTTCTAAAGAAAGGGACCTTGTAAATCTTGTATCTCACCTTAAAACCTTCTATAAAGAAGCTTCAACAAAGCTTGAGATTTTTTAATATATTCAACAAAATTTGGGTAGAGAAATTGTGCAAGTCAAGGAGGAAAGAAAGACCATTATGAGTCTAGAACATTTAAATAATGAAAAGATTTTTTCTTTGAAACATATTTGTGAAAGAATTGCGTCAAACTTTAAATTTCTTAATCAGCCATATGATAATTCTCTTTCTTTTATTAGTAGACAATTATAATAATCAAGACTACAATATAAAAAGCTGGAAAGCCCAACTGGTAACAATGCAGCTATTTTCCAACAAAAATTTCAAAAAAATGATTAAGAAAGACTTCAATTAAGATAAGATATTCAATCAAGTATAAACATTAGATCATTGAAAAAGAGTTACCAAGACAATCTACAAAAATTCCAGACAGAACTTTGTTGAAGTTGAATAATAATTATTTACATCATCAGAAAGTTTCAAGTAATAATTCCGAATTATAAATTTCTTTAGCTTGAAGGAAATTCCTAGATTAGAGAGATTGCCTACCTTCAGTGCTGTGGGAAAATATAATCTTATGTAATTTATGAAAAAAATCAATGTGTTTAGAGAAGACTTTAGTATATCAGATGTATACATAAGTTCCAGAATACACTAGTTATTTACAAAATCAGCAAGGAAATGGTATTATAAAATGTGACAAGACCATGGTAAACACTCCTGGTCTTGGTGGAAAGAACAAATTATTTCCAAACTGGCAAATGTTTCTTGGAGATTTAGAATGGAAAATTCTTTTGAAGAAGACATTTTTAATATTTGGAGGGACAGGCCCAGGTCCAAGTTTCTTAAACAGAAAGACAGATTAACTGTCCTTCATCCTGATATTTCTGAAACAATGGTACATAAAAGGATATGAAGAGAATGTGGTGGTGACCTTGAGCATTCTATAAGAAGAAGGTTTATTGAGCCTTGCTCTACAGAAGATTATATCAATGCCATGAAAGACATCACTACCAATACAAAAACTTGTAGAAATGGGTAAAATCCTTCAATGGACAATAAGACTAGTGGGAAACCAATTTCAAGACTAAATGAACCACAATAAAGAGCTTTTTTGAGATGTCATAAAGGTGCAATTACATCTAATTTGGATAATACTTGTCAAATAAAACAAGAACAAATTAGATAGAAATTGAAAATACAGAAGAACAAAAAGAAATAAATGATGTATCTGTACATTGTACATGAAAGTGATTCTGAGCCTTTTGAAGAAGAAGAACTACAAGAATAGCTTAGTAAAGAAAATATTAATGTATCCTTTGAAGTCACAGCAGTGCATACTCACTTTCCACAATATAGTTCTGAATGTATGGATCTAATACATGTGAAAGATGGAAAAAATTAGAAATCCAGACCTGCCAGAGGTAACCTTTATACAGCTGTATCATATTGTATTAGGCTCTTTGGGCACTTGTGTTGGTAAAATTTATACCAATTGGAAAGAGAAATTTATTCCAATTGAAGGTATAAGTTTCAGTAGTGCTAGAAAAGCTAATTATTGTTTTAGAATTTTTCAAGAAGAAATAATATTTCCTCATCCAGAAGGAAGTATTAGACTAAAAGCTGAACTTGTTATTATAAAGAATTGGACCTCACAACATTTTACACTTGGAACTGATTATCTTAATATTTATGGTATTGATATTAATAGTCACAAAGACAGATACCCTACTAGAGGGGAAAATAAAAGAAAAACGTTGGGCTTTACTCTATAGGAAAAAGAAATAACTGTCATTAGACAAGTAAAGAATGTCAATAGGGAAGAATTTGTGACAGTTAACTAGATTGAAGTACAAATAAGTCCAGAAATAACATGAGAAATGAAGGAAGACCTTATTTAAATTTTAGTTTAATAAAGAGAAGCCTTTTCTTCTGATAATGAGCCACTAGTGGCTATTAAAAGCCATTAAGTGAACATTATCCTCCACTAATAGAACAACCAGCTTGCCCAGCTATTCCCAGAGCCAGAGAAGCATCTTTGTCTGATATTAATGAACTAATGAAGCTGGAATTTCTCAGAAAAGTTGGAAATAATGAGGAAGAAGAAGGAACAGCCCCTGTAATAATTACTTGGTATAATGAAGAATCAAGGATGACTTTTGATTTTGGATAATTGAATACCTATAATATTCCAGATAGATATCCAATTACTAGAATCCATGAGTGTAAGGTTTGACTATGAAAAAATAAGTAAAAATTACTAATTTATTACTTATTGTACTCTGAATGTCCTTATGAATTGAATAAATAAGATTAAAAATATAATGATAATAAATAATTATTATTATTATGGCGTAAAATAATTATATTATTAAATAAATATAATAATATAATTTATATTATGAAAATATAATATAATAAATAAATATATTAATATAAAATAATTAATATATTTAAAAAGCTCTTTATTATTGTTACCAACAAATAATAAAGGCGTAAAAAATTGCTTTTTATTAATAAAAAACAATTAATAACAATAATATTACTAATATTAAAGTTATGAATTAATATAAATACTATTTATATTAATTAAAGAATTATTAAGAGAGTAATAATAGAGAAATTATTATAATAAGAGAAAATAACCCACTTTTAACACTTAATATAATAATTTTGAGATATTTTACGCCAAAAAATATAAATACAACTTTTTCAAATTGTATTTACAATAAAAATAAAGAAAATTACAAATTATTCTGGATTTTTACGTGGAAATGAGTTTTATAGAGATTTTTAACAAAAACAATTGAATAACTGATTTAATCACGTCAAAATAGATGATTATAATAAGTTGGTCTTAGGTCTTTAATAATATAATGGTTTTATATATAAAGAATAAAGAATATTACCTTTGATTTAGTTATTTTAATGTTTTTGATGCGTCTGAGGGGAAAATAGAGTAAAAAGAGCTCTATTTATAGTAAATACCTCCCTCCTAGAGTCCAAAAGGCTTATAGTAGACGTGTACTGATCATATCCACTGGAATCGATCAATATTTCAAGTTTTGGAGATGATTACATCATTATCAAACCATATTACATCATTATTACACCATTATTTAGAGTTATCACTATAACTCTAAAGTTGATGACATCAGAGGCTTGGCAGAACCCCAAATTTCGTGGATTTTATTAGTTTTAATCATAAACTAATAGTATTCACCAATTTTATCACTCTTAAGACTGTTAAACTTAGATTAAGGTTACTGTGAGTGATCATAACTGCTCAAATTAAGCACAGACTTTGATCCTCAATAACCTTTAGAATTTACACGCTACAGCTATTCAGAGAGTGAATTCTGATAGCCTGGAATAACCTTATTATTCTGCCAAGAGCGTTTCATTACATCATCAAAACTCTAATTTTGATGATTTTTCTTGTAACTCATCTTTTCTGTCGAAATTCAATATTTTAAACTTCAAACCTTGATTTCAGGGGGTTATACCCTGAATTTAATAATATAAATTACATCATTCTTCACAAATAAACTAGTAGAATCCAACTGTATACTTTCTTTTAAGTTTGCACCACTTTCACAACAAAGTCGTCAACAGCTCTGTTGATTTTTATCAATATTTCATCATACGTTTTAACCTTGTCTATAATTTGTAAAATAAAGTTCATGTCTGTGTTCTTACATTAATTACGTGGTAACTTTATTTTTGGTTCATCATTCTATCATGTATAGTTTAGGAGATATTAGCTATGATCCTTGAATATATGCGTTGACCAAAAAAGTGCATATATTCAGGTTAATTCCTTAAGTATTAACTTTGGAAATTGGCTTATTAATTGTTTTATGTGTGGATTTTCGTGGAGAATCCACTGGTACAATTTATTTCACATGTTGTTTCATTAGGTCTTGAGATAAATAAGGGTTTATGGTTTTTATAAGGTATTATACCTCATAATTTTTTAAATATTGACTTTACAGATATGCCATAAAAATGGTATATGTGTATTTGTCCATGGGGAATCCAATGGTATAATTTATTTTACATGTTGATTCATTGCTTTTAAGTTAAACCAATTTTTGTACCAATTTATGGTATTTTTTGTATATTTAAGTAATTATTTTTAATGTATAATTATTCTAAGTAATTTTAATATAATTATATTAAAGGTATAATTATTGTTAGTCTTTTTTGTGACCTTATTGGGTATGTGGTCATATCTCAAAGGCTCACATTCCCTACCACCAAAAAAGATTGTACCACAATCTGATATGTGTGATTAGGGTATCATCCACTGTCCTACCTCTTCATTAGACTTTATCAGTCCTGAAGCTCAATAATGCTTGATTTTGTTATTCTTTAGGTTTTCTTTCATGTCTAAACCTCCTCAGTAGTTTATCAGCATTTGTTATATCTTTCTCAAGTAGCCATTCATCTTCTTGAGTTGGATTTCTATACCTTACAAGGTATTCTCTTTCTATTTTGTTCCTTGTCCTTCTTTCTTTAAGGACTTTTACAATTATTTTTTCTTCTCCTTCTTCCAAAGGGGGAATTTCAAGTGGGGGTTTATTTCTTAGAGGAAATAATTCCTTGTCACTTGAGCTGTAAGGTTTTATAAGACTTACAGGGAAAGTTGGGTGTTTATTCATTAAATCACCTGTAAGTTCCAATTGTACAGCATTGGGTCCATGAAGTGCTTTTACCACAAATGGTCCTGCAAAGGAATCTTTTAATTTCTTTGGTCCTTTTATGTTACTAAAGTTGAGAGTTGATACTAATACCAAATCTCCTATTTTGAAGTCAGGTGGTTTATGACTTTTGTCCCATCTTTCTTTTGCATATTTGAAAGAGTCTTGCATGCATCTGTTTGCATGGTGTCTTGCTTTGTCAAGCATTATCTTAAAGCTGCTTGCTGTTGGATGTCTTTCCACTAAGTCCTTTTTGAGGGTATCATAAGGAAGTCTTAGATTCCAACCTTTTTCTAGCATTGCTGGTGTTTTTCCAGTAGAAGAATGGATTGATGTTTTATATGCCAGTTCAAGTGCTGGTATTAGTGTACACCAATCATGGGTAAAACCATCAGAATCTTTGAATTCTAGCCCATAAGCATAGAATCTTCTGATCATATCCTCTAGGGTCTGTATCATTCTTTCTGCTAAACCATCAGTTTGAGGATGATAAGCTGTTGAGAATGATAACTTTGTCCCAAACAAGTTATGGAGATTTGTCCATAATGCTGAAGTGAACTTTGGGTCTCTGTCACTTAGAATATTTTGGAATAAGCCTGTGTGGCTAATGACTTTATTCCATATCATTATGGCTGTATCCATAGCTGTGTCATCTTTATGACATGGTAAGAACATGGGAGTTTTACTGTACCTGTCAACTAACACTAGACATGCATTATAGCCCCTGTCTCCTCCTGGAGGTAGTGCTGTTACCCAATTCGTATGAACTATTTCCCATGGGGATTTTGGTTCTTGGATTTGGATCATCATTCCAAATTTCTTTCCTGTGGCTCTGTTGGCTTTTTGACATCTGTCACAGGTTTGGCAGTACTCTGCAACATCTTTCTTCCAATTTGGCCACCAAGAGCAGGTTTTCACCCTCTCTAGTGTCCTATCTTCTGAGAGATGTCCAGATGCAACACTATCATGACACTCATGTAAAATAGTGTTTATTAGTGTTCTATCTGTTGAGGCCATAACACATGTGTGTTTTGTTCTATGGTAAAGGATTCCATCAAGGAGGTGAAATCTTCCTTCATCATATGCCTTTTTCCATATTTCATCTAGTTTTGATGAAAGTGATGGATCTTTGCAGTCTTTCATTAGAAGTTGGCTTAAGATATGGCAATTTTTGTCTGTCTTATAGCTTTCTTCAACTTGGTTAAAGAATTTTGTGCCAATGTCTGTAACACATATTCCTTCTATATGGTGTTCTTCTTGTGGTAACCATGCTGGATTGTCAGGGGTATTTGCTAGAGCCCATCTGCTGAGACCATCTGCATTTTTATGAATATTTCCGGATTTATGAACAATAGTCATATTTCCTCTATATTCTTGGATAGCAATTTGCCATCTCAGCATATGTCTATTTGGAGTCTTCCTATTCAATAGTCATTTCACAGTATTACAGTCTGTGATTACATCAAATACTGTGCCATCCAAATAATAATGCAGTTTTTCCAAAGTCCACACTAGGCATAAGAATTCAATTTGGCTTGCTCCATACCTTGCTTCTGTTGGCTTTATTTGCCTTGAAATGAAACAAATTGGTCCTTCCACTGGTTTATCATTGATAATTTGTGTTTGGTGAAGTCCAGCACCTAGTCCCTCTTCACAAGCATCAATGTACAGTTTGAAGGGTAGTTTCGAATCTGGCATTAGAAGAAATGGGGCATTTGTTAGCAAATTTTTCAATTCTTCATATGCCTTGACCCTTTCTTCAGTCATTTCATAAACTGTTTGTTGGTCACATAATTTATATAAGGATTTGGAAATTTTTGCAAAGTCCTTTATATGCTGTCTATAGTAACCAGCAAATCCTAGAAATAATTGCATTTCTTTTTTGGTTTGAGGCATTGGTTTAAGTAGTACTGCTGCCACTTTATTTTTGTCTATGCCTAGACTAAGGCCAGATACAACATGTCCTAGTGCTTTTAATTCACTATATGCAAAATGACATTTTTTCAAGGAAATTTTCATATTCACTTGGACTATTTTTTGTAGTACCCTTTCTAGTCTTGTAAGGTGATTTTCCCAAGTTTCTGAGCAAACTATGATATCATCAATATAGATAATTAACCATCCTTCTGATAATTCTTCAGGGAATATGGTATTTATCATTCTTTGATAATGGGAAGGTGCATTTTTTATCCCAAATGGCATTCTTAAGTATTCAAAAATTCCACAATGGACTATTATTCTTAGTAGTTTCTTGGCATTGTCTGTTAAGACATTTTGATTAAAACCCTTAAGAGCATCCATAGCTGTAATTCACTTTGCTTGTGATAATTGAGTCAATGTCTCATGGATTCTAGGTATTGGATATCTGTCTGGAATGGTATAGGTGTTCAGGGCTCTGAAGTCTCCTACCATCCTTGATTTTCCATTATGCCAAGTTATAATGACAGGTGTAGTAACTTCTACATGTTCATTATGTCCAACCTTTCTTAATACTCCAAGGTCCATTAATTCTTTAATGTGCACCTCTAAGGCTTCTCTAGCCCTTGGACTGGCTGGATAAGCAGGTCTTCTTAATAAAGGTGGGTAAGGCTTTTCTACATTAAGAATTATATCCACTTCATGTACAGTTATGGCACCTAGTGGCTCTTTGTCAGTTGCAAAGGCATTTTTATACTTAAATAAGAGGTCAATCAATTTTTCTTTCATTTTTTCTGTTAATTCTTGATTAAATTCTGCCTCTTTAAGTTGTTCAGATATAAAAAGTTCCTTTTCTGGAATTTTTTCTTCTTTCTTAATAACTGTGATTTGTTTTTTGTTATTTAAGAAGCCAAACTTTTGTCTTTTGTTATCTCCTATGGTAAAATATCTATCTTTTTGGTTGGAGATATCTATACCATAGATTGATAAGTAGTCATTCCCAAGTATGAAATGATTACTAGTACAGTTGTCCATCACTACAAACTCTACTTTAATTCTGACACATTGCGAGGGATGAGGAAAAATTAGTGTGAAATCAATTATTCCAAGGGGCTTCATGCTCTCACTTGCACTACTAAATTTGACACCTTGTATTGGCATAAGTTTTTCTTGCCAGTTTGGGACAATGGTTTTTAAATAACTTTTGCCAACACAAGTGCAATATGCTCCTGTATCCAAGTTAACCTTTCCTTCTTGGTTATCAACCATAACAATACTTATACTTGATTTTCCAGCTGTATATCCCATTCCTCTTGCAGGTTTGGTTCTATACATTTTGGCATCTTGCATGTTTGTCAGGTTTGTGTCAGATGTTCCAACTTGTGGTAAGTTTGAATTAACATCCAGTACTTCATAAATTATATCAATATTATTAATTTGTGCATTAATTATATTGATTTCATCACTTTCAGAGCTTTCTGACTCTTCTGTCTCTTTTTCAGAGTCAGATTCCTCTTCTTTGTTATTGTGGCTTTCTGTTTCCACAATTTCATTAATCTTTGCTTTTTTAAGGCAATTATTGGCTAAGTGTCCAATACCTCCACATTTATGGCATTTTCTTTGCTCATTATTGTTGGATGTATTGGGCTTAAAGGATTCTTTTGATTTATCTTTTTTGATAAATGGTTTATTTGGGCTTTTAATGTCCAATTTTTTCCAAGTCCTGCCAATTTTTGTTATTGTCACTATATCTTCTAGTGCATTTATATACTCTTCTGTGGAGCATGGTTCTATACACCTGCTTCTTAGGGCATGTTCTAGTTCCCCTCCACATTTTTTAAGTATTTTCATGTGCACCATCTTTTGTGACATTTCTGGGTACAGTGCATTAAGCCTTTCAACTTGTTTCAAGAACCAAGTTAAAGGTTTCTCTTTCTCTGGGTCAAAGAAAGAGTTTTCAAATGCATTTTCTATCTTATACCTCCAGGCATCATTTGCCCACTTGGTGATTATTTCTTGTTTCCACCAAGACCAGGTATTTTTACCATTTGTTTGTCTTATGCCATAATACCATCTTTTTGCAGATTTCTCAAGCAATGAATGTAATCTTGCAGTGATTAATTCATCTGGTATGGCATAGTCTTCTTGTAACATGTCAATTGTTTTAATAAATGACATGTGGTCATATTCACCTTCTCCTGTGAATGTTGGCCATTCTTTTAATTGAGGTGCTTCTTTCATTAAGACTTGGTTATTATATTGGTGACTCAAGTCTGTTATGAAAGGATTTGACAATTCCTCTTTTGTTTTAATAGGGCTTTGTATATGAGAAAATGGTGTTGATAACTTTGGCATATTTAAATTAGCCTCATTAATTTTATCCATTTTTTCAGTAATAAGCCTTATTTCACTCTGAATATCATCTTTCAGATGCATTCTTGCTTCATCACTTTTTTCCACATGGTCCAAAAGTAATTTTTGGTGTGATGAAGTCTTTTCTTCATATTTTTCTACAGAAATACTTAATTTATTTAATTTTTCTGTAAGATTGTCAATACTCACATCATAATTGATTGTCAAAGTCTTGTCTTTGATATCTCCTATGTATCTATACAATTCTTGCTGTCCTTGTATTAATTTTTGAGTATTGTCAATTAAATTCTTTGGTTTATTATTTTCAACAATAAACTTAATGTTGTCAATTTCTTTCTTGTTTTGCACAACAATTTTTGTTAAGAAAGATAAATTGTTATTTATTTCTTGTAGTGATAATAAACTATCTTTAATTTCTTTGAGAGGTAATATACTATTTTTAATTTCTGTTAAAGTATTTACAGCATCTTTGGACAAGGTTATTTCTTTGGGAAATGAGGTTGTCTCATTCTTTGCTCTTCCTTGTCCTTGAATTCCATCAAGGTTCTGGCCATGTTGAAAACATTGTCCATGGCATCCTTTTGGATTCTTGGTGTAAGGTTTGACTATGAAACAATAAGTAAAAATTACTAATTTATTACTTATTGTACTCTGAATGTCCTTATGATTGAAATAAATAAGATTAAAATAATAATAATAATAAAGAAATATTATTATTATGGCGTAAAAATATTATATTATTAAATAAATATAATAATATAATTAATATTATATAAGATTATAATATTGAAAATAATATATTAATATAAAATAATTAATATATTATAAAGCTCTTTATTATTGTTACAAACAAATAATAAAGGCGTAAAAAATTGTTTTTTATGAATAAAAAACAATTAATAACAATAATATTACCAATATTAAAGTTATATATTAATATAAATACTATTTATATTAAATAAGAATTATTAAGAGTAATAATAAGAGAGAAATTATTATAATAAGATGAAATAACCTACTTTTAACACTTAAGATAATAATTTTGAGATATTTTACGCCAAAAGAATATAATACAACTTTTTCAAATTGTATTTACAATAAAAAATAAAGAATTTTTACTAAAATTCTTGATTTTACGTGGAAATGAGTTTATAGAGAGATTTATAACAAAAACAATTAAAAAATTGATTTAATCACGTAAAAGTGGTGATTAATAATAAGATGATCTTTGGTCTTTAATAATATAAGAGTTTTATATATAAAGAATAAAGAAATTACCTTTTATTTAATTGATTTTAATGTTTTTGATGCGTCTGAGGGGAAAATAGAGTAAAAAGAGCTCTATTTATAGTAAATATCTCCCTCCTAGAGTCCAACAGGCTTCTAGTAGACGTGTACTGATCATATCCACTGGAATTGATCAATATTTTAAGGTTTGAGGGTGATTACATCATGATCAATCCATCTTACATCATTATTGCACCATTATTTAAAGTTATCACTGTAACTTTAAGTTTGATGACATCAGAGGCTTGGCAGAACCCCAAATTTCGTGAATTTTATTAGTTTTAATCATAAACTAATAGTATTTACCAATTTTATCACTCTTGTGACTGTTAAACTTAATTTAAGGTTACAGTAGGTGATCATAACTGCTCAATTTAAGCTCAAACTTTGATCTTCAATAACGTTTAAGATTTACACGCTACAGCAATTTAGAGAGTGAACTCTGATAGCCTGGCATAACCTTATTATGCTGCCAAGAGCTTATCATTACATCATCAAAACTCTAATTTTGATGATTTTTCTTGTAACTCATCTTTTCTGTCGAAATTCAATATTTTAAACTTCAAACCTTGATTTCAGGGGGTTATACCCTGAATTTAATAATAAAAATTACATCATTCTTCACGAATGAACTAGTAGAATCCAACTGTATACTTTTTTTTAAGTTTGGACCACTTTCACAACAAAGTGGTCAACAGCTCTGTTGATTTTTATCAATATTTCATCATAGGTTTTAACCTTGTTTATAATTTGTACAATAAAGTTCATATCTGTGTTCTTACAGTAATTACGTGGTAACTTTATTTTTGGTTCATCATTCTATCATGTATAGTTTAGAAGATATTAGCTATGATCCTTGAATATATGCGTTGACCAAAAAAGTGCATATATTCAGGATAATTCCTTAAGTATTGACTTTGAGAATTAGCTTATTAATTGTTTTATGTGTGGATTTTTATGGGGAATCCACTGGTACAATTTATTTCACATGTTGTTTCATTGGTTTCTGAGATAAATAGGATTTTATGGTTTTTATAAGGTATTATACCTTATAATTCATTAAATATTGACTTCACAGATATGCCATAAAAATGGTATATGTGTATTTTTCCATGAGGAATCCAATGGTATAATTTATTCTACATGTTTATTCATTGGTTTTTAAGTTAAACCAATTTTTGTGTTAATTTATGGTATTTTTTGTATATTTAAGTAATTAATTTTAATGTATAATTATTCTAAGTAATTTTAGTATAATTATATTAAAGGTATAATTATTCTTAATCTTTTTGTGACCTTATTGGGTATGTGGTCATATCTCAAAGGCTCACACTTGGGATCCTGTAGCTTGGGGAATATGGTTTCCTCCAATGCTTTTTCTTGTTCTTCTTCCCTTCTTGGGGAAGTGGGTTGGCTTGGGGCTTGCTGGTAGAAGCTACTGGGGCTTCTTCCTTGGTTGCCTCCCTCTTTTTGGCATGGTAATCCTTGATTTTTTTGATTTGAGGTTTGGATGACAGTGAATTCCATCCATTGGAGTATTTCACTATCTCCTCCTCCTTGAGGAACTTTTTTAGGATGTGCCAGGAGCTCATCACTCCTTGGTGTATTTGAGGCAACATTTCCCAATCTTTGTCCTTGTAAACTGTGTAATACTGCTTGTACTGGCTCATGTAGATGTCTATTTGAGCCCTCTGAATGTGATTTGTACCTGTTTGAGCTACTCATACTTAGTTCCAATTCAGGCTCAGATATCATGGGCATTTCTGGGACTGGCCTTTGGGATAAGGCACTTCCTTGTGTGGATTCTGTTCCACTGGGGATATTGCCCTTTCTTTTCCCTTTTGAGGGATCAGTTCTACCTCTGAGTCCAGCTCCATCTGATTGGATGGAGTATTGGGAACCTCTTCTGGTAGTCATAATTTAAAGAATAAGACAAATAAAAGTATTTTAGAGTAAAATTTCTTTTTATGGCAAAAAGAGGTGCTCACCTTCAGAGTCTTGAATGGTGGGTCCTGGAAAGTCTAATTTCTTAGCTTTCTTTCTTTTAGTGATAACTGGTGTTGGAGAACTTTGACAAGTTTCTTCCACCAATCTCTCAACAGTAGCTTGGTTGTCTTCTGTTGGGTTATCTTCAAACACTAAAAAAGACAAATAAATATAAGTCTTTTTATAAGAAGTGTTATTTTTTGGTAAGATATGGCAATTTTCCACGTAGAAATTGCTTTTATATCTTTATAAAATTAAAATAAATAAAGAAATGAATAAAAATGAATAAAAATAACTTTTTTTTATTGGTTTTTAATATTTTTGAATATTTTTTTTTTATATTTTTATTTTTAAAGAATAAAATAAAAAATGGATATGATTCTTATAAAATTAAATTATAATAAAATTATTTTTAATTTATAAAATATCTCTTTTAATCACTAGAGTCACTCAAAGAAAGTTCTTGCAAGTCTAAGGATGTGAAAAACCACGTGTAAGACAGTACAATTGCTTTCCAAATGCCTCAATAGATTTTAAAATCAATAAAATATAAAATTATTATATAATTTTATGATTATAAATATAATTTAGGGTATTGGTAAAAACATGTAAGCAAATTGGTAAAAACATGTAAGAGCTTATGTGTTTTTACTAAAAACTTACGTGTTTTGGCCATAATTTGGTAAAAACACGTAAGTTTTTAGTAAAAACACGTAAGGGGTGCCCTGGGCCCATTTTTAATTAAAAATGAAACACACCAATGCCTGTATTGGGCCAAAACATGCCCAAAAGAGGTTTTTTCCCCACAAAACCTCTCTAACTCCAAATTGTTTCAAATTTTTTTGCCCAGCCCCCCCCCAAAAAAAAAAGCCCAAACACCCCAACAATCCACATTATCCCCACCCCAAACCATTGTTTGTTTTTTGGAAAAACAGCATTACCAAAGCCATTTTGCAAAGCTTTTCACATTTTTTTTTCTTTTTTTCACCCAAAGACTGCATTTTCCACCACAACAACCTGCTTTCAAGCCTCCAAATTTCCAATTTTTTACCTTCCCTCATCCATTAATCCCATATTTAAACCACTTTCTTTCACTCTTAACCCCTTCTGTTCATTTTTCACACCTTTTTTCACCTCTTTTTCACATTTCGAAAGGTTCTTACCCCATTCCAAATCCCCAAATCCCCCCTTTTTTTCACTTTTACACATATTTTTCATTCAAAAATGCTCCAACCCCCCACTGAAGGTGAATTTCAGACCCTTGAGCTTCTTTGGCAACATGTGCATAATGTTGCCAGGGCTCAGGGGTATGCTGTGTCCACCTTGAGGTCCAATATGACCCACAACCAAATTGAAATATGTTGTGATAGGTCTGGCACCCCAAATCCCAACAAAAACCCCTCCAAAACAGTCACCTCAAGAAAGCTTGACTGTCCTTTTAGACTTTATGCCAGGAAATATGCCAAGAGCACCATTTGGACTCTTAAAGTCAAAAATCCTGAACATAGCCATGATGCCACTGAAAATATCATGGCACATCCTGCTTTCAGGAAATTCAATGAGCAAGAAACATCCCAAATTGCTCAAATGTCTGAATCACTCCTCATGCCAAGGCAAATTCAGGCCCAATTATGCAGCCAGAGGGAGTCTGAAAGGCCTGTAATCCTTCAAGACATTTATAACCAACTCAAGAAAATAAAGAAAGACAAACTGCAAGGCAGAAGGCCCATTGATGCTCTTATTGACACTCTCAAAGAAGAAAATTTTGTTTGGTCCTCTGCAAGGGATTCTGAGGGACACATTACCTCCTTGTTTTTCACTCACCCCCTGGCCATAAAACTTCTTCATGGCTTTCCACATGTCATTCTTATGGATTGTACTTATAAAACCAATAAGTACAAAATGCCTCTTTTTCATATTGTTGGATTCAGCTCAACAAATAAGACCTTTTCTGGGGCTTTTTGTTTGATGAATAATGAAAATGAAACTTCATATACTTGGGCATTAAATCAATACATTGAAAAGGTCCTCAACAACACCAATCTTGTTCCCCCCCAGTTATTGTTATTGACAGGGATCTGGCCTTGAAAAACTCTCTTAAGAAGCTCTTCCCAGACTCCAAAGTCATGCTATGCATTTGGCACATCAACAAGGATGTATCTGCTCATTGCATGAAGAAAATTGGTCATGGAACTGATTTTGAAAATTTTATGGGCCTTTGGAATCAAGTAATATACTTCTTCATTTTATGTCATTTTATTTCACTTTTTTTCTTATTATTGTCTTTATTAATGACTTTGGGATTCTTTTCTCAGCTTATGTATTCACCCACTGAAAAGTCTGTCAAAGACAACTGGAAGAAGCTTCAAAAGCAAGTTAAAAATGCTGAGGTCTTGCAGTATTTGGAAAATACTTGGCTTCCTCTAAAGGAGTATTATGTGCCAGCCTGGACAAACCACCATTGCCACCTGGGTGTGGGCTCCACCTCCAGAGTTGAAGGTGCCCATGCCATGGTTAAACTTTGGCTACAAAAGTCCACTGGTACTCTCCTGGAGGTAGTCAGGGCACTCCACATGGCATTCAGAAAACAATTTATTGAAATTATCAACAGAATCTCCAAAGAAATGATTGTCCATGTCAAGAATTTTCCTCCACACATCTGTGCCCTCAATGGCAAGGTGTCTCATTATGCTCTTCAGATTGCCTTTGAAAATTTCAAAACAAAATTTCCTCCAAATGAAAAATGCACCAACAAATACAACAATTATAAAGGCATTCCTTGCAAGCATAAGACCCAAAAGGCATTTGCCAAGCGCCAAAGGCTTGAATTATCAGACTTCCATCCTCAGTGGCATTTGAATTTGCCTGTGAGGGTTTTTTAATTTATTCTTATAATTTTTTTCTTATTAACTGATTTTACTTGTCATATTCTTCTCAGACTGGTTTTCAAGGTGATGATCAAAGTGTTGAAAAAGAAAGAAAGAATGAAGCCAAGAAAATATTTGAAGACATTGGGGAAGACCTGTTTCAAAGACCAATGGCAGAAATCACCCCAATACTCCAACATTTTCAAGATGTTTTGACTGGAAACGTCCCATTTGATCAAATTCCCAAGAGTCAAGAGGATGATCAATATTATGAAGACCCTCTAGAATGCAAGAATATCCGTGGAAGACCCCAAGGAGCCAAGAATAAAAACAAAAGAGAACCTTCAAGATTTGAAATCATTGAGAGTCAAACCAAGAGAAGAGGAAGACCCCCATCAAAAGTGACCAGCACAACAACATCCAGATCCCAGTCAAATGTCCCCTCTCCAATTATGGAAGTGGACTCATCTGAAGATTCTGAAGATTCTGAGGACTCATTATCTAAATCCATCAGTTCATCAGATTCACTACCCTCAGCAACTGAATTAAATAAATCAGAAGTAACCCTTAGAAGGTCCAGAAGATTGGCAATTGAAAGCAAAACATCACAAAGAAAATCACACAAGCCTGCCACCAGTTTGAATATCTATGATGAAATTGACCTGACCTGTGAGCATTGTCAAAGCAACTATCACACAAGTGATGAATGCTCCAAGCTGTTTGTGAGTTTCTGATTCTTTTTAATGTAATTTTATGTTGTTTATTTTGATATTTATTCAATTTTTGAACCTATGTTATCAGATAACTGGCTCAGAAGACTTGCCCAAGTTTATATTGAAATACACCTTCAAGGCCATCAATGTCCAGGGTGATGGAAACTGTGGCTACAGAACAGTATCCCACTTCATTTACAAGACTCAAGATCAATGGGCTGATGTCAGAGGTGACTTGGCTGAAGAAATTCACCAAAATCAAGACCTTTATGAAGCCATGAACACCTTAATTCCCTCAGTATCCTCTTATTTGGAAAGAATTGAATGGTATGAAGATGTTGGCCAGGCTCCAAAAAGCAAGTGGATGTCCATGCCTGACATGGGGGATCCAATTGCAAATAAGTATAAAAGACCAGTTTTCTTTTATTCCACAGCCCAATCTTTTTCCTTTTTCCCTTATTTCTGTCCTCCCAATGATAATCCCCCCATTTTCATCTGCTTCTTGAATAGTTGTGCTCATTTTGTTCCATTGGACATCATCATTTCTAAAGTTTATCCAGTCCCCCCCATTACTGTGAACTGGGAGATTCATGCCCAAAAACAAGCCCTGGGGTGGGCTGATAAATTTAAGAAACACAGAATGTTGTATTTGTCCAATCTTCCTCCCCCCTCTCAGAAAAAACCCACTATTTTGGAGGTTGATTCTGATTGAATGATTTTTGTATATACAATTTATGCCAATTATCCCCCTCCTCAGTCATTTTTATTGCTTAAATCCCACCTCAGTCTCCTTTTTTATCAAACATGTGGAAGTTTTGTACTTGAAAATAGTCATATTACACACAAGAAAAAAAACAGTTAAAAAAAACACCCATTGGGCCTTCACTTGTGGTCCCACCCAAAAAATTTTCCCAATTCATGAGCTTCTGGTTCTTTATTGTCCAGATTGAACCCTTTAATTTAAAAAAAAAATGAAGGAAATTCATAAGTGGGAAGTTATTAAATTCACTTTTTAAAAATAGGCATATTACAATGACGGGAAAAAACATTTGAAAAAAAAACTCTTTTTGCGCCTTCACTTGTCCCACCCAAAAAAATTCCCAAAATTATGGCATTCTGGTTCTTTATTCTTCACATTGAACCCTTTATTTAAAAAAAAAATGAAGGAAATTCATAAGTGGGAAGATTTTAAATGAATTTTTGAAAAAAATATGCCATTTTGGCATATGGGCCAAATTTGTCAAATTTGGCAAAAAAAAAAATTTTGAAAAAATTTGTGCTTATTGACATGCCAAGTCGGGAAAAATATGGCAAAAAAAAATTAAAAAAAACCTCAAAACTGAGCCTGAGGAATTTTTCTTGAAAATTAAGGTCACTTACATGTTTTTACCAGAAACTTACGTGTTTTTACCATAAATTGGTAAAAACACGTAAGTTTTTAGTAAAAACACGTAAGAGCTTACGTGTTTTTACTAAAAGCTTACGTGTGTTTACCAAAACCCATAATTTATTATTGGATAAACCCAATTAGAATCTTTTTAAAGGTCTTTTAAGTCAATATCATGGCCAGGCCCCCAAATGTAAGGTTTGACTATGAAACAATAAGTAAAAATTACTAATTTATTACTTATTGTACTCTGAATGTCCTTATGAATTGAATAAATAAGATTAAAAATATAATAATAATAAATAATTATTATTATTAGGGCCTAAAATAATTATATTATTAAATAAATATAATAATATAATAAATAAATATATTAATATAAAATAATTAATATATTTAAAAAGCTCTTTATTATTGTTACCAACAAATAATAAAGGCGTAAAAAATTGCTTTTTATTAATAAAAAACAATTAATAACAATAATATTACTAATATTAAAGTTATGAATTAATATAAATAATATTTATATTAATTAAAGAATTATTAAGAGAGTAATAATAGAGAAATTATTATAATAAGAGAAAATAACCCACTTTTAACACTTAATATAATAATTTTGAAATATTTTACGCCAAAAAATATAAATACAACTTTTTCAAATTGTATTTACAATAAAAATAAAGGAAAATTACAAATTATTCTGGATTTTTATGTGGAAATGAGTTTTATAGAGATTTTTAACAAAAACAATTGAATAACTGATTTAATCACGTCAAAATAGATGATTATAATAAAGTGGTATTTGGTCTTTAATAATATAATGGTTTTATATATAAAGAATGAAGAATATTACCTTTGATTTAGTTATTTTAATGTTTTTGATGTGTCTGAGGGGAAAATAGAGTAAAAAGAGCTCTATTTATAGTAAAAACCTTCCTCCTAGAGTCCAACAGGCTTATAGTAGACGTGTACTGATCATATCCACTGGAATTGATCAATAGTTTAAGGTTTGGAGATGATTACATCATTATCAAACCATATTACATCATTATTACACCATTATTTAGAGTTATCACTATAACTCTAAAGTTGATGACATCAGAGGCTTGGCAGAACCCCAAATTTCGTGGATTTTATTAGTTTTAATCATAAACTAATATTATTCACCAATTTTATCACTCTTAAGACTGTTAAACTTAAATTAAGGTTACTGTGAGTGATCATAACTGCTCAAATTAAGCTCAAACTTTGATCCTCAATAACTTTTAAGATTTACACGATACAGCAATTCAGAGAGTGAATTCTGATAGCCTGGCATAACCTTATTATGCTTCCAAGAGCCTTTCATTACATCATCAAAACTCTAATTTTGATGATTTTTCTTGTAACTCATCTTTTCTGTCGAAATTCAATATTTTAAACTTCAAACCTTGATTTCAGGGGGTTATACCCTGAATTGAATAATAAAAATTACATCATTCTTCACGAATGAACTAGTAGAATCCAACTGTATACTTCTTTCAAGTTTGGACCACTTTCACATCAAAGTGGTCAACAGCTCTGTTGATTTTTATCAATATTTCATCATAGGTTTTAACCTTGTTTATAATTTGTAAAATAAAGTTCATATCTGTGTTTGTACAGTAATTACGTGGTAACTTTATTTTTGGTTCATAATTCTATCATGTATAGTTTCGGAGATATTAGCTATGATCCTTGAATATATGCGTTGACCAAAAAAGTGCATATATTCAGGTTAATTCCTTAAGTATTAACTTTGGAAATTAGCTTATTAAATGTTTTATGTGTGGAATTTTGTGGAGAATCCACTGGTACAATTTATTTCACATGGTGTTTCATTAGATCTGGAGATAAATAAGGTTTTATGGTTTTTATAAGGTATTATACCTCATAATTCATTAAATATTGACTTTACAGATATGCCATAAAAATGGTATATGTGTATTTTTCCATGGGGAATCCAATGGTATTATTTTTTTTACATGTTGATTCATTGGCTTTTAAGTTAAACCAATTTTTGTACCAATTTATGGTATTTTTTGTATATTTAAGCAATTATTTTTAATGTATAATTATTCTGAGTAATTTTAATATAATTATATTAAAGGTATAATTATTCTGAGTCTTTTTTATGACCTTATTGGGTATGTGGTCATATCTCAAATGCTCACAATGAGAATTTGACTCAATTATCTAAAAAAAGATTTCTCACTTATCTGGATACAATTAAAGGTTTCAATCTGAATTTTTTGACATCTCATTAGAGGAAGCTATTGGGGATAATTTCTCATTGTGGTATCTAGGACGATCTGAGGATGCCATTTGGAATTAGAAATTCACCCTCTCATTACCAAAGAATGGGGGATACCTCTTTTCCACACAATTTGTCAAGGGTATGGTTAATAATTTACATTGATAACTTTAACATTTTTTTGGAACCTGAAAATTTCATTCAGAGAGACTCTCATTACTACTCAAGAAGGTTTTCCAAGTGAACCTGAAAATATCTCTTAAGCAATGTAATTTTGGGATCTATGAACAAAAGTCTCTGGGAAATGTAGCTTCAGGACTAAGCCTTGGTTTTGATAAAAAAATTGGCTGAAGTATTACTGAAACAAATGCTCCAGAACAAGAAATAAATGATGTCTTTCTTAAGATTATCTAGTTAGTACAGAAAACACCTTAAGGATTTTTCAATCCATGCCAGATCAGTTTACAGGATTTGTGACAAGGAAGCTGTCTTTGGAATGAAACAAGAAAGGATTCAGGAATATCAAAAGATCAAGCATTCCTTAAACAACACACCTGTAGCAGGGGCACTCTTAACTGAAGAGGGCCTGGCAATCACTTTAGGTGGCTCATAATGAGATAAGAAAGAATGATACACTTAAGAGTGTAATAAGAAGTGAGATTACTAATAAAATAAAGATAAGAAAGAAGAAAGAATAAAAGAATAAGAGTACAAAATAAAGGAGCCAACCAAAAAAAGTCCAAGTCCACTGTTTCAACCTGTAAGAAAGAAAAAAAGAGGAGTTAAGAAGGATATGGACACCACAATGATACTGAACAGGTTAAAAATTAAAAAGACCAACTTAATACCAATGAATAAGATATTTCAAAAAACAAGAATAAGAATACTCATTAAATACCAAATTAAATACATTAATTCACTGGGAAAACATTACCAGAGGGAGAAAGATGGGCTGTTATATGTGTGCTTCCACCAGCTTAGATCCAAAGAGTGAACTTTCCTTGGAGGAATCATTTATTCAATTGATTGTGGAAAATATGGGCCCTTTATGGATTGACAGGGTCTGTACAAGATGTGTGGTGTAATTGGGTGATCATACAGTTTCAGACCTGTGAATCCAGCCTGTATTAATTGCTTTAGCTGTATGAGTGTTTCAAAGGAAGATTTGCTGAAACTGAATGCTCATACACAGAAGGACTTTCCAGTCTGGTGAGTTCAAATGGGTTTAAGGATGAATACTCTTACCCTTGATAGCTTTTGTGACAGTATACCCCTCTTGAAAATAATGGGCTCCTGAACAACACCATAACTTTTCACTCTTGAGTTTCATGCTCTTTGACCCACATTTTTTCTAAAAACTTCCTTCATCTTGACTATTATCCTAAAGTCCCTCTGCCTTGATTCTTCTTTAATTTTTTTGACTTAAAAACTTTTCTACCTTCTTTAATTAAGTCATTTCACTATTTCAGGGTCATGTCTTTTGGCATATAGTCCCTACTTTCCAAAGTTCATTCCTTCAAATTTCTCTGGGGTGTATCCCAAAGTAGAGATTGCCATGTTCTTCAGTGGAAAATCTGATTAATAATGGTTCTATGAATATATAACCTTGCATGAATTGGCCATAAACTTCCTGGAGGCATTCCTTGAGAAAATTTCAGAGAATTTCAATTGTTGAAGTCTTCATTATGAGGGGTGTTGTTCCCAGAAGCTTGAAACCAATGCCTAAATAGCATTGTGAGGTCTTTTGGGTGATTCTGGTACATTATGGTACAGGCCTCTCAAATAGCCTTTTTAGACCTTTTGGGTTCCTATGGCCCATGATCTATGGGGGGGGGTGATAGAATCTCCAAGGAAAATTTTGTCCCCCTAGGACCAAATTTTCAGCCTGTGACTCAAAGGCAGAGCACAAGCATGACAGCCAAATACCATAAACCAATGGTAGAGCCAAGATACCACCAAAACATGGAGCTGAACCAAAACAGCTAAAAACGTAACAAACAAAAGAGGAAACACACCTCTTTCCAAATATACAAGTCCCACAATCATAGGACAAGGAATAACAAAGTTATTCCTGCTCAAAGATGTTGCTGAGCATAAACCTTATTTTTTACCTCTGATCTGAAATCCCAAGGAAGAGGCTTAAACACATCAAATGAGTATTCAAAATGAAGCTATGAGTCAGGTATATCAAACGGTACTAACAAAATTGAGCTATCATCAGAATTACTGAAGCTATGACCAAAATAAGGTCAAATAAGGGGAAATGAAATATTCACCTCTCATCTAACTTCTACAGTATTAGTGTAAGATACCTAAAGTGGGGTCTTTTTGGAAAGAGCACAATCAGGGATATCTGATGGTGCCATCCATTCCCCCATATTGCATATAGAACAACATTTATGGGGCAAGCAAGCTCCATACAGATTTTATGCAAATCATACATATGTACAAAAAATCTTGTACATGGAATAACTTTGCCATATTTAATGATAGCCATATCAAATGAGGTACCATTGTGTAGAACACATCCAGAGCTACAAAATGAACCAATGTTGAGCTTGATATCTCAAAAACTGACAAAGGTATGGCAGCTCTAAGGTCAAAATCCCACAGTTAGACCAATACAGCCTTACTGTGGGATATTCTCCCATAACTATGATTATGAGGTGTTAAACATATGAAGAAGCCTTTTTATATTTCAATACCTCATAGTTTGTTCAATACTGGGGTCCTGTACACATTCTGTACAGCATTCTACGTGTCATACGCATCAGAAGAGGGCTATGTGGTCCCCAGATGAAGGTGTTTACCCTTGTGGTTTCAAAACCACATCTGAGCCCAATAAAGGGTATACAGGCCTTGTGAAGACTAAAAGCCAGTCCTTGGAAGTGAAAAACGTTCACTTCCTCTACGTGGAAAGGTCTAGTAGCCTTTTTCACCCAATTCCAGGATAAAAAGGGGCCCTTTCTCTACCAAAAAAGGTTTCCTCATCCTTCTCTTGAATTCCTACTTAGTACAACTGTCAAAAACAGCTATACTATTGGAAAATAATGAGTTATAATTATAATTTTAATTATTGTAACCTAACAGGTAAAGCTGCACCTAGGGCTTTCAACAGCACTCACCACCACTATTTCTCAATAGTAAAGCCCTGAATATCTCATCATAAGGTTTATTATCATGAATTAAACCCTTTATAATGAACTTTTGTCAGCCTGTGACTCAAAACCAGAGCACAAGCATGACAGCCAAAATACCATAAACCAATGGTATAGCCAAAATACCACCAAAACATGGAGCTGAGCCAAATTAGCTCAAAAGGTATCAAACGAAAGAGGAAACTCACCTCTTTCTGAAAATATAAGTCCCATCACCATAGGACAAGAAATAACAAAGTTATTCCTGCCCAAAGTTATTGCTGAGCATAAACCTTAATTTTCACCTCTCATCTAAAATCTAGAAGTAGAGTCTTAACCCCATCAAATGGGTATTCAAAATGAAGCTCTTAGCCAGGGCCATCCAATGGTGCTAGCCAAACTGAGCTAGCACCAGTATTACTTGAGTTATGGTCAAATTCAGACCAAATAAGGGTGAACAAAACATTCACCTCTCATCTAACTTTTACAGGTTCAGTGTGAGATACTTAAAGTGGGGTCTTTTTGAAAAGAGCACAATCAGGGCTATCTGATGGTGCCATCCATTTCCTCATAGCTCAACTACAACAGAAGTTATTGCCCAAACAAGCTTAATACAGCTTTTGCCCAAACCACGCCAATGTACAAAAATACTTGTACATGGGATAACTTTGTCATATTTAATGATAACCATGTCAAGTTGGGTACCATTGTGTAGAGCTCATACAGAGCTATTCAATGAACCAATTTTGAGCTTGATATCTCAAAAACTGACAGAGGTATGACCATTTTGAGGTCAAAATCCCACCTGCTGTCATATACAGCCCTACCATGGGATAATATCCCATAACCATGAATATGAGGTGTCAAATAGACAAAGAAGCATGTTTTTAATTCAATACCTCATATGTCAGTCAATACTGGGGTCCCATACAGTTTCTGTACAGCATTCTACGCGTTATACACGTCAGAATCAGGCTGTGAGGTCCCCAGATGAAAAATTCCACCCTGTATTGCTGAAAACCACCAAGATGTGGTTTCAAAACCACATCTGAGCCCAATACAGATCATACAGGCTGTTTGCAAACCACAAGCCTGTCATAGAGAGTGAAAAATCTTCACTTCCTCTACGTGGAAAGGTCTAGCAGCCTTTCCACCTCAATTTCAGGATAAAAGGAGGGTTTTTCACAGCCAAAAGCCTTTCCTCATCCTGCTCTTGAATAACCTACGTAGTAAACTGTCAAAAACAGTTTTACTCTTGGTTAATAATCAGGTATAATTATAAGTTTTAATTATTGTAGCCTTTTATTATTGTAACCCAACAGATAAAGCTGCACCCAGGGCTTTCAACAGCGCTGACCACCACTATAACCACTATAGTAAAGCCCTTTAAATTTATTCTTAATCATCTCAAAACCTTCTTAAAGCATTTTTACCGTGTCACAAACATAGTTTGAGTTGTGAATAGCCTACATTACCACTCTTTCATAGTTTCATCCTGACATTTTGGGGGCCTGGCCGTGTTTTTAACCTTTTTTGGACCTTATAAAGTAAGTCTTTTCTCTTTTTATGACTTATTGATAAGTGTTTTATCTTTTTTAGGCCTAATTTCTCTATTTAAATATATATTTTATATATAGTTATCCTTTTTTATATATATACTCATATTATAAGAGTATTATTCACGTGGTTAATACCCACTGAATATAACTATTTTTGGCGTGTTTTGTATATGAAAGCACATAAGCCATCAATAAGTCCTGTATTCTTGACTGAATAAGGACACCTCTGACTGAAAAACCATCAGTTGAGGCGTGGTTAAGTGTATTGTTAACTCAATAACACTTATACAAAACCACTTGTACAGAATACACTTGAAACCACAAGTGTTTCTGAGGGATACTGACACACAAACAGTGTTACAGGGTACCAAAAAGCTGTAATTCTGACGTGGAATTGTTTATTCAATTACACTGTCATTATACAGGGCACATTGTAGTAACATACAAGCCCAGAGGCCAATCTCAGACGTGCAAAACCAGCATTTTTTGAGAAGTCTTAACTGACATAAGCCCTCCTTTTCCTGCTTTGATTTCAGTGGAAGAAAATTACATCCCACTTGAGACCCAGTCACAGGCCAACACACCAGTGACACCCTCAGAACCAGAGGGCAGCAAGGGAAAAGGAAAGAGGCACAGTGAAGGCCTCATCACAGCCAAGAAGTGGACACCAATAGCCAATCAGAGAAGTAGAAAACCACGAAACTCTGCATCAATACAAGGTAAACCAACCTTAACCACTTGTACAGGGAAGATTACAATCATTAACCCAGTTGTAACTTCCAAAGGCAAACTGCCCAAATCAGCAGACAATAAATTTGTACAAGGCACAGTCAAAGGTAAATACCCTAAGAACATAAAGTTGTTGACTGTTTGCAGACACTGATATGTCCCCTGTATACCTCAGAGACCTTGGCTTCCAAAGGAACCAGCCAGAGGATAGAGGAGGATTGTCCAGAACCAGAAGACCTGAAAGAGGACACCCTGGACACAGTGGTGGATGGCAACACAATGAGGGAGATAATATCAACCTTGCCATTCTGTCACAATGCTGTCTGCCAGACCTCAGCAAAGGGAACTCTTGCCGAAAAGGCTATTAAACCGGTTGAAAGACCGATTAATACTGGCAAGTTGTAGATCACATTCCACCATGTGACAGTACCCCCGGGTTTAGGGCACTGCGTCCCGAAGTGCATGTAACTGATGGTATTACCCATGTCATCCTCATGGAGTTACATTAGTCACAACAGGAGCCTACAAGGAACCCCCAAGGGGCGGAACCCTTGTACGCCAATGGAGCGGAAAACCCAGCGATTTCTGGTTGTTTGATTGAGACCTCCTCTTGTCTCCAACCGGAATCGAATGAAGGCCTCATTACAGCCAAGAAGTGGACACCAATAGCCACTCAGAGGAGTAGAAAACCACGAAACTCTGCTTCAATACAAGGTAAACCAACCTTAACCACTTGTACAGGGAAGATTACAATTATTAACCCAGTTGTAACCTCCAAAGGCAAACTGCCCAAATCAGCAGATAAAAAATTTGTACAAGGCACAGTCAAAGGTAAATACCCTAAGAACATAAAGTTTTTGACTGCTTGCAAACACTGATATGTCCCCTGCATACCTCAGAGACCTTGGCTTCCAAAGGAACCAGCCAGAGGATAGAGCAGGAATGTCTAGAACCAGAAGACCTGAAAGAAGACACATTGGACACAGTGGTGGATGGCAAAACAATGAGGGAGATAATATCAACCTTGCCATTCACACTCCAATTCAACAGAAACCTCAAACCAGAGGACTGGAAGGATATGGATCAAGTTCTTCAGATCCACCAACTCCTCAGAGATTTATTTCAATGGAGCATGGACAACAAGAGGTTCAACCTAGCAACTCACTGGGCAGAACTGGGATCAAGTTGCCGGAAGATCTGTCTCAAAGAGATGGAGTTCAAATACCTTATGGTAATCACCAAGGGTTGGAATCCTACCAGGCAGCACAGACTCCTGGAGGCAAGGGCACAGAGGATAAGGGAGAATCAAGCCACTATCCTAGCTATAGAAGAACAGTTGACCCAGACAGGGCATACTCAGATTCCTTCAGGTTCACAAGGAGCAGGCCAAATAAGCTATCCAGTGGCTTCACACCATTCAGAAACCAGAAGATCAGTGGCCAAGAGTCACCATTCTTCACAATTCCAGGAAGTTTCCAGGAGAAGACAAGGAAACAAGGGCAAGAACAAAACCTCCTTCAACCAGAGGAGGAAAGAGTCAGACCCCATGATCCAGAAGCTGTTGGATTTGGTAAAGGAAGTACACAAGAGCCAGAAGTAGTTGTAAACCACTCTAGAATCAGTAGTCCTAGTAATAGAAACATTACCCCCACTCAGACTGAAAATAACATTGTCACATCTGAGAGTAACATCAACAGTGATACACTGTGGTTACAAGTGTCCCAATATGCTGAACAATCTGCAAAGCAATTTGCAGAAATTAAAGCTAGCCAAGAGAGGATGAGACAAACTCAAGCCTCCTTGGAACAAATAGTTAAGAATCTTCAAGAAGGATATGCTCAACTGAGCAAAGCCTCTGAAGAATCCAACAAAAGACTGAACCAAGTCTTTGAAGAACAACACCACAGCACAAGGGACAGGGAGTGTCTGGATCAAGACATTAACAAATTGTTTAATGCCTACCATATCTTGAAGCCTCAACCACAAGGCCAAGCTATGAATAATCCATATCAACCAGATGACATCAAACCAGATGCCATGTTGTTGAATAAGACAAGATCTCCATCACAATACCAGGATGGAGATGGCATGTCTTATTCAGAAAAGGAAGCCCTGAAACAGCTTCCTGAGGCCTCAAGCTGGCCCGAATTCTCTCGATCAGGAGAATATGATCATATGGAACTCATAGATTATATTGATGGACTCTTCATTGATGTACCCAGCATACCAGATTACTGGATTACTGCTAGACTGAATACTGCATTTAAAGGTCATGCAAGTATATGGTACACAGAAATGAAAGAAATCCATGGCAGAAGAAACTGGCCGTGGTGGAAGAGTAAAATAATCCAAAAGTACAGTAATGGAACTTGGATATGGCAAAAGACCATGTCATTTGAAAATGACAAATACTCTGTGGACAAAGATCCATATGAGTGGTGTCTCAGACAGTCTAAAAGACTTAAAGCCATTGATCCTCAGATGAACATCCAGATGAGGAATCACAAACTTCTGACACAACTGCCAGGAGAATTAGAGCATGCAGTGAAATGCAGATGCAACCAAAATTGCACTCTAGATGACATAGCCAATACCTTACAAGACATAAGGAAAAGGACTAATATAGGGAAATTCACCCCATACAGAAGCAGTAGTTTCAAGGAGAAACAACCTTTCAGGGTGGAGTTTAAAGACAAACCCAGAGAAAGAGTGACAGAAGTGGCAAGGAAGAAGAATTCTTGTCACAATTGTGGTTCAACAGACCACTATGCCAACAACTGTCCAAAGGCAAAGAAAAAAGTCTATGCTATAGAAAAAGTCCCTGAAGAAGAACCTCCAACAGAGGATTCTGAATCAGACTCTATGGGAGATGCCATCAGAGAACCATCTGATGATGATCAAGACCCAAGAGAGGAATTTCTAGTGGAATACCAAGAGGAAACCCCATTGGAAATCCAGGATATACAGCTGGAAGCAGGCATGCCACAGGACACTGCCAACAAGAACTTGTGCAAACACACACAAGATGCACAAACATTCCTGGTTACACCAACCAAAGGAATGGCATATATACATGGAACAGCCACAAAAATGACTGTATGTATTGACAATTCTCAGCACCCACTGATCATTGACAGTGGAGCACATTGCTCCATAGTGGCCAGAAATTATCTGGATAACCACTTCCCAAACTGGGAAAAACAGCTTTTGCCCACTAAGGCAAAAAACTTCAAAAGTGCATCAGGGAAGATGACTTCCATTGGGACAATTATCAAAGAGATAATTATACCCCACAGGAAGGGTAATATCAGACTCAACCCAGAGTTTGTAGTGCTTGAAGATGCCCACATCCAAGGGTTTTTACTGGGAACAGATTACCAGAGGATGTATGGCATAGATATTTACAACAGTAAAAACAGGCACATTACCATTGGTACCAAAAAGGAAAAGAAATTTTCACTTGATATATACCACATATTTTCACAGGATCCACTAGAAGAACTCTTGAAGGAATTCAAGGATGGACAGTTTAGCACTACCCTCACCAGTAAACAAAAACTAAGTTTACTGAAGATGCTGAGGAAGAACAGACCAGCATTTGCCATTGGTGAAGAACCACTAGGCAAGATTAAAGGCCATGATATAGAGCTATATCTGGATGTGGAAAGACCTTAACCACCCATGCTGAGGAGACCTCCTTATCCAGCAAGTCTGGAAACCAGGAAAGAAATTGAAAAACACATCAATGAACTCCTGGACATGGATGTCATCAGGAAGATTGGACATAATGAAATAGTGGAAATCACCACTCCTGTCCTAATCACCTGGCATGATGGCAAGTCTAGATTGTGTGGAGACTTCAGAGCCCTGAATAACTACACAAAAGCAGACAGGTACCCTATACCAAGGATACCTCATGCCTTGGATAAGCTGGCCAAAGCCAAATACATAACCAAGATGGATTGTATGAAAGGCTTCCACCAAAATGGAGTTAAACCAAACTCCATGAAATTGCTCAGAATAATATGCCATATGGGCATATATGAGTACACCAGGATGCCATTTGGCATCAAGAATGCACCAGCCCACTTCCAAAGGATGATGGACACCATATTTCAAGAAGAAATAATGGAAGGCTGGATGGTAGTATATATTGATGATATCATTATATACTCAGAGACATGGGAAGACCATGTACAATACATAGACAGAGTGCTAAGTAAATGTACACCCATCAATCTGAAAATTTCACTTAAAAAGTGTAATTTTGGCCAACAAGAGCTACTAGCTCTAGGACACAAAGTCTCAGGCCTTAGTCTGGCAATTGACCAGAACAAAGTAGCAGCAGTACTGCAGAAGCCAGTACCAAAGAACATCAAAGAGATGCAATATTTCCTTGGATTTGCTAGCTACTATAGAAACCACATCAAAAACTTTGCCCACATAACTAGTAGTTTATACAAGTTATGCTCAAAGGATGTAGTTTTCGAAATAACCAAGGAAAGGAGGGATGCATATGAGAGGATCAAATATGAACTCACAAATGCACCTGTGCTCATCTTGCCTGACTTTGAACTACCATTCAAGTTATATATAGATGCAGCATGCAGCCAAGGCTTGGGAGCAGCCCTTCACCAAAGACAAATTGTGGATGGTGAACCAAGAGAAGGTGTAATATGTTACATCTCCAGGCAGCTGAAAGATTCAGAAGCCAGGTATGGGGCCACCCAGACAGAATGTCTATGTCTAGTCTGGGCTCTAGAAAAACTCCATTATTATTTGGAGGGTGCAGTCTTTGAAGTCTACACAGACTGCGCAGCCTTGAAGTCTTTACTAAACATGAAGACTACTAATAGACACATGCTGAGATGGCAAATAGCCATCCAGGAGTATAGAGGGAACATGACCATCATATACAAGGAAGGTAAAAGCCATACCAATGCATATGGCCTTAGCAGATGGACACTGGACAATGTCAAAAGCAATCCAGGTTATGACCCTGAAGTTGCTGCAAAAATTCCTATCCATTTTATGGAAATAAATAGGAAGAAGAATTTCAGATTCTCTGAATGGGCACCAGGGAGTGGTACCCTTGACAGTGGAAACACTGATTCAGAAGGGACAGAAACCCCCATACTGGGAATAAGTTCCTCAGAAATGCACAATGAATTTTTCAATGCAGTACTGAAATCTTATGCTAAACACAAACAGTGTAGCATACTACTCCAACTCCTTCAACAAAAATACAGGAGCCCAGAACTGGAAACCCAGCTGGAGGAACCCTGGTTGAGGGCCTATAAGGACAATAAATTCTTCCTTATAGATGGCCTGATTTATCACAGAGAAAAGCACACCAGTGCACTCACAGTGATAGACAGAGACCACATCTCTTTAATCCTGCAGGAATGCCATGACTGCCCCTATATGGGACACATGAGTGAGGACAGGACTAAAGAGAGGGTAGCAAGCACAGCTTGGTGGCCCAAGTGTGAGAAAGAGTTGAGTGAATACATCAACACTTGTGAAAGATGCCAGAAGGCAAATAGAAAACATGGGAAGAAATATGGGTTGCTTCAACACATAGAAGAGCCCAAACACCCATGGGAAACCATCAACATGGACTGGGTCACAGGACTTGTCCCAGAAGGCAAAGAAAACTACAATGCCTGCTTAATCATAGTTCATAGGTTCAGCAAGAGCATGAGATGTCTACCATGCCATAAAGAGGACACAGCCATGGACACTGCTCTGTTATTTTGGAATAACATCATATCCACCTGTGGAGTCCCTAAGATCATAATTAGTGACAGGGACCCAAAATTCACATCTGAATTTTGGACCAACTTATATGACATGCTTGGCACCAAGCTTGCTTTTTCCACAGCTTACCATCCACAAACAGATGGCCTAGCTGAGAGGATGATCCAAACAATGGAGGACATCCTCAGGAGGTTCTGTGCCTATGGCATGGAATACAAGGACCATGAGGGATACACCCATGATTGGGTTACCCTCTTACCAGCAGTCCAACTGGCTTATAATACAAGCCAGCACTCTACCACAGGAAAAAAACCTGCACTGGTAGAGAAAGGGTGGAATCCCCTGTTACCTGTGGATCACTTGAAGAAAAATCTTCTGACCATCCACCCCACAGCCAAAGACTTCCATGATATGTGGAAGAAAGCCTGTGATACTGCAGCCAAATGCATAGCAGAGGCCAAAGAGTATACCAAGCAAAGGTGGGACAAGTCACATATGGAGCCTGACTTCAAGGAAGGGGACCAGGTGTTAGTGTCCACACTAAACTTTAACAACCTCAAGGGACCCAAGAAAATGAGAGACCCATTTGTAGGGCCCTTCACTATCATTAAGTTGATAGGGAAGAATGCAGTAGAGGTCAAGCTCACTGAGGAGTTTTCTAGCAAACACCCAGTCTTTCCAGTGAGCCTGGTTAAACCATACTTCCAAACAGAGGAGGATAAATTCCCCTCCAGGAAGAAAAATATCACTCCACCAGAAATAGTGGAAGTAGAAGACTCTCCTGGACCTGTGAGTAAAATCATCAGGGCCAGAAAAATCAGACTTAATGGGAAGGATCAGAGACAATATCTAGTCAGATTCAAGAACCAGACAGCTGACAAAGACAAATGGTTGGCAGAGGATGCCATACCAGATGGAAACCTTCATTTAAGGAGATTCAGAGCCTCTAGGAGGACTGAACAGTCTCATCTATGATGAGCCTTTTTTAGAGGGAGGGTATGTCAGCCTGTGACTCAAAACCAGAGCACAAGCATGACAGCCAAAATACCATAAACCAATGGTATAGCCAAAATACCACCAAAACATGGAGCTGAGCCAAATTAGCTCAAAAGGTATCAAAAGAAAGAGGAAACTCACCTCTTTCAGAAAATATAAGTGTCATCACCATAGGACAAGAAATAACAAAGTTATTCCTGCTCAAAGTTATTGCTGAGCATAAACCTTAAATTTCACCTCTCATCTAAAATCTAGAAAAAGAGGCTTAACCCCATCAAATGGGTACTCAAAATGAAGCTCTAAGCCAGGTCTATCCAATGGTACCAGCCAAACTGAGCTAGCACCAGTATTACTTGAGTTATGGTCAAATTCAGACCAAATAAGGGTGAACAAAACATTCACCTCTCATCTTACTTTTACAGTTTTAGTGTGAGATACCTGAAGTGGGGTCTTTTTGGAAAGAACACAATCAGGGCTATCTTATGGTGCCATCCATTTCCTCATAGCTCAACTACAACAGAAGTTATTGGCCAAACAAGCTTAATACAGCTTTTGCCCAAACCACGCCAATGTACAAAAATACTTGTACATGTGATAACTTTGCCATATTTAATGATAACCATGTCAAGTTGGGTACCATTGTGTAGAGCCCACATAGAGCTATTCAATGAACCAATTGTTAGCTTGATATCTCAAAAACTGACAGAGTTATGACCATTTTAAGGTCAAAATCCCACCTGCTGTCATATACAGCCTTACCATGGGATAATATCCCATAACCATGAATATGAGGTGTCAAATAGACAAAGAAGCATGTTTTTAATTCAATACCTCATATGTCAGTCAATACTGGGGTCCCATACAGTTTCTGTACAGCATTCTACGTGTTATACACGTCAGAATCAGGCTGTGAGGTCCCCAGATGAAAAATTCCACCCTGTATTGCTGAAAACCACCAAGATGTGGTTTCAAAACCACATCTGAGCCCAATACAGATCATACAGGCTGTTTGCAAACCACAAGCCTGTCATAGAGAGTGAAAAATCTTCACTTCCTCTACGTGGAAAGGTCTAGCAGCCTTTCCACCTCAATTTCAGGATAAAAGGAGGGTTTTTCACAGCCAAAAGCCTTTCCTCATCCTGCTCTTGAATAACCTACGTAGTAAACTGTCAAAAACAGTTTTACTCTTGGGTAATAAACAGGTATAATTATATTTTTAATTATTGTAACTCTTATTATAGTAAACCAACTGGTAAGATTGCACCCTGGGTTCTCAATAGCGCTCACCACCACTATTAATCAATAGTAGAACCCTTTAATTACAATATAAATCATCTTTTAAATCTTAAAACCTTATTTCAAATCAAGTTTCTACGTGTCACAGTCATAATTCTAGTTGTAAATACCTTTATTACTACTTCAATATAGACTCAACCTGACACACAAGAAGGACAAACGCGGGTGAGGTTGAATGAAGTGGAGCGGGTGAGAAAGAAAGTGAAGGGCGTGTTGTGTGAAGATGGTCTTTCATACCATGGTGAAGCTGAGACGATCTCGGCAGTTGCAGCACCCGCAAAAGTCTCAGCTTCAAGGCGTGTGGGCTAAATTGAAGCTGAGTCTCAGCGAATGCTGCAACTGAGAAGTGAAATGCTCGCGTGAGGCAGAACAACAATGGGGGTCTGGCTGAGTATTGCTATTCATTGAATTGTCAAGCTGAGTCAAATTCCCTTTGTTTCCTTAAATAGCCACCCGATCACCCAGGAGGGTGGTCGTGAGGCCCTTGTTGAATGTGCATTGTGGGTGCAATGCACAAGTTCCCCATGCAGAAATGCTCCCGGTGCATTTGGTCACAAGTGACCGCGGAGGAGTTACCGGCTGTATGGCCTCGTAATAGTATGTGAACAAAGGGGGGGGCTGTAACACAAGTGAATACAGTGTGAGCTTGCCTCGACTCATTGCTCAGGTTTGCTTTTGGGTCATAATTGAAATGATCAGTGGCTGAAAATTTAAATTGCACAGTAATTGAATTATTGATATAACAATATCAAATGCACCGTGCTGAGCCATTGCTCAGTCATTTTTGTATGCACACAATCTGAGCATTTGGCACTGCATCGGATGACATTTCAGCCAGGTGCAGCATTTCACACGCTTTGGTGAAGTGCTCCAAACTGAGCCTTCCAATGAGCTATTGCAAAAATAGTTCATTCCATGGCTTTACTGAGCACTTCCACAGGGTTCTTTTGACCATGACATGCTCAGCTTGCGTGTGCAAATTGGGTGAAACGCAATGCTGAGCATGGGGCACATGAGCTATGTATATGCAAACAATCGGAAGGTGCATGCACATTCGCTATATGCATGCAGGCTCAAGTAGTATTACACCTTTCTAATCTGTACAGCCAACACTGTAGTACGCAGTACACCTTTGTAAAAGTATGCTGCAGGGCAGAGCAAAAGCTGTTCAACAATGTAACGTGCAATCACGTTAAGCCATCGAGTCATATATCTCAACTGCATCCGTTTGATGCACCTTGCTGGACAGCTCTGCCTAACTACGGCACAGATGCGCATGTAACGCAAGTTAATGTAAGTGGGTCATAATGGGATGACTTATTATTTGGGTCATACACAAACAGTAGATTCACTCCGGTGCCATTGTCGGGGCAAACTTTGACTGGCCGCACTTGTTCATCCCGCGTTCTCATTGTCGGGCAGCCACACGCTTTCATACGCACCCCCAACAGGTCATACACAGGTAACTTTCACACGCCTGGAAGACATTTTACTGCCAGTCTTCCAACTGCCTATTTTCTTGGTTGGGTTGTCAGATTGACTGCAGACGCTCACCCGCTGGCGCGTGGAAACCTGAGGCCAATCAGTGTGGATTTGCTTCAGCCTCATACGCATTAGAATAATCGCGGCCAATGATTGCTGAGGCTGGTTATGTTTGTGTGGGGATCTCCCACAGCGGGTCATTTTCTGCACGTTCTCACGCGCCCACACAAGCTGTGGGGCCTGGCTTGCAGCCAAAAATTCCCTTGGGCGTGTGACCTCTTTCTCCGGAGTTTCTTACACGCGTGAGGCAAAGACCGTGATCCCAATCTCAGGGGATTAGTAGCCGCCTCAAACGCAATAGGGGTGAATGTATATGTGAATCACGCCTCGCGGTCGGTGCCCCGTTTGATCATGCCACACGTCCCCCCTGCAGCCTAGTTGGCATCAGTCATCAAAAAACTTCACGCAAAATCAAACTCATGTTTGGTGGGACGCCACCAAACATATCTCACCCGCCCACACACAAACATCCCCACAGTGAGATTGCCCTTTGAAACCGCCAACATTACCTAGTAGGTCCCTGTGCGACAATTAACCTGGGGATGATACGCTCATTGTTTGCTGTCACACTAGCAAACATGGCCGCATGCCTCTAATATGCCCCTCCACAATAAGTTGCTACAACCCACCCAATCTCGGATATGCTAATGTCAACCTTGTTCCACCAAAGGTTTCGTAACTTGCTGCAGATCCAGCAGTCATATCGGTGCACCCACATTTTGGCCACCTTGCCTTGATATATGCTCCAAATTGGATATGAAAATTCTCAGCCCAAGAGGCCCACCCCCATCAAGTCCATGCACGTAACCACAGGCCATCCCCCCTTGACCCCATTGCTGCCTCTCATATAAGCTCCCCACCTGCGCTTATCCATCTTCATCCCGTTTAGCTAACCCTTCCCGATCATATAATTTCCGACTATCCCCAAATAATTTAAAATAGCCATCATGTCAACCCCTTCACAACCACTTTGCATTGGGATGATTAATATTCGTATTCAAATAAATAGTGATACAACCTTAAATCCTGAGAATTCCCACTTAGCTTCTTGGATTATCATATGGCACAATCAACACAACATATTTGTTTATCTCCCCAATCACCAGCGTGCTATTGGCTCTCTACCTGGAACCCTTTCCAAAACGTTGATACCATTCCTTGGGGCACCAAAAACTTTCATGCACTGTGGTCCTGGTGGGGCATGGATTGAAAATTTCCAATCCAATCCTACTCAAATATTATTTTTTGAGGGAGTATTTATGACTAATGCAAATGATCCCTCCTCATCTCAGAAACCCAATCTAGCATTGATGTTCTTCACATGGTATCCAAACATTTTATTCATAATGGAAAGCTTTCGGATGCAAGATTTCAAGCTTAAAATGCCCAAAGAATATGACTGTAATACTCATAGTCAATGTCAACTCTTTACTCCGACATTTCCCGCTTCAAACTCGACGCCAGCTTCATATCCTGCTGTTTCATCATTGATTTCCAAGCAAAAACTGCTACAATTACCCAGTGGATCAGACCTCCCCATGCCATTATTCAAACCCCCCTCCTCCCTCATCAAAAGACCGGGTTAGTTTTTCTCTGGGATAGAGAAATCCCCAATGGCCAATCAGCCCGTACGCTTTGGGCCACCTCACCCCCAGGATCCACTTTTAATTCCAGGCACATCATTACAAACAAGGTTGTTAGCTCATTTGAATACCTTTCAACCAATTCCCCTCTTGGAGGACTGCTCGCGGATGATATGGGATTAGGTAAAACCATTCAGGCCATTGCTCTGATTGGTACCTCCAAGGAGCGGATGATTGCAAACCCCCATTGCTCCACGCCCACCATGATCATCTGCCCCCTCGCTTAATTACCAACTGGCAATCAGAAATATCCAAGCATGCTCAGGCTGGAGTGCTGCATTCCAAAATCTACCATGGTCCCACTCGTCACTCATTATCCAAAGCTGACCTCTTAAAATATGATATCATCATCACTTCTTACAATACTATCACCCAAGAATTTAAGCAAACCAATACCTCTACATCATTCATTTTTCAAATCAATTGGCACGAACTATTGTGGTTGTGAAAACATGCATGATGAGTAGTAAAATTGCACACCTCCTACAAAGCTTAATGAAGAACAAACAAACAAGGTGTGGTCCAACCAAATCGGTGGTTTATACCCAATGGACCCAATTTCTTGATTTGTGCGTTAATTCTAATATGCATCCATTACCAATTGAATCCATCTGACTTTTTTATATTGTAGAATTGGTATTGCACTTGCCCATCACTCTATCCTTTCAGCACAAATTGATGGAACAATTACAGCACGAGCACAGGAGAAGGCACTGGAGAATTTCTTCAATAATCCTGAATGTGAAGTACTGATTTCATCCATTGCCGCAGCTGGAACTGGCCTCAATATAACTTGTGCTAATACGGTCTATTTAATGGTGAGGGGACCCCCAAAATTCTGCCCTGATTTGCAGCCCCTGACATCCACATTTCCAGGAGCCCAATTGGAACCCAGCCATTGAGGCTCAGGCTGTTGATCGACTCCATCGTATTGGCCAACAACAACCTGTAAAGGGCATCCACTATATCACTCCTCATTCAGTTGAGGTCAACATGCGGAAGGTATCTTTCAAGATCATCTTTGACCCTAATTGTATTGCTATTCTAAAATCCTTCCTTATGGAAATGCCATTTTCCAAACACCAATAGGTCCAAGAAAAGAAAAAATCATTAACTGCGTGAGCCTTACTGATATTATATAATTTGCATTTGACTAAGTTGATCAAACCTGTGCACCCTGGAACAGGTCCACAATTATGAACACCATGAGCTGGATCGAACTCCTTCAATATTTCCTGAATGAAAATGAGCAATAGAGTATTATTTCTAAGGGAGACGGTGATACAGTCCACCTCATATTGTCTATATTCTGACATATTTAGCAAGTTGTTGCATCTTTAAGAAATAATAATCAGATTGTATTACACCTGCACAAATAATTCACAAAATGTTAATTTGTAATGGTGCTATACATTTATATTACTAAGTTATTGCAGAGCATCACCATTTGGCCTAATAACTGGCATGTCAAGTATTTTGAGGGCGCTAGTCTGCATCTTGCTACAGCCTTTGAGCCAATCTTGATCAAATACCTGAAATGATAAGCCTTCCGGAATATCACCATCATCTGTTGATTGTAATTCTGGCAATCTATCAATAGTTTTTTTACCCTTTTTTTTAATGAGATTACAAAACTCTATGTCTCGATCCATTTTTAATACCAATTCATTAAATAACTGGGAGCGCCAGCATAATCCCACTTTGCGGTAAACCTGACGGCCATTTTCCACTACCTCCTCATTATCTGAAAATACTCAAGGGTCATTGAATTGTGATGCTAGAATGGGAAATTCAGCCGTATCACACCATTCACAACGGCGCTCACAGGTCTGCACATAATAAAGTAGATCATCCTCAGTATTTGCTCACAATGAAGAAGAGATACATTAACTAACCCTCTGACAAATCTTTGCGAGCTTTTGATTCTCCTTCTTTTTAACCAAATACTCTGCATCCTTTTGAATAGAGTTCCATTCTCTTTTCAAATAAGTGAAATATTGCTCCATTAAAGCCGCCACGACCCCATAGTTATTATGATCCTTGTTCCAACAGTAATGATGATACTCGGTGCTGACCAGTGCAAGACGGAATGTACGGTAAAACACCATAGACATCAGCTCATTGAACGGATGTTGCCATGAGCTCTCCCAGTCCCAAGTGAATCGCTTTAGTCCTAGCTTGTGGAGCTCATTTTTGCAGTAGCTTTGGAAACCCTGAGACTGAACCTGTGTTGATGGCACATTGAAAACATCCTTGGGGACATAACCGAGATGACCAGCCACTTGAATTGCAATTTCACGCTCTTCTGTGCTTGGTGGTGCTGGTAGTGAGGAAAAATCCTTATCCCTAACTTTGAGTAGGAACAGGCAATGTGCATGTACTGCTGATCTCATTCCATGGACATTCTCTGGAAGTTCTGCTTTCAGCCATTTTTGTTGCTCCTTCTGGCTTGCACATTTTGCCACATTGTGAGCTTTACGAGCCTGGTTCCTTTGCTGTCTGACCTCGGATTGTTCAAGCATACTCTGGGCAAGGGGCATTTGAGGATGGGTAAACTCATCATTTGACTGAGTGCCATTCTCATGCGCCGTGAAATTGTCCCTCCTTGATTCATCATTTGTTTCCATTTGAGTCGGAGACATGTTCTCATCCTCATCATCCACCATTTTTTCTCTTGATGAACTGGCATGAGCTGTTCTTGGTTTGGAGGCATATGGATGATGACGTCCAGTGAATTTCTCTTTATGAACGAGAGGTGAAGATGCATAAAGTTCATCACTTGCCATGCACATCATCAGCTAACACATCAAAAAATTAATGAAGACTGGTCATACTCACAATCTTCAATTGGCTCCTGAGATCAGACTGACTTGCCTTTAGGTGCCATATCTAACCCATGAAACAAAAATATCAAATTGTGAAAAAGTTTATACTCCAAAATTCAAATGACTTACTTTGATGAAGCATCAATCCTGGATTTCCCTCCGACATACCACTCCAAGTTACATTCTCCCATGGTCTTTTTTGTCGCCCCCATCCACGCGCCTTTCATCACCCACATGAACCTGAGATCCTGATGGAATATTGAGGGTTGGCTGTTTACTTTGGCCAAAGGGATCCTGGGATGCGACTGGATTCTGACCAGGATTAAGGAGGAACTCACCTGAAAATTTTGATTGGGGATTAGCGTGTGATGAGATTTGAGGTGTGCCTTCTGGCCCCTGAGACACATGTGTTTGTGTATTAGTGGGATTCGGGGGAATTGGGGTGACGGAAATATTTGGGATCGACCAAGTGCTTGAAGTTGGAGCCTTTGGATTGCCCACATCAATGTTAAGACCTGATACATTCATTGAGGATGCTATAGGGGTTGTGAGAGGAATTTTGGGACTCAATGGTGACTGTGTTTGAACATATTCTATGCTAGATTCACTATCTGAGTCATGAACAGAACCTGAACAGGATTTATGTGACTTGGAAGATTACATAAGGGCCGAAAAAGTACAGTAATATTTTTAACTAGATAAAACACCTCAGTATTATGATAAAATAGAGTGATATGAGATGAAATCTTTTCAAATTTATAATAGAGGAATTCTATGAATAGTTGGAATCAAGTGTTGTGTGGAAGTCCAATAAGCCTCTTTTTAGGAGAATGCTCCCTGCCTCCTCTTGAGCTCCTCCGCTTTTGTTGGAAACCACCTGGCACAGCCTACCACCATATAATGTAATATTCCCTTGATCTCAAAGGGGACCCATCATCCGTAAGTAATCATATTGAGTAACATTTCCGCCTCCCCATTGTCACATTTTGTGAATTATCCAAACTGCCAATATATGAATTGAAATTCCACAGCATTGTACATCTGTAAAGGGGTATATTCATGAAGGATTTACCCACAAAAGAGACATCACCTTTTCAAGAAAGGCAAGACAATCCAAATCACATGCCAACCGATTAAAAGCCTGCTGCACTCAAACCAAATACCAAGACTTTAGCTGTACTCCAACCCCTTATGTAATAGAGTTATATCATTATGTCTGTAATAAGGTTTAAACCATGTACGATGGCGTGCCAGCGTACATGGATTAAATGTGAATCCCCTCAATTCAATGGTAACACTTCACTAATGGAACCCCCTCAATGGTCAAACCCGCACTATCACAATGTGTAAGTAAACTAGAATATGTATGAGCATTGAGCAGCATGGCATTTTACGCAATTAAACTCCTAACCAATTCCGCCATCCAGATGAGACATGTTACACTTTATCCGCTGCAGCTCATGCACCATTACAAATGGGATAAAATCCTCAGCTGGCTTGTAAGGTTTGTCTATGAAACTCTTGATAATAGTAACAATATCAAGAGTACTATGACTGTCCTCAGTAGAAAAATATAATATAATGAAATATTATAACCACAAATTTAAATATAATTATTAAAAATAATTATATAAAAAAAATAAATTTAATTATTATTATAATAATATAATAATAAAAAAAAATATAATAGTTATAATAAATTATAATTATTCTATTATTGTTATAGTCACTGACAGTTATAACAATAAGAAGTGTAAAGCTCTTAATGAGACAATTACACGTGGAAAATAAGAATATTAACCACTTATAAATAATATAAATATTATTTATAAAAAGAATTAATCACACACTGTGCAGAAATAATTCTTTATAGAATAAAATTCTATATAAAAAAAACTATTACTAGATAAAAAAATATATAGAACTTTTAGAGAAAACTTACTTATAAGATTTATTTAATACAACAAGTTATAAAACAACAGTTATTATATTAAATAATGATTATAAGTTAAAAACACGCCAAAAATCAATAAAATCAAAGATAAAACAACTTTTTATACTAAAATTTATGATTAAAGAGTTTTTGAGAGGAATTTGTGGATTTTAAAAGATATTTAAGATGATAATTTTATATAATAAAATTTATTATAGATGATTACAACAATAATCTGAATTCTATGACTTCAATTCTTTAATTTAATAAATAAAGAATAAAAATAACTTAAGAATTACTTTTAATAATAAGATTTTATATTTAATAAAACTTTACCTGTTTAAATTTCTAATATGATTGGATTGATTATGAATGATGGACAAAAACAGTGATGAAAAGACTCTTTTTATGTCTACAGAGCAGCTCTCATGATTCATAATGGATGTAGAGGGCGTGCTCAGGTCAAAACTGAAAAACCATGCTTAAAAATTAAGTTCTTAACTTAAGGCAACTTATTTTTGCTTCCAATTTAAAGTTATCAGTGTTATTCTTAACTCCAAGTAACTTTAATCCTCATTTAGTTTAATTATTTTAAGTTTTAATATAAAATAAGTTTATTTATATTAAAGTTCATCACATGAACAACATAAAATCAGAGTTTCAAGCAGAAATCTCTTAAACTGAATTTTTAATTAATTTTTAAAGAAATTATAATTTTCTTTAAGCTTAATTAAAAAAGTAATTTTCCAGGCTAATTACCCAGGAAACCTATTAATAAAAGATACTTAAAATTTAATTTATATATTGATAATATTAAATTCTAAGCTGTGTGAAATTTTCAAGCAAATCCATTAAGATTTGGATTTTTAATGAATTTTTGAAGTTATTACTATTTTTCCACGTAAAATAGCAATACACACAAAACCTTAAGTTTTGATAAGGTTTTGATGATTGAAACCTTAAAGTTTTAAGCTTATTTAAGCTTTTTAAGCTTGATTAAGCTTTGACAGTTCTTAAAACCTTGATTCCAAGCCTGCTTATTGGGATTTACCCTCTTGGCAGCTTGAAATTCCTGTCCAATTTAGGATAAAACCAGTTTAAACCTTAAGGTTGGATCAAAGTCTAATCTTAAAGTTTAAATAAGGTTGAAAATCCTCCAATACAGGTGGACAACCTTAATTGAATCCTTGCAGATCCAAAAAGTTGGGTACCCCAGCTCTATTTGGTCTTTTTCCTTTGTCCCACCTTTTTGCGTGGATTTTGCCCTTTTATTTATTTAAAGCCATACTATGGCCTTAAACCCTTTTAAATTGAGCTCACGCAGGATTTACATTCTGTATGGCAAATCCTTAGCCAATTCAGTAAATATACACCACACCTCAATTTTAACTAAAATTTTGGTAAAGTTGCATAAACCTTATGTAACTTTAAATTTAAGCTTAATTAAGCTTAAATTTAACAATTTTAAAAAAAATGTTAAAAAGTTACATTAGTACTGTGAGATTCTTAAATCTTCTAATAACACAAGAAATAAGTGTTTTTGAGTATAACACCCTATGGGTGTACCCTAGGTTATTTTTGGTGTAGAATCCAAAAATGACATAATAATTATAACTTTGTTTATCCAAAAAAAAGTTATACTTATTTTTTATTATTTTTTATTTTAAATTCAACTAAAAAGTCTGTTTAAGACAAATTTAATTGTTTATAAAATCATTTGTGGCCTTATGGGTATGTTAAACATACCTCACAGGCTCACATTCCCTACCACCAAAAAAAAATTGTACCACAATTTTCCTTTAGTGTACCCCCAAGTTATTTGGGGGGGGTATAATCCACTGTCCAACCTCTCTACTTATACTGTTCAAGTATGTAAAGCACACAATTCAAACTTTTATTGAGGAATTGGTCTTCTCTCATGTCTGAATCTTCTGAGAAACTTTTGGGAATCAGGTATCTTACTTTCTTCAACCCACTCATCTTCATGTTGTGGATTTCTGTACCTGACTAAGTATTCTCTTTCATTTTTACCCCTAAGTCTTCTTTCTTTTAAGACTTTCAGTACTTTCTTTTCCTCACTTGGTTCAAGTGGGGGTACTTCTAAGGGTGTTTCATTTCTCAAAGGAAATAATTCCTTATCACTTGATGTGTAATGCTTTACAAGACTGACAGGGAAAGTTGGGTGTTTGTTTCCTAACTCTCCTGACAGTTCTACTTGTACTGCATTTGTCCCATGGAGGGCTTTAATAATAAATGGTCCTGCAAAGGAATCTTTCAATTTCTTTGGACCTTTAATATTATTAAAGTTCAAGGTTGAAACTAGTATTAAGTCCCCTACTTTGAATTCTGGTGTCTTATGACTTTTATCCCATTTCTGCTTAGCATATTCAAAGGCATCATTCATGCTTTGATTTGCATGATGTCTCACTTTATCAAGCAGCAGCTTAAAGCTTGAAGCAGTTGGATGAATGTCAACCAAATCTTTTTTCAAAGTATCAACTGGAAGTTTGGGGTTCCATCCTTTTTCCAACATTGCAGGAGTCTTGCCTGTTGAAGCATGGATGGAGGTCTTGTAGGCTAATTCCAATGCTGGTATAAGAGTACACCAATCATGGGTAAAGCCATCAGAATCTTTAAACTCCAGGCCATAAGCACAAAATCTTCTGATCATGTCCTCAAGGGTTTGAATCATTCTTTCTGCCAGTCCATCTGTTTGTGGATGGTAGGCCGTTGAAAATGATAATTTTGTACCCAAAAGCTTATGTAGATTAGTCCATAAGGCTGATGTGAATTTTGGGTCTCTATCACTAATGATATTTTTAAAGAGACCAGTATGGGATATGACTCTGTTCCAAATTAGAAGAGCTGTATCCATAGCTGTGTCATCTTTATGGCATGGTAAAAAGATTGGTGTTTTGCTATATCTGTCCACAATAACAAGACATGCATTGTAACTTTTATCACCTCCAGGTGGTAAAGCAGTTACCCAATCCATGTGAACCACTTCCCATGGGGTACTTGGTTCTTGAATATGGATCATTAAACCAAACCTTTTCCCAGTAGCTTTATTGGCTTTCTGGCATCTATCACAACTATGACAGTACTCAATGACATCTTTTCTCCAAGATGGCCACCAGGCACATGTCTTAATTCTTTCCATTGTTCTGTCTTCAGACAGATGTCCAGAATAAATGTTATCATGGCATTCTAGTAGTATTGTGTTAATCAACATTCTACTACATAGGACCATGACACATGTGTGTTTAGATCTATGATATAGTATACCATCAAACAAATGAAATCTTCCATTATCATAAGATGTTTTCCAAATATCATCCAGAGAATTAGCCAAGGCTACATCTTTACAATCTTTGTCAAGTAGAGCAGTAAGAATATGACAATTCTTATCTTGCCTGTAGCTTTCTCTAACCTCTTCAAAGAATTCTGTTCCAACATCTGTGATATTGATTCCTTCAATTGGGATTTGAGGTTCTGCACTTGTAGGAACATAGGCAGGATTATCAGGTGTATTGGGTAATGCCCATCTACTTAAGCCATCAGCATTCTTATGAATATTTCCAGCTTTATGTACTATGGTCATGTTGCCTCTATACTCCTGTATAGCAATCTGCCATCTTAACATGTGTCTGTTTGGAGTCTTCATGTTAAGAAGTGATTTTACTGCATTACAATCAGTAATTACTTCAAACACACTACCATCAAGATAATAATGAAGTTTTTCCAGAGCCCAAACAAGGCAAAGGCACTCCATTTGGCTAGCTCCATATCTTGCCTCAGTAGGTTTAATTTGTCTTGAAATAAAACAAACTGGACCTTCATAAGGTTTGTCATTGACAATTTGAACTTGATGAAGAGCAGCTCCTAAACCATCACCACATGCATCAATATACAGCTTAAAAGGAAGTTTCCAGTCTGGCATCAATAATAATGGTGCATTGGTCAAGGCATGCTTGATTTTATCATATGCTTGAATTCTCTCCTGTGTCATTTCAAAAACAGTCTGTTGATCACAAATTCTGTATAATGATCTGGCATGGATTGCAAAATCTTTAAGGTGTTGCCTGTAATAACTGGCAAATCCTAAGAAAGACATCATCTCTTTTTTGTTCTGGGGCATTTGTTTCAGTAAAACTGCAGCCACTTTGTTTTTGTCAACACCAAGGCTTAGTCCTGATACTACATGTCCCAGAGCTTTCAACTCATGAAACCCAAAATTACATTTTTTAAGAGAAATTTTCATGTTCACTTGTAGGATTTTCCTAAGTACTAATGAAAGTCTCTCTAAATGTGATTGCCAGGTTTCTGAACAAATGATAATGTCATCAATATAAATGATTAACCATCCCTCTGATAATTCATGTGGGAATATGGTATTCATCATTCTTTGATAATGAGAGGGTGCATTTTTAATACCAAAAGGCATCCTCAAATATTCATAAATACCACAATGAGCTATTATTCTCAATAATTTCCTTGCATGAGGTGTTAAAACATTCTGATGGAAGCCTTTAAGAGCATCCATGGAAGTAATAAACTTTGCTTTGGATAATTGAGTCAAAGTCTCATGGATTCTAGGGATTGGATACCTGTCTGGAATAGTATAGGTGTTCAATGCCCTAAAATCCCCAACCATCCTTGACTTATCATTATGCCAAGTAATGATTACTGGAGTTGTGACTTCTACTTCCTCATTGTGTCCAACTTTTCTAAGAACTCCCAGTTTCATTAGTTCATGAATATGACTTTCTAATGCTTCTCTAGCCCTAGGGCTAGCTGGGTAAGCTGGTCTTCTTAATAGTGGGGGATAAGGTCTCTCCACGTTAAGCATGATATCCACTTCATGGCCTTTTATAGCCCCAAGTGGTTCATCATCAGAAGCAAAGGCTTTTTGAAATTGAAATAAAATTTCAATAAGTTCTTCCTTCATTTCTGGTGTTAATTCAGGACTAATTTGTGCTTCACTTAATTGATCTGACACAAATTTTTCTTTATTAACATTTTTTACTTGTTGAATGACAGTAATTTCTTTTCTTTCTGGAGAAAAAGCAAATTTTTGCCTTTTATTTTCCCCTATAGTGAAATATCTGTCCTTATAATTATTAATATCAATACCATAGATATTGAGATAATCATTCCCAAGTATAAAGTGTTGTGAAGTACAATTATTCATAACAACAAATTCAGCTTTCAATCTCATACTTCCTGCAGGGTGAGGAAATATTATTGTAGCTTCAAATATACCCAAAGGATGCATATTCTGGCTAGCACTGCTGAATTTTACACCTTCAATTGGCATCAGCTTGTCTTGCCAATTGGTATAAATTTTGTCAAGATAATCTTTCCCAACACAAGTGCAAAAAGCACCTGAGTCAAGATGTATCTTGGCTTCTGTGTTATTTATCACAATATTAGTGATACAAGATGACCCAGCTGTATAACCTTTACCTCTGGCAGGTTTGGTTTTTTGCATTCTGGCATCTTGCACATGTATGAGATCCATACATTCATCACTGTACTGTGGTAAGTGAGTATGTACCTCAGTGACCTCAAAAGAAACATTAATATTCTCTATACTAAGTTCTTCTGATGTTTCTTCTTCTTCTGAAGGTTCAGAATCACTTTCATGTAAAGCTACCTCAGTTTCTTTTGTGTCTTCCGCTTTTTCTACACTTATCTCATTGACTCTTGTCTTTTTTGGACAAGTGTTTGCTAAATGAGATGTGCTTCCACATTTATGACATTTCAAAGGAGGTCTGTCATGTGGTTTATTTGGTTTTGAAATTGGTTTCCCACTAGTCTTGTTGTCTATTGGGGGTTTATACCAATTTCTTCCAATTTTTGTTCTAGTAGTGATATCCTCCATAGCATTGATATAATCTTCTGTAGAGCAAGGCTCAATACATCTGCTTCTTATAGCATGCTCAAGGTCACCACCACACTTTCTTAATATCCTTTTATGTACCATTGGTTCAGACATATCAGGATGAAGGGCAGTTAATCTGTCCTTCTGTTTAAGAAACCAAGTCATGGGCCTGTCCCTCTCAATATTAAAAATGGCTTCCTCAAAAGAATTTTCCATTCTAAATCTCCAGGAATCATTTGCCCATTTGGAAATAACTTGTTCTTTCCACCAAGGCCAGGAATGTTTTCCATGGTCTTGTCTCATCTTATAATACCATTTCTTAGCTGATTTGGTAAATAATGAGTGTAATCTGGCACTTATGTATTCATCTGGTATGTTAAAGTCTTCTTTGAACATATCAATTGTTTTCATAAATTCCATATGATTATATTCTCCTTCACCACTGAAGGTTGGCCATTCCTCTAATCTTGGAATGTCTTTGTAATTGCAAGCAGTTTCCACATCATTACTTGAAATTGTATGATGTAAATCATTATTCAAGTTAAGATCATTTCTGTCAAGAAATGGTGTGGATTGCCTTGGCAATTCATTTTTTAGTGATATATTATTAATACTTGATTGAATATCTTCTTTCAATTCAAGTCTTGCTTTATCACTTTTTTCCAATTGTTCTTGAAAAAGAGCTGCATTGTGGCCAGTTGAATTTTCCAAGTTTTGAACTTGTATTTTCAATTCTCTTAACTGTCCAGTTATAAAAGAAATTGAATTCTCATCTGGTTGATTGAGTAAGGTAACTTTATGCTCAAGTCTTTCACAAATCTGCGTCAAAGACAAAATATTTGCCTTATTAACATTTTCAAGGCCAATAATGGTCTTTTGTTGGTCTTTAACTTGTACTATCTCATTGCCCAGCTTTTGTTGGACATGATCAAATGCTTTAAATTTTGCCATAATTTCTTTATTACAAGATTCAAAGTAAGTTACAAGCTTTACAGGGTCTATTTCTTTGGAAAGGATTGGTTCAATCTTTCCTCCTCCTTGTTTTTGAATTCCATCAAAGTTCTTGCCATATTGAACACATTGTCCATGGCTGTCTTTTCCTTCTTTGGAATTCTGTAATTCTGAGGGTAGGGCTTGTTCCACTTGGGCTTTGCCTTTCCCTTTGCCTTTTGCTTGCCCTTCTGGTTGGTCTTTGGGGCTTGCTTGGGCTTGTTTGGCACTTGTTGAGGCGGATTTTTGCTGGTGGATGCTTGAGGAGCTTCCACTTGGCTGTTGTCCTTGCCCTGGGCCAACTTCTTCTTCTGGTCTTCTGATAACATGCTTTGGTTTTTCAACCAAGCTTTTATCTGTTGGACTTGTCCTTTGACAGACATTGGTGTCCAACCCAATAGAAGATCTTCTGTCTTTTCTGGCCCCATGAACTTCTTCACTTGAAGATAAGAGTTCATGGTGCCTATCCAAAGACTTGGAAGGAGTTCCCACTCTTGTTGTTTTGACGCCAGGAACCAGTTTTTCCATTGGGATTGATAAATTTCCACAGTTGCCTGTTGGAAATGGTTCAGGTCTAACAGCAATAGCAGTTATGTCAGCTTCTGGACTCTCAATAAGAGGTTCAAAGGTGCTGGCTAACCTTTGGGAACTGGTGGAAGTTCTGGCATCCTCCATTTGTGCCTCTCCTCTGGGAGGACATTCTTGCCTTTTGGATTTATGGCTGGAATGTCCTGGTCCAGATCCATTTGATTGGATGGAGTAGTTGCTTCCACTTCTAGTAGGAGTCATTTCACGTCAATTTTAATAAAAATTAGAGTAAAAGTGGATTGAATTCACCTGCAGGACCTTTAAAGGGCTCTTTGGTTATTAAACCCCTTGGTGCTGGGCTGGTTTGAATTTCAATACTGGACTCTGAGGCTTCAGAGTCTGAAGAACTTTCTCTGATGGAAGACACTAGAGAAAATTTAAAAATATAAGTTATTTTATCAAATAATAAAAATAACTTATAAACTCAACTTATTGAATAAAGTTGTTTTTATGTAATTTATGGCAAATTACGTCAAAAATAAAGAAAAATGTCTAAGATAAAAAGAAAAAAATATTTTTAGTAAAGATTTTTATTTTTAAAGAATTTTTATTTGATTTATTATTTTCTTTAAAGAAATAATAATTATGCAATTAACAAGTTAATTAATCAAAATTATATTATTATTCACTTTATACTAGAATAACTCAAAGAATAAATTTCAAGTCTGTGATGTGAAAAAGCCACTAGTTAGACAAAAGAAATTTATTCCAAGTCACTCAATAGTATATTGTTTCAAACAATATTCTTAAGAAAAAAATAACTTTATTAATATTATAAAGATTATTTATAAGGGATAAGTCCCAAAAAAAGCCAATATTAAGACAAATATGGCAATTTTACGTCAAAAAACAGTAAAATAAGGTCTAGAATATGATTTATGTCCCAAAAATTGGTTTAAAATCACGGCCAGGCCCCCAAATGTAAGGTTTGTCTATGAAACTCTTGATAATAGTAACAATATCAAGAGTACTATGACTGTCCTCAGTAGAAAAATATAATATAATGAAATATTATAACCACAAATTTAAATATAATTATTAAAAATAATTATATAAAAAAAATAAATTTAATTATTATTATAATAATATAATAATAAAAAAAAAAATAATAATTATAATAAATTATAATTATTCTATTATTGTTATAGTCACTGACAGTTATAACAATAAGAAGTGTAAAGCTCTTAATGAGACAATTACACGTGGAAAATAAGAATATTAACCACTTATAAATAATATAAATATTATTTATAAAAAGAATTAATCACACACTGTGCAGAAATAATTCTTTATAGAATAAAATTCTATATAAAAAAAACTATTACTAGATAAAAAAATATATAGAACTTTTAGAGAAAACTTACTTATAAGATTTATTTAATACAACAAGTTATAAAACAACAGTTATTATATTAAATAATGATTATAAGTTAAAAACACGCCAAAAATCAATAAAATCAAAGATAAAACAACTTTTTATACTAAAATTTATGATTAAAGAGTTTTTGAGAGGAATTTGTGGATTTTAAAAGATATTTAAGATGATAATTTTATATAATAAAATTTATTATAGATGATTACAACAATAATCTGAATTCTATGACTTCAATTCTTTAATTTAATAAATAAAGAATAAAAATAACTTAAGAATTACTTTTAATAATAAGATTTTATATTTAATAAAACTTTACCTGTTTAAATTTCTAATATGATTGGATTGATTATGAATGATGGACAAAAACAGTGATGAAAAGACTCTTTTTATGTCTACAGAGCAGCTCTCATGATTCATAATGGATTTAGAGGGCGTGCTCAGGTCAAAACTGAAAAACCATGCTTAAAAATTAAGTTCTTAACTTAAGGCAACTTATTTTTGCTTCCAATTTAAAGTTATCAGTGTTATTCTTAACTCCAAGTAACTTTAATCCTCATTTAGTTTAATTATTTTAAGTTTTAATATAAAATAAGTTTATTTATATTAAAGTTCATCACATGAACAACATAAAATCAGAGTTTCAAGCAGAAATCTCTTAAACTGAATTTTTAATTAATTTTTAAAGAAATTATAATTTTCTTTAAGCTTAATTAAAAAAGTAATTTTCCAGGCTAATTACCCAGGAAACCTATTAATAAAAGATACTTAAAATTTAATTTATATATTGATAATATTAAATTCTAAGCTGTGTGAAATTTTCAAGCAAATCCATTAAGATTTGGATTTTTAATGAATTTTTGAAGTTATTACTATTTTTCCACGTAAAATAGCAATACACACAAAACCTTAAGTTTTGATAAGGTTTTGATGATTGAAACCTTAAAGTTTTAAGCTTATTTAAGCTTTTTAAGCTTGATTAAGCTTTGACAGTTCTTAAAACCTTGATTCCAAGCCTGCTTATTGGGATTTACCCTCTTGGCAGCTTGAAATTCCTGTCCAATTTAGGATAAAACCAGTTTAAACCTTAAGGTTGGATCAAAGTCTAATCTTAAAGTTTAAATAAGGTTGAAAATCCTCCAATACAGGTGGACAACCTTAATTGAATCCTTGCAGATCCAAAAAGTTGGGTACCCCAGCTCTATTTGGTCTTTTTCCTTTGTCCCACCTTTTTGCGTGGATTTTGCCCTTTTATTTATTTAAAGCCATACTATGGCCTTAAACCCTTTTAAATTGAGCTCACGCAGGATTTACATTCTGTATGGCAAATCCTTAGCCAATTCAGTAAATATACACCACACCTCAATTTTAACTAAAATTTTGGTAAAGTTGCATAAACCTTATGTAACTTTAAATTTAAGCTTAATTAAGCTTAAATTTAACAATTTTAAAAAAAATGTTAAAAAGTTACATTAGTACTGTGAGATTCTTAAATCTTCTAATAACACAAGAAATAAGTGTTTTTGAGTATAACACCCTATGGGTGTACCCTAGGTTATTTTTGGTGTAGAATCCAAAAATGACATAATAATTATAACTTTGTTTATCCAAAAAAAAGTTATACTTATTTTTTATTATTTTTTATTTTAAATTCAACTAAAAAGTCTGTTTAAGACAAATTTAATTGTTTATAAAATCATTTGTGGCCTTATGGGTATGTTAAACATACCTCACAGGCTCACATGGCTCAAATCATTTCCCCCTTCATAAATAATCACTCAATTTTTTTGCCAATTAATAACACTCCTAAACACTTTCACATCAGCCATAGATATTTATACACAAACCAACCGTACTCCCAATTCCTGCAACAATGACAGCCTGCCGCTATTCCTCAATGCATATATGCATGTGTCAACACTCCTCAACTCAAAAACACTCTTCCCCTGAGGGTGATAGGCCTGGAGTTGCCTTCACACCTTTCCAATATAAACAGCACCTTAAAAAGCTCAAATCAACCATTTCACCCAAATCTCTTCCAAACATCCCTACTTCTGCATCAGGATCTGAGTGCCCACAACTTCTATTGGATCAAATATTCCCAGCTGATTATTCACCATGTGCCCCAAGCACCTTCTCCACAGCACCGGGTCTCAATTCAACTGCACAGAAACCATACAGCAGCAGTAAAGCCCTTTCCCCACAAGACCTTGGAATGATAATATCTGCCATTCTATCATTAAGGTATAATATACCCTGCAGGGCTTCACGCATTCTCAACCCCGCCCTAAACCTGCTGATCAAGTCCAGCATCTCAAGCTCCGGGGGTCCCCCCATTCCTGCATTCCATATACCTCAAGATCTGAGTACCATATTTGAACATCCCCAATTGGGGCCAGTGATTCAAAAGTATATATGTTGTCCTCAATGTTTCTCTCTTAATGGCCTTACTGAATCAGTCACAACTGACCAACCCCACTGTCAATGCCATAATGACCCAAATGATCATGATCCCCCTTGCACACAATCATTAGGCAAATTCATCTATTCATTTGAACCCCACACCCAAAACACACCCAACATGAAGCAAAAATTTATACCAACAAAACATTTCATTTATAAACCATTCAAAAATTGGCTTGCCAGATTTCTCCAGCGGGCTGGAATTATGGAAATTCTGCATCAACATCAACAATCCCAAACTCCCGAAGATTCCCCAAAATGTGACGTCTGGGATGGATTGGTCTGGAGACGCTTCACTGGCACTAGAAATATCCATGACCCCCCATTCATGTCCATTCCTGGTGCATTGGCCTTCTCAATTTATGTGGACTGGTTTAATGCACATGGAAAGTCCACCCGGTTGGCCAGCATTGGACCTATCATGCTTATTTGTCTTAATCTCCCCCAAGTGAAAGATTGAAGCCAGAGAATGTCTATGTTGCAGGAATAATCCCTGGTCCAAAGGAGCCAACTTCCCTTCAATTGAATTACCTATTAATGCCACTCATCAAGGAGCTCAAAGAGCTATGGCAAGGTTACCATTTTTCACCCACTTCAACAGGTCCTTCAGGATCCTTTATCCGTGTTGCCATTCTCACAGCCATTGCGGATGTGGTTTCCATGCGCAAGCTTACTGGATTTATTTCCCATTCAGGAAACCACTTTTGTAATTTTTGCACCATTCACAAAGCTCAAATTGAAGAAATTGGTCCTCAATTTCACTACACACGCTCATACCAAAATCATAAATCAACCATTGCCAAATGGCTTCAGGCAACCCCACAACAAAGACAAGAAATTTTCTCTGAGTATGGAGTGCGATATTAAATTTTAGAAGACCTTCCGTATTGGGATGCAACCAGAATGGTTAATCTTGACATAATGCATAATTTAATACTTGGAATTTTGAAGGATCATGCAACTTTCAAATTGTGCATTCCAGAGTCCAAATCAAAAATTTACCTCAGGTCCCGCAGGAAATCCAATGACACCAAAAGTTCAGACTCAGATTCCATGACCTCCAACAGCTCTCTTGATAAAATCACATTGAGAGAGGCCCCCTCCCTGAGAAGAGACGCAGCAAAAATAATAAATGAGCCACTCCCCACTACTTTCACCGAAAAAACTACTTCCCAATGCCCACCCCTCACACCGAACATCCATCTAGTGGTTCTGCAGAGATTCCTTCATTTGATGCTGATTACATCCCCATTGCTGAAATCCCCTCTGAATTGGATATCACTGCACTGAGTGATCACCAGATCAAAGGTGAGGCTCTGGAGCATCTCCAACAAATCATATCTGAGACAATAATTCCCTCATCATGGACAAGAGTACCTTGCAACATGGGTTCCCCCTCTCATGGTAGCTTAAAAGCCGCTGAATGGGCTGTCTCATATAAGGTCTATATTCCATTTTTAATGCTCAGTCAACAGATGTCATTAGATGTACACCAATCCGCCAACATTCAAAGAAAAATGGGTCAGTCAGAAGAACTTGCAAATGAACTAACCAATAATACATTCCATTTGATTAGTGATATCAACATTGCCACAAGCTGGACTGTTTCAATAGATGATGCGACTGCATTTGCTGAACATTGGAAAAAATTCCGCCTTTCCAATCAACTCCTGTTCCCAAAACAGAAAAGTAAACCAAATCATCATTTTGCTGATCATATTCCGGAACTCTTCCAACGTTGGGGCCCAGCACAAGCCTCAGCCACATGGGGTTATGAGCGCTTGATTGGAGTATTTGCAAAAATGCCAACAAATAACAAAATATGTACGTCAATTAATAAGATCAATATATTCACATTGATTAAACACCTGAACTGAATAAGACTAACTTCTTGCAACTCTGAATAGATGATATAGATAAAACCTTACTTCAACATATCTGTCGATGTTCCAACCTTTCCGTTCTCCTGAAATCCCCATCCGTGCCATGTGAAATAAAACAGCTTTTCAAATCACAGCCACCTGCCCTGTTCAATGACCATAAATATAACAAACCATCCTGCCATGACCAAGAAAATTATGCTTGCCTGGTTGAGTACTTACAGAATTTTCATGCAACAAGGGAAATAATTGATTGGATCAGCTTAGACACTACCGTGCAATCCACAAGTCCTCCCACTTCAAGGATTGTCTTACCTTGGTATTTTCCAGTTTCAAACATTAATATTGGGAACAATATATTTTCAACTGAATCCAAAAATGTCAGCAACAGTGTGATATGTTTTCTGAGGGGCAACTCACGACGATTTGGTATTATTAATAGCATTTTTAAAGTCTCTGAGCCATCTAGCATACTGAACAATCACTTTCTGATCTTAAAAACTTTGAAGATTCATGTGAATTTCTTACCAGATTGGCCACATCCGAATATTTATAAAGCTGTTGGTTTTGATGATGGACACTTGATTATATCTGAAGAAGAAATAGAAGGTAACTGTGGATTGTATGATAACAAAGTTTTGTCATGTGGACTGCTTGTAATGATAAAGCCGTTATTTCATGAAATTTAGTCTACAGAAATGCAAATCTCTCAGATTCATTAGCAATTTTGCTAGTGAAATAACTGCCTCAAAATTTAGTGACACAGACATGCCATTGTGACAAGCAAAGCCCATTATTTCACATTGCCACAAAGAACTTACTATTTTGACGTTGGGTACAGTGTGAATAAGCCAAGCTCAATGATCAAATGACCCACACACTCACCTTTCACAGCATCCAAAATTTCTAACTGGGCCATCAACATGTTGGAAGGGGAAGCAGCCCTTGCGCACCCGCACATGCCAATGCACACGCAAGCGCACCCGCACATGCGGTATTGTGCGGCGGGATCTACCAGTGTCACCTGCAAAACAACAATCCTGCTCAGGCGGAGTCCTTTTATGGATGACCTGGTGATGTCAACCCCCCCGCCTACATCAAGACTGGCTGAAGGACCTCTTTGATGTGTGTTTGTGCAAACAGGCGGGTCTTGTGTAATTTTTACCAACCATCGGACAGTTGCGGGATGATCAGGTGGTGAGGAATCTGAGTTGAAGGCACAGCAGAACCAATATTGGTGGATGTCACAGGATTTGGTGTAAGACAAGAGTAGGAAGTGTGCTCGACATTCACTTGATTTTCGCTTGACATGAGCTCGACTTTTATCCTGCTTGACGTTTGCTTGACGTGAAGTCAATTGCCGACGATTGACACAAGATTCGCCCTGGTGTAAGTTGATTACAGCTATGGATGCTCTTCAGGGTTTTCATCAAAATGTCTTAACAGACAATGCCAAGAAACTACTAAGAATAATAGTCCATTGTGGAATTTTTGAATACTTAAGAATGCCATTTGGGATAAAAAATGCACCTTCCCATTATCAAAGAATGATGAATACCATATTCCCTGAAGAATTATCAGAAGGATGGTTAATTATCTATATTGATGATATTATAATCTGCTCAGAGACTTGGGAAAGCCACCTTACAAGACTAGAAAGAGTACTTCAGAAAATAGTGCAAGTAAATATGAAAATTTCCTTGAAAAAGTGTCATTTTGCATATAGTGAGCTAAAAGCACTAGGACATGTTGTATCTGGCCTTAGTCTAGGCATAGACAGAAATAAAGTGGCAGCAGTACTACTTAAACAAATGCCTCAAACCAAAAAATAAGTGCAATCATTTCTAGGATTTGCTGGTTACTATAGACAGCATATAAAGGACTTTGCAAAAATTGCTAAATCCTTGTATAAGCTATGTGACCAACAAACAGTCTATGAAATAACAGAAGAAAGAGTCAAGGCATATGAAGAATTGAAAAATTCCTTAACAAATGCCCCATTTCTTCTAATGCCAGATTGGAAACTACCCTTCAAACTTTACATTGTTGCTTGTGGAGAAGGACTGGGTGCTGCACTACACCAGACACAAATTATCAATGACAAACCAGTGGAAGGACCAATTTGTTTCATTTCAAGGCAGATAAAGCCAACAGAAGCAAGATATGGAGCAAGCCAAATGGAATGCCTCTGCTTAGTGTGGGCTTTAGAAAAATTACATTACTATTTGGATGGACCAGTATTTGATGTGATCACAGACTGTAATGCCGTAAAATCTCTATTAAACATGGAAACCCCAAATAGACATATGCTGAGATGGCAAATTGCTATCCAAGAATATAGAGGAGATATGACTATTGTTCATAAATCTGGAAATATTCATAAAAATGCAGATGGTCTTAGCAGATGGGCTTTAGCAAATACCCCTGGCAATCCAGCATGGCTACCACAAGAAGAACACCATATAGAAGGAATATATGTTACAGACATTGGCACAGAATTCTTTAACCAAGTTAAAGAAAGCTATAAGACAGACAAAAATCGCCATATCTTAAGCCAACTTCTAATGAAAGACTGCAAAGATCCATCACTTTCATCAAAACTAGATGAAATATGGAAAAAGGCATATGATGAAGGAAGATTCCACCTCCTTGATGGAATCCTCTACCATAGAACAAAACACACATGTGTTATGGCCTTAACAGATAGAAAACTAATAAACACTATTTTACATGAGTGTCATGATAGTGTTGCATCTGGACATCTCTCAGAAGATAGGACACTAGAGAGGGTGAAAACCTGCTCTTGGTGGCCAAATTGGAAGAAAGATGTTGCAGAGTACTTCCAAGCCTGTGACAGATGCCAAAAAGCCAACAGAGCCACAGGAAAGAAATTTGGAATGATGATCCAAATCCAAGAACCAAGATCCCCATGGGAAATAGTTCATATGGATTGGGTAACAGCATTACCTCCAGGAGGAGACAGGAGTTATAATGCATGCCTAGTGTTAGTTGACAGGTACAGTAAAACTCCCATGTTCTTACCATGTGACAAAGATGACACAGGCATGGACACAGCCATAATGATATGGAATAAAGTGTTTAGCCACACAGGCTTATTCCAAAACATTATAAGTGACAGAGACCCAAAGTTCACTTCAGCATTATGGACAAATCTCCATAACTTGTTTGGGACAAAGTTATAATTCTAAACAGCTTATCATCCTCAAACTGATGGTTTAGCAGAAAGAATGATACAGACCTTAGAGGACATGATCAGAAGATTCTGTGCTTATGGGCTAGAATTCAAAGATTCTGATGGTTTTACCCATGATTGGTGTACACTAATACCAGCACTTGAACTGGCATATAAAACATCAATCCATTCTTCTACTGGAAAAACACCAGCAATGCTAGAAAAAGGTTGGAATCTAAGACTTCCTTATGATACCCTCAAAAAGGACTTAGTGGATATACACCCAACAGCAAGCAGTTTTAAGATAATGCTTGACAAAGCAAGACACCATGCAAACAGATGCATGCAAGACTCTTTCAAATATGCAAAGGAAAGATGGGACAAAAGTCATAAACCACCTGACTTCCAAATAGGAGATTTGGTGTTAGTATCAACTCTTAATTTTAATAAGATAAAAGGACCAAAGAAATTGAAAGATTCCTTTGCAGGACCATTTATGATAAAAGCACTTCATGGACCCAATGCTGTACAATTGGAACTCACAGGTGATTTAATGGACAAACACCCAACTTTCCTTGTAAGTCTAATAAAACCTTATAGCTCAAGTAACAAGGAATTATTTCCACTAAGAAATAAACCCCCACTTGAAATCCCCCCTTTGGAAGAAGGAGAAGAAAATAAAATTATGAAAGTTCTTAAAGAAAGAAGGACAAGAAACAAAAAAGAAAGAGAATACCTTGTAAGGTATAGAAATCCAACTCAAGAAGATGAATGGCTACTTGAGAAAGATATAAAAAATGCTGATAAACTACTAAGGAGGTTTAGACATGAAAGAAAACCTAAATAATAATAAAATCAAGCATTATTGAGCTTCAAGACTGATAAAGTCTACTGAAGAGGTAGGATAGTGGATGATACCCTAATCACACATATCAGATTGTGGTACAATCTTTTTTGGTGGTAGGGAATGTGAGCCTTTGAGATATGACCACATACCCAATAAGGTCAAAAGAGAGACTTAGAATAATTATACCTTTGAGATAATTATATTAAAATTACTTAGAATAAATACACATTAAAAATAATTACTTTAAAGATACAAAAATACCATAAATTGGTAAAAAAGTTGGTTTAACTTAAAAACCAATGAATCAACATGTGAAAGAGATTATACCATTGGATTCCACATAGTAAAATACACATATACCATTTTTATGCCATATCTGTAAAGTCAATATTTAATGTGTTATAAGGAATAATACCTTATAAAAACCATAAATCCTTATTTATTTCATGAACCAATGTAACAACATGTGAAATAAATTGTACCATTGGACTCCCCATGAAATTCCACACATAAAACAATTAATGAGCTAATTTCCAAAGTTAACACTTAAGGAATTAACCTGAATATATGCACTTTTTTGGTCAAGGCATATATTCAAGGATCATAGCTAATATCTCTTAAACTATACAAGATAGAGTGATGAACCAAAAATAAAGTTACCACGCAATTACTGTAAGAACACAGATATGAACTTTATTTTACAATTTATAAACCAGGTTAAAACCTATGATTAAATATTGATAAAAATCAAAGAGCTGTTGACCACTTTGTTGTGAAAGTGGTCCAAACTTAAAATAAAGTACACAGTTGGATTCTAATAGTTCATTCGTGAAGAATGATGTAATTCTTATTATTAAATTCAGGGTATAACCCCCTGAAATCATGGTTTGAAGTTTAAAATATTGAATTTCGACAGAAAAGATGAGTTAAAAGAAAAATCATCAAAATTAGAGTTTTAATTATGTAATGAAAATCTCTTGGAAGCATAATAAGGTTATGTCAGGCTATCAGAATTCACTCTCTGAACTCATTTAGCGTGTAAAACTTCAAAGATATTCAAGATCAAAGTGTGAGCTTAATTTGAGCAGCTATGATTACTCACTGTAACCTTAATTTAAGTTTAACAGTCATATGAGTGATAAAATTGGTGAATACTATTATTTTACGATTAAAACTAATTAAATCCACGAAAATTGGGGTTCTGCCAAGCCTCTGATGTCATCAACTTTGGAGTTATATTGATAACTCTAAATAATGGTGTAATAATGATGTAATATGGTTTTATCATGGGGTAATCATCTCCAAACCTTAAAATATTGATCAATTCCAGTGGATATAATCAGTACACGTCTACTAGAAGCCTGTTGGACTCTAGGAGGGAGGTATTTACTATAAATAGAGCTCTTTTTACTCTGTTTTCCCCTCAGACGCATCAAAAACATTAAATAAATACAAACAAAAAGGTAAAATCTTTATTCTTTATATATTAAACTTTTATATTATTAAAGACCAAAGTTCATCTTTATTATAATCACCAATTTTGACGTGATTAAATCATTTGTTTAACTCTTTTTGTTAAAAATCTCTCTAAAACTCATTTCCACGTAAAAAATCAAGAATATTTGTAATTTCTCTAATTTTTATTGTAAATACAATTTGTATAAGTTGTATTTACATTATTTGGCGTAAAATATTTCAAAATTATTATATGAAGTGTTAAAAGTAGGTTATTTTCTCTTATATTAATAAGTTTCTCTTTATTATTCTTTTAATAATTCTTTAATTAATATAAATAGCATTTATATTAATTTATAGCTTTAATATTAGTAATATTATTGTTATTAATTGTTTTTTATTAATAAAACAATTTTTTACGCCTTTATTATTTGTTTGTAACAATAATAAAGTGCTTTTAAATATATTAATTATTTTATATTAATATATTTCTTTTATTATATTATATTTTATATTATAAATTATATTCTTATATTTTATTAATAATATAATTATTTTTACGCCATAATTATAATAATTCTTTATTATTATAATTATAATTATTTTTTATCTTATTTATTTCATTTATAAGGACATTCATAGTACAATAAGTAAAATATTGGTAATTTTTACTTATTGTTTCATAGTCCAACCTTACACATTAGGACACCTAGTCCTTGATGAATTGATTCATGCCAGCCCAATAAAAGTTCCTCTTGATGAGCTTGAGTGTCTTCTGCTGGCCAGGATGGCCAGCCAAAGGTGAGTCATGATGCTTTTGAAGAATATTGAGTTGAAGGTCTTCATTGCTTGGGATTACCACTCTATCTTTGAATAATAACAACTTGGCTTGAGGTTCAAGAGAATAATTTGGAACTGATTCACCTCTTGCTAGTTGCTTGAGTATTTCTTTATAGTCTTTGCCTTGCCATACTTCTTCTTGAATCTTGTCAAATAAATCTGAAAACACTTCCACTTTGATTGAAAAGAAGCTTGACTGTTGAATTCCATCTTGCTTGATTACTTGATGAAAATTTTGAGGATTCTTGCTGATGAAATCCACCCCCCTCTCTGGGTACACATCATCCCAACGTGACAAGGCATCTGGCAAAGTGGCCAGCCTGCCTGGGCGGTAAGTGATAGTGAAGTGAAATTTGGAAAGGAATTCAGCCCAACGGGCCTGACGACAAGTGAGAACTTTGAAAGACCTAAAATACTGTAAGGAAGAGTGGTCTGTCAAGACCTCAAAAGAATTGGAAAGAGAGAGAAGAAATGCTCTCCAGTGCTTGAGAGCCCAAACTATGCCAAGGAGTTCCTTGTCATGAATTTCATAGTTCAGCTCAGCTGGGAGAAGCTTGCGACTATCAAATGCAATGGGATGCTTTCCTGAGTCATTCACCTGGCTCAGTACAGAACCCAAAGCATCATCAGAAGCATCAGTCTCTACTGTAGTAGGTATGGAGGATTGTAGTGAGATAAGATGGAGCAGAGGTGAAAGCTTCTTTGAGTGCTTGAAACTGACTAAGAGCTTCCTCATTGAATATGAAAGGAGAATCTTTTTTAAGGAGGGAAGTGAGAGAAGTGATTTTTTTGGAATAATTTTTAATGAAAGGACAATAAAAATTGGCAAAGCCAAGAAAAGATTGAAGGGCCTTGATGTTTTTGGGCTGAGGCCAATTGAGGATTTGCTGAACCTTTGAAGAATCCATCTTGAGGCCATCACTTGAAACAACATAGCCCAAGTATTCCACATTTGAGGCATGGAATACACATTTGGAGGCTTTGGCAAACAAATTATTGTCCCTCAGTATTTGGAGGACAGAGGCCACATGTTTGACATGTTCCTCCTCAGAACTGGAAAAGACCATAATATCAACTAAATAAACCACAACAAACACATCCAAGAAATCTGCAAAGATATCATTTACTAGATTATGGAAAGAAGCAGGAGCATTGGTCAAACCGAATGGCATGACCAAACACTCATAACTACCATATTTGGTTCTAAAGGCAGTTAAGTGCTCATCCCCCTCTTTGATTCTCAGAAGGTTATATGAACCACGCAATTCTATCTTGGAGAAGATATTGGAACCATCGAATATGGTAAGAATCTATTCATAGGAGGAACAGGATACCTGTTCTTCCTAGTAACAGCATTGAGTTTGCGGTAGTCAACACACAAACGAAGACCGCCATCCTTTTTATTAACAAAAAGGACAGGTGCTCCTGTTGAAGAGGAGCTTGGTCTACTGAAACCTCTCTCTACATTCTCTGAAATGTGGGCCCGCAGTGTTTCTGACTCTTGATTTGATAATGAGTAGATAACACCAATTGGAGGTAAAAGACCCTCCAATTCGATATGGTGATCACAGGCGCGGTGAGGTGGAAGTTTCTCTGCCTTCACCTTGAAGAATACATCCAAATATTGGTGATAGACAGGAGGGACTACCTTCAACACAGTTTCAATTTCTTCTGGCTTTTCCTCCTCATCCCACTGCTCCTTCAGGGAGGCATGAAAAGATAAAGGAGGAAGGTCCATGTCCCCTTGAAAGAGATGAAGTGAAGATATGGCAACATCTTCTCCAACATCCTTTATCTCTTTGAAGACTTCATCTCTTAATGGAAGTAATGAATGACAGGGAATGATGGAATGGATATGGACAGAAGAAGGAAGGGAAGGTGTCTTAAGCTCACCAACCAGAGAAACACTGTTGTCAGCAGTGGCTAAGTCATTACTAGTAGAAGGAATAATACCGCTTGATTCCTTATGACTAGAATCTCAGGTTATCAATCCATTTTTCCAATCAATAATGGGATTAAAATGGTAAAGGAAATCATAGCCTAATATCAGGTCTTCTCCTCTGGGTGAATCTATGATAAAAAAGTCCCATTCAAAGCTTGAGAAGGAAGGCAAGTCAACTAACCACTTGGTATAATGGATTATTAACAAGGCAGGGGATTCATTTGAATCCAGAATGAAAAGAGGAATCTTTTCAGGGAGCTCTGACAGAGTCAATGAGTACTTGAGAACAGAATTCTTTGCAATAAAGGAGTTTGTATCACCAGAATCAATGAGAATACTATAAAAAATATTAGAGACAGTAGAGAAAATAAGAAATCTTAAAGATTTCTGGACGCTAGTATTCAGAGTGTGCAATTGTGCTCTTGAAGGAAATAAGTGAGAACCATTGAACACATCATGATCCCCACTCAGGCTTTTACCTGCTTGCTAGGCAAGCCTCTTGATGATGGCCCAGGCTTGTTCTGAGGTCTCTTGAAGCATTTTTCAATTGGGTGCTTTCCACCACAATAAGTATACAACCCCTCTTTAATCCTCCTCTCCTTTTCAGAACCAATTAATTTATTGTCCTTATTGAGGAGAGCAGCATGGGGCTTGTCCTTTGAAGAGTGAAACTGCTTGCGCTTCTTGTTCTTCCTTTGGTGAGGCCTCTTTGAAGATGAGTTTTGAGGAGGCCTGGATTAATTGGATCCATTGACTGGAGGCTTCTTCTCTTGATTGCCACCCTCCTCTTTTTGCCCCTCATCATATCTTGTGTCTAATTCTAAAATGACATCCATAAGTTCTTGAAGAGTGTTCAAAGTTCCAGGGTGAGAGGCCAACTGATCCAATAATCTTGATGCCAATCCTCTTCTGTAAACATGGATATAAGCTCTTTCCCCCCAATTTCTAATTCTTGACATTAAGCTTCTGAAATAAGCAATGTACAAGGATACATGACCACTTTCCTTCCTCCTCAAATTGTCCAACTCTTGTTCAGCTTTCCTGACTTCATTGGGGTCACCAAACAGAGTGAATAATTGAGATTAAAATAATGGCCAATTATTGAGGAGGTAGGAAGGGTCTTCCTTGGAAATATTTGAGAGATAGGGTTCAATACACTTTCCAGAGATACCAGTGAGAAAAGAAGTTGAGTCAAGAACTTTCTTCCTGTCATAGAAGAAATTTGCTGGATAATTATGGAAGATTAACTGACAGGATTGGATGAATACTATCAATTTATGAGCTTGAGTACCATCAAAAGAATCAGGTGCCTTCATGGAGGGAATCTTGAAAGCAGGGGCTTTGGAATTGTCCCTGGGAGGAACTGCATGAGTGAGTTGCCCCATGAATTGAGTCATCTGCTCCATTATCTTGAGGAGACTTGTATCAGTTTGAGAGACAAGAGGTTGACTAGAAAGGGGTAGATTAGAACCCTGAGGCACCTCTGGAGCATTTGCCAAGGCGTCTGCCACTTCAGTCTCCCAAGAATCTTCCTCTTCCACAGACTCTTCCCCCTCTTCATCTTCAACTTCCCCTAATCTTGCTCTTGCACCTTCAGACATGCCAGGGTAGCCACCCAAAAGTCCACAAAAGGATCTTGATCTTCTAGATTTGATTCCACCTCTTCTTGAAGGTACTGCTCCTTCCATTGGTGGTCCTCTGTCCAAGTTTGCACTCAGTTGATGAACTGATGGTGTGCAGTCAAGAGGAGCCCTTGCTGTAGGAGTGAGAATAGCTGGAATTTTCTGGGATCTAGTATTCTTGGCTGGGGGGCTATGCTGAACTGGCATTATGAACAGAAGTAGAATAAAACTTGATGGTATTAAGAAGAATAATCAGAACTTGGCCAAATCAATCACAATAAAAATTCTTGATGCATCTTGAGGAATCAATTCAAATCTTGAGGTGAAATCAAATTCAGTCAATAATAAAAATCAATTCAATCAATATCAGCAATCAATTTAAATCAAATATCAATAATCTTGAGTAAATCAATAATCAGTCAATCAGTGTCTTCAATATGAAAATCAAGGTCTTGAGGAATCAATCAATCAATTCAAAATCTTCAGAAATCAATTCAAATATCTTGATGAGTCAAATCAATCAATAATCAAAATCAATTCTTGAGGATCAATAAAATATCTTGAGAATTCAAAGTCAATCAATCCAATACAAATGAAAAATCCTGAATCGCTGAATCAATAAACCCAATGAATCCCAATGAATAATCCAATCACTTAAACCAATCAATAATTCCTAAGTAAGACCTGAATGAAAACACAGAAAGATTTGATTTGATAAAAATAAAATGAAGTGATGAAATGGTCAACAATGATTAAGAAAGAAAAAAAAGAATCAATTTCATATAAATGAAATGAATGAGATGAAAATTGATGAGAGAGAAATTCATAATCATTAAGAATCATAAGATCATTAAAAGGTCATAATTGATGAATGAGAGAAAGGCTTATAAAAGGAATGAAAAGAAAGAATCAATATCAGTCATTTAATTTAATTTCACAGGGGCTCTTTGAAGTGAAGAGGGCCTGGCACTCAGTTGACGGGGACTCACTTATGGAGGGCTCTCAGATATGGTAAGAAAGGATACACTTAAGAGTGTTAAAGATGAATTACTAAAAGAATGAATATAAGAAAGCAGCAACAAAAGAATAAGAGTAAAAGAATAGAAGAGCCAATCACAAACAAGTCCAAGTCCACTGTTTCAACCTGTCAGAATTAAAAGAGAAGGGTTAATAAGGATATGGCCACCCAACTCATACTGTACAGGCAAAGAGAGAAATGAAAAGACTAACTTAATATTAAACAAATATAATACCCAAACTAAGTATAAGAATATTCATAAAATAATAAATAAACTAAATTAATTAACTGGGGAAAAGTCCCCAGGCGGGAGAGAGAGGGGCTGGTATATGTGCAAAACACCAGCCCTGATCCAGAGAAAGAATTTTCAGGAGAGGATTGAATTATTGAATTGCGTCTGGCCAATACAGGTCCTGTACAGCTGTACAGAAGCTGTACAAGAGGTGTGGTGTAATTGAGTGATCGTACAGTTTCATACTGGTGTATTGAAACTGTATTGGGTGAATCCAACCTGTACAGGTATTGACAGGCTGTATTGATGTACCAAGCTGTATGCATGTTTCAGAATGAAGATTGCTGAAACTGAATGCTGATGCAGAGACTGAATCTGCTGATTTGAGGTGTTTGAGTGGGTGTATTGATGAATAACCTTACCCCTGGTGAGTGGTTGTTACAGCGGTGAGGAGGAAGTTCCTCTGCTTTAACCTTGGAAATACATCCAAATACTGGTGATAAACAGAAGTAACAACCTGCATCATGGTTTCTATGTCTTCTGGCTCTGTGTCTTCATCCCACAATGTAACAACCACTCACCAGTGGTAAGGGTATTCATTAATACTCCCACTCAATCACCTCAAATCAGCAGATCCACTATTTGCATCAGAATTCAATTTAAGCAATATTCCTTTCTGAAACATGCAGACAGTCTGGTTCATCAGTACAGACCGTCAATACCTGTACAGGTTGGAATTACCCAATACAGCTTGGATACACCAATTCCAAACTGTATGATCACTCAATACCACCACACCTCTTGTACAGGACCTGTATTGGCCAGACTCAGCTCAATACTCATTTATTTTGATGAAAATTCTGTTTATGGATCAGGGCTGGTGATTCTCACATATACCAGCCCCTCTCTCTCCGCCCTGTGGGACTTTCCCCCAGTTAATTAAGTTAGTTTATTTATTATTTTATGAATATTCTTATCCTCATTTTGGGAATTATATTTATTTAATGTTAAGTTAGTGTTTGCATTTTCTTTCTTTGCCTGCACAGTATGAGTTGGGTGGCCATCCCCTTATTAACCCTTCTCTTTTCAATCTGACAGGTTGAAACAGTGGACTTGGACTTGTTGGTGGTTGGCTCTTCTATTTCTTACTCTTATTATTTTGTAGCTGCTTTCTTATAGTTCTTTTATTAGTAATTCATCTCTTAAAACTCTTAAGTTCATTATTTCTTACCATATCCTGAGCCCTCCATAAGTGATTCCCAGTTTACTGAGTTCCAGGCCCTCTTTACTTAGAAGAGCCCCGGTGACATTAAATTAATGAACTCATATCTTAATCTTTCTTTTCATTCATTTATATTCATTTCTCTCATTCATCAATTATGACTCCTTAATGATCTTATGATTTTTCATGATTATGAGCCTTCTATCATCAATTTTCATCTCATTCCTTTCATTAATATGAAAATTGACTCTTTCTATTTTTTTTCTTAATCATTGCTGACCATCTAATTCCACTTCATTTTTTTCAAGCAAATTTCTCTTTTTTTCTTTTTTCAGGTCTTATCAGGACTTATTGATCGGTTATTGATTGGTTGACTAATTGGGATTCATTTGGGTTATTGATTCAGCAATTCATGAGTTTCTTTTGGAGTGATTCGATTGACTTTTGAATTCATTAAGGTAACTGATCTATCCTCATGAATTGATTACTGATTATTGATTGATTTTGATTCCTGAAGATATTGATTGACTGATTTATTCCTTAAGACCTTGAATTGACCTTGAAGACATTGATTGATTGATTGACTGATTTTTTATTGAATTCTTAAAGCTTATTGAAATCGAATTGTATTAATGGTTGATTATTGAGTCAATTTACTTGATTATTGATTGAATTTGACTTCACCTCAAGACTTTAATTGACTCCTCAAGACTCATCAAGACCTTTATTTTGATTTATTTGGCCAAACTTTGATTTCAGTTTTTCATACCATCAATTGATTATTCTAATTCTTCATAATGTCAGTTCAGAATAGCCCACCAGCCAATAGCACTAGATCTCAAAGGAATTCAGCTGTTCTCACTCCTACAGCAAGGGTTCCTCTTGACTGCACACCATCAGTTCATTGACTGAGTGCAAATTTGGACAGAGGACCACCAATGGAAGGAGCATCACCCTCAAGAAGATGGTGAATGAAATCAAGAAGATCAAGATCTTTCTCTGGAATTTTGGGTAGCTACCCTGGCATGTCTGAAGGTACAAGAGCAAGACTAGGGGAAGTTGAAGATTAAGGGGTGAAAGAGTCTGTGGAAGGAGAAGATTCTGGGGAGACTGAAGTGGCAGATGCCTTAGAAAATGCTCCAGAGGTGCCCCAGGGTTCTAATCTACCCCTTGCTAGTCAACCTCTTGTCTCTCAAACTGAACCAAGTCCCCTCAAGATGATGGAGCAAATGACACAATTTATGGGGCAACTCACGCAAGCAGTTACCCCCAAGGACAATTCCAAAAGCCCCTGCTTTCAAGACTCCATTGATGAAGGAACCTGATTCTTTTGATGGTACTCAAGCTCATAAATGGAGAGGATTTATACAATCCTGTCAATTGATTTTCCCTAATGATCCAGCAAATTTCTTCTCTGACAGGAAGAAATTTCTTTACTCAACTTCTTTTCTCACTGGTAGAGCTGGAAAATGGATTGAAGCCTATCTCTCAAATATTTCCAATGAAGCTCCTTCCTACCTCCTCAATAATTGGCAGTTATTTGGACTCAATTATTCACTCTGTTTAGTGACCCCAATGAAGTCAGAAAGGCTGAACAGGAGTTGGATAATTTGAGGATGAAGGAAAGTGGTCATGTATACTTGTACATTTTTGATTTCAGAAGCTTAATGTCAAGAATTGAAGAATGGGGGGAGAGATCTTATATCCATGTTTACAGAAGAGGATTGGCATCAAGATTATTGGATCAGTTGGCTTCTCACCCTGGAACGTTTGACTCTTCAAGAACTTTTGGATTTCACTTTAGAAATAGACACAAGATATCATGACAAAAAGAAAAGGGTGGAAATCAAGAAAAGAAGCCTCCTGCTGCTGGGTCCAATCAATTGAGGCCTCCTCAGAGCTCATCTTCAAAGAGGCCTCGCCAAAAGAATGATAAGAAGGGAAAGCAATTTCAATCTTCAAAGGACAAGCCCCAGGCTGCTCTTCTGAATAAGGACAATCAATTATTTGGTTCTGAAAAGGAGAGGAGGATTAAAGAGGGGTGGTGTACTTATTGTGGTGGAAAGCACCCAATTGAAAAATGCTTCAAGAGACCTCAGAACAGGCCTGGGTCATCAAGATGCTTCCGTAAAAAGCAGGAAAAAGCCTGAGTGGGAATCATGATGTGCTCAATGGTTCTTACTTATTTCCTTCAAGAGAACAATTGTGCACTCTAACTACTAGTGTCAATAAATCTTTGAAGTTTCTTATTTTTTCTTCTGTCTCTGATATGTTTTATAGTATTCTCATTGATTCTGGTGATACAAACTCCTTTATTGCAAATAATTTCGTTCTAAAGTACTCATTGACTCTGTCAGAGCTCCCTGAAAAGATTCCTCTTTTCATTCTGGATTCAAATGAATCCCCTGCCTTGTTAATCACCCATTATACCAAGTGGGTAGTTGACATGCCTTCCTTCTCAAGCTTTGAATGGGACTTTTTTATCATAGATTCACCCAGAGGAGAAGACCTGATATTGGGCTATTATTTCCTTTACCATTTTAATCCCATTATTTATTAGAAAAATGGATTGATAACCTATTATTGTAGTAATAAGGGTTCTAGTGGTAGTAATCCTCCTGCTAGTAATGACTTTTCCACTGCTGTCAACAGTGTTGCTCAGGTTGGTGAGCTTAAGACACCTTCCCTTCCTTCTTCCGTCCATATCACTTTCCATCATTCCCTCTCAGTCATTAATTCAATTAAGAGATGAAGTCTTCAAAGAGATAAAAGATGTTGAAGAACATGTTGCTATATCTTCACTTCATCTCTTTCAAGGGGATATGGACCTTCCTCCTTTGTCTTTTCATGCCTCCCTGGAGGAGCAGTGGGATGAGGAGGAAGAGCCAGAAGAGATTTAAACTGTGTTGAAGGTAGTCCCTTCTGCTTATGACCAATATTTGGATGTATTCTCCAAGGTGAAAGTAGAGAAACTTCCTCCACACCATGCCTGTGATCATCATATCAAATTTGAGGGTCTTTTACCTCCAATTGGTGTTATCTGCTCATCATCAAACCAAGATTCAGAAACACTGTGGGCCTGCATTTCAGAGAATGTAGAGAAAGGTTTCATAAGACCTAGCGCCTCTTCAACAGGAGCACCTGTCCTTTCTGTCAAGAAAAAGGATGGAGGTCTTTGTTTGTGTGTTGACTACCACAAACCCAATGCTGTCACTAGGAACAAAAGGTATCCTGTTCCTCCTATGAACCAGCTCCTCACCGTATTCAACGGTTCCACTGTCTTCTCCAAGATAGACCTGCGTGGTGCATATACCCTTCTGAAAATCAAAGGGGGGATGTGCACTTAACTTCCTTCAGAGCTAAGTATGGTAGTTATGCGTATTTGGTTTGACCAGCTCTCCAGCTTCTTTCCAGAATCTGGTGAATTGTGAGCCTTGAGGTATTTTTTACATACCCAAATAGGCCACAATTATCTTAAAAATAAATTTTTAATTATGCATAACTCATAACTCATGCATATATCCAAAATTCAGCATTTTTGATTTCAGAAAAGATGAATAACTTTTTATTCAGTAAGTAAATCCATGAATTTAAGGCCAGATTTGTATTCTACAGAAAAATTCACCTAGGGTAGCTCCATAGAGTGAATAAGCTCACATTAACTCCTTGAGGTGGTAATATGGAAAATACTTCAATACCACATCCTCAATACCACCTAAAAGATCCGTGAAAACTTTTGTTTTTCTTAATTTCACGCCAAAATAATGGGAATGTGAGGAATCCTATGTTACAGGTACACTGAGAATAGTGTTGTGCATGTTTTGAGCTCTTAATATCAGAGTATTCTTACATGGACTTCTGGTACACCCATAATGAACATCTCACTTAAAGCTTAAATTACTATTTTGACTTAAAAAATAGGCAAGGGGGACAAAAGACATCAAAGAGAGCCAGGGTATCCAACTTCTGAGGCCTCAGAGGCGTGGACAGCTACAAAGCTTGGATCCATGGCTGATATTGGCCTAATTGGTAAACTAAAACCTTTTGGGAACTTGGTTACCATGTTACAACTACTGTAAATCTTAAGAAAATAGCAAATAACCTGCTATTTTGACGTGCCAAGGAGGTAAAAAGCTACTTAGACTCCTGAGACCATGTCAATTCTTAATGATTATCCATTAATAAACCCCAAAAGAGTGATTAAAACCTTTTTTCGACTTGTATCCATTGATTTACCTCATAGCAACCAGTGAAACACTGATATTTGCAATTCTACATAGAAATGAGGTATAAACTTCAAAAATTCATTAAAAATACAATTCTTAGTGAATCATTCTGTAACTTTCAGGACCAATAAAGAACGGTATTATATATGATACAACCAAAAATAATGATGGTTTTACTAGTAAAATTAAAGGTTTTACCCACAGTCCATTTTTGACTATTCTACGTGACACACTGAATCTTCAAAAATTCACAGTAATTTTAACCTGGGATGAAATTACCAATAACATTGATACCTTTGAGAAATCAATGATTATTTTGGAATAAAAAAAGATTTACAGATGTTACTCCTTTTATTCTTAACCATATTGGGGTTGACAGTCACATAAAAGCATCACTTAAGTACTTATGATACTCTTATGTGACAACAGATGATGCAATCAATAATCCAAAAAGTTTTATTGTTTTATCACTCACTGGTTTTTCAGTTTGCTCCATGGCACCCCTCTGTGAGCTTTTGTTGACTTAAAAGAGGCCTTCTCTTGCTGTTTTTTCCAAATCATCATCTTATTATCATTTTATATCATTGTTACCAACAGGTAAGTATTAGTTAAACTATTCTTAGTATTTTAAATCTTGCAGAATCAATCAGAAAGACGTGAAATCATAGAATCCAACTATATATTGTTGTAATCCTGCTATAAGTCATTTTGATCTCTTAAATCACACTGCCACGTCAAATTTCTCTACTTTTATCTATCAATAAGTTCTTTGGAGTATTAGTGAGTCATTTATCTTTAATTCTTAAAGCTTTTCTCTAGTAATAGTTTTCTTCAAGAATTATCTTTATAATTATTCTTGCAAAAGATAATTATATATTAAAATAATTTTATTATTTTAATGAAAGAAGTTTTATTATTGAAATCTTCTTGTAATTGATTCTTGTAGACAATTACTGCTCACTGTTATAATCACTAGTAGTGTATAACAAGTGAAAGAAATAATCCTTTAATTATTTAATTGTGGTTATAATAGTATTTCATTATTATATTTCATAAGAACAGACATAGTACTGTTGATTAATAGTAATATTATCCGCAGTTTCATAGTCACATCTTACATGAATGATATATTTGCGGATTTCCTGGATGTGTTTGTTGTGGTTTATCTAGATGCTATTATGGTCTTCTCCAGTGCTGAGGAAGAACATGTCAAAAATGTGACATCTGTCCTCCAAAGGCGGGGAGAGTATGATTTGTTTGCTAAAGCCTCCAAGTGTGGAATACTTGGGCTATGTTGTTTCAAGTGAAGGCCTCAAGATGGATTCTTCGAAAGTTTGGCAAATCCTCAATTGGCCTCAGCCCAGAACCATCAAGGCTCTTCAATCCTTTATTGGCTTTGCCAATTTTTATCGTCGTTTCATAAAAAATTACTCTAAAAAAATAACTTCTCTACCTTCCCTTCTCAAAAAAGACTCTCCCTTTATCTTCAATGAGGACGCTCTTAGCCCATTTCAAATATTCAAAGAAGCATACACCACTACACCTATCCTCACTCATTTCAATCCTTCTCTACCAACTATAGTGGAGACTGATTCTTCTGATTAAGCTTTGGGTGCTGTACTGAGTCAGGTGAATGACTCAGGAAAGCATCCCATTGCATTTGATAGTCGCAAGATGCTTCCAGCTGACCTCAACTATGAGCTTCACGACAAGGAACTCCTTGGCATAGTTTGGGCTCTCAAGTGCTGGAGAGCCTTCCTTCTTTCTCTTTCCAATCCCTTTGATGTCTTGACAGACCACTCTTCCCTTCATTATTTCATGTCTTCAAAAGTCCTTACTTGTTGTCAGGCCTGTTGGGCTGAGTTTCTTTCTGAGTTTCATTTCACTATTACTTACTTCCCTGGAAGGCTGGCTACTTTACCAGATTCCTTGTCATGCGGGGACGGCGTGTACCCAGAGAGGGGGGTGGACTTTATCAGCAAGAATCCTTAAAATTTTCATAAAGTAATCAAGCAAGATTGAATTCAAGAGTCAGGATTCTTCTCAATCAAAGTGGAAATATTCTCAGATGTAGTTGACAAGATTAAAGAAGAAGTACGGAAAGACAATGATTATAAAGAAATACTCAAGCAACTAGCAAGAGGTGAATCAGTTCCAGATTATTTCCTTAAACCTCAGGCCAAGTTATTATTATTCAAAGATAGAGTGGTAATCTCAAGCAATGAGGAAATCCAACTCAATATTTTTCAAAAGCGTAATGACTCACCATTGGCTGGCCATACTGGCCAGGAGAAGACCCTCAAGCTCATCAAGAGGGATTTTTCTTGGGCTGGCATGAATCACTTCATTAAGGACTATGTGTCCTCATGCCAGCAATGTTCAAGAAACAAGAAAATTCATCATAATGTCACAACCACGTATTTTGACCCTCCTCCTTGATGGCGGCGGCAATCCAACCTGGAGCCAAATTGGGGCCAATTGGCCATGTCATATCATTTATGGCCAATTGACCCCTTTTGGGTGTTCCATGGCTCTTATGCCATAACCCATTCCATTGGCCACTTATGGCCCCATCATCCTTTATGGCCTCAGGCCATATCCTGCGTCATTGGCCCTCTTGGCCAATTTCCATCTCACCAACCCCCAGGCCTCCATCACTGTTTTTGGGCCTGGGGGGTCCCTTTGTCTTCCAGTGGCTTCCAGGCCCCATGGCCACCTTCATTGGTTTCCTGGCCACCCCTTTCATTATGGGGGTTTTGGCCTAAATGGCCTTTTTGGGCCATTTAGGCCCCCCACGGCTTCTACGGTCCGTGGGCCGTAATACGCGGTCCGCGGTCCATAAGCCGCGGTCCGCGGTCCGTAGGCGGATTAGGCCCCTTTTGGCCTAATCCAATGAGGCCAAAAGGGGCCAAAGGGGGCAGCCACCTAGCCCCCAAGGCCAGGTGGGTCCCAAACCACAATTGGGCCCACCTGAGCCATTTTTTGGCCACTAATCCCTTGGACCCAATTTGGACCAAAAACACCTTGGATCCATTTTTGGCCACAAATCCCGTAGGACCCGTTTTTGGCCCTGGGCAACCATGGACCAACTTCACCGTCATGGCCTCTGGCAACCACCAGAGGCCACCAAATCACCTCAACAAGCATTTCCCTCAACTTAAGGGGAATTCTTCCCTTTCCTTCATGTACTCCGTACTCAAGATTGCAGGTGTGGTGCATATATGGTATTATATACCATTATGCACCATTTTTACTCAGCAATCCAATGGTTACGTTTTCAGGACCCAATTCCACCTTTCCATTTCAAGGTCCATAATTCCAACGCCCATTTCGAAGGGGGACTTTTCAGCTTATCAGTCTGGCAATCCATGGCGGTAATTCAGAAGATCATTCAAGGATCCCAACCACCTGTATCTGCAGGAGTTGGGTTGGTACAATTCATTCAGGATTATTCTAAGGTCAATTTTCAAGAGGTATTACAAAATTCAATCAGTTGTCAAGACATCAAGTATTCAATACTCTTTGGACAACCCAATTCATCCGTACAGGCCTTATTCAATCAACCTGTATGGCCTTGGCCCAATTGGGCCACTTCTTATTCCACTGTGGGAATTCCATCACACAGTTCAATTTTCAAGATGGCCAGAACTGTATTTCCCGATTCGGACAATACAGTCATTGATCCACCTTCCAGGATCAACTTTTCAGCTTTTCACATATACTGGCCACCTTTCAGCACCTGGGGACTTTTTCCCCAGTTAATTAATATAGTGGATTTATTTTTATCCTTATTTTCTTTTACCTTATTAAAGTTAATACTGATAATCTTAAGTCAGTCATTCAGCACCCTTTTCTTTTATTTCCTCGCCTGTCCAGTGGATATTGGTGGTCATATCCTTATACTAATTCCATTTCCTTTTCTGGCAGGTTGAAACAGTGAATTGAGGATTCACTTGGTTGGCTTCTTGGCTTTTGGCTTCTTTATTATCTTTGGCCATTGGCTTCATCTTTTCTTATCTCATTTTTTGGCATACTTGTTTTCCCCCTTATTCTTTCTTAAAGAAATTCATTCTTATTATTCTTTATCTTTGGAGCCCTCCAAGTGAGTTCTTGATTCCTGAGTGCCAGGCCCTCTTCTTCCAAGAGCCCCTGTGACACATAAGAAGTTTGGATTACTCAAGCCTCTCTCAATTCTGTCTGGTGATTGGAATTCATTATCAATGGACTTTATCACTCAATTGCCACTGTCAAATAACTTTGATTCAAGTTTAGTTGTTGTGGATAGATTCTCAAAAATGGCAATCTTCATTCCAACTTATGGAACAATCACTGCCCTGGACTTAGCTCAAAGCTTTATTAGTCATGTATTTTCCAAACAGGTCCTTCCCGTCAGTATTGTTAGTGATGGAGGTTCTTTATTTGTTTCATCATTCTGGACTCAATTATTCAGCAGCTCAAGATATCAAGAGATCTTTCAACTGTGTTTCATCCTGAAACAGATGGACAGACAGAGAGGGTAAATCAGATTCTAGAACAGTATCTTTGGATATATGTCAGTTACCATCAAGATGACTGCCACGCCTGGCTCCCTCTGGCTGAATTTGCCTATAATAATGCAGAACATTTATCAACAAAGCAATCACCTTTCTTCACCATTTATGGAAGAAATCCAAGCTTTGACTCCCTCCATCTTTCTCAAGACTCACCTTCTGGAAAGGTATCAACAAAACTCCAATCAGTAAAGCAAGTTGTCAAAGAAAAATTAGAGTCAGCAATAAGTAGATTCAAGAAGTATGCAGATAGAAATAGAGAAATTACACCTGATTTCCAACCTGGGGTTAATGTATGGCTAGCTTCCAGGAACATCAACACTACAAGACCCACCAAGAAGCTTTCAGAAAGATGGCTGGGACCATTTGAAGTCAGAAACAAGATTGGAAGTCATGCATACCACCTCAAGCTGCCTAAACAATGGAAATCAGTTCACCCTGTATTTCATGTGTCCTTATTAGAACCAGTGAAACAATCAGCTTTCCCAAATCAACATCAATTGCCACCGCCGCCAGTACTAGTGGAGGAGAAAGAAGAATGGGAAGTGGCTCAGGTTCTGGACTCAAAACTGAAGAGAGGTAAGGTATGGTATCTTGTAGAGTGGAAAGGATTCAGTGAAGACCCAGAAAGAACAAGCTAGGAACCAGCTTCCAACCTTACCAACTCACCAGACCTTGTCGAGGATTCCATTCATTGTATCCTGGCAAGCCTGGTCCAAATACCTCAAGAGTTTCATTTATGGTGCTTGGTGGGGAGAAGAAGTTATGAAAGTAAGTTCCTCTCCTGGCATGCACCTGTAAGGGTGTATTCTACCCATATGTTGTTGTAAGCATCACCTTGGCCACTTTGTGAACACCTGTCAGCTTTTTGGACGTATTCAGGAAGCATGCACCATCAATGCCCTCCGATTTGGACCTTATCAACATATGGCCTGCTCTCTTCTTTCCTTTTTTCTTTTCTTTTCTCTTTATCAATATTTCAATTTATGCCAATCATCATTATTCAAGACTTTCATTACTCCAAGTCATTTATGGCAATTTGTTTCATGTTATGGTGCTTGATGGTGAGTGGGAGTTGTGAAAGAAAGTTCCATCTCCTAGTATGCCTCCCTGAGGGCTCTACTTTTTGTAAAACATTATGTTGGCCACTATGTGAGCATCAAATGCTTGGTTTTCATTTTTCAGACATTCTTGGCCAAAATCAAGAAACCCACTGAAAGAAGGACAAACCATCAGGAATTTCTTTATTTCTTTTTCTCTAATCTCTTTTGTCTCTCATTTTCTTTTTTTCTGTACTTGTATATTTTCTTCTTTTATTTATTTAAGGCAGCAGCATCCCCTCCCAAGTCATGTAGTGGGATGTTCCATTTATTTTTTGATTTTTTTCATTTTTAGTAGTTATAAGAGGGTGGATAGAGGTCAAACCAAACACAAAAAAGGACAAGGAAGCTAGTTATCTCTACCTAAATCCTCAAAGGTTCTGTGAAAGTCATTTATCAATGCATCTTCATACCAGGCAGATTTTGCAGCCATCTCTTCTGAAGCAGTACCCGGAATAGTTCTATCATTTACATACATAATCACCTCCCTGCTATTTCTATCAACTCTCCTGAATAATCTGGCAACAGCTTCTTGGTTTTTACTCGCCGCTTTTTGATTGTCTCTAGTAATTCGGATAGGCCAACAATCTCTTCTTTGTGTCACAGGGGCTCTTATGGAAGCAAGAGGGCCTGGCACTCAGGGATCGAGAACTCACTTGGAGGGCTCCAAAAGATAATGGAATAATAAAGATTTAATTTCTTTAAGGAGGAAGAATGGAAAAGACAAGTATGCCAAGATAAAAGAAAAGAATAAGAAGCCAAAGACCAAAGCTAATAAAGGAAGCCAAAGGCCAAGAAGCCAACCAAGTGAGTCCTCAATTAACTTTTTCAACCTGCCAGAAAAGGAATGGAATTAGTAAAGGATATGACCACCAATATTCACTGACAGGCGAGGAAGGAAAAGCAAAAAGGGTGCTAATGACTTACTTAAGATTATCAGTATTAAGTTTGAGAAGTTAAAAGAAAATAAAGATAAAGATAAATCCAATATATTGATTAACTGCGGAAAAAGTCCCCAGGTGCTGAAAGGTGGCCATTATATGTGAAAAACTGAAAGACTGATCCAGGAAGGTGGATCACCGGCTGTATTGTCTGAATTGGGCCAATACAGTTCTGGCCATCTTGAAAATGAACTGTGTGATTGAATTCCCACAGTGGAAGATTGAATTGGCCCAATTGGGCCAAGGACATACAGGTTGCTTGATTGACGCCTGTATGGCCCAATTCAGTTGTCCAAGGGTTATTGAAATACTTGATGCCTTGGCAACTGATTGAAAAACTGTATAACTGTAAGATGTGACTATGAAACTGATGATAATATTACTATTAATCAACAGTACTCTGTCTGTTCTTATGAAATATAATAATAAAATATTATTATAACCACAATTAAATAATTAAAGAATTATTTCTTTCGCTTGTGAAGCACTACTAGTGATTTTAACAGTGAGAAAGTAATTGTCTACAAGAATCAATTACAAGAAGAATGAATTTAATAATAAAAACTTTTATTAAAATAATAAATTATTTTAATATATAATTATCTTTTACAAGAATAATTATAATGATAATCCTTGAAGAAAACTATTACTAGAGAAAAACTTTAAGAATTAAAGATAAATGACTCACTAATACTCCAAAGAACTTATTGATAGATAAAAGTAGAGAAATTTGACGTAGAATTGTGGATTTAAGAGATCAAAATGATTTATAGCAGGATTACAACAATATATAGTTGGATTCTATGATTTCACATCTTTCTGATTGATTCTGAAAGATTTAAAACACTTAAGAATAGTATAACTAATACTTACTTGTTGGTAACAATGATATAAAATGAGAATAAGAGATGATGTGGAAAAAACAGCAAGAGAAGGCCTCTTTTAATTCAACAACAGCTCACAGAGGCGTGCCATGGAGCAAACTGAAAAACAAGTGAATGAGAAAGCATTAAACCCTTTTGGATTAATACTTACATCATCTGTTGTCACGTAAAATTTGTCATAATTGCTTAATTGATGCTTTTACGTGACTACCAAACCCAATATGGTTAAGAATAAAAGGAGTAACATTTGTAAATCTTCTTTTATTCTAAATTAATCATTGATTTCCCAAAGTTATCAATGTTATTGACAATTTCATCACAGGTTGTATTTACTGTGAATTTTTGAAGATTCAGTGTTTCACGTAGAATAACCAAAAATGGACTGTAAGTAAAACTTTTAATTTTACTAGTAAAGCTGTAATTCTTTTTAGTTGTACCATAGATAATACATCTCTTAATTGGTCCTGAAAGTTTCAAAAAGATTCATTAAGAATTGTATTTGTAATGAATTTTTGAAGTTTTTACCTCATTTCTACGTAAAGTTGCAAATATCAGTGTTTAACTGGTTGCTATGAGGTAAATCAATGGATACAAGTCGAAAAAAGGGTTTTAATTACTCTTTTGGGGTTTATCCATGGAAAGTCATTAAGAATTGACATTTTTTAAGGAGTGTAAGTAGCTCTTTACCTCCTTGGCACGTCAAAATAGCAGGTTATTTGCTATTTTCAGGTGTTTTACAGTAGTTGTAACTTGGTAACCAAGTTCCCAAAGAGGATTAGTTTACCAATTGGGTCAAGATCAGCGAGGGAACCAAGCTTTGGAGCTATCCACGCCTCTGGGGCCTCAGAAGTTGGGTACCCTGGCTCTCTTTGATGTCTTTTGTCCCCCTTGCTTATTTTTCACATCAAAATAGAAATTTAAGCTTCAAGTGAGATATCCACTATGGGTGTACCAAAAGTGCATGTACGAATGCCATGATATTAAGTGCTCAAAACATGCATAACACTATTCTCAGTGTATATGTAACATGGGATTTCTCACTTTCCCATTATTTTGGCTTAAAATCAAGAAAAACAAAAATTTTCACAGATCTTTTATGTGGTATTAATGATGTGGTGTTGAAGTATTTTCCATATTACCACCTCAAAGAGTTAATTTGAGCTTATTCACTCTATGGAGTTACCCTAGTGTAACAACCATCCATCAGGGGTAAGGGTATTCATTCATACACCCACTCAAACACCCCAAATCAGCAAATCCAGTATCTGCATCAGCATGCAGTTTCAGCAATCTTCATTCTGAAACATGCATACAGCTTGGTACCTCAATACAGCCTGTCAATACCTGTACAGGCTGGATTCACCCAATACAGTTTCAATACACCAATATGGAACTGTATGATCACTCAAATACACCACACCTCTTGTACAGGTTCTGTACAGCTGTACAGGACCTGTATTGGCCAGACTCAATTCAAATCATCAAGTATTCTCATGAAAACTCTTCCTCTGGATCAGGGCTGGTGATTCTCACATATACCAGCCCCTCTTCCTCCCCCCTGGGGACTTTTCCCCAGTTAATTAATTTAGTTGATTTATTATTATCTGAATATTTTTATCCTTATATTTTTGGGTATTATATTTATTTAATCTTAAGTTAGTCTTTGCCTTTTTTTTTCTTTCTTCGCCTGTACAGTATGAGTTGGGTGGCCATATCCTTATTAACCCTTCTCTTTCCATTCTGACAGGTTGAAACAGTGGACTTGGACTTGCTTGTGGTTGGCTCTTCTTTTTCTTACTCTTATTCTTTGTTGCTGCTTTCTTATTTATATTCTTTTAGTAATTCATTATTCACACTCTTAAGTGTATCCATTCTTGTCTTATCTTTGAGCCCTCCATAAGTGAGTCCCAGTTTACTGAGTGCCAGGCCCTCTTCACTTCGAAGAGCCCCTGTGACATTAAATTAATTAACTCATATTTGATTCTTTCTTTTCATTCATTCATATTCATTTCCTTTTATTCATCAAATTATGATCTCTTAATGACTTTATGATTCTTAATGATCATGATTTTTCTCTCTTATCAATTTTTCATCTCACTCATTTCACTCTTATGAAAATTGATTCTTTTCCTTTTCTTAATCATTGCTGACCATTTCATCACTTCATTTTATTCTATCAAGCAAATTGTTTCTGTGTTCTTATTCAGGTTTTATCTAGGAATTATTGATTGGTTTAATTGATTGGATTATTCATTGGGATTCATTTGGGTTATTGATTCAGGATTTATTGGATTTATTGACTTTGAACTCTCAAGATATTGAATTGAATTCTGAAGATTTTGAACTGATTGATTGACTCCTCAAGACTTGATTTCATATTGAAGACACTTATTGATTGATTATTGATTGATTATTGATTGATTATTGATTTCCTCAAGATTATTGATATTTGATTTGATTTGATTGTTGATTGATTGAATTTGTTTGACTGTTGATTGAATTTGATTCCTCAAGATTTGAATTGATTCCTCAAGATTCATCAAGATTTTATTGTGATTGATTTGGCCAAATTTGATTATTCTTCTTAATACCATCAAGTTTTACTTCATTATTTCAAAATGCCAGTTCAGCATAGCCCCCCAGCCAAAAATACTAGATCCCAAAGAATTCAAGCTGTTCTCACTCCTACAGCAAGGGCTCCTCTTGACCGCACACCATCAGTTCATCAACTGAGTGTAAATTTAGACAGAGGACCACCAATGGAAGGAGCAGCACCCTCAAGAAGAGGTGGAATGAAATCTAGAAGATCAAGATCTTTCTCTGGACTTTTGGGTGGCTACCCTGGCATGTCTGAAGGTGCAAGAGCAAGACAAGGGGAAGTTGAAGATGAAGAGGGGGAAGAGTCTGTGGAAGAGGAAGATTCTGGGGAAACTGAAGTGGCAGATGCCTTGGCAAATGTTCCAGAGGTGCCTCAGGGTTCTAATCTAGCCCTTTCTAGTCAACCTCTTGTCTCTCAAACTGATCCAAGTCTCCTCAAGATGATGGAGCAGATGACTCAATTCATGGGGCAACTCACTCAAGCAGTTGCTCCCAGGGACAATTCCAAATCCCCTGCTTTCAAGACTCCATCCATGAAGGCACCTGATTCTTTTGATGGTACTCAAGCTCATAAGTTGAGAGGGTTTATCCAATCCTGTCAACTAATTTTCCATAATGATCCAGCAAATTTCTTCTCTGACAGGAAGAAAGTTCTTTACTCAACTTCTTTTCTCACTGGTAGAGCTGGCAAATGGATTGAACCTTACCTCTCAAATATTTCCAATGAAGACCCTTCCTACCTCCTCAATAATTGGCCATTGTTTGAATCTCAATTATTCACTCTGTTTGGTGATCCCAATGAAGTCAGGAGAGCTGAACAAGAGTTGGACAATTTGAGGATGAAGGAAAGTGGTCATGTCTCCTTGTACATAGCAGATTTCAGAAGCTTAATGTCAAGAATTGGAGATTGGGGGGAAAGAGCTTACATTCATGTGTACAGAAGAGGATTGGCATCAAGATTATTGGATCAGTTGGCTTCTCACCCTGGAACTTTTGATACTCTTCAAGAACTTATGGATGTCACCTTAGAATTAGACACAAGATATCATGAGAGGCAAAAAGAAAAGGGTGGCAATCAAGAGAAGAAGCCTCCAGTCATTGGATCCAATCAGTCTAAGCCTCCTCAAAACTCATCTTCAAAGAGGCCTCACCAGAAGAAGAATAAGAAGGGCAAGCAATTCCAATCTTCAAAGGACAAGCCCCATGCTGCTCTCCTCAATAAGGACAATAAATTAATCGGTTCTGAAAAGGAGAGGAGGATTCAAGAGGGGTTGTGTACTTATTGTGGTGGAAAGCACCCAATTGAAAAATGCTTCAAGAGACCTCAGAACAAGCCTGGGTCATCATCAAGAGGCTTCCCTAGCAAGCAGGGAAAAGCCTGAGTGGGAATCATGATGTGTTCAATGGTTCTCACTTATTTCCTTCAAGAGCACAATTGTGCACTCTGAATACTAGTGTCAAGAAATCTTTAAAATTTCTTATTTTCTCTTCTGTCTCTGATATTTTTTATAGTATTCTCATTGATTCTGGTGCTACAAACTCTTTTATTGCAAAGAATTTTGTTCTCAAGTACTCATTGACTTTGTCAGAGCTCCCTGAAAAGATTCCTCTTTTCATTTTGGATTCTAATGAATCCCCTGCCTTGTTCATCACCCATTATACCAAGTGGGTAGTTGACTTGCCTTCCTTCCCAAGCTTTGAATGGGACTTCTTTATCATAGATTCACCCAAGGGAGAAGACCTGATATTGGGCTATGATTTCCTTTACCATTTTAATCCCATTATTGATTGGAAAAATGGATTGATCACCTATGATTCTAATCATAAGGATTCTAGTGGTATTATTCCTTCTACTAGTAATGACTTTGCCACTGCTGTCAACAGTGTTTCTCTGGTTGGTGAACTTAAGACACCTTCCCTTCCTTTCTCTGTCCATATCCCTTCCATCATTCCCTCTCAGTCATTACCTCCATTAAGAGATGAAGTCTTCAAAGAGATAAAGGATGTTGGGGAAGATGTTGCCATATCTTCACTTCATCTCTTTCAAGGGGATATGGACCTTCCTCCCTTATCTTTTCATGCATCCCTGGAGGAGCAGTGGGATGAGGAGGAAGAGCCAGAAGAAATTGAAACTGTGTTGAAGGTTGTCCCTCCTGCTTATCACCATTATTTGGATGTATTCTCCAAGGTGAAAGCAGAGAAACTTCCTCCACACTGCGCCTGTGATCACCATATTGAATTGGAGGGTCTTCTACCTCCAATTGGTGTTATCTACTCATTATCAAATCAAGAGTCAGAAACACTGCGGGCCTACATTTCAGAGAATGTAGAGAAAGGTTTCATTAGACCAAGCTCCTCTTCAACAGGAGCACCTGTCCTTTTTGTAAAGAAAAAGGATGGAGGTCTTCGTTTGTGTGTTGACTACCGCAAACTCAATGCTGTCACTAGGAAGAACAGATACCCTGTTCCTCCTATGAACCAGCTTCTTACCGTATTCAACGGGTCCACTATCTTCTCCAAGATAGATTTGCGTGGTGCATATAACCTTCTGAGAATCAAAGAGGGGGATGAGCACTTAACTGCCTTTAGAACCAAGTATGGCAGTTATGAGTATTTGGTCATGCCATTTGGTTTGACCAATGCTCCTGCTTCTTTCCAAAATCTGGTAAATGATATCTTTGCAGATTTTTTGGATGTGTTTGTTGTGGTTTATTTAGATGATATTATGGTCTTTTCCAGTTCTGAGGAGGAACATGTCAAACATGTGGCCTCTGTCCTCCAAAGACTGAGGGACAATAATCTGTTTGCCAAAGCCTCCAAGTGTGTATTCCATGCCTCAAGTGTGGAGTACTTGGGCTATGTTGTTTCAAGTGATGGCCTCAAGATGGATTCTTCAAAGGTTCAGCAAGTCCTCAATTAGCCTCAGCCCAAAAACATCAAGGCTCTTCAATCTTTTCTTGGCTTTGCCAATTTTTATCGTTGTTTCATTAAAAATTATTCCAAAAAAATCACTTCTCTCACTTCCCTTCTCAAAAAAGATTCTCCTTTCATCTTCAATGAGGAAGCTCTTAGTCAGTTTCAAGCACTCAAAGAAGCTTTCACCTCTGCTCCTATCCTTTCTCACTTTAATCCTTCTCTTCCAACCATTGTAGAGACTGATGCCTCTGATTATGCCTTGGGTGCTGTACTGAGTCAGGTGAATGACTCAGGAAAGCATCCCATTGCATTTGATAGTCGCAAGCTCTTACCAGCTGAGCTCAACTATGAAATTCATGACAAGGAACTCCTTGGCATAGTTTGGGCTCTCAAGCGCTGGAGAGCCTTTCTCCTTTCTCTTTCTGATTCCTTTGAGGTCTTGACAGACCATTGTTCTCTCCAATATTTTATGTCTTCTAAAGTCCTTACTCGTCGTCAAGCCCGTTGGGCTGAATTTTTGTCTGAATTCCACTTTGTTATCACTTACCGCCCAGGCAGGCTGGCCACTTTACCAGATGCCTTGTCATGTCGGGACAACGTGTACCCAGAGAGGGGGGTGGATTTCATTAGCAAGAATCCTCAAAACTTTCATCAAGTTCTCAAGCAAAATGAAATTCAAGAGTCAAGATTCTTTTCCATAAAAGTTGAAATGTTCTCAGATTTAGTTGATCAGATTCAAAGACAACTATGCCAAGACAAAGACTATAAGGAGATCCTCAAGAAATTAGCAAGAGGAGAATCAGTCCCAGACTATTCTCTTGAACCTCAAGCAAGATTATTATTGTTCAAAGATAGAGTAGTTATTCCAAGCAATCATGAAGTTCAATTGGACATTCTTCAAAGGCGTCATGATTCACCATTGGCTGGCCATCCTGGCCAGGAGAAGACCCTCAAGCTCATCAAGAGGGATTGTTATTGGGCTGGCATGAATCAAATCATCAAGGACTATGTGTCCTCATGTCAGCAATGTTCAAGAAACAAGAACATCCACCATAAGAAGTTTGGATTACTCAAGCCTCTTCAAATTCCATCTGGTCCTTGGAATTCATTATCAATGGACTTCATCACTCAATTGCCTCTGTCAAACAACTTTGACTCAATCTTAGTAATTGTAGACAGATTCTCAAAAATGGCAATATTCATTCCAACTTATGGCACAATCACTGCACTGGACTTAGCTCAAATCTTCATTAGTCATGTATTTTCCAAACATGGCCTTCCAGTAAGTATTGTTAGTGATAGAGGTTCCTTATTTGTTTCATCATTCTGGACCCAGTTATGTCAGCAGCTCAAGATATCAAGAGACCTGTCAACTGCATTTCACCCTGAAACAGATGGACAGACAGAGAGGGTAAATCAGATACTAGAACAGTATCTTCGGATGTATGTCGGCTATCATCAAGATGACTGGCACACCTGGCTCCCTCTGGCTGAATTTGCCTATAATAATGCAGAACATTAATCAACCAAGCAATCACCTTTTTTCACCATTTATGGAAGAAATCCCAGCTTTGACTCAATCCATATTTCTCAAGACTCACCTGCTGGAAAGTTATCAACAAAACCCCAATCAGTACAGCAAGTTGTCAAAGAGGAATTAGAGTCAGCAATAAGGAGATTCAAGAAGTATGCAGATAGAAATAGGGCAATTCCACCTGATTTCCAACCTGGGGACAAAGTATGGCTAGCTTCCAAGAACATCAAGACAACAACACCCACCAAGAAATTATCAGAAAGATGGTTGGGACCCTTTGAAGTTCTGAAGAAGATTGGCAGCCATGCATATCACCTCAAATTTCCTCAGCAATGGAAGACAGTTCACCCTGTATTCCATGTGTCCTTATTAGAACCAGTCAAGCATTCAACTATCCCAAATCGTCATCAATTGCCGCCACCACCAGTTCTAGTGGAGGAGCAAGAAGAATGGGAAGTGGCTCAGGTTCTGGACTCAAAACTCAAGAGAGGTAAATTATGGTATCTTGTAGAGTGGAAAGGATTCAGTGAAGACCCAGAAAGAACCACTTGGGAACCATCTTCCAACCTTACCAACTCACCAGACCTTGTCAAGGATTTCCATTCATTGTATCCAGACAAGCCTGGTCCAAATACCTCAAGAGTTTGATTTATGGTGCTTGGTGGGGAGAAGAAGTTATGAAAGTAAGTTCCTCTCCTGGCATGCACCTTTAAGGGGGTATTCTACCCATATGTTGTTGTAAGCATCACCTTGGCCACTTTGTGAGCACTTGTCATTTCTTTGGACAGGTTCAGGAAGCATACAACATCAATACCCTCCATTTGGACCTTATCAAGATATGGCCCAATGTTTTCTTTATTTATTTTTCATTTCTTTCTTTATTATCATTTCATTTTACGCCAATCATCATAATTCAAGACATTCATTTACTTCAAGTCATTTACGGCAATTCTTTTCATAAGTCATTTATGGCAATTCAACTCAGAAGTCATTTATGGCAAGTTATTTCAAGTTTATGGTGCTTGGTGGGGAGTGGAAGTTATGAAAGTAAGTTCCATCTCCTGGTATGCATCCCTGAGGGTTCTACTTCTTGTAAAACATTACCTTGGCCACTCTGTGAGCATCAAAATGCTTGGTTTTCATTTTTTCAGACTTATTGGCCAAAATCAAGCAACTCACCACAAGAAGGACCAACCATCAGGATTTTTTCTTTATTTCTTTCTTTACTCTCATTTTCTCTTATTCTTTTATTTTTCTTTCTTTACTTGTATAATTTTCTTTCTTTTATTTCTTTAAAGCAGCAGCATCCCCTCCCCAAATCATGTATTGGGAGGTTCCATTATTTTTTCATTTTTTAGTTTTTATAAGAGTGGGGATAGAAGGCAAGCCAAACACAAACAAGGAAAAGGAAACTAGTTATCTCTACCCAAGTCATCAAAAGTTCTCTGGAAATCATTTATCAACTCATCTTCATACCAGGCAAATTTTGCAGCCATTTCTTCAGAAGCAGTACCTGGAATCGTCCTGTCGTTGGCATACATAATCACCTCTCTGCTATTTCTATCAACTCTCCTGAACAATCTGGCCACAGCATCTTGATTTTCACTAGCCGCGTTGGGATCTTCTCTGGTAACCCGGATAGGCCAACGTTCCCTTCTTTGGAATACTTGAGCGGCAGGAAAAGGCAAAGGGGACAATCCATCTCTTCTTCTGCTGGAGCTGGCCACAGGTTGTAGTTGACGGGAGGTGTTTATGGGTGAGTTTCTTGGCTGTTGAACTGGAGATGGTCTTACTGCTGGATTCAAGGCAGGCCTGGTGGTGTGGGAAGTAGTTGGTGATGGAGGAGGAAGGGTTGTAGGAATTGAAGCAAGCATCGGTTGGAAGGTTCTTGGAGTGCTGGGAATCACTTGGCTTTGGAATCTGTGGTTGGCAAGAGGTTGAGAAGAGGAATTGCTGGATGGATGGCCACTTGAATGAGGAATAACTTGAACTTCTTCACCATCCAACTCATCACTTCCTTCAGCATCTGGATCTGATGGGGAATCAACAATTCTTCTTAGCTTCTTCACTACTTTCACCACTCCATCAGCATTGGTCCTTGAAATGGGAATTTCTGAGCTGTAGTGGATGGGCCTACCACCAATCGGAATGGGCCCTCCAACATTAGTCCATCTGGCCACATCCCTCTGCCTGGAACCAGTCACTACATCAAAATATCAGCATCAATTCAACCAAGAAAAGCAAATCACTCACATTGAGAAAAGCCAGAAGTGGCATCAGGGGTAGGTTCCTCAAGAATGGGGAATTCCTGCCCATAAGGCCCATCCTTCCTACTCCATAAGTGCCTCCTCACCTGGGACAAAGTTGATCCGGTACGGCGGCATGGCTTCTTCCCAATAAAGCAGAAATGGCATTTTGACGATCGAGGATTGTAATGTTGAAAGCAATCCTTCCCCCTGGCCAAACACTCAGTACAGGCAGGATCAAGGACTTCAACTGCTCTGAACCCATCATATGTTTGGGAGGGGTCAAAATGGCCAGAAGACGCCATGGAGGGGGAAGACAATTGACTGAAGACGCCAGAACCATGAAGAACAGACGGTGGCGGTGCAGAAGGGGAAGATTCAGTGAGTTCAGTCAGTTTGGAACTCATAACTGAAGAAAGTGCAAGCAGAAGATTCAAGACGTCAGAATCAATCCACTCCACATCAAGAAAAAAAAGTTGACTCAAGGAACTGGGGCCATAACTCAATTATGCCCCACCTCAAAGCCTCTAAGGTGAAGGTTCACACCACTTTGGGGCTGAACTCATCACCCAGGGCCTCCCCTGCAACTTTGGGGGAGGCCAAGATCTTGATGGTCCTGGACCCCTTCAATGGATCCAGGCCATATATGGTGAAATTTGGAATGGGGCCATTTTTGGGCCCCTTGGTCACCCTGGGTCCCCAGCAAATTTGGGCCCAGGGGCTCCATTTTGGTCCTGGGGGCCTCCAATAGCCCCCACGGACCGCAGACCACGGCGTACGGCCCGCGGACCGTAGGACCCCAAAACATCAAAAAGGCCTATTATGGCCAAAAAACCACAAAAATCAAAAAAATTGCCTAATCACCAAAACACCCAGCAAGGCCAAAAAGGCCATAAAAAGCAGGATACATCAAGATCACTCAAGATGGAGGCCACAGCCCAAAAACCATTGGGAGGGCTTCCTGAGGCCAATTCCTTGGATCATGGGGACAAGACCCCTTGGAGGTTCATTCAATCGGTTAAGTCTGGGCCAATGAGTACAAGTCATATACTCATTGGGCACCAATTTTTGAGCACAAGTGCTCAATGGTCTTTATTCTGGGATATATCCCAAGGCCACATCCCAAGACATGGCTGATTGAATCAAAAGAAAAGAAATTGCATACTCTGGAAGGAATACTCACTCAAACTTGAAAAAAAGGGGGGAATCAATTGAATTTGGCAGGGAAGAAGTAATGAAGGATTTTCAGGATAATGGTCAAGAGGAAAGAAAATTAAAAAGAAAATTTTTTGAAAAAATGTGGGGATATTGAGATGCCACTCAACAGTGGCAGGGTATTATGGTGTTCAGGAGCCCACCAGTTTCAAGAGGGGGATACTGTAACAACCATCCATCAGGGGTAAGGGTATTCATTCATACACCCACTCAAACACCCCAAATCAGCAAATCCAGTATCTGCATCAGCATGCAGTTTCAGCAATCTTCATTCTGAAACATGCATACAGCTTGGTACCTCAATACAGCCTGTCAATACCTGTACAGGCTGGATTCACCCAATACAGTTTCAATACACCAATATGGAACTGTATGATCACTCAAATACACCACACCTCTTGTACAGGTTCTGTACAGCTGTACAGGACCTGTATTGGCCAGACTCAATTCAAATCATCAAGTATTCTCATGAAAACTCTTCCTCTGGATCAGGGCTGGTGATTCTCACATATACCAGCCCCTCTTCCTCCCCCCTGGGGACTTTTCCCCAGTTAATTAATTTAGTTGATTTATTATTATCTGAATATTCTTATCCTTATATTTTTGGGTATTATATTTATTAAATCTTAAGTTAGTCTTTGCCTTTTTTTTTCTTTCTTCGCCTGTACAGTATGAGTTGGGTGGCCATATCCTTATTAACCCTTCTCTTTCCATTCTGACAGGTTGAAACAGTGGACTTGGACTTGTTTGTGCTTGGCTCTTCTTTTTCTTACTCTTATTCTTTGTTGCTGCTTTCTTATTTATATTCTTTTAGTAATTCATTATTCACACTCTTAAGTGTATCCATTCTTGTCTTATCTTTGAGCCCTCCATAAGTGAGTCCCAGTTTACTGAGTGCCAGGCCCTCTTCACTTCGAAGAGCCCCTGTGACACCTAGGTGAATTTTTGTGTAGAATCCAAATCTGGCCTTAAATCCATGGATTTACTTACTCAATAAAAGGTTATTCATCTTTTCTGAAATCAAAAATGATGAATTTTGAATATATGCATGATTTATGAGTTATTTATAATTCAAAATTTCTTTTTAAGATAATTGTGGCCTCTTTGGGTATGTAAAATATACCTCAAGGCTCACAATAACCTCTGAGAATGCTCCTGGCGAGCTGATCTGGTGGCCTCTGGTGGTTGCCAGAGGCCATGGCTGAGATATGGATCCATGGTGGTCCATAGCCAAAAAAGGGTCCTACAGGATTTATGGCCCAACTTGTGTCCATGGGGTTTTTGGCCAATTTTGGGTCCAAGGAATTGGTGACCAAAAGTGGCTCAGGTGGGCCCAATTGTAGTTTGGGACCCACCTGGCCTTGGGGGCTAGGTGGCTTCCCCCTTTGGCCCCTTTTGGCCTCATTGGATTAGGCCAAAAGGGGCTTAATTGGCCTATGGACCACAGCCCACAGGGTGTAGGAGCCGTAGGGGGCCTAAATGGCCCAAAAAGGCAATTTAGGCCTAAACCCCCTTAATGAAAACGGGGGGCCTGGAGGCCCCTGGAAGACAAAAGGACCCCCCAGGCCCAAAATCAAAGATAAAGGCCTGGGGGTTAGGCCAATGATAGCAGGATATGGCCTGAGGCCATAAATGAAGATTAATGGCCAGAAATGGTCATGTCACAACCATGGCAATTCACCTCCTTGGATCCCCATATGGCATATCAAGCCACAGTCCTTTTATGGCCAATTGGCCATATCCATCACCAGTGGCCAATATGGCCACTTCATCATCTTATGGACCATTTATGGCCATTTGTGTTTTGGGGCCTTCTTGGCCCTTCACCTCAATCCAGAACCCATAGCGGCAATTTATGCCCAAATGGGTATTTCTGGTCATTTCCCTCAAAACCAGGGGAAATGGCCCAAATGGCTGTTTTTGGCCATTTGGGCTCATAATGCGCATTTCCACACTTTTTGCGCACTTTTGCGCATTTTGCGCACTTTGACGCAAAGTGTCCAAAAGACACTTTCCCGCCTTTTGGGCCAGTGTTTGGCTCAGAACCCAAAAGTGGCCAAAAACCCCAAAGGGCCCAGAAACACCTTTCCAAGCTCTGAAGCCATCAAATCCATCCTTTTCCCCTCTGCCTTTCCATCTCAAGACCTTTGGACGTAATCTTCTTGCCAATGAACCAATATGCCATAAATGATTTTATATATCATTGTGCATCATTTTTCAACAGAAATTCAATGGTGGCAATATCAAATGTTCATTTCAACATTCCAACACCTCATCACGTCATCAAGGCACCCAATCAATCAGAGGAATCATCAAGGCTCAAGAGCAAGTGTTCCAGCATCAAAAGGCCAATGACACCATCAAGCAGTCATTGACTATTCTCACTCCAAGTATTCCTTCCAAGGGAATACTGTCAATTCATTCTCAAAGTGTATTCAAGAGGCAGTGCCAAAAGAAGTTGTCAAGTGTCAAAGCTCCACTCAATCCATCTTGGCAACCATATTCATTTCAATACAGTCTGCATCCATCAAGAACTGTATTTCATTTTCAATCATGGGAAATTCATTCAACCCAGTTCAATTTCAATATTAGCCAGCTGTATCAATTCCCAAAACAATCAATACAGCCTCAAGGATCAATACAGATCGGTTTTCAGCCTGAAGAACTCAACCTCCCAACTTTTCACATATACCGGCTACCCTTTCCACCCTGGGGGGTTTTTCCCCAGTTAATTAATATATTTTGATTTTATTTTATCTTTATTTTCTTTTCATTTTAGTTAAGCAAATACTGATATTATTAAGTCAGTCATTTAGCACTTTTCTCTTTCTCTTTCTTCGCCTGTCAATGGATATTTGGTGGTCATATCCTTACTCATTCCATTATTCATTTTTGGCAGGTTGAAACAGTGATTAAGGACTTACTTGGTTGGCTCTTTGGCCATTTGGCTTCCCCTTCCTCTTTTTCATCTCATCTTGTACCTGCATATCTTTTAGAGGAATTCATTCTTATTATTTTATTTCTTTATTCTTTGGAGTCTTCCAAGTGACTTCCCTGATTGCTGAGTGCCAGGCCACTCTTGTATTTCCACTAGAGCCCCTGTGACATTATATTAATTAACTCATAATTTCTTTTTCATTCTGTTCATTCTTTCTTTATAATTTCATTCACTCATTTCATCGAAATTATGATTCTTTTACGCTTATGAACTTAATGACTCATTGTCACCTCTCAATTTTCTTTCATTCATTCTTCATTTTGAAAATTGAAAGCTGACCCTTTTTTATTTTTGTTATTCTCTTTAAAATCTTTTTCAAATTATCAATTTTCATTTCATTCATAATTCAGGCGTCATCTTGATTTTCTTTGATTTTCAAATTTTTCATCAAGATATTCAGACATGTTATTCACATCAAGATTCATAATTGATTCATTCTTCAAGAATTTTAGTTTTTAAAGAATAATTCACTTGATTTTGATTGATTGATTGATTTGACATATTTGATATTGACCTCAAGAAAATTGATTGACCTGAAGATTTCATTGATTTTGCTGATTTTTCACATCAAGAATTTTGACATAAGTTGCTTTTTGTTCAAGATTTTCATTTGATTGATTGATTTTTGCAAGATTTTGATTTTGATTTATTTGATTCATTGATTTATTGACTTGAAGACTTCATTTTGATTTGATTCATTGATTTACTTCAAGACATTGATTTGATTTCGACTTCAAGACTTCATTTGATTTTGATTTATTGACGTACTTGAAGACTTTCATTTTATTCATTGATTTTTCCTCAAGATTTGATTGTTGACTCTTTTCATTTCAAGCAAATTTTGATTTTAATTCATTTATTTCATTTTTTATCCCTGAAATCAAGCCTGTTCAACATTCACCTCCCGCAAGACAGACAAGATCTCAGGCCAGAGCTCAAGCTGTTCTCACTCCAACTCCAAGAGCTCCTCTAGATGGCACCCCAGCAATTCCTCAACTGAGGGCCCAATTAGATAGAGGACCCCCTATGGAAGGAGCAGCACCATCCAGGAAGGAAGGAAGAGGGCCAAGAAGATCATGTTCATTTTCAGGAGTAGTTGGCGGATTTCCAGGACTTTCAAGGACAATTTCCAAAGGTCCAGGTGAAGATGGTGAAGAGGAGGAGGAGAATTCTGTGGAAGAGGAAGAGTCTGATGGTACTGAAGGTGTCCCTGCTCTGGTGGAGGCATCCCAAGGTACTGGATGACCAACTCTAGCCCAGTATGATCAGCCTGTCTCTCATCAATCTGAACCATCTTTGTTGGCCATTATGGAGCAGATGACTCAAATTATGGCCAATCTTCAAGCAGCTTCTTCCTTTGGATCATCAAGACCACCATCCTTTGAGACTCCATCTATGAAGGCACTGGAATGCTTTGATGGGACTCAGCCCTTCAAAGTTAGAAGCTTTATTCAGTCCTGTCAGTTGATTTTTCATAATGATCCGGCAAACTTCTCTCAAGACAGAAAGAAGGTCCTTTATGCCACTTCATTTCTCATTGGCAGGGCTGCAAAATGGATTGAGCCTTATCTTTCCAATCTCACCAATCAAGACTCAAATTACCTTCTCAATTCTTGGCCTGTATTTGAATCTCAACTTTTCACTCTATTTGGTGACCCGAATGAAGTCAGAAAAGCAGAAGCTGAGTTGGATTCTTCAAGAATGAAAGAAGGTGGGCATGTATCCTTATACATTGCTGATTTCAGAAGTTTAGTCTCAAGAATCGGTGATTGGGGCAAAAGAGCTCTCATCCATCATTTCAGGAAGGGATTTCCATCCAGGATTTTGGATCAATTGGCCTCCCATCCTTCAAGAATTGACTCTCTTCAAGACTTAATGGACGTTACCCTGGAACTTGATACCACGTACCATGAGAGGCAAAATGAAAAGAGTCATCATCAAGAGAAGAAGCCAGAAGCCTCAAAGTCAAATTCTTCTCATCCTCAAAATTCTTCAAGCTCAAGTCAAAAGAAGAAGAAGAATTTTCAGAAGAGGGACAAGCCCCATTCTTCTTTATTGAATAAAGATTTCAAGCTCATGAACTCTGAAAAAGAAAGAAGAATCAAGGAGGGTCTTTGTACCTATTGTGGTGGGAAGCATAGTCTTGAGTCCTGTTTTGAAAGGCCTCAAAACAAGCTTACCCAACCGTCAGGCAAATTTCCCAGCCAGGGAAAAGCCTGAGTGAAGATCATGTTGTGTTCAATGGTCTTCACTGTTTTCCATCCAGAGCACAATCGTGCATTCTGAATACTGGTGTCAAGAATTCTCTTAAATTCTTTGTTTTTTCTTCTCTTTCTGTTGTTTTTTACAGTATTCTCATTTATTCTGGTGCTACCAACTCATTTATTGCAAAGCAGTTTGTTCACAAGTATTCATTGACTACGTCAGAACTTCCAGAGAAGATTCCCCTTATCATTTTAGACTCCTCTGAGTCTCCTTCCTTATTTGTGACTCATCATACTAAATATATGGTTGAGCTCCCTTCCTTCCCAAGCTTTGAATGGGACTTTTTAGTAATTGATACTCCCAAGGGAGAAGACCTCATATTGGGCTTTGACTTTCTCAATCATTTTAATCCATTTATTGATTGGAGGCAAGGATTGATCACCTTTAATTCTGATCATAAGGACTATAATGATCCTTCAATTTCTTTTAGTAATGACTTTTCTTCTGCCAAATCATGTGCAGCTCTGGTTGGTGATTCTAGAACACCATCATTTCCGTCTTCTGTCCATATTCCTTCCCTTAATTCCCATTAGTCATTACTATCATCTAGAGATGAAGTCTTCAAAGAGATTCAAGATGTTGGAGAAGATAATTCTGTATCTTCACTTCATCTCTTCTTTGGGAATATGGACCTTCCTCTTTCATCTTATCATGACTACCTGGAGGAGTTGTGGGATGAAGAGGAAGAGCCAGAAGAAATAGAAACCGTGATGAATGTTGTTCCTCCTGTTTATCACCAATACTTGGATGTATTTTCCAAGGTGAAAGCAGAGAAACTTCCTCCTCACCGCGCCTGTGATCATCATATTGAACTGGAGGGGTCTCTACCTCCAGTTGGGGTGATCTACTCTTTATCAAACCAAGAGTCAGATACACTCAGGGCCTACATGTCAGAGAATGTAGAGAAAGGTTTCATCTGGCCAAGCTCCTATTCTACAGGAGCACCTGTTCTTTTTGTCAAAAAGAAAGATGGTGGCCTCTGTTTGTGTGTTGATTACCTCAAACTCAATGCTGTTACTAGGAAGAACAAGTATCCTGTTCCTCCTATGAATCAGCTTCCCACTGTTTTCAATGGTTCCTCTATCTTCTCCAAGATTGATTTGCGTGGTGCATATAACCTTCTCAGAATCAAGGAAGGTGATGAACATTTGACATGTTTTAGAACCAAATATAGTAGTTATGAGTACTTGGTTATGCCATTTGGGCTTACCAATGCTCCTGCTTCTTTTCAAAATCTTGTCAATGATATTTACATGATCTTCTTGATGTTTATGTTGTGGTTTATTTGGATGACATTATGGTCTTTTCCAAATCTGAGGAAGAACATGTCACTCATGTGTCCACTGTTCTTTCCAGACTCAGAGCCAATAACCTCTTTGCTGAGGCGTCCAAATGCCTATTTCATGTTTCAAGTGTGGAATATCTTGGTTATGTAGTTTCTTCTGAAGGCCTCAAGATGGACCAAGCAAAAGTCCAGCAAATTCTCAATTGGCCACCTCCAAGAAACCTCAAGGCTCTTCAATCATTCCTTGGCTTTGCCAATTTCTACCGCCATTTCATCAAGAATTATTCAAAGAAAATTAGTTCACTCACAAGTTTCCTCAAGAAAGATTCCCGTTTTCCCCTCAATGAGGAAGCTCTTAGACAGTTTCAGCAACTCAAAGAGGCATTCACCACTGCTCCAATCCTTTCTCACTTCAATCCTTCTCTACCCACCATTGTAGAGACTGATGCATCAGATTATGCCTTGGGTGCCGTACTGAGTCAAGTCTCTGACTCAGGAAAACATCCCATTGCATTTGATACCCGCAACCTTCTCCCAGCTGAGCTCAATTATGAGATTCATGACAAGGAACTCCTTGGCATAGTCTGGGCTCTCAAGCGCTGGAGAGCTTTTTTCCTTTCAATTTCTTCCCCTTTTGAAGTTCTCACCGATCATTCATCTCTTCAATATTTTGTGTCTTCCAAGATTCTCACTTGCCGTCAAGCCCGCTGGGCTGAATTTTTATCTGAATTTCATTTCTCAATCACTTACCGCCCTGGCCGCTTGGCCACCCTTCCAGATGCTTTGTCACGTCGGGACGACGTTTACCCGGAGAGGGGGGAGGATTTCATCAGGAAGAATCCAATGAACTATCAGAAGATAATCAAGCAAGATGAAATTCAAGCCTCAAAGTTTTTTGCAGTGAAGGTGGATTCATTTTCAAATTTGATTGATTCAATTCAGAAGGCATTGTGGCAAGATTCTCAATATAGAAGTGTCCTTGAAGATTTGGGTAAAGGTAAATCTGTCCAAGAGTATTCTCTTGATTCCTCATCCAAACTTCTCCTTTTCAAAGATCGGGTGGTGGTCCCAAATGACCCCACAATTCAACTCAATATACTTCAAAAGCGGCATGACTCTCCTATAGCTGGACACCCTGGCCAAGAGAAGACTTTCAAACTTTTCAAGCGGGATTTCCACTGGTCCGGCATGACTCAATTCATCAAGGATTATGTATCATCCTGTCAACAGTGTTCAAGAAACAAAAATATTCATCACAAGAAGTTTGGACTCCTCAAACCTCTTCCAATTCCAAGTGGCCCTTGGATTTGTCTTTCAATGGATTTCATCACTCAACTGCCACTGTCCAATTCCTTTGAGTCAATCCTTGTCATAGTGGACAGATTCTCAAAAATGGCAGTTTTTATTCCTGCAATAGCTTCAATCACTTCATTAGATTTGGCCCATTTATTCATCAAGAATATTTTCTCAAAGCATGGCCTTCCTTCAAGCATTGTTAGTGATCGAGGTTCTCTTTTGGTTTCTTCCTTTTGGACCAACCTTTGTCAGCAGCTCAAGATTTCAAGAGACTTGTCAACTGCTTATCATCCAGAAACTGATGGACAGACAGAGAGGGTAAATCAGATACTAGAACAGTACCTTTGGATGTATGTCAGTTATCATCAAGATGATTGGAACACCTGGCTCCCTCTGGCTGAATTTGCCTACAATAACTCTGACCACTCTTCAACAAAACAATCACCGTTTTGCACTGTTTATGGAAGAGATCCTCAGTTTGACTCAGTTCACATCACTCAAGATACTCCGGCTGGAAAGTTAACAACAAAAATCCAATCAGTACAGAAAGATGTCAAGAGAGAACTTGAAGTTGCCATAAACAGGTTTAAGAGGTATGCAGATAAAAGTAGAGCAAGTCCACCTGTTTTAAATCCCAGTGACATGGTATGGCTTTCTTCCAAGAACATCGAATCAACCAGACCCACCAAAAAGCTGTCTGAAAGATGGCTGGGTCCTTTTCCAATCTTGAAGAAAGTCAGCACTCATGTCTACCACCTCAATGGAAATCCATCCACCCAGTCTTCCATATTTCACTCTTAGAACCAGTCAAGATGTCAACAATCCCAAATAGGCATCAAGAGCCTCCTCCTCCAATAATCATTGAAGAAGAAGAAGAATGGGAAGTCTCTCAAATAGTGGACTCAAAGCTCAAGAGAGGAAAATTATGGTATTTGGTGGAATGGAAAGGTTTCAGTCAAGACCCAGAAAGATCCACTTGGGAACCAACCGAAAACCTCAAGAATTGTCCTGAACTTGTCAAAGATTTTCATTCATTATATCCTGACAATCCTGGGCCGAATTCTTCAAAAGCTTGATTCATTATGGTGCTTGGTGGGGAGAGGAATTACCAAAAGTAAGTCCCACTCCTGGTATGCACCTTTAGGGGTATTCTACTCTTCTTTTTGTTGTAAGCATCACCTTGGCCACTCTGTGAGCACTTTGCAAATTTTGGACACAGATCTTTGGCTGGGCTTTTCAACATCCAATTCCAAAATTGTGGCCATTTTCACTTGGGCAAATGGACCATTCACTCTTTTAATTTTGTTTTCCAAGTCTTTCAATTCAATTCAATCCTTCAACATTTTGTTTGTTATTTTATGGCACTGGCGGGAGTGGTGACTACCAAAAGTAAGTTCCTCTCCTGGTGTGCACTTCCCCGAGGGGTCTAAAATCTTGTCAAAACATCACCTTGGCCACTTTGTGAGCACCTGGCATCAAATTTCGCTTTCCAGGTCTTTTGCCAATTTCAAAATCAGTTATCAACCTCCGTGATGAAGATTGGAACCTCCTCAAGATTCAATTCATTTTTCTCTTTTGTTTTCTTTTCTCATTTTCATTTTCATTCTTTATTTTTATTTTATTTTCATTTTAAATTTTCTTTTATCACGTCAATTATCACGTCAAAAATTTGCATTCATTTTAAAATTCAATTCAAATCATGAAGCCAATGTCAAAAGAAGATCAAGCAAGTCCTGCGTCAAATGTCAAATTTTTAATATCAGTTTTCAAATTGTTTATCCTAATCAATCCTCTTGAATCACTTTCTCAAAATCTTTCCAATAGCCTCAAGAGGCTTCACCTTGTTTTGGTGCTCAGGAGCTCACCATTTCAAGGTGGGGGGTACTGTCACAACCATGGCAATTCACCTCCTTGGATCCCCATATAGCATATCAAGCCACAGTCCTTTTATGGCCAATTGGCAATATCCATCACCAGTGGCCAATATGGCCACGTCATCATCTTATGGACCATTTATGGCCATTTTTGTTTTGGGGCCTTCTTGGCCCTTCACCTCAATCCAGAACCCATAGCGGCAATTTATGCCCAACTGGGTATTTCTGGTCATTTCCCTCAAAACCAGGGGAAATGGCCCAAATGGCTGTTTTTGGCCATTTGGGCTCATAATGCGCATTTGTGCATTTTGCGCATTTTTGCGCACTTTTGCGCACTTTGCGCATTTTTGCGCACTTTGACGCAAAGTGTCCAAAAGACACTTTCCCGCCTTTTGGGCCAGTTTTTGGCTCAGAACCCAAAAGTGGCCAAAAACCCCAAAGGGCCCAGAAACACCTTTCCAAGCTCTGAAGCCATCAAATCCATCCTTTTCCCCTCTGCCTTTCCATCTCAAGACCTTTGGACGTAATCTTCTTGCCAATGAACCAATATGCCATAAATGATTTTATATATCATTGTGCATCATTTTTCAACAGCAATTCAATGGTGGCAATATCAAATGTTCATTTCAACATTCCAACAGATTAGTGGCCAGAAATGGTCATGTCACAACCATGGCAATTCACCTCCTTGGATCCCCATATGGCATATCAAGCCACAGTCCTTTTATGGCCAATTGGCCATATCCATCACCAGTGGCCAATATGGCCACTTCATCATCTTATGGACCATTTATGGCCATTTGTGTTTTGGGGCCTTCTTGGCCCTTCACCTCAATCCAGAACCCATAGCGGCAATTTATGCCCAAATGGGTATTTCTGGTCATTTCCCTCAAAACCAGGGGAAATGGCCCAAATGGCTGTTTTTGGCCATTTGGGCTCATAATGCGCATTTCCACACTTTTTGCGCACTTTTGCGCATTTTGCGCACTTTGACGCAAAGTGTCCAAAAGACACTTTCCCGCCTTTTGGGCCAGTGTTTGGCTCAGAACCCAAAAGTGGCCAAAAACCCCAAAGGGCCCAGAAACACCTTTCCAAGCTCTGAAGCCATCAAATCCATCCTTTTCCCCTCTGCCTTTCCATCTCAAGACCTTTGGACGTAATCTTCTTGCCAATGAACCAATATGCCATAAATGATTTTATATATCATTGTGCATCATTTTTCAACAGCAATTCAATGGTGGCAATATCAAATGTTCATTTCAACATTCCAACACCTCATCACGTCATCAAGGCACCCAATCAATCAGAGGAATCATCAAGGCTCAAGAGCAAGTGTTCCAGCATCAAAAGGCCAATGACACCATCAAGCAGTCATTGGTTATTCTCACTCCAAGTATTCCTTCCAAGGGAATACTGTCAATTCATTCTCAAAGTGTATTCAAGAGGCAGTGCCAAAAGAAGTTGTCAAGTGTCAAAGCTCCACTCAATCCATCTTGGCAACCATATTCATTTCAATACAGTCTGCATCCATCAAGAACTGTATTTCATTTTCAATCATGGGAAATTCATTCAACCCAGTTCAATTTCAATATTAGCCAGCTGTATCGATTCCCAAAACAATCAATACAGCCTCAAGGATCAATACAGATTGGTTTTCAGCCTGAAGAACTCAACCTCCCAACTTTTCACATATACCGGCTACCCTTTCCACCCTGGGGGGTTTTTCCCCAGTTAATTAATATATTTTGATTTTATTTTATCTTTATTTTCTTTTCATTTTAGTTAAGCAAATACTGATATTATTAAGTCAGTCATTTAGCACTTTTCTCTTTCTCTTTCTTCGCCTGTCAATGGATATTTGGTGGTTATATCCTTACTAATTCCATTATTCATTTTTGGCAGGTTGAAACAGTGATTAAGGACTTACTTGGTTGGCTCTTTGGCCATTTGGCTTCCCCTTCCTCTTTTGCATCTCATCTTGTACCTGCATATCTTTTAGAGGAATTCATTCTTATTATTTTATTTCTTTATTCTTTGGAGTCTTCCAAGTGAGTTCCCTGATTGCTGAGTGCCAGGACACTCTTGTATTTCCACTAGAGCCCCTGTGACAGGTCAAATGGCCATAAAGCACAAAAGGGGACCAATTGGCCATAAACGATATGGTGTGGCCAATTGGCCCCAACTTGGTTCCAGGTTGGAATTGCCGCAACACCCATGGAGGAGGGTCAAGCTTCGTGGTTGTGGCACTTGGTAAGACTTGAGCGGCAGGAAACCGCAAAGGAGACAATCCATCTCTTCTTCTACTGGAACTGGCCATAGGTTGGAGTTGTTGGCAGGTGGTTATGGGTGATTTCCTGGGTTGCTGGATGGGTGATGGTCTTACTGCTTGATTCAAGGCAGGCCTGGAATGGGAAGGACTTGGTGAATCAGGAGGAAGGGTAGTAGGAATGGAAGCAAGAGCATGTTGGAGAGTTTTGGGGGTACTGGGAATAACTTGACTTTGGAATCTGTTGGCAAGAGGTTGAGAAGAGGAATTACTGGATGGGTGGCCAACTGAATGAGGAGCAACTACAACTTCTTCACCATCCAACTCATCACTACCTTCAGCATCTGGATCAGTTGGGGAATCAGCAATCCTTTTTATCATTTTCACTACCCCTCCAGTATTGATCCTGGATCTTGGGACTTCTCAACTGGAATATATTGGCCTACCACCAACTGTAATTGGCCCTCCAAAATTAGTCCACCTTGGCACATCCATCTGCCTAAAACCAGTCACTAAATCACAAATATCAGTACCAAATTCAATCAAAATACTCAAATTACTCATAATCAGAAAACCCCAAAGCTCCATCATGAGTAGGTGCCTCAGAAACTGGGAGCTCTTTTCCAAAAAGCCCATCCTTCCTACTTGATAAATACCTCCTGACATTAGAAGTGGGCACCCCAGTATGACGACATGGCCTCTTTCCAATGAAACAGTAATGGAACTTTGAAGATCGAGGATTATAGTGTTGAAAGTAATCCTTGCCCCTGGCCAAAAGCTCAGTACAAGCAGGATCAAGGACCTCAACTGCCTTGTAGCCATCATATTGTTGGGAAGGATCAAAATGCCCTGAAGAAGCCATGGAGGGTGAAGACAATTGACTGAAGACGCCAGACCCACAAAGGACAGAGGGTGGCGGCGCGGAAGGAGAAGATTCAGTGAGTTCAGTCAGTTTGGAACTCATAACTGAAGAATATGCAAGCAGAATATTCAATATGTCAGAATCAGTCCACTTCCATAAAAACAAATTCATGACCTCAATGAAATGGGGCCATAGTTCAATTATGGCCCCCTCAAAAGCCTCCAAGGTGATGATTCAAGACCCCTTTGGGGCTGAATACATCACCGTGGACCTCCCCTACAACTTTGGGGAGGTCAGGATCTGATGGTCCTGGACCCTCTCAAGGGGTCCAGGCCATGGGCCTATTTATGGTGCCATGGCACCCCTGGATACCCAGCAAAATTGGGCCCAGGGGGGCTCCAATAGCCTCCATGGCCTGCGGACCGCGGCGTATGGTCCACGGTGTGGTATTCCATACCAGTTTTGCCAAGGTTCAACTCCAAAACTCTAATCAATAATAATAATAATAATATATATATAAGAAGAAAATAAAGAAAGCTAAAAGTAAAAAAAATGCAAGAAAAGGAAGAGAACTATATTAAAGTAACAAAAACAAGTATTCCACTGGAATCTATATCAAATGTTACCTATAGTCACATATTGCCTCAACCCCATAATATCAATAATTCTCTACATATCATGGATTAAAGAAGAGAAATGATACTATACACTCTATACTAGGTACAAGAATATGCTTAAAAATAATTTAGCTTGTCCAAATATTCAATATGAATAAACAGGTGTAATATTACATAAGTGATACCATTACTCTTACAACATCATGTGTTACATGTCTTGACATAAAAAAACACTTACATATAAGTGAACATAGTGTTACATTACTCAATCCCCACTTAAACTCCCATAACCAAACAGTACAGGTCTTAATTACAAATGAAATTTTACATCAAAAAATACTCAACTAAATACAGATCAAGGCTTTGAAGAAGAAAATCAATCTTAGTAGATATAAGAATACAGTTTTAAAAAATGGTGCAATCAACCAAAAATATGGTGCAATATCTTTATCAAACAACACCATTCCAAATTTAACCACTAGCAAAAATGACTCAATGCTGTGAATAATAAGAATAAAGTTTAGTTAAAATATCAATATAATTTAAAAAGTATGGTGCAATCATCCAAACATATGGTGCAATATCCCTAACAAATGACACCATTCCAAATTTAACCACTACCAAAAATGTCTCAAGGCTGTGCACTGACAATAATAAGGTTCAGAGTGGTGCAATCAACCAAACATATGGTGCAAGATCTTGATCAAATGATACCATTTTTAATTTACTCACCAGCAAAAATGTCTCAAGGTGGAATTTTTCTAAGTCCCTTGTTTTGAGAAGGCTCTATGGAGGGCCCAAAAGGTATAAATAAAGGGCCTCTCTCCCTGTTTTCCCCCCATGCTTCTGATTCAAACAATAATCTTGAGGATCAATCCATCCCTTCTCTAGTAGGATAATCTAGTATCTATAGTGAAAAAGATCAGTAGCAAGGCTCAGTATCTTATAGTATTATTTATGATTAATTAATGAGAGATATTTATAATATTGATGACAGAGTTTAATATTAGTTAATAGTCTTACCATTATAGTAATAGTGTTGAAGTAGTGTTTGAAGATATTATCATTAGTGTTCTTATCTAATTTATCAATAACCCTTATTTATAGAAGGGATATCATCCTAACCTTTTAACTGTCACAACCCTGGAAATTCATCCCCTTGGACTTCAATATGGCATATCCATGCCACGTCCAATATATGGCAATTTGGCCATATCCATAAATCATTGGCCAAATTGGCCATCTCATCTCATTTGGCCTTTTATGGCCATTTCATAAACTTGGCCCAACTTGGGTCCTTTCCTGGCCTTTTTCTACTTTTGGGCAATTTTGGTATTTCCCAGTCATCAGGGGAAATAAAGCCCAAGAAGCTGTATTTGGCTTTAAATACAGTTTCTGCGCATTTGCGCACTTTGCGCAAATACAGTTTTAAGGCTGTATGCGCTGTATTTGGCCAAAAACCCAAAAATGGCCAAATACCTCAAAAGACACTCTGACACCTCTGAATCCCGCCAAAACTGAATTTCACCAATATCCTCCTAGCGTCATCTCTAAAGACTTATAGCCATTTTCAACCTCCAATAACCAAAATGCCATATAGGGTGTTATACACCATTATGCATCGTTTTTCAGCAGCAATCCACTGGCGGCAATATCATCTGGTTATTTCAACTTTCCATCAGGCCATCCAGTCACGTCATCAAGAGGATTCATCAAGGCTCAAGGGCAAGTGTCAAAACCTCAAATACCACTGCCGCCATCAAGAAGTCATTGGTTATTCTCACTCCAAGTATTCCTTCCAAGGGAATACTCTCATTTCATTCTCAAGGTGTATTCAAGAGGAAGTTCATTAAGTTCATTCATTCAGTTGTCAAGTGTCAAAGCTCCACTCATTCCATCTTGGCAAACACCTTCATTTCAATAAAGTCTGGATCCACCAAGAACTGTATTTCATTTCAAAGCATGGGAAATTAATTCAACCCAATTCACTTTAAATATTATCCAGCTGTATCAATTCCCAAAACAATCAATACAGCCTCAAGGATCAATAAAGATCAGTTTTCAGCCTGAAGAACTCAAGCTCCCAACTTTTCACATATACCGGCTACCCTTTCCACCCTGGGGGGTTTTTCCCCAGTTAATTAATATATTTTGATTTTCTTTTATCTTTATTTTCTTTTCATTTTAGTTAAGCAAATACTGATATTATTAAGTCAGTCATTTAGCACATTTCTCTTTCTCTTTCTTTGCCTGTCAATGGATATTTGGTGGTCATCTCCATAAAAATTCCATTATTCATTTTTGGCAGGTTGAAACAGTGATTAAGGACTTACTTGGTTGGCTCTTTGGCCACTTGGCTTCCCTTTCCTCTTTCGCATCTCATCTTGTACCTGCATATCTTTTAGAGGAATTCATTCTTATTATTTTTTATTCTTTATTCTTCTGGAGTCTTACAAGTTAGTTCCCTGATTTGCTGAGTGCCAGGCCACTCTTGTATTTCTGTCCAAGAGCCCCTGTGACATTTTACTAATTAACTCAAAATTTCATTTCATTCTGTTCATTCTTTCTTTATAATTTCATTCACTCATTTCATTGAAATTATGACTCTTTCATTCTTATGAACCTTATGAATCATTGTCACCTCTCAATTTTCTCTCATTCATTCTTCATTCTGAAAATTGAAAGCTGACCCCAATTTTATTTTTTTGTTTCTCTTTTTAAATCTTATCCCAAATAATCAATTTTAATTCATTCATAATCCAGGGTTATTATGAATTTTCATCTGATTTTCAAATTTTTCATCAAGTTATTCAGACACATTCTTCACATCAAGATTCATATTTGGTTAATTCTGCAAGAATTTTGATTTTTAAAGAAGAACTCACTTGATTTTGATTTGATTGATTGACTTGACATAAATTGATATTTGTAGAAAATAATCATTCAAACCCTAACCTCAGTGTCAATTCTACTCATCTGAAAGCCTCAACACACTCGCGCTATGCCTCAGTGTCTGAGTTCTATCTTTAATTCGCATTAGAAAAGTCATCTTTCACTTGCTTATATATTGTTATGTTTCTTGTATCACAAAAGATCAAAAAGAAAACTACAAAATCATATACAAAATTGTCTGCAAATATCTTATCATTTATATTATTATTATAGGTTTATGTGTGAATGGTAAGACTATCCTCTTCACACATTGAAATAATTTATGAACTCACGACCATTCTATTTTCTTAGTAATCCTTCTCTACTTTGAAAGATCATTATTAATGTTGTTAAAAATTATATTAAAGGCTTGTCTTTTAGGTATTATTCATGTTTCTTTTCTTTAAATTCATAATTAAAAATAAAATATTGAAATAAAAATTTCAGTTCTTTTGTCTGAAAGGTTAACAATATTAACCTCAAGAAATTTGATTGACCTGAAGATTTCATTGATTTTGCTGCTTTTTCACTTCAAGAATTTTGAAATAAATTGATTTTTCCTCAAGAATTCATGTTGATTGATGGATTTTCTGGAAGAATTTGATTTTTATTGATTTGACTTATTTGATTCATTGACTTCAAGTTTTCAGTTGATATTTAATTGATTGATTTACCTAAAGATCTCATTTGATTTGTTGATTTTTATTGATTTTATTCAAGATAGTGATTTTTGACTTTTGACTTCAAGCAATATTTCCAATCGCCTCAAGTTTTCATCTTCAAATTCTGATTCTTGTCCATTTTATTTCATTTTAGCCTGAAATCATGCCAATCCAACACTCACCACCTGCAAGCCAGACAAGATCTCAGGCCAGAACTCAAGCTGTTCTCACTCCAACTGCAAGGGCTCCCCTTGATGGCACCCCAGAAGTTTCTCAACTGAGGACCCATTTTGGAAGGAGAAGCACCATCCAGGAAGGAAGAAAGAGTGCCAAGAAGATCAAGCTCATTCTCAGGGGTAGTTGGCGGATTCCCAGGAAATTTAAGAACTATTTTCAAGCGTCCAGGTGAAGATGGTGAAGAGGAGGAGAGGAATTCTGTGGAAGAGGAAGGGTCTGATGGTACCAAAGGTGTCCCTGCTCCTGTGGAGGCACCGCAAGGTACTGGAGGGCCAACTCTAGCCCAGTCTAATCAGCCTGTCTCTCATCAGTCTGAACCATCTTTATTGGCCATTATGCAGAAAAGCACTTCGATTATGACCAATCATCAAGCAGCTTCAAACTCTGAAGCATCAAGACCACCAGCGTTCAAGACTCCATCTATGAAGGCACCAGAATGCTTTGATGGGACTCAACACTGCAAAGGTAGAAGCTTTATTAAGTCATGTAAACTTATTTTCCATAATGATCTGGCAAACTTCTGTCAAGACAGAAAGAAGGTCCTTTATTCGACTTCATTTCTCATTGGCAAGCCTTCAAAATGGATTCTGCCTAATCTTTCCAATCTCACCAATCAAGATCCACATGACCTTCTCAATTCATGGAAACTATTTGAATCTCAACTCTTTGCGTTATTTGGGGACCCAAATGAAGTCAGAATAGCTGAAGCAGAAGTGGATTCTTTCAGAATGAAAGTAGGTTGGCATGTATCTTTATACATTGCTGATTTCAGAAGTCTTGTCTCAAGAATCGGAGATTGGGGTGAAAGGGCTCTTATCCATCATTTCAGGAAGGGAGTGCCATCCAGGATTTTGGATGAATTGGCCTCCCATCCTTCAAGAATTGACTCTCTCCAAGACTTAATGGATATTAACCTGGATCGTGATACCAGGTACCCTGAAAGGCAAAATGAAAAGAGTCATCATCAAGAGAAGAAGCCAGAATCCTCAAAGTCAAATTCTTCTCCTCCTCAAAGTTCTTCAAGCTCAAGTCAAAGAAAGAAGAATAATTTTCAGAAGAGGGACAAGCCCCATTCTTCTTTACTGAATGGAGAGTTTAAGTTGATGAATTCTGAAAAAGAAAGAAGAATCAAGGAGGGTCTATGTACCTATTGTGGTGGGACGCATAGTCTTGAGTCCTGTTTCAAAAGGCCACAAAACAAGCTTACCCAACTGTCAGGCAAATTTCCCAGCCAGGGAAAAGCCTGAGTGAAGATCATGTTGTGCTCAATGGTCTTCACTGTTTTCCATCCAGAGCACAATTGTGCATTCTGAATCGTGGTGTCAAAAATTCTCTTAAATTTTTTGTTTTTTCTTCTCTCTCTGATATGTTTTACAGTATTCTCATTGATTCTGGTGCTACCACTTCATTTATTCGAAAGCAGTTTGTTCACAAGTATTCTTTGACCATGTCAGAACTCCCAGAAAAGATTCCCCTTATCATTCTTGACTCTTCTGAGTGTCCTTCTCTATTTCTGACTCACCATATAAAATATATGGTTGAGCTCCCTTCTTTACCAAGCTTTGAATGGGACTGTTTAGTCATTGATACTCCCCAGAGAGAAGAACTCATATTGGGCATTGACTTTCTCAATCATTTTAATCCATCTATTGATTGAAGGCAAGGGCTGATCACCTTTAATGCTGATCATAAGGACTATGATGATCCTTCAAGATCTTTCATTAATGACTTTTCTTCTGCCAAATCATGTGCAGCTCTGGTTGGTGATTCTACAACAACATCATTTCCATCTTCTGTCCATATTCCTTCCCTTATTTCCCATCAGTCATTACTATCATCTAGAGATGAAGTCTTCAAAGAGATTCAAGATGTTGGAGAAGATACTCCCGTATCTTCACTTAATCTCTTCTTTGGGAATATGGACCTTCCTCTTTCATCTTATCATCACTCCCTGGAGGAGTTGTGGGATGAAGAGGAAGAGCCAGAAGAAATAGAAACCATGATGAAGGTTGTTCCTTCTGTTCATCACCAGTACTTGGATGTATTCTCCAAGGTGAAAGCAGAGAAACCTCCTCCTCACTGTTCCTGTGATCATCATATTGAGCTGGGGGGGTCTCTACCTCCAGTTGGGGTGATCTACGTTTTATAAAACCAAGAGTCAGATACACTCAGGGCCTACATTTCAGAGAATGTAGAGAAAGTTTCCTCTGGCCAAGCTTCTCTTCAACAGGAGTACCTGTCCTCTTTGTCAAAAAGAAAGATGGTGGCCTCTGTTTGTGTGTTTATTACAGCAAACTCAATGCTGTTACTAGGTAACACAAGTATCCTGTTCCTCCTATGAATCAGCTTCTTACTGTTTTTAATGGTTCTTCTATCTTCTCCAAGATTGATTTGTGTGGTGCATATAACCTGCTCAGAATCAAGGAAGGTGATGAACATTTGACATGTTTTAGAACTAAGTATGGCAGCTATGAGTATTTGGTTATGCCATTTGGGCTCACCAATGCTCCTGCCTCTTTTCAAAACCTTGTCAATGATATTTTTTATGATCTTCTTGATGTTTATGTTGTGGTTTATTTGGATGACATTATGGTCTTTTCCAAATCTACAGAAGAACATGTCACTCATGTGTCCACTGTTCTTTACAGACTCAGAGCCAATAACCTCTTTGCTAAGGCCTCAAAGTGCCTATTTCATGTTTCTAGCATAGAGTATTTGGGTTATGTTGTTTCTTCTGAAGGCCTCAAGATGGACCAACCAAAAGTCCAGAAAATTCTCCATTGGCCACCTCCAAGAAACCTCAAGGCTCTTCAATCATTCCTTGGCTTTGCCAATTTTTACCGCCGTTTCATCAAGAATTATTCAAAGAAGATTAGTTCACGCACAAGTTTCCTCAAGAAAGAGTCCCGTTTTCTCCTGAATGAGGAAGCTCTTAGACACTTTCATCAACTCAAAGAGGCTTTCATCATTGCTCCAATCCTTCCTCATTTTGATCCTTCTCTACCCACCATTGTAGAGACTGATGCTTCTGGTTATGCCTTGGGTGCTGTACTGAGTCAGATTTCTGACTGAGGAAAAAATCCCATTGCCTTTGATAGCCGCAGCTTCTCCCAGCTGAGCTCAATTATAAGCTTCATGACAAGGAACTCCTTGGAATAGTCTGTGCTCTCAAGCGCTGGAGAGCTTTTCTCCTTTCTCTTTCTTCCTCTTTTGAAGTTCTCACCAATTATTCCTCACTTCAAGATTTTATGTCATCAAATATTCTTACTGGCCGTCAAGCCCGCTGGGCTGAATTTCTCTCTGAATTCCATTTTTCAATCACTTACCACCCTGGCCACCTGGCCACCCGTCCAGATGCTTTATCACGTCGGGACAATGTTTACCCAGAGAGGGGGGAAGATTTCATCAGCAAGAATCTAATGAATTAGCAAAAAATAATCAAGCAAGATGAAATTCAAGCCTCAAAATTGTTTGCAGTCAAGGTGGAACCATTTTCAAATTTGATTGAATCAATTCAGAAGTCATTATGGCAAGATTCTCAATATAGAACTATCCTTCAATATTTGGGTAAAGGGAAATCTGTCCAAGATTATTCTCTTGATTCCTCCTCCCAACTTCTTCTGTTCAAAGATCGGGTGGTGGTCCCAAATGACCCCACAATTCAACTCAGCATACTTCAAAAAAGGCATGACTCTCCTCTAGCTGGACACCCTGGCCAAGAGAAGACTCTCAAAATTGTCAAGCGGCATTTTTACTGTCCTGGCATGACTTAATTTATCAAGGATTATGTATCATCCTGTCAACATTGTTCAAGAAACAAGAATATCCATCACAAGAAGTTTGGACTCCTCAAACCTTTTCCAATTCCAAATGGTCCTTGAATTTGTCTTTCAATGGATTTCATCACTCAACTGCCACTGTCCAACTCATTTGACTCAATTCTTTTCATATTGGACAGATTCTCAAAAATGGCGGTTTTTATTCCAACAGTTTCTTCAATAACTTCACTAGATTTGGCCCATTTATTCATCAAGAATAACTTTTCAAAGCATGGCCTTCCTTCAAGCATTGTAAGTGATAGAGGTTCCCTTTTTTTTTCTTTTTGGACCAATCTTTGTCAGCAGCTCAAGATTTCAAGGGATCTGTCAACTGCTTACCATCCAGAAACTGATGGACAGACAGAGAGGGTAAATCAGATACTAGAACAGTACCTTTGGATGTATTTCCGTTATCATCAAGATGATTGAAACACCTGTCTCCCTCTGGCTGAATTTGCCTACAATAACTCTGACCACTCTTCAACAAAACAATCACCGTTTTTCACTGTTTATGGAAGAGATCCTCAGTTTGACTCAGTTCACATCACTCAAGATCCTCCTGCTGGAAAGGTATCAACAAAACTCCAATCAGTACAGCAAGATGTCAAGAGAGAACTTGAAGTTGCCATCAACAGGTTTAAGAGGTATGCAGATAAAAGAAGTGCAAGTCCACCTGTTTTCAATCCTGGTGACATGGTATGGCTTTCTTCCAAGAACATAAAATCAACTAGACCCACCAACAAACTGTCTGAAGGGTGGTTGGGTCCTTTTCCAATCTTGAAGAAAGTCAGAACTCATGTCTACCACCTCAAGCTCCCATCTCAATGGACGTCCATCCACCCAGTCTTCCATATTTCACTCTTAGAACCAGTCAATACATCAACAATCCCAAATTGGCATCAAGAGCCTCCTCCTCCAATCATCATTGAAGAAGAAGAGGAATGGGAAGTCTCTCAAATACTGGACTCAAAGCGTAAGAGTGGACAATTATGGTATTTGGTGGAATGGAAAGATTTCAGTCAAGACCCAGAAAGATCCACTTGGGAACCAACCAAAAACCTCAAGAATTGTCCTGAACTTGTCAAAGGTTTTCATTCATTATATCCTGACAAGCCTGGGCCTAATTCTTCAAAAGCTTGATTTCCTTTGGTGCTTGGTGGGGAGAGGAATTACCAAAAGTAAGTCCCACTCCTGGTATGCACCTTTAGGGGTATTCTACTCTTTGTTTTGTTATAAGAATCACCTTGGCCACTTTGTGCGCACTTTGCAATTTTGGACACAGATCTTTGCCATGGATTATAACTTCATTTCCAATCTTATGGCCATTTTCACTTGGTACAATGGGCCATTAACCTTTCAATTCATTTCCAAGACTTCAAAATTCAAATTCATTCATTCAACATTTTTTGTTTTAATTTTATGGTGCTGGCGGGAGTGGTAACTACCAAAAGTAAGCTCCTCTCCTGGTGTGCACTTCCCTGAGGGGTCTACAATCTTGTCAAAATATCACCTTGGCCACTTTGTGGACACCTGGAATCAAATTTCTCTTTCCAGGTCCTTGGCCAATTTCAAAATCAGTTATCAACCTGCGTGATGAAGATTGAAACCTGCTCAAGATTCAATTCATTTTTCTTTTATTTTTGGTTCTTCTTTTCATTTTCATTCTTTTACTTTTATTTTCATTTTCATCTGAAATTTTCTTTTATCACATCAAATATCATGTCAAGAACCATCATTCATTTTCAAAATCTTTTCAAATCATGAAGCCAATGTCAAAAGAAGATCAAGCAAGTCCTGTGTCATATGTCAAATTCTTAATATCAGTTATTATTTTATTTTCCTCTTAACAGAACTTTCCTCTATCCCACTATCAAGCCTTTCCAAGAGCCTCAACAGGCTTCACCTTGTATTGGTGCTCAGGAGCTCACCATTGCAAGGTGGGGTGTACTGTCACAACCATGGCAATTCACCTCCTTGGATCTCTGTATGGTATATCAAGCCACAGTCATTCTATGGCCAATTGGCCATATCCATCACCATTGGCCAATATGGCCACTTCATCATCTTATGGACCATTTATGGCCATTTGTCTTTTGGGGCCTTCATGGCCCTTCACCACCATCCAGAAGCCATAGCGGCAATTTATTCCCAATTGGGTATTTCTCGTCATTTCCCTCAAAACCAGGGGAAATGGCCCAAATGGCTGTTTTTGGCCATTTGGGCTCATAATGCGCATTTGCGCATATTTCCGCATTTTGCGCACTTTGACACAAAGTGTCCAAAAGACACTTCCCCCCCCTTTGGGCCAGTTTTTGGCTCAGAACCCAAAAGTGGCCAAAACCCCCAAAGGACCCAGAAACACCTTTCCAAACTCTGAAGCCATCACATCAATCTTTTTCCCCTCTGTCTTTCCATCTCAAGGCCTTTGGACATAAGCTTCTTTCCAATAAACCAGTATGCCATAAATGATGTTATATACCATTATGCATCATTTTTCAACAGCAATTCAATGGTGGCAATATCAAGTGGTCATTTCAACATTCCAACATATCATCACATCATGAAGGCACCCAATCATTCAGAGGACTCATCAAGGCTCAAGAGCAAGTGTTTCAGCGTCAAAGACCAATCACGCCATCAAGACATCATTGGATACTTTCATTCACAGTATTCCTCCAAGGCAATACTGTTCAAACATTCTCAAGGGATTCAAGAGGCAGTTAATTCATTCATTCATTCAGTTGTCAAGTGTCAAAGCTCCACTCAATCCATCTTGGAAACCACTTTCATTTCAATACAGTCTGGATCCACCAAGAACTGTATTTCATTTTTAAGTATGGGAAATTTGTTCAACCCATTTCAATTTCAATCTTAGCCAGCTGTATCAATTCCCAAAACAATCAATACAGCCTCAAGGATCAATACAGATTGGTTTTCAGCCTGAAGAACTCAAGCGCCCAACTTTTCACATATACCGGCTACCCTTTCCATCCTGGGGGTTTTTCCCCAGTTAATTAATATAGTTTGATTTTATTTTATCTTTATTGTCTTTTCATTCTGTTAAGCAAATACTGATATTATCAAGTCAGTCATTTAGCACCTTTCTCTTTTCTTTCTTCTCCTGTCACTGGATATTTGGTGGTCATATCCTTACTAATTCCATTGTGCATTTTGACAGGTCGAAACAGTGATTAAGGACTTATTTGGTTGGCCCTTTTGCCATTTGGCTTCCCCTTCCTCTTATTGCATCTCATCTTGTACCTGCATATTTCTTAGAGGAATTTATTCTTTGAGTTTTTTTCTTTCTTTATTCTTTTAGAGTCTTCCAAGTGAGTTCCCTGATTGCTGAGTGCCAGGCCACTCTTGTATTTCTGTCCAAGAGCCCCTGTGACAATCTATATATCTAGTTAGTAAGAAAAATGAGTTTAAATGAAACTAAATTTAACAGTTAAATGACATAAAATATTTAATAATCAGAAATAAGAACACCCAGAAACCCTAGAAAGATAAAACAAGGTAACTAAAATTCACAATTATATTGGGTAAGGGCGTAGTCCCTTTCCCAAAACAAATTTTGAATAAATTATTTATTTCTGCGTTTTTATTATTTTATTTAAACTAAATTTGTATATATGTAGATATTCTATGAATATATTAATGTGTATAAGTATTTAATAAGAAATTTGTTTTAACTAATTAGATTTATACCATATTTTGTTTATATTACTTTATCAGTGATATTCAAATATATATTGTTAAATTTCATTAAACTTTAATTTTATTCTAAAAACTTTTGTTTATTTATTGATTTTATTATTATTTACTTTAAATGAGGTATATGTTTTTTTTGATTTATTTTTTATTATCATTTACTTTAAATGATTAATATGAACTTTTTTATTTAAATTTTTTTTAAAGTATGTAGAATGAAAATTAATTTAATTGATTTATGCTTTAAGCTAGTTAAATCTAAGTAACTATAATATATATATATATATTAAAAAATGAATTCAATCTAAATTTAAATCTATAATTATATATTATATAGTGTCAAATTTAATTAAACTATTAAATACTCATATTATCTTATTAATTTCATTTTAATATGAATTTTTATACTATATTATATATATATATTTAATTTAAAATATATACCAAAATGAAGTAAAAGGTATAAAAAATAAAAAAATAAAACAAAACTTGCTGTGGGAATCACACGTGCTGCGCAGCGCTGCAAATGCTTTAAATTTGAAGCTTGCGCGCTTATTAACTTTCCTGATTACAGTAGCTAGTTAATTTATTAATTTATTTATTTTATTGTTTGGAATTATTTATGCTACTACCAGCTTGTCAAACTGCTTCATTAATGTGTTTAGTTGATAGATTATTGCTAATTAATTATATGGTTATCTTGATTTATTTTTGAGTTTTTTAATTTATTTAGCTGTTCACCACGTTGGCAATCTCTTTTGAATCAAAGTTTTAAATATACACTGTTATCTTTTTCCAATGGCTGCTGCAGTTCAAGTAAAAATCTCTTCTTCTGCATTTCAAAGGTGGTTTTGTTCTTGCTCTTGTAAGTACCATTTCCTCTTCTTTTTTTAACAGAAAATTACAATTAATTTTAAGTTATTTTATGATATTCATACATTTTATATGTATTTTAGCTCCAATGTTTTTGGAGCAATTTATGTGAGTCATTCCTTCTTATAATTTCTTTTCTTTTGCCTTTTTTTATTTGACTAACCAAACTTCTTCTGTAGGCCATAATGATAACCTTTTTTAGCTTACAGTTTGGATGTAGCTTGTAGGCGTTTTATGCATGTTAGATGATGGGGTTTGAATTGGTATGTCCCTCTCAATTTATTATTTATTTATTTTTATATATATCTTTTATATAAGCTTGCACTTTTCTTTTTTTCCTTATCCCCCTTTTTTTATTATCAACCTGTGCTTCCATTGAGATGTCTTTTTCTATTGAAATCAAACCTTCTTCCAAAGGTTCAAAATCCGTCAAAATTATTCTTTGCAATATCCATTAGGAGTTTTCCATACCATCAATGGGTGATCGCTCTTTTAATTAATTTACTGTTTTTTCTACTTTTGTCAAGGATCACTTGACTAATGAATGTGCTTCCCCTGTTTTTTTGGCTAGTACTGCCCTGACCACTCCTTCTATTATTTTTAGCGATTCCCCCCTTCCTTCTTTTGCGACTGCACTCACCCTTTTGACTTCTCTGACCAGTTCTGATATTTTAATTATTTCCAAAAACGAGTTAAAGCACAATTTCGGGATTGTTTTTTCCAAATTCAATGCTGCAATAACAAATTTAGGCTACTTAATGGAGGTCACTTATAGCCAAGGCCGTCCTCCTTATGCTTCCAAAAACCTGCTTGAGACCATTTGTTGTGGAATTTCTTGAATTATTTATTTGTACCAATGTCTTGAAGAGTAAGTTTTTTTCTTTTTTTTATTGTTTATTATATATATGAAAGAACTAGGCTTGCAGTGTATCTAGCAGATGTTTGTGGAAGTGCAAATTATGGGAAGTACCCTGCCTGACCTTATTGCATTGTACATTATTATTTTATTTTATTATTATTTTAATTTTCAGTTTTTTTAGGTAGTATTGCTCCACCACAAAATTTTGCTTGTGGATGTTGTAGCCAGGCAACCATCATTATAGCTGCCCCCAGGGATTTTTTTTATTTTTTTATTGTTATTATTCTTCTTATTATATTTTTAAAAATATATAACAATTTAAAATAAAAGAAATAAAATAAATTGTGTTTGTTTTGTTAAGAAAAATCAAAAAAAGAAAATATATAAAAATGTTTATTTTATTGTTATTTTTTTCTCTTGTTTTGCTTCTTTTGTTTTACCTAGTCTGCTATGAATGCTATTTTGGAGGCGAAATGGATAAAAATAAAAAATAACTAAATAGCGCTAGGTTAAGACTTTGTGTCTATAAGACTTTATAACAAAAAAATAGTGTAAGGTTTTTTTTATCTATGTATTTATTTATTTTTTTGGTTTTTTTTAAGATAAAAAATAAAATAACTAAGGAACAGTATAATAAGGTAAGTAATTAATAATAGCTCTGAGACTAAAAATAACAATATTCAAAGTCTGACACATGTAAGAGTACTTTCAAACTTGTAAGATGTTATTTCCCCCTTTTTTATTATTATTATGTTTTTTTGTTTTGTTTTTTTGATAAAATAAGAAGTTTCAGTAAGCAAGAAAGAAATGAAAAAATAGCTAAAAGTAAGAAATTTCAAAATTCATAACAATAACATAAGAAACAAGTAATATAGCTATATTACATTTAATTTTTGAATTGATTTTTTATGTGTTTGTGAATATTTTAAAGTTTTTCTTTTTAAATTAAAAACTATACTACTCTCAATTTTATCATTAAAAAGACATTGAATTCTTTTTCAATTGTAACTTGGAGTTTCTTGAGATATAATGGGGTTTTATGATGTTTAAATTTCAATGTTAATTTAACATCAACCTTTTTATTAAGATTGGAATTTTGTTTATAGAATTTATTCATAAACTTTTTGGTTATTTGATTTTTTGGAATTTTCTTTTCTTCATTAATAGACAGTAAGTTAATTGTGTAGTTCTCTTTCTTTTCTTCTTGGATTAAATTGATTAATACATCATATATTTCAAGTAAGTTGTCTTCCTCTCGATTCAGTTCTTGGGAAGACTCTTTTTGCTGAAGATTATTTATTATCTCAAGGTTTGTGATCAGTATGTTTTCTTCAAGGGGTTTTAATTTATCCAAAATTTCATCAGGTAAGTTAATCAAAGCATCTTCTTGAGGTACTACATTTTGTTGACTAAAGTATTCTGGATCTTCTAGGTTGAGGCTTTTAATAATTTGACTAGGTGATCCAAAATTATAATTTTCCAATTCAGAAGGTGATAAAAGGTATCCTTGATGAATCAAATCTTCTAACTGGAACTCTTTTTGATAATTGTTTCCATGATGTGAAGATTTATAAAGCTCTTTGTGAATTAACTCAATATTATGAGAATTTAATTCTTGAGTTTTCTTATTTTTAATTTTTTTCTTAATTTATCTTCTGTATTAGCTAAGGTAAGGTCTATTGAATCTTCCTCTAAGGAGTGAGGTGAGGATTAGTATTGATAATTGTTATAGCTTATTAAATTGGGTCAATCAAATAGCTTAAGGCTGATGACTATTGGTTTATATTTTAATTGAATGTTTGTTGATGTGCTAGTAGTTCCATATTGAACATTTCTTGTTGTTATTGAATTGGTAAATTCTTGCATGATGGTAATTTCTGGTTAACTTTCTATTGATATTATTGATGGTGGTGATAAATCTTTGGTTTCTCAGAAATGGAGTAGGTGACTCTTGAGTAAGATCAATTATTTCAGGTTTATATACCCTAAAATAATTTTCATTCTGCAGATTTTCATTTTGCATAATGCTTATTTCTCTATTAAACTCTTCTTCTGAATTGTTGACCATGCTAAAACTGAACATGTTAGAATATTGGTCTTCCTCCTCTTCATTCCTCCCATTATCTTGTAAGTTTATACTTTCTTCAACTCCTATTGATGATTCATCAATGTTCTTCATAATAGTGAAGTAATTACAGAATTCCTTTCTCAAAATTATAAAGTTTTTTGTGCCTTCAACAGTAAATGGTAAATACATTGTTTCATCAGTTGGCATAACCACTTGTACTTTTTTCATTATCATTTTATGTTTTGTTTTGTTTTTCTTCTTGGGGTTTATTCCAATCCTCAATCCAATTTCTAATGGTAAAATATTTTCTTCTATGTTTGGCTTCATAATTGCCATAACAGGATATTCTTCCCATCCTATTCTCACATAAATTGGTGAGTTGAATTCCTCCACTTGGGCCATGTTTTCATTTTTTGTGTTAAATTCTTGTTGTTCAATTCTTGCTTCAATTTTATCTTCTTTCTGAATAATGAAGTATTTTAAATCACTGAATAATTGTTCTTTCATTTTTACTTTCTTTTCTTTATGTGGTGAAGGCTTATCTTCTATGAAGCTCAAGGTCTTCCCCCTGGGTATATAATCTTGAAGGCTTGGACTAATTTGGTTATTTTCAATTTGATGATTTTCTTCTTGACCTGAATTAATAGAAGATCAATCTGAACATATTTCTTCATTCTTTTGATTTTGGTTTTCAACAGGTGAATCTTCCTTAAATTGTTTTGACATTTTCTTGTTTTTAAACTTATCAAATAACTTTTGGGTAAACTTGATTTGAGCACCAGAAGTCACTCTCAACAAATCCATTGGTGAAATACTATGCTTTGGTTTGGAAAATATAGTTTCTACAAATGCTTTTTAGAATTTAAAAACAGTTTTTTGTTCCTTGATAATATGACAGCCATTTCTACCACACACAGGTGAGACACTGTCAACTAGCTTTTTTGGCTTTAAGCCTTCATCTTGTACTACTTCCACTTCAATTGGATGGGAAGCTTTCATGTTAGAGCTATAAGTATTCTCAGATGTTTGAGGGTAATTAAGGTTTACATTATTTATTTTGCTAATTTTCAAATCATTACTAGTTAATTCAGATTGGGAATTTTTGATAGGAACTCCTGGGTTTGGTTTCATGGATACTTGAGTTCTGTTTGTTCTTGAACTTTCTTGAGGTAATTCTTGAAACCTTCTAATATTACTTATATGATTTATCCTCCATTCTTTAATTTAGGTAGAATTACACAGCTCCATTCCCTTTGGTGGATGTACATGCCATCCTTTGGTTTATGGTGAGCATATTGGGATGCAAAATCTTCTTCCATCAGGTTCTTTATAGCTTAGAATTTCTCCTTGATCTTGTGAATGGTCAAGCCTTATTCCATTCTGAGCCAGGAAAGGTCTTTCAACAACAGTGTGGACTTCCCCTCTAGCAACAAAAAAGTGAATTCTTCTTTCATCTCCAGATGGTAATATTATGGGTGTATTTTCTGCTAATTTCTGCTAAACCAACAATTGCAGTACTGTGTCCTCCTATTCCTCTGAGTTTCATGTCTAAATTCCTCATAGCTAATCCTGCTTTGATTTATTCATTTTCAGGTATGATATTTAATTCAGCTCCAGTATCCACCAAAGCTTTTACTGTGTACTCCTTCTGGCCAATAAGAATCTCCATCATTCCTAGTGGGCAGGAAAAATGTATTTTATCCATGACAATAATTTTCTCTTGAGGTAATTCCTGTTCTTCAGTTTTAATAGATTTGAGTGACATTAAATACTTCTTTTCTGTTTCAGAGATAAATTTCATTTCTTCCTTGAATCTTGGTGATATTGTCAAAATTTCTTCTAGGGTGAGATTAATTTTTTGATCTAAAGCCTTATTCATGACTTTTACAATAATTGAGTCCTCATCATTTTCCTTTAATAAAGGCCTTTTGATTAGTTGTTCTTTTTCAAACTAACTTTGTTTCATTCTTCCACTTTGTTTTTACTGGTTAATGTTGTTTAGTTATACAGCTTTATGGTACTTTATTTATTTCAGGAGCCTTTTGTGACTTGTATTTTGTTGAAATCATGACTCATTACTCTTCTGGTTCATCATTCTCAATATATCCACCAGGTATTCTAGGATTTCTGATGATAATTTCTTTGGGTTGAATAGTGTCTTTTGAGGGTAATGGTTGTTGTTGAGTTTTAAATTTATCTTCCTGTTCTTTTCTTTTTTGTGTATTCCTTAATCCATAAGCATATCCAGAAAGGTTCTTCTAGCCCTGTTGAGATGCAAGGTGGTTGCCAATCTCCCCAATTATCCATTGAAATGAAGACAGTTGACTTTTCTTTTCTCTTTTGTTCTTCTTCTCTGGTCTTTTCTTCTAATTTTCTTTGAATTTCTTCTTGTTCCTTTTGAAATTCCCTTACTAGATATTTAGGTGAATATTTTCCATCATTTGGTACCCTTTCCCAATTTGTGTATAAATAATTCAATACTTTTCTAATTACCCATCTCTTATTTTGATCTTCAATAAGCTCATCGAATCTTCCTGTTGAGTGTCTTTCTTCTGAGAAATAATAACATTTAACAGTAAACTTTGCTACATTCAGTGCTGGAACATAGGGTATACTTCTATTTGGTAGTGGAGAAACATTATCTTTTGGTCTGAATCCCTGATTGTTTGACTGAGAGTTATTAATTATTTTCATTTTTGTGTAGCCACATTAGTTAATTCATTCAGTTTATCCAAGAGCTGTTTGACATCTTCATTTTAAACAGGTGCCTCATCCTTGACTGCTTTGTTTTGTTCTTTCATTTTCTTGAGGCCTTCTTGCATTCCTGGAAATTCCTCTTGCTTGAATCGGACTCTTCTTTCCTTATTCTTTGATTCTTTTTGATCAACTATCCTTGGAGGTGAAATTCTTTTGGTGACTAATATCCTTGCTTCCAATTCCTGTTCAATGTACTTCTTCAAGATCCTCATTGGTGGTATTAGATATCCTCCATCTTCTGCTATAACCATGAAATTATCCTTTATCATTTCTTTACTGATAGCTCCCTTTATGTCTGCAGAGGGAGAGAGTCAAATAAATCTTCATGAAACATATTTGCTTGAGGAATATATTTATATCTAAGAAGACAAGTAATGATAGTTTCATACTCCCCTATAAACCTTTTATATTGTGAGAGAGTACTAATCCCTCCTGCCTCTTAAGTAGCATTTAATAAATTTATAAGTGAATCCTTTTTATATCTCCTTTCTGGCTCAACCCTTCCTTATTTAGTAATAAGATACTTCTTGAGTTGGTTCCAGTTTCTTTCTTCATATCCTGGCATTGCTTCTATGGCATCACTTAATTTTGAATCAGTTGTCCAAAATGCCATCCTCATTGCTAAATCTTCTTCTCTAGCTCCTTCAATCTGAGCTATCCTTTCTAATTTTCTGAAAAATCTTTCTACTTCTTCTCCCTTGAAGTTTAGGTTATAATCTTTAGCTTTTATTAAAACAACAGGCCTTTCCTGTCTGAGTACTTGATGTTGCAATGGACTGGGATTTGTAGGCGTGGTTAAGAATGCTCTCCTTTGATGATTTTGAGGTCTGGGTTCTGTTGCTGGAGTGGATGGATCTCTAGGTCCAGTTGTAGGTGAGGATGGTGACTCTTCTGGTCTTACATGCCTTGTTAGTGTTGGTTCACTAGGGTATCCTGCATTTTCTTCATAAAACTCTGAATTTGTCAAGTTTGATCTTCTTCTTCACTTTCCTCAGAATATTGGTTTTCCCCAATATCCTCAGGTGGTAATGGTGGTAAATTTGAGGTGGATTGTTGATCCATTTCTACTTTATAATGTTTTCCTTCTAGCTCCTTTAAAATATTTATTCCTTTTCTTGATTATTGAATAATGATTAAGAAGAACTTCCTGATCTTCTCCTTTTCCTTTCCTTCTGTACTTAGTGTTGGCATGAGCTCACTTTATTCTACTTGAGATTCTTGACCAGTTAGTGTTGAGTTTTTAAGTGGAGTATAATAATGATATGAGGATGATGATGATTGATTAGATGATGAATGATGTGATGATGAGTTTTGATTGATAGTTTTATTTGCTTCCAGTTTTTATTTTATTAATTTGGTTAATTTTATTGTTTTAAGATCAAGCTGAATAATTTATGAATTTTATTCCTATCTGCATGCCACTTTTGGGACACCAGATGTGGGAACTCCTCCTGTGTGGGCTAAATGCTGCAGTACCTGGAAGGGGGAATTACAATAGAACAGTTTTTAATTGCTGTTCAAGCTTTTAACCCTTGCTCTGCTTATGTGTCAGAGTAATCTGAACTGCGCTTCCTGAAAATGCTGAATTATCTTAGCTTGAGTTCACCATCAATTTATTTTATTTGATGATGGCTAGTCAGAAAATTATATTCAACAGACTCTATCAGACTTTGTTTGATCTGGAAAAATGGCTGAGTAAACCTTAACACAAATAAATAAAGATATAGAACTGGGTAAAGACTTTTTAATTCCTTTACGGAGAACAGTAACACCTTGAGAGATTCCCAATTTTTATGATAACACTTTTGATAATATGATAAATAATAATAAAAAACACTAATATTTTTTAAGGGTTTAATAACTTTATGATGATAACTTGGAATAACAAACACTACTATATATATTTTTTAAAGGTTTTTAATAATTTTATGGTGATAAATTTAGATAACAGACACTACTATTGTTGAATTTACTATTACGCTTGGCTACTGAGTAAAGAACTTTGTTAATGGGATGGATTTATAAGATAATGTAGACCAACTGTGAAATACTATTATCTATAAAACACCTAGACAATGCTACTCAGCTTTGCTTCTAAGCAAAGATTTAGGAATGGGATGATAATATCAATTGGATAATCAATGAGTTTAATTTTTAGGTCATTGTAGACCAGCTGTTATCTACTATTAATTATAAAAAAGACTCGGACAGTGCTACTGAGCTTAGCTACTGAGTATTCTTTTTAAAATTCAGGATAATGTGGATGGATGGAGGGTATTTCCCTCAAAAGGATATTAAGAAGTTATTCTTTTGTGATGAGCCTCTGTTGGGGCCATGAGGAAAAAAGAATTGAGGGGAGAAAGGACCTCTATTTATAGCTTTTGGGCCTCCAGGGGAGTGTTGAAAAAAAGGGGACTTAGAATTTTTCAGGTGTTCAATTTAAGGCTTGGTGGTAATTGAATTGAGGGGTCTGTGCTTTAATTGAGTTCTTGATTTTGTGGAGAAATTTGTGGGGAAATGATGTCATTATTCTTGTAATCCTAGTTTTTTTTAATTTTTTTGTTTTTAGGGTACAGCCTTGTGAAACCTCTGTAAACACCTTTTGTAATACTACTGTGACACCTTTACTGTCTAACCTCTTCTTCTTAACCTATTTTCTTTCCATCTTTCACACTATTCTACCACTCTCCTTATTTTATTTGATGAAAAAGATCCCTCTTAATTTAAATTTTCAAATATAATACTACTGCTAATATTTTATTTATGTATTTATTTTTATTACTCCCAACTGAAAGAATGGTATGGCATACCACACCACAAAGATTTTTGAGAATTGAATTTAATCCTAATTATTTTCTGAGCATTCATTGGATTCTTTCTGATGAAATTCTCCCCCCCTCTGGGTAAACTTTCTCCCAATGTGACAAAACATCTGGGAGGGTTTCCAGGCAGCCAGAGGTGGAGGTGATTGATAAATTAAACTCTTGAACAAATTCAACTCAGTTGGCTTGAGGGAGGGTGAGAATCTTTGATGACATGAAGTATGCAAGAGAAGATTTATTGGTAATAACTTTGAAAGGAGAAGAAAGGGAAAGAAGAGAAGCTCTCCAGTGCTTACAAGCCCATAATATGCCAAATAATTCAACGTTATGAATCTCATAATTGAGATGTGCTTCAGTAACCTTTCAGCCATCAATTTCAATGGGATGTTTTCCTGAGTCCGAAGCCAGACTCAGTACAGCACTCAAGGCCTAATTTGATGCATTAGTCTCTACAATGGTGGGCAGAGAATTATTGAGGTGGGAAGTGATTGTAGAAGTGGTGAAACCCTATTTGAGTTGATGAAATGGTTTGTCACAACCATGGAAATTACCCTCCTGGAACCATATGGCATATCAGTGCCATATCAATCTCATGGCAGTCTGGCCATATCCATAATCACTGGCCAAATTGGCCCTCTCATTGTTTCTGGCCTTTTATGGTCATTTCACTCCTGGGGCCAACCTGGCCCCTTCACTATCATCAGGCCTTTCCAGGCCTTTCTCTGCTTTTGAACACTTTCTGGTATTTTCCAGTCAACAGGTAAAATACAGCCCAAAAGGCTGTATTTTGCTTTTTTAGCTGTAAATACAGTTTTGCACACTTTTGCACTTTTTTGCACACTTTGCGCATTTTTTCTGTATTCAGCTGTATAGGCAATTTTCCTATGCATTATGGGAAATATGTCCAAAAGGCGATATCAGGCCTTTTGCGGCTCAATTTCCAGTTTTGTGCCATTTGCGCACTTTGCGCAACAACAGTTATTAAGCTGTATTGGCTGTATTTGGCCAAAAACACAATAATGGCAAAATACCCAAAAGACACTTTGTCACCTTTGAAGCCTCCAAAACCCAATTTTCACTCTTATCCTCCTGGCATCATTCCAAAAGACCTTTGGCCACATTCAACCTCCAATAATCAAAAATGCCATAAATGGTGTTACACACCATTATGCACCTTTTTACCAGCACTTCAATGGTGCAGAAATCAAATGGTTATTCCAACTTTTTATTCAGGTCATCAAGGAATCAAATCATCCAGAGGATTCATCAAGGCTCAAGGACCAGTTTCAATCACAAAGACCAATGCTTTCATCAAGAAATCATTGGCTATTCTCATTCACAGTATTCCTCCCAGGGAATACTGGCAATATATTCTCAAGGTATATTCAAGGGGAAGTTCCAAAACAAGTTGTCAAGTGTCAATGCTCCATCAATCCAACTTGGTAACCACATTCATTTCAATACAGTCTGGATTCATCAAGACCTGTATTTCAATGATACATCATGGGAAAATCATTCAACACAGTTCATTTCCCAATATGTCAAGGTATACACTTCATCAAGCTGCCAATACAGCTTCAAGGATTCAATACAGACCAGCTGTCAGGCTGAAGGACTCAAGCTCTCAACTTTTCACATATACCAGCGTCCTTTGACCTTGGGAGGTTTTCCCCCCGTTAATTAATATATTTTTATTTTATTTTATCTTTATTTATCTTCTCAATTTTTTTAAGTGGATACTGCTATTATCAGGTCAGTCATTTAGCAACTTCGCTCTTTGCTTTCTTTGCCTGTCAATGGATATTTGGTGGTCATATTCTTACTTATTCCATTGTTCATTTTGGCAGGTTGAAACAGTGATTAAGGACTTACTTTGTTGGCTCTTTGGCCATTTGGCTTCCCATTTCTCTTATTGCATCTCATCTTTGTACTTGCATTATTCTTAGAGAGATTCAATTCTTTATTTTTATTTTCTTTATTCTTTGGAGTCTTCCAAAGGAGTTACCTGATTGCTGAGTGCCAGGACAGTCTTGTTTTTCTGTCCAAGAGCCCCTGTGAAATTATATTCATTAACTCATAATCCTGTTTCATTTTGTTCATTATTTCTTTATAATTTCATTCACCCATTTCATTGAAATGATGACTCTTTAATGCTTATGAACTTTATTATTTGTTGTCACCTCTGAATTTTCCCTCATTCATTTTTCATTCTGAAGGTTAAAAGCTGACCCAAATTTATTTTTGTTTCTCTTTTTTAAATCTTATCTCAAATAATCAATTTCACTTCATTCATAACTCAGGTGTAATCTTAAGTTTTCATTTGATTTTCAAATTTTTCATCAAGTTATTCAGACACATTCTTCACATCAAGATTCATTTTTAGTTATTAATCAAGAATCGTTGATTTTAAGAATATTTCACTTGATTTTATTTGATTGATTTATTTGACATAAATTGATATTGAACTCAAGCAAGAATTGATTGACCTGAAGATTTCATTGATTTGCTGATTTTTCACATCAAGAATTTTGACTTGAATTTATTTTGCTTCAAGAATTCATTTGATTGATTGATTGACTCTGCAAGATTTTATTTCCATTGATTCAAATTCAAGATTTGATTTGACAATGATTTATTGATTTTCCTGAAGTTTTCCTTTTGACTTATTTGATTCATTGACTTCAAGTTTTCATTTGATATTCAATTGATTGATTTAGCTGAAGATCTCATTTTGATTTAATGATTTTCTTCAAGATATTGATTTTGATTTTTCACTCCAAGCTTTATTTCAAATTTCTTCAAGTTTTTATCTTCAAATCTTGATTATTGTTCTTTTTATTTCATTCTTATCCTGAAATCATGCCCATCCAACACTCACCTCCTGCAAGGCAGACATGATCGCAGGCCAGAACTCAAGCCTTCAACTGAGGGCCCATTTAGACAGAGGCCAAAAGGTGGAAGTAGCAGCACCATCCAGTAAGGAAGGAAGAGTTCCAAGAATATCAAACTCATTCTCGGGAGTAGTTGGTGGATTCCCAGGACTTTCAAGGACCACTCTCAAAGGTCCAGGTGAAGATGGTGAAGAGGAGGAGGAGAATTCTGTGGAAGAGGAAGAGTCTGATGGTACTGAAGGTGTCCCTGCTCCTGTGGGGGAATCCCAAGGTACTGGAGGACCAACTTTATCTCACTCTAATCAGCCTGTCTCTCATCAGTTTGAACCATCTTGATTGGCCATCATGCAGCAAATGACTCAGATTATGGCTAATCTTCAAGCAGCTTCACCTTCTGAAGCATCAAGACTACAAGCCTCAAATACTGCATCTATGAAGGCACCAGAATGCTTTGATGGGACTCAACCCTTCAAAGTTAGAAGTTTCATTCAATCTTTTAAATTTATTTTTCATAATGATCCGTAAAATATTTCTCAAGAAAGAAAGAAATTCCTTTAGGCCACTTCATTTCTGATTGGCAGGGCTGCAAAATGGATTGAGCCTTATATTTCCAATCTCACCAATCAAGACTCAAATTTCCTTCTCAATTCTTGGAGCTTGTTTGAATCTCAACTCTTTACTTTATTTGGGGACCCAAATGAAGTTAGAAAAGCTGAAGCAGAGTTGGATTCTCTAAGAATGAAAGAAGGTGTCCATGTTTCTTTATACATAGCCAATTTCAGAAGTTTGGTTTCAAGAATTGGAGATTGGGGTGAAAGGGCTCTTATTCATCATTTCAGGAAGGGTTTTCCATGCAGGATTTTGGATGAATTGGCCTCCCATCCTTCAAGAATTCACTCTCTTCAAGACTTAATGAACATTACCCTCAAGCTTGATACCAGGTGCCATGAGAGGCAAAATGAAAAGAGTCATCATCAAGAGAAGAATCCAGAAGCCACAAAGTCAAATTCTTCTCATCCTCAAAATTCTTCAAGCTCAAGTCAAAAGAAGAAGAAGAAATTACAGAAGAGGGAAAAGCCCCATTCTTCTTTATTGAATAAAGATTTCTAGTTGATGAATTATGAAAAAGAAAGAATAATCAAGGAAGTTTTATGTACCTATTGTGGTGGGAGGCAAATTCTTGATTCCTGTTTAAAAAGGCCTCAAAACAAGCTTACCCAACTTTCAGGAAAATTTCCCACCTAGGGAAAAGCCTGAGTAAAGATCCTGTTGTGTTCAATGGTCTTCACTGTTTTCCATCCAGAGGACAATTGTGCATTCTGAATACTGGTGTCAAAAATTTGCTCACATCATTTGTTTCTTCTTCTCTCTCTGATATTTTTTACAGTATTCTCATTTATTCTGGTGCTACCAACTTATTCATGGCAAAGCAGTTTGTTCACAAGTGTGAGCCTTAGAGGTAATTTCATATACCCAAAAGACCACAAATATAAAAAATAACATATTAATATAAATAAAATAAATTTATTTATATTATTAAAATAAAAATAAAAAATATAAATATAAAATTATATTAAAAATAAAAAAATAATTATAATTTAAAAATAAAATTACTTTAAATTTTGTAAATATAAAATTACATTTATACTTGAAAAATTTAAGTAAAAATGAAATTTTAACAAAATTGTGAAAAAATAAATAAATTTGGAAAAAAGTTAAATAAAATTTATTATAACTTTTTATCCAATAAATAAACATATAAATTTTATTTCACCATTGGATTCCTCATAAAAAATCAGGTGGGGTCACCTCTGAGTGAAATTTTTGTAACTCAACTCTAAATAAGCTTAAATTAAGTTTTTAGTATTTTCAATACAAAAGTTGAAAATCCTCAAAACCTTAATTTAATTCACACCACATGTGGTGTTAACCATCAATTTTTGTGTTAAAATTGAGGTGTTGTGTTTAGTTTAGAAGTTATGAGGAATTGAAGTATTTTCAATTGAATTCAATTGAAATGTCAAAATGTGCGCGTGTATTACATAAGTGAACTTTGATTTACATATGAGGTGTCAATTATTACTGTATTGTACTGTACAATTGAATTGAATTACATATGTAAATTATAAGTATAATACATGATGAGGAATTAAAGGAAAAATAAATTGGAAAGATTAAATTTGGGGGGGAAAAGGAACTCCAGCTCTAAGGGGGAGCTAGACCCCCAAAATCCTTGCTGACAGGCGTGGGATGTCAAAATTCACGCAAAAGTTCATCACTTTTGGCCTGGAATTGAGTTACAGGGTCTGTGAACTCAATTGATGATGAGGTTTTGATACCAACTGGGGTAGTTTTAGCTGTTGCCAAGAGGGTAAAACTACCCTTAAGATAAAACAATCATAGTAAAAACAGTTTTAACTGGTTTCTACGCCTCTGACACACATTCTGACGTGTTTTGAAGGCTCTAGGCCTGGTATTGCTATAGTAATAGCTGATTTAAGGGTCTAAAATGGCTAAAAATGGCTAAAAATGGCTTAAACCAGCCCTTTTTTGGTCTAAACCAGGGTTCAATGATGCCATAATTGGCTTTTCTGTTGTCAGACTGTTTTTCACGACTGACAAGAGTAAATTTTACTTTTGGAGTAAGAGAATTGATGGCTATAAAAGAATGTCTTCTTTGTCCCACTTTTCTCTTCATGTTAGAATCTTTTCCTTTTATTAATTAGTTTAAAACTGTTAAACCAATCAATCAAAGATTCCAACCACCACTTTTAAATCATTTTAATCCTTTTAACCACGTGAAAAAATCATTATAATCATTGTTTGTAACTCTTATAATCATTTTTACCCCTGAACCACCCCAAAAGTGAATTAAAGCATCTTTCATCACTGTTAACTTTGTCACTTTGTTTCCAAATTCACTCTGGTCACTTTTGGGCGTGTTTTCTCTTTAATATTCTTTTTAAAGACTTTGTTCTTTAATTAATTGCTTGCAGTTCTTTGCTCAATTAATTCCAATTGAAATTGCTCTTGAAGAAATTTCTTTTGTAGCCTTAAAATATCTCTTGTAGAGTATTTTTTGGATAAATCTTTATTGTTGGTAAAACAATAAATTTTTATATTATTGTTTTATACTAATAAAGTTATAAACAATACAATTGGCGTGTTTTCTCTTAAAAATAATATTTCATACTATTTTTAACTGAATTTTACCTTATACAAATTTTGAGGACAGGAAAAGTACTTGATTTTTAATCAAAGTTTCATATCCACACCTTACATTTGGGGGCCCAGCCGTGATATTTTACCTGTGACATATTTTTTTTACTCTTTTTAAATCTTTTTTCTTATATTGAAAAATTTAAAAACATATAAAAAATACTTATAATCCAAAAAAATCCTTAAAAAATAATTTTTTTCATATTATAAGTGAGGCTTATATTTTTATTTCTTTTTTGAAATAACCTTTTTTTACTTAATTAATTGGCTTTTTCATTAATTTTAGTGTCTGACAACGTGGTAAGACAAGAAAACATTGAAACAGCCTCAACAGTAACCAGCATTATCCCTGCCAGTACTGTTAATTCTGATCATAATAGTACTGTTATTGTGACTCAAAATAATCAACCTGAACCAATATCTTCTGAATTAATTAACTTGGATATAAGTAATACACTTCAGAAAGCCAAAAATTTGGCCAATAGTAAGTTTTTGATGTAAAAATACTATTTTAAGCCTTTTTTAACCATAATTATGCCTTCAACCAGGTCAGGAGCCGGCTACAACCCCTCAAGCAGCTCCCAAAAAGGTAATAGACGTGATTATGGCAGAGGCCAACCAGGTACAGAAGGAAAAGGGTCAGTTGATGACTTCCAAACAACTAAAATGGGTCATTCTGAAGCTGATAATACCATTTTACCTTCAAAAAGAGCTGACACCGCCACAACAAGCCTCTGTGGACATATACAAAGCCAGCCACAGTGCATACAACAATGCACTCCAATTCAAGGAGTACCAGATCCTTGCAGACCTGTGGAAGAATTGCATGAATTCTTACCTGACAGTAAGAAAATTCTTGGGCCATCCCAACACTTGCAAATTGCTCAATGGATGGCATCCATTGATGGAGAAGAAAAACATGATGCTTTTGACACTAGAATGGAGGAAAAACAACCCTCCACCACCCAAACCAGTGCCAAAAACAGCCCCAGTGGCCAGCAGCAGCAATTCCAACGTGAAAAAGCAGCCACAAACTCCAAACAAGGGCAAAGGGAAGGCACCAGCCCCAAAACCTTACATCCAGGGCTACAGAATCCCAAAGATTCAGCAGGATGCCATGGAAAATGTATTTCAGATGGCCAGAACCATGATGGAATTACAGAAGAAGGAGGAAGCCAGATTAAGGTTCCAGAAATGATTTCTGACATATTTGATTCCATCCCAGAGTTGTATAATGCTATAAATGACGTGAAAAAACATCTTTCTGATAAAAATGACACCATTTGTAACAACATTAAAACAAACAACCTGAGTCTGTGCCAAATTAATGAAACACTTATGTGTTTTGAAAAAGTTTTGAGAACAATTAAAAATTCCAATAATGATAATTCTTCTAACAATAAAATAAATGAACAATCTGCCATTATTAAAGAATTAACAGATAAATATTCTAAATTCAATATTGATGACATAATTGAAACAAGAATTAAACAAGCCATAAATATTATCAAGACAGATAACAAGAAAGTCCTTGATGACATTTCAAATTCATTTACTGAAGTAAAGACATATACCATTGCCTTGAAAAAGTGTTTTGATGCTTCACAAGAAGAAGTATCAAAATTATCAATGAAATTGAATCAAGTCACTGCTGATAATACAAGACAGACAGAGTTATGGAAAGAACTTACACATAAAGAAGACATGTATAAAATTGAAGTAATAAATTTAATACAAAGCTTCCAACATGAATACAGAAATTCCCAAAGGTGTAGCAACAGTAAAATGAATGACATTGAACAATTACTGAACACCTTACCAAGAATGTCTACACCTCTAAATCAAAATGAGGGCACAAGAATTTCAAATCCACAAGTATTGGATCCTGATAATTCACAATTAAAAAATGAATTATCCACTTCTTTTCATAACTTGGAACCATCAATGGGCCAAGCACTCTTGAAAGAAGTTCCAAAACTTAAAGAATGGCCTCACTTCAGTGGTGAAGGAGAGTATGACCATATGGAATTCATTAGAGGTATTGACATGATCAAAGAGGATTTTGAATTACCAGACAGATTGGTAACAGCCAGGTTTAACACCTTGTTTACCAGATCAGCTCACAGATGGTACATCAAAATAAGACAAGCACATGGACACCAGAGTTGGACTTGGTGGAAAACCCAAATCATCAACAAATGGGCAAATGATGCTTGGAGGTTTAAAGTTGAAACAGCCTTTGAATCTGCCAAATTTAATGCTGATAAAGACAAAGCTTTACCATGGTTTTGCCAACAAAAAGACAGATTAACAGCATTATATCCTGACATGTCAGAATTTATGATCCATAGAAAAATTCTGAGACAATGTGGAGGTGACTTAGAGCATGCTGTCAAAAGCAGGACTACTGAACAATCTTCAGCAGAGGATATCATCAATATACTAGAAGAAGTAACCACCAGAACCAAAATTGGTTCTAGTAGGGTGAATCTTAAAACAAGGTTTAATACACCTTGGAAAGATTCTGTGGACAAAAACCCCAAAGAAAATTCTAGTAATATTAAATATAAATCTGCAGATACAGTCAGAAAATGCCATATTTGCCAAAGCACCACCCATTTAGCCAATACATGTCCAAAAAGGGGGAAAATCAATGAAATTGACATTGAAAAAGAACCAGATGTTGAAAAAGAAGACATAATTGAAGACAATTCAGATGATAAGTCATCCATATTCTCTGAATCTTCAAAAGATATAGAAAATATCAATGCCACTTTTGACATCATGGAATCTTATTCCCACTTACCACAATTGAGCAATGGTCAAGTTGATTTATCAAAAGTTCAAGATGCACAACTTATGAAGACAAAACCAAACAGAGGAAAAGGTTATACAGCTGGTAACTCCTGTATAACAGAAGTGGTGATTGACAACAAACCCACCAAACTTTTGCTTGACCCAGGAGCCTTCTGCTCTTGTGTTGGAAAATCTTTTCTTAAGACTTGTGTACCAAATTTTGAAGACCAATTGTTACCAATTGATGGTATAAAATTCAACAGTGCAAGTAACCCAATGAAAGCATTAGGAATCTTTGAGACCAATGTCATATTCCCACACATAAATGGGAAGTTAAGGATCACAGTTGAATTTGTTGTTATGGAAAATTGCTCTAGTACCCATTTTATATTGGGAAATGACTATTTAATCATGTATGGGATAGATTTACATAATAACAAAGACAGATACTTTACAATTGGAGACAATAAGCGCCAGAAATTTGCCTTTTTACCCTTTAAAAGACAAATTACAGTAAACAAAGTATCACCAGTCAACTTAGAGTTAGAGAAATTCAAGTCTGAACAGTTAAATGAGGCTGAAATAAGTCTTCATCTGACTGATAAGCAAGAAAATGAACTTTCTTCCCTTTTGTATGACCACAGAGGAGCATTTGCTACAGACAAAGAACCCCTGGGAGCAATTATTGGTCATGAAGTTGACATCATTCTTAACATTGAGAGACCTTATCCACCACTCTTAAGAAGACCTGCTTATCCAGCAAGTCCAAAATCAAGAGAAGCTCTAGAAATTCATATCAAAGAACTTCTAGACCTTGGTGTAATAAGGAAAGTAGGCCACAATGAGGAAGTAGAAATAACTACACCAGTCATAGTGGCGTGGCATAATGGAAAATCCAGAATGGTTGGGGACTTTAGAGCTCTGAACACTTACACTGTTCCAGACAGATACCCAATACCAAAAATCCAAATTGCCCTTACTCAAATATCTCAAGCAGTGTATATAACCACTATGGATGCCCTTAAAGGATTCCATCAAAATGTAGTAACACCAAGAGCAAGAAAATACTTGAGAATTATTGTTCATTGTGGAGTGTATGAATACTTAAGGATGCCCTTTGGTATCAAAAATGCACCTTCACACTTCCAAAGAATGATGAATGAAATCTTCCCTGAAGAACTCTCAGAGGGATGGTTAATCATTTACATTGATGACATTATTATCTGTTCAAAGACTTGGGAGGAGCACATGTACAGATTATCAAGAGTTTTGACAAAAATCCAATCAGTAAACATGAAAATCTCCTTGAAGAAATGTCATTTTGGATTTAAAGAACTTAAGGCACTAGGACATGTTGTATCTGGTTTGTCCCTTGGAATTGATAAAAACAAAGTTGCAGCAGTATTGTTAAAACCCATGCCTCAGAATAAGAAGGAAATTCAGTCATTCTTAGGTTTTGCAGGATATTACAGGCAACACATTAAAGACTTTGCATCCATAGCAAGACCACTTTATAAGTTGTGTGACAAAGACACAGTATTTGAGATGACTGTTGACAGAGTCAAAGCTTTTGAGTCTCTAAGAGAAGCATTGACCACTGCTCCACTCTTACTGATGCCAGACTTTAAATTGCCTTTCAAACTGTATATTGATGCATCAGGGGATGGACTAGGTGCTGCACTTCACCAAGTTCAGATCATAAATGACAAACCTGTAGAAGGACCAATATGTTTCATATCCAGGCAAATCAAACCAACTGAAGCCAGATATGGAGCAAGTCAAATGGAATGTCTATGCCTTGTCTGGGCCTTAGAGAAATTGAACTATTTCTTAGAGGGATGTGTTTTTGAAGTAATAACAGATTGTACAGCTGTGAAATCACTTTTGAACATGAAAACACCTAACAGACACATGCTCAGATGGCAAATAGCCATACAAGAATACAGAGGCAATATGACTATTGTTCATAAGGATGGGAATATTCATAAGAATGCAGATGGACTAAGCAGATGGCCATTACCAAATAACATTGATAATCCTGCTTATGTTCCAGAAGAAGCTTCACCACAAATTCCAATAGAAGGAATAAGTGTTACAGACCTGAACACCACCTTCTTTGAAGAAGTCAGAAATAGTTACACTCAAGATAAGAATTGTAGCATCTTATGCCAATTACTTAACAAAGACTGTAAAGACAACTCTCTAATACATGCCTTGGATGAAGAATGGAGAAAATCTTATAATGAAGGGAGATTTCACCTACTGGATGGTATAATTTACCACAGAACCAAGCACACATGTGTCATGACAGTTGTAGACAGGTCATTAATCAATCTTGTACTGAAAGAATGCCATGATAGTCCCTTTTCAGGACATCTTTCTGAGGACAGAACAAGAGAGAAAGTAAAGACCTGCATATGGTGGCCAATGTGGCAAAAAGATGTTGCAGAATATTGCAAAACCTGTGACAGATGCCAAAAGGCAAATAAATCCACTGGCAAAAGACTTGGAAATATGATGAAAATCCAAGAACCAAACAGACCTTGGGAAATTGTCCATATGGATTGGGTAACTGGCCTACCACCAGGAGGTGACAGGAGCTATAATGCTTGCCTAGTAATTGTGGACAGATTCAGTAAAACTCCAATCTTTTTACCATGTCACAAAGATGATACAGCCATGGATACAGCTCTTCTGATATGGAATAGAGTAGTGTCATGGACTGGGATATTTACAAATATCATCAGTGATAGAGATCCCAAATTCACTTCAGCTCTATGGACAAATCTTCACCAATTATTTGGCACAAAACTGTCTTTCTCTACAGCCTACCACCCACAAACTGATGGTCTGGCTGAAAGAATGATCCAAACCTTAGAGGACATGGTGAGAAGATTTTGTGCATATGGCCTTGAATTTAAAGATTGTGATGGATTTACCCATGATTGGTGTACTCTGTTACCAGCACTGGAATTAGCATATAAAACATCAATCCATTCCAGTACCAATCAGACTCCTGCTATTCTAGAAAAAGGATGGAACCCCAAGTTAGCCCAAGATTCCTTGAGGAAAGACTTAATTGAAATACATCCCACAGCTGCTAGCTTCAAAGGAATGGTAGACAAAGCTAGAAAGCATGCAGTGAGATGCATGGAGGACTCTTTTGCATATGCTAAAGACAAATGGGATAAATCTCATGCAACTCCAGATTTCAAAGTGGGGGACCTAGTTCTTGTATCCACCACTAACCTCAATAACATCAAAGGATGTAAAAAGTTAAAAGACTCCTTTGCAGGACCTTTTGTGATTAAGGCCCTCCATGGAGAAAAGGCTGTTGAAGTAGAGTTATCTGAAGAACTTAGCAATAAGCACCCTACATTTCCAGTAAGCTTGATAAAGCCATACAAATCTAGTGATGCTGAGAAATTTCCCTTGAGGAATAAGATTCCCCAAGTTATACCTCCTATTGAGACATCTGGTACTAAGAAAATAACCAAAGTTCTTAAAGAAAGGAAATTAAGAACCAAGAAAGTAAGGGAATACCTTGTTAGGTACAGTGACGCAACTTGTGAAGATGAATGGTTAGAAGAGAAAGATATACCAGAAGCCACCAAACTCCTGAGGAGATTCAGACACACTAGAAACACCAATATTACAAAGTAATATTCTTTTTTAGGGGGAGGGAATGTGAGCCTTAGAGGTAATTTCATATACCCAAAAGACCACAAATATAAAAAATAACATATTAATATAAATAAAATAAATTTATTTATATTATTAAAATAAAAATAAAAAATATAAATATAAAATTATATTAAAAATAAAAAATTAATTATAATTTAAAAATAAAATTACTTTAAATTTTGTAAATATAAAATTACATTTATACTTGAAAAATTTAAGTAAAAATGAAATTTTAACAAAATTGTGAAAAAATAAATAAATTTGGAAAAAAGTTAAATAAAATTTATTATAACTTTTTATCCAATAAATAAACATATAAATTTTATTTCACCATTGGATTCCTCATAAAAAATCAGGTGGGGTCACCTCTGAGTGAAATTTTTGTAACTCAACTCTAAATAAGCTTAAATTAAGTTTTTAGTATTTTCAATACAAAAGTTGAAAATCCTCAAAACCTTAATTTAATTCACACCACATGTGGTGTTAACCATCAATTTTTGTGTTAAAATTGAGGTGTTGTGTTTAGTTTAGAAGTTATGAGGAATTGAAGTATTTTCAATTGAATTCAATTGAAATGTCAAAATGTGCGCGTGTATTACATAAGTGAACTTTGATTTACATATGAGGTGTCAATTATTACTGTATTGTACTGTACAATTGAATTGAATTACATATGTAAATTATAAGTATAATACATGATGAGGAATTAAAGGAAAAATAAATTGGAAAGATTAAATTTGGGGGGGAAAAGGAACTCCAGCTCTAAGGGGGAGCTAGACCCCCAAAATCCTTGCTGACAGGCGTGGGATGTCAAAATTCACGCAAAAGTTCATCACTTTTGGCCTGGAATTGAGTTACAGGGTCTGTGAACTCAATTGATGATGAGGTTTTGATACCAACTGGGGTAGTTTTAGCTGTTGCCAAGAGGGTAAAACTACCCTTAAGATAAAACAATCATAGTAAAAACAGTTTTAACTGGTTTCTACGCCTCTGACACACATTCTGACGTGTTTTGAAGGCTCTAGGCCTGGTATTGCTATAGTAATAGCTGATTTAAGGGTCTAAAATGGCTAAAAATGGCTAAAAATGGCTTAAACCAGCCCTTTTTTGGTCTAAACCAGGGTTCAATGATGCCATAATTGGCTTTTCTGTTGTCAGACTGTTTTTCACGACTGACAAGAGTAAATTTTACTTTTGGAGTAAGAGAATTGATGGCTATAAAAGAATGTCTTCTTTGTCCCACTTTTCTCTTCATGTTAGAATCTTTTCCTTTTATTAATTAGTTTAAAACTGTTAAACCAATCAATCAAAGATTCCAACCACCACTTTTAAATCATTTTAATCCTTTTAACCACGTGAAAAAATCATTATAATCATTGTTTGTAACTCTTATAATCATTTTTACCCCTGAACCACCCCAAAAGTGAATTAAAGCATCTTTCATCACTGTTAACTTTGTCACTTTGTTTCCAAATTCACTCTGGTCACTTTTGGGCGTGTTTTCTCTTTAATATTCTTTTTAAAGACTTTGTTCTTTAATTAATTGCTTGCAGTTCTTTGCTCAATTAATTCCAATTGAAATTGCTCTTGAAGAAATTTCTTTTGTAGCCTTAAAATATCTCTTGTAGAGTATTTTTTGGATAAATCTTTATTGTTGGTAAAACAATAAATTTTTATATTATTGTTTTATACTAATAAAGTTATAAACAATAAAATTGGCGTGTTTTCTCTTAAAAATAATATTTCATACTATTTTTAACCGAATTTTACCTTATACAAATTTTGAGGACAGGAAAAGTACTTGATTTTTAATCAAAGTTTCATATCCACACCTTACAACAAGTATTCTCTGACCATGTCAGAACTCCCAGAGAAGATTCTTATTATAATTCTTGACTCCTCTGAGTCTCCTTATTTATTTGTGCCTCACGATACTAAATATATGGTTGACCTCCCTTCTTCCCCAAGCTTTGAATTGGATTTCTTAGTCATTGATACCCCCAAGGGAGAAGACCTCATATTGGGCTTTTACTTTCTCAATAATTTTAATCCATCTATTGATTGGATGCAAGGGCTGATCACCTTTAATGCTGATCATAAGGACTATTATGATCCTTCAAAATCTTTCAGTAATGACTTTTCTTCTTCCAAATCAATTGCAGCTCTGGTTGGTGATTCTAGAACACCATCATTCTAATCTTCTGTCCATATTCCTTCCCTTAATTCCCATCAGTAATTCCTATCATCTAGAGATGAAGTCCTCAAAGAGATTGCAGATGTTGGAGAAGATAATTCTGTATCTTCACTTCATCTCTTCTTTGGGAATATGTACCTTCCTCCTTCATCTTATCATGACTCCCTGAAAGAGCTGTGGGTTGAAGAGGAAGAGCGAGAAGACATAGAAACTCCAATGAAGGTTGTTCCTTCTGTTTATCACCAGTACTTGGATGTATTCTACAAGGTGAAAGCAGATAAACTTCCTCCTCACCACTCCTGTGATCATCATATTGAGCTGGAGGGGCCTCTACCTCCAGTTGGGGTGATTTACTCTTTATCAAACCAAGAGTCAGATACACTCAGGGCCTACATTTCAGATAATGTAGAGAAGGGTTTCATCTGGCCAAGCTCCTCTTCCACAGGAGCACCTGTCCTCTTTGTCAAAAATAAAGATGGTGGCCTCTGTTTGTGTTTGGATTACCGCAAACTCAATGCTGTTACTAGGAAGAACAAGTATCCTGTTCCTCCTATGAATCTGATTCTTACTGTATTTAATGGTTCTTATATCTTCTCCAAGATTGATTTGTGTGGTGCATATAACCTGCTCAGAATCAATGAATGATGATGAACATTTGACACGTTTTAGAGCTAAATATTGCAGCTATGAGTATTTGGGTATGCCATTTGGGTTTACCAATGCTCCTGCCTCTTTTGAAAAGCTTGTCAAGGAAATCTTTTATGTTCTTATTGATATTTATGCTGTGGTTTATTTGGATGACATGATGGTCTTTTCCAAATCTGAAGAAGAACAATAACCTCTTTGCTAAGCCCTCCAAATGCCGGTTTCATGTTTCTAGCGTAGAATATTTGGGTTAGGTTGTTTCTTCTGAAGGCCTCAATATGGACCAAGCAAAATTTCAACAAATTCTGAATTGGCAACCTGCAAGAAACCTCAAGGCTCTTCAATCATTCCATGGCTTTTCCAACTTTTACCACTGTTTCATAAAGAATTATTCAAAGAAAATTAGTTCACTCACAAGTTTCCTCAAGAAATATTCCTGTTTTTCCCTCAATGAGGAAGCTCTTAGAAAGTTTGATCAGCTCAAAGAGGCATTGATCATTGCTCCAATCCTTTCTCACTTTGATCCTTCTCTACCCAGCATTGTAGAGACTGAGGCATCAGCTTATGCCTTGGGTGCTGTACTGAGTCAGATTTCTGACTCAGGAAAACATCCCATTGCATTTGATAGCCACAAGCGTCTCCCAGCTGAGCGGAATTATGAGATTCATTACAAGGAACTTATGGGCATAGTGTGGGCTCTCAAGCGCTGGAGAGCTTTTCTCCTTTCTCTTTCTTCCTCCTTTGAAGTCCTCACCAATCATTCTTCACTTCAATACTTCAGGTCATCAAAGATTATCACTCACCGTCAATCCTGCTGAGCTGAATTTCATTTTTCAATCACTTACCGCCCTGAACACCTGGCCAGGCTTCCAGATGTCTTTTCACGTTGGGACAACATTTACCCAGAGAGGGGGGAAGATTTCATCAGAAAGAATCCAATGAATTATCAAAAAAATCAAGCAAGATTAAATTCAAGCCACAAAGCTCTTTCCAGTCAAGGTGGAATCATTTTCAAGTTTGATTGACTCAATTCAGAAAGCATTATGGAAAGATTCTCAATATAGAAGTATTCTTCAAGATTTGGGTAAAGGTAAATCTGTCCAAGATTATTCACTTGATCCTTCTTCCCAAATCCTCTTGTTCAACGATTGGGTGGTGGTCCCAAATGACCCCATGATTCAACTCAGCATAATTCAAAAGAGGGATGACTCTCCTCTAGCTGGACACCCTGGCCAAGAGAAGACTCTCAAACTTGTCAAGCGGGATTTTTACTGGCCGGCCATGACTCAATTTATCCAGGATTATGTATCATCCCTGTCAACAGTGTTCAAGAAACAAAAATATTCACCACAAGAAGTTTGGACTCCTCAAACCTCTTCCAATTCCAAATGGTCCTTGGATTTGTCTTTCAATGGATTTCAGCACTCAATTTCCATTGTCCAATTCCTTTGACTCGAACCTTGTCATAGTGGACTGATTCTCAAAAATGGCAGTTTTCATTCCAACAATGTCTTCAATAACTTCGCTTGATTTGGCCCATTTATTCATCAGAAATCTTTTCTAAAAGCATGGCCTTCCTTCAAGCATTGTCAGTGATAGAGGTTCACTTTTTGTTTCTTCATTTTGGGCCAATCTTTGTCAGCAGCTCCAGATTTCAAGAGATCTTTCAACTGCTTACCATCCAGAAACTGATGGACAGGCAGAGAGGGTAAATCAGATACTAGAACAGTACCCTTGTATTTATGTCAGTTATCATCAAGATGATTGGAACACCTGGCTCCCTCTGGCTGAATTTTCCAAAAGTAATTCTGACCAATCTTCAACAAAACAATCACCGTTTTTCACTGTTTATGGAAGAGATTGTCATTTTGACTCAGTTCACGTTACTCGAAATAATCCTGCCGGAAAGGTATCAACAAAAATCCAATCAGTACAGCAAGATGTCATGCAAGAATTTGAAGTTGCCATAAACAGGTTTAGGAGGTATGCAGATAAAAGTGAAGCAAGTCCACCTGTTTTCAAGTCAGCACTCATTCCTACCACCTCAAGCTCCCATCTCCATGTATGTCCATCCACCCAGTCTTGCATATTTCACTCTTAGAACAAGTAAAGACATCAACAATCCCAAATAGGCATCAAGAGCCTCCTCCTCCAATCATCATTGAAGAAGAAAAGGAATGGAAAGTCTCTCAAATATTGGACTCAAAGCTTAAGAGAGGCAAAGTATGGTATTTGGTGTAATGGAAAGTTTTCAGTCAAGACCCAGACAGACACACTTGGGAACCAACTGAGAACCTCAAGAGCTGCCCTGAACTGGTCAAAGATTTTCATTCTTTATATCCTGACAAGCCCGGACACACTCCTTCAGTAGCTTTATTCTTATTGTTCTTGGTGGGGATAGGAATTACCAAAAGTAAGTCCCCCTCCTTGTATGCACCTTTAGAGGCATTCTACCCTTTTTGTTGTAAGAATCACCTTGGCCACGCTGTGAGCACTCTGCAATCTTTGGACACAATTCTGTGACCTGCCTTTCAACATCAATTCCCAAAGTCATGGCCATTTTCACTTGGGAAATTGCACCATTCCTTTTATTAATTGTTTCCAAGTCCTTCCAATTACAAGTCATCCCTTCAAGAAATTTGTTTTCTTTTTATGGCACTGGCAGGAGTAGTGATCAACAAACGTAAGTTCCTCTCCTGATGTGCACTTCCCTTAGGGGTCTACAATCTGTCAAAACATCACCTTGGCCACTCTGTGAGAATCTGGCATCAAATTTCCCTTTCCAGGTTCTTGACCTCTTTCAAAATCAAATACAAACCTTTGTGATGAATATTGGAACCTCCTCAAGATTCATTTCTCTTTTATTTATTCTTCTCTCAATTTCATTTTCATTCTTTAATTTTATTTTTATTTCCATTTTCCAATTTTCTTATTTAGGCCGAAATAAATTCATAAACCAACGTCATTCATTTTAAAATTACATCAATTCTGAAACCAATGTAAAAACAAGATCAACCAAGTCCCATGGCACACACCAACTTTTCAATATCAGTATCAAATTATTTTTCTCTTAATCACTCCTCTTGAATTCCTGTCTCAAATCCTTTCCAGTTGCCTCAACAGGCTTCACCTTGTGTTGGTGCTCAGGAGCTCACCATTCCAAGGTGGGGGTACTGTCAAAGCCATGGAAATTACCCTCTTGGGCTCCATATGGCATATCAGTTCCATATCAATCTCATGGCAATTTGGCCATAGCCATAATCACTGGCCAAATTGGCCCTCTCATCATTTCTGGCCTTTTATGGTCATTTCACTCCTGGGGCCAACCTGGCCCTTTCACTATCATCAGGCCTTTCCATGGCATTCTCTGCTATTGCGCACTTTCAGATATTTTCCATTCAAGAGGAAAAATAAAGCCCAAAAGCCTGTATTTGGCTTTTTTAGCTTTAAATACAGTTCTGTGCACTTGCACATTTTCGCTGTATTCAGCTTTATATGCCATTTTTCCATGAATTATGGGAAATATGTCCAAAAGGCCATATTGGGCCTTTTGGGGCTTAATTGCCAGTTTTGTACATTTTGCGCAAATACAGGTTTAAGCTGTATTAGCTGTATTTGGACAAATACCCCAAAAGACACTTTGGCACCTCTGAAGCCTCCAAAACCCAAGTTTCACTTTTATCCTCCTGGCATCATTCCAAAAGACCTTTGGCCACATTCACCCCAAATAATTAAAAATGCCATAGATGGTGTTACACACCATTATGCACCTTCTTTCACCAGCAATTCAATGGTGCACAAATCAAATGGTTATTCCAACTTTTCTTCAGGTCTTCAAGGCAGCACGTCATACAGAGGATTCATCAAGCCTCAAGGACCAGTGTCAATCTCAAACACCAATTATTTCATCAAGCAATCATTGGCTATTCTCCTTCACAGTATTCCTCCCAGGGAATACTGGCAATATATTCTCAAGGGATATTCAAGAGGCAGTTCCAAAATAAGTTGTCAAGTGTCAATGCTCCATCAATCCAACTTGGCAACCACCTCCATTTCAATACAGTCTGGATTCATCAAGACATGTATTTAAATCATACATAATGGCAAAATCATTCAACACAGTTCATTTCCCAATCTGGCAAGGTACACTTCATGAAGCTGTCAATACAGCTTCAAGGATTCAATACAGACAAGCTGTCAGCCTGAAGTAGTCAAGATCTCAACCTTTCACATATACCAGCCTTGTTTGACCCTGGTGTGTTTTCCCCCAGTTAATTAATATATTTTTCTTTTAATTTATCTTGATTTATCTTATCAATTTTTTTAAGTGGATACTGCTATTATCAAGTCAGTCATTTAGCAACTTCTCTCTTTTCTATCTTTGCCTGTCAATGGATATTTGGTGGTCATATTATTACTCCTTCCATTGTTCATTTTGGCAGGTTGAAAAAGTGATTAAGGACTTACTTTGTTGGTTCTTTGGCTATTTGGCTTCCCATTTCTCTTATTTCATCTCATCTTTGTACTTGCATTCTTCTTAGAGAAATTCAATTCTTTATTTTTATGTTCTTTATTCTTTGGAGTCATCCAGGTGAGTTCACTGACTGCTGAGTGCTAGTACACTCTTGTATTTCTGTCCAAGAGCCCCTGTGACACTGTCTAAGAGCTCTTCATGGAGGGGGAAACTTGAATATTTCTTGAGGAATTTTGTGAGTGACCTAATAGCCTTTGAGTAATTCTTTCTGATACAGAAGTAGAAGTTTGCAAACCCTAGGAATGTTTTAAGAGCCTTGGGCCTTCTTGGAGGAAATCCTTTGATAATTTCTGGACTTTTTCTTGGTCCATCTTGAGGCTTTCAGAAGAAACAACATAACCTCAATATTACACACTTGAGACATGGAAAGAGCACCTGGATGTGTTAGCAGAAAAATGTTTGTCTCTGCTTCTTGCAAGAAAAGTGAACACATGAGTAACATTTTCTGCCTCACACTTGGAAAAAATAATAATATCATCCTAATAAACAGCTACATAGAGAGCTAGATATCAGAGGAAACATTTTTGACAAGCTTTTGAAAAGATGCGGGAAAATCACTGGACCCACATGGAATGACCAAGTACTCATAACTGCCATATTTAGCTCTAAATTCTTTCAAATTTTTAGCAGCTTCCTTAATTCTGAGCAGGTTATATGCACCATGAAAATCAATCTTGGAGAGGATATAAGAACCATTGTAAACAGTTAGAAGCTGGTTGATTGGAGGAACACAATATTTGTTTGTCCTAGCGAAAGAATTGAGTGTGCAGTAGTCAACACACAAACCAAGGCCACCATTTTGCTTTTTGACACAGAGGAAAGGTGTTACTGCTGATGAGGAGGTTGGCTGCAGGATTTGTCTATGAAACTTCTTATAATATTTGGATTAATCAACAGTACTAAGACTGTTCTGATGAAATATAATAAAAAAACTATTATAACCAAAATAACTAACTAATTAATTATTTCTTTTACTTGTTATAAAGTACCAGTGACTATGATAGCAAGCAGTAATTCTATACAAGAGGTATTTAATAAGAAAACTTCGTTATTGAAATAATAAAATTATTTTGATATATATTATTCTCTTTTGCAAAAATAAGTATAAATATAATTCTTGAAGAAAAGCAGCAGTAGGGAGAAGCTTTAAGAATAAATTATAAACCATGCACTAATACTCTAATGAAACCTTGAAAAGAATCAGTAGAGATATTTTACAGATAAATTGTGGATTCAAAGGATCAAGCTTGATTTTTAACAGTTTTAAAACATTTTATAATTTCTGTATATGATTTAATGCCTTTCTGATTTATTCTTAAAGATTAAAACACTTAAGAACAGACCTAACTGATATATACTTGTTGGTAATTGTGAGCCTTAGAGGTATTTTTATATACCCAAAAGACCACAAATGATAAATTAAAATACAAATATAAATAAAATAAACTTATTTATATTATAAAAATAAAAATATAAATGAAAATTTATATTTAAAAATCAAAATTTAATTTTAATTTAAAAATAAAATTAGGGTTTTGGTAAACACACGTAAACTTTTAGTAAAAACACGTAAGTGACCTTCTTTTCCAAAACAAATTCCTCAGTATCAGTTTTGAGTATTTTTTTAATTTTTTTTTGCCATATTTTTCCCGAATTGGAAATTCAACATGCACAAATCTTTTTGAATTTTTTTTTTGCCAAATTTCACCAATTTGGCCAATATGCCAAAGTGGAATATTTTTTCAAAAATTCATTTAAAATCTTCCCACTTATGAATTTCCTTCACTTTTTTTAAATAATGAGGGGTTCAATGTGAAGAATAAAGCACCAGAGTCCCATAATTTTCGGAATTTTTTTGGGTGGGACAAGTGAAGGCGCAAAAAGGGTTTTTTTTCAAATGTTTTTTCCTGTCCTTGTAATATGCCTATTTTTAAAAAGTGAATTTAATAACTTCCCACTTATTAATTTCCTTCATTTTTTTTAAAAATTAAAGGGTTCAATCTGGAAAATAAAGAACCAGAAGCTCATGAATTGAGAAAATATTTTTGGTGGGACAACAAGTGAAGGCGCAATGAGTGTTTTTTTTCAACTGTTTTTTTTCTTGTGTGTAATTTGACTATTTTCAAGTACAAAAGCTCCACATGTTTGATAAAAAAGGAGACTGAGGTGGGATTTAAGCAATAAATATGACTGGGGAGGGGGATAATTGGCATAAATTGTATACACAAAAATCATTCAATCAGAATCAACCTCCAAAATAGTGGGTTTTTTCTGAGAGGGGGGAGGAAGATTGGACAAATACAACATTCTGTGTTTCTTAAATTTATCAGCCCACCCCAGGGCTTGTGTTTGGGAATGAATCTCCCAGTTCACAGTAATTGGGGGACTGGATAAACTTTAGAAATGATGATGTCCGAAGGAACAAAATGAGCACAACTATTAAAGAAGCAGATGAAAATGGGGGGATTATCATTTGGAGGACAGATGTAAGATGTGACTATGAAACTGATGATAATATTACTATTAATCAACAGTACTATGTCTTTTCTTATAAAATATAATAATAAAATATTATTATAACCACAATTGAATAATTAAAGAATTATTTCTTTCACTTGTTATACACTACTAGTGATTATAACAGTGAGCAGTAATCATCTACAAGAATCAATTACAAGAAGAATTTAACAATAAAAACTTCTTTCATTAAAATAATAAAATTATTTTAATATATAATTATCTGTTGCAAGAATAAGTATAAAGATAATTCTTGAAGAAAACTATTACTAGAGAAAAACTTTAAGAATTAAAGATAAATGACTCACTAATGCTGCAAAAGAACTTATTGATAGATAAAAGTAGAGAAATTTGACGTAGAATTGTGGATTTAAGAGATAAAAATGATTTATAGAAGGATTACAACAATATATATGTGGATTCTATGAGTTAACGTCTTTCCGACGGATTCTGAAAGATTTAAAACACTTAAGAATAGTTCAACTAATACTTACTTGTTGGTAAAAATGATATAAAATGATAATAAGATGATTCTTGGAAAAAACAGCAAGAAGAGGCCTCTTTTAAGTCAACAACAGCTCACAGAGGCGTGCCATGGAGCAAACTGAAAAACCAGTGAGTGAGAAAACAATAAACCTTTTTGGATTATTGATTGTATCATCTGTTGTCACGTAAGATTATCATAAGTACTTAATTGAAGCTTTTACGTGACTGCCAACCCCAATATGGTTAAGAATAAAAGGAGTAACATCTGTAAATCTTCTTTTATTTCAAAATAATCATTCATTTCTCAAAGTTATCAATTTTATTGGCAATTTCATCACAGTTTATAATTACTGTGAATTTTTGAAGATTCAGTGTTTCACATAGAATAGTCAAAAATGGACTGCAAGTAAAACGTTTAATTTTACTAGTAAAACCATAATTCTTTTTGGTTGTACCATAGATAATACAGTTCTCTATTAGTCCTGAAAGCTTCAGAAAGATTCATTACTAATTGTATTTTAAATGAATTTTTGAAGTTTTTAACTCATTTCTACGTAGAATTGCAAATATCAGTGTTTCACTGGTTGCTATGAGGTAAATCAATGGATACAAGTCCAAAAAGGGTTTTAATTACTCTTTTGGGGTTTATCCATGGATAATCATTAAGAATTGCGTGGTTACAGGAGTCAAAGTAGCTCTTTACCTCCTTGGCATGTCAAAATAGCAGGTTATTTGCTATTTTCTTAAGATTTACAGTAGTTGTAACTTGGTAACCAGGTTCCCAAAAGGTTTTAGTTTACCAATTAGGCCAAGATTAGCCATGGTTCCAAGCTTTGGAGCTGTCCATGCCTCTGAGGCCTCAGAAGTTGGGTACCCTGGCTCTCTTTGATGTCTTTTGTCACCTTGCTTATTTATCACATCAAAATAGAAAATTAAGCTTAAAGTGAGATATCCACTATGGGTGTATCAAAAGTCCAATTAAGAATACCATGATATTAAGTGCTCCAAACATGCATAACACTATTCTTAGTGTATATGTAACATGGGATTTCTCACATTCCCATTATTTTGGCGTGAAATGAAGAAAAACAAAATTTTTCACAGATCTTTTATGTGGTAGTAATGATGTGGTGTTGAAGTATTTTTGATATTACCACCTCAAAGAGTTAACTTGAGCTTATTCACTCTATGGAGCTACCCTAGGTGAATTTTTGTGTAGAATCCAAATCTGGCCTTAGATCCATGGATTTACCTACTCAATAAAAAGTTATTAATCTTTTCTGAAATCAAAAATGATGAATTTTGGATATATGCATGACTCATGAGTTATGCATAATTCAATATTCATTTTTAAGATAATTGTGGCTCATTGGGGTATGTAAAATATACCTCAAGGCTCACATTCCCTCCCACCAAAAAGTAAAATTGTACTACAATTTGATCAATGGTATAAATAATAAAAAGCCCCAAAGGGGGGTTAATGTCCACTGTCCAACCTCCCTACATCACTCAGATCAAGTAATTTCAAGCACATTTTATAGACATATTCAGGCTTGTGGCCTTCTTTCATGTCTAAACCTTCTTAAGAGTTTATCTGAGTCAGGTAGTTCTAATTCTGCCAGCCATTCATCTTCATGTACTGGATTTCTATATCTGACAAGATATTTTTTTCGATTTTTACCCTAAGTCTCCTTTCTTTAATGACTTTCTTTATCTTTCTGTCTCCACTCTGTTCCACTGGTGTCACAGTTAAAGGAGTTGTGTTCCTTAAAGGAAACAATTCTTTATCAGCTGGTTGATAAGGCTTTATCAAGCTGACTGGAAAAGTGGGGTGTTTATTTTCCAATTCACCACTCAATTCCACTTAAACTGCATTGTTTCCATGTAAGGCAACAATAACAAAAGGTCCTACATAAAAATCTTTAAGTTTCTTTGGGCCTTTGATATTATTAAAATTCAAGGTTGAAACTAGAACTAAGTCCCCTACTTTGAAGTCTGGTACTTTATGACTCTTGTCCCACTTCTGTTTTGCAGAATCAAAAGTATCATCCATACTTTGTTTTGCATGATGTTTTGCTTTATCAAGAATTATCTTGAAGCTGGAAGCTGTAGAATGAATGTCGATAAATTCTTTCCTCAGTGTGTCTGCTGGGAGTTTTGGATTCCATCCTTTTTCTAACATAGCAGGAGTTTGTACTGTGTGTCAGGATGAGTCTATGATAAAGGTGTATATAAGTATTTACAGGCTTTAACTATGACTGTGACATGGTAAAAATAGCTTTAAAAGATAATAAAGCTGTTAATAAATGATTAAATTAAGATTTTAAGGGCTTTACTATAGAGATATAGTGGTGGTGAGCGCTGTTGAAAGCCCTGGGTGCAGCTTTACCTGTTGGGTTACAATAATAAAGACTACAATACTTTTAATTTAAGAGTATACCTGATTATTAACCAAGAGTAAAACTGTTTTTGACAGTTTACTACGTAGGTTATTCAAGAGCAGGATGAGGAGAGGTTTTTGGCTGTGAAAAGCCCTCCTTTTATCCTGAAATTGAGGTGGAAAGGCTGCTAGACCTTTCCACGTAGAGGAAGTGAAGATTTTTCACTCTCTATGACAGGCTTGTGGTTTGCAAACAACCTGTATACTCTGTATTGGGCTCAGATGTGGTTTTGAAACCACATCTGGGCAGTTTTCACCAATACAGGGTGAAAATTTTCATCTGGGGACCTCACAGCCTGATTCTGACGTGTATGACGCGTAGAATGCTGTACAGAAACTGTATGGGACCCCAGTATTGACTGACATATGAGGTATTGAAGTAAAAACATGCTTCTTTGTCTATTTGACACCTCATATTCATGGTTATGGGATATTATCCCATGGTAAGGCTGTATATGACAGCAGGTGGGATTTTGACCTTAAAATGGTCATAACTCTGTCAGTTTTTGAGATATCAAGCTCAAAATTGGTTCATTGAATATCTCTATATGAGCTCTACACAATGGTACCCAACTTGACATGGTTATCATTAAATATGGCAAAGCTATCCCATGTACAAGTATTTTTGTACATTGGCGTGGTTTGGGCAAAAGCTGTATTAAGCTTGTTTGGCCAATAACTTCTGTTGTAGTTGAGCTATGAGGAAATGGATGGCACCATCAGATAGCCCTGATTTTGCTCTTTCCAATAAGACCCCACTTTAAGTATCTCACACTAAAACTGTAAAAGTTAGATGAGAGGTGAATGTTTTGTTCACCCTTATTTGGTCTGAATTTGACCATAACTCAAGTAATACTGGTGCTAGCTCAGTTTGGCTGATACCATTGGATAGCCCTGGCTTAGAGATTCATTTTGAATACCCATTTGATGGGGTTAAGCCTCTCCTTCTAGATTTTAGATGAGAGGTGAAAATTAAGGTTTATGCTCAGCAACAACTTTGAGCAGGAATAACTTTGTTATTTCTTGTCCTATGGTGATGGGACTTATGTTTTCTGAAAGAGGTGAGTTTCCTCTATCTTTTAATACCTTTTGAGCTAATTTGGCTCAGCTCCATGTTTTGGTGGTATCTTGGCTATACCATTGGTTTATGGTATTTTGGCTGTCATGCTTGTGCTCTGGTTTTGAGTCACAGGCTGACATACCCTCCCTCTAAAAAAGGCTCATCATAGATGAGACTGTTCAGTCCTCCTAGGGGCTGTGAATCTCCTTAAATGAAGGTTTTCATCTGGTATGGCATCCTCTGCCAACCATTTGTCTTTGTCAGCTGTCTGGTTCTTGAATCTGACTAGATATTGTCTCTGATCCTTCCCATTAAGTCTGATTTTTCTGGCCCTGATGATTTTACTCACAGGTCCAGGGGAGTCTTCTACTTCCACTATTTCTGGTGGAGTGATGTTTTTCTTCCTGGAGGGGAATTTATCCTCCTCTGTTTGGAAGTATGGTTTAACCAGGCTCACTGGAAAGACTGGGTGTTTGCTAGAAAACTCCTCAGTGAGCTTGACCTCTACTGCATTCTTCCCTATCAACTTAATGATAGTGAAGGGCCCTACAAATGAGTCTCTCATTTTCTTGGGTCCCTTGAGGTTGTTAAAGTTTAGTGTGGACACTAACACCTGGTCCCCTTCCTTGAAGTAAGGTTCCATATGTGACTTGTCCCACCTTTGCTTGTTATACTCTTTGGCCTCAGCTATGCATTTGGCTGCAGTATCACAGGCTTTCTTCACATATCATGGAAGTCTTTGGCTGTGGGGTGGATGGTCAGAAGATTTTTCTTCAAGTGATCCACAGGTAACAGGGGATTCCACACTTTCTCTACCAGTGCAGGTGTTTTTCCTGTGGTAGAGTGCTGGCTTGTATTATAAGCCAGTTGGACTGCTGGTAAGAGGGTAACCCAATCATGGGTGTATCCCTCATGGTCCTTGTATTCCATGCCATAGGCACAGAACCTCCTGAGGATGTCCTCCATTGTTTGGATCATCCTCTCAGCTAGGCCATCTGTTTGTGGATGGTAAGCTGTGGAAAAAGCAAGCTTGGTGCCAAGCATGTCATATAAGTTGGTCCAAAATTCAGATGTGAATTTTGGGTCCCTGTCACTAATTATGATCTTAGGGACTCCACAGGTAGATATGATGTTATTCCAAAACAACAGAGCAGTATCCATGGCTGTGTCTTCTTTATGGCATGGTAGCCACCTCATGCTCTTGCTGAACCTATCAACTATGATCAAACAGGCATTGTAGTTTTCTTTGCCTCCTGGAACAAGTCCTGTAACCCAGTCCATGTTGATGGTTTCCCATGGGTGCTTGGGTTCTTCTATGTGTTGAAGTAACCCATACTTCTTCCCATGTTTCCTGTTTGCCTTTTGGCATCTTTCACAAGTGTTGATGTATTCACTCAACTCTTGTTCCCACTTAGGCCACCAAGCTGTGCTTGCTACCCTCTCTTTGGTCCTGTCCTCACTCATGTGTCCCATATAGGGGCAGTCATGGCATTCCTGCAGGATTAAAGAGATGTGGTCTCTGTCTATCACTGTGAGTGCACTGGTGTGCTTTTCTCTGTGATAAATCAGGCCATCTATAAGGAAGAATTTATTGTCCTTATAGGTCCTCAACCAGGGTTCCTCCAGCTGGGTTTCCAGTTCTGGGCTCCTGTATTTTTGTTGAAGGAGTTGGAGTAGTATGCTACACTGTTTGTGTTTAGCATAAGATTTCAGTACTGCATTGAAAAATTCATTGTGCAGTTCTGAGGAACTTATTCCCAGTATGGGGGTTTCTGTCCCTTCTGAATCAGTGTTTCCACTGTCAAGGGTACCACTCCCTGGTGCCCATTCAGAGAATCTGAAGTTCTTCTTCCTATTTATTTCCATAAAATGGATAGGAATTTTTGCAGCAATTTCAGGGTCATAAGCTGGATTGCTTTTGACATTGTCCAGTGGCCATCTGCTAAGGCCATCTGCATTGGTATGGCTTTTACCTTCTTTGTATATGATGGTCATATTACCTCTATACTCCTGGATGGCTATTTGCCATCTCAGCATGTGTCTATTAGTAGTCTTCATGTTTAGTAAAGACTTCAAGGCTGTGCAGTCTGTGTAGACTTCAAAGACTGCACCCTCCAAATAATAATGGAGTTTCTCTAGAGCCCAGACTAGACATAGACATTCTGTCTGGGTGGCCCCATACCTGGCTTCTGAATCTTTCAGCTGCCTGGAGATGTAACATATTACACCTTCTCTTGGTTCACCATCCACAATTTGTCTTTGGTGAAGGGCTGCTCCCAAGCCTTGGCTGCATGCTGCATCTATATATAGCTTGAATGGTAGTTCAAAGTCAGGTAAGATGAGCACAGGTGCATTTGTGAGTTCATATTTGATCCTCTCATATGCATCCCTCCTTTCCTTGGTTATTTCAAAAACTACATCCTTTGAGCATAACTTGTATAAACTACTAGTTATGTGGGCAAAGTCTTTGATGTGGTTTCTATAGTAGCTAGAAAATCCAAGGAAAGATTGCATCTCTTTGATGTTCTTTGGTACTGGCTTTTGCAGTACTGCTGCTACTTTGTTCTGGTCAATTGCCAGACTAAGGCCTGAGACTTTGTGTCCTAGAGCTAGCAGCTCTTGTTGGCCAAAATTACACTTTTTAAGTGAAATTTTCAGATTGATGGGTGTACATTTACTTAGCACTCTGTCTATGTATTGTACATGGTCTTCCCATGTCTCTGAGTATATAATGATATCATCAATATATACTACCATCCAGCCTTCCATTCTTTCTTCTTGAAATATGGTGTCCATCATCCTTTGGAAGTGGGCTGGTGCATTCTTGATGCCAAATGGCATCCTGGTGTACTCATATATGCCCATATGGCATATTATTCTGAGCGATTTCATGGAGTTTGGTTTAACTCCATTTTGGTGGAAGCCTTTCATACAATCCATCTTGGTTATGTATTTGGCTTTGGCTAGCTTATCCAAGGCATGAGGTATCCTTGGTATAGGGTAACTGTCTGCTTTTGTGTAGTTATTCAGGGCTCTGAAATCTCCACACAATCTAGACTTGCCATCATGCCAGGTGATCAGGACAGGAGTGGTGATTTCCACTATTTCATTATGTCCAATCTTCCTGATGACATCCATGTCCAGGAGTTCATTGATGTGTTTTTCAATTTCTTTCCTGGTTTCCAGGCTTGCTGGATAAGGAGGTCTCCTCAGCATGGGTGGATAAGGCCTTTCCACATCCAGATATAGTTCTATATCATGGCCTTTAATCTTGCCTAGTGGTTCTTCACCAATGGCAAATGCTGGTCTGTTCTTCCTCAGTGTAAGGTTTGACTATGAAACAATAAGTAAAAATTACTAATTTATTACTTATTGTACTCTGAATGTCCTTATAATTGAAATAAATAAGATCAAAATAATAATAATAATAAAGAAATATTATTATTATGGCGTAAAAATATTATATTATTAAATAAATATAATAATATAATTAATATTATATGAAATAATAATATTATAAATAATATATTAATATAAAATAATTAATATATTATAAAGCTCTTTATTATTGTTACCAACAAATAATAAAGGCGTAAAAAATTGTTTTTTATTAATAAAAAACAATTAATAACAATAATATTACTAATATTAAAGTTATGAATTAATATAAATACTATTTATATTAATTAAAGAATTATTAAAAGAGTGATAATAGAGAAATTATTATAATAAGAGAAAATAACCTACTTTTAACACTTAATATAATAATTTTGAAGTATTTTACGCCAAAAAATATAAATACAACCTTTTCAAATTGTACTTACAATAAAAAATAAAGAAAATTACAAATTATTCAGTATTTTTACGTGGAAATGAGTTTTAGAGAGATTTTTCACAAAAACAATTAAATAAATGATTTAATCACGTCAAAATAGATGATTATAGCAAGGTGGTCTTTGGTCTTTAATAATATAACAGTTTTATATATAAAGAATAAAGAAATTACCTTTGATTTAATTGATTTAATGTTTTTGATGCGTCTGAGGGGAAAACAGAGTAAAAAGAGCACTATTTATAGTAAATACCTCCCTCCTAGAGTCCAACAGGCTTCTAGTAGACGTGTACTGATCATATCCACTGGAATTGATCAATATTTTAAGGTTTGAGGGTGATTACATCATGATCAAACCATATTACATCATTATTGCACCATTATTTAGAGTTATCACTATAACTCTAAGTGTGATGACATCAGAGGCTTGGCAGAACCCCAAATTTCGTGGATTTTATTAGTTTTAATCATAAACTAATAGTATTCACCAATTTTATCACTATTAAGACAGTTAAACTTAATTTAAGGTTACAGTATGTGATCATAACAGCTCAATTTAAGCTCAAACTTTGATCCTCAATAACTTTTAAGGTTTTCACGCTACAGCAATTCAGAGAGTGAATTCTGATAGCCTGACATAACCTTATTATGCTGCCAAGAGCTTTTCATTACATCATCAAAACTCTAATTTTGATGATTTTTCTTGTAACTCATCTTTTCTGTCGAAATTCAATATTTTAAACTTCAAACCTTGATTTCAGGGGGTTATACCCTGAATTTAATAATAAAAATTACATCATTCTTCACGAATGAACTAGTAGAATCCAACTGTGTACTTTTTTTTAAGTTTAGAACACTTTCACAACAAAGTGGTCAACAGCTCTGTTGATTTTTATCAATATTTCATCATAGGTTTTAACCTTGTTTATAACTTGTATAATAAAGCTCATATCTGTGTTCTTACAGTAATTACGTGGTAACTTTATTTTTGGTTCATCATTCTATAATGTATATTTTAGAAGATATTAGCTATGATCACTGAATATATGCGTTGACCAAAAAAGTGCATATATTCAGGATAATTCGTTAAGTATTGATTTTGGGAATTAGCTTATTAATTGTTTTATATGTGGATTTTTGTGGGGAATCCACTGGTACAATTTATTTCACATGTTGTTTCATTAGTTTCTGAGATAAATAAGGTTTTATGGTTTTTATAAGGTATTATACCTTATAATTCCTTAAATATTGACTTTACAGATATGCCATAAAAGTGGTATATGTGTATTTCTCCATGGGGAATCCAATGGTATAATTTATTTCACATGTTCATTCATTGGTTTTTAAGTTAAACCAATTTTAGTACCAATTTATGGTATTTTTGTATATTTGAGTAATTATTTTTAGTGTATAATTATTCTAATTAATTTTAATATAATTATATTTGTAAGATGTGACTATGAAACTGATGACAATATTACTATTAATCAACAGTACTATGTCTGTTCTTATGAAATATAATAATAAAATATTATTATAACCACAATTGAATAATTAAAAATTATTTCTTTCACGTGTTAAGCACTACTAGTGATTTTAACAGTGAGCAAGTAATTGTCTACAAGAATCAATTACAAGAAGAATTTAATAATAAAAAACTTCTTTATTAAAATAATAAAATTATTTTAATATATAATTATCTTTTGCAAGAATAATTATAAAGATAATTCTTGAAGAAAACTATTACTAGAGAAAAACTTTAAGAATTAAAGATAAATGACTCACTAATACTCCAAAGAACTTATTGAAAGATAAGAGTAGAGAAATTTGACGTAGAATTGTGGATTTAAGGGATCAAGATGATTTATAACAGTATTTCAACAATATATATAGTTGGATTCTATGATTTCACGTCTTTCTGATTGATTCTGAAAGACTTAAAACACTTAAGAATAGCTTGAACTAATACTTACTTGTTGGTAATAATGGTTTAATAAATTTATAAGATGATGATGAAAAAACAGCAAGAAGAGGCTTCTTTTAAGTCAACAACAGCTCACAGAGGCGTGCCATGGAGCAAACTGAAAAACCAGTGAGTGAGAAAACAATAAACCTTTTTGGATTATTGATTGCATCATCTGTTGTCATGTAAGATTATCATAATTACTTAATTGATGCTTTTACGTGACTACCAACCCCAATATGGTTAAGAATAAAAGGAGTAACACTTGTAAATCTTCTTTTATTCTAAAATAATCATTGATTTCTCAAAGTTATCAATGTTATTGCCAATTTCATCACAGGTTGTAATTACTGTGAATTTTTGAAGATTCAGTGTTTCACGTAGAATATCCAAAAATGGACTGTAAGTAAAACTTTTAATTTTACTAGTAAAACTGTAATTCTTTTTGTTTGTACCATAGATAATACAGTTCTCCTTTAGTCCTGAAAGTTTCAGAAAGATTCATTAAGAATTGTATTTTTAATGAATTTTTGAAGGTTTTACCTCATTTCTACGTAGAATTGCAAATAGCAGTGTTTTGCTGGTTGCTATGAGGTAAATCAATGAATATGGGTCCCAAAAGGGTTTTAATTACTCTTTTGGGGTTTATCCATGGAAAGTCATTAGTAATTGACATGGTTACAGGAGTGTAAGTAGCTCATTACCTCCTTGGCACGTCAAAATAGCAGGTTATTTGCTATTTTCTGATGTTTTACAGTAGTTGTAACTTGGTAACCAAGTTCCCAAAGAGTTTTAGTTTACCAATTGGGCCAAGATGAGCCATGGATCCATGCTCTGGAGCTATCCACGCCTCTGAGGCCTCAGAAGTTGGGTACCCTGGCTCTCTTTGATGTCTTTTGTCCCCCTTGCCTATTTTTTACGTCAAAATAGTAATTTAAGCTTAAAGTGAGATATCCACTATGGGTGTACCAAAAGTCCATGTAAGAATACCATGATATTAAGTGCTCAAAACATGCATAACACTATTCTTAGTGTATATGTAACATGGGATTTCTCACTTTCCCATTATTTTGGCTAAAAATCAAGAAAAACAAAAATTTTCACGGATCTTTTATGTGGTATTAATGATGTGGTATTGAAGTATTTTCCATTTTACCACCTCAAATACTTAAATTGAGCTTATTCACTCTATGGAGCTACCCTAGGTGAATTTTTGTGTAGAATCCAAATCTGGTCTTAAATCCATGGATTTACTTACTCAATAAAAAGTTATTCATCTTTTCTGAAATTGAAAATGATGAATTTTGGATATATGCATGACTTATGAGTTTTGCATAATTCAAAATTTCTTTTTAAGATAATTGTGGCCTATTTGGGTATGTAAAATATACCTCAAGGCTCACAATATTAAAGGTATAATTATTATTAATCCTTTTTGTGACCTTATTGGATATGTGGTCATATCTCAAAGGCTCACATTCCCTACCACCAAAAAAGATTGTACCACAATCTGATATATGTGATTAGGGTATCATCCACTGTCCTACCTCTTCAATAGACTTTGTTAGTCTTGAAGCTCAATAATGCTTAACTTTTTATTTTTCAGGTTTTCTTTCATGTCTGAACCTTCTTAGTAATTTATCAGCATTTGTTATATCTTTCTCAAGTAGCCATTCATCTTCTTGAGTTGAATTTCTATACCTCACAAGGTATTCCCTTTCTTTTTTGTTTCTTGTCCTTCTTTCTTTAAGGACTTTTACTATTTTCTTTTCCTCTCCTTCCTCTAAGGGGGGAATTTCAAGTGGGGGTTTATTTCTTAGTGGAAATAACTCCTTGTCACTTGAACTGTAAGGTTTTATCAGACTTACAGGGAAAGTTGGGTGTTTGTTCATTAGTTCACCTGTGAGTTCTAATTGCACAGCATTGGGTCCATGAAATGCTTTTATCATAAATGGTCCTGCAAAGGAATCTTTCAATTTCTTTGGGCCTTTTATGTTATTGAAATTAAGGGTTGATACTAAAACCAAGTCCCCTATTTTGAAGTCAGGTGGTTTATGACTTTTATCCCATCTTTCTTTTGCATATTTAAAAGAATCTTGCATGCATCTGTTTGCATGGTGTCTTGCTTTGTCAAGCATTATCTTGAAACTGCTTGCTGTTGGATGTATATCCACTAAGTCCTTTTTGAGGGTATCATAAGGAAGTCTTGGATTCCAACCTTTCTCTAGCATTGCTGGTGTTTTGCCAGTAGAAGAATGGATTGATGTCTTATATGCCAGTTCAAGTGCTGGTATTAGTGTACACCAATCATGGGTAAAACCATCAGAATCTTTGAATTCTAGCCCATAAGCACAGAATCTTCTGATCATATCCTCTAGGGTTTGTATCATTCTTTCTGCTAGACCATGAGTTTGAGGATGATAAGCTGTTGAGAATGATAACTTTGTCCCAAACAAGTTATGGAGGTTTGTCCATAATGCTGAAGTGAACTTTGGGTCTCTGTCACTTATAATATGTTGGAATAAGCCTGTGTAGCTAATGACTTTATTCCATATCATTATGGCTGTATCCATAGCTGTGTCATCTTTATGACATGGTAAGAACATGGGAGTTTTATTGTACCTGTCAACTAACACTAGACATGCATTATAACTCCTGTCTCCTCCTGGAGGTAAGGCTGTTACCCAATCCATATGAACTATTTCCCATGGGGATTTTGGTTCTTGGATTTGGATCATCATTCCAAATTTCTTTCCTGTGGCTCTGTTGGCTTTTTGACATCTGTCACAGGTTTGGCAGTACTCTGCAACATCTTTCTTCCAATTTGGCCACCAAGAGCAGGTTTTCACCCTCTCTAGTGTCCTATCTTCTGAGAGATGCCCAGATGCAACACTATCATGACACTCATGTAAAATAGTGTTTATTAGTGTTCTATCTGTTAAGGCCATAACACATGTGTGTTTTGTTCTATGGTAAAGGATTCCATCAAGGAGGTGAAATCTTCCTTCATCATATGCCTTTTTCCATATTTCATCTAGTTTTGATGAAAGTGATGGATCTTTGCAGTCTTTCATTAGAAGTTGGCTTAAGATATGGCAATTTTTGTCTGTCTTATAGCTTTCTTTAACTTGGTTAAAGAATTCTGTGCCAATGTCTGTAACACATATTCCTTCTATATGGTGCTCTTCTTGTGGTACCCATGCTGGATTGTCAGGGGTATTTGCTAGAGCCCATCTGCTAAGACCATCTGCATTTTTATGAATATTTCCAGATTTATGAACAATAGTCATATTTCCTCTATATTCTTGGATAGCAATTTGCCATCTCAGCATATGTCCATTTGGAGTCTTCATATTTAATAGTGATTTCACAGCATTACAGTCTGTGATTACATCAAATACTGTGCCATCCAAATAATAATGCAGCTTTTCTAAAGCCCACACTAGGCATAAGCATTCCATTTGGCTTGCTCCATACCTTGCTTCTGTTGGCTTTATCTACCTTGAAATGAAACAAATTGGTCCTTCCACTGGTTTATCATTGATAATTTGTGTTTGGTGAAGTGCAGCACCTAGTCCTTCTCCACAAGCATCAATGTAAAGTTTGAAAGGTAGTTTCCAATCTGGTATTAGAAGAAATGGGGCATTTGTTAAGGAATTTTTCAATTCTTCATATGCCTTGACTCTTTCTTCTGTCATCTCATAGACTGTTTGTTGGTCACATAGCTTATACAAGGATTTAGCAATCTTTGCAAAGTCCTTTATATGCTGTCTATAGTAACCAGCAAATCCTAGAAATGATTGCATTTCTTTTTTGGTTTGAGGCATTGGCTTAAGTAGTACTGCTGCTACTTTATTTTTGTCTATGCCTAGACTAAGGCCAGATACTACATGTCCCAGGGCTTTTAATTCACTATATGCAAAATGACATTTTTTCAATGAAATTTTCATATTTACTTGGACTATTTTCTGTAGTACCCTTTCTAGTCTTGTCAGGTGATTTTCCCAAGTTTCTGAGCAAACTATGATATCATCAATGTAGATTATTAACCATCCTTCTGATAATTCTTCAGGAAATATGGTATTCATCATTCTTTGATAATGGGAAGGTGCATTTTTCATCCCAAATGGCACTCTTAAGTATTCAAAAATTCCACAATGGACTATTATTCTCAGTAGTTTCTTGGCATTGTCTGTTAAGACATTTTGATGAAAACCCTTAAGAGCATCCATAGCTGTGATGAACTTAGCTTGTGACAATTGGGTCAATGTCTCATGGATTCTGGGTATTGGATATCTGTCTGGAATGGTATAGGTATTCAGGGCTCTGAAGTCTCCTACCATCCTTGATTTTCCATTATGCCAAGTTATAATGACAGGTGTAGTAACTTCTACTTGCTCATTATGTCCAACCTTTCTTAATACTCCAAGGTCCATTAATTCTTTAATGTGCACCTCTAAGGCTTCTCTAGCTCTTGGGCTGGCTGGATAAGCAGGTCTTCTTAATAAAGGTGGGTAAGGTTTTTCTACATTAAGAATTATATCCACTTCATGTCCAATTATGGCACCTAGTGGCTCTTTGTCAGTTGCAAAGGCATTTTTATACTTAAATAAGAGGTCAATCAATTTTTCTTTCATTTTTTCTGTTAATTCTTGATTGAATTCTGCCTCTTTGAGTTGTTCAGATATAAAAAGTTCTCTTTCTGGAATTTTTTCCTCATTCTTAATAACTGTGATTTGTTTTTTGTTATTTAAGAATCCAAACTTTTGTCTTTTATTATCTCCTATGGTGAAATATCTATCCTTTTGGTTGGAGATATCTATACCATAGATTGATAAGTAGTCATTTCCAAGTATGAAATGATTACTAGTACAGTTGTCCATTACTACAAACTCTACTTTGATTCTGACACATTGTGAGGGATGAGGAAAAATTAGTGTTAAATCAATTATTCCAAGGGGCTTCATGCTCTCACTCGCACTACTAAATTTGACACCTTGTATTGGCATAAGTTTTTCTTGCCAGTCTGGGACAATGGTTTTTAAATAACTTTTGCCAACACAAGTGCAATATGCTCCTGTATCCAAGTTAACCTTTCCTTCTTGGTTATCAACCATAACAATACTTATACTTGATTTTCCAGCTGTATATCCCATTCCTCTTGCAGGTTTGGTTCTATACATTTTGGCATCTTGTATGTTTGTCAGGTTTGTGTCAGATGTTCCAACTTGTGGCAAGTTTGAGTTAACATCCAGTACTTCATAAATTATATCAATATTATTAATTTGTGCATTAATTATATTGATTTCATCACTTTCAGAGCTCTCTGACTCTTCTGTCTCTTTTTCAGAGTCAGATTCCTCTTCTTTGTCATTGTGGTTTTCTGTTTCCACAATTTCATTGATCTTTGCTTTTTTAAGGCAATTATTGGCTAAGTGTCCAATACCTCCACATTTATGGCATTTTCTTTGCTCATTATTGTTGGATGTATTGGGCTTAAAGGATTCTTTTGATTTATCTTTTTTGATAAATGGTTTATTTGGGTTTTAATGTCCAATTTTTTCCATGTCCTGCCAATTTTTGTTCTTGTCACTATATCTTCTAGTGCATTTATATACTCTTCTGTGGAGCATGGTTCTATACACCTGCTTCTTAGGGCATGTTCTAGTTCCCCTCCACATTTCATATGTACCATCTTCTGTGACATTTCTGGGTACAGTGCATTAAGCCTTTCAACTTGTTTTAGAAACCAAGTTAAAGGTTTATCTTTCTCAGGGTCAAAGAAAGAGTTTTCAAATGCATTTTCTATCTTATACCTCCAGGCATCATTTGCCCACTTGGTGATTATTTCTTGTTTCCACCAAGACCAGGTATTTTTACCATTTGTCTGTCTTATGCCATAATACCATCTTTTTGCAGATTTCTCAAATAATGAATGTAATCTTGCAGTGATTAATTCATCTGGTATGGCATAGTCTTCTTGTAACATGTCAATTGTTTTAATAAATGACATGTGGTCATATTCACCTTCTCCTGTGAATGTTGGCCATTCCTTCAATTGAGGTGCTTCTTTCATTAAGACTTGGTTGTTGTCTTGATGACTCAAGTCTGTTATGAAAGGATTTGACAATTCCTCTTTTGTTTTAACAGGGCTTCTTATATGAGAAAATGGTGTTGATAACTTTGGCATATTCAAGTTAGCCTCATTAATTTTATCCATTTTTTCTGTAATAAGCCTTATTTCACTTTGAATATCATCTTTCAGATGCATTCTTGCTTCATCACTTTTTTCCACATGGTCCAAAAGTAATTTTTGGTGTGATGAAGTCTTTTCTTCAAATTTTTCTACAGAAATACTTAATTTATTTAATTTTTCTGTAAGATTGTCAATACTCACATCATAATTGATTGTCAAAGTCTTGTCTTTGATATCTTTTATGTATTTATACAATTCTTGTTGTCCTTGTATTAATTTTTGAGTATTGTCAATTAAATTCTTTGGTTTATTATTTTCAACAATAAACTTAATGTTGTCAATTTCTTTCTTGTTTTGTACAACAATTTTTGTTAAAGAAGATAAATTGTTATTTATTTCTTGTAGTGATAATAAACTGTCTTTAATTTCTTTTAGAGGTAATATACTATTTTTAATTTCTGTTAAAGTATTTACAACATCTTTGGACAAGGTTATTTCTTTGGGAAATGAGGTTGTCTCATTCTTTGCTCTTCCTTGTCCTTGAATTCCATCAAGGTTCTGGCCATGTTGAAAACATTGTCCATGGCATCCTTTTGGATTCTTGGGATTCTGTAGCTTGGGGAATATGGTTTCCTCCAATGCTTTTTCTTGTTCTTCTTCCTTTCTTGGGGAAGTGGGTTGGCTTGAGGCTTGCTGGTAGAAGCTACTGGGGCTTCTTCCTTGGTTGCCTCCCTCTTTTTGGCATGATAATCCTTGATTTTTTTGATTTGAGGTTTGGATGACAGTGGATTCCATCCATTGGAGTATTTCACTATCTCCTCCTCTTTGAGGAACTTTTTCAGGATGTGCCAGGAGTTCATCACTCCTTGGTGTATTTGAGGCAGCATTTCCCAGTCTTTGTCCTTGTATACTGTGTAATACTGCTTGTACTGGCTCATGTAGATGTCTATTTGAGCCCTCTGAATGTGATTTGTACCTGTTTGAGTTACTCATACTTAGTTCCAATTCAGGCTCAGATATCATGGGCATTTCTGGGACTTGCCTTTGGGATAAGGCACTTCCTTGTGTGGATTCTGTTCCACTGGGGATATTGCCCTTTCTTTTCCCTTTTGAGGGATCAATTCTACTTCTGAGTCCAGCTCCATCTGATTGGATGGAGTATTGGGAACCTCTTCTGGTAGTCATAATTAAAGAATAAGAAAAAATAAAAGTATTTTAGAATAAAATTCTTTTATGGCAATTTAAAAAGAGGTGCTCACCTTCAGAGTCTTGAATGGTGGGCCCTGGAAAGTCTAATTTCTTAGCTTTTTTTCTTTTGGTGATAACTGGTGTAGGAGAACTTTGACAAGTTTCTTCCACCAATCTCTCAACAGTAGTTTGGTTGTCTTCTGTTGGGTTATCTTCAAACACTAAAAAAGACAAATAAATATAAGTCTTTTTATAAGAAGTGTTATTTTTGGCAAGATATGGCAATTTTCCACGTAGAAATTGCTTTTATATCTTAAAAAAATGAAATAAATAAAGAAATGAATAAAAATGAATAAAAATAACTTTTTTTATTGGTTTTTAATATTTTTTAATATTTTTTATGTATATTTTTATTTTTAAAGAATAAAATAAAAAATGAATATGATTCTTATAAAATTAAATTATAATAAAAATTATTTTTAATTTATAAATTATCTTTTTTAATTACTAGAGTCACTCAAAGAAAGTTCTTGCAAGTCTAAGGATGTGAAAAACCACGTGTAAGACAGTACAATTGCTTTCCAAATGCCTCAATAGCTTTTAAAATCAATAAAATATAAAATTATTATATAATTTTATGATTATAAATATAATTTATTATGGATAAACCCAAATAGAATCTTTTTAAAGGTCTTTTAAGTAAATATCACGGCCAGGCCCCCAAATGTAAGGTTTGACTATGAAACAATAAGTAAAAATTACTAATTTATTACTTATTGTACTCTGAATGTCCTTATAATTGAAATAAATAAGATTAAAATAATAATAATAATAAAGAAATATTATTATTATGGCGTAAAAATATTATATTATTAAATAAATATAATAATATAATTAATATTATATGAAATAATAATATTATAAATAATATATTAATATAAAATAATTAATATATTATAAAGCTCTTTATTATTGTTACCAACAAATAATAAAGGCGTAAAAAATTGTTTTTTATTAATAAAAAACAATTAATAACAATAATATTACTAATATTAAAGTTATGAATTAATATAAATACTATTTATATTAATTAAAGAATTATTAAAAGAGTAATAATAGAGAAATTATTATAATAAGAGAAAATAACCTACTTTTAACACTTAATATAATAATTTTGAAGTATTTTACGCCAAAAAATATAAATACAACCTTTTCAAACTGTACTTACAATAAAAAATAAAGAAAATTACAAATTATTCAGTATTTTTACGTGGAAATGAGTTTTAGAGAGATTTTTAACAAAAACAATTAAATAAATGATTTAATCACGTCAAAATAGATTATTATAGCAAGGTGGTCTTTGGTCTTTAATAATATAACAGTTTTATATATAAAGAATAAAGAAATTACCTTTGATTTAATTGATTTAATGTTTTTGATGCGTCTGAGGGGAAAACAGAGTAAAAAGAGCTCTATTTATAGTAAATACCTCCCTCCTAGAGTCCAACAGGCTTCTAGTAGACGTGTACTGATCATATCCACTGGAATTGATCAATATTTTAAGGTTTGAGGGTGATTACATCATGATCAAACCATATTACATCATTATTGCACCATTATTTAGAGTTATCACTATAACTCTAAGTGTGATGACATCAGAGGCTTGGCAGAACCCCAAATTTCGTGGATTTTATTAGTTTTAATCATAAACTAATAGTATTCACCAATTTTATCACTATTAAGACAGTTAAACTTAATTTAAGGTTACAGTATGTGATCATAACAGCTCAATTTAAGCTCAAACTTTGATCCTCAATAACTTTTAAGGTTTTCACGCTACAGCAATTCAGAGAGTGAATTCTGATAGCCTGACATAACCTTATTATGCTGCCAAGAGCTTTTCATTACATCATCAAAACTCTAATTTTGATGATTTTTCTTGTAACTCATCTTTTCTGTCGAAATTCAATATTTTAAACTTCAAACCTTGATTTCAGGGGGTTATACCCTGAATTTAATAATAAAAATTACATCATTCTTCACGAATGAACTAGTAGAATCCAACTGTGTACTTTTTTTTAAGTTTAGAACACTTTCACAACAAAGTGGTCAACAGCTCTGTTGATTTTTATCAATATTTCATCATAGGTTTTAACCTTGCTTATAACTTGTATAATAAAGCTCATATCTGTGTTCTTACAGTAATTACGTGGTAACTTTATTTTTGGTTCATCATTCTATCATGTATATTTTAGAAGATATTAGCTATGATCACTGAATATATGCGTTGACCAAAAAAGTGCATATATTCAGGATAATTCCTTAAGTATTGATTTTGGGAATTAGCTTATTAATTGTTTTATATGTGGATTTTTGTGGGGAATCCACTGGTACAATTTATTTTACATGTTGTTCCATTAGTTTCTGAGATAAATAAGGTTTTATGGTTTTTATAAGGTATTATACCTTATAATTCCTTAAATATTGACTTTACAGATATGCCATAAAAGTGGTATATGTGTATTTCTCCATGGGGAATCCAATGGTATAATTTATTTCACATGTTTATTCATTGGTTTTTAAGTTAAACCAATTTTAGTACCAATTTATGGTATTTTTGTATATTTGAGTAATTATTTTTAGTGTATAATTATTCTAATTAATTTTAATATAATTATATTAAAGGTATAATTATTATTAATCCTTTTTGTGACCTTATTGGATATGTGGTCATATCTCAAAGGCTCACACTCAGAATCTTCAGTAAACTTAGTTTTTGTTTACTGGTGAGGGTAGTGCTAAACTGTCCCTCCTTGAATTCCTTCAAGAGTTCTTCTAGTGGGTCTTGACAAGATATCTGGTATATATCAAGTGAAAATTTCTTCTCCTTGTTGGTGCCAATGGTAATGTGCCTGTTTTTACTGTTGTAAATATCTATGCCATACATCCTCTGGTAATCTGTTCCCAGTAAAAACCCTTGGATGTGGGCATCTTCAAGCACTACAAACTCTGGGTTGAGTCTGATATTACCCTTCCTGTGGGGTATAATTATCTCTTTGACAATTGCCCCAATGGAAGTCATCTTCCCTGATGCACTTTTGAAGTTCTTTGCTTTAGTGGGCAAGAGTTCTTTTTCCCAGTTTGGGAAGTGGTTATCCAGATAATTTCTGGCCACTATGGAGCAATGTGCTCCACTGTCAATGATCAGTGGGTGCTGAGCATTGTCAATACATACAGTCACTTTTGTGGCTGTTCCATGTATATATGCCATTCCTTTGGTTGGTGTAACCAGGAATGTTTGTGCATCTTGTGTGTGTTTGCACAAGTTCTTGTTGGCAGTGTCCTGTGGCATGCCTGCTTCCAACTGTATATCCTGGATTTCCAATGGGGTTTCCTCTTGGTATTCCACTAGAAGTTCCTCTCTTGGGTCTTGATCATCATCAGATAGTTCTCTGATGGCATCTCTCATAGAGTCTGATTCAGAATCTTCTGTTGGAGGTTCTTCTTCAGGAACTTTTTCTATAGCATAGACTTTTTCTTTGCCTTTGGACAGTTGTTGGCATAGTGGTCTGTTGAACCACAATTGTGACAAGAATTCTTTTTCTTTGCCACTTCTGCCACTCTTTCTCTCGGTTTGTCTTTAAACTCCACCCTGAAAGGTTGTTTCTCTTTGAAACTACTGCTTCTATATGGGGTGAATTTCCCTATATTAGTCCTCTTCCTTATGTCTTGTAAGGTATTGGCTATGTCATCTAGAGTGCAATTTTGGTTGCATCTGCATTTTACTGCATGCTCTAGTTCTCCTGGCAGTTGTGTCAGAAGTTTGTGATTCCTCATCTGGATGTTCATCTGAGGATCAATGGCTTTGAGTCTTTTAGACTGTCTGAGACACCACTCATATGGATCTTTGTCCACAGAGTATTTGTCATTTTCAAATGACATGGTCTTTTGCCATATCCAAGTTCCATTACTGTACTTTTGGATTATTTGACTCTTCCACCATGGCCAGTTTCTTCTGCCATGGATTTCTTTCATCTCTGTGTACCATATACTTGCATGACCTTTAAATGCAGTATTCAGTCTAGCAGTGATCCAGTAATCTGGTATGCTGGGTACATCAATGAAGAGTCCATGAATATAATCTATGAGTTCCATATGATCATATTCTCCTGATCCAGAGAATTTGGGCCAGCTTGAGGCCTCAGGAAGCTGTTTCAAGGCTTCCTTCTCTGAATAAGACATGCCATCTCCATCCTGGTATTGTGATGGAGATCTTGCCTTATTCAACAGCATGGCATCTGGTTTGATGTCATCTAGTTGATATGGATTTTTCATAGCTTGGCCTTGTGGTTGGGGCTTCAAGCTATGGTAGGCATTAAACAATTTGTTAATGTCTTGATCCAGACACTCTCTGTCCCTTGTGCTGTGGTGTTGTTCCTCAAAGACTTGGTTCAGTCTTTTATTGGATTCTTCAGAGGCTTTGCTCAGTTGAGCATATCCTTCTTGAAGATTCTTAACTATTTGTTCCAAGGAGGCTTGAGTTTGTCTCATCCTCTCTTGGCTAGCTTTAATTTCTGCAAACTGCTTTGCAGATTGTTCAGCATATTGGGACATTTGTAACCACAGTGTATCACTGTTGATGTTACTCTCAAATGTGACAATGTTATTTTCAGTCTGAGTGGGGGTAATGTTTCTATTACTAGGACTACTGATTCTAGAGTGGTTTACAACTACTTCTGGCTCTTGTGTACTTCCTTTACCAAATCCAACAGCTTCTGGATCATGGGGTCTGACTCTTTCCTCCTCTGGTTGAAGGAGGCTTTGTTCTTGCCCTTGTTTCCTTGTCTTCTCCTGGAAACTTCCTGGAATTGTGAAGAATGGTGACTCTTGGCCACTGATCTGCTGGTGTCTGAATGGTGTGAAGCCACTGGAGAGTTGATTTGGCCTGCTCCTTGTGAACCTGAAGGAATCTGAGCAGGACCTGTCTGGGTCAACTGTTCTTCTATAGCTAGGATAGTGGCTTGATTCTCCCTTATCCTCTGTGCCCTTGCCTCCAGGAGTCTGTGCTGCCTGGTAGGATTCCAACCCTTGGTGATTACCATAAGGTCTTTGAAGTCTATCTCTTTGAGACAGATCTTCTGGCAACTTGATCCCAGTTCTGCCCAGTGAGTTGCTAGGTTGAACCTCTTGTTGTCCATGCGCCATTGAAATAAATCTTTGAGGAGTTGGTGGATCTGAAGAACTTGATCCATATCCTTCCAGTCCTCTGGTTTGAGGTTTCTGTTGAATTGGAGTGTGAATGGCAAGGTTGATATTATCTCCCTCATTGTTTTGCCATCCACCACTGTGTCCAGGGTGTCCTCTTTCAGGTCTTCTGGTTCTGGACAATCCTCCTCTATCCTCTGGCTGGTTCCTTTGGAAGCCAAGGTCTCTGAGGTATACAGGGGACATATCAGTGTTTGCAAGCAGTCAAAAACTTTATGTTCTTTGGGTATTTACCTTTGACTGTGCCTTGTACAAATTTACTGTCTGCTGACTTGGGCAGTTTGCCTTTGGAAGTTACAACTGGGTTAATAATTTTAATCTTTCCTTTACAAGTGGTTAAGGCTGGTTTACCTTGTATGGATGCAGAGTTTTGTGGTTTTCTACTCCTCTGAGTGGCTATTGGTGTCCACTTCTTGGCTGTGATGAGACCTTTACTGTGCCTCTTTCCTTTGCCCTTGCTACCCTCTGGTTCTGAGGGTGTCACTGGTGTGTTGGCCTGTGACTGGGTCTCAAGTGGGATATAATTTTCTTCCACTGAAATCAAGGCAGAAAAGGGAGGACTTATGTCAGTTAAGACTTCTTAAAAATGCTGGTTTTGCACGTCTAAGATTGGCCTCTGGGCTTGTATGTTACTACAATGTGCCCTGTATAATGAAAGTGTAATTGAATCAACAATTCCACGTCAGAATTACAGCTTTTGCTACCCTGTCACACTGTTTGTGTGCCAGTATCCCACAGATACACTTGTGGTTTTCAAGTGTATTCTGTACAGGTGGCTTTGTATAAGTGTTATTGAGTTACCAATACACTTAACCACGCCTCAACTGATGATTTTTCAGTCAGAGGTGTCCTTATTCAGTCAAGAATACAGGACTTATTGATGGCTTATGTGTTTTTATATACAAAACACGCCAAAAATAGTTATATTCAGTGGGTATTAGCCACGTGAAAAATACTCTTATAATATGAGTATATATATAAAAAAGGATAAATATATATAAAATATATATTTAAATAGAAAAATTACGCCTAAAAAAAGATAAAAAACTTGTTAATAAGTCATAAAAAGAGAAAAGACTTACTTATAAGGTCCCAAAAAAAATTTAAAACACGGCCAGGCCCCCAAAATGTCAGGATGAGTCTATGATAAAGGTGTATATAAGTATTTACAGTCTTTAACTATGACTGTGACACGGTAAAAATAGCTTTAAAAGATAATAAAGTTGACAATAAATGATTAAATTAAGATTTTAAGGGCTTTACTATAGAGATATAGTGGTGGTGAGCGCTGTTGAAAGCCCTGGGTGCAGCTTTACCTTTTGGGTTACAATAATAAAGACTACAATACTTTTAATTTAAGAGTATACCTGATTATTAACCAAGAGTAAAACTGTTTTTGACAGTTTACTACGTAGGTTATTCAAGAGCAGGATGAGGAGAGGTTTTTGGCTGTGAAAAGCCCTCCTTTTATCCTGAAATTGAGGTGGAAAGGCTGCTAGACCTTTCCACGTAGAGGAAGTGAAGATTTTTCACTCTCTATGACAGGCTTGTGGTTTGCAAACAACCTGTATACTCTGTATTGGGCTCAGATGTGATTTTGAAACCACATCTGCGCAGTTTTCACCAATACAGGGTGAAAATTTTCATCTGGGGACCTCACAGCCTGATTCTGACGTGTATGACGCATAGAATGCTGTACAGAAACTGTATGGGACCCCAGTATTGACTGACATATGAGGTATTGAAGTAAAAACATGCTTCTTTGTCTATTTGACACCTCATATTCATGGTTATGGGATATTATCCCATGGTAAGACTGTATATGACAGCAGGTGGGATTTTGACCTTAAAATGGTCATAACTCTGTCAGTTTTTGAGATATCAAGCTCAAAATTGGTTCATTGAATAGCTCTATATGAGCTCTACACAATGGTACCCAACTTGACATGGTTATCATTAAATATGGCAGAGTTATCCCATGTACAAGTATTTTTGTACATTGGCGTGGTTTGGGCAAAAGCTGTATTAAGCTTCTTTGGCCAATAACTTCTGTTGTAGTTGAGCTATGAGGAAATGGATGGCACCATCAGATAGCCCTGATTGTTCTCTTTCCAATAAGACCCCACTTTAAGTATCTCACACTAAAACTGTAAAAGTTAGATGAGAGGTGAATGTTTTGTTCACCCTTATTTGGTCTGAATTTGACCATAACTCAAGTAATACTGGTGCTAGCTCAGTTTGGCTGGTACCATTGGATAGCCCTGGCTTAGAGCTTCATTTTGAATACCCATTTGATGGGGTTAAGCCTCTCCTTCTAGATCTTAGATGAGAGGTGAAAATTAAGGTTAATGCTCAGCAACAACTTTGAGCAGGAATAACTTTGTTATTTCTTGTCCTATGGTGATGGGACTTATGTTTTCTGAAAGAGGTGAGTTTCCTCTATCTTTTAATACCTTTTGAGCTAATTTGGCTCAGCTCCATGTTTTGGTGGTATCTTGGCTATACCATTGGTTTATGGTATTTTAGCTGTCATGCTTGTGCTCTGGTTTTGAGTCACAGGCTGACACTGTGGAAGAATAGACTGATGTCTTGTATGCCAATTATAATGCAGGTATAAGCGTGCACCAGTCATGGGTAAAGCCTTTTGAGTCTTTGAATTCTAACCCATAAGCACAAAATCTCCTGATCATATCTTCTAAAGTTTGAATCATCCTCTCTGCTAGCCCATCTGTTTGAGGGTGATATGCTATAGAGAATAATAACTTAGTCCCAAACAATCTATGAAGATTGGTCCAAAGTGCAGATGTGAACTTGGGATCTCTGTCACTTATGATATTCTCAAATAATCCTGTATGAGAAATAACTCTACTCCATAAAGGAAGAGCTGTATCCATAGCAGTGTCATCTTTATGACATGGTAAGAATATGGGAGTCTTACTATATCTGTCTACAATGACTAAACAAGCATTATAGCTTTTGTCACCACTTGGAGGAAGTGCTGTGACCCAATCCATGTGAACAACTTCCCAAGGGGATTTTGGTTCTTGAATATGTATCATAAGTCCAAATTTCTTGCCTGTACTCCTGTTTGCTTTTTGACATCTCTCACAGGTATGGCAATATTCAATGGTCTCTCTTCTCCAAGATGGCCACCATGCACAGTTTTTAACTTTTTCAAGTGTTCTATCCTCTGATACATTTCCAGAGTAGATGGTATCATGGCATTCATGAAGAATTGTATTGATAAGAAATCTGCTGCATAATGTCATTACACAAGAATGTTTGGTTCTATGGTAGATAATCCCATCAAACAAGTGAAATCTTCCTTCAGAATAGGAATTTCTCCAAACTTCATCTAGTGCAATCACCAAACATGTATCTTTTCAGTCTTTATCTAATAAAGAAGTCAACATATGGCAATTCTTGTCTTGCTTATAAGATTCCCTGACCTCTTCAAAGAATTCAGTCCCAATATCAGTTATGTTAATTCCTTCAATTGGAATCTGTGGTTCAGCTTCCAAAGGTACACAAGCTGGGTTATCAGGAGTGTTGGCTAATGCCCACCTGTTAAGTCCATCAGCATTCTTGTGAATGTTTCCTGCTTTGTGGACTATAGTAATGTTTCCTCTATATTCTTGAATGGCTATTTGCCATCTCAACATGTGTCTGTTGGGAGTTTTCATGTTAAGAAGTGATTTTACAGCATTACAGTCAGTTATCACTTCGAAAACACTGCCATCAAGATAATAGTGTAATTTCTCAAGTGCCCATACCAAACATAAGCACTCCATTTGGCTTGCACCATATCTGGCCTCTGTTGGTTTGATTTGTCTTGAGATGTAACAAACTGGTCCTTCTGTAGGTTTATCATCAATAATTTGGACTTGATGTAGGGCTTCCCCTAATCCATCTCCACGTGCATCAATGTAAAACTTGAAAGGAATATTCCAGTCAGGCATGAGGAGTAAAGGTGCTTATTTCAGAGCTTGCTTTATCTTCTCATAAGCTTTAATTCTCTCCTGTGTCCTCTCAAATAAAGTCTGTTGATCACAGGTTCTATAAAGTGATTTGGCTAGAATTGCAAAGTCTTTCAAGTATTGCCTATAATAACTGGAAAACCCAAGAAAAGACATCATTTCTTTTTTATTCTGGGGTATTGGCTTAAGTAACACTGCTGCTATTTTGTTTTTGTCAATACCCAAGCTTAAACCAGAAACAACATGTCCTAATGCTTTGAGTTCTTCAAAGCCAAAATTGCATTTCTTAAGTGAAATTTTCATGTTCACTTCTGCAACCTTTTCAAGTACTCTTGCAAGTCTTTCAAGGTGAAAAGACCATGAATCAGAACCTATGATAATATCATCAATATAAATGATAAGCCATCCTTCAGACAATTCTGTGTGAAAGATGGTATTCATCATCCTTCGATAATGGGATGGAGCATTTTTAATACCAAATGGCATTCTAAGATACTTCTAAATACCACAGTGAGTGATAATTCTAAGTAATTTCTTAGCTTTAGGCGTCAAAACATTCTGATGGAAACCTTACAATGCATCCATTGATGTTATATACTTGGCTTTAGACACTTGAGTCAAGGTTTCTTGAATTCTAGGGATTGGCTACCTATCTGGAACTGTGTAGGTATTCAATGCTCTGAAATCTTGAACCATTCTTGACTTGTCATTATGCCAGGCTATAATAACAGGTTTTGTTACTTCAACCTCCTCATTATGTCCTAATTTCCTTAGTACACCAAGTTGGATCAACTCTTAGATATGTTTTTCCAAGGCTTCTCTAGCTCTGGGACTGGCTGGATAAGCTGGTCTTCTAAGTACTGGAGGATATGGCCTGTCAATATTAACAGTAATATCAACTTCATGTCCTCTTATAGCACCTAATGGTTCATTATCAGAGGCAAATGCATTATTGTATGTGTATAACACATCAATAAGTTCATTCCTCATTTTTGGTGATAATGATGAATTAATTTGTGCTTCAAAAAGTTGATTAGACACAAATTCATCTTTATAAGTATCCTTAACAGACGATACCACAGATATTTGTCTTGGCATATTGGAAAAAGAAAATTTCTGTCTTTTGTTATCCCCAATTGTGAAATATCTGTCTTTGTGGTTATTGATGTGAATACCATAAATATAATACAAGATTAGTGTCTAATATACCCAAGGGGTACATATTGTTACTGGCACTACTAAATTGCACACCTTCTATTGGTAATAGATGGTTTTTCCATTCAGGAAGTATAACTTGGAGATAATCTTTGCCCACACAAGTGCAAAATGCTCCTGTATCCAAATTTACTTTGGTTTCAATATCATTCATCAAAACTGATGTGATACAGAATGCTCCAGCAGTGTAACCTTTACCTCTAGCAGGTTTTTTCTTACACATTCTGGCATCATGGATATTTATCAGGTTGCAGCAATCCTCACTGTATTGTGGCAAGTGGGTCTGGACTTCTGTGACCTCAAAAAAAGCTGTGATATTTTCAATGGGAAAGTCCTCCACTTGTGTATCCTCAGAGATTGAAGAGTCTTGATCAGATTCCTCTTTCTCTTCAGTACACTGAATTTCTTCAATGACTTGAACTTCATTGATTTTTGTCTTTTTAGGGCAAGTGTTAGCTAAATGTGAAGTACTCCCACATTCAGACACTTCAAGACAGGTTTTTCTGGTCTTCTGTCCTTTCTGGGGACTCTTAAGACCATCTTTGATTCCATTGGGATTTTAGACCAAGTTTTACCAATTCTTGTTCTGTTAATGATATCTTCCATAGCATTAATGTAGTCCTCTGTTGAGCAGGGTTCTACACATCTGATTCTGATAGAATGTTCCAGTTCTCCTCCACAATTTCTTAATATTTTCGTATTAATCATAGTGTCAGACATCTCTGGATGTAAAGCAGATAATCTGTCTTTTTGTTTGAAGAACCAAGTAAGTGGGTTGTCTTTCTCTGAGTTAAAAATGGCACTTTCAAAAGCATTTTCCATTTTAAACCTCCAAGAATTATTGGCCCATTTGGTAATCACTTCCGATTTCCACCAAGACCAATCATGTTTACCATGATCTAGTCTCATCTTGTAATAACATTTCTTTGCAGTTCTGGTAAACAAACAATGTAATTTCCCCACTATGATTTCATCAGGTATATCAAAGTCTTCTTGCAAAATATCAATAGTTCTGATGAATTCAGTATGGTTAGATTCTCCTTCACCAGAGAATGTTGGCCATTCTTCCAATTTGGGAATATCCTTTTCAGAAATAAAATTTTCTCCTAAAATGGGGTCAAACTTCCTTTAACAGAATGTTTCTCTTCAGTCAAAGGTGTAGAATTTCTTGGCATATGTGGTTCATAATTCTTATGAATTTGTTCCACATTTGCAATGATGTCATCCTTTAATTTCTGCCTTTCACTGTCACTTTTTGCTAAATGTGTAGCAAATTGATTGGTATTCTTAACTATTTGTAAGAAATGATCCTCAAGAGTTTTAGGTTTATCATTCATTTTAAGAATGGAAAGATCTTCCATGTCATCATTCTGAGCTTGACATTGACTCTCAATTCTTTTACAAGCATTGAGAATTGACTCAAAGTTGACATTTGTCAATTGATACCATTCAGTATATTTCTTGTCATTTTTCTTTCAATCACTTCTATCTGATGTAATTTTCTTTAACTTTGAATCAAGTTTGCCGATTTCTACATTAATGCTTCTTTTTACATCAGTTCTTTGCATGGAAAAGTCCTGTTCATCCTTTCCTGCTCCTTGGCTGTGAATTCCATGAGAGTTCTGGCCATGTTGAAGACACTGTCCACAGCTGAAGGCTCAAATTTGGGGATCCTGTACCCTTGTGGGTAAGGTCGGTGCCAATTGGCTTTGCCTTTGCCCTTGCCTTGATGGTTCTTGGGACCTTTCTGCTTCTTTTGAGGTCCTTTGGGCTTGTCTTTGGACACTTCTCGCGCTGGTTTGGAGCTTGTAGACGCCACTGGTGCATCTGTCTCCAAAGCTGGAGTCATTTACAACTCTTTCTTCTGGTCTATTGATAAAATACTCTGGTTCTTCAACCAATTCTTTATCTTTTTGACCTTTTCTTTGCAAGACAGTGGGCTCCAACCTCCTAAGAGTTCTATGGTCTTCTCCTGACCCAGAAAGCTCTTGATGTGTAAGTAAGAGTTCATGCCCCCCTGCCAAAGGCTTGGGCATATTCCCCACTCCTCTTCTTTGGCTTCTCTGAACCAATTTTTGTATTGGCATTGATATATTTTTATTGCTGCCACTTTAAAATTGCTCAGCCTTGGAAATATTATCATGAATCAGTTCAGGCTCAGAATTCAAGTCAAAATCTGTGCGTGCAGACCTTGGGGATTGGGGGGCAACTCTGGCATCCTCCAGATGTGTCTTTCTTGTGGAAGACTTGGCACTTCTGGATTTGGTCTTGCCTCCTCCTTGTCCAAATCCATCTGGTTGGACTGAATAGTTGCTTCCATTTCTGGTATGCACCATTTTCACGTCAATTCAATGATAAAAGGTGAAAATATAAGATGAAACACACACCTTTTGGTGGTACTTTGTTCTTTTCAGAATTGAATAATGTAGGTTTGACTATGAAACAATAAGTAAAAATTACTAATTTATTACTTATTGTACTCTGAATGTCCTTATAAATTGAATAAATAAGATTAAAAATATAATAATAATAAATAATTATTATTATTATGGCGTAAAATAATTATATTATTAAATAAATACAATAATATAATTTATATTATGAAAATATAATATAATAAATAAATATATTAATATAAAATAATTAATATATTAAAAAGCTCTTTATTATTGTTACCAACAAATAATAAAGGCGTAAAAAATTGTTTTTTATTAATAAAAAACAATTAATAACAATAATATTACTAATATTAAAGTTATGAATTAATATAAATACTATTTATATTAATTAAAGAGTTATTAAGAGAGTAATAATAGAGAAATTATTATAATAAGAGAGAATAACCTACTTTTAACACTTAATATAATAATTTTGAAGTATTTTACGCCAAAAAATATAAATACAACCTTTTCAAATTGTATTTACAATAAAAATAAAGAAAATTACAAATTATTCTGGATTTTTACGTGGAAATGAGTTTTAGAGAGATTTTTAACAAAAACAATTAAATAAATGATTTAATCACGTCAAAATAGATGATTATAGCAAGGTGGTCTTTGGTCTTTAATAATATAATGCTTTTATATATAAAGAATAAAGAAAATTACCTTTTGATTTAATTGATTTAATGTTTTTGATGCGTCTGAGGGGAAAATAGAGTAAAAAGAGCTCTATTTATAGTAAATACCTCCCTCCTAGAGTCCAACAGGCTTCTAGTAGACGTGTACTGATCATATCCACTGGAGTTGATCAATATTTTAAGGTTTGAGGGTGATTACATTATGATCAAACCATCTTACATCATTAATGCACCATTATTTAAAGTTATCACTGTAACTTTAAGTTTGATGACATCAGAGGCTTGGCAGAACCCCAAATTTCGTGGATTTTATTAGTTTTAATCATAAACTAATAGTATTCACCAATTTTATCACTCTTGTGACTGTTAAACTTAATTTAAGGTTACAGTAGGTGATCATAACTGCTCAATTTAAGCTCAAACTTTGATCTTCAATAACTTTTAAGATTTACACGCTACAGCAATTCAGAGAGTGAATTCTGATAGCCTGGCATAACCTTATTATGCTGCCAAGAGCTTATCATTACATCATCAAAACTCTAATTTTGATGATTTTTCTTGTAACTCATCTTTTCTGTCGAAATTCAATATTTTAAACTTCAAACCTTGATTTCAGGGGGTTATACCCTGAATTTAATAATAAAAATTACATCATTCTTCACGAATGAACTAGTAGAATCCAACTGTATATTTTTTTTAAGTTTGGATCACTTTCACAACAAAGTGGTCAACAGCTCTGTTGATTTTTATCAATATTTCATCATAGGTTTTAACCTTGTTTATAATTTGTAAAATAAAGTTCATATCTGTGTTCTTACAGTAATTACGTGGTAACTTTATTTTTGGTTCATCATTCTATCATGTATAGTTTAGAAGATATTAGCTATGATCCTTGAATATATGCGTTGACCAAAAAAGTGCATATATTCAGGATAATTCCTTAAGTATTGACTTTGAGAATTAGCTTATTAATTGTTTTATGTGTGGACGTTTATGGGGAATCCACTGGTACAATTTATTTTACATGTTGTGCCATTGGTTTCTGAGATAAATAGGATTTTATGGTTTTTATAAGGTATTATACCTTATAATTCATTAAATATTGACTTCACAGATATGCCATAAAAATGGTATATGTGTATTTTTCCATGAGGAATCCAATGGTATAATTTATTTTACATGTTTTATTCATTGGTTTTTAAGTTAAACCAATTTTTGTGTTAATTTATGGTATTTTTTGTATATTTAAGTAATTAATTTTAATGTATAATTATTCTAAGTAATTTTAGTATAATTATATTAAAGGTATAATTATTCTTAATCTTTTTGTGACCTTATTGGGTATGTGGTCATATCTCAAAGGCTCACAAATAAGGTGCCTCTTTTAGCAATTTGCACCTCAATACTTTTTTCAGATTCTGCTTCTAAAGATTCTGGGCTAGTGACATATCTTTTACTGAGTCTGTTGGCAGCTGCACAGTATTTGATCAAAGACACTAGAAAAATGATAAAAGAGAAAAAATTATTTTTTATACTTTTTAAAATATTTTTCAAAGATTTTTTTACAAGTTTTATATTTTTTAATATTAAAAAAATTATTATTTTTTAAGAAAAAAAATTAAAATTTAATATTTTGAATGTTAATTAATTTAGAGTAACTGAAAGAATAATTTTATAAGTTTTTTGGATGTGAAAAAGCCACGTGTAAAAACAGTATAAAATTAAACCAAATTCCTCAATGAAAAAGATTTTCAAAACAATTTCAAAAATAGGAATTATTTTAACTTCAAAAATGAAAAAAAAATTATTCAATTAATATATGTTAGAACTTAAAAATATATCAATTAAGGGTACAAAGTTCAAAAAACACAGCCAGGCCCCCAAATGTAAGATGTGGTAGGTATGGTGGTTTTTTGAACACAAAAAAATGAAGTCTAGAATATGATTGAAGCCAAGTCTATGGATAAAATCACGGCCAGCCCCTCAAATGTAAGATGTGACTATGAAACTGATGATAATATTACTATTAATCAACAGTACTTTGTCTGTTCTTATGAAATATAATAATAAAATATTATTATAACCACAATTAAATAATTAAAGAATTATTTCTTTCACTTGTTATACACTACTAGGGATAATAACAGTGAGCACTAATTGTCTACAAGAATCAATTACAAGAAGCATTTAACAATAAAAACTTCTTTTATTAAAATAATAAAATTATTTTAATATATAATTATCTTTTGAAAGAATAATTATAAAGATAATTCTTGAAGAAAGCTATTACTAGAGAAAACATTCAAGAATTAAAGATAAAGGACTCACTAATACTCCAAAGAACTTATTGATTGATAAAAGTAGAGAAATTTGACATAGAATTGTGGATTTAAGAGATAAAAATTATTTATAGCAGGATTGCAACAATATATAGTTGCATTCTATGATTTCACGTCTTTCTGATTGATTCTGAAAGATTTAAAACACTTAAGAATAGTTTAACTAATACTTAATTCTTGGTAACAATGATATAAAATGCTAATAAGATGATTCTTGGAAAAAACAGCAAGAAGAGGCCTCTTTTAAGTCAACAACAGCTCACAGAGGCGTCCCATGGAGCAAACTGAAAAACCAGTGAGTGAGAAAACAATAAACCTTTTTGGATTATTGATTGCATCATCTGTTGTCACGTAAGATTATCATAATTACTTAATTGAAGCTTTCACATGACTGCCAACCCCAATATGGTTAAGAATAAAAGGAGTAACATCTTTAAATCTTCTTTTATTCCAAAAAAATCATTGATTTCTCAAAGTTATCAATGTTAATGGCAATTTCATCACAGGTTATAATTACTGTGAATTTTTGAAGATTCAGTGTTTCACGTAGAATAGTCAAAAATGGACTGTAAGTAAAACTTTGAATTTTACTAGTAAAACCATAATTCTTTTTGGTTTTACCATAGAAAATACAGTTCTCTATTAGTCCTGAAATCTTCAGAAAGATTCATTACGAATTGTATTTTTAATGAATTTTTGAAGTTTTGACCTCATTTCTACGTAGAATTGCAAATATCAGTGTTTCACTGGTTGCTATGAGGTAAATCAATGGATAAAAGTCCAAAAAGGGTTTTAATTACTCTTTTGGGGCTTATCCATGGATAATCATTAGGAATTGACATGGTTACATGAGTCTAAGTAGCTCTTTACCTCCTTGGCATGTCAAAATAGCAGGTTATTTGCTATTTTCTTAAGATTTACAGTCACCAGGGCAAATCTTGTGTCAATCGTTGGCGATTGACTTCACGTCAAGCAGGATAAAATGTGACCTCACGTCAAGCAAAAACAAGCGCACGTCGAGCATATGTCCTACTCTTGTCTTACACCAAATGCTGTGACATCCACCAATATTGGTTCCCCTGTGCCTTCAACTCAGATTCCTCACCACCTGATCATCCCGCAACCGTCCAATGTTTGGTGAAAATTACACAAGACCCTCCTGCTTGCACAAACACACATCAAAGAGGTCCTTCAGCCAGTCTTGATGTAGGCGGGGGGTTTTACTGAACCAGGTCATGCATGAAAGGACTCCGCCTGAGCGGGATTGTCGTTTTGCAGATGAGACTGGTAGAGCCCGCCGCAAAATACTGCAGGTGCGGGTGCGCTTGCATGTGCATTGGCATGTGCGGGTGCGGGTGCCTGATGTGTGCATTGGCGGGTGCTGGTGTGCATGCATGTGCATTGGCGGGTGTGCAAGGGCCGACTCCCCTTCCAACATGATGATGGCGCAGTTAGAAATTTTGGATGCTGTGAAAGGTGAGTGTGTGGGTCATCTGATCATTGAACTTGGCTTATTCACACTGTACCCAATGTCAAAATAGTAAGTTCTTTGTGGCAATGTGAAATAATCAGCTTTGCTTGTCACAATTGCATGTCTCTGTCACTAAATTTTGAGGCAGTTATTTCACTAGCAAAATTGCTAATGAATCTGAGAGATTTGCATTTTAGTAGACTAAATATCATCAAATAAAGGCTTTATTATTACAAGCAGTCACATGACAGAACTTTGTTATCATACAATCCACAGTTACCTTCAATTTCTTCTTCAGATATAATCAAGTGTCCATCATCAAAACCAACAGCTTTATTAATTTTCAGATGGGGCCAATCTGGTAAGAAATTCACATCAATCTTCAAAGTTTTTAAGATCAGAAAGTTATTGTTCAGTATGCTAGATGGCCAGAGACTTTAAAAATGCTATTAATAATACGAAATTGTCATGCGTTGCCCCTCAGAAAACATATCACACTGTTGCTGACATTTTTGGATTCAGTTGAAAATATATTGTTTGCAATATTAATGTTTGAAACAGGAAAATACCAAGGTGAGACAATCCTGATTGCATGGTAGTGTCTAAGCTGATCCAATCAACTATTTCCCTTGTTGAATGAAAATTCTGTAAGTACTCAACCAGGCAATCATAATTTTCTTGGTCATGGCAGGTTAGTTTCTTATATTTATGGTGATTGAACAGGGCAGGTGGCTGTGATTCGAAAAGTTGTTTTATTTCACATGGCACAGATGGGGATTTCAGGAGAACAGAAAGGTTGGAACATTGACAGATATGTTGAAGTAAGGTTTTATCTATATCATCTATTCAGAGTTGCAAGAAGTTAGTCTTATTCAGTTCAGGTGTTTAATCAATGTGAATATATTGATCTTATTAATTGACGTACATATTTTGTTATTTGTTGGCATTTTTGCAAATACTCCAATCAAGCGCTCATAACCCCATGTGGCTGAGGCTTGTGCTGGGCCCCAACGTTGGAAGAGTTTGGGAATATGATCAGCAAAATGATGATTTGGTTTACTTTTCTGTTTTGAGAACAGTAGTTGATTGGAAAGGCAGAATTTTTTCCAATGTTCAGCAAATGCAGTCGCATCATCTATTGAAACAGTCCAACTTGTGGCAATGTTGATAGCACTAATCAAATGGAATGTATTCTTGGTTAGTTCATTTGCAAGTTCTTCTGACTGACCCATTTTTCTTTGAATGTTGGCGGATTGGTGTACATCTAATGACATCTGTTGACTGAGCATTAAAAATGGAAGATAGACCTTATATAAGAGAGCCCATTCAGTGGCTTTTAAGCTACCATGAGACGGGGAACCCATGTTGCGAGGTACTCTTGTCCATGATGAGGGAATTAATGTCTCAGATATGATTTGTTGGAGATGCTCCAGAGCCTCACCCTTGATCTGGTGATCACTCAGTGCAGTGATATCCAATTCAGAGGGGATTTCAGAAGTGGGGATGTAATCCGCATCAAATGAAGGAATCTCTGCAGAACCACTAGATGGATGTTCTGTGTGAGGGGTGGGCATTGGGAAGTAGTTTTTTTGGGTGGAAATAGTGGGGAGTGGCTCATTTATTATTTTTGCTGTGTCTCTTCTCAGGGAGCGGGCCTCTCTCAATGTGATTTTATCAAGAGAGCTGTTGGAGGTCATGGAATCTGAGTCTGAACTGTTGGTGTCATTGCATTTCCTGCGGGACCTGAGGTAAATTTTTGATTTGGACTCTGGATTGCACAATTTGAAAGTTGCATGATCCTTCAAAATTCCCAGTATTAAATTATGCATTATGTCAAGATTAACCATTCTGGTTGCAGCCCAATATGGAAGGTCTTCTAAAATTGAATATTGCACTCCATACTCAGAGAAAATTGCTTGTATTTGTTGTGGGGTTTCCCAAAGCCATTTGGAAATGGTTGATTTATGATTTTGATATGAGCGTGTGTAGTGAAATTGAGGACCAATTTCTTCAATTTGAGCTTTGTGAATGGTGCAAAAATTTCAAAAGTGGTTTCCTGAATGGGAAATAAATCCAGTAAGCTTGCGCATGGAAACAAAATCTGCAATGACTGTGATAATGGCAACAAGGATAAAGGATCCTGAAGGACCTGTTGAGGTGGGTTAAAAATGGTAACCTTGCCATAGCTCTTTGAGCTCCTTGATGAGTGGCATTAATAGGTAATTCAATTGAAGGGAAGTTGGCTCCTTTGGACCAGGGATTATTCCTGCAACATAGACATTCTCTGGCTTCAATCTTTCACTTGGGGGAGATTAAGACAAATAAGCATGATAGGTCCAATGCTGGCCAACCGGGTGGACTTTCCATGTGCATTAAACCAGTCCACATAAATGGAGAAGGCCAATGCACCAGGAATGGACATGAATGGGGGGTCATGGATATTTCTAGTGCCAGTGAAGGATCTCCAGACCAATCCATCCCAGACGTCACATTTTGGGGAACCTTTGGGAGTTTGGGATTGTTGATGTTGATGCAGAATTTCCATAATTCCAGCCCGCTGGAGAAATCTGGCAAGCCAATTTTTGAATGGTTGATAAATGAAATGTTTTGTTGGTATAAATTTTTGCTTCATGTTGGTTGTGTTTTGGGTGTGGGCTTCAAATGAATAGATGAATTTTCCTAATGATTGTGTGCAAGGGGGATCATGATCATTTGGGTCATTATGGCGTTGACAGTGGGGCTGGTCAGTTGTGACTGATTCAGTAAGGCCATTAAGAGAGAAAAATTGAAGACAACATATATAGTTTTGAATCACTGGTTCCAATTGGAGATGTTCAAATATGGTACTCAGATCTTGAGGTATATGGAATGCAGGAGTGGGGGGACCACTGGAGCTTGGGATGCTGGACTTGATCAGCAGGTTTAGGGCGGGCTTGAGAATGCGTGAAGCCCTGCAGGGTATATTATACCTTAATGATAGAATGGCAGATATTATCATTCCAAGGTCTTGTTGGGGAAGGGTTTGACTGCTGCTGTATGGTTTCTGTGCAGTTGAATTGAGACCCGCTGCTGTGGAGAAGGTGCTTTGGGTCAATGGTGAATAATCAGCTGGGAATATTTGATCCAATAGAAGCTGTGGGCACTCAGATCCTGATGCAGAAGTAGGGATGTTTGGAAGACATTTGGGTGCAATGGTTGATTTGAGCTTTTTAATGTGCTGTTTATATTGGAAAGGTGTGAAGGCAACTCCATGCCTATGACCCTCAGGGGAAGAGTGTGTTTGCGTTGAGCAGTGTTGACACATGCATATACGTATTGAGGAATAGCGGAGGGTTGTCATTGTTGCAGAAATTGGGAGTACAGTTGGTTTTTGTATAAATATCTATGGCTGAGGTGAAAGTGTTTAGGAGTGTTATTAATTGGAAAAAAATTGAGTGATTATTTATGAAGGGGGAGATGATTTGAGCCATCTGAGAATTCTATCCCATTTGTGATGGTGCGTGAGCTGCAGCTGATAGAGTGTAACATGTCTCATCTGGATGGCGGAATTGGTTAGGAGTTTAATTGGGTAGAATGCCATGCTGCTCAATGCTCATACATATTCTCTTTTATTTACACATGACGATACTGTGGTTTTGACCTTTGAGGGGTGTTCCAATAGGGATGTGTCAACATTGATTTGAGGATATTGACATTCAAACCATGTACGCTGGCACGCCATCATACATGGCTGAAACCTTATTCCAGACATAACGATATAACTCTATTACATAAGGGGTTGGAGTGCAGCTAAAGTCTTGGTATTTGGTTTGAGTGCAGCAGGCTTTTAATCGGTTGGAATGTGATTTGAAAAGGTGATGTCTCTCTTGTGGGTAAATCCTTCATGAATATACCCCTGCACAGATGTACGATGCTGTGGAATTTCAATGCATATATTGGCAGTTCGGATAATTCACAAAATGTGACAATGGGGAGGCGGAAATGTTACCGAATATGATTACTTATGGATGATGGGTCCCCTTTGAGATCAAGGGAATATTACATTATATGGTGGTAGGCCGTGCAGGGTGGTGCCCGACAAAAGAGGAGGAGCTCAAGAGGAGGTAGGGAGGATTCTCCAAAAGAGAGCCTTATGAGACTTCCAATAAGACTCTTTTTAGAAATATCCATAGACTATCTCTAATCTAAATTTGAAAAGATTTCATCTCATATCACTCTATTTTATCATAATACTGAGGTGTTTTATCTAGTTAAAAATATTAGTGTACTTTTTTGGCCCTTATGTCATCTTCCAAGTCACATAAATCCTGTTTAGGTTCTTTTCATGACTCAGATAGTGAATCTAGCATAGAATATGTTCAAACACAGTCACCATTGAGTCCCAACATTCCTCTCACAAGCCCTATTGCATCCTCAATGAATGTATCAGGTCTTAACATTGATGTGGGAAATCCAAAGGCTCCAACTTCAAGCACTTGGCCGATCCCAAATATTTCCATCACTCCAATTCCTCTGAATCCCACTAATACACAAACGCATGTGTCTCAGGGGCCAGAAGGCACACCTCAAATCTCATCAAACACTAATACCCAATCAAAATTTCCACATGAGTTCCTCCCTAATCCCGGTTGGAATCCAGTCGCATCCCAGGATCCCTTTGGCCAAAGCAAACAGCCAACCCTCAATATTCCATCAGGATCTCAGGTTCATGTGGGCAATGAAAGGTGCATGGATGGGGGGCAACAAAAAAGACCATTGGAGAATGTAACTTGGAGTGGTCTGTCAGAGGGAAATCCAGGATTGACGCTTCATCAAAGTAAGTCATTTGAATTTTGGAGTATAAACTTTTTCACAATTTGATATTTTTGTTTCATGGGTTAGATATGGCACCTAAAGGCAAGTCAGTCTGATCTCAGGAGCCAATTGAAGATTGTGAGTATGACCAGTCTTCATTAATCTTTTGATGTGTTAGCTGATGATGTGCATGGCAGGTGATGAGCTTTATGCATCTTCACCTCTGGTCCATAAAGAGAAAGTCACTGGACATCATCATCCATATGCCTCCAAACCAAGAACAGCTCATGCCAGTTCATCAAGAGAAAAACTTGTGGATGATGAGGATGAGAACATGTCTCAAGCTCAAATGAAAACAAATGATGAACCAAGGAGGGACAATTTCACGGCGCATGAGCATGGCACTCAGTCAACTAGTGAGTTCACCCATCCTCAAATACCCCTTGCCCAGAGTATGACTGAACAATCGGAGGTCAGACAGCAAAGGAACCAGGCTCGTAAAGCTCACAATGTGGCAAAACATGCAAGCCAGAAGGAGTAACAAAAATGGCTGAAAGCAGAACTTCCATAGAATGTCCATGGAATGAGATCAGCAGTACATGCCCATTGCCTGTTCCTATTCAAAGTTAGGGATAAGAATTTTTCCTCACTACCAGCACCACCAAGCACAGAAGAGCGTGAAATTGCAATTCAAGTGGCTGGTCATCTCGAATATGTCCCCAAGGATGTTTTCAATGTGCCATCAACACAGGTTCAGTCTCAGGTTTTCCAAAGCTACTGCAAAAATGAGCTCCACAAACTAGGACTAAAGCAATTCACTTGGGACTGGGAGAGCTCATGGAAACATCCATTCAATGAGCTGATGTCTATGGTGTTTTACCGTACATTCCGTCTTGCACTGGTCAGCACCGAGTATCATCATTATTGTTGGAACAAGGATCATAATAACTATGGGGTCGTGGCGGCTTTAATGGAGCGATATTTCACTTATTTGAAAAGAGAATGGAACTCTATTCAAAAGGATGCGGAGTATTTGGTTAAAAAGAAGGAGAATCAAAAGCTCGCAAAGATTTGTCAGAGGGTTAGTTAATGTATCTCTTCTTCATTGTGAGCAAATACTGAGGATGATCTACTTGATTATGTGCAGACCTGTGAGCGCCGTCGTGAATGGTGTGATACGGCTGAATTTCCCATTCTAGCATCACAATTCAATGACCCTTGAGTATTGTCAGATACTGAGGAGGTACTGGAAAATGGCCGTCAAGTTTACCGCAAAGTGGGATTACGCTGGCGCTCCCAGTTATTTAATGAATTGGTATTAAAAATGGATCAAGAAATAGAGTTTTGTAATTGCATTAAAAAAAGGTTAAAAAAACTATTGATAGATTGCCAGAGTTACAATCAACAGATGATGGTGATATTCCGCAAGGCGTATCATTTCAGGTATTTGATCAAGATTGGCTCAAAAGCTGTAGTAAAATTTAGACTAGTGCCCTCAAAATACTTGACATGCCAGTTATTAGGCCGAATGGTGATGCTCTGCAATAACGTAGTAATATAAATGTATAGCACCGTTACAAATTAACATTTTGTGAATTATTTTTGCAGGTGTAATACAATCTGATTATTATTTTTTAAAGATGCAACAACTTGCTAAATATGTCAGAATATAGACAATATGAGTTGGACTGTATCACCGTCTCCCTTAGAAATAATACCCTATTGCTCATTTTCATTCAGGAAATATTGAAGGAGTTCGATCCAGCTCATGGTGTTTATAATTGTGGACCTGTGCCAGGGTGCGCAGGTGTGATCAACTTGGTCAAACGCAAACTATATAATATCAGTAAGCCTCACGCAGTTAATGATTTTTTCTTTTCTTGGACCTATTGGTGTTTGGAAAATGGCATTTCCATAAGGAAGGATTTTAGAATAGAAATACAATTAGGGTCAAAGATGAGCTTGAAAGGTACCTTCCGCATGTTGACCTCAACTGTATGAGGAGTGATATAGTGGATGACGTTTACAGGTTGTTGTTGGCCAATACGATGGAGTCGATCAACAGCCTGAGCCTCAATGGCTGGGTTCCAATTGGGCTCCTGGAAATGTGGATGTCAGAGGCCACAAATCAGGGCAGAATTTTGGGGGTCCCCTCACCGTTAAATAGATGATATTAGCACATGTTATATTGAGGCCAGTTCCAGCTGCGGCAATGGATGCCATCAGTACTTCACATTCAGGATTATTGAAGAAATTCTCCAGTGCCTTCTCCTGAGCTCGTGCTGTAATTGTTCCATCAATTCGTGCTGAAAGGATAGAGTGATGGGCAAGTGCAATACCAATTCTACAATATAAAAAAGTCAGATTGATTCAATTGGTAATGGATGCATATTAGAATTAACGCACAAATCCAGAAATTGGGTCCATTGGGTATAAACCACCTATTTGGTTGGACCACACCTTTGTTTGTTCTTCATTAAGCTTTGTAGGAGGTGTGCAATTTTACTACTCATCATACATGTTTCCACATCCACAATAGTTCATGTGATTGTTGGGGAGTTATCCTGAGTGCTCCTGCCCTTGGGATCTTCCAAATCCGCCTCGGCAATTGTGTTAAGCATGATGTGATGGTTACAACATATTCACAGCTTATTAATATTTCTTAAAAATTCTCCTGGTCCTTTGCTTCTGGATGATAGGAATTCTTCATATAATGTGGAATATTCTTGCTGCATGGTTGGGTTGAGTGGGAACAGCTCATAATGATGGCTAATAGTGGGGAGGGATTACAGATGTGTGGTTTTGGTGCGGCGCAAACTTTAATGCTGCAATGCCAAATGCAAGATATCATTGCAACCTTTGGAAAGACTACTCAGGATGAATGGTGACCAGTTATCTTGATTGGTGCTCTGGGGTTGAGTGATGAATGATATTATGCCCAAAAGTTCATAAATGGTGTTGTGAATAGCTGTGCCCGTTAAACATATTTGACGGGATGAAAGGAGGCTATTAATGGCACGGTGAGTGGCAGTGTATTGAGAGCAAATATAGCTATAAGATGGGGCAAGGGTTATTGGATATAAAAGGTAATTTGAATCATTTAAGCTCAGCCACTCACTGTGCTTCATCCAAAATTATACAATGCCAATTGATTTGAAAAATCAATGATGTAGAGGTATTGGTTTTCTTAAATTCTTGGGTGATAGTATTGTAAGAAGTGATGATGATCTCATATTTCAAGATGTCGGCTTTGGATAATGAGTGACGAGTGGGACCATGATAGATTTTGGCATGCAGCTCTCCAGCCTGAGCATGCTTGGATATTTCTGATTGCCAGTTGGTAATTAAGCGAGAGGGGCAGATGATCATGGTGGGCGTGAGCGATGGGGGTTTGCAATCATCCGCTCCTTGGAGGTACCAATTAGAGCAATGGCCCGAATGGTTTTACCTAATCCCATATCATCCGCGAGCAGTCCTCCAAGAGGTATATTGGTCGAAAGGGATTCAAATGAGCTAACAACCTTGTTTGTAATGATGTGCCTGGCCTTAAAAGTGGATCCTGGGGGTGAGGTGGCCCAAAGGTTACAGGCTGATTGGCCATTGGGGATTTCTCGATCCCAGAGAAAAGCTAGTCCGGTCTTTTGATGAGGGAGGAGGGGGGTTTGAAGAATGGCATGGGGCGGGGTCATCATGGGGAGGTCTAATCCACTGGGTAATTGTATCAGTTTTTGCTTGGAAATCAATGATGAAACAGCAGGATATGAAGCTGGCATCGAGTTTGAAGCGGGAAATGTCGGAGTAAAGAGTTGACATTGACTATGAGTATTAAAGTCATATTCTTTGGGCATTTTAAGCTTGAAATCTTGTGTTCGAAAGCTTTCCATTATGAATAAAGTGTTTGGATACCAGGTGAAGAACATCAATGCTAGATTGGGTTTCTGAGATGAGGAGGGATCATTTGCATCAGTCATAAATACTCCCTCAACAAATAATATTTGAGTAGGATTGGATTGGCAATTTTCAATCCATGCCCCACCAGGACCACAGTGCATGAAAGTTTTTGGTGCCCCAAGGAATGGTATCAACGTTTTGGAAAGGGTTCCAGGTAGAGAGCCAATAGCACGCTGGTGATTGGGGAGATAAACGAATATTTTGTGTTGATTGTGCCATATGATAATCCAAGAAGCTAAGTGGGAATTCTCAGGATTTAAGGCTATATCACTATTTATTTGAATACAAATATTAATCATCCCAAGGCAAAGTGGTTGTGAAGGGGTTGACATGATGGCTATTTTAAATTATTTGGGGACAGTTGGAAATTATATGATTGGGAAGGGTTAGCTAAAGGGAATGAAAATGACTAAGCGCAGGTGGGGAACTTATATGAGAGGCAGCAATGGGGTCAAGGGGGGATGGCCTGTGGTTACGTGCATGGTCTTGAAGGGGGTGGGCCTCTTGGGCTCATACTTTTAATATCCGAATTTGGGGCATATATGAAGGCAAGGTGGCCAAAATGTGGGTGCACCGATATGACTGCTGGATCTGCAGCAAGTTACGAAACCTTTGGTGGAACAAGGTTGACATTAGCATATCCAAAATTGGGTGGGTTGTAGCAACTTATTGTGGAGGGCATATTAGAGGCATGCAGCCATGTTCTCTGGTGTGACAGCGAACAATGAGCATATCCTCCCCAGGTTAATTGTTCACAGGGACCTACTGGGCAATGTTGGCGTTTTCAAAGGGCAATCTCACTGTGGGGATGTTTGTGTGTGGGCGGGTGAGATATGTTTGGTGGCATGCCACCAAACATGAGTTTGGTTTTGCCTGAAGTTTTTTGCTGACTGATGCCTACTGGGCTTCCAGGGGGGAATGTGTGGGATGATCAAAGGGGGCGCCAGCCGTGAGCCGTGATCCACATATACATTCACCCCTATTGCGTTTGAGGCGGGTACTAATCCACCAACATTGGCATCAGGGTCTTTGCCTCACGTGTGTACGAAACTGCGGCAAAAGGGGCCACCCACCCAAGGGAATTTTTGGCTGCAAGCCAGGTGCCACAACTTGCGCGGGGCGTGTGAGAGTGTGAAGAAAATTACCCGCGGTGGGAGATCCCCACGCAAACATAACCAGACTCAGCAATCATAGGCTGGGATTATTCTAATGTGGATGAGGCTGAAGCAAATCCACACTGATTGGCCTCAGGTTTCCACGCGCAAGCAGGTGAGCGTCTGCAGTCAAGCTGACCACCCAACCAAGAAAATAGCCGGTAGGAACACTTGCAGTAAAATGTCTTCCAGGCATGTGAAAGTTGCCTGCGTATGACCCGTTGGGGCGTGCGTATGAAAGCATGTGGCTGCCCGACAATGAGCACGCGCAATGAACAAGCGGGGACAGTCAATGTTTGCCCCAACAATGGCACCGGAGTGAATCAACTGTTTGTGTATGACCCAAATATTAAGTCATCCCATTATGACCCACTTACATTAACTTGGATTACATGCGCATCTGTGCGGTAGTTAGGCAGAGCTGTCCAACAAGGTGCATCAAAGGGATGCAGGTGAGAGATATGACTTGATGGCTTGAAGTGATTTCATGTTACATTGTTGAACAGCTTTTGCTCTGCCCCACAGGATACATTTACAAAGGTGTACTGTGTACTAAAGTGTTGGCTGTACAGATTAGGAAGGTGTAATACTACTTGAGCCTGCATGCATATAGCGAATGTGCATGCACCCTCCAATCGTTTGCATATACGTAGGTCATGTGCCACATGCTCAGCATTGCATTTCACCCGATTTTCACACGCAAGCTGAGCATGTCATGGTCAAAAGCACTGTGTGAAAGTGCTCAGTAGAGCCATGGAATGAACAATTTTTGCAATAGTTCATTGGAAGGCTCAGTTTGGAGCACTTCACCAAAGCGTTTGAAATGCTGCACCGGGCTGAAATGTCATCCGATGCTGTGCCAAATGCGCAGATTGTGTGCATACAAAAAGGACTGAGCAATGGCTCAGCATGGTGCAGTTGATCTTGTTATATCAATAGTTCAATTACTGTGCAATTAAGATGTTCAGCCACTGAGCATTTCAATTATGACCCGAAAGCAAACCTGAGCAATGGGTCGAGGCAAGCTCATGCTGTATTCACTTGTCTTACAGCCCCCCCTTTTTTCAAACACTATTACCAGGCCATGCGGCCGGTAATCTCTCTGCGGTCACTTGTGACCAAATGCACCACGTTCTTTTCTGCATTGGGCATTTGGGAATTGCACCCACCATGGACATTCAACGAGGGCCTCACAACCACCCTCCTGGGTGATAGGATGGCTATTTCAGGAAACAAAGCGGATTTGACTGAACTTGACAATTCAATCAATTGCAATACTCAGCCAGAACCCCATTGTTGTTCTGCCTCACGCCAGAATTTCCCTTCTCAGTTGCTGCATTCGCTGACACTGAGCTTCAATTTAGGCCACACGCCTTGAAGCTGAGACTTTTGCAGGTGCTGAAACTGCTGAGATCGTCTCAGCTTCACCATGGTATAAAAGACCATCTTCACACAACATGCCCTTCACTTTCTTTCTCACCCGCTCCACTTTGTTCAACCTCACCCGCATTTGTCCTTCTTGTGCATATTCCCCTTGGTCTTCCTGCCTTTCCACTCTTTTCTTTTGCACTCCACCGAGCCCACTCCCCTTCCTTTTGCCTGTTTGTTTTTCCTGCTGATCCTTTCAGAACCCCACTTCTATCCACCTCGTGTATTAACTCTTTTTTAAACTTTCGTTGACATTATGTACCGATATTAATACTTATTTTTCTTCACGACTCTCTTCCAGACTTTTAAACACTTTGGACTAGAGCGTCTTTATTTTGTTCACGTTTTAAATTGATAATTCATCGTACGTCTTCATTTTCTTCCTTGATTTTTTACTTTCTATTCAGTTACTAACCTCAATTGTTTTGTTTTTAGATGTCATGCACTTTGTGCACCAAGCGGGGTATCCCCTGCATTTGTTCCTCGATGACAAACGACGCTTGTGATGCTTGCCGACAAGCAAACAAGAAATGTTCGTTTGTTGTCCCCCCCTTCCGACCACGAGGCCAGAGGAGTTCCCGCCCAAGACGCCCTTGCGAGGACTCCTTTGTGGTCGTCAATGATGAAACCATTTCCGAGCGTGAATGGACGCCGGGCCCCCAAACAGGCCCACGGGAACGATTCCGGACAATTAGCCCTGTCCCCTCCAGTATTGATTTGTCCACTCCCCCTCCTAGGCCACCATCCGATGGTCACTTCACTCCTCGACTGGAGCGAAGTGATTATCCGGCTGATGAAGGATGGCGATGGCAAGAGGACATTGGAGCTTGGGCTGATCGTCACCATGTCTTGTCACTGATGGGATTCAAACGCCAAAGTAAGTTTTCTTTCTCCTCCTTATCTCATTTCTCTTCACGCAATAATACTGACTTTTTTCCATTACTCATAGAACAAAACCCCCCAAATCCCCCCCAACAAGACTCTCCCGTTCCTAGTTTGCCTTGCAAGCAAACCCCACGGCAACCCACTCCAGGCCCAAGTGGCACCCAATGGTCTGAGGAATTATTCCGCGGTAAGCAGCCGAAGTTTCATTTCATTTTCACTTTCACTTTCGAATTGAGTGAACTGACTCTTACTCCTTTTTTAGAACCCTCCCGAACCAAAGAGCCACCTATTCCTGGCCCGAGTCCATTGTCCCAACCAGCTGAGGACAATACGGCTTGTGAGCCAGAACCTGAGGTGGCTCCTACGCAATCCATGGAGGAAGCTTTGGGAGGTCACCCCCTCTTTCTCTTCAATCCATATCCACTTTTCCTCATTTTTTCTTCAACCGTCTCCAGCTTGTCCCGCCACTCCTTGCTCCATAATCATCATCGACGATATGCCCGTCAGATCCCCCCATCCCCCTTCTTCGTCACCGACTCCGCCATCTTCCCCTCCTGTTCCCCCTCCCTACACTCCTACCCCGGTTCCTTCCCCGGAGCTCCCTCCCATTGCCCCCAAGAACCCAACCACCTCCTCCGCCCCCGGTGCCAAGCTCCTCTCATTCCCACGATGACGCTTGCCAGGAATTCACCAACCTGCGACCGACCCTAATGATTCCTTGAGCCATCGTCCACAAATCGATCAACCAAATCTTGTTGGAGCATCGCCGCTTGCTCCACATGATTCCTTTTGTGGATGCAACTCATCGAAATGAGATGCACCAGGAATTCCGGGAGGAACTAAACTCCCTCCTTGCCCAGGCACTGGAGGCTTATCCAAAGGAGGACATAACCGGGATAGTCTCCAAATTCCAAAAAAATAATCTCATTATTTCCACTTTTTATAATTTGTAATACTTTCTTTTAAATAAATTATTTGTATTCAATTTCTATTACATTCTTTGTTCACGTAAAAATTATTTATTTCCTCCTTAGAGAAAAACCCTGATTGTGTGAGAATTATTTTTGTAAGTGCCCCGCCAAAGGTTTGAGTGAGTATTTGTTTGCGTGAACCTCTTTTTCCCACAATGCGCCAATAGTTGCCGTTACCGTCTCCTATTTTCTTCTTCCATGGTTTAGAGCCATATCCATTCTTAACTGTAAAAAAAGCAGGAGGTTCCCGCATGTGAGCAATCCAGTCCAGATTCATGAAACATGGCATTTCCTATGGTCACACACTATTAATCTTACTCATGTATTGAATTGTTTAAATTTTCTGGAACCTTCACAAGCGTAACGATTGGCGTGTAACTTGTCGGGAGCCTGCACAAGCGTAAGGATTGGCATGTGACTTGTCGGGAGCCTGCACAGGCGTAAGGATTGGCGTGTGAATTGTTGGGAGCCTGCACAGGCGTAAGAATTGGCGTGTGAATTCTCGGGATCTTGCACAGGCCAAGAAATTTTCAGCATTGTGGGGAACCTTCACAAGCGTAAGGATTGGCGTGTGAATCGTCGGAAGCCTGTACAGGCGTAAGGAATTTTTAGTATTTTTGGGAACCCTCACAAGCATAACAATTGGCATGTAAATTTTCGGGAGCCTGCACAGGCGTAGGGATTGGCGTGTGAAGCGTCGGCACCCCTCATAGGCGTGAGGAACTTTTAGCATTGTCGGAACCTGCACAAGCATAAGGATTCGCGTGTGAAGCATTGGCCTCCTGGACAATAGCAACAAACCAGGACAGATGTACAATGGCATGCCACCATACATAATCCACTTCACCCCTTTTTCATGTGAGACACCCCATCTCCCGCACTCGAAACCATCCAATCCTGGTGTATATTGTCCTCTGCCTTACCCCACCATTACTTACCCAACACACATGCAAATCTCCTCATTCTTTGAATTGGCATGAGATGGTATTACCATCCCTGATTTGATAGCCCGCTCTCTTGCCAATATCATAATAGCCATGGCTTCTTTGCCGCATTGTTTTTGCTAACCTGCTTGAGCATTGTGCGGACATACCCACTAGTGTTGTGCTTTCGTTGTCCTGTGCTGGATCAGTATAATGAACAAATGTACTACTGGCCCACACTACCTGAATGAGCCCATGACATGCAGATAGATCAATCCAAAAATGCTCATTTGGGAAAATCAATTTTCCCCCTGTACACAGCTTTGACGCATCTCTTTGAATTTGGCCAGTCCGCTTATCAGCTTGAAACCACCATCCCAAAACATACAGCAATGCATCCTTATCAACATGAGGTGCGTTTTTGAATCCATTCATGGTGAAAGTGAGTGCGGAAGCGAACTCGAATGCACCCCCATTTGCGGGCATATTGGCTTCATAGTTAGCTTGATCAAAAGATGGAACCCCCAATGAATTGTAGAAATTTTGAATCTTCTCAAATAAATTATCCCCAACATACCGTAAGGATTGACCTAGAATGCAACACACCGAGCTAAGATTGGCACCTCGGTTCCGCCATTCATCTTTTGCATTTTTAATTTTCCAAACACTTCCATACAGACCAAATTGTTCATTCTTCGTGCTGCATTTTGGCCACCCAATTGCGAACATAAATCCCTCAAGTATTGGCCCATTGGTTGCAATTGGGTCGGTGAATCTCATTTCGCAAAATAAGCATTGTGATAATTCATCCCATTGATTGACCTTGACTTCACTCATTGTTGTGAATGGTCGGAATTCGACAAGGGCAATGAGTAATCCGGTTGAAGAGAAAATTTCCACACGGCCAAAATGAATGCATTTGATCTGATTGACATTTACAACCCTCCCAATTTCACTTGGGGTGATATTTGCTGATACTGGCATTGATATTTGTGCTGTTGGGCGAGAGGAGGAAAACAACCTATTCATTCAGGTCGTTTTGCGCTCATTTGTCTTTTGGGATCTGCTACTATTCCCAAGTGGTTGAGGGATCACCATGTGTTGAAGCACACAAGATATCAGATACTGCCAAGGAGCTGACTTCGGCACACATCCTTTGACTTCCCTGTTGAAGCCCACATGACATTGGCACAATCTGAACTGACTAAAGCCAATGTTCTTCCGTGGGGTCCAAAGAGGGTGCCACATAAATGTGGAAGCATATATATATATCTATATATATACACTGAGATTAAGCGAGCAACTCACACTTTCCTTCCTCAGCCCAACGCTTTCTCGCGAGTTCCCTTTTACGCTCTTTTCCTTTTTTTGTGAATGGCATGCTTTCAGCAGAAAATGAAATGTAACCGAATGATTACTGATTTATTAATATCACCTAAATTGAATTGCGGTTGATGAATCTTTTTTAATTGCGGCTAAAAAGAAAGATCACACCTGACCTTTGCAAATTCGCGAGCTCAAATACCTGAACCTGAAAATTGCAGTGGATAGTGCATTATTCAATTTTACATATTGATGTTCCCATGCAATCACTTTCCAATCCAACCATTTGGAATATTGAAAGCACACGCAAATGCAATATGCATCCTGCTGCGGATGCCTAGCTATCCTAGTCCTCTTGAAAGACACAGGAACCTTTGGCCTATTATGGGCTGGCGGGAAGTGATAAACGCGACTTCCCGCAATGCCCCCACGTGTGCTACTTGCGGGAACAACGCCTGACTCAGCTTGCGTCTTGTTGGAGTCTTTGCAATGATGTATGGAGGCATGCCACCATACAATTACTACTGGTACTCACACTGTGGCATCCGGGCAGTAGTAGGATAGGAAGTCATGATTATTACCAAAGTCTAATACTAAGCATCGTGCAAATTCAAATCTAAGAGGTACAGTGGGGTTAAAAGATTCTGATGAGAAGAAACTTTTATTCAGTAAACTACATATATACTTATTAGTACGTAGCCACACTGGCTCCACTAGATTTTTACCCTCTGAAAGTTTTTCGGAAATGTCAATTAGTGATAAAGCCCCTTTAACTGAGCTTGTTCTCCAGTCATCTGAGCATACCATGAAACCACGAACCCCCGCTGCACAGAATGCCGCTAATATACCATAGCAAATTCAATTTATTCCGAGATTCTTGTGACACGCCAAAAGATCTTTGATGGCCTCATTTTTTTTTGAGTTCGTGAGTGTGCCTTTGAGGCCATTAACTTTGACCTTTGTATGTGCACGTACCATGTTGTACGCAATCATCAAATGGATAACTGTATCCATTAGATCCTCCAGGTTCTTGTGTGGCTTTGTGGATATCTCATTGTCAGCCCCGCCACCTTCAATGCTGAGTTGGGTTGCACGTTGCTTCTATTTACTCAAGCAGGAGGCAAGGTATTCAACTGCTCCCCGTTTGAGTCCAAGAGGATCGGTCGAATTCGATGTTGGTGCAACATACAGTTTGGGTGCAATCACATCGTATGAGACTGAACTAATGGATTCAAACATAACAGTTTCCCAAAAATGTTTAACTGGATTGGCGGGGTAAAGAAGGCTCTGAAACATTTTGAAGAAGGAGTGTTCAGATTTTGGGAGATTCTCTGGAGGTTTAGCTGATTCCTTCATCAATTTGAGATTCCAAATGTTGTGAACAAAAAATGCTTCTGTTTCTGTTGGCTTAAAAAAATCTAACCCTGTATATTGCAATTTATATCACCAGTCAACAGCCAATAATCATGTATCATGCACAAAGATAAAACTCACCTGCCATCTCAAGGTCCTCCAGCCAGGCTGACATTTTAAGCTCTCGGTTACTGATCACCTTAATACCAATGGGCAGGAATGTATGAGCATCTTTTGTTGGTAAATTGTCCCATTGATTTTTGTAAATAGTATTGATATTATCAAGCCCCCTTTTCCATGATTGTTGAGTAATATTGGAATGATAATTCAAAATTCCTGCAAACTCTTCCACGCGGGATAAAAATATTCCTTGAAAATTAGCAGACGATGACACTTTGGGCTCAGGGTCAGGAACTATATCAGTCATATCTCGTCCCATTGTATCATGTTTAATGGTTTGCCTTTCTTGAAAGGCTTTAATATTCCAAGGAGAGGCAGGAGGGGTTGCATCATGCATTGTTTCATTGGGTATCGGGGGGCTTTCAGTATGTGGAGCTTCATCATGGATTGTTTCATTGAGTATTGGGGGGGTTCAGTATGCGGAGGTTGATTATCAATATGGTCCCCTTCAACATTGATAATTTCATGACCTTGATCCCAAGAATTGTTTGCGGCTTCAAAGGTACGGAGTTTTTGTTTGTTTTTTTGGTCGCATGTATATTTGGTCTTTTTCCTAATCCTTTGCCTGGAAATCCAATTACGACTCGAGATCCTTCAGTCAGAGATTCTCCCACCTCCACACCTGCCCATATATTGTAAGCAGCTATTTTTATCAACTTTGTTTTCGATTAGTAATGGACTTACGGTTCAAATCCATTTTGAGCAGGCTCATGGCTTCAGCAATCTTTTGACGCACATAATCAGGAATTTTACTATCATTTTGAATTTTTTCGAGCCTTGGGATTGTTTGAGCAATGTTGGAGACAAATTGTTCCTTGGATATAATTTCCACCTCCCCACTGAAAATTACAGCATCGTGCCCATCATCTTCTGTCGGTGCACAAGCTTCAACAGTCTTTTCCTTCTCATAACTTTTAAAAATCGGTTTCTGAGAGCTTGCAGGCTGACCTGAAATAAAGGCTATGACACAATATCAGGTTTTGGGAGATTGGAAATATTCAAGATGGATGCATACTCACATTCTGGAAGAACTGGTGGATCTTGATTATCTTCATGTGACTGGCTCTCTACTTCAATGCCTGATTCATGACTACTGGCTATATCAGAGATTTCACTTCCACTCTCTGGGGCTGAAGTTGGTCGTTCATTGAATTCATGTGAATTTCCCAGGGTTTGGGCCATAGCAGAGGTAGTTTATGAAGCAAATAGATGGTGACGAGTTGATTGATAACTTGTTTGAAAATTTTTGAATAAAAAGATCCAAATTGAAGAAAAAAGGTGGAAGTAAAATAATCGCATTTGCAAAATGCGATTTGTGGGGAAATTGAAGGAGGCAATGTTTTGCAAATTATTTCATATCATGCAAATGAAATCACTTCCCTGTGAGACATTGAATAAAGTTGAGTGGTGAGAAACCTACTAAAGTCAACCTTTGAACTATTCAACGCTCATGAGGTAAGGACTAAGCAAAGTGTTCCATTTGAATGATATGAAATAAAATGGTTTTGTTGGGGAAACAGGAGACACAATTCTTTTCTTAAATAGTCCACTTATTAGGTTTTAATTTGTGAGTCTCATGATTTAAACCCTAACCACAACATTGTGAATATACTGACCAATTTCCCCTTAGGTCCTGTTGGGAGAGAAGGCCACTCAGCATATTTTGGGGATTGCCTTCATTGTATACGCCAACAAGCCACCGTACACTATGGATGTAGTACGGAAGCGTAAGGATATGTCGTGTCGGGAGCATGTTGAGAGGCACTCCGCGAGCGTAAGGATAGGTGGTTTTGGGAGCATGTCGGGAGGGCACCACACAAGCGTAAGGATAAGTGGTGTCGGGAGGGCACTACACAAGCGTAAGGAGAAGTGGTGTCGGGAGCATGTCGGGAGTGCACTCCGCGAGCATAAGGATGGTAAGCAGTGTTGGGAGGATGTTGGGAGGGAACTACACAAGCGTAAGGATAAGCAGTGTTGGGAGGATGTCGGGAGGGCACTACACAAGCGTAAGGATAATTGGTGTCGGGAGCATGTCGGGAGTGCACTCCACAAGCGTAAGGATGGTAAGCAGTGTTGGGAGCATATCGGGAGGGCACTTTAGCAAGCGTAAGGATAAGTGATGTCGGGAGTGCACCACGTGAGCATAAAGATGGTAAGGGCGGGGGTGTGAAAGCGTAAGGAGTGGTGAGGAAGGAGATGGGGGGCAGTGTCGGAGTCTCATCTGGAGGGCGGTGCGGGCTTGTAAGCATGCGAAGCATCGGGAGGATTAGGTGGGGATGCGGAAGCCAATGAGGTGAAATTACCCAAACATTGTGAATAGTGTTGAAATGGGTTTGGGCTTTGAGTGACATTCTCATGTGACACATGTGACAATCAATGTTGTCTTGATGCTGACGTGACATGACCCACTAAATCCAGTGACTATAAAGTGACACTAACGCAACTGAAGCAAGATTTCATACTGACAGCGGTGCGTCGTGAAGTCAATCGCCGACGATTGACGCAAGATTTGCCCTGGTGTATTTTCCCCACCTTGATTCAATTGAAAGAAGAAATACCTCAAGGCTATGCATAAAATTACAATATATTTTCCAAGAACAAATGCTTCCTTGGTAATAATAACACACATCAAACTTGTTAGAAATGATAAAATCTCGATATGAAACGATACAATACTAAAATAGAACCACCAGCATAATTCTCTCAGAAAATAAGTAACAAAGTCACCAAAAATGAAAGTGTCACCAGCAAAATTATCTCGAAGACATCACATGATTTTGATAAGAAACAGAAACACCAGCATAATTTTCTCATATATATCATATGACTAGAAGAAAGTTTGATTGTCAGGAGCTGTATTTTCTCCACTTCCTTCGCAAAAAGGAAATCTCACCAGCAAAATTATCTCAAAGACATCACATGATTTTGATAAGAAAAGGCACCACCAGCATAGTTATCTCATAACATATGTAAAATAGAAACAAAAAAATATTTTTCCCACCTTGATTCAATTGAAAGCAGAAATACCTCAAGGCTATGCATAAAATTACAATATATTTTCCAAGAACAAAGGTTTGCTTTGTAATAATTACACGCATCAAAATTGATAGAAATGATGCAATCTCCATATGAAATGATACAATACTGAAATAAAGCACCAGCATAATTTTCTCATATATATCATATGACTAGAAAAAATTTCAATTGTCAGGAGCTGTATTTTCTCCACTTCCCTGGCAAAAAGAAAATCTCACCAGCCAAATTATCTCAAATACATCACATGATTTTGATAAGAAAAAGTACCACCAGCATAATTCTCTCAGCAAACACGCTGCTACACCAAAACTACACGTCTCACCAGCTAAAACCTCTCAACTATGATTTTTTCTAAGTACCCTGTTTTGAGAAGCTCTATGGAGGCCCAAAAGCTATAAATAGAGGTCCTCTCTTGCTTATTTTTCCCATCATCATGGAACAAGTTCCCACTATCCAGGATCACAACCATCTGTGAACTAGCAGGATAACTAGAATAGTAGTAGTGTTTTAGTAGTGAAAAGCTCAGTAGCCTTGCTCAATAAGCTTAGTAGTAGTGAAGAATAGTAGTATAACTGTAGTAAAAAAAACTCAGTAGCCTTGCTCAGTGGCTTATTATTATTAAAAAAAAAGTAGTAGTGATATAAAACTCAGTATTAAAAAAAAATTAAAAGAATCAAATCCAGTAGTCTTATTATTAGTACTCATATCCAAAAAAAATCATTATAATCAACCTAAACCAAAAAAAAAATATTCTTATCATTCTTATTAAAAAAAAATACACAAAAAAAATATTCTTATTAGTTTTATTAAAATAACAGAAACCCAAAACATATATATATATATCCTCACTTTTATTAAAATAAAGTAAAAAAAAAATCTTAGTGTTTATTTTACCAGAAATTTTAGATCAGAGTTTTCACTGTAGTGTTATTGATAGGTCTGATTTGGAGACTGCTGATAAGTCTTCTCTATCTGTTAAAGCCACAAATCTTATTTTATTTTGTGATTCTCTGTAGGCTGACTATTCACTATTATTTAGAGGGGCAGCTAATACACCTTACCACCCATGGTTATTGGACAATTCTGAAATTCAAAACAGACTTACCAATAATTTCCCCCTCAAGGTACTGCCTTATTTCATCCCACACCGTTGGTTCCCCCCCTCCCCCTCCCCCTTCTTCTTACCCGACTCGCCCACCTTCCCCTTCTGTTCCCTCCCCAGAGATCCCTTCCAGTGCCACCGAGAACCCCAACGCCTCCTCCCCCCGTTGCAAAGCCCCTCTCATTCCCACGATGACGCTTGCCAGGAATTCACTGACTTACAACCAACTTTAATGATTCCTTGAGCCATTGTCCACAAATCCATCAACCCAATCTTGTTTTAGCATCGCCGCTTTCTCCACATGATTCCTTTTGTGGATGCAAGTCATCAAAATGAGATGCACTGGGAATTCCGGGAGGAACTAAACTCCCTCCTTGCCCAGGCACTGGAGGCTTATCCAAAGGGGGACATCACCGGGATAGTCTCAAAATAGTTAGAAAAAAAAATAAAAAAAAATCTCATTATTTCCTCTTTTTATTATTTGTAATACTTTCTTTTAAATAAATTATTTGTATCCAATGTTTGTTATTTTCCATTTCTATTACATTCTTTGTTCACGTAAAATTTATTTTTTTCCTCCTTAGAGAAAATCCCTGATTGCGTGAGAATTATTTTTGTAAGTGCCCCACCAAAAGTTTGAGTGAGTATTTGTTTGTGTGAACCTCTTTTGCCAAAAATGGGCCAAAAGTCTCTGTTACCCTCTCCTATATTTTCTTCTCCCATGGTTTAGATCCATATCAATTCTTAAATGTAAAGAACTGGGAGGTTCCTGCATGTGAGCAATCCACTCCAGATTCATGAAACATTGCCTTTTCTATGGTCACACGCTATTAATCTTAGTCATGTATTGAATTGTTTATATTGTTGGGAACCTTCACAAGTGTAAGGATTGGCGTGTGAGTTGTTGGGAGCCTGCACAGGCGTAAGGATTGGCGTGTGAATTGTTGGGCTCCTTCACAGGCGTAAGGATTGGCGTGTAAATTGTCGGGATCCTGCACAGGCGTAAGAATTTGTCAGCATTGTTGGCAACCTTCACAAGCGTAGAGATTGGCATGTGAATCATCGGAAGCCTGTACAGGCGTAATGAATTTATAGCAGTTTTGGGAGCCTTCACAAGCGTAAGGATTGGCATGTGAATTGTTGGGAGCCTGCACAGGCGTAAGGATTGGCGTGTGAATTGTTGGGAGCCTGCACAGGCGTAAGAATTGGCTTGTGAATTCTTGGGATCCTGCACAGGCATAAGAATTTGTCAGCATTTTTGGCAACCTTCACAAGCGTAAGGATTGGCGTGTGACTCCTTGTGAGCCTGTACAGGCGTAAGGAATTTTTAGCATTTTTGGGAGGCTTCACAAGCATAAATATTGGCATGTGAATTGTCAGGAGCCTGCACAGGCGTAAGGATTGGCGTGTGAGCTGTCGGGAACCTGCACAGCCGTAAGGATTGGCGTGTGAAGCGTCGGCAGCCCGCATAGGTGTCAAGAACTTTTAGCATTTTTGGAACCTGCACAGGCATAAGGATTCGCGTGTGAAGCATTGGCATCCTGGACAAGAGCAACAAACCAGGACATATGTACTATGGCATGCCACCATACATAATCCACTTCACGCCTTTTTTATGTGAGACACCCATATCCCGCACTCGAATCCATCCAATCCTGGTGTATATTGTCCTCTGCCTTACCCAACACACATGCAAATCTTCTCATTCTTTGAATTGGCATGAGATGGTATTACCATTCCTGATTTGATAGCCCGCTCTCTCGCCAATCTCATAATAGCCATGGCTTTTTTGCCGCATTGTTTTTGCTAACCTGCTTGAGCATTGTGCGGACATACCCACTAGTGTCGTGCTTTTGTTGTCCTGCGCTGGATTTGTATAATGAACAAATGTACTACTGGCCCACACTACCTGAATGAGCCCATGACATGCGGATAGATCAATCCAAAAATGCTCATTTGGGAAAATCAATTTTCCCCCTGTACACAGCTTTGACGCATCTCTTTGAATTTGGCCGGTCCGCTTATCAGCTTGAAACCACCATCCCTAAGCATACTGCGATGCATCCTTGTCAAGATGAGGTGAGTTTTTGAATACATTCATGGTGAAAGTGAGTGCGGAAGCAAACTTGCATGCACCCTAATTTGCGGGAATATTGCCTTCATAGTTGACTTCATCAAAAGACGGAACCCCCAATGAGCTGTACCAATTTTGAATCTTCTAAGATAAATTATCCCCAACATATCGTAAGGATTGACCTAGAATGCAACCCACCGAACTAAGATTGGCACCTTGGTTCTGCCATTCATCTTTTGCATTTTCAATTTTCCTGACACTTCCATACAGACCAAATTGTTCATTCTTCATGCTGCATTTTTGCCACCCAATCCCAAACATAAATCCCTCCAGTAATGCTCCATTTGTTGCAATCGGGTCGGTGAATCTCTTTTCACAAAATAAGAATTGTGAAAATTCATTCCATTGATTGATCTCGACTTCACTCATTGTTGTGACTGGTTGGAATTTGATAAGGGCAATGAGTAATCCGGTTGAAGAGGAAATTGCCACACGGCCAAAGTGAATGCGTTTGATCTGATTGACATCCACAACCCTTGGAATTTTACTTGGGGTCATATTTGCTGATACTGGCATTGATATTTGTTCTGTTGGTCCAGAGTAGGGAAAAAACCTATTCTTTTGGGTTGTTTTGCCCTCATTTGTCTTTTGGGACTCTCCCACTATTCCCGAGTGGTTGAGGGATCACTATGTGTTGAAGCAGACAAGATATCAGATACTGCTTCCTGCCATTTGAAGCTAAGGAGTTTTGAGTCCATAATGGTGCCCAATGCCCAAGGAGCTTTCTTTGGCACACATCCTTTGACTTCCCTGTTGGAGCCCACATGACATTGGCACAATCTGAACCGACTAAAGCCAATGTTCTTCCGTGGGGCCCAATGAGGGTGCCACATAAATGTGGAAGCATATATATATATCTATATATATACACTGAGATTAAGCGAGCAACTCACAATTTCCTTCCTCAGCCCAATGCCTTCTTGTGAGTTCCCTTTTACCCTCTTTTCCTTTTTCGTGAATGGCAGGCTTGCAGCAGAAAATGAAATGAAACCAAACGATTACTGACTTATTAATATCACCTAAATTGAATTGTGGTCAATGAATCTTTTTTAATTGCAGCTAAAAAGAAAGATTGCACCTGACCTTAGTGAATTTGCGATCTCAAATACATGAACCTGAAAATTGCAGTGGATAGTGCATCATTCAATTTGACATATTGGTGTTCCCATGCGATCACTTTCCAATCCAACCATTTGCAATATTGCAAGAACACGCAAATGCAATATGCATCCTGCTGCAGATCCCTAGTTATCCTAGTCCTTTTGAAAGACACAGGAACATTCGCCCTATTATGGGCTGGTGGGCAGTGATAAACGCGACCTCCCGCGTGTGCTACTTGCGCGCACAACTTCCTGACTCAGCTTGCGTCTTGTCCAAGTCTTTTCATTGATGTATGGAGGCATGCCGCCATACAATTACCATTGGAATTCAGACTGTGGCATCCAGGCAGTAGTAGGATAGGAAGTCATGATTATTAAATTCATAAATAACTTTGCAAAATTCAATTACAATCTATCTAGTACAAAGCTAATCTAAAACGGGTCAATCCTGGTTGTGAGTTTAGCTGACCTGGGTACAGTCAAGGTGACCTCATCACTTGAAGCAAGCCCGTGCTTGGCCACCCAGTCATCACCAAACTCTAATACTAAGCATCGTGCAAATTCAAATCTAAGAGGTATAGTGGGGTTAAAAGACTCTGATGAGAAGAAACCTTTATTCAGTAAATTACATATATACTTATTAGTACATAGCCACACTGGCTCCACGAGATTTTTACCCTCTGAAAGTTTTTTGGAAATGTCAATTAGTGATAAAGCCCCTTTAACTGAGCTTGTTCTCCATTCATCTAGCATACCATCAAACCACGAACCCCCGCCGCACAGAATGCCACTAATATACCATAGCAAATTCTATTTATTCCAAGATTCTTGTGACACATCAAAAGATCTTTGATGGCCTCATTTTTTTTTTGAGTTTGTGAGTGTGCCTTTGATGCCATTAACTTCGACCTTTGTATGTGCACGTACCATGTTGTACGCAATCATCAAATGGATAACTGTATCCATGAGATCCTCCAGGTTCTTGTGCGGCTTTGTGGATATCTCATTGTCAGCCCCGCCACCTTCAATGCTGAGTTGGGTTGCACGTTGATTCTATTTACTCAAGCAGGAGGCAAGGTATTCAACTGCTCCCCGTTTGAGTCCAAGAGGATCAGTCGAATTCGCTGTTGGTGCAACATACAGTTTTGGTGCAATCACATTGTATGAGACTAAACTAATGGGTTCAAACATAACAGTTGCCCAAAAATTTTTAACTGGATTGGCGGGGTAAAGAAGTCTCTGAACCATTTTGAAGAAGGAGTGTTGTGAGCCTTAGAGGTAATTTCATATACCCAAAAGACCACAAATATAAAAAATAACATATTAATATAAATAAAATAAATTTATTTATATTATTAAAATAAAAATCAAAATATAAATATAAAATTATATTAAAAATAAAAAATTAATTACAATTTAAAAATAAAAAATACATTAAATTTTGTAAGTATAAAATTACTTTTATACTTGAAAAAAATTAAGTAAAAATAAAATTTTAACAAAATTGTGAAAAAATAAATAAATTTGGAAAAAAGTTATATAAAAATTATCATAACTTTTTATCCAATAAATAAACACATAAAATTTATTTCACCATTGGATTCCTCATAAAAAATCAGGTGGGGTCACCTCTGAGTGAAATTCTTGTAACTCAACTCTAAATAAGCTTAAATTAAGTTTTTAGTATTTTCAATACAAAAGTTGAAAATCCTCAAAACCTTAATTTAATTCACACCACATGTGGTGTTAACCATCAATTTTTGTGTTAAAATTGAGGTGTTGTGTTTAGTTTAGAAGTTATGAGGAATTGAAGTATTTTCAATTGAATTCAATTGAAATGTCAAAATGTGCACGTGTATTACATAAGTGAACTTTGATTTAAATATGAGGTATCAATTATTACTGTATTGTACTGTACAATTGAATTGAATCACATATATAAATTATAAGTATAATACATGATGAGGAATTAAAGGAAAAATAAATTGGAAAGATTAAATTTGGGGGGGAAAAGGAACTCCAGCTCTAAGGGGGAGCTAGACCCCCAAATTCCTTGCTGACAGGCGTGGGATGTCAAAATTCACGCAAACGTTCATCACTTTTGGCCTGGAATTGAGTTACAGGGTCTGTGAACTCAATTGATGATGAGGTTTTGATACCAACTGGGGTAGTTTTAGCTGTTGCCAAGAGGGTAAAACTACCCTTAAGATAAAACAATCATAGTAAAAACAGTTTTAACTGGTTTCTACGACTCTGACACACATTCTGACGTGTTTTGAAGGCTCTAGGCCTGGTATTGCTATAGTAATGGCTGATTTAAGGGTCTAAAATGGCTAAAAATGGCTAAAAATGGCTTAAACCAGCCCCTTTTTGGTCTAAACCAGGGTTCAATGATGCCATAATTGGCTTTTCTGTTGTCAGACTGTTTTTCACGACTGACAAGAGTAAATTTTACTTTTGGAGTAAGAGAATTGATGGCTATAAAAGAATGTCTTCTTTGCCCCACTTTTCTCTTCATGTTAGAATCTTTTTCCTTTTATTAATTAGTTTAAAACTGTCAAACCAATCAATAAAAGATTCCAACCACCTTTTTTAAATCATTTTGAACCTTTTAACCACGTGAAAAAATCATTATAATCATTGTTTGTAACACTTATAATCATTTTTACCCCTGAACCACCCCATAAGTGAATTAAAGCATCTTTCATCACTGTTAACTTTGTCACTTTGTTTCCAAATTCACTCTGGTCACTTTTGGGCGTGTTTTCTCTTTAATATTCTTTTTAAAGACTCTGTTCTTTAATTAATTGCTTGCAGTTCTTTGCTCAATTAATTCCAATTGAAATTGCTCTTGAAGAAATTTCTTTTGTAGCCTTAAAATATCTCTTGTAGAGTATTTTTTGGATAAATTTTTATTGTTGGTAAAACAATAAATTTTTATAATATTATTGTTTTATACTAATAAAGTTATAAACAATAAAATTGGCGTGTTTTCTCTTAAAAATAATATTTCATACTATTTTTAACTGAATTTTACCTTATACAAATTTTGAGGACAGGAAAAGTACTTGATTTTTAATCAAAGTTTCATATCCACACCTTACAAGTGTTCAGATTTTGGGAGATTATCTGGAGGTTTAGCTGATTCCTTCATCACTTTGAGATTCCAAATGTTGTGATCAAAAAATGCTTCTGTTTCTGTTGGCTTAAAAAAATCTAACCCTGTATATTGCAATTTATATCACCAGTCAACAGCCAATAATCATGTATCATGCACAAAGATAAAACTTACTTGCCATCTCAAGGTCCTCCATCCAGGCCGACATTTTAAGCTCTCGGTTACTGATCACCTTAATACCAATGGGCAGGAATGTATGAGCATCTTTTGTTGGTAAATTGTCCCATTGATTTTTGTAAATAGTATTGATATTATCAAGCCCCCTTTTCCATGATTGTTGAGTAATATTGGAATGATAATTCAAAATTCCTGCAAACTCTTCCACGCGGGATAAAAATATTCCTTGAAAATTAGCAGACGATGACACTTTGGGCTCAGGGTCAGGAATTATATCAGTCATATCTTGTCCCATTGTATCATGTTTAATTGTTTCCCTTTCTTGAAAGGCTTGAATATTCCAAGGAGAGGTGGGAGGGGTTTCATCATGGATTGTTTCATTGGGTATTGGGGGGCTTTCAGTATTTGGAGCTTCATCATGGATTGTTTCATTGAGTATGGGGGGCTTTCAGTATGCGGTGGTTCATTATCAATATGGTCCCCTTCAACATTGATCATTTCATCACCTTGCTCCCAAGAATCCTTTGCGGCTTCAAAGGTACAGCGTTTTTTGTTTGTTTTTTTGGTCTCATGTATATTTGGTCTTTTTCCTAATCCTTTGCCTGGAAATCCAATTAAGACTCAAGATCCTTCAGGTAGAGATTATCCCACCTCCACACCTGCCCATATATTTTAAGCAGCTATTTTCATCAATTTTGTTTTGAATTAGTAATGGACTTACGGTTCAAATCCATTCTGAGCAGGCTCATGGCTTCAGCAATCTTTTGACACACATAATCAGGAATTTTACTATCATTGTGAATTTTTTTGAGCCTTGGGATTTTTTGAGCAATGTTGGAGACAAATTGTTCCTTGGATATAATTTCCACCTCCCCACTGAAAATTACAGCATCTTGCCCATCATCTTCTGTCGGTGCACAAGCTTCAACAGTCTTTTCCTTCTCATAACTTTTAAAGATCGGTTTCTGAGACCTTGGAGGCTGACCTGAAATAAAGGCTATGACACAATATCAGGTTTTGGGAGATTAGAAATATTCAAGATGGATGCATACTCACATTCTGGAAGAACTGGTGGATCTTGCTTATCTTCATGTGACTGGCTCTCTACTTCAATGCCTAATTCACGACTACGGGCGATATCAGAGATTTCACTTCCACTCTCTGGGGCTGAAGTTGGTTGTCCATTAAATTGAGTTGAATTTCCTGAGGTTTGGGCCATAGCGGAGGTAGTTTATTAAGCAAATAGATTTTGACAAGTTGATTGATAACTTGTTTGAAAATTTTTGAATAAAAAGATCCAAATTGAACAAAAAAGGTGGAAGTAAAATAATCGCATTTGCAAAATGTGATTTGTCAGGAAATTGAATGAGGCGATGTTTTGCAAATTATTTCATATCATGCAAATGAAATCACTTCCCTGTGAGACATTGAATAAAGTTGACTGGTGAGAAACCTACTAAAGTCAACTTTTGAACTATTCAATGCTCAAGAGGTAAGGAATATGCAAAGTGTTCCATTTGAATGGTATGAAATAAAATGGTATTGTTGGGGAAACAGGAGACACAAGTCTTGTCTTAAATAGTCCACGTATTAGGTTTTAATTTGTGAGTCTCATGTTTTAAACCCTAACCACAACATTGTGAATATACGGACCAATTTCCCCTTAGGTCCTGTTGGCAGAGAAGGCCACTCAGCATATTTTGGCGATTGCGTTCATCGTGTGTGCCCACAAGCCACCGTACACTATGGATGTAGTACAAAAGCGTAAGGATAAGTCGTGTTGTGAGCATGTTGGGAGGCACTCTGCAAGCATAAGGATAAGTGGTGTTGGGAGCATGTCGGGAGGGCACTACACAAGTGTAAGAATAAGTCGTGTCGAGAGCATGTTGGGAGGCACTCCGCGAGCGTAAGGATAAGTGGTGTTGGGAGCATGTTGGGAGGGCACTCCGCAAGCGTAAGGATAAGTGGTGTAGGGAGCATGTTGGGAGTGCACCACGTGAGCATAAAGATGGTAAGGGCGGGGGTGTGAAAGCGTAAGGAGTAGCGCGGACGGAGATGGGGGGGCAGTGTCGGAGTCTCATCTGGAGGGCGGTGCGGGGGCGTAAGCATGCGAAGCATTGGGGCGGATTAGGTGGGGATGCGCAAGCCAATGAGGTGAAATTACCCAAACATTGCAAATAGTGTTGAAATGGGTTTGGGATTTGAGTGACATTCTCATGTGACACATGTGACGATTGATGTTGTCTTGACGCTGATGTGACGTGACCCACTAAATCCAGTGACTATAAAGTGACACTAATGTGACTGAAGTAAGATTTTATACTGACTGCCGTGCAACGTGAAGTCAATTGCTGACAATTGACGCGAGATTTTCCCTGGTGAGTAGTTGTAACATGGTAACCAGGTTCCCAAAAGGTTTTAGCTTACCAATTAGGCTAAGATCAGCCATGGTTCTAAGCTTTGGAGCTGTCCACACCTCTGAGCCCTCAGAAGTTGGGTACCCTGGCTCTGTTTGATGTCTTTTGTCCCCCTTGCTTATTTTTCACGTCAAAATAGAAAATTAAAAAGTGAGATATTCACTATGGGTGTATCAAAAGTCCAAGTAAGAATACCATGATATTAAGTGCTCCAAACATGCATAACACTATTCTCAGTGTATATGTAACATGGGATTTCTCACATTCCCATTATTTTGGCGTGAAATGAAGAAAAACAAAAATTTTCATGGATCTTTTATGTGGTATCAATGATGTGGTGTTGAAGTATTTTCCCTATTACCACCTCAAAGAGTTAATTTGAGCTTATTCACTCTATGGAGCTACCCTTGGTGAACTTTTGTGTAGAATCCAAATCTGGCCTTAAATCCATGGATTTACTTACTCAATAAAAAGTTATTCATCTTTTCTGAAAGCAAAAATGATGAATTTTGGATATATGCATGACTTATGAGTTATGCATAATTCAAAATTTATTTTTAAGATAATTGTGGCCTATTTGGGTATGTAAAATATACCTCAAGGCTCACAACAGAAATAAGGGAAAAAATAAAAAGATTGGGCTATGGAATAAAAGAAAACTGGTTTTTTATACTTATTTGCAATTGGATCCCCCACGTCAGGCATGGACATCCACTTGCTTTTTGGAGCCTGGCCAACATCTTCATACCATTCAATTCTCTCCAAATAAGAGGATACTTAGGGAAAGGACAGTCAAGCTTTCTTGAGGTGACTGTTTTGGAGGGGCTTTTGTTAGGATTTGGGGTGCCATACCTGTCACAACATATTTCAATTTGGTTGTGGGTCATATTGGACCTCAAGGTGGGCACAGCATACCCCTGAGCCCTGGAAACATTATGCACATGTTGCCAAAGAAGCTCAAGGGTCTGAAATTCACCTTCAGTGTGGGGTTGAAGCATTTTCCAATGAAAAATATGTATAAAAGTGAAAAAAAGGGGGAATTGGGGGATTTGGAATGGGGTCAGAACCTTTCGAAATGTGAAAAAGAGGTGAAAAAAGGTGTGAAAAATTAACAGAAGTGGTTAAGAGTGAACGAAAGTGGTTTAAATGTGGGATTAATAGATGAGGGAAGGTAAAAAATTGAAAATTGAGAGGCTTGAAAGCAGGTTGTTGTGGTGGAAAATGCAGTCTTTGGTGGAAAAAAAGAAAAAAAGTGTGAAAAGCTTTGCAAAATGCCTTTGGTAAGGCTGTTTTTCCAAAAAAAAAATCAATGGTTTGGGGTGGGGATAATGTGGATTATTGGGGTGTTTGGGCTTGTTTTTTTTTGGGGGGAGGGGCAAAAACATCTGAAACAATTTGGAGTTAGAGAAGTTTTGTGGGAAAAAAACCTCTTTTGGGCATGTTTTGGCCCAATACAGGCCCAATTGTGTTTTTCATTTTTAATGAAAAATGGGCCCAGGGCACCCCTTACGTGATTTTACCAATTTATGGCCAAAACACATAATTTTTTAGTAAAAACACATAAGCTCTTATGTGTTTTTACCAGCACCCTAAAATTACAATAAAATTTAAAATTATGAAAGTTCATTTTTACTTGTAAAAATTATGTAAAAAAAAATTTTTAATAAAAATTATGAAATTAAAATATTTTTGGTAAAAATTTATATAAAAAATATCATAACTATTTATTCAATAAATTCAAATATAAAATTTATTTCACCATTTGATTCCTTATAAAAAATTAGGTGGGGTCACCTCTGAGTGCAATTTTTGTAACACAACTCTCAATAAGCTTAAATTAAGTTTTCAGTATTTTCAATACAAAAATTGAAAATCCTCAAAACTTTAATTTAATTCACACCACATGTGGTGGTAACAATCAATTTTTGTGTTAAAATTGAGGTGTTGTGTTTAGTTTAGAAGTTGTGAGGAATTGAAGTATTTTCAATTGAACTCAATTGAAATGTCAAAATGTGCACGTGTATTAAATAAGTGAACTTTGATTTACATATGAGGTCTAAATTATTACATATTTGTAATTAAGAGCTTAATTGAATTACATATGTAAATTATAATTGTATTACATTATGAGGAATTAAAGAAAAAATAAATTGGAAAGATTAATTCTGGGGGGGGAAAGACACCCTAGCTCTGAGGGGGAGCTAGACCCCCAAAATCCTTGCTGACTGGTGTGGGATTTCAAAATCCACGCAAAGGTTCATTACTTTTGGCCCGTAACTGAGTCACAGGGTCTGTGACTCAATTGATGATGAGGTTTTGATACCAACCAGGGTAGTTTTAACTGCTGCAAAGAGGGTAAAACTACCCTTAAGTTAAAAAAATGTTATTAAAAACAGTTTTAACTAATTTCTACGCCTCATACACACATTCTGATGTGTTTTGAAGGCTCTAGACCAGGTATTGCTATAGTAATAGCTGATATAAGGGTCTAAAATGGCTTAAACCAGCCCTTTTTTGGTCTGAACCAGGGTTCAATGATGCCATAATTGGCTTTTCTGTTTTCAGACTGTTCTTCACGACTGACAAGAGTAAATTTTACTTTTGGAGTAAGAAAATTGATGGCTATAAAAGAATGTCTTCTTTTCCCCACTTTTCTCTTCATGTTAGAATCTTTTTGTTTTATAATTAGTTTAAACACGGTTAAACCAGTCAATGAAATATTCCAACCACCCTTTTGTTAAAAAGTTTGGACCTTCTAACCACGTTGAAAAATTATTATAATCATTGTTTGTAACTCTTATAATCATTTTTACCCCTGAACCACCCCAAAAGTGAATTAAAGCATCTTTCATCACTGTTAACTTTGTCACTTTGTTTCCAAATTCACTCTGGTCATTTTTAGGTGTGTATTCTCTTTAAATATCTTTTTAAAGACTTTTTTCTTTAATTAATTTCCTGCAGTTCTTTGCTCAATTAATTCCAATTGAAATTTCTCTTGAAGAAATTTCTTTTGTAGCCTTAAATATCTCTTGTAAAGTATTTTTGGATCAATTTTTATTGTTGGTAAAACAATAAATCTTTATAATATTTTTGTTTTATACTAATAAAGCTCAAAACAATGATATTGGTGTGTTTTCTCTTAAGAATAATATTTCTTTCCATTTTTAATTGATTTGTTACCTTATACAAATATTGAGGACAAGAAAAGTACTTGATTTTTAATCAAAGTTTCATATCCACACCTTACATTTGGGGGCCCAGCCATGATATTTTACCTGTGAAATATTTTCTTACTCTTTTTTAAAACTTTTCTTATATTGAAAAATTTAAAAAAGATATAAAAAATACTTATAATTCAAAAAACCCATAAAAAATAATTTTTTCATGTTATAAGTAAGGCTTATATTTTTTATTTCCTTTTTTTTTGAAATAACCTTTTTTCTAGTTAATTAATTAGCTTTTTCATTAATTTTAGTGTATGAAAACGTGGTGAGGCAAGAAAACATTGAAACAGCCTCAACAGTCACCATCATTGTCCCTGCCAGTACTGTCAATTCAGAACATAATAATAATATTAGTGTGACTCAAAATAACCAACCTGAACCAATATCTTCTGAATTGATTAACTTGGATATAAGTAATACCCTTCATAAAGCTAAGAATTTGGCCAATAGTAAGTTTTTTGACGTAAATGTACACTATTGTAAGCCTTTTTAATCATAAAATATGCGTTGAACTAGATGAGGAGCCAGTTAAAACCCCTCAAGAAGCTTCCAGAAAGGTAATAGACATGAATATGGAAGAAGCCAACCAGGTACAGACGGAAAAGGGTCATTTGATGACTTCCAAACAACTAAAAGCGGTCATTCTGATGTTGATAATACCATTTTACCTTCACAAAGAGCTGACACTGCCACAAGAAGCCTAAGTGGACATATACAAAGCCAGCCACAAAGCTTACAACAATGCCCTGCAGTACAAGGAGTACCAGATCCCTGCAGATCTGTGAAAAACTGCATGAATTCTTACCTGACTGTAAAGAAATTCCTGGGAAATCCCAATACTTTCAAATTGCTCAATGGATGGCATCCATTAATGGAGAAGAAAAACATGATGCTCTTGACACTAGAATGGAGGAAAAACAACCCTCCACCACCCAAGCAAGTTCCAAAAACAGCCCCAGTGGCCAGCAGCAGCAATTACATTGGAGACAATAAGCATCAGAAATTTGCCTTTTTACCATTTAAAAGACAAATTAAAGTAAATAAAGTATCACCAGTCAACTTACAATTGGAAAAATTCAAATATGAACAGTTGAAGGAGGCTGAAATAAGCCTTCATCTGACTGATAAACAAGAAAATGATCTTTCTTCCCTTTTGTATGACCACAGATGAGCATTTGCTGCAGACAAAGAACATCTAGGAGCAATTCTTGGTCATGAAGTTGATATCATTCTTAATATTGAAAGACCTCATCCACCACTCTTGAGAAGACCTGCGTACCCAGCAAGTCCCAAGTCAAGAGAAGCTCTGGAAACTCATAGCAGAGAACTTCCAGACTTTGGTGTAATAAGAAATGTTGGCCACATTGAAGAAGTAGAAATAACTACACCAGTCATAGTGGCATGGCATAAGGGAAAATCCAGAATGGTTGGAGACTTTAGAGCTCTGAACACCTACACTGTTCCAGATAGGTACCCAATACCAAACATCCAAATTTCCCTTACTCAAATATCTCAAGCAGTGTATATAACCACTATGGATCCCCTTAAAGGATTCCATCAAAATGTGGTGACACCAAGAGCAAGAAAATCTTTGAGAATTATTGTTCATTGTGGAGTGTATGAATATTTAAGGATGCCCTTTGGTATCAAAATGCACCTTCACACTTCCAAAGAATGATGAATGAAATCTTCCCTGAAGAACTTTCAGAGGGATGTTTAATCGTTTACATTGATTACATTATTGTCTGTTCCAAGACTTGGGAAAGCACATGTACAGATTGTCCAGAGTTTTGACAAAAATTCAACCAGTAAACATGAAAATCTCCTTGAAGAAATGCCATTTTGTATTTAAAGAACTTAAAGCACTAGGACAAGTTGTATCTGGTTTGTCCCTTGGAACTGACAAAACCAAAGTTTCAGCAGTCTTTCTAAAACCCATGCCTCAGAACAAAAAGGAAATTCAGTCATTTTTAGGTTTTGCAGGATATTACAGGCAACACATTAAAGATTTTACATCCATAGCAAGACCACTTTATAAATTGTGTGACAAAGACACAGTTTTTGAAATGACTGTTGACAGAGTCAAAGCTTTTGAATCTCTAAGAGAAGCCTTGACCGCTGCTCCACCCTTACTGATGCCAGACTTTAAATTGCCTTTTAAATTGTCTATTGATGCTTCAGGGGATGGGCTGGGTGCTGCACTTCACCAAGTTCAGAACATAATTGATAAACCTGTAGAAGGACCCATATGTTTCCTATCCAGGCAAAACAAACCAACTGAAGCCAGATCTGGAGAAAGTCAAATGGAATGCCTCTGCCTTGTCTGGGCTTTAGAAAAACTCAACTACTTTCTGGAAGGATGTGTTTTTGAAGTAATAACAGATTGTACTGCTGTTAAATCACTTTTAAAAATGAAATCACCCAATAGACATATGCTCAGATGGGAAATAGTCATACAGGAGTATAGGGGCAATATGACTATTGTTCATAAAGATAGTAATATTCCTAAAACTGCAGATGGACTGACAAGATGGCCATTACCAAATGATATTAATAATCCTGCTTATGTGCCAGAAGAAGCTTCCCCACAAATCCCAATAGAAGGAATAAGTGTTACAGACTTGAACACCACCTTCTTTGAAGAGGTCAGAAATAGTTCAATTCAAGATAAGAATTGTAGCATCTTATGCCAATTACTTAACAAAGACTGTAAAGACAACTCTCTAATACATGCCTTGGATGAAGTATGGAAAAAAACTTATGATGAAGAAAGATTTCACCTACTGGATAGCATAATTTATCACAGTACCAAGCACACATGTGTCATGACAGTTGTGGACAGGTCATTAATCAATCTTGCACTGGAAGAATGTCATGACAGCCCCTTCTCAGGACATCTGTCTGAAGACAGAACACGAGAAAAAGTAAAGACCTGTATATGGTGGCCAACGTGGCAGAAAGATGTTGTAGAATATTGCAAAACCTGTGACAAATGTCAAAAAGCAAATAAATCCACTGGCAAGAGACTTTGTGAGCCTTTGAGATATGACCACATACCCAAAAAGGTCACAAGAAATATTTAAAATAATTATACATTAAAAATAATTACCTTAAAACTACAAAAAGGCCATAAATTGGCATAAAACTTGGTCTAACTTAAACCTCAATGGAGAAACATGTGAAATAAATTATACCATTGGATTACCCATGGTAAAATACACATATACCAATTTTATGGCATAGCTGTAAAGTCAATAATTAATGAGTTATAAGTAATAATACCTTATAAAAACCATAAGTCCTTAGTTATTTCAAATACCAATGAAGCAACATTTGAAATAAATGGTACCATTGGATTCCCCAGAAAATTTCCACACATAAAACAATTAAGAAGCTAACCTCCAAAGTCAATACTTAAGGAGTTAAGCTGAATATATGCACTTTTTTGGTCAACGCATATATTCAAGGATCTTAGCTAATATCTTTTGAAATATGCATGATAGAGTGATGAACCAAAAAAAAGTCATCACGTAATTACTGAAGGAATACAGAAATGGACTTTATTTCAAAAGCTATAAACAAGGTTAAAACCTGTAGGGGATTATTGATTAAAATCAATAGAGCTGTTGACCACTTTGTTGTGAAAGTGGTCCAAACTTAAAAAATGTAGACAGTTGGATTCTACTAGTTCATTTGTGAAGCATGATGTATTTTTTATTAGACTATTCAAGGTAGAACCCCTTGAAATCATGGCTTGAAGTTTAAAATATTAAATTTTGACAGAAACAATGAGTTACAAGAAAAATCATCAAAAATAGAGTTTTGATGATGTAATGAAATTCTCTTGGAAGCATACTATGGTTATTCCAAGCTATTAGAATCCACTCTCGGAATTGCTCTGGCATGTGAAACTTGAAAGTTATTAAGGATCAAAGTTTGAGCTCAATTTGATCATTTATGATCACTCACTGTAACCTTAAATTAAGTTTGACAGTCATATGAGTGATACAATTGGTGATTACTGTTAGTTTATGATTAAAACTAATAAAATCCATGAATTTTGGGGTTTTGTCAATGCTTGACGTCATCAAAACCTAGAGTTATAGTGATAACTCTAAATAATGGCGTAATAATGAGATAAGATGGTTTGATCATGATGTAATCATCACCAAACCTTAAAATATTGATCAATTCCAGTGGATATTATCAGTGCACATCTACTAGAAGCCTTTCGGACTCTAGGAGGAAGGAATTTAATATAAATAGAGCTCTTTTTACTCTATTTCCCCCTCAGATGCTTACAAAACATTAAATCATTAGATAAAAAGGTAATTTCTTTATTCTTTATATATAAAAGTTTTATATTATTAAATACCAAAGATAATCCTATAATAATCTTCATCTTTGACATGATTATTGAAATTATTTAATTGTTTTGTTTAAATTTCTCTTAAAAACCTCAATTCCACATAAAAGCAAGGAAATTGGTAATTTCTCTTAAATTTTGTTGTAACTACAATTTAAATAAGTTGTATTTACATTTCTAGGCGTAAAATATTCAAAATTACTATATTAAGCATTAAAAGTAGGTTATTTCTCTTATTATAATAATTTTTCTCTATTAACAATTTTAATAATTCTATAATTAATATAAATAGTATTTATATTAATTTATAACTTTAATATTGGTAATATTATTGTTATTAATTGTTTTTTATTAATAACAAAATATTTTTTACACCTTTATTATTTGTTGGTAACAATAATAAAGTGCTTTCAAATATATTAGTTATCTTATATCAATATATTTATTTTATATATATTATTTTTTATAATATAAATTATATTATTATATTTATTTAACAATATAATTATTTTACACCATAATTATAATAATTCTTTATTATTATAATTACTTTTATCTTATTTATGTCATTTATAACGCCAATCATAGTACAATAAGTAAAATATTAGTAATTTTTACTTATTGTTTCATAGTCAAACCTTACAGACTTGGAAATATGATCAAAGTCCAAGAAACAAGCAGACCTTGGGAAATTGTCCAGATGGCTTGGGTAACTGGGCTACCACCAAGAGGTGACAGAAGTTATAATTATTGCCTAGTGATTGTAGACAGATTCAGTAAGACTGCAATCTTTTTACCATGTCACAAATATGATACAGCCATGGATACAGCTCTTCTGATATGGAATAAAGTAGTGTCATGGACTGGCATATTTACAAATATCATTAGTGACAGGGATCCCAAATTAACTTCAGCACTATGGACAAATCTTCACCAATTATTTGGCACTAAGCTGTCTTTCTCTACAGCCTACCACCCACAGACTGATGGTCTGGCTGAAAGGATGATCCAGACCTTAGAAGACCTGGTAAGAAGATTTAGTGCATATGGCCTTGAACTCAAAGATTGTGATGGATTTACCCATGATTGGTGTACTCTGTTGCCAGCACTGGAATTAGCATATAAAACATCAATCCATGCCAGTACCAATCAAACTCCTGCTATCCTAGAAAAAGGATGGAACCCCAAATTACCCCAAGATTCCTTGAGGAACGATTTTATTGAAATACATCCCACAGCTGCTAGCTTCAAGGGAATGCTAGTGTGAGCCTTGAGGTATATTTTACATACCCAAATAGGCCACAATTATCTTAAAAAGAAATATTGAATTATACATAACTCATAAATCATGCATATATTCAAAATTCATCATTTTTGATTTTGGAAAAGATGAATAACTTTTTATTGAGTAAGTAAATCCATGGATTTAAGGCCAGATTTGGATTCTACACAAAAATTCACCTAGGGTAGCTCCATAGAGTGAATAAGCTCAAATTAACTCTTTGCGGTGGTAATATGGAAAATACTTCAACACCACATCATTAATACCACATAAAAGATCCGTGAAAATCTTTGTTTTTCTTGATTTTACGCCAAAATAATAGGAAAGTGAGAAATCCCTTGTTACATATACACTAAGAATAGTGTTATACATGCTTTGAGCACTTAATATTATGGTATTCTTACATGGACTTTTGGTACACCCATAGTGGATATCTCACTAAGCTTAAATTTCTATTTTGACGTGAAAAATAAGCAAGGGGGGCAAAAGACATCAAAGAGAGCCAGGGTACCCAACTTCTGAGGCCCCAGAGGTGTGGATAGCTCCAAAGCTTGGTTCCATGGCTGACCTTGACCCAATTGGTAAACTAAACCCCTTTGGGAACTTGGTTACCAAGTTACAACTACTGTAAAACACCAGAAAATAGCAAATAACCTGCTATTTTGACGTTCCAAGGAGGTAAAGAGCTACTTAAACTCCTGTAACCATGTCAATTACTAATGACTTGCCATGGCTAAACCCCAAAAGAGAAATTAAAACCCTTTTTGGACTTGTATCCATTGATTTACCTCATAGCAACCAGTCCAACACTGATATTTGCAATTCTATGTAGAAATGAGGTAAAAACTTCAAAAATTCATTAAAAATACAATTCTTAATGAATCTTTCTGAAACTTTCAGGACCAATTGAGAACTGTATTATCTATGGTACAACTAGAAATCATTACGGTTTTACTAGTAAAATTAAAAGTTTTACTTACAGTCCATTTTTGGTTATTCTATGTGAAACACTGAATCTTCAAAAATTCACAGTAAATACAACCTGTGATGAAATTGTCAATAACATTGATAACTTTGGGAAATCAATGATTACTTTAGAATAAAAGAAGATTTACAAATGTCAATCCTTTTATTCTTAACCATATTGGGGTTGGTAGTCACGTAAAAGCATCAATTAAGCAATTATGACAATTTTACGTGACAACAGATGATGTAAGTACTAATCCAAAAGGGTTTAATGCTTTCTCAGTCACTGGTTTTTCAATTTGCGCCATGGCACGTCTCTGTGAGCTGTTGTTGACTTAAAAGAGGCCTTCTCTTGCTGTTTTTTCCACATAATCATCTTATTATCATTTTATATCATTGTTACCAACAAGCAAGTATTAGTTGAACTATTCTCAAGTGTTTTAAATCTTTCAGAATCAATCAGAAAGAAGTGAAATCATAGAATCCAACTATATATTGCTGTAATCCTGCTATAAATCATTTTGATCTCTTAAATCCACAATTCTACATCAAATTTCTCTACTTTTATCTATCAATAAGTTCTTTGGAGTATTAGTGAGTCATTTATCTTTAATTCTTAAAGTTTTTCTCTAGTAATAGTTTTCTTCAAGAATTATCTTTATAATTATTCTTGCAAAAGATAATTATATATTAAAATAATTTTATTATTTTAATAAAAGAAGTTTTATTATTAAAATCTTCTTGTAATTGATTCTTGTAGATAATTACTTGCTCACTGTTAAAATCACTAGTGTTTAACACGTGAAAGAAATAACTCTTAAATTATTTAATTGTGGTTATAATAATATTTTATTATTATATTTCATAAGAACAGACATAGTACTGTTGATTAATAGTAATATTATCATCAGTTTCATAGTCACATCTTACAGCTAGATAAAGCTAGAAAGCATGCAGTAAGGTGCCTGGAAGACTCTTTTGCATATGCTAAGGACAAATGGGATAAATCACATGCAACTCCAGCTTTCAAAGTGGGGGATTTAGCTCTTGTATCCACCACTAACTTCAACAACATCAAAGGATGTAAAAAGCTGAAAGACTGCTTTGCAGAAACCTTTGTTATTAAGGCCCTCCATGGAGAAAAAACTGTTGAAGTAGAGTTATCTGAAGAACTTAGCAATAAGCATACTACATTTCCAGTGAGCTTGATAAAGCCATATAAATCTAGTGATGCTGAAAAATTTCCCTTGAAGAATAAAATTCCCCAAGCTATACCTCCTTTTGAGCCATCTGGTAGTAAAAAAACTACCAAATTTCTCAAAGAAAGAAAGTTGAGAACCAACAAAGTAAGGGAATACCTTTTTGGGTACAGTGACCCAACTTCAGAGGATGAATGGTTGCCAGAAAAGGACATACCTGAAGCTACTAAACTTCTCAGAAGGCTCAGGCACACTAGAAATAACAATATTACAAATTAAATTTCTTTTTTTAGGGGGAGGGAATGTGAGCCTTAGAGGTATTTTTATATCCCTAAAAGACCACAAATGATAAATAAAAATGCAAATATAAATAAAATACATTTATTTATATTATAAAAATAAAAATAAAAATACAAATTCTTATTTAAAAATAAAAATTTGATTATAATTTAACAATAAAATTACAATAAAATTTAAAATTATGAAAATTCATTTTTACTTGTAAAAATTAAGTAAAAATAAATTTTTAATAAAAATTACGAAATCAAAATATTTTTGGTAAGAATTTATATAAAATATAGTGTAGCTTTTTATCCAATAAATCAAGATATAAAATTTATTTCATCATTTGAGTCCTTATAAAAAATTTAGGTGGGGTCACCTCTGAATGAAATTTTTGTAACTCAACTCTAAATAAGCTGAAATTAAGTTTTCAGTATTTTCAATAAAAAAATTGAAGATCCTCAAAACTTTATGTGGTGTTAACAATCAATTTTTGTGTTAAAATTGATGTATTGTGTTTAGTTTAGAAGTTATGAGGAATTGAAGTATTTTCAATTGAACTCAATTGAAATGTCAAAATGTGTGCATGTATTACATAAGTGAACTTTGACTTACATATGAGGTATCAATTATTACTGTATTTTCCTGTACAATTCAATTTAATTACATATGTAAATTACAAGTATAATACATGATGAGGAATTAAAGGAAAAAATAAATCGGAGAGGTTGAAATTGGGGGGGAAAGGAGCTCTAGCTCTAAGGGGGAGCCAGACCCCTAAACGCCTTGCTGACAGGCATGAGATGTCAAAATTCACACAAACGTTCATCACTCCTGGCCTGGAATTGAGTCACAGGGTCTGTGACTCAATTGATGATGAGGTTTTGATACCAAACAGGGTAGTTTTAACTGCTGCCAAGAGGGTAAAGCTACCCTTAAGTTAAAACAATGTTAGTAAAAACAGTTTTAACTGATTTCTACTCCTCTTACGCACATTTTGACGTGTTTTGAAGGCTCTAGACCAGGTATTGCTATAGGAATGGCTGATTTAAGGGTCTAAAATGGTTAAAAATGGCTTAAACCAGCCCTTTTTTGGTCTAAACCAGGGTTCATTGATGCCATAATTGGCTTTTCTGTTGTCAGACTGTTCTTCACGACTGACAAGAGTAAATTTTACTTTTGGTGTAAGAAAATTGATGGCTATAAAAGAATGTCTTCTTTGCCCCACTTTTCTCTTCATATTAGAATCTTTTCCTTTTATAATTAGTTTAAACACTGTTAAACCAATCAAAAAATGATTCCAACCACCCTCTTTAAATCATTTCAAACCTTTTAACCACATCAAAAAACATTCTAATCATTGTTTGTAACTCTTATAATCATTTTTACCCCTGAACCACCCCAAAAGTGAATTAAAGCATCTTTCATCACTGTAAACGTTGTCACTTTGTTTCCAACTTCACTCTGGTCACCTTTGGTTGTGTTTTCTCTTCAATATTCTTTATAAAGACTTTTTTCTTCAATTAATTTCCTACAGTCCTTTGCTCAATTAATTCCAATTGAAATTTCTCTTGAAGAAATTTCTTTTTTAGCTTTAAATATCTCTTGTAGCGTATTTTTGGATAAATGTTTATTGTTGGTAAAACAATAAATCTTCATAACATTGTTTTATTATACTAATAAAGTTATAAAAAATGAAATTGGTGTGTTTTCTCTTAAGAATAATATTTCTTTCTATTTTTAATTGATTTTTCCCTTATACAAATTTTGAGGACAGGAAAAGTACTTGATTTTTACTCAAAGTTTCATATCCACAAGTTACAGTAATAAAGGTATAATTGGATAATAAGATGATTTGGAGAAAACAGAAAGAGTATACCTCTTTTAAGTCCAAACAGATCCAAAAGGAATTCAATGGCACCAATTGAAAAAAGAAGTGGGTGAGAAAACAATCATTCTTTTTGGATTTGTGATTGCATCATCTGTTGTCACGTAAGATTATCATAATTACTTCATTGAGTCATTTATGTGACTACCAACCTATCTTTGGTTAAGAATAAAAAGGAGTAACAAATTTTAATCTTATTTTATTTCAAAATAAACATTTATTTTCCAGAGTCATCAATTCTATTGAAAATTTCATCACAGATTGTATTTTCCATGAATTTTGTAAGATTCAGTGTTTCACATGGAATCATTAACAATGCACTATAAGTGAAAAATTAAATTTCAACCATGAAATCATAATTACATTTTTTTTCTCTTTGGATAGAATCATACTACATTGGTTTTGAAACTTTCATAAAGTTTACTTCAGGATTTTATTTTTATTGAAGTTTTGAAGTTTTTTCCTTATTTCTACATAGAATTGCAACTAGCACAGTATAGCTTTTTGCCATGAGGTAAATGAATGGATATTATTCCAAAAAGGGCTTTAATTCCTCTTTTAAGGTCTATCCATGAAATAAGTAGTAAAAGATGTGGTTAAAGCAGTTTTAGTTGCTGTTTACCTCCTTGTCATGTCAAAATAGCAGTTTATTTGAAATTTTCTTCTCATTTTATGGGACTTTAGCTTGGTAACCAAGTTCTCAAAAGGCTTTAGTATATTAATTGGGCCATGATCAGCCATGTATCCAATATTCAGAGCTATGCACGCCTCAGAGGCCTCAGAAGTTGGGTACCCCGGGTCTCGTTTATGGATTTGGTCCCTGTTAGCTATTTTCATGTTGAAAATAGTAATTCAGGCTTAAAGACTGAGATCCACTATGGGTGTACTAAACATTTACACAATAACACAGTAATTTTAAATGCTAAAAACATGCATAACATTAATCTTAGTGTATTTGTAACATGGGATTTTGCACATTCCCATCATTTTGGTATAAAATGGAGAAAATGAAAAATTCTCACAATTCTTGGATGAGGTGTTGAAGTATTTTCCATATTACCACCTCATGGAGATAAATCATGTGTATTCACTCTAGGCAGATACCCTAGGTGCATTTTTGTGTGGAATCCAAATATCTTCATCTTTTCCGAAATCAAAAATGATGATGAGTTTATATATTTGCATGACTTATGAGTTATTCATGGTTTAAAAGTTAATTTTATGCTTATTTTGGCCTATTTGGGTATGTAAAATATACCTCAAGGCTCACATTCCCCCCCACAAAAAAAAAGGTCTACCACAATTTTATCAATCATATTAAGAAGAAAAGGGCCCAAAAGGGGGTTATAGTCCACTGTCCAACCTCTTTATATTATGCGGATCAAGTAATTAAAGCACATTCATAGAAATACTCAAGCTTGTGGACTTCTTTCATGTCTAAATCTTCTCAAATTTTTGTCTGAGTCAGGTATATAGGATTGTAAGCCTGTGACTCAAAGCCAGAGCACAAGCATGACAGCCAAATACCATAAATCAATGGTATAGCCAAGATACCACCAAAACAGGGAGCTGAGCCAAATCAGCTCAAAAGGTATTAAAAGAAAGAGGAAACTCACTCCTTTCCAAATATACAAGTCCCATCATCATGTGACAAAGAATAACAAAGTTATTCCTGCTCAAAGATGTTGCTGAGCATAAACCTTAATTTTCACCTCTCATCTGAAATACCAAGGAAGAGGCTTAACCCCATCGAATGGGTATTTAAAATAGAGCTTTAGGTCAGGGCTATCCAATGGTACTAGCCAAACTGGGCTAGCACCAGAATTACAGAAGCTATGACCAAAATAAGGTCAAGTAAGGGTGTATAAAATAATCACCTCCCATCTAACTTTTACAGTAATCAGGGCTATCTGATTGTGCCATCCATCACCCCATATCTCATCTAGAACAAAACCTAGGGGGCAAACAAGCTCTATACAGTTTTTAAGCAAAACATATATATGTACAAAAGATCTTGTACATGGTATAGCTTTGCCATACTTAATGATAGCCATATCAAATGAGGTACCATTGTGTAGAAAATATCCAGGGCTACACAATGAGCCAACTTTGAGCTTGATATCTCAAAAACTGACAAATTATGGCAGTTTTAAGCGCAAAGTTCCACAGTTAGACCAATACATCTTACTGTGGGATATTCTTCCATAAGTATGATTATGAGGTGTCAAATAGACAAAGAAGAATTTTTATACTTCAATACCTTATAATTCATTCAATACTGGGGTCCTATACAGGTTCTGTACAGCATTCTACGTGTCATACACGTCAGAAGAAGGCTATGTGGTCCCCAGATGAAATTCTTCACCCTGTATTGGTGAAAACTGTGCAGATGTGGTTTCAAAACCACATCTGAGCCCAATACCAAGAATAAAAGCACTATGAAAGCCACAAGCCAGTACTCTGAAGTGAAAAACTCTCCACTTCCTCTACATGGATGGTCTAGAGGGCCATTCAACCCCATTTTAGGATGAAAGGAGGCCTTTTCAACACCCAAAAAGGTTTCCTCATCCTGATCTTGAATTCCTACGTAGTAAAACTGTCAAAAACAGCTATACTCTTGCAAAATAATTAGGTTATACTTTAAATTCTGAAGTATTTTAGTTCTTATCATAGTAATCCAACTGGTAAGACTGCACCCAGGGCTTTCCATAGCGCTCACAACCACTATTTCACAATAATAAAGCCCTTATTATTCAATGTTAAACTTCTATTACCCACTATAAACTTCTTTTAAATTAATTTTACCTTTCACAGTCATACACCAGGGCGAATCTTGCGTCAATCGTCGGCGATTGACTTCACGTCGCACCGCTGTCAGTATAAAATCTTGCTTCAGTCGTGTTAGTGTCACTTTATAGTCACTGGATTTAGTGGGTCACGTCACGTCAGCGTCAAGACAACGTCAATCGTCACATGTGTCACATGCGAATGTCACTCAAAGCCCAAACCCATTTCAACACTATTCACAATGTTCAGGTAATTTCACCTCATTGGCTTCCGCATCCCCACCTAATCCGCCCCGATGCTTTGCATGCTTACGAGCCCGCACCACCCTCCAGATGAGACTCCGACACTGCCCCCCCATCTCCGTCCTCACCACTCCTTACGCTTTCACACCCCCGCCCATACCATCTTTATGCTCACGTGGTGCACTCCCGACATCACTTATCCTTACGCTGGCTCAAGTGCCCTCCCGATATGCTCCCGACACTGCTTACGATCATTACGCTCGCGGAGTGCACTCCCGACATGCTCCCGACATCACTTATCCTTACGCTCGCTCAAGTGCCCTCCCGACATGCTCCCGACACTGCTTATCCTTACGCTTGTGTAGTGCCCTCCCGACATGCTCCTGACACTGCTTATCCTTACGCTTGTGTAGTGCACTCCCGACACTGCTTACCATCCTTACGCTTGCGGAGTGCACTCCCGAAATGCTCCCGACACCACTTATCCTTACGCTTGTGTAGTGCCCTCCCGACACCACTTATCCTTACGCTTGTGTGGTGCCCTCCCGACATGCTCCCAAAACCACCTATCCTTACGTTCGCGGAGTGCCTCTCAACATGCTCCTGACACGACATATCCTTACGCTTCCGTACTACATCCATAGTGTATGGTGGCTTGTTGGCGTACACAATGAAGGCAATCCCCGAAATATGCTGAGTGGCCTTCTCTCCCAACAGGACCTAAGGGGAAATTGGTCAGTATATTCACAATGTTGTGGTTAGGGTTTAAATCATGAGACTCACAAATTAAAACCTAATAAGTGGACTATTTAAGACAAGAATTGTGTCTCCTGTTTCCCCGACAAAACCATTTTATTTCATATCAATCAAATGAACACTTTGCTTAGTCCTTACCTCATGAGCGTTGAATAGTTCAAAAGCTGACTTTAGTAGGTTTCTCACTAGTCAACTTTATTCAATGTCTCACAGGGAAGTGATTTCATTTGCATGATATGAAATAATTTGCAAAACATCGCCTCCTTCAATTTCCCGACAAATCGCATTTTGCAAATGCGATTTTTTTACTTGCACCTTTTTTCTTCAATTTGGATCTTTTTATTCAAATATTTTCAAACAAGTTATCAATCACCTTGTCACCATCTATTTGCTTAATAAACTACCTCCGCCATGGCCCGAACCCCGGGAAATTCAACTGAATTCAATGAAAGACCAACTTCAGCCCCAGAGAGTGGAAGTGAGATCTCTGATATCGCCAGTAGTCGTGAATTAGGCATTGAAGTAGAGAGCCAGTCACATGAAGATAATCAAGATCCCCCAGTTCTTCCAGAAAGTGAGTATGCATCCATCTTGAATATTTCTAATCTCCCAAAACCTGACATTGTGTCATAGCCTTTATTTCAGGTCAGCCTCCAAGCTCTCAGAAACCGAATTTTAAAAGTTATGAGAAGGAAAAGACTGTTGAACCTTGTGCACCGACAGAAGATGATGGGCAAGATGATGTAATTTTCAGTGGGGAGGTGGAAATTATATCCAAGGAACAATTTGTCTCCAACATTGCTCAAACAATCCCAAGGCTCGAAAAAATTCAAAATGATAGTAAAATTCCTGATTATGTGCTCAAAAGATTGCTGAAGCCATGAGCCTGCTCAAAATGGATTTGAACCGTAAGTCCATTACTAAATCAAAACAAAATTGATAAAAATACCTGCTTACAATATATGGGCAGGTGTGGAGGTGGGAGAATCTCTACCTGAAGCATCTCGAGTCGTAATTGGATTTCCAGGCAAAGGATTAGGAAAAAGACCAAATATACATGCGACCAAAAAAACCAACAAAAAACGCCGTACCTTTGAAGCCGCAAAGGATTCCCGGGATCAAGGTCATGAAATTATCAATGCTGAAGGGGACCATATTGATAATCAACCTCCGCATACTGAACCCCCCCCCATACTCAATGAAACAATCCATGATCAAGGTCCACATACTGAAAGCCCCCCGATACCCAATGAAACAATGCATGATGCAACCCCTCCCGCCTCTCCTCGGAATATTCAAGCCTTTCAAGCAAGCGAAACAATTAAACATGATACAATGGGACAAGATATGACTGATATAATTCCCGACGCTGAGCCCGAAGTGTCATCCGCTGCGAATTTTCAAGGAATATTTTTATCCCGCATGGAAGAGTTTGCAGGCATTTTGAATTATCATTCCAATATTTCTCAACAATCATGGAAAAGGGGGCTTGATAATATCAATAGGATTTACAAAAATAGATGGGACAATTTACCAACAAAGGATGCTCATACATTCCTGCCAGTTGGTATTAAGGTGATCAGTAACCAAGAGCTTAAAATGTCAGCTTGGCTGGAGGACCTTGAGATGGCAGGTGAGTTTTTTTTTATCTTTGTGCATGATACTTGATTATTGGCTGTTGACTGGTGATATCAATTGCAATATACAGGGTTAGATTTTTTTAAGCCAACCAAAACAGAAGCGTTTTTTGATCACAACATTTGGAATCTCAAATTGATGAAGGAATCAGCTAAACCTCCAGATAATCTCCCAAAATCAGAACACTCCTTCTTCAAAATGGTTCAGAGCCTTCTTTACCCCCCCAATCCAGTTAAACATTTTTGGGCAAATGTTATGTTTGAATCCATTAGTTTAGTCTCATACAATGTGGTTGCACCCAAACCATATGTTGCACCAACATCAAATTCGACCGATCCTCTTGGACTCGAACGCGGAGCAGTTGAATACCTGGCCTCCTGCTTGAGTAAATCAAAGAAACGTGCAACCCAACTCAGCATTGAAGGTGGCGGGGCTGACAATGAGATATCCACAAAGCCGCACAAGAACCTGGAGGATCTAATGGATACAGTTATCCATTTGATGATTGCGTACAACATGGTACGTGCACATACAAAGGTCGAAGTTAATGACATCAAAGGCAAACTCACGAACTCAAAAAAAAATGAGGCCATCAAAGATCTTTTGGCGTGTCACAAGAATCTCAGAATAAATCGAATTTGCTATGGTATATTAGCGGCATTCTGTGCGGCGGGGGTTTGTGGTTTGATGGTATGCTCAGATGACTGGAGAACAAGCTCAGTTAAAGGGGCTTTATCACTAATTGACATTTCCGCCAAACTTTCAGAGGGTAAAAATCTAGTGGAGCCAGTGTGGCTACGTACTAATAAGTATATATGTAATTTACTGAATAAAAGTTTCTTCTCATCAGAGTCTTTCAACCCCACTGTACCTCTTAGATTTGAATTTGCACGATGCTTAGTATTAGACTTTGGTGATGCCTGGGTGGCGAAACGTGGTCTTGGTTCAAGTGATGAGGTCACCTTGACGGTACCCAGGTCAGCAAAGCTCACAACCAGGATTGACCCGTTTTAGATTAGCTTTGTACTAGATAGATTGTAATTGAATTTTGCAAAGTGATTTATGAATTTAATAATCATGACTTCCTATCCTACTACTGCCCGGATGCCACAGTCTGAGTACCAATAGTAATTGTACGGCGGCATGCCTCCGTACATCATTGCAAAGACTCCGACAAGACGCAAGCTGAGTCAGGCGTTGTGCCTGCCGGTAGCACACGCGGGGGCATTGCGGGAAGTCGCGTTTATCACTTCCTGCCAGCCCATAATAGGCCAAAGGTTCCTGTGTCTTTCAAGAGGACTAGGATAGCTAGGGATCCGCAGCAGGATGCAAATTGCATTTGTGTGTGCTTGCAAGATTCCAAATGGTTGGATTGGAAAGTGATTGCACGGGAACATCAATGTGTAAAATTGAATAATGCACTATCCACTGCAATTTTCAGGTTCAGGTATTTGAGATCGTGAATTTGCCAAGGTCAGGCGTGAGCTTTCTTTTTAGCCGCAATTAAAAAAGATTCATCCACCGCAATCCAATTTAGGTGATATTAAGAAATCAGTAATCATTTGCTTTCATTTCATTTTCTGCTGAAAGCATGCCATTCACCAAAAAAGGAAAAGAGCGTAAAAGGGAACTCGCGAGAAAGCGTCGGGCTGAGGAAGGAAAGTGTGAGTTACTCGCTTAATCTCAGTGTATATATGCTTCCACATTTATGTGGTACCCTCATTGGGCCCCACGGAAGAACATTGGCTTTAGTCGGTTCAGATTGTGCCAATGTCGAGTGGGCTCCAACAGGGAAGTTCAAGGATGTGTGCCGAAGAAAGCTCCTTGGCAGTATCTGATATCTTGTGTGCTTCAACACATAGTGATCACTCAACCACTTGGGAATAGTAGCAGATCCCAAAAGACAAATGAGCGCAAAACGACCCGAATGAATAGGTTGTTTTCCTCCTCTCGCCCAACAGCACAAATATCAATGCCAGTATCAGCAAATATGACCCCAAGTGAAATTCGGAGGGTTGTGGATGTCAATCAGATCAAACGCATTCACTTTGGCCGTGTGGCAATTCTCTCTTCAACCGGATTACTCATTGCCCTTGTCGAATTCCGACCATTCACAACAATGAGTGAAGTCAAGGTCGATCAATGGGATGAATTATCACAATTCCTATTTCGCGAAAAGAGGTTCACTGACCCTATTGCAACAAATGGAGCATTACTGGAGGGATTTATGTTCGCGATTGGGTGGCGCAAATGCACCACGAAGAATGAACAATTTGGTCTGTATGGAAGTGGTGGCAAAATTGAAAATGCAAAAGATGAATGGCGGAACCGAGTTGCCAATCTTAGCTCGGTGGGTTGCATTCTAGGTCAATCCTTACAATATGTTGGGGATAATTTATTTGAGAAGATTCAAAATTCCTACAATTCATTGGGGGTTCCGTCTTTTGATCAAGTCAACTATGAAGGCAATATTCCGGCAAATCAGGGTGCATTCGAGTTTGCTTCCGCACTCACTTTCACCATGAATGGATTCAAAAACGCACCTCATGTTGATAAGGATGCATCGCAGTATGCTTCGGGATGGTGGTTTCAAGCTGATAAGCGGACCGGCCAAATTCAAAGATATGCGTCAAAGCGGTGTACAGGGGGAAAATTGGTTTTCCCAAATGAGCATTTTTGGATTGATCTATCCGCATGTCATTGGTTCATTCAGGTAGTGTGGGCCAGTAGTAAATTTGTTCATTATACTGATCCAGCACAGGACAACAAAAGCACGACACTAGTGGGTATGTCCGCACAATGCTCAAGCAGGTTAGCAAAAACAATGCGGCAAAAAAAACATGGCTATTATGAGATTGCGGAGAGAGCGGGCTATCAAATCAGGGATGGTAATACAATCTCATGCCAATTCAAAGAATGAGGAGATTTGCATGTGTGTTGGGTAAGTAATGGTGGGGTAAGGCAGAGGACAATATACACCAGGATTGGATGGATTAGAGTGCCGGAGATGGGGTGTCTCACATGAAAAAGTGGTGAAGTGGATTATGTACGGTGGCATGCCATCGTACATCTGTCCTGGTTTGTTGCTATTGTCCAGGATGCGAATGCTTCACACGCAAAACCTTATGCTTGTGCAGGTTCCGCCAATGCTAAAAGTTCCTTACGCCTATGGGGGCTGCCAACGCTTCACACGCCAATCCTTACGCCTTTGCAGGTTCCCGACAACTCACACGCCAATCCTTACGCTTTTGAAGGTTCCCAAAAATGCTAAAAATTCCTTACACCTGTACAGGCTTTCGACGATTCACACGTCAATCCTTACGCTTGTGAGGGTTCCCCACAATGCTGAAAATTTCTTGGCCTGTGCAGGATCCGGAGAATTCACACGCCAATTCTTATGCCTTTGCAGGCTCCCAACAATTCACACGCCAATTCTTACGCCTGTGCAGGCTCCCAAGAATTCACACGCCAATCCTTACGCCTGTGCAGGCTCCCAACAATTGACACGCCAATCCTTACGCCTGTGCAGGCTCCAGACAAGTCACACGCCAATCCTTACGCTTGTGAAGGCTCCAGACAATTTAAACAATTCAATACATGAGTAAGATTAATAGCGTGTGACCATAGGAAAGGCCATGTTTCACGAATCTGGACTGGATTGCTCACATACGGGAACCTCCCGCTTTTTTACAGTTAAGAATGGATATGGCTCTATACCATGGAAGAAGAAAATATAGGAGAGGATAACGGCAACTATTGGCGCATTTTGAGAAAAAGAGGTTCACGAAAACAAATACTCACTCAAACGCTTGGTGGGGCACTTACAAAAATAATTCTCACGCAATCAGGGTTTTTCTCTAAGGAGGAAATAAGTAATTTTTACATCAACAAAGAATGTAATAGAATTTGAACATAATAATAATTGATTACAAATGATAATTTATTTAAAAGAAAGTATTACAAATGATAAAAAGTGGAAATAATGGGATTTTTTTTAAATTTTTATTTTTCGAGGAATTTGGAGACTATCCCGGTTATTTCCTCCTTTGGATAAGCCTCCAGTGCCTGGGCAAGGAGGCAGTTTAGTTCGTCCCGGAATTCCCGGTGCATCTCGTTTCAATGAGTTGCATCCACGAAAGGAATCATGTGGAGCAAGCAACGATGCTCCAACAAGATTCGGTTGATCGAATCGTGGACGATGGCTCGAGGAATCATTAGGGTTGGTCGCAGGTCGGTGAATTCCTGGCGAGCTTCATCGTGGGAATGAGAGGAGCTTGGCACCGGGGGGGAGGAGGCGTTGGGGTTCTCAGGGGCACTGGAAGGGATCTCTGGGGAGGGAACCGGGGTTGGAGTGGAGGGGGGGGAATGGAAGGGGAAGGTGGGCGAGTCGGGTAAGAAGAAGGGGGAGGGGGGATCCGACGGGCGTATCGTCGATGATGATGATCGAGCGAGGAGTGGCGGGACGATCTGGAGACGGTCGAAGAAAAAATGAGGAAAAGGGTATATGGATCGAAGAGAGAAAGAAGGGGTGACTTACCATAAGCTTCCTCCATGGATTGCGTAGGAGCCACCTCGGGTTCTGGCTCACGAGTCGTATCGTCCTCAGGTTGTTGGGACGTTGGACTTGGGCGAGGAATAGGTGGCTCTTCCGTTCGGGAGGGTTCTAGAAAAGGAGTAAGAGTCAGTTCACTCGACTCACAAGTGAAAGTGAAAATGAAATGAAACTTTGGCTGCTTACCGCGGAATAATTCCTCAGACCATCAGGTGCCACTCGGGCCTGGAGTGGGTTGCCGGGGGGTTTGCTCGCGAGGCAAACTAGGCACGGGAGATTCTTGTCAGGGGGGATTCGGGGGGTTTTGTTCTATGAGTAATGGAAAAAAGTCAGTATTATTGCGTGAAGAGAAATGAGATAAGGAGGAGAAAGAAAACTTACTTTGGCGTTTGAATCCCATCGGTGACAAGACATGGTGACGATCAGCCCTCTCGCCATCGCCATCCTTCATCGGCCGGATAATCACTTCGCTCCGGTCGAGGAGTGAAGTGACCATCGGATGGTGGCCTAGGAGGGGGAGTGGACAAATCAATACTTGAGGGGACAGGGCTGATCGTCCGGAATCATTCCCGTTGGCCTGTTTGGGGGCCCGGCATCCATTCACGCTCCGAAATGGTTTCATCATTGTCGACCACAAAGGAGTCCTCGCAAGGGCGTCTTGGGCGGGAACTCCTCTGGCCTCGTGGTCGGAAGGGGCGGACAACAAACGAACATTTCTTGTGTGCTTGTTGGCAAGCATCACAAGCGTCGTTCGTCGTTGAGGAGCGAATGCAGGGGATACCCCGCTTGGTGCATAAAGTGCACGACATCTAAAAACAAAACAATTGAGGTTAGTAACTGCATACAAAGTAAACAATAAAGAGAAAAAATGAAGACGTACGATGAATTATAAATTTAAATCGGAAACAAAATAAGAACGCTCTAGTCCGAAGGTTTTAAAAGTCTGGAAAGGAGTTGTGAAGAAAAATAAGTATTAATATCGGTATGTAATGTCGACAAAAGTTTAAAAAAGAGGTAACGCACGAGGTGGATAGAAGTGAGGTTCTGAACGGATCAGAAGAATAAACAAACAGGCAAAAGGAAGGGAAGTGGGTTTAGTGGAGTGCAAAAGACAAAAATAGAAAGGCAGGAAGACGAAGGGGAATACGCACAAGAAGGACAAACGCGGGTGAGGTTGAACGAAGTGGAGCGGGTGAGAAAGAAAGTGAAGTGCGTGTCGTGTGAAGATGGTCTTTTATACCATGGTGAAGCTGAGACAATCTCAGCAGTTGAAGCACCCGCAAAAGTCTCAGCTTCAAGGCATGTGGGCAAAATGGAAGCTGAGTCTCAGCGAATGCTGCAACTGAGGAGTGAAATGCTTGCGTGAGGCAGAAGAACAATGGGGGTCTGGCTGAGTATTGCAATTTATTGAATTGTCAAGCTGAGTCAAATCCCCTTTGTTTCCTTAAATTGCCACCCGATCACCCAGGAGGGTGGTCGTGAGGCCCTTATTGATTGTGCATTGTGGGTGCAATGCACAAGTGACCGCGGCAAGATCACCGGCCTTATGGCCTGGTGATAGTCTTTGAACAAAGGGGGGGGCTGTAAGACAAGTGAATACAGCGTGATCTTGCCTCGACCCATTGCTCAGGTTTGCTTTCGGGTCATAATTGAAATGCTCAGTGGCTGAGCATTTGAATTGCACAGTAATTGAACAATTGATATAACAATATCAAATGCACCGCTGAGTATTGCAATTTATTAAATTGTGAAGCTGAGTCAAATCCCCTTTCTTTCCTTAAATAGCCACCCGATCACCCGGGAGGGTGGTTGTGAGGCCCTTGTTGAATGTGCATTGTGGGTGGAATGCATAAGTGACCCATGCAGAAATGCACCCAGTGCATTGGGTCACAAGGGTCCGCGGCAAGATCACCGGCCATATGGCCTGGTGATAGTCTTTGAACAAAGGGGGGGCTGTAAAGCAAGTGAATACAGCGTGAGCTTGCCTACCCCATTGCTCAGGTTTGCTTTTGGGTCATAATTGAAATGCTCAGTGGCTGAACATTTTAATTGCAGCATTTCACACGCTTTGGTGAAGTGCTCCAAACTGAGCCTTCCAATGAACTATTGCAAAAATAGTTCATTCCATGGCTTTACTGAGCACTTTCACACGGTGCTTTTGACCATGATATGCTCAGCTTGCGTGTGGAAATCGGGTGAAATGCAATGCTGAGCATGTGGCACATGAGCTACGTATATGCAAACAATCGGAAGGTGCATGCACATTCGCTATATGCATGCAGGCTCAAGTAGTATAACACCTTCCTGATCTGTACAGCCAACACTGTAGTACGCAGTACACCTGTGTAAATGTATGCTGCGGGGAAGAGCAAAAGCTGTTCAGCAATGTAACATGAAAATCACGTCAAGCCATTGAGTCATATATCTCAACTGCATCCCTTTGGTGCACCTTTTTGCAGAGCTCTGCCTAACAATGGCATAGACACGGGTGTAATCCGAGTTAATGAAAGTGGGTCATAATGGGATGACTTATTATTTGGGTAATACACAAACAGTGGATTCACTCCGGTGCCATTGTCGGGGCCAACAATGACTGGCCCTGCTTGTTCATTGCGCGTGCTCATTGTTGGGCAGCCACACGCTTTCATACACACCCCCCAACGGGTCATACACAGGCAACTTTCACACGCCTGGAAGACATTTTACTGCCAGTGTTCCGACCGGCTAGTTTCTTGGTCGGGTGGTCAGCTTGACTGCAGACGCTCACCTGCTTGCGCGTGGAAACCTGAGGCCAATCAGTGTGGATTTGCTTCAGCCTCATCCACATCAGAATAATCCCAGCCTATGATTGCTGAGGCTGGTTATGTTTGCGTGGGTATCTCCCACCGCGGGTTATTTTCTTCACGTTCTCACACGCCCCGCGCAAGTTGTGGCACCTGGCTTGCAGCCAGAAATTCCCTTGGGTGGGTGGCCTCTTTCTCTGGAGTTTTGTTCACGCGTGAGGCAAAGACCGCGATCCCAATCTCTGGGGAATAGTAGCCTCCTCAAACGCAATAGGGGTGAATGTAGATGTGGATCATGCCTCACGGTCGGTGCCCCGTTTGATCATGCCACACTTCCCCCCCTGAAGCCTAGTTGGAATCAGTCATCAAAAAACTTCACGCAAAACCAAAGTCATGTTTGGTGGCACGCCACCGAACATATCTCACCCGCCCACACACAAACATCCCCCCAATGAGATTGCCCTTTGAAACGGCCAACATTGCCCAGTAGGTCCCTGTGCTACAATTAACCTGGGGAAGATATATATGCATCCATGTTTGCTGTCACACCAGCGAACATGACTGCATGCCTCTGATATGCCCTCCACAATAAGTTGCTACAACCCACCCAATTTCGGATATGCTAATGTCAACCTTGTTCCACCAAGGGTTTTGTACCTTGCTGCAGATCCAGAAGTCATATCGGTGCACCCACATTTTGGCCACCTTGCCTTGATATATGCCCCAAATTGGATATGAAAATTATCAGCCCAAGACGCCCACCCCCATCAAGACCATGCACGTAACCACAGGCCATCCCCCTTTTGGCCTGTTTCTGCCACTCATATAAGTTCCCCACCTGCGCTTATTCCTCTTCATTCCCTTTAGCTAACCCTTCCCAATCATATAATTCCCAACTGTCCCCAAATAATTTAACATGGCCATCATGTCAACCCCTTCACAACCACTTTGCATTGGGATGATTAATATTCGTATTCAAATAAATAGTGATATAACCTTAAAGCCTGAGAATTCCCACTTAGGTTCTTGGATTATCCTATGGCACAATCAACACAACATATTCGTATATCTCCCCAATCACCAGCATGCTATTGGCTCTCTCCCGGGAACCCTTTCCCAAACGTTGATACCATTCCTTGGGGCACCAAAAACGTTCATGCACTGTGGTCCTGGTGGGGCATGGATTGAAAATTGCCAATCCAATCCTACTCAAATATTATTTGTTGAGGGAGTATTTATGACTGATGCAAATGATCCCTCCTCATCTCAGAAACCCAATCTAGCATTGATGTTCTTCACATGGTATCCAAACATTTTGTTCATAATGGAAAGCTTTCGAACACAAGATTTCAAGCTTAAAATGCCCAAAGAATATGACTGTACTACTCATTGTCAATGTCAACTCTTTACTCCGACATTTCCCGCTTCATATCCTGCTGTTTCATCATTGATTTCCAAGCAAAAACTGATACAATTACCCAGTGGATCAGACCTCCCCATGATGACCCCGCCCCATGCCATTATTCAAACCCCCCTCCTCCCTCATCAAAAGACCGGACTAGCGTTTCTCTGGGATCAAGAAATCCCCAATGGCCAATCAGCCCGTAACCTTTGGGCCACCTCACCCCCAGGATCCACTTTCAATGCCAGGCACATCATTACAAACAAGGTTGTTAGCTCATTTGAATCCCTTTCGACCAATACCCCTCTTGGAGGACTGCTCGCGGATGATATGGGATTAGGTAAAACCATTCAGGCCATTGCTCAAATTGGTACCTCCAAGGAGCGGATGATTGCAAACCCCCATTGCTCCACGCCCACCATGATCATCTGCCCCCCTCGCTTAATTACCAACTGGCAATCAGAAATATCCAAGCATGCTCAGGCTGGAGCGCTGCATTCCAAAATCTACCATGGTCCCACTCGTCACTCATTATCCAAAGACAACATCTTAAAATATGATATCATCATCACTTCTTACAATACTATCACCCAAGAATTTAAGCAAACCAATACCTCTACATCATTAATTTTTCAAATCAATTGGCATTGTATAATTTTGGATGAAGCACAGTGAGTCTCTGATCTTAAATGATTCAAATTACCTTTTATATCCAATAACCCTTGCCCCCTCTTATAGCTATATTCGCTCTCAATACACTGCCACTCACCGTGCCATTAATAGCCTCCTTTCATCCCGTCGAATATGCTTAACGGGCACACCTATTCACAACACCATTTATGACCTTTTGGGCATAATATCATTCATCACTCAACCACAGAGCGCCAATCAAGATAACTGGTCACCATTCATCCTGAGTAGTCTTTCAAAAGGTTGCAATGATATTTTGCATTTGGCATTGCGGCATTTAAGTTTGCGCCGCACCAAAACCACACATCTCAAATCCCTCCCCACTATTAGCCATCATTATGAGCTGCTCCCACTCAACCCGACCATGCAGCAAGAATATTCCACATTATATGAAGAATTCCTATCATCCAAAAGCAAAGGACCAGGAGAGTTTTTCAGAAATATTAATAAGCTGCAAATATGTTGTAACCATCACATCATGCTTAACACAATTGCAGAGGCGGAGTTGGAAGACCCCGAGGGCAGGAGCACTCAGGATAACTCGCCAACAATCACACGAACTATTGTGGATGTGGAAACATGCATGATGAGTAGTAAAATTGCACACCTCCTACAAAGCTTAATGAAGAACAAACAAACAAGGTGTGGTCCAACCAAATCGGTTGTTTATACCCAATGGACCCAATTTCTAGATTTGTGCGTTAATTCTAATATGCATCCATTACCAATTGACTCCATCTGACTTTTTTATATTGTAGAATTGGGATTGCTCTTTCCCATCACTCTATCCTTTCAGCACGAATTGATGGAACAAATACACCACGAGTGCAGGACAAGGCGCTTGAGAATTTCTTCAATAATCCTGAATGTGAAGTACTCATTGCATCCATTGCCGCGGCTGGAACTGGCCTCAATATAACTTGTGCTAATATAGTCCATTTAATGGTGAGTTTCCCCCCAAAATTCTCCCCTGATTTTTGGACCCTGACATCCACATTTCCAGGAGCCCAATTGGAACCCAGCCATTGAGGCTCAGGCTGTTGATCGTCTACATCGTATTGGCCAACAACGACCTGTACAGGTCATCCACTATATCACTCCTCATTCAGTTGAGGTCAACATGCGGAAGGTACCTTTCAAGCTCATCTTTCACTTGATTGTATTACTATTCTGAAATCCTTCCTTATGGGAATGCCATATTCCAATCACCAATAGGTCCAAGAAAAGAAAAAATCATTAACTGTGTGAGCCTTACTGATATTATATAATTTGTGATTGACAAAGTTGATAACCCCTGTTGACTCTGGCACAGGTCCACAATTATGAACACCATGAGCTGGATCAAACTTCTTCAATATTTCCTCAATGAAAATGAGCAATAGAGTTTTATTGCTAAGGGAGACGGTGATACATTTCAATTCATATTGTCTATATTCTAACATATTTAGAAAGTTGTTGCATCCTTAAGAGATAGTAATCAGATTTTATTACACCTGCACAAATAATTCACAAAATGTTAATTTGTAACGGTGCTATACATTTATATTACTAACTTATTGCAGAGCATCACCATTCGGCCTAATAACTGGCATGTCAAGTATTTTGAGGGCGCTAGTCTGCATCTTACTACAGCCTTTGAGCCAATCTTGATCAAATACCTGAAATGATAAGCCTTCCGGAATATCACCATCATCTGTCGATGGTAATTCTGGCAATCTATCAATAGTTTTTTTACCCTTTTTTTTAATGCGATTACAAAACTCTATGTCTTGATCAATTTTTAATACCAATTCATTAAATAACTGGGAGCGCCAGCGTAATCCCACTTTGCGGTAAACTTGACGGCCATTTTCCAGTACCTCCTCAGTATCTGAACATACTCGAGGGTCATTGAATTGTGATGCTAGAATGGGAAAATTAGCCATATCACACCATTCACGACGGCGCTCACAGGTCTGCACATAATGAAGTAGATCATCATCAGTTTTTGCTCACAATGAAGAAGAGATACATTAACTAACCCTTTGGCGAATCTTTGCGAGCTTTTGATTCTCCTTCTTTTTAACCAAATACTCGGCATCCTTTTGAATAGACTTCCATTCTCTTTTCAAATAAGTGAAATATCGCTCCATTAAAGCCGCCACGACCCCATAGTTATTATGATCCTTGTTCCAACAGTAATGATGATACTCGGTGCTGACCAGTGCAAGACGGAATGTATGGTAAAACACCATAGACATCAGCTCATTGAACGGATGTTGCCATGAGCTCTCCCAGTCCCAAGTGAACCGCTTTAGTCCTAGCTTGTGGAGCTCATTTTCGCAGTAGCTTTGGAAACCCTGAGACTGAACCTGTGTTGATGGCTCATTGAAAACATCCTTGGGGACATATCCGAGATGACCAGCCACTTGAATTGCAATTTCACGCTCTTCTCTGCTGGGTGGTGCTGGTAGTGAGGAAAAATCCTTATCCCTAACTTTGAGTAGGAACAGGCAATGTGCGTGTACTGCTGATCTCATTCCATGGACATTCTCTGGAAGTTCTGCCTTCAGCCATTTTTGTTGCTCCTTCTGGCTTGCACGTTTCGCCACATTGTGAGCTTTGCGGGCCTGGTTCCTTTGCTGTCTGACCTCGGATTGTTCAAGCATACTCTGGGCAAGGCCCAGCTGAGGATGGGTGAACTCACTATTTGATTGAGTGCCTTGCTCATGCGCCGTGAAATCGTCCCTTCTTGGTTCATCATTTCTTTCACTTTGAGTCGGAGACATGTTCTCATCCTCATCATCCACAATTCTTTCTCTTGATGAACTGGCATGACCCGTTCTTGGTTTGGAGGCATATGGATGATGACGTCCAGTGACTTTCTCTTTATGGACCAGAGGTGAAGACGCGTAAAGTTCATCCCCTGCCATGCAAATCATCAGTTAACACATCGAAAAATTAATGAAGACTGGTCATCCTCACGATCTTCAATTGGCTCCTGAGATCGGACTGACTTACCTTTAGGTGCCATATCTAACTCATGAAACAAAAATATCAAATTGTGAAAAATGTTATACTCCAAAATTCAACTGACTTACTTTGATGAAGTGTCAATCCTGGATTTCCCTCCGACAGACCGCTCCAAGTTACATTTTCCAAAGGTCTTTTTCGTCGCCCGCCATCAACGCGCCTTTCATTTCCCACATGAGCCTGAGATCCTGATGGAATATTGAGGGTTGGCTGTTGACTTTGTCCAAAGGGATCCTGGGATGCGACTGGATTCCGACCGGGGTTAAGGAGGAACTCACGTGGAAATTTTGATTGGGGATTAGCGTTTGATGAGATTTGAGGTGTGCCTTCCGGCCCCTCAGACACATGCATTTGTGTATTAGTGGGATTCGGGGGAATTGGAGTGACAGAAATATTTGGGATCGCCCAAGTGCTGGAAGTTGGAGCCTTTGGATTTCCCACATCAATGTTAAGACCTGATACATTCATTGAGGATGCGATAGGGGTTGTGAGAGGAATGTTGGGACTCAATGGTGATTGTGTTTGAACATATTCTATGCTAGATTCACTATCTGAGTCATGAACAGAACCTGAACGGGATCGATGTGACTTGGAAGATGACATAAGGGCCGAAAAAGTACAGTAATATTTTTAACTAGATAAAACACCTCAGTATTATGATAAAATAGAGTGATATGAGATGAAATCTTTTCCAATTTAGAATAGAGAAATTCTATGAATAGTTGGAACTAAGTGTTGCGTGAAAGTCCAATAAGCCTCTTTTTAGGAGAATCCTCCCTGCCTCCTCTTGAGCTCCTCCGCTTCGGTCGGAAACCACCCTGCACGGCCTACCACCATATAATGTAATATTCCCTTGATCTCAAAGGGGACCCATCATCCATAAGTAATCATATTAGGTAATATTTCCGCCTCCCCATTGTCACATTTTGTGAATTATCCAAACTGCCAATATACGCATTGAAATTCCACAGCATTGTATATCTGTAAAGGGGTATATTCATGATGGATTTACCCACAAAAGAGACATCACCTTTTCAAGAAAGGCGAGACAATCCAAATCACATTCCAACCGATTAAAAGCCTGCTGCACTCAAACCAAATACCAAGACTTCAGCCACACTCCAACCCCTTATGTAATAGAGTTATATCGTTATGTCTGTAATAAGGTTTAAGCCATGTACGATGGCGTGCCAGCGTACATGGTTTGAATGTCAATCCCCTCAAATCAATGTCGACACATCCCTATTGCAACGCCCCTCAAGGGTCAAAACCGCAGTATCGCCATGTGTAAATAAAATAGAATATGTATGAGCATTGAGCTGCATGGCATTTTACCCCATTAAACTCCTAACCAATTCCGCCATCCAGATGAGACATGTTACACTCTATCAGCTGCAGCGCACACACCATTACAAATGGGATAAAACTCCCAGCTGGCTCAAATCATCTCCCCCTTCATAAAGAATCACTCAATTTTTTTGCCAATTAATAACACTCCTAAACACTTTCACATCAGCCATAGATATTTATACACAAACCAACTGTACTCCCAATTTCTGCAACAATGACAACCCGCCGCTATTCCTCAATGCGTATATGCATGTGTCAACACTGCTCAGCTCAAACACACTCTTCCCCTGAGGGTGATAGGCCTGGAGTTGCCTTCACACCTTTCCAATATAAACAGCACATTAAAAAGCTCAAATCAACCATTGCACCCAAATCTCTTCCAAACATCCCTACTTCTGCATCAGGATCTGGGTGCCCACAAATTCTATTGGATCAAATCTTCCCAGCTGATTATTCACGTTTGACCCTAAGCACTTTCTCAACTCCAGCGGTTCTCAATTCAACTGCACAGAAACCATACAGCAGCAGTCAAACCCTTCCTCCACAAGACCTTGGAATGATAATATCTGCCATTCTATCATTAAGGTATAATATACCCCGCCGGGCTTCACGCATTCTCAACCCCGCCCTAAACCTGCTGATCAAGTCCAGCATCTCAAGCTCCGGTGGTCCCCCCATTCCTGCATTCCATATACCTCAAGATCTGAGTACCATATTTGAACATCTCCAATTGGAGCCAGTGATTCAAAACTATATATGTTGTCCTCAATGTTTCTCTCTTAATGGCCTTACTGAATCAGTCACAGCTGACCAACCCACTGTCAATGCCATAATGACCCAAATGATCATGATCCCCCTTGCACACAATCATTAGGCAAATTCATCTATTCATTTGAAGCCCACACCCAAAACACCACCAACATGAAGCAAAAATTTATACCAACAAAACATTTCATTTATCAACCATTCAAAAATTGGCTTGCCAGATTTCTCCAGCGGGCTGGAATTATGGACATTCTGCATCAACATCAACAATCCCAAACTCCCGAAGATTCCCCAAAATGTGACGTCTGGGATGGATTGGTCTGGAGACGCTTCACTGGCACTAGAAATATCCATGACCCCCCATTCATGTCCATTCCTGGTGCATTGGCCTTCTCCATTTATGTGGACTGGTTTAATGCACATGGAAAGTCCATCTGGTTGGCCAGCATTGGACCTATCATGCTTATTTGTCTTAATCTCCCCCCAAGTGAAAGATTGAAGCCAGAGAATGTCTATGTTGCAGGAATCATCCCTGGTCCAAAGGAGCAAACTTCCCTTCAATTGAATTATTTATTAATGCCACTCATCAAGGAGCTCAAAGAGCTATGGCAAGGTTACCATTTTTCACCCACCTCAACAGGTCCTTCAGGATCCTTTATCCGTGTTGCCATTCTCAAAACCATTGCGGATGTGGTTGCCATGCGCAAGCTTACTGGATTTATTTCCCATTCAGGCAACCACTTTTGTAATTTTTGCACCATTCACAAAGCTCAAATTGATGAAATTGGTCCTCAATTTCACTACACACGCTCATATCAAAATCATAAATCAACCATTGCCAAATGGCTTTGGGAAACCCCACAACAAAGACAAGCAATTTTCTCTGAGTATGGAGTGCGATATTCAATTTTAGAAGACCTTCCATATTGGGATGCCACCAGAATGGTTAATCTTGACATAATGCATAATTTAATACTTGGAATTTTGAAGGATCATGCAACTTTCAAATTGTGCATTCCAGAGTCCAAATCAAAAATTTACCTCAGGTCCCACAGGAAATCCAATGACACCAACAGTTCAGACTCAGATTCCATGACCTCCAACAGCTCTCTTGATAAAATCACATTGAGAGAGGCTCGCTCCCTGAGAAGAGAAGCAGCAAAAATAATAAATGAGCCACTCCCCACTACTTCCACCCGAAAAAACTACTTCCCAATGCCCACCCCTAACACAGAACATCCATCTAGTGGTTCTGCGGAGATTCCTTCATTTGATGCCGATTACATCCCCACTTCTGAAATCCCCTCTGAATTGGATATCACTGCACTGAGTGATCACCAGATCAAGGGTGAGGCTCTGGAGTATCTCCGACAAATCATATCTGAGACAATAATTCCCTCATCATGGACAAGAGTACCTTGCAACATGGGTTCCCCCTCTCATGGTAGCTTAAAAGCCACTGAATGGGCTCTCTTATATAAGGTCTATATTCCATTTTTAATGCTCAGTCAACAGATGTCATTAGATGTACACCAATCCGCCAACATTCAAAGGCAAATGGGTCAGTCAGAAGAACTTGGAAATGAACTAACCAAGAATACATTCCATTTGATTAGTGCTATCAACATTGCCACAAGTTGGACTGTTTCAATAGGAGATGCGACTGCATTTGCTGAATATTGGAAAAAATTCTGCCTTTCCAATCAACTACTGTTCCCAAAACAGAAAAGTAAACCAAATTGTCATTTTGCTGACCATATTCCCGAACTCTTCCAATGTTGGGGCCCAGCACAAGCCTCAGCCACATGGGGTTATGAGCGCTTGATTGGAGTATTTGCAAAAATGCCAACAAATAACAAAATATGTACGTCAATTAATAAGATCAATATATTCACATTGATTAAACACCTGAACTGAATAAGATTAACTTCTTGCAACTCTGAATAGATGATATAGATAAAACCTTACTTCAACATATCTGTCGATGTTCCAACCTTTCCGTTCTCCTGAAATCCCTCTCCGTGCCATGTGAAATAAAACAGCTTTTCAAATCACAGCCACCTGCCCTGTTCAATGACCATAAATATAACAAACCATCCCGCCATGACCAAGAAAATTATGATTGCCTGGTTGAGTACTTACAGAATTTTCATGCAACAAGGGAAATAGTTGATTGGATCAGCTTAGACACTACCGTGCAATCCACAAGTCATCTCACTTCAAGGATTGTCTCACCTTGGTATTTTCCAGTTTCAAACATTAATATTGGGAACAATATATTTTCAACTGAATCCAAAAATGTCAGCAACAGTGTGATATCTTTTCTGAGGGGCAACTCACGACAATTTGGTATTATTAATAGCATTTTTAAAGTCTCTGAGCCATCTAGCATACTGAACAATAACTTTCTGATCTTCAAAACTTTGAAGATTGATGTGAATTTCTTACCAGATTGGCCGCATCTCAATATTTACAAAGCTATTGGTCTTGATGATGGACACTTGATTATATCTGAAGAAGAAATACAAGGTAACTGTGGATTGTATGATAACAAAGTTCTGTCATGTGGACTGCTTGTAATGATAAAGCCGTTATTTCATGAAATTTAGTCTACAGAAATGCAAATATCTCAGATTCATTAGCAATTTTGCTAGTGAAATAACTGCCTCAAAATTTAGTGACAGAGACATGCCATTGTGACAAGCAAAGCCCATTATTTCACATTGCCACAAAGAACTTACTATTTTGACATTGGGTACAGTGTGAATAAGCCAAGTTCAATGATCAAATGACCCACACACTCACCTTTCACAGCATCCAAAATTTCTAACTGCGTCATCATCATGTTGGAAGGGGAAGCGGCCCTTGCGCACACGCCAATGCACAGGCAAGCGCACCCGCACCCACACACGCGGTATTGTGCGGCAGGCTCTACCAGTGTCACCTGCAAAACGACAATCCCGCTCAGGCGGAGTCCTTTCATGGACGACCTGGTGAAGTCAAACCCCCCGCCAAAATTTCTAGCTGCGCCATCATCATGTAGGAAGGGGAAGCGACCCTTGCGCACCTGCACACCGCACCCGCACACGCCAATGCACACGCACCCGCACCTGCACACGCGGTATTGTGCGGCGGGCCCTACCAGTGTCACCTGCAAAACGACAATCCTGCTCAGGCGGAGTCCTTTTATGGATGACCTGGTGAAGTCAAACCCCCCGCCTACATCAAGACTGGCTGAAGGACCTCTTTGATGTGTGTTTGTGCAAACAGGCGGGTCTTGTGTAATTTTCACCAACCATCGGACGGTTGCAGGATGATCAGGTGGTGAGGAATCTGAGTTGAAGGCACAGGGGAACCAATATTGGTGGATGTCACAGGATTTGGTGTAAGACAAGAGTAGGACGTGTGCTCGACGTTCGCTTGATTTTTGCTTGACGTGAGCTCGACTTTTATCCTGCTTGACGTTTGCTTGACGTGAAGTCAATCGCCAACAATTGACACAAGATTCGCCCTGGTGATAGTTAAGGCTCCAAATAATCTTATTACACCTTCATCATAGACTCAGCCTGAAAATTATTCCGCCAGCCATTCACCTTTATGTATTGTATTTATATATCTGACAAGATATTCTTTTTGTCACAGGGGCTCTTATGGAAGCAAGAGGGCCTGGCACTCAGGAATCAAGAACTCACTTGGAGGGCTCCAAAAGATAAAGGAATAATAAAGATTTAATTTCTTTAAAGAAGAAGAATGGGAAAGACAAGTATGCCAAAGATAAAACAAAATAATAGAAAGCCGAAGGCCAAAGATAATAAAGGAAGCCAAAGGCCAAGAAGCCAACCAATTGAATCCTCAATTCACTGTCTCAAGCTGCCAGAAAAGGAATGGAATTAGTAAAGGATATGACCACCAATATCCACTGACAGGCAAGGAAGAAAAAGAGAAAGGGTGCTAATGACTGACTTAAGATTATCAGTATTAACTTTAAGAAGGTAAAGAAAAATAAAGATAAAAATACATCCAATATATTAATTAACTGGAGAAAAAGTCACCAGGTGCTGAAGGGTGGCCAGTATATGTGAAAAACTGAAAGACTGATCCTGGAAGGTGGAGCACCAGCTGTATTGTCTTAATTGGGCCAATACAGTTCTGGCCATCTTGAAAATGAACTGTGTGATTGAATTCCCACAGTGGAAGGTTGAATTGACGCAATTGGGCCAAGGACATACAGGTTGCTTGATTGACGCCTGTATGGACCAAATGAGTTGTCCAAGGGTTATTGAAATACTTGATGCCTTGTAAACTGATTGAAAAACTTTATAACCTCTGAGAATGCCCTTGGAATAATTCTGAATGAAATGTCCAACCCAACTCCTGCAGGGCCAGGTGGTTGGGGTCCTTGAATGGTCTTCTGATTGCCGCCATAGATTGCCAGACTGATGAGTTGAAGAATCCTCCTTCCAAATGGGCGTTGGATTTTGGGACCTTGATTTTAAATTGTGGAATTTGGTCCTGAAAACATCACCTTTGAATTGCTGAGCAAAAATGGTGCATAATGGTGTATAATACCATATATGCACCACTCCTGCAACCTTGAGTATGGAGTGCATGGAGGAAAGAAAGAATTCCCCTTAAGTTGGGGGAAACGCTTGCTGAGCTGGTCTGGTGGCTGCCAGAGGCTATGGCTGGAAACATGGTCCATGGTGGTCCATGGCCAAAAATGGGTCCTACGGGATTTATGGCCAAATTGGTGTCCAAGAGGTTGTTGGCCAATTTTGGGTCCAAGGGATTGGTGACCAATTTTGGCTCAGGTGGGTCAAATTGTGGTTTGGGACCCACCTGGCCTTGGGGACTAGCTAGTTTCCCCCTTTGGCCTAATTGGATTAGGCCAAAAGGGGCCTGATTGGCCTGCAGACCGCGGCCCACAGAGCGTGGTGTACGGACCGCAGCACATGGGCCGTAGGAGCCGTAGGGGGCCTACATGGCCCAAAAAGGCCATTTAGGCCTAAACCCCCTTAATGAAAAGGGGTGGCCCAGGTTGGATGGAGATGGCTAGGGGGCCTGTAGGCCCCTAGAAGACCAAAGGACCCCCCAGGCCCAAAATCAAAGATAAAGGCCTGGGGGTTGGTGATATGGAAATTGGCCTAGGAGGCAAATGATGGCAGGATGTGGCCTGAGGCCAGAAATGGCCAAATGGCCATAAAGCACCAAAAGGGACCAATTGGCAATAAAAGATATGGTGTGGCCAATTGGCCCCAACTTGGTTCCAGGTTGAAATTGCCGCAACACCCATGGAGGCGGGTCAATCTTTGTGGTTGTGACAGTACCCCCCCTACCTTGAATGGTGAGCTCCTGAGCACCAAGATAAGGTAGAAGCCTGTTGAGGCTATTGAGGCGGATTCGATGCAGGGATTTCAGAGGCATCAAAATCTTGAAAAGAAAATCTTGAAACTGATAATAGTGTTGGCATATGAATTGAGGTTGACTTGGTCTTCTCTTGACATTTTGCTTTGAAATGTTGAAGTATTGCTTTTGACATAGAATTTGGCATTAAGATAATAAGAAAGCAATTTAAGAGAATATAAAGAATAAAAGTGAAAGAAAAACAAATATAAAAAGAGAAAAAGGAAATAGAAAAAGAAAAAATGAAATTTGAGGGGGAGTCCAAACTTCATCACGGATTTTGACAGTTGATTTGGAAAGTGGCTAAGGACCTGAATAACAGAATTTGATTCCAGGTGTTCACAGAGTGGCCAAGGTGATGTTTTGAGAGATTATAGACCCCTCAGGGAAGTGCACACCAGGAGAGCAACTTACATTTGGTAGTTACCACTCCTGCCAGTGCCATAAATTAAAAAAGAGATGTTTATAAATGAATGTGTTGAACAGATAATAACTTGGGGAGGAAATAAGAAAGGAATGCTCCATTTGCCCCAAGTGGAAATGGCCATAAATTGGAATGGATGTTGAAAGCCAGGCCAGAAGATCTGTGTCCAAATTGCAAAGTGCTCACAGAGTGGCCAAGGTGTGTCACAGGGGCTCTTGGACAGAAATACAAGAGTGGCCTGGCACTCAGCAATCAGGGAACTCACTTGGAGGACTCCAAAAGGATAAAGAGTCAAAATAATAAGAATGAATTCCTCTAAAAGATATGCAGGTACAATATGAGATGCAAAAGAGGAAAGGGAAGCCAAGTAGCCAAAGAGCCAACCAAGTAAGTCCTTAATGACTGTTTCAACCTGCCAAAAATGAACAATGGAATTAGTAAGGATATGACCACCAAATATCCATTGACAGGCGAAGAAAGAAAAAGAGAAAGGTGCTAAATGACTGACTTAATAATATCAGGATTTGCTTAACTAAAATGAAAAGAAAATAAAGATAAAATAAAATCAAAGTATATTAATTAACTGGGGAAAAACCCCCCAGGGTGGAAAGGGTAGCCGGTATATGTGAAAAGTTGGGAGCTTGAGTTCTTCAGGCTGAAAACTGATCTGTATTGATCCTTGAGGCTGTATTGATTGTTTTGGGAATTGATACAGCTGGCTAATATTGAAATTGAATTGGGTTGAATGAATTTCCCATGCTTGAAAATGAAATACAGTTCTTGATGGATCCAGACTGTATTGAAATGAATATGGTTGCCAAGATGGATTGGGTGGAGCTTTGACACTTGACAACTTCTTTTGGCACTGCCTCTCAAATACACTTTTGAGAATTTTTGAACAGTATTGCCCTGGAGGAATACTGTGAATGAAATTATCCAAAGACGTCTTGATGGCATGATTGGTCTTTGACGCTGAAACACTTGCTCTTAAGCCTTGATGATTCCTCTGAATGATTGGGTGCGTTGATGATGTGATGAGATGTTGAAATGTTGAAATGACCATTTGATATTGCCACCATTGAATTGCTGTTGAAAAATGGTGCACAATGATATATAACATCATTTATGGCATATTGGTTCATTGGGAAGAAGATTACGTCCAAAGGTCTTGAGATGGAAAGGCAGAGGGGAAAAGGATGGATGTGATGGCTTCAGAGCTTGGAAAGGTGTTTCTGGGCCCTTTGGGGTTTTTGGCCACTTTTGGGTTCTGAGCCAACAACTGGCCCAAAAGGCGGGAAAGTGTCTTTTGGACACTTTGCGTCAAAGTGCGCAAAAAGTGCGCAAATGCGCATTATGAGCCCAAATGGCCAAAAACAGCCATTTGGGCCATTTCCCCTGGTTTTGAGGGAAATGACCAGAAATACCCATTTGGGCATAAATTGCCGCTATGGGTTCTGGATTGAGGTGAAGGGCCATGAAGGACCCAAAACGCAAATGGCCATAAATAGTCCATAAGATGATGACGTGGCCATATTGGCCACTGGTGATGGATATGGCCAATTGGCCATAAAAGAACTGTGGCTTGATATACCATATGGGGATCCAAGGAGGTGAATTGCCATGGTTGTGACAAGGTGATGCTTACAACAAAGAAGAGTAGAATACCCCTAAAGGTGCATACCAGGAGTGGGACTTACTTTTGGTAATTCCTCTCCCCACCAAGCACCATAAAAGATCAAGCTTTTGAAGAATTGGGTCCTGGCTTGTCAGGATACAAAGAATGGAAATCTTTGACAAGATCAGGACAATTCTTGCGGTTTTTGGCTGGTTCCCAAGTGGATCTTTCTGGGTCTTGACTGAAACCTTTCCATTCCACCAGATCACATAACTTTCTCCTTTTGAGCTTTGAATCCAGTACTTGAGAGACTTCCCATTCCTCTTGTTCTTCAATGGTGATTGGAGGAGGAGGCTCTTGATGATGATTTGTGATTGTTGATGTCTTGACTGGTTCCAGAAGGGAGATATGGAAGACTGGGTGGATGGATTTCCATTGAGGTGGTAAGCATGAGTCCTGACTTTCTTCAAGATTGGAAAGGGACCCAACCATCTTTCAGACAGTTTTTTGGTGGGTCTAGTTCATTTGATGTTCTTGGAGGAAAGCCCTACCATGTCACCAGGATTGAAAACAGGTGGACTTGCTCTACTTCTATCTGCATACCTCTTAAACCTGTTTATGGCAACTTCAAATTCTCTCTTGGCATCTTGCTGTACTGATTGGATTTTTGTTGATAACTTTCCAGCCGGAGTATCTTGAGTAATGTGAACTGGGTCAAAATGTGGATCTCTTCCATAAGCAGTGAAAAATGGTGATTGTTTTGTTGAAGAGTGGTCAGAGTTATTGTAAGCAAATTCAGCAAGAGAGAGCCAGGTGTTCCAATCATCTTGATGATAACTGACATACATCCAAAGGTACTGTTCTAGTATCTGATTTACCCTCTCTGTCTGTTCATCAGTTTCTGGATGGTAAGCAGTTGACAGATCTCTTGAAATCTTGAGCTCCTGACAAGGATTGGTCCAAAAGGAAGAAACAAAAAGACAACCTCTATCACTAACACTGCTTGAAGGAAGGCCATGCTTTGAGAAAATAATCTTGATGAATAAATGGGCCAAATCTAGTGAAGTGATTGAAGACATTGTTGGAATAAAAATTGCCATTTTTGAGAATCTGTCCACTATGACAAGGATTGAGTGAAATGAATTGGACAGTTGCAGTTGAGTAATGAAGTCCATTGAAAGACAAATTCAAGGACCATTTGGAATTGGAAGAGGTTTGAGGAGTCCAAACTTCTTATGATGGATATTCTTGTTTCTTGAACACTGTTGACAGGATGAGACATAATCCTTGATGAATTGAGTCATGCCGGACCAGTGGAAATCCCGTTTGACAAGTTTGAGAGTCTTCTCTTGGCCACTGTGTCCATCTAGAGGAGAATCATGATGCTTTTGAAGAATTCTGAGTTGAATCGTGGGGTCATTTGGTACCACCACCCGATCTTTGAAGAGAAGTTTGGAAGAGGAATCAAGAGAATAATCCTGAATGGATTAACCTTTGCCCAATTCTTCAAGGATACTTCTGTACTTAGAATCTTGCCATAAGTGCTTCTGAATTGAGTCAATCAAATTTGAAAGAGATTCCACCTTGACTGCAAAAGACCTTGAGGGTTGAACTTCATCTTGCGTAATGGGTTGTTGAAAATTCATTGGATTCTTGCTGATGAAATCCTCCCCCCTCTCCAGATAGACGTCATCCCAATGTGATAAGACATCTGGAAGAGTAGCTAGGCGGCCAGGGCAGTAAGTGATTGAGAAATGAAATTCAGAAAGGAATTCTGCCCAACGGTCTTGACAGCGAGTGAGGAATTTTGAGGACATGAAGTATTGAAGGGAAGAGTGATTGGTGAGAACTTCAAAAGGGGAAGAAAGAGACAGGAGAAAGGCTCTCCAGCGCTTGAGAGCCTAGACTATGCCAAGGAGTTCCTTGTCATGAATCTCAGATTTGAGCGCTGCTGGAATAAGCTTGCCGCTGTTGAATGCAATGGGATGTTCTCCTGAGTCAGAGACCGGACTCAGTACAGCACCCAAGGCATAATTGGATGCATTGGTCTCTACAATGGTGGGTAGAGAAGGATTGGAGCAGCGGTGAAAGCCTCTTTGAGTTGGTGAAACTGACTAAGAGCTTCCTCAGTGAGGGGGAAACAGGAATCTTTCTTGAGGAAACCGGTGAGTGAACTGATCTTCTTTGAATAATTCTTGATGAAACGGCGGTAGAAATTGGCAAAGCCAAGGAAGGATTGAAGAGCTTTAAGGTTTCTTGGAGGTGGCCAATTGAGAATCTGCTGGACTTTTGCTTGGTCCATCTTTAGGCCTTCAGAAGAAACAACAACATAACCAAGATTTTCCGCACTAGAAACATGAAAAAGACACTTTGAAGCCTTACCAAAAAGGTTATTGGCTCTGAGTCTGGAAAGAACTGTGGACACATGAGTGACATGTTCTTCGTCAGATTTGGAAAAGACCATAATGTCATCCAAATAAACCACAACATAAACTTCAAGCAGATCTTGGATAATATCTTTGACAAGATTCTGAAAGGAGGAGGGAGCATTGGTGAGCCCAAATGGCATAACCACCTACTCAAAACTGCCATATTTAGTTCTGAAGCATGTCAAATGTTCATCACCCACCTTGATTCTGAGCAGGTTATATGCACCACCCAAATCATTCTTAGAGAAAATAGAAGAACCATTGAAGACATTGAGAAGCTGATTAATAGGAGGAACAGGGTACTTGTTGTTCATAGTGACAGCATTGAGTTTGCGGTAATCAACACACAAACGGAGGCCACCATCTTTCTTTTTGACAAAGAGAACAGGTGCTCCTGTTGAAGAGGAGCTTGTCCAGATGAAACCTTTCTCTACATTCTCTGAAACATAGGCCCTGAGTGTATCTGACTCTTGTTTGGATAAGGAGTAGATCACCCCAACTGGAGGTAGAGACCCCTCCAGCTCGATATGATGATTACAGGTGCGGTGAGGAGGAAGTTTTTCTTCTTTAACCTTGTAGAATACATCCAAATATTGGTGATAGACAGAAGGGACAACCTTCAACACGGTTTCTACTTCTCCTGGCTCTTCCTCTTCATCCCACAACTCCTCCAGGGAGTCATGATAAGATGAAGGAGGAAGGTCCATATTCCCAAAGAAGAGATGAATTGAAGATACAGAATTATCTTCTCCAACAACTTGAATCTCTTTGAAGACTTCATCTCCGTATGATAATAATGGCCGATGGGAATCAATGGAAGGAATATGGACAGAAGATGGAAATGATAGTGTTCTAGAATCACCAACCAGAGCTGCACATGATTTGGCAGAAGAAAAGTCATTATGCAAATAATCAGAAGGATCAAAATAGTCTTTATGATCAGCATTAAAGGTAATCAGCCTTTGCCTCCAATCAATAGAAGGATTAAAGTGATTTAGAAATTCAAAGCCCAATATGAGATCTTCTCCCTTGGGAGTATCAATGACTAAAAAGTCCCATTCAAAGCTTGGGAAGGAAGGGAGCACAACCATATATTTAGTATGGTGAGTCACAAATGAGGAAGGGGACTCAGAGGAGTACAAAATAATAACAGGAATCTTCTCTGGAAGTTCTGACGTAGTCAATGAGTACTTGTGAACAAACTGCTTTGCAATAAATGAGTGTGTAGCACCAGAATCAATGAAAATACTGTAAAAAACATCAGAAAGAGAAGAAAAAACGAAAAATTTAAGAGAATTTTTGACACCAGTATTCAGAATGCACAATTGTGCTCTGGAAGGAAAACTGTGAAGACCATTGAACACAACATGGTCTCCACTCAGGCTTTTCCCTGGCTGGGAAATTGGCCTGACGGTTGGGTAAGCTTGTTTTGAGGTCTTTTGAAGCAAGACTCAAGACTATGCTTCCCACCACAATAGGTACAAAGACCCTCTTTGATTCTTCTTTCTTTTTCAGAATTCATGAGCTTGAAGTCCTTGTTCAACAAAGAAGAATGGGGCTTGTCCCTCTTCTGAGAAGTCTTCTTCTTCTTGTGACTTGAACTTGAAGAATTTTGAGGATGAGAAGTACTTGATCTTGGGGCTTCAAGTTTCTTCTCTTGATAGTGATTCTTCTCCTTTTGCCTTTCATGGTACCTGGTATCAAGTTCCAGGGCAACGTCCATTAAGTCTTGGAGAGAATCAATTCTTGAAGGATGGGAAGCCAATTGATCCAATATACTGGATTGCAATCCCTTCCTGAAATGATGAATGAGAGCCCTTTCACCCCAATCCCCAATTCTTGAAACCAAACTCCTGAAATAGGCTCTGTATAGTGAAACATGGCCACCTTCCTTCATTCTTAGTGAATCCAATTCTGCTTCAGCCTTTCTAACTTCATTCGGGTCACCAAATAGAGTGAAGAGCTGAGATTCAAATAAAGGCCAAGAATTGAGAAGGTAATGGGAGTCTTGATTAGTGAGATTGGAAAGATAAGGCTCAATCCATTTTGCAGCCCTGCCAATGAGAAATGAAGTGGCATAAAGAACCTTCTTTCTGTCTTGAGAGAAGTTTGCCGGATCATTATGAAAAATTAATTGGCATGACTGAAGGAAGCTTCTGACTTTGAAGGGCTGAGTCCCATCAAAGCATTCTGGTGCCTTCATAGATGGAGTCTTGAAGGATGGTGGTCTTGATGATCCAAAAGAAGAAGCTGCTTCAAGATTGGCCATAATTTGAGTCATCTGCTGCATAATTGCCCACAAAGATGGTTCAGATTGATGAGAGACAGGCTGATCAGACTGGGCTAGAGTTGGTCCTCCAGTACTTTGGGATGCCCCCACAGGAGCAGGAACACCTTCAGTACCATCAGACTCTTCCTCTTCCACAGAATTCTCCTCCTCCTCATCATCATCTTCACCTTGAACCTGGAGACCGGTTCTTGAAAGTCCTGGAAAACCGCCAACCACTCCTGAGAATGAAATTTCTCTTCTTGGCCCTCCCCCTTCCTTCCATGCAGGGTCCTTTATCCAATTGGGCCCTCAGTTGAGGAACTGCTGGGGTCCCAGCAAGAGGAACTCTTGGAGTTGGAGTAAGAGCAGCTTGAGCTCTGGCCTGAGATCTCGTTTGTCTTGCAGGAGGTGAGATTTTGACAGGCATGGTTTCAGGAATAAAAATTAAAATAAATAAAACAAAAATCAAAACTTCCGTGAAGTACGGAATCAACAATCAAATCTTGAGCAAATCAATGAATCAATTAAAATCTTCAGGTACGTCAAGAAATCAAAGTCAAATGAGTCTTGAAGTTAAAATCAATATCAATGAAAATCTTGAATTCCATAAAATCAATCAATAACTATGAATAAAAAATCAAATCTTTCAGAGGAAATCAATCAGTCAAATGACTTCTTGAATCAAAATCAATTTATGTCAATTCTTGATGTGAAATTCAGAAAAAGCAATGAGAACTCTTCAGGTCAGTCAATTTTCTTGAAGTCAATGTCAATTATGTTAAATCATTCAATCAAATCAATTATCAAGTGAATTATTCCTGAAAATCAAAATTCTTGAAGACAAAATTAAATTGAATCCTGATATGAAGAACGTGTCTGAGTAATCTGATGAGCAATTTGAAAATCAAAATGATAAGACGCCTGAATTAAGGATAAAAATGAGATTGATGATTGAGATTAAGATTGAAAAGGATAACAAAAATAAAAATTGGGTCAGCTTTCAATTTTCAGAATGAAGAATGAATGAGAGAATATTGAGAGGTAACAAAGAATCATTAAATTCATAAGCGGCAAAGAGTCATAATTTTGAAGAATGAATGAATAGAATGAAAGAAATTATGAGTTAATTAATATAATGTCACAGGGGCTCTTATGAAAGCAAGAGGGCCTGGCACTCAGGAATCAAGAACTCACTTGGAGGGCTCCAAAAGATAAAGGAATAATAAATATTTAATTTCTTTAAAGAAGAAGAATGGAAAAGACAAGTATGCCAAAGATAAAACAAAAGAATAAGAAGCCAAAGGCCAAAGATAATAAAGGAAGCCAAAGGCCAAGAAGCCAACCAAGTGAATCCTCAATTCACTTTTTCAACCTTCCAGAAAAGGGGATGGAATTAGTAAAGGATATGACCACCAATATCCACTGACAGGCGAGGAAGAAAAAGAGAAAGGGTGCTAATGACTGACTTAAGATTATCAGTATTAACTTTAATAACGAAAAAGAAAATAAAGATAAAAATACATCCAATATATTAATTTACTGGGGAGAAAGTCACCAGGTGCTGAAAGGTGGCCATTATATGTGAAAAACTGAAAGACTGATCCTGGAAGGTGGATCACTGGCTGTATTGTCTGACTTGAGCTAATACAGCTCTGGCCATCTTGAAAATGAACTGTGTGATTGAATTCCCACAGTGGAAGGTTGAATTGACGCAATTGGGCCAAGGACATACAGGTTGCTTGATTGACACCTGTATGGACCAATTGAGTTGTCCATGGGTTATTGAAATACTTGATTCCTTGGAAACTGATTGAAAAACTGTATAGCCTAAGAGAATTCCCTTGGAATAATCCTGAATTAAATTGCCAACCCAACTCCTGCAGGGCCAGGTGGTTGGGGTCCTTGAATGGTCTTCTGATTGCCGCCATGGATTGCCAGACTGATGAGTTGAAGAATCCTCCTTCAAAAGGGGTTTTGGATTTTGGGACCTTTATTTGGAATTGTGGAATTTGGTCCTGAAAGCATCACCATTGACTTGCTGAGCAAAAATGGTGCATAATGGTATATAATACCATATATGCACCACTCCTGCAACCTTGAGTACAGAGTGCATGGAGGAAGGAAAGAATTCCCCTTAAGTTGGGGGAAACGCTTGCTGAGCTGGTCTGGTGGGCTCTGGTGGTTGCCAGAGGCCATGGTGGTCCATGGCCAAAAATGGGTCCTATGGGATTTATGGCCAAATTGGTGTCCAAGAGGTCTTTGGACAATTTTGGGTGGAAGGGATTGGTGACCAATTTTGGCTCAGGTGGTTCCAATTGTGGTTTGGGACCCACCTGGCCTGAGGGGCTAGCTGGCTTCCCCCTTTGCCCCCTTTTGGCCTCATTGGATTAGGCCAAAAGGGGCCTAATTGGCCTGCGGACCGCAGACCGTGGACCTTGAATCACGGCCCACGGGCCGTAGGGGGCCTAAATGGCGCAAAAAAGGCCATTTAGGCCTAAACCCCCTTAATGAAAAGGGGTGGCCCAGGTTGAATGGAGATGGCTAGGGGGCCTGGAGGCCCCTAGAAGACAAAAAGACCCCCAGGCCCAAAATCAAAGATAAAGGCCTGGGGGTTGGTGATATGGAAATTGGCCGAGGCCAATGATGGCAGGATATGGCCTGAGGCCAGAAATCGCCAAAGAAGGTGTTATGGCCAAATGGCCATAAAGCACCAAAGGGGACCAATTGGCCATAAAAGAAATGGTGTGGCCAATTGGCCCCAACTTGGTTCCAGGTTGGAATTGCTGCAACACCCATGGAGGAGGGTCAATCTTTGTGGTTGTGACACTCTTTTAATTTTACCCCTAAGTCTCCTTTACTTAATGACTTTCTTTAAATTTTTGTCTTCATTCTGTTCCACTGGTGGTACAATTGAAGGAGTTGAGTTCCTTAAAGGAAATAATTCTTTATCAGAAGGCTCCTAAGGTTTGATTTGGCTGACTGGAAATTTCGGATTTTCATTTTCCAATTCACCACTCAATTCAACTTGAACTGCATTAGCTCCATGTAAGGAAAAAATAACAAAAGGTCCTACAGTAGAATCTTTGAGTTTCTTTGGGCCTTTGATTCTATTAAAATGAAAGGTTGAAGCTAAAGCTAAGTCCCCTACTATTAAGTCTGTGACTTTATGACTCTTTTCCCACTTCTTTTTTTCTGATGAAAAAGTAGCATTCATCCTTTGTTTTGCATGTTTTTTCACTTTATCAAGTATACTTTTGAAGCTGGAGGCTGTAGGGTATTTCTGGCTCTTGTGTACTTATCTCCCGATTCCAACTGCTTCTGGATCATTAGGTCTGACTCTTTCTGCCTGTGACTGAAAGAAGTCTTGTTTTTCCCTTTCTATCCTTGTCTTCTTCTGGAAACTACCTGTAATTGTGAAGAATGGTGAATCTTGGCCACTGATCTGCTGTTTCCTGAATGGTGTTAAGCCACTGGAGAGCTGGGTTGGTCTGCTCCTTGTGAGCCTGAAGAAATCAGAGTAGGCTCTGTCTGGTTCAATTTTTCTTCTATAGCTTGGATAGTGGATTTAATTTCCTTTATCCTAGTTTCCCTCTCCTCCAGGAGTTTTAAATGCCTGTTGGGATTCCATCCTTTGGTGAGTAAAATAAGAATTTTGAAGGCTCTCTCTTTGAGACATATCTTCTGGCAACTTTCTCCAAGTTCTTCCCAGTGTGAAACTAGGTTGAACCTGTTTTTGTCCATGCTCCATTGAAATACGTCTTTCAGGACTTGGTGGAGCTGAAGAACTTGATCCATATCCTTCCAGTCCTCTGGTTTGAGGTTTCTGTTGAATGGGAAGGTGAATGGAATGGTGGCCATGATTTTCTTCAGTGTCTTGCCCTCCACTATTGTGTCCCAGGTTTCCAGTTCCTGGTCTTCTGGTTCTGAATATTCCTTGTCTGTCCTCTGGCTTGTTTCTTTGGATTCCAAGATTCCTGAGGTGTACAGAGAACATCTTAGTGTTTGCAAGCAGTCAAAAACTTATGTTTTTGGGGTATTTACCTTTGAATGTGCTTTGTAAAAATTTGTTTTCTACTTCTTTGGGAGATTTTCCTTGAGAAGTTACAACTTTTTTAATTACTGTAATCTTCCCTGTAAAAGATATTAATGTCCTTTTACCTTGTATGGAAGCAGAGCTTCTGGTTTTCTAGTCCTCTGAGTGGCTATTGGTGTCCTTGTTTTGGTGGTGATGAGTTCTTCACTGTGTTGTTTTCCTTTCCCTTTGTTTTCTTCTGTTTCTGAAGGTGCCACTGGTGCATAAAAACACTTCTTGAAATGAAATTTACATGTCTAATAATGGCCTCTGGGAAATATATTACTATATTATGCCCTGGTATTACAGGCTTTAAGTGAAATCATCAATTATACGTCAAAAAAACTGTATTGTGGATTTATGATATACAGTTTGTATCCAATATCTCACAGATTAGCTTATAATTAACCAGTGTAATCTTATAAGTGGTTATGTAATGGGAAATTGAGATGATCAATGCATCCAACCATGCCTCTGAAACTATTATTTACAATGAAGAGTTTTTCTTTTATTAAAAAAGAAATTTATTGAGTGTTTTAAAGTGTTTTGAGATCAAAAACATGCTCAAGATAGTGTGTGATGATTAAGTTATATTCAAACCATGTAAAAAAGCAAAAAATAAAAAAACACAGTGGTGTATGCTTATATACCACTCAAAATATTAATGATATAGAATATGTTTAATATATTATATTTTTTTTAAAAGGCTTCTGCCTAAAAAGAAAAAACACACTTTTTATGCCAAAAATAGTCCAAAAAGGTTTGAAAACACAGCCAGGCCACCAAAATGTCAGCCTGACTCTATGATCAAGTCGTAATAATAGTATTTAAAACTTTAAATATGACTTTTAAACGGATACTTAGGATCAAAAAAAGGTTTTAATTAGAGGTCTAAGGGCTTTACTCTTGTGGAATAGTGGTGGAGAGCGCCGTTGAAAGCCCTGGGTGCAGTCTTACCGGCTGTGTCACTATAATAAGAACCAAAATATACTAAGATAATGGTATACCTATTGTTTTTGCAATAGTATAGCTGTTGTTGATAGTTTGACTACATAGGAATACAAGATCAGGATGGGGATCCCTTTTCTGGCAGAGAAAAAGGCTCCTTTCATCCTGAAATGGGGCGGAAAGGTTCTCTAGACCAGCTACATAGAGGAAGTGAACATTTTCCACTTCTGAGTGCTGGATTGTGGGTTGCACAAAGCCTTTATACTCCATATTGGGCTCAGATGTGGTTTTGAAACCACCTCTGGGAATATTTCTGCAATACAGGGTGAAGATTTCCATCTGGGGACCACACAGAACTCTTCTGACATATATGACACAAAATACTGTACAGAACCTGTATGAGACCCCATTCTTTAATAAAACAATGAGGTTTTTAATTATGAAGATGCTTCTTCATCTATTTGAAATCTCATAATCAAAGTTATGGTAAAGTATGCCACAGTAAAGGTGTATTGGCCCAGCTGTGGGATTTTATCCTTACTACTGGTATAGCTTTGTCATTTTTTCGGATATTGAGCTCAAAATTGGCTCATTTTCTAGCCCTGCATGTTATCTAAAAAATTTTACCTTATTTTGTACGGTTAACCTTAAATATGGAAAAGTTATGCCATGTTCAAATTTTGTTATCCAGATATATGAGTTTCTGAAATTCTGTATGGAACTTGTTGTCCCCACAACTTTGGTTCTAGATGGGATATGGGGGGATGAATGGCACCATAAGATAGCCCTTATTGTTCTCTTTCCAAAATAAACTCACTTTAGGTATCTCACACTAAAAACTGTAGAAGTTAGATGAGAATTGAATATTTTATTCACCCTTATTTTTCATTATTTGGGCCATACTTTCTGTAGTTCTGGTGCTATCTCAATGTGACTAGTACCATTGGATAGCACTGAATTAGAGCTTCAATTTAAATACCCATTTTCTGGGATTAGGCCCCTTTCTCTGGCTTTAAGATGAGAGGTGAAAATTAAGGTTTATTCTCAGAAACTTCTTCAAGCAGGAATAACTTTCTTATTCTTTGTCCTATGATGATGGGACTTTTATATTTGAAAACAGGTGAGTTATCTCTTTCTTTTTATTTATTTTGAGCTTTTTTGGCTTGGCTACCTGTTTTGGTGGTATTTTGCTCTACCATTGGTTTATGGTATCTGTATGTCATGCTTGTGCTCTGGTTTTGAGTCATAGGCTGACACTACTAGTGATTATAACAGTAAGCAGTAATTTTCTACAAGAATAAATGACAAGAAGCCTTTGATAATAAAACTACTTGATTATAATGATAAAATTATTTTCATATTTATAATTATCTTGTGCAAGAATAATTAAAAATATAATTCTTGAAGAAGACTAAAATTAGAAAAATGCTTTAAGAATTATTTGTAAAATACTCACTAATACTCCAATGAAACCTTGAAAATACTTTGTATAAATATTGAATGGATAAATTGTGGATTTAAAGGATCAAAATTGATTTATAAAGCTATTCAAGCAGCTTATAGCTTATTTCTATGATTTTACACCTTTTTGATCAATTCTTCAAGATTAAAACACTTACCAAAAGATTTACCTAATACTTTGTTGTTGTTAATAAAGGTATAATTGCTTAATAGAATGATTTGCAAAAAACAGCAAGAGGAGGCCCCTTTTAAGTCAACAACAGCTCTCAGAGGCATTTCATGGAGAAAAAATAAAAAACATTGAGTGAGAAAACAATTATCATTTTTGGATTATTGATTGTACCATCTGTTTTTGCACAATATTATCACAATTACTAAATTGAGTCATTTACATGACTACCAACCCATTTATGGTTAAGAATAAAAAGGAGTAACAACTCTAGATATCCTTTTATTTAAAAATAAACATAATTCCTCATAGTAAGAGATTTTATTTAAAATATCATCACAGGTTGTATTTTCTGTCAACTTCTGAGACTTCAGTGTTTCATGTTAAATGATAAAAAATGGACTGTAAGGAAAACCTTCAATTTGACTTATTAAGAAATAGCTCTTTTTGGTTTATGTATGGATAACACTATTATCCATATGTCCCAGAAGGTTCAGAAAGATTCATTCAGAATCGGATCTTTAATGAATTTTTGAATCTTTTACCTTATTTCTAAGTAGAATCGCAAATAGCAAAGTATATCTGGTTGCCATGAGGTAAATGAATCCATACTAGTCAAAAAAGGGTTTGAATTAATCTTTTAAGTTTTATAAATAGAAAATAAGTAATAATAGAAGTGGTTGAAGGAGTCATAGTTGTTTTTTACCTCCTTGTCACAGTAAAATAGCAGCATATTTGCAATTGTCTTATTATTTGATGAGACTTTAGCTTTGTAACAAGGCTCCCAAAAGGTTTTAGTATATTAATTGAGCCATGATAGTACATCAATCCAATATTTAGAGCTATCCATGAATAAGAGGCTTCAGAAGTTGGGTACTATGGCTCTCTTTGATGTCTTCCGTCCCCCTTAGCTATTTTCACATCAAAAATAGTAATTCAGGTTTAAAAATCAATAGCCACTATGGGTGTACCAAGCCTTTATGTAAGAAAAATGTAATTTTGAATGCAAAAAACATTCATAGGACTAATTTTAGTGTTCAGGTAACATTGGATTTCTCACGTTCCCATTTTTTTGGCATGAAATGAAGAAAAAAGATTTTCACAATTCTTTTATATGGTATTGATTTATTTTTCATATTAGCACCTCATACAGTTAACTTAATCTTATTCATTCTATGAAGCTACCCTAGTTGAATATGTTTTTAGAATCCAAATCTGTCCTCAAATCCATGGATTTACTTACTCACAAAAGATTTATTCATCTTTTTTTAAATAAAAAATGCTTAATTTTGGATATATGCATGACTTATGAGTTATGCATATTTTAAAATATACCTCAATACTCACACTTGCTAGATGAAACCTTCCTCCACATTGTGTGAAATGTCGGCTCCAAGTGCATCTTATTCTTGATTTCATAAAGATTACATCATTCAACTGGAGGTGGAGACCCCTTCAGCTTGATTTGATGATCACAGGCACAGTGCAGAAGAACTTTCTCTTCTTTCACCTTGGAGAAAAAATCTAACTAATGGTGATAAGAAGAAGGAACAACATTCATCATGGTTTCTATTTATTATGGCTCTTCCTCTTCATCCCAAAACTCCTCCAGGGATTCATCATAAGATGAAGGAGCAAGGTCAACATTTGCAAGGAAGAGATGAAGTGAATATATATAATTATCTTCCCCAACATCTTTTATCAATTTGAATATTTCATCTTTAGTGGATAGTAATTACTGATGGGAATTGGGGGAAGTAAAATGGAAAAAGTTTGAAATTATGGTCTTTGAGAATCACCACCCAGAGCTGAAAATGACTTGGCAGAAGAAAGGTCATTATTGAAAGACACAGAAGGATCATAATAGTCCTTGAGATCAGCATTAAAGAGGAAAATTTATTCCTGAGGGGAATAAAAGAAGCACTAGAGTCCTTATGATTGGGATTAAAGGTGATCAGACCTTTCATCCAATCAATTGATGGATAAAGTTATTGAAAAATTCAAAGCCCAATATTAGGTCTTCTTCCTTGGGAGTATTAATGACTAAATGGTCCCCTCAAAGTTTGGGAAAGAAATTATCTCAACCATATATTTAGTATGGTCAGTCACAAATAAAGATGGGGACTCAGATGAGTCTAAAGTGATAAGGGAAATCTTCTCTGGAAGTTCTGACATGTTCAAAGATTACTTGCGAACATACTACTTTGCTCTAAATGAGGTTCTATCACCAGAATCAATGAGAATACTGTAAAAAATATCAGAAAGAGAAGAATAAACAAAAAAATTGACTGAGCTTTTAACACTAATATTCAGAATGCACAATTTTTCCCTTGGTGGAAAATAGTGAATACCATTGAACACAACATGATGTTCATTCAGGCTTTTCCCTGGTTGGGAAAGCTGGTTTTGAGGCCTTTTGACACAAGCCTCAACAGTATGCTTCCCACCACAATAGGCACACAAGCCTTCCTTCAATCTTCTTTCTTTTTAAGAACCCATCAACTTTAAGTTCTTATTAAGAAAAGAAGAATGGGGTCTATCCCTCTTCTGAAAATTAAAGTTCTTCTTCTTCTTGTTACTTGAACTTGAAGAATTTTGAGGATGAGAAGAAACTGACTTTGAGGCAAAAGGTCTCTTCTCATGAAAATTATTGTTCTACTTTTTCCTCTCATGGTACCTAGTATCAAGTTTCAGGGTAGCATCCGTTAATTCTTGAATAGAAGCAATAATTGAAGGATGGGAGGCCAGTTGATCCAAAATTTTGGAGTCCAATCCCTCCCTGAAAGGAAGTATAAGAGCAATTTCACCCCAATCACCATTTCTTCAAACCAAAACTCTGAAATCAGAAATATGTAAAGAAACATGACCTTTTTCCTTCATTCTGAGACAATCCGACTGTCCTTCAGCGTTTTCTAAATTAATTTGGATCCCCAAATAAAGCAACAAGTTGGGATTCAAGTAATTCCCAGTTCTTGAAAAGGTAGTTTGGGTCTTGATTAGTGAGGCTGGAAGGATAGGGATCAATCCATTTTGAACCCCTGCCAATTATAAATGAAGGTTTTTCCTGATCATTAGGTAATATAAGTTGACAGGAGTGAATAAATCTTCTGACTTTGAAGGGTTGAGTCCTGTTAACACAGTCTGGTACATTCATAGATGGAATCTTCAAGTCTGGTGGTCTTGGAGCTTCAGAGGATGAATCTCCCTGAATATTTTCCATAAACTGAGTCATTTTAGGCATAATGACCAATAAAGATGTTCCATATTGATTAGGTACAGGCTGATTAGACTGGGCTAGAGTTGGCCCACTAGTACCTCGAGATGCCCCAATGGGAGAAGGAACAACTTCAGTAACATCAGACGCTTCCTATTCCACAGAATTCTCCTCCTCCTCTTCATCATATTCACCAATACCATTGAGAGAGGTCTTTGAAATTCCTGGAAAAGCCCTAACAACTCCTAAAAATGAACTTTATCTTCTTGGCACTTGTCCTTCCTTCCTGGATGGTTCTGCTCCTTCCATAGTTGGTCCTCTCTCTAAGTGGGCCCTCAGTTGAGGAACTTCTGGGATGCCATCAAGAGGATCTGTTGGTGTTTGAATTATAACAGTTTGAACTCTGGCATGAGATCTTGTATTTCTGCAGGAGGTAAATGTTGTACAGGCATTATTTTCAGTATAAAATGAAACAAGATTAATAAAAACTGAAATTTGAAATTTAAAAATGTGGGGCAAATCAAATGCATAAGCTTGAAGTCAATATCAAAATTACTTTCTTTAAGGAAAATCAAAAATCAAAAATTTCTTGTGGTCAATCAATCAATCAGTAAATCTTGAGGTAAAATTAAATTAAAATATTAAGAGAATTCAATAAATCAAAATGAAAATTTCAGTTATATCAATCAATCAAAGGTCAAATAAAATTTTGAAGTCAATTACTCAATATTTCAAAATCAATAAAATTCAAAATCTTGAATAAATCAATCAATAAAATAAATTCAAATCAAATTAGTCCTTGAAAGATGGTCAATTAATAAGAAAATCAAAATTAATAGAATCTTCAGTTTAATCACTTTATTGAAGTCAAAAGCCTATTTATGTCAAATAAATCAATCAATTTCAAATCAAAATAAAAATCTTGCTGTGAATCAAAATTCATGAAAAGTATTTTATAAATGAATCTTGATGAATGTCAGTTTGTGTATGAAATCAACTTGTAATCACTCTGAAAATGAAAATTAACCTACAACCTGAATTAAATTGAGTGGTAAGGAAAATGACTAAAAATGGTCCTCCACAGAAATTTAATAGAAAAGGAACCTTTTTGATAAATATTGAAACAAATTGATCAGAGAAAAGAGATTTTTGAGAATGAGAGATTCATTTAAACTTGAGATAATTGAAGAAAAATTCATTATATTCATGAGAGTGTCATACTTGATAAATGAATGATTTTGAAGATAAAATCAAAATAATAAAGAATGAATGAATCAATTATGAATAAATTATTATAATGCCACAGGGCCTCTTGGCAATCAGAAGAGTGGCCTTGTACTCAGAAATCAGGGAGCTCACTTGAAAGACTCCAAAGGAAGAAAGAAATAAAATGAAAGAATAAATTTCTCTAACAAGATATGTCAGTAAAAGAGGGGATTCAATAAGAGAAAGAAGTCAAATGGCCAAAGACCCAACCAAGTAATCCCTTAACCACTGTTTCAACCTGCCAGGAAGGGAATGGAATGAGCAAAGGATATGACCATCAATAGCCATGGACAGGCAAAGAAATAAGAGGTGCTAAATGACTGACTTGATATTATCAGTATTCAATTAACAAATTGAAATAAAATAAAGTTAATAAAAAATCAAAATATAATAATTTAGTGGGGGAAAAACCCTCCAGGGTTGAAAGAGGGATTTTATATGTGAAACATTTAGAGCTTCAGCTCTTCAGGCTGAAAACTGATCTTTTTTGGCCTTGAGGCTGTATTGACCTTTTTGGAAAGAATAAAGCTTACCATAATTGAGAATGAACTGGGTTGGAGGATCTTCCCAGTTACTTAAAATGAAATACAGGCCTCCATGGAAGGATACTGTATTGAGATGGTTTGGTTGCCAATGTGGAATTTTGGAGAATTGTCACAGGAAAACTTGATTTGGAACTACCTCTTGAATTACCCATTGAGAAAAAACTTCCAGTATTCCCTTGAGGGAAAAATATACATATGAAAATTTCCAATGACACCTTGATGGTGCAATGGCTCTTTTGAGAATAAAACACTTGCACTTGAGCCTTGCTTAATCCTCTTGATGACTTGAAGTCTTGATGGTATAATGAGATTTTGGAATAATTAAATAACCTCCTGATAATGGCACTGTGGGATTGCTGGAGGAAAATGATGAATAATGGTGTATAACATGATTTACAGAACTTTTGGTTATTGAAAGGAAAAGTCACAAAAGGTCTTTGGAAAGGATTTCCAGGAGGATTGTGATGGAAAATGGAGTTTGAGTGGCTTCAGGCCTGAAAATGGTGTTTTATGGACAGTTTGGTGTTTTGGACATTTTTGGGATTTCGGCCAAAACATGCCTGAAAGGCTATAAAGCTGTATTTGAAAAAAGTGTGAAAATCTTTCATTTGAGCCCCAAAGGGCCTGACATTAACATTTGGGGGTATTTCTCATAGTACAGGGGAAAATGGCATTTTATGGATAAATGCACCCAAAGGTGCAAAATGTGCAGAAGGCGCAGAAATACCCAAAATGCCCAAAACTTCATTCAAAGTTGAAAAAGAATGATACAGGTTTTTGGGCTGTAGTTCCCCTGTTGAATGGGAAACGCCCAAAAGTGCTCAAAGGCAGAAAATGGCCAAGAAGGGCCTGATGATGTTGAAGGGGCCAGGTTGGCCCTAGATGATGAAATGGCAATAAAGCACCATAAAAGTGAAATTTGCCAATTTGGCCAAAGATTTATTGATTTAGTATTGATATGCCATAGAAGGTCCAAGGGGGTATTTACCATTGGTTGTGACATACCTTCATCCTTCAATTGCAATACCTAGGAATAAGTGATTGACTTACCTCAAATCAAAGCAACATCTTTCAAAATATCAATTTATTGGGGTCAATCTACTTCCCCACAATAGCCAGTTAACTCTGGCTCTGGTCCTTTTTGTTTCAATAATCAAGGGCAGTGCAGATAGACATACTGAGAGGTTAAGATGCAATCTCATCAATGAACTCAGTTTTGTGCTCAAAATACAACTGGGTTGAAATGGTGACAATTTGTTGTTGTTTTGGCCAGATGAAAGTTGGTGACAGGTGAGACAACACAGAGAAAAGGCATCCAATCTCAAAGATTGAAAAGGATAATGTTCTGGAAACAACCACCTCAACCAGTAATTTTTTCAGTGCCTCTTTCTCCTCAGTGGCCAACTTTTCTACAAGGTTGGGATCAATGGAGCCAGAACATTTGGCCTTCTAAGCAGTAAAACAACCACAGCATCATATCTAATGCTTATTCAAGCTTGAGCTAGTGCTACCCAGTGCAATCTGGCCACCCTAACAACCAAGTTAGTGGTCAGTTCTGAGGGGTTGGTAGGAAAGGCAATTGACTTATGTGCAATGACAGCATGCATGAGGAAAATATGACATTTTCTTCTCTTCATCCCATACACCTGTCGGGGTGAGGTTCCGCATGAAAACAAATATTAGCAATTCTTACTTGCAAAGAAGTACTGACCTCCCACCTCAAAATATTGATAGACATTAGCTCAAAAGGGGCTGCGTTTCTCTGGTTTGGCTGGTAACCCTCCACTGCTACGAGAATCAATGCACTTGCGACTGATAACGTGGGCCAAATCATCATTGTCATTGTTGCAAATATCTGAACTGACATTCTGAGCATCCATGATGTCCAACAAAAAATTCCTTCTTGACATGGTTAGTGATGCATCAGATTCCAATCCTCTACAGTATTTATTGACCCCAATGAGAAATATAACAATAGTTACCTGCTAGGCAAGGCATAAGTAATTGGGATTTTTGTGCTTCAAAAGTTTGGAGGTCCATCCTTCTAATGGACTCTTTATGAAAACCAAAAGGTTGCACTGGAATTGTGAGTTAAGTGTAAAAGAGGGTTGGCCAACGTTTTGAACAAGATTCAAAAAGCTCGAATTTAGATCTCGTTAAGAAAAAAAAGTCGATAATCTTGGCAGGCAAATAGAAATAAAAAGAACCCAATGAATCAGAACGAGTTATTTGACGCGATTGCAATATTTGCATGGAGGTGAAATGATGAATCTGGTACTGGAGATATGTAGGAGCCAAAGATCTATCATATATCTGGAGTGATGAATGTTTGGATTGGAAAACAAATCAAGGTGGGTGGGTATATACCTGGAAAAATAAAAAACAGGTGATGCAGGCGTAATGCAGTGTAGCCAGGGCTAGGTCGGGGTTAATTCGGCGTGAAAGTACGTACCGATTCACCAGCCTTGGTACGAGCATAAGGCCTAAGCTTTCTTGTGGCCTTAGTAATAGTTGTAAGGCCATAGGGTACCAGAAGATCCACCCTACGCCGCTGCGCAACTGCAACAGCCCTTATGAGCCACATACCCACTTACAACATTTATTTGAGGCTTTCTTCAGGCTATGGCTTTTCCAAATCAAACTCCATGCCGCCTTTTGAATGAAACTATGCTAAATTATCCACAATACGCCACTTTCTCTATGGCATATCCAGCGTTCATGTTCTGAGAGATTCTTCGACTTTAAGCCTGTTAGTTGAGGCACTCGCAAGATTATTGCCACAGAGGCTATAAAGCAGGTGGTGCCCTTCACCTTGATAACGTCCTACAGTCACCCTTGAGTCATTTCAGTGGAGGGATACCAGGCCAATCCTCTAAAAAATGGTTTCAAAAAATTATTCCCTCAAAATATTGTTCATCTCCGCTTTTTTTTTTAATCTTTTCTGCACCTCGTGTCAGGAGGATCATATTTGCAACAAGGAGTACTCATACCACGCATTTGGGGATCGTACCAGTGAGTTTTTAAAATTCGCTTGATTTTAAAGCACCATCTTTCTTCCGAGCGGTCATGAGAGTATGAAGCATGCTGTTTGTGGTGATTGTATACATTGTTAGAATGCGTATCTGCCGCGCCACTTCACCCAACGGTCACATACTCCTGCGTCAGTGACTCGTGTAGGGACGCAGTTTTTAGAACCTGCTTCGCAGTCACTCAAGGCCCTGGGAAAGCTCGACCCTACATAAACAAAGCAGCGTCGTCTTCCGACATTAGAAACTACAGAAAAATGCCAAAGTCGATTTATTTTGGTAAGCTAAACTTTTTTATATAACCATACGACCTCTTCATTCCTTTCGCTTAAGCCAAAGATTTTTTACTCAGAGGGCTATAGTAAATTTGTACTCCCGAGAGGCCCCGCTGGTGTTCCTGAGGCTCTTTGCTTGGCTCCAGCAAAGTACGCTCGTGAGTAGTTTTCTTCTGAACGGCTCCAAGACAGGCTGCTAACACAACGTTGTTCATCGCTTTTGGTGCCATTCAGATTGCACATCTTGCACGAGCAAGTAATTTACTTTTACATTTATTCAATTACGCTATCAACAAGATCAACATCCAGAGTTCATCATTTTCAGAGTGCTTGCTAATAGAATTTCAATCGTATTCTCGCGACCAAATGTAGTAGTATCTCTGCCTCGCATGAGAGTACAACTCTCTACCTATTTCCATAACCAATCTTGATAGCCAATCCTGGCAATTTTTTTTCGCGTCCTCCTCTCTACCCGGCAATAATCAGCCATAACCCATACCCTGTTCAAACTCATCGCAAAAGCAGTCCAGCCAATCGGTGCCAGCTAAAAGCTGAAAGAACTGGTGAAACTAAAGTGTAGAATTAACAATCATGAAGGTAGGGTTTTCAAAGAAGAAAACTTAAATACCTAAAGGTGAAGTGCAAGTAGATACAAAAAAAAATATGATAGATAAATCTTACTACAACGACGGCTAGCTATCTTGATAAAGAGGATTAGTTATCTTTTTTATACAAAACAAAATAAGATAGGTGCGAAATTTCATACCTGACTTGGCTTAAAACAAAGAATAATAAGAGAAATAAAGAGAAAAAGAGTAGAAATAATTTTGAGGAAATAGAACGTAGAAGAAATTTAATAGGTAAGAAATAAGAAAGTAACAGAGACAGATAGAGATATTGATTGAGAATAATGATTCCTCAACGAATTTCTTCAAGGATGCCGTTTTTAATGCTGCTCCATTCATGGATTCTCACCCGTGAGGTATCCATGGCTCCTCTTTGTACGAGCACCTATGTCAATACCCTTTTGGGTATTATGAGATAGGAGTGACGATGGAAAATTTTGACCTCTTTTGGTCAGATTTCTGACATCCCCCTGACTCCTAATTGCAAAATACCCAATGCTTCAAGAGATTTTTGCAGTATTGTCCTGTTGATAGACTTTGTTAGAAAATCTTCCAGCATGTTGATGGTAAAAACATAGTGAAGTTGAGTTACTTTTGACTAAAACACTTCCTTCACAAAATGGATCTGTATGTCAACATGCTTCATCCTTTTTTTTTGAAGTTACCATCATCATTTTCCATATCAGTAACATAGCACCTTGATTCCTTGTTTTCCAAAACACCAGGAAGTCATTAAAAGTGGCCAAATATCCTGAAATTGAGCGACTAGTTATTCTACAGTTTCCCTAGTCATTATTGCTAAATGCTTCAATCCCCTGCTTTCCACTTCTATAGAGACATAACCCGAGCTCTAGAGTCATTTTGAATACTTTGATATGTGCAGAAAACACTTACAATGTTTCATGCCTGAATTTTCCAAGAATTGAGATGAAGAATTTACTTAAAGCTCCAGTTCTGCATATTGTTTGAGTGGGTATAAGTATGAATACCCTTACCCCTGATTAGTGGTTGTTACAGTATCCCCCTCTTGAAACTGGTGGGCTCCTGAACACCATAATACCCTGCCACTGTTGAGTGGAATCTCAATATCCCCCCAATTTTTTCAAAAATTTTCTTTTTAATTATATTTCCCTCTTTACCATTATCCTGAAATTCCCCTCCTCATTTCTTCACTGTCATCCTTGATTAGAATTATCTTCCCCCTTCTTTTAACTTTAGTAAGGGCTCTCCACTTTGAAATGTGCTTGTTCTTTTGGATTCAGTCATTTACTTCTTTTCAAGGCATGGCCTTTGGGTTGTATCCAAAAATGAGGTCCATAGAGCTCTTATGCTCAAAATTTGATGGCCAATGAGTATATGTTCATATACCTCATTGTGAATGAGCCAACTTGATGTTTTGGCCTTTCTTTCCCTGATTGGAATCCCTTCAAAAGTCTTCAAGGGGCGGCCTTGTCCCCATTGTCCCTGAAAATTCCTCAAAATATGGATTTCGGGCCCAATTGGCCCTACCATTTATTTTGGGTCATGGCCCTTCTTATGGTGATTTTTGGCTTTTATGGCTTCAGGGCATTTTTTGGCCCTTTTTGGTCTTGGGTTGACTTTGAGGTCCTATGGTCCACGGGCCATGGGGGCCATTGTTGACCCCCAGGACCTGAAATGACCCCTGATCCCAAATTTTCTGGGGCTTCAGGGGTCCCATGGGACCATAAGAATGGCCCCTTAGAAGGGTGTCAAAGGGGCTCTTGGACAGAAAAACAAGAGTGGCCTGGCACTCAGCAATCAGGGAACTCACTTGGAAGACTCCAAAAGAATAAAGAAAAAAAATAAACAATTGAATTTCTTTAAGAAGAATGCAAGTAAAAAGATGAGATGCAATAAGAGAAATGAGGAGCCAAATGGCCAAAGAGCCAACCAAGTAAGTTCTTAATCACTGTTTCAACCTGCCAAGATGAAAAATGGGATTAGTAAGTAGATGACCACCAAATATTGATTGAAAGGTGAAGAAAGAAAAACAGAAAAAGTTCTAAATGACTGACTTGATAAGATCAGTATTCACTTAACAAAAATGGTAAGATAAATGAAGATGAAATAAAATCAAAATATATTAATTAACTGGGGGACAACCCCCCCCTAAGGGTCAAAGGAGGCTGGTATATGTGAAAAGTTGAGAGCTTGACTCCTTCAGGCTCACAGCTGGTCTGTATTGAATCCTTGAAGCTGTATTGACAGCTTGATGAAGTGTATACCTTGCCAGATTGGGAAATGAACTGTGTTGAATGATTTTCCCATGATTTATGATTGCAATACAGGTCTTGATGAATCCAGACTGTATTAAAATGAATATGGTTTCCAATTTGGATTGATGGAGAATTTACACTTGACTACTTGTTTGGAACTGCCTCTTGAATACACCTTGGGAATGAATTGACAGTATTCCCTTGGAGGGAATACTTGAAGTGAGAATAACCAATAAATTCCTGATGACGTCATTGGTCTTTGAGAAATTAAACCTGCACTTGAGCCTTGATTGGTCCTTCGGATGACATGACACTTTGGTGACTTATGGACTGTTGAAATGCCCCTCTAATATTGTGTGAGCCTTGAGGTATATTTTACATACCCAAGTAGGCCACAATCATCTTAAAAATAAATTTTGAATTATGCATAACTCATAAGTCATGCATATATCCAAAATTCATCATTTTTGATTTCAGAAAAAGATGAATAACCTTTTATTGAGTAAGTAAATCCATGTATTTAAGGCCAGATTTGGATTCTACACAAAAATTCACCTAGGGTAGCTCCATAGAGTGAATAAGCTCAAATTAACTCTTTGAGGTGGTGATATGGAAAATACTTCAATACCACATCATCGTCATCTTATTATCCATTTATATCATTGTTACCAACAAGTAAGTCTTAGTTCAAACTCTTCATAAGTGTTTTAATTCTTTCAGAATCAATCAGAAAGACGTGAAATCATAGAATCCAACTATATATTGTTGTAATCCTGCTATAAATCATTTTGATCCCTTAAATCCACAATTCTATGTCAAATCTCTCTATGTTATCTTTCAATAAGCTCTTTGGAATATTAGTGAGTGATTTATCTTTAATTATTAAAGTTTTCTCTAAATAATTAGTTTTCTTCAAGAATTACAATTATTCTTCCAAAAGATAATTATATATTAAAATAATTTTATTATTTTAAATAAAGAAGTTTTATTATTAAAATCTTCTTGTAATTGATTCTTGTAGACAATTACTGCTCACTGTTAAAATCACTAGTAGTGTTTAACACATGAAAGAAATAATTCTTTACTTATTCAATTGTGGCTATAATAATATTTTATTATTATCTTTCATAAGAACAGACATAGTACTGTTGAATAATAGGAATATTATCATCAGTTTCATAGTCAAATCTTACAATTGGGGGCCTGGCCATGTTTTTTTGAACCTTGTACCCTTAATTAATATATTTTTAAGCTATAAAATATATTAATTTAATGATATTTTTTTCTTTCTTTTTAAAGTTAAAATAATTTTTATTTTTGACATTGTTTTGCAAATCTTTTTCATTGAGGCATTTGGTTTAATTTTATACTGTTTTCACACATGACTTTTTCACATCCAAAAAAGTTGTAAGATGTGACTATGAAACTGATGATAATATTAATATTAATCAACAGTACTATGTCTGTTCTTATGAAATATAATAATAAAAAATTATTATAAACACAATTAAATAATTATAAAATTATTTCTTTCACGTGTTATACACTACTAGTGATTATAACAGTGAGCAGTAATTGTCTACAAGAATCAATTAGAAGAAGAATTTAATAATAAAAACTTCTTTTATTAGAAAATAAAATTATTTTAATATATAATTATCTTTTACAAGAATAATTATAAAGATAATTCTTGAAGAAAACTATTACTACAGAAAAACTTTAAGAATTAAAGATAAATGACTTACTAATACTCCAAAGAACTTATTGATAGTGAAAGTAGTGAAATTTGACGTGGAATTGTGGATTTAAGGGATCAAAAGGATTTATAACAGTATTACAACAATATATAGTTGGATTCTATGATTTCACGTCTTTCTGGTTGATTCTGAAAGATTTAAAACACTTAAGAATAGCTTGTAACTAATACTTACTTGTTGGTAATAATGATTTAATAAATTGATAAGATGATGATACGGAAAAAACAGCAAGAAGAGGCTTCTTTTAAGTCAACAACAGCTCACAGAGGTGTGCCATGAAGCAAGCTGAAAAACCAGTGAGTGAGAAAACAATAAACCTTTTTGGATTATTGATTGCATCATCTGTTGTCACGTAAGATTATCATAATTACTTAATTGATGCTTTTACGTGACTACCAACCCCAATATGGTTAAGAATAAAAGGAGTAACATCTGTAAATCTTCTTTTATTCTAAAATAATCATTGATTTCTCAAAGTTATCAATGTTATTGCCAATTTCATCACAGGTTGTAATTACTGTGAATTTTTGAAGATTCAGTGTTTCACGTAGAATGGTCAAAAATGGACTGTAAGTAAAACTTTTAATTTTATTAGTAAAACCATAATTCTTTTTGGTTGTACCATAGATAATACAGTTCTTCATTGGTCCTGAACGTTTCAGAAAGATTCATTAAGAATTGTATTTTTAATGAATTTTTGAAGTTTTTACCTCATTTCTACGTAGAATTGCAAATAGCAGTATTTTGCTGGTTGCTATGAGGTAAATCAATGAATATGGATCCCAAAAGGGTTTCAATTACTCTTTTAGGGTCTAGTCATGGAAAGTCATCAAGAATTGACGTGGTTACAGGAGTCTAAGTAGCTCATTACCTCCTTGGCACGTCAAAATAGCAGGTTATTTGCTTTTTTCTTGTGATTACAGTAAGTGTAACTTGGTAACCAAGTTCCCAAAGAGTTTTAGTTTACCAATTGGGCCAAGATGAGCCATGGATCCATGCTCTGGAGCTATCCACGCCTCTCAGGCCTCAGAAGTTGGGTACCCTGGCTCTCTTTGATGTCTTTTGTCCCCCTTGCTGATTTTTTACGTCAAAATAGTAATTTAAGCTTAAAGTGAGATATCCACTATGGGTGTACCAAAAGTCCATGTAAGAATACCATGATATTAAGTGCTCAAAACATGCATAACACTATTCTTAGTGTATATGTAACATGGGATTTCTCACTTTCCCATTATTTTGGCTAAAAATCAAGAAAAACAAAAATTTTCACGGATCTTTTATGTGGTATTAATGATGTGGTATTGAAGTATTTTCCATTTTACCACCTCAAATACTTAAATTGAGCTTATTCACTCTATGGAGCTACCCTAGGTGAATTTTTGTGTAGAATCCAAATCTGGTCTTAAATCCATGGATTTACTTACTCAATAAAAAGTTATTCATCTTTTCTGAAATTGAAAATGATGAATTTTGGATATATGCATGACTTACGAGTTTTGCATAATTCAAAATTTCTTTTTCAGATAATTGTGGCCTATTTGGGTATGTAAAATATACCTCAAGGCTCACAAAAGTTATAAAATTATTCTTTGAGTTACTCTGAATTAATTTTCATTCAAAATCTTGCATTTTAATTTTCTTTTCTATTAAAAAGAATAATTTTTTTAATATTAAAAAATACAAAACTTATAAAAAATGTTTAAAAATATTTTAAAAAGTATAAAAAATAATTTTTCTCTTTTATAGTTTTTTCTAGTGTCTTTGATCAAATACTGTGCAGATGGCAACAGAGTCAGTAAAAGATATATCACTAGTCCAGAATCTTCAGAAGTAGAATCTGAAGACAGTATTGAGTTGAAAATTGCTAAAAGAGGCACCTTATTTACCTCAGAAAAGAATAAATTACCTCCAAAAGGTGTGTGTTTTATCTTATATTTTTCACTTTTAACTTTGAATTGAGGTGAAAATGGTGCATACCAGAAATGGAAGCATCTATTCAGTCCAACCAGATGGATGTGGAAAATAAAGAGGCAAGACCAAATCCAGAAGTGCCAAGTCTTCCTCAAGAAAGACACATTTGGAGGATGCCAGAGTTGCCCCCATTCCCCACGGTCTGTACCCACAGATTTTGACTTGAATTCTGAGCCTGAAGTGATTCATGATAATATTTCCAAGGCTGAAGCATTTCCAAGTGGCAGCAATAGAAATATATCAATGCCAATACAAAAAATTGGTTCAGAGAAGCCAAAGAAGATGTTAGCTGGTGCCTCTTTTGTGGCTTCCAGACTAAAATACTAGGAATTTTAATAAACTAATCAGAAGTAGAATACTATTTAAATGAAATTAAAAGACGCATCACTTGGTTTATAATGATGTACTGTTGGTATTTAAGCTTCAACAGTATTATAAATGGTAAGAGTGAATTTAATCACTTTAAAGATGAGAGTGCTAATATTTCTAAAATAAAATGTAAGTAATTTTAATTGTAAAAATATATTTGGTTAAGAGCTCTGAGGATTAATTCAAAAGAATTAATCCTCTTTAAATGTTGTAAGTACAAATTTGATATCAAAATAATATGAAATAATTTTGTTCTAATGGGGTAAGATTTGTTATAGAAACGTGAGCAGATATAACAACAAGAATGATGACATAGTGGGAACTTTATACTATGACATACTTAGTAATCAGTCATAGAAACAAGAATTAATTCAAATTATAATAATATGAAATTTAAGTACTTGAAATTCATAAAAAATAATAAAAGAAAATGAGACGAAATTATAAAGAAAGTAATTGGAGTCTGTATAGCAGGTAAAGATTTACAAGCTTGCAGGCTCACATTTGGTAATACTAAAAAAAATAGTAAAAAAAATGATTTAGTTATGGTAATATTTATAGGTTTGTTGTATTTTTAATGATTTTCTGTATATTTTTATCTGTATGATAAAAGTTGTTTCTGTTGTTTATAGAGTAATTATAAAAAATTCTAAAATTATCATTTCGTCTCTATTCAATATACCCTCACTGAGTTTTTCTTTTTGTAGTATTTTTGTTATTGAAGCAGATAGTCTACTAATATGATAATCTGTATTTAGTAGGTAGTAAATATCTGCTTTATTGTGAATGTAAGTGGTAATATTTTTCAATGTGGTTGATACTCTTTCTTTTGTTGAAATAGGTTGATTGTTTATTTTTCTTTCAATGTAATTTAAAATTTTAATCAATATAGTTTCTTCTTCATTTTCAGTAACAGCCGCGTCTACTGTTGTTTTGTCACTATTGCTACTATTGAGATTTATATTTCTTGTATGTTTTGGAGAAGTGGTTGCATTTTCATTAGGAGTAACTAGGTAGGGGCTTCTATAGCTAATGTCATCAGAAAAGTTATCATTATTATCTTTAGTAATCGTCGTATCCATTGTTACAGACCTAATTTTGTTGGTACTGAAGCTAGTACAACTAGTATTAGGTTGTAAATTCTGTTCATCGTATTTATATATCTTATTTCCGTTCGCGTCAGGTTGATTAAAGCTGAGATTGCTATCCTTCTTGATAGTATTCACATTGATACTTTTGCTATCAAATTTGCTACTATACTCCCCGTTAGTAATGGTTTCCTTGGTCGTAGTACAATTACTAATAGGCTTAAGAACAGGGGCAGTTTTTGGGTTTCTAGCGTCGTAAAGGAAGTGGGATTGTCTATTGCTAACAGGGTCAGAAATAACTGGCTTGAACGCGATTCTGTAAGCTGTATTTGATGAGGATTTGATAGTATTATTGCTACTCCTATCTTCTGAAGCTGTATTGGTTGTTGAATTGTCTATGAAGTTTGATGTATCTTGTGTTTTTTTCTTTGTTGCTATAATTTTTTGATCTTTACTACCAGATTGAGATCCTGTACGTTGAAAGGACTTAAAATCAAAGTCTTTGGTGGTCCTGGGACTTCGGGATTTGATATTTGCAGTAGGAGGTAGTGATAAACTATCATAACTACGAGATTTGCCTTGGAAATGGTCTTTTTTCCAGGCTTCCAACCGAGCTGTAGGCTTTCTTCCCTGCCGACGAGTACTAGGATGGTTGATAGAACGGGTACTGGTCATCATTTTGGATAGATGACCAGTAAAAATGCTTAAGTCTTTCATGAACAAAGACAAGCGTTGCAAAGCTTCAATTTCATGGGGGGCTATAGTCATTGAAACTTGTTTACTGGTGTTGGAGGATGGTACTGATGGCTCCAACAAGATTTTGAGAAAAATAGCTTTGGTATTAAGTCTTCAAAGCTGTAGAATAATAATAAAAAAAAAGGAATCAGTACTATAACGTTTATTCTTGATTTTTGATGGAAGAGTCAGTTATAGAAAAACTATATATTATTAACTAGGTATTCCAACGTCTAATTAATTTATTAGATGTAATTAATTAATCAATTAAATCTAATATAAATTTTAATATATTAAATGTTAGCTGGCACCTCTTTTGTGGCTTCCAGACTAAAATACTAGGAATTTTAATAAAATAATCAGAAGTGGAATACTATTTAAATGAAATTAATAGATGTGTCACTTGGTTTATAATGATGTACTGTTGGTATTTAAGCTTCAACAGTATTATAAATGGTAAGAGTTAATTTAATCACTTTAAAGGTGAGAGTGCTAATATTTCTAAAATAAAATGTAAGTAATTTTAATTGTAAAAATATATTTGGTTAAGAGCTCTGAGGATTAATTCAAAGAGAATTAATCCTCTTTAAATGTTGTAAGTACAAATTTGAAATCAAAATAATGTGAAATAATTTTGTTCTAATGGGGTAAGATTTGTTATAGCAACGTGAGCAGATATAACAACAAGAATGATGACATAGTGGGAACTTTATACTATGACATACTTAGTAATCAGTCATAGAAACAAGAATTAATTCAAATTCTAATAATATGAAATTTAAGTACTTGAAATTCATAAAAAATAATAAAAGAAAATGAGACGAAATTATAAAGAAAGTAATTGGAGTCTGTATAGCAGGTAAAGATTTACAAGCTTGCAGGCTCACAGAAGAGGAGTGGGAAATATGCCCAAGCCTTTGGCAGGGGGGAATGAACTCTTACTTACACATCAAGAGCTTTCTGGTTCAGGAGAAGAAAATAGAGCTCTTAGGAGGTTGGAGCCCATTGTCTTGCAAAGACAAGGTCAAAAAGATAAGAAATTGGTTAAAGAACCAAAGTCTTTTATCCATAGACCAGAAGAAAGAGTTGGAAACAACTTCAGCTTTGGAGACAGAAGCCCCAGTGGCATCTGCCAGCTCCAAACCAGCTCCAAAAGTGTCCAAGGACAAGCCCAAAAGACCTCAGAAGAAGCAGAGAGGTCCCAAGAACCATCAAAGGAAGGGAAAAGGCAATTCCAAGTGGCACAGACCTTACCCACAAGGGTACAGGATCCCCAAATTGGAGGCTTTAGCCATGGACAGTGTATTCAACATGGCCAGGACTTTGATGGAATTCAAAGCCAAAGCGCAGGAAAGGATGAATAGAACTTTTCCAAAGAAATAATAGATCAGATACATTTTGTTCAATCTAATATTCATGTAGCCCTTGGTAAATTTGATGCAAAGATAAATAAACTTACATCAGACATGAGTGAATTAAAAAGAAATGACAAAAGATATACTGAATGGTATCAAGTGGCAAATGCCAGAATTGATTCAATTATTAGTACATGTAATAGAATTGAAAGTACATGTCAGGTTAAGAATGATGAAATGGAAGACCTTTCCATTCTTGAAACGAATGATCAACTTAAAATTCTAAAAGATCATGTCTTGGAAATAGTTGAAAATACCAATCAGTTTGCTACACAGTTAGCAAAGAGTGATAGTGAAAGGCAGAAGTTAAAGAATGGAATCATCAAAAATGTAGAAAAAATTAATAAGAATTATGAACCACATATGGCAAGACATTCTACACCTTTGACTGAAGAAAAAATTTTTGTTAAAGGAAGTTTGACCCCATTCTTAGGAGAAAATGTTATCTCTGCAAAAGATATTCCCAAATTGGAAGAATGGCCAACATTCTCTGGTGAAGGAGAATATAACCATATTGAGTTCAACACGACTATTGATGTGTTGCAAGAAGAATTTCATATACCTGATGAAATAAAAGTGGGAAAATTACACTCTCTCTTTACCAGAACCTCAAAGAAATGGTATTACAAGATGAGATTGGATCATGGGAAACATGATTGGTCTTGGTGGAAGTCTGCAGTCATTACAAAATGGGTCAACAATTCTTGGAGGTTTAAAATGGAAAATGCTTTTGAAAATGCCATTTTTAACTCGGAGAAAGATAAAACACTTGCTTGGTTCTTCAAGCAGAAAGACAGATTATCTGCTTTACACCCAGATATGTCTGACACTATGATTAATATGAGAATCTTAAGAAAGTGTGGAGGCGAACTGGAACATGCTATCAAACGCAGTTGTGTGGAACACTGTTCAACAGAGGACTACATTAATGAAATGGAAGATATCATTACAAGGACGTTAATTGGTATAACTTAGACCAAAATCCCTATGGAATCCAAGATGGTCTCAAAGATTCCCACAGAGTACAGCAGACCAGAAAAACCTGTCTTGAAGTTTCATAAATGTGGAAGTACTTCACATTTAGCCAACACTTGCATCAAAAAGACAAAAATTAATGAAGTTCAAGTCATTGAAAAAGCTCATTCTACTGAAGAGAAAGAAGAATCTGATTAAGATTATGCAATCTCTGAGGACACACCAGTGGAGGACTATCCCATTGAAAACGTTACAGCTTTATTTGAGGTCACAGAAGTCCATACCTACTTACCACAGTACAGTGAATATTGCTACAATCTGATCAATATCCAGGATGCCAGGATGTGTAAGACCAAACCTGCTAGAGGAAAGGGTTATACTGCTGGAGCGTCCTGTATCACATCAGTTTTGATGAATCATAGTGAAGCCAAAGTAAATTTAGATACAGGGGCATTTTGCACTTGTGTGGGCAAAGATTATCTACAAGCTATACTTCCTGAATGGAAAAACCATCTATTACCAATAGAAGGTGTGTAATTTAGTAGTGCCAGTAACAATATGTACCCCTTGGGTATATTAGACATTAATCTTGTATTTCCACACCCAGAAGGAAGCATAAGAGTGAAAACTGAGTTTGTGGTGATGGACAATTGAACGCCTCAGCATATCATTTTTGAAAATGAGTACTTGAATATTAATGGTATTGACATCAATAACCATAAAGACAGATATTTCACAATTGGAGAGAACAAAAGACAAAAATTTGCTTTTCCCAATATGCCAAGACAAATCTCAATAGTATCTTCTCAAAATGATACTTACAAGGAGGAATTTGTGTCTAATCAACTTGTTGAAGCACAAATTAATCCATCATTGTCAGCAAAGATGAAGAATGAACTTATTAATGTGTTATACACATACAAGAATTCATTTGCCTCTGATAATGAACCATTAGGTGCTATAAGAGGACATTAAGTTGATATTACTGTTAATATTGACAGACCATATCCTCCAGTTCTAAGAATACCAGCTTATCCAGCCAGTCCCAGAGCTAGAGAAGCCTTGGAAAAACATATCCAAGAGTTAATCCAACTTGGTGTACTAAGGAAAGTAGGCCATAATGAGGAAATTGAAGTGATAACACCTGTTATTATTGCCTGGAATAATGATAAGTCAAGAATGGCGGGAGATTTCAGAGCATTGAATACCTACAAAGCTCCAGATAGGTATCCAATCCCTAGAATTCAAGAAACCTTGACTCAATTGTCTAAAGCCAAGTATATAACATCAATGGATGCATTGAAAGGCTTCCATCAAACTGTTTTGACACCTAAAGCTAAGAAATTACTTAGAGCTACTGCTCAATGAGGTATTTATGAGTATATTATACTGCCATTTGGCATTTAAAATGCTCCATCCCATTCTCAGAGAATGATAAATACCATCTTTCCTACAGAATTTTCTGAAGGATGGCTTATCATTTATATTGATGATATTATCATATGTTCTGATTCATGGTCTTTGAAGCTTGAAAGACTTGCAAGACTACTTCACAAAGTTGCAGAATTGCACATGAAAATTTCACTCAAGAAATGCACTTTTGGTTTTGAAGAACTCAAAGCATTAGGACATGTTGTTTCTGGTTTAAGCTTGGGTATTGACAAAAGCAAAGTAGCAGCAGTGCTACTTAAGCCAATACCCCAGAATAAAAAAGGAATGATGTCTTTTCTTGGATTTCCCAGTTATTATAGGCAACACCTGAAAGACTTTGCAATTCTAGCCAAGTCACTATATAGAATCTGTGATCAACAGACTGTATTTGAGATGACACAGGAGAGAATTAAGGCTTATGAGAAGATAAAAAAAGCTCTTACAGAAGCACTTTTACTCCTCATTCCTTACTGGAATATTCCTTTGAGCTTGTACATTGATGCATGTGGAGATGGATTAGGGGAAGCCCCACATCAAGTCCAAATTATTGATGACAAACCTACAGAGGGACCAGTTTGTTATATCTCAAGAAAAATCAAACCAACAGAGGGCAGATATGGTGCAAGCCAAATGGAGTGCTTATTTTTGGTATGGGAACTTGAGAAATTACACTATCATCTTGATGGCAGTGCTTTTGAAGTGATAACTGACTGTAATGCAGTAAACTCACTTCTTAACAAGAAAACTCCCAACAGACATATGTTGAGATGGAAAATAGCCATTCAAGAATATAGAGGTAACAGGACTAGAGTTCATGAGGCAGGAAACATTTACAAGAATGCTGATGGACTTAGCACGTGGGAATTAGCCAATACTCCTTATAACCCTACTTATGTACCTTTGGAAGCAGAACCACAGATCCCAATTGAGGGGACTAACATAACTGATGTTGGGACTGAATTCTTTGAAGAAGTTAGAGAATCTTACATGCAAGACAAGAGTTTCCATATCTTGACTTCCTTATTAGACTGTCACAACCATGAAGATTGACCCTCCTCCATGGGTTTTGGAGCAATTCCAAGCTGGAACCAAGTTGGGGCCAATTGGCCACATCATATCTTTCCTGGCCAATTGGTCCCCTTTGGTGCCTTATGGCCTCAGGCCATATCCTGCCATCATTGGCCTCCTTGGCCAATTTCCATATCACCAACCCCCAGGCCTTTATTTTTGATTTTGGGCCTGGGGGGGTCCTTTTGTCTTCTAGGGGACTCCAGGCCGCCTAGCCATCGCCATCCAACCTGGGCCACCCCTTTTCATTAAGGGAATTTGGGCCTAAATGGCCCAAAAAGGCCATTTAGGCCCCTTACGGATCCTACGGCCCGTGGGCCGTGATTCATGGTCCACAGTGCGCAGGCCAATTAGGCCCCTTTTGGCCTAATCCAATGAGGCCAAAAGGGGCCAAAGGGGGTGACCAGCTAGCCCCCAAGGCCAGGTGGGTTCCAAACCACAATTGTACCCACCTGAGCCAAAATTGGTCACCAATCCCTTGGACCCAAAATTGGGCAAAGACCTCTTGGACACCAATTTGGCCATAAATCCCGTAGGACCCATTTTTTGGCCATGGACCATCATGAACCATAATCCCAGCCATGGCCTCTGGCAGTCACCAGAGGCCACCACACCAGCTCAGCAAGCGTTTACCCCAACTTAAGGGGAATTCCTTCCTTCCTCCATGCACTCCATACTCAAGGTTGCAGGAGTGGTGCATATATGGTATTATATACCATTATGCACCATTTTTGCTCAGAAATTCAATGGTGACGTTTTCAGGACCAAACTCCACAATTCCAAATCAAGGTCCCAAAATCCAACGCCCATTTCAAAGGAGGATTCTTCAACTCATCAGGCTGGCAATCCATGGCGGCGATCAGAAGACCATTCAAGGACCCCAACCACCTGGCCCTGCAGGAGTTGGGTTGGCAATTTCATTCAGGATTATTCCAAAGGCATTCTCAGAGGTTATACAGCTTTTCAATCAGTTTCCAAGGCATCAAGTATTTCAATAACTCTTGGACAACTCAATTGGTCCACACAGGCGTCAATCAAGCAACCTGTATGTCCTTGGCCCAATTGGGCCAATTCAATCTTCCACTGTGGGAATTCAATCACACAGTTCATTTTCGAGATGGCCAGAACTGTATTGGCCCAAGTCAGACAATACAGCTGGTGATCCACCTTCCAAGATCAGTCTTTCAGTTTTTCACATATACTGGCCACATTTCAGCACCTGGGGACTTCTTCCCCAGTTAACTAATATGTTGGATTTATTTTTATCTTCATTTTCTTTTACATTATTAAAGTTAATACTGATAATCTTAAGTCAGTCATTAGCACCCTTTCTCTTTTTCTTCCTTGCCTGTCAGTGGATATTGGTGGTCATATCCTTTACTAATTCCATCCCCTTTTCTGGCAGGTTGAAACAGTGAATTGAGGATTCACTTGGTTGGCTTCTTGGCCTTTGGCTTCCTTTATTATCTTTGGCCTTTGGCTTCTTATTCTTTTCTTTTATCTTTGGCATACTTTTCTTTTCCATTCTTCTTCTTTAAAGGAATTAAATCCTTATTATTCCTTTATCTTTTGGAGCCCTCCAAGTGAGTTCTTGATTCCTGAGTGCCAGGCTCTCTTTCTTCCATAAGAGCCCCTGTGACATTATATTAATTAGCTCATAGTTTCTTTCATTCTATTCATTCATTCTTCATCGATTTCATTCATTCATTCTTCAATATTATGACTCTTTAACGCTTATGAATGTAATGATTCTTTGTCACCTCTCACTTTTCTCTCATTCCTTCTTCATTCTGAAAATTGAAAGTTGACCCAATTTTTATTTTTGTTATCCTTTTCAATCTTAATCTCAATCATCAATCTCATTTTTATCCTTAATTCAGGCGTCCTATCATTTTGATTTTCAAATTGCTCATCAGATTACTCAGACATGTTCTTCATACCAAGATTCAATTTGATTTTGTCTTCAAGAATTTTGATTTTCAGGAATAATTCACTTGATAATTGATTTGACATAATTGACATTGACTTCAAGAAAATTGACTGACCTGAAGAGTTCTCATTGCTTTTTCTGAATTTCACATCACGAATTGACATAAATTGATTTTGATTCAAGAAGTCATTTGACTGATTGATTTCCTCTGCAAGATTTGATTTTTTATTCATAGTTATTGATTGATTTTATTGACTTCAAGATTTTCATTGATATTGATTTTGACTTCAAGACTCATTTGACTTTGATTGCTTGACGTACCTGAAGATTTTAATTGATTCATTGACTTCCTCAAGATTTGATTGTTGATTCCATCCTTCATGGAAGTTTTGATTTTTGTTTTATTTATTTTAATTTTTATGCCTGAAACCATGCCTGTCAAACATTCACCTCCTGCAAGACAAACGAGATCTCAGGCCAGAGCTCAAGCTGCTCTTACTCCAACTCCAAGAGTTCCTCTTGCTGGAACCCCAGCAGTTCCTCAACTGAGGGCCCAATTGGATAAAGGACCCTGCATGGAAGGAGCAGCACCATCCAGGAAGGAAGGGAGAGGGCAAGAAGAGCAATTTCATTATCAGGAGTGGTTGGTGGTTTTCCAGGACTTTCAAGAACCGGTCTCAAGGTTCAAGGTGAAGATGATGATGATGAGGAGGAAACTTCTGTGGAAGAGGAAGAGTCTGATGGTATTGAAGGTGTTCCTGCTCCTGTGCGGGCATCCCAAATTACTGGAGGACCAACTCTAGCCTAGTCTGATCAGCTTGTCTCTAATCAATTTGAACCATCTTTATTGGCCATTATGCAGCAGATGACTCAAATTATGGCCAATATTCAAGCAGCTTCTTATTCTGGATCATCAAGACCACCTGCCTTCAAGACTCCATCTATGAAGGCACCAGAATGCTTTGATGGGACTCAGCCCTTCAAAGTCAGAAGCTTCCTTCAGTCATGCCAATTAATTTTTCATAATGATCTGGCAAACCTCTCTCAAGACAGAAAGAAGGTTCTTTATTCCACTTAATTTCTCATTGGCAGGGCTGCAAAATGGATTGAGCCTTATCTTTCCAATCTCACCAATCAAGACTCCCATTACCTTCTCAATTCTTGGCCTTTATTTGAATCTCAGCTCTTCACTCTTTTTGGTGACCTGAATGAAGTCAGAAAGGCTGAAGCAGAATTGGATTAACTAGGAATGAAGGAAGGTGGCCATGTTTCACTATACATAGCCGATTTCAGGAGTTTGGTTTCAAGAATTGGGGGTTGGGGTGAAAGGGCTCTCATTCATCATTGCAGAAAGGGATTGCCATCCAGGATATTGGATCGATTGGCTTCCCATCCTTCAAGGATTGATTCTATCCAAGAATTAATGGATGTTAACCTGGAACTTGATACCAGGTACCATGAAAGGAAAAAGGAGAAGAACCACTATCAAGAGAAGAAACTTGAAGCCCCAAGATCAAGTACTTCTAATCCTCAAAATTCTTCAAGTTCAAGTCACAAGAAGAAGAAGAATTTTCAGAAGAGGGACAAGCCCCATTCTTATTTGTTGAATAAGGACTTCAAGCTCATGAATTCTGAAAAAGAAAGAAGAATCAAAGAGGGTCTTTGTACTTATTGTGGTGGGAAGCATAGTCTTGAGTCTTGCTTCAAAAGACCTCAAAACAAGCTTACCCAACCGTCAGGCCAACTTCCCAGCCAGGGAAAAGCCTGAGTGGAAACCATGTTGTGTTCAATGGTCTTCACAGCTTTCCTTCCAGAGCACAATTGTGCATTATGAATACTAGTGTCAAAAATTCTCTTAAATTTTTTGTTTTTTCTTCTCTTTCTGTTGTTTTTTACAGTATTCTCATTGATTCTGGTGCTACACACTCATTTATTGCAAATAAGTTTGCTCACAAGTACTCATTGACTACATCAGAACTTCCAGAGAAGATTCCTCTGAGTCCCCTTCCTTTTTTGTGACTCACCATACTAAATATATGGTTGAGCTCCCTTCCTTCCCAAGCTTTGAATGGGCCTTTTTAGTCAATGATACTCCCAAGGGAGAAGGCCTCATATTGGGCTTTGACTTTCTAAATCACTTTAATCCTTCTATTGATTGGAGGCAAGGGCTGATCACATTTAATGCTGATCATAAAGACTATTGTGATCTTTCTAATTCTTTCCGTAATGACTTTTCTTCTGCCAAATCATGTGCAGCTCTGGTTGGTGATTCTAGAACACCATCATTTCCATCTTGTGTCCATATTCCTTCCATTAATTCCCATAAGTCATTAATATCATCCGGAGATGAAGTCTTCAAAGAGATTCAAGATGTTGGAGAAGATAATTCTGTATCTTCACTTCACCTCTTCTTTGGGAATATGGACCTTCCTCCTTCATCTTATCATGACTCCCTGGAGGAGTTGTGGGATGAAGAGGAAGAGCCAGAAGAAGTAGAAACTATGTTGAAGGTTGTCCCTTCTGTCTATCAGCAATATTTGGATGTATTCTCCAAGGTGAAAGCAGAACAACTTCCTCCTCACCGCACCTGTGATCATCATATTGAGCTGGAGGGGTCTCTACCTCCAGTTGGGGTGATCTACTCTTTATCCAAACAAGAGTCAGATACACTCAGGGCCTACATTTCAGAGAATGTAGAGAAAGGTTTCATCCATGCAAGCTCCTCTGCAACAGGAGCACCTGTTCTCTTTGTCAAAAAGAAAGATGGTGGCCTCCGTTTGTGTGTTGATTACTGCAAACTCAATGCTGTCACTAGGAAGAACAAGTACCCTGTTCCTCCTATGAATCAGCTTCTCAATGTCTTCAATGGTTCTTGTTTTTTCTCCAAGATTGATTTGTGTGGTGCATATAACCTGCTCAGAATCAAGGAGGGTGATGAACAGTTGTCATGCTTCACAACTAAATATGGCAGTTTTGAGTACTGAGTTATGCCATTTGGGCTCACCAATGCTCCTGCCTCCTTTCAGAATCTTGTAAATGATATTTTCCAAGATCTGCTTGTTGTTTATGTTGTGGTTTATTTGGATGACATTATGGTCTCTTCCAAATCTGAGGAAGAACATGTCACTCATGTGTCCACTGTTCTTTCCAGACTCAGAGCCAATAACCTTTTTTCTAAGGCTTCAAAGCGTCTTTTTCATGTTTCTAGTGTGATATATGTTGGTTATTTTATTTCTTCTGAAGGCCTCAAGATGGACCATGCAAAAGTCCAGCAGATTCTCAATTGGCCACCTCCAAGAAACCCCAAAGCTCTTCAATCCTTCCTTGGCTTTGCCAATTTCTACCGCCATTTCATCAAGAATTATTCAAAGAATATCAGCTCACTCACCAGTTTCCTCAAGAAAGATTCCTGTTTCCCCATCGATGCGGAAGCTCCTAGTCAGTTTCACCAACTCAAAGAGGCTTTCACGACTGCTCCAATCCTTCTCTACCCACCATTGTAGAGACCGATGCATCCAATTATGCATTGGGTGCTGTACTGAGTCAGGTCTCCGACTCAGGAAAACATCCCCTTGCATTCGACAGCCACAAGCTTATTCCAGAAGAGCTCAAATCTGAGATCCATGACAAGGAACTCCTTGGCATAGTCTGGGATCTCAAGCGCTGGAGAGCCTTTCTCCTGTCTCTTTCTTCCCCTTTTGAAGTTCTCACAAATCACTCTTCCCTTCAATACTTCATGTCCTCAAAATTCCTCACTCGCTGTCAAGCCCGTTGGGCAGAAGTCCTTTCTGAATTTCATTTCTCAATCACTTACCGCCCTGGCTGCCTAGCTAATCTTCCAGATGCCTTATCACATTGGGATGGCGTCTATCTGGAGAGGGGGGAGGATTTCATCAGCAAGAATCCAATGAATTTTCAACAACCCATTACGCAAGATGAAGTTCAACCCTCAAGGTCTTTTGCAGTCAAGGTGGAATCTCTTTCAAATTTGATTGACTCAATTCAGAAGCACTTATGGCAAGATTCTAAGTACAGAAGTATCCTTGAAGAATTGGGCAAAGGTAAATCCATTCAGGATTATTCTCTTGATTCCTCTTCCAAACTTCTTCTCTTCAAAGATCGGGTGGTGGTACCAAATGACCCCACAATTCAACTCAGAATTCTTCAAAAGCGTCACAATTCTCCTCTAGCTGGACACTGTGGCCAAGAGAAGACTCTCAAACTTGTCAAGCAGGATTTCCACTGGTCCGGAATGACTCAATTCATCAAGGATTATGTCTAATCCTGTCAACAGTGTTCAAGAAACAAGAATATCCATCATAAGAAGTTTGGACTCCTAAAACCTCTTCCAATTCCAAATGGTCCTTGGATTTGTCTTCCAATGAACTTCATCACTTAACTGCAATGGTCCAATTCATTTGACTCAATCCTTGTCATAGTGGACAGATTCTCAAAAATGGCAATTTTTATTCCAACAATGTCTTCAATCACTTCACTAGATTTGGCCCATTTATTCATCAAGAATATTTTCTCAAAGAATGGCCTTCCTTCAAGAATTGTTAGTGATAGAGATTCTCTTTTTGATTCTGCCTTTTGGACCAATCTTTGTCAGCAGCTCAAGATTTCAAGAGATCTGTCAACTGCTTACCATCCAGAAACTGATGGACAGACAGAGAGGGTAAATCAGATACTAGAACAGTACCTTTGGATGTATGTCAGTTATCATCAAGATGATTGGAACACCTGGCTCCCCCTTGCTGAAGTTGCTTACAATAACTCTGACCACTCTTCAACAAAACAATCACCGTTTTTCACTGTTTATGGAAGGGATACACATTTTGACTCAGTTCGCATTAATCAAGATACTCCAGCTGGAAAGGTATCAACAAAAATCCAATCAGTACAGCAAGATGTCAAGAGAGAACTTGAAGTTGCCATAAACATGTTTAAGAGGTATGCAGATAAAAGTAGAGCAAGTCCACCTGTTTTCAATCCTGGTGACATGGTAGGCTTTCCTCCAAGAACATCAAATCAACCAGAACCACCAAAAAACTGTATGAAGGATGGTTGGGTCCCTTTAAAATCTTGAAGAAAGTCAGTACTCATGCTTACCACCTCAATGGAAAGCCATCCACCCAGTCTTCCATATCTCCCTTCTGGAACCCGTCAAGACATCAACAATCCCAAATCGGCATCAAGAGCCTCCTCCTCCAATCACCATTGAAGAAGAAGAGGAATGGGAAGTCTCTCAATTACTGGATTCAAAGCTCAAAAGGAGAAAGTTATGTGATCTGGTGGAATGCAAAGGTTTCAGTCAAGACCCAGAAAGATCCACTTGGGAACCAGCCAAAAACCTCAAGAACTGTCCTGATCTTGTCAAAGATTTCCATTCTTTGTATCCTGACAATCCAAGACCCAATTCTTCAAAAGCTTGATCTTTTATGGTGCTTGGTGGGGAGAGGAATTACCAAAAGTAAGTCCCACTCCTGGTATGCACGTTTAGGGGTATTATACTCTTCTTTGTTGTAAGCATCACCTTGGCCACTCTGTGAGCACTTTGCAATTTGTACACAGATCTTCTGGCCTGCCTTTAAACATCCATTCCAATTTATGGTCATTTCCACTTGGGGCAAATGGACCATTCCTTTCTTATTTCCTCCCCAAGTTCTTATCTGTTCAACACATTCATTTATCAACGTTTCTTTTTTCATTTATGGCACTGGTGGGAGTGGTAACTACCAAAAGTAAGTTTCTCTCCTGGTGTGAACTTCCCTGAGGGGTCTAAAATCTTTCAAAACATCACCTTGGCCACTCTATGAGCACTTGGCATCAAATTATGTTATCCAGGTCCTTGGCCACTTTCCAAATCAAATGTCAAAATCTGTGATGAAGATTGGACTCCCCCTCAAATTTCATTTTTTCTTTTTCTATTTCCTTTTTCTCTGTTTATATTTGTTTTTCTTTCATATTTATTCTTCATATTCTCTTAAATTTCTTTCTTATAATCTTAATGCCAAATTCTACGTCAAAAGCAATACTTCAACATTTCAATGCCAAATGTCAAGAGAAGACCAAGTAAACCTCAATTCATATGCCAACACTATTATCAGTTTAAACATTTTCTTTTAAAGATTTCAATGCCTCTGGAATCCCTACCTCCCATCCGTCTCAATAGCCTCAACAGGCTTCTACCTTATCTTGGTGCTCAGGAGCTCACCATTCAATGTAGGGGGGTACTGTCACAACCACAAAGATTGACCCTCCTCAATGGGTGTTGCAGCAATTCCAACCTGGAACCAAGTCAGGGCCAATTGGCCACACCATATCTTTCATGGCCAATTGGTCCCGTTTGGTGCTTTATGGCGATTTGGCCCTAACACCTGCTTTGGCCATTTCTGGCCACCAATCATCCTTTATGGCCTCAGGCCATATCCTGCCATCAATGGCCTCCTTGGCCAATTTCCATATCACCAACCCCCAGGCCTTTATCTTTGATTTTGGGCCTGGGGGGACCTTTTGTCTTCTAGGGCCCTCCAGGCCCCCTAGCCATCTCCATCCAACCTGGGCCACCCCTTTTCATTAAGGATGTTTAGGCCTAAATGGCCTTTCTGGGCCATTTAGGCCCCTTACTGCTGCTACGGCCTGTGGGCTGTGATTCATGGTCCACGGTCCGTATGCCACGGCGCGCGGTCCACAGGCCAATTAGGCCCCTTTTGGCCTAATCCAATGAGGCAAAAAGGGGCCAAAGGGGTCAACCAGCTAGCCCCCAAGGCCAGGTGGGTCCCAAACTACAATTGGACCCACCTGAGCCAAAATTGGTCACCAATCCCTTGGACCCAAAATTGGCCAAAGACCTCTTGGACACCAATTTGGCCATAAATCCTGTAGGACCCATTTTTGGCCATGGACCATATTTCCAGCCATGGCCTGTGGCAACCACCAGAGGCTACCAGACCAGCTCAGCAAGCGTTTCCCCCAACTTAAAGGGAATTCCTTCCTTCCTCCATGCACTCTGTACTCAAGGTTGCAGGAGTGGTGCCTATATGGTATTATATACCATTATGCACCATTTTTGCTCAGAAATTCAATGGTGATGTTTTCAGGACCAAATTCCACAATTAGAAATCAAGGTCCCAAATTCCAACACCCATTTTGAAGGAGGATTCTTCAACTCATCAGTCTGGAAATCCATGGTGGCAATCAGAAGACCATTCAAGGACCCCAACCACCTGGCCCTGCAGGAGTTGGGTTAGCAATTTCATTCAGGATTATTCCAAAGGTATTCTCAGAGGTTATAAAGTTTTTCAATCAGTTGCCAAGGCATCATGTATTTCAATAACCCTTGGACAACTCAATTGGTCCACACAGGCGACAATCAAGCAGCCTGTATGTCCTTGGCCCAATTGGGCCAATTCAATCTTCCACTGTGGGAATTCAATCACACAGTTCATCTTCAAGATGGCCAGATCTGTATTGGCCCAATTCAGACAATACAGCTGGTGATCCACCTTCCAGGATCAGTCTTTCAGTTCTTCACATATACTGGCCACCTTTCAGCACCTGGGGACTTTTTCCCCAGTTAATTAATATATTGCATTTATTCTTATCTTTATTTTCTTTTACCTTATTAAAGCTAATACTGATAATCTTAAGTCAGTCATTAGCACCCTTTCTCTTTTTCTTCCTCACCTGTCAGTGGATATTGGTGGTCATATCCTTTACTAATTCCATCCCCTTTTCTGGCAGGTTGAAACAGTGAATTGAGGATTCACTTGGTTGGATTCTTGGCGTTTGGCTTCCTTTATTATCTTTGGCCTTTGTCTTCTTATTATTTTCTTTTATCTTTGGCATACTTGTCTTTTCCATTCTTCTTCTTTAAAGGAACTAAATCTTTAGTATTCCTTCATCTTTTGGAGCCCTCCAAGTGAGCTCTTGATTCCTGAGTGCCAGGCCCTCTTGCTTTCATGAGAGCCCCTGTGACATAGACCAAGACTTCAAATATACATCTCTAACCAATGCACTCAATGAAGTCTGGAAAAATTCCTATTCTGAAGGAAGATTTCACTTGTTTGATGGGATTATTTACCACAGAACCAAACATTCTTGTGTGATGACCTTATGCAGCAGATTGCTTATCAATACTATTCTTCATGAATGCCATGATATCATCTACTCTGGACACCTTTCAGAGGACAGAACACTTGAAAAAGTGAAAAACTGTGCATGGTGGCCATCTTGGAGAAAGGAAACCATTGCATATTGCCATACCTATGACCAATGTCAAAAGGCAAACCGGCGTACAGGCAAGAAATTTGGACTTATGATTCATATTCAAGAACCAAGATCCCCTGGGGAAGTTGTTCACATGGATTGGGTCACAGCACTTCCTCCAAGTGGTGACAAAAGGTATAATGCTTGTTTAGTCATTTTAGACAGATATAGCAAGAATCTTACGATGTCATAAAGATGACACTGCTATGGATACAGCTCTTCTTCTATGAAGCAGAGTTATTTCTCATGAAGGATTATGCAAGAATATTTTAAGTGACAGAGATCCCAAGTTCACATCTGCACTTTGGACCAATCTTCATAGATTGTTTGGAGCTAAGTTATCATTCTCTACAGCACATCACCCACAGAAAGATGGGCTAGCAGAGAGAATGATTCAAACTTTGGAAGACATGATCAGGAGATTCTGGGCTTATGGATTGATTCAAAGACTCATATGGCTTCACTAATTACTGGTGCACTCTGATACCTGCATTAGAATTGACATATAAGGCATCAGTCCATTCTTCCACAGGACAAACTCCTGCTATGTTAGAAAAAGGATGGAATCCAAGACTCCCAGCAGACACACTAAGGAAAGACTTGATTGACATTCATCCTACAGCTTCCAGCTTCAAGATAATGCTTGATAAAGTAAAACATCATGCAAAACAAATTATGTATGATGCTTTTTGATTATGCCAAACAGAAGTAGGACAAGAGTCACAAAGTACCAGACTTCAAAGTAGGGGACCTAGTTCTAATTTCAACCTTGAATTTTAATAATATCAAAGGCCAAAAGAAACTTAAATATTCTTTATTAGAACCTTTTGTTATTGTTGCCTTACATGGAGCAAATGCAGTTCAAGTGGAAGGGAGTGGTAAATTAGGAAAAAAACACCCCACCTTTTGAGTAAGCTTGATAAAGCCTTATCAACCAGCTTACAAAGAATTGTTTCCTTTGAGGAACCCAAATCCTTTGACTGTACCACAAGTGGAACAGAGTGAAGAAAAAAGGAAAAACAAAATCTTAAAAGAAAGGAGAATTAGGGTTAAAAATCTAACAGAATATCTTTTCAGATATAGAAATCCAGTACATGAAGATGAATGGCTGGCAGAATCAGAGATACCTGACTCAGATAAACCCTTGAGAAGATTTAGACACAAAAGAAGGCCACAAGCCTGAATATGTCTATAAATGTGCTTTAAATTACTTGATTTTAGTAATGTAAAGAGGTTGGACAGTGGAAATTAACCCCCTTTGGGGCCTTTTCTTCTTGCTATCATTAATGAAATTGTAGTACAATGTTATTTTTTGGTGGGAGGGAATGTGAGCCTTGAGGTATATTTTACATATCCAAATAGGCCACAACTATCTTTAAAAAGAAATTCTGAAATATGAATAACCCATAAGTCATGCATATATTCAAAACTCATCATTTTTTCTTTCAGAAAAGATAAATAACTTTTTTTTGAGAAAGTAAATCCATGGATTGAAGGCAAGATTTGGATTTTATGCAAAAGGTCACCTAGGGCAGCTCCATAGAGTGAAGAAGCTTAAATTAACTCTAAGAGGTGGCACTATGTAAAATAATTCAATACCACATCATCAATACCAAATGAAAGAAATGTGAATTTTTTTGTTTTTCTCAATTTCACTTCAAAATATTGGGAATGTGAGAAATCCCTTGTTACATCTACACTACGAATAGTGTTATGCATGTTTGTGGCACTTAATATTATAGTATTCTTAAATAAATTTTGATACAGCAATAGTGGATATCAGTCTTTAAGCCTGAATTTCTCTTTTTCACGTGAAAATAGCTAAGGGGGACAAAAGACATCAAAGAGAGCCTGTAAGATTTGACTATGAAACTGATGATAATATTACTATTAATCAACAGTATCATGTCTGTTCTTATAAAATATAATAATATAATATTATTATAACCAAAATTAAATAATTAAAGAATTATTTCTTTCACTTGTTAAACACTACTAGTGATTTTAACAATGAGCAGTAATTTTCTACAAGAATCAATTACAAGAAGAATTTAATAATAAAAACTTCTTTTATTAAATAATAAAATTATTTTAATATATAATTATCTTTTACAAGAATAATTATAAAGATAATTCTTGAAGAAAACTAATTTTAGAGAAAAACTGTGCGCCTTGAGGTATATTTTACATACCCAAATAGGCCACAATCATCTTAAAAATAAATTTTGAATTATGCATAACTCATAAGTCATGCATATATCCAAAATTCATCATTTTTGATTTCAGAAAAAGATGAATAACCTTTTATTGAGTAAGTAAATCCATGTATTTAAGGCCAGATTTGGATTCTACACAAAAATTCACCTAGGGTAGCTCCATAGAGTGAATAAGCTCAAATTAACTCTTTGAGGTGGTAATGTGGAAATTACTTCAATACCACATCATCATCATCTTATTATCCATTTATATCATTGTTACCAACAAGTAAGTATTAGTTAAAGCTATCCTTAAGTGTTTTTATTCTTTCAGAATCAATCAGAAAGACGTGAAATCATACAATCCAAGTATATATTGTTGTAATCCTGCTATAAAGGATTTTAATCCCTTAAATCCACAATTCTACATAAAATTTCTCTATCTTATCTTTCAATAAACTCTTTGGAATATTAGTAAGTAATTTATATTTAATTCTTAAAGTTTTTCTCTAAATAATTAGTTTTCTTCAAGAATTATAGTTAATCTTGCAAAAGATAATTATATATTAAAATAATTTTATTATTTTAATAAAAGAAGTTTTATTATTGAAATCTTCTTGTAATTGATTCTTGTAGAAAATTACTGCTCACTGTTAAAATCACTAGTAGTGTTGAACACGTGAAAGAAATAATTCTTTACTTATTTAATTGTGATTATAATAATATTCTATTATTATATTTCATAAGAACAGACGTAGTATTGTTGATCAATAGTAATATCATCATCAGTTTCATCGTCAAATCTTACATATTGACACCATTGAATTTCTGGTGAAAAAGGTGCATAATGGTGTATAACACCATTTATTAAAATTTGAATTTCTGAAGGGTGAAAGTGGCCAAAGGTCTTTGTATGTGAAGTAAGGAGCATGAGAGTGAAAATTGGGTTTTGGGTGACTTCAGAGGTGAGAAGGTGTTTCTGGGTGTATTGGCCAATTTTGGGTTCCTGGCCAAATACAGCTTATACAGCTTTAAAACTGTATTTGTGCAGAGTGCGCAGAAATTTGCAAAAGTGCACAAAATGCACAAAACTGGCAATTGAGTACCAAAAGGCCTGATATGGCCTTTTGGACATATTTCCTATAAGACCTGGGAAAATGGCATATAAAGCTGAATAGATCAGAAATTCACAAAATGCGCAAAGTGCGCAAAAATGCACAAAAGTGGGCAAAAATGGACAAAAGTGCGCAAAATGTATTTAAAGCTTAAAAAAGCCAAATAAAGGCTTTTGGGCTGTGCTTTCCCTATTGGCTGGAAAATACCAAAGAGTGCCCAAAAGTGGACAAAGGCCAGGAAGGGCCTGATGATGTTGAAGGGCCCAGGTTGGACCCATGAGTGAAATGACCATAAAAGGCCAGAAATGATGAGAGGGCCAATTTGGCCAGTGATTCTTGAGAAGGCCAAATTGCCATAAGATTGATATGGCACTGATATGCCATATGGAGTCCAGGAGGGTAATTTCCATGGTTGTGACAGTACCCCCCACCTTGGAATGGTGAGCTCCTGAGCACCAACACAAGGTGAAACCTGTTGAGGCAACTGGAAAGGATTTGAGATAGGGATTCAAGAGGAGTGGTTAAGAGAAAAATAATAGGATACTGATATTGAAAAGTTGGCATGTGACACCGCACTTGCTTGATCTTCTTTTGACATTGCCTTCAGAATTGATGTAAATTTAAAATGAATGACGTTGGTTCATGAATTTATTTTAACATAAGTAAGGAAAAATTTGAAATGAAAATAAAATGAAGATAAGAAAAGAAAATAAAGAAATGAATTATGAGGGGGTTCCAATCTTCATCACAGACATGGATAATTGATTTTGAAATTGGCCAGGGACTTGGAAAGAGAAATTTGATGCCAGGTTCTCACAAAGTGGCCAAGGTGATGCTTTGAATAATTGTAGACCCCTCAGGGAAGTGCACACCAGGAGAGGAAATCACTTTTTGGTAATTACCACTTCGGCCAGTGCCATGAAAAGAAAATAATTTCCCTGAAAGAATGACTTGAAATTGGAAAGACTTGGAGAAACATTAATAAAAGAAATGGTCCCTTTGTCCAAGTGAAAATTGCCATTATTTTTGGAATTGATGTTGATAGCCAGGACAAAGATCTTTGTCCAAAAATTGCGGAGTGCTCACAGAGTGGCCAAGATGGTTCTTACAACAAGAAAGGGTAGAATACCTCTAAAGGTGCACACCAGGAGTGGGACTTCCTTTTGGTAATTCCTCTCCCCACCAAGCACCATAAGAAATCAAGCTCTTAGAAAATTGGGTCTGGGCTTGTCAGGATATAAAGAATGAAGATCCTTGACCAGTTCAGGACAATTCTTGAGGTTTTCAGCTGGTTCTCAAGTGGATCTTTCTGAGTCTTGACTGAAACCCTTCCATTCCACCAGATACTACAATTTGCCTCTCTTAAGCTTTGATTCCAGTATTTGAGAGACTTCCCATTCCTGTTCTTCTTCAATGATGATTGGAGGAGGAGACTATTGATTCCTATTTAGGATGGTTGATGTCTTTACTGGTTCTAAGAGTGAAATACAAAAGACTGGGCCAATGGACCTCCATTGAGATGGGAGCTTGAGGTGGTAGGAATGAGTGCTGACTTTCTTCAAGCTTGAAAAGGGACCCAACCATCTTTCAGACAGTTTTTTGGTGGGTCTAGTTGATTTGATGTTCTTGGAAGAAAGCCATACCATTTCACCAGGATTGAAAACAGGTGGACTTGCTCTACTTTTATCTGCATACCTCTTAAACCAGTTTATGGAAGCTTCAAGTTCTCTCTTTACATCTTGCTGTACTGATTGGATTTTTGTTGATACCTTTCCAGCAGGATTGTCTTGAGTGATGTGAACTGAATCAAATTGCGGATCTTTTCCATAAACAGTGAAAAATGGTAAGTGCTTGGTTGAAGAGTGGTAAGAATTATTGTAGGCAAATTCCGCCAGAAGGAGCCAGGTGTTCAAATCATTTTGATGATAACTGAAAGAAATCCAAAGATACTGTTCTAGTATCTGATTTAACCTCTCTGCCTGTCCATCAGTTTCCAGATGGTAAGCAGTTGAAAGATCCCTTGAAATCTTGAGCTGCTGACAAAGATTGGTCCGAAAGGAAGAAACAAAAATTGAACCTGTATCACTGACAATTATTGAATGAAGGCCATGCTTTGAGAAGATATTCTTGATGAACAAATGGGCCAAATATAGTGAAGGTATTTCAGAAATTGTTGGAATGAAAACCGTCATTTTTGAGAAGCTTTCCATTATGACAAGGAGTGAGTGAAAGGAATTGGACAGTATCAATTGAGTGATGAAATCCATTGAATGAAAAATCCCAGAACCATTTGAAATTGGAAGAGGTTTGAGGAGTCCAAACTTCTTGTGATGAATATTTTCATTTCTTGAACACTGTTGATAGGATGATACATAATCCTTGATAAATTGAGTCATTCCAGGCCAGTGAAAATCCCGCTTGACAAGTTTGAGAATCTTCTCTTGGCCAGGGTGTACAGCTGGAGGAGAGACATGCCTCTTTTGAAGTAAGCTGAGCTCAACTGTGGGGTCCTCTGGGACCACCACCCAATCTTTGAACAGGAGAAGTTGGGAAGAGGAAATAATAGAATAATCTTGAACAGATTTACCTTCAACAAAATCTTGAAGAATACTTCTATATTGCTAATGTTGCCATATGGCTTTCTTAATTGAGTAAATCAAACTTGAAAATGATTCCACCTTGACTGCAAAGAACTTTGAGGCTTGAATTTAATCTTGCTCAATTTTTTTGATAATTCATTGGATTCTTACTGATGAAATATTCCCCCCTCTCTGGGTAAACATTGTCCCAATTTGACAATGTATCTGGAAGGGTGGCCAGGAAGCCAGGGCGGCAAGTGATTGAAAAATGAAAATCAGCCCAGCGCGCTTGATGGCGAGTGATAATCTTTGATGAAATGAGCTATTGAAGTGAAGAATGATTAGTGAGGACTTCAAAGGAGGAAAGAAGTGAAAGGAGAAAAGCTCTCCAGTGCTTGAGAGTCCACACTATGCCAAGGAGTTCCTTTTCATGAATCATCTAATTGAGCTCAGCTTGGAAAAGCTTTCCGCTATCAAATGCAATGGGATATTTTCCTGAGTCAGAAATCTGACCCAGTACAGCACCCAAGGCATAATCTGATGCATCAGTCTCAACAATGGTGGGTATAGAAGGATCAAAGTGAGAAAGGATTGGAGAAATGCTGAATGCCACTTTGAGTTGAGGAAACTGTCTAAGAGCTTCCTCATTGAGGGGAAAATGGGAATCTTTCTTGAGGAAACTTGTGAGTGAACTAATTTCCTTTGAATAATTCCTGATGAAACGGCAGTGAAAGTTGGCAAAGCCAAGAGATGATTGAAGGGCCTTGAGGTTTCTTTGAGGTGGCCAATTGAGAATTTGCTAGACTTTTTCTTGGTCCATCTTGAGGCCTTCAGCAGAAACAACATAACCTAAGTACTCTTCACTATAAACATGAAATACGAAATTGGAGGCCTCAGAAAAGAGGTTCCTGGCTCTGAGTGTGGAAAAAACAGTGGACACATGAGTGACATGTTCTTCTTCAGATTTGGAAAAGACCATGATTTCATTCAAATAAACCACAACAAATACATCAAGAAGATCATAAAAAATATCATTGACAAGGTTTTTAAAAGAGGTAGGAGCATTGGTGAGCCCAAATGGCATAACAAAATACTCATTGCTGCCATATTTAGTTCAAAAACAGGTCCAGTGTTCCTCACCCTCCTTGATTCTGAGCAGGTTATATGCACCATGCAAATCAATATTGGAGAAGATAAAAGAACCATTGAAAAAAGTAAGAAGCTGATTCATAGGAGGAACAGGATACTTGTTCTTCCTAGTAACAGCATTGAGTTTGCGGTAATCAACACACAAATGGAGGCCACCATCTTTCTTTTTGACAAAGAGGACAGGTGCTCCTGTTGAAGAGGAGCTTGGCCGGATGAAGCCTTTCTCTACATTCTCTGAAATGTAGGCCCTGAGTGTATCTGACTCTTGGTTTGATAAAGAGTAGATCACCCCAACTGGAGGTAGAGACCCCTCCAGCTCAATATGATGAGGAGGAAGTTCCTCTTCTTTCACCTTGGAGAATACATCCAAATACGTGTGATAAACAGAAGGAACAACCTTCATCACGGTTTCTATTTCTTCTGGCTCTTCCTCTTCATCCCACAACTCCTCCAGGGAGTCATGATAAGATGAAGGAGGAAGGTCCATATTCACAAAGAAGAGATGAAGGGAATATACAGAATTATCTTCTCCAACATCTTGAATGTCTTTGAAGACTTCATCTCTAGATGATAGTAATGACGGATGGGAATTACGGGAAGGAATATGGACAGAAGAAGGAAATGATGGTGTTCTAGAATCACCAACCAGAGCTGCACATGATTTGGCAGAAGAAAAGTCATTACTGAAAGATTTTGAAGCATCATAATAGTCCTTATGATCAGCATTAAAGGTGATCAGCCCTTGCCTCCAACCAATAGATGGATTAAAATGATTGATAAAGTCAAAGCCCAATATTAGGTCTTCTACCTTGGGAGTATCAATGAGTAAAAATTCCCATTCAAAGCTTGGGAACAAGCGGAGCTCAACCATATATTTGGTATGGTAAGTCATAAATAGAGAATGAGACTCAGAGGAGTCAATAATAATAAGGGGAATCTTCTCTGGGAGTTCTGAAATGGTCAAAGAATACTTGTGAAGGAACTACATTGCAATAATTGAGTTGGTAGCACCAGAATCAATGAGAATACTGTGAAACATATCAGAGAGACAATAAAAAACAAAGAATTTAAGAGAATTTTTGACACCAGTATTCAGAATGCACAAATGTGCTCTGGATGGAAAACAGTGAAGACCATTGAACACAACATGATCTTCACTCAGGCTTTTCCCTGGCTGGGAAATTTGCCTGACGGTTGGGTAAGCTTGCTTTGAGGCCTTTTGAAACAGGAATCAATACTATACTTCCCACAACAATAGGTAGATAAACCCTCCTTGATTCTTCTTTCTTTTTCATAATTCATCAACTTGAAATCTTTATTCAATAAAGAAGAATGGGGCTTGTCCCTCTTCTGAAAATTCTTCTTCTTTTTTTGACTTGAGCTTGAAGAATTTTGAGGATGAGAAGAATTTGACTTTGAGGCTTCTGGCTTCTTCTCTTGATGATGACTCTTTTCATTTTGCCTCTCATGGTATCTGGTATCAAGCTCCAAGGTAATGTCCATTAAGTCTTGAAGAGAGTCAATTCTTGAATGATGGGAGGCCAATTGATCCAAAATTCTGGAGGGCAATCCCTTCCTGAAATGATGAATAAGGGCCCTTTCAACCCAATCTACAATTCTTGAAACAAAACTTCTGAAATCGGCTTTGTAAAAAGAAACATGGCCACCTTCTTTCATTCTTAGAGAATCCAACTCTGCTTCAGATTTGCTAACTTCATTTGGGTCCCCAAATAAAGTAAATAGTTGAGATTCAAATAAGCTCCAAGAATTGAGAAGGTAATTGGAGTCTTGATTGGTGAGATTGGAAAGATAAGGCTCAATCCATTTTGCAGCCCTTGCAATGAGCAATGAAGTGGCATAGAGAACTTTCTTTCTGTCTTGAGAGAAATTTGCTGGATCATTATGACAAGTCAATTGACAAGACTGAATGAAACTCCTAACTTTGAAGGGTTGAGTCCCATCAAAGCATTCTGGTGCCTTCATAGATGGAGTCTTGAAGGCTGGTGGTCCTGATGCTTTAGAGGATGAATCTGCTTGAAGATTGGCCATAATCTGAGTCATTTGCTGCACAATGGCCATTAAAAACGGCTCAGAATGATGAGAGATAGGCTAATAAGACTGGGCTAGAGTTTGTCCTTCAGTAACTTGGGATGCCCCCACAGGAGCAGGAACACCTTCACTACCATCATACCCTTCCTCTCCACATAAGTCTCCTCCTCCTCTTCACCATCTTCCCCAGGACCTCTGAAAATGGTCCTTGAAGTTCCTCGAAATCCTCCAACTACTCCTGAAAATGTGTGAGCCTTGAGGTATATCTTACATACCCAAATAGGCCACAATTATTATAAAAATAAACTCTGAATTATGCATAACTCATAAGTAATGCATATATCCAAAATTCATCATTTTTGATTTCAGAAAAGATTAATAGTGTTTTATTGAGTAAGTAAAACCATGGATTTAAGGCCAGATTTGGATTCTACACAAAGCTTCACCTGGGGTAGCTCCATAGAGTGAATAAGCTCAAATTAACTCTTTGAGGTGGTAATATTGAAAATACTTCAAAACCACATAAAAGATATGTAAAAAATTTTTTTTTTCTTCATTTCACGCCAAAATAATGGGAATGTGAGAAATCCCATGTTACATCTACACTAAGAATAGTGTTATGCATGTTTGGAGCACTTAATATCATGGTATTCGTACATGGACTTTTGATACACCCATAGTGGATATCTCACTTGAAGCTTAATTTTCTATTTTGATGTGAAAAATAAGCAAGGGGGACAAAACACATCAGACAGAGCCAGGGTACCCAACTTCTAGGGCCTCAGATGCGTGGACAGCTCCAAATCTTGGATCCATGGCTGATCTCGGCCCAATTAGTAAACTTAAACACTTTTGTAACTTGGTTACCATGTTACAACTACAGTGAATCATAAGAAAATAGCAAATAACCTGCTATTTTGACGTGCCAAGGAGGTCAAGAGCTACTTACACTCCTGTAACCATGTCAATTCTTAATGACTTTTTATGGATAGACCCGAAAAGAGTAATTAAAACCATTTTTGGACTTTTATCCATTGATTTACCTGATAGCAACCAGCTAAACACTGATATTTTCATTTCTACAGAAAAATGAGGTCAAAACTTCAAAAATTCATTAAAAATACAATTAATAATTAATCTCTCTGACACTTTCAGGGCCAATGGAGAACTGTATTATCCACGATACAACCAAAAAAGATTCTAGTGTTACTAGTAAAATTCAAAGTTTTACTTACAGTCCATTTTGGATTATTCTACGTGAAACACCGAATTGTCAAAAATTCACAGTAATTACAACATGTGATGAAATTGCCAATAACATTGATAACTTTGAGAAATAAATTATTATTTTGAAATCAAAGGAGATTTCCAGATTTTATTCCTTTTATTCTTACCCCTATTGGGACTGGTAGTCATGTAAAAGCATCAATTAAGTGATTATGATAATCTTACATGACAACAGATGATGCAATCAATAATCCAAAAAGGGTTTATTGTTTTCTCACTCAATGTTTTTTCAGTTTGCTCCATGGAATGCCTCTGTGAGCTGTTGTTGACTTAAAAGGGGCCTCCTCTTGCTGTTTTTTCCAATCATCATCTTATTATCCATTTATATCATTTTTACCAACAAGTAAGTATTAGTTAAACTATTCTGAAGTGTTTTAATTCTTTCAGAATAAATCAGAAAGACATGAAATCATAGAATCCAACTAAATATTGTTATAATCCTTCTATAAATCATTTTGATCCCTTAAATCCACAATTCTATGTCAAATTTCTCTACTTATATCTTTCAATAAGTTCTTTGGAGTATTAGTGAGTCATTTATCTTTAATTCTTAAAGTTTTCATCTAAAATTAGTTTTCTTAAAGAATTATCTTCATAATTATTCTTGCAAAAGATAATTATATATTAAAATAATTTTATTATTTTAATAAAAGAAGTTTTTATCATTAAATTCTTCTTGTAATTGATTCTTGTAGACAATTACTGCTCACTGTTAAAATCACTAGTAGTGTTTAACATGTAAAATAAATAATTCTTTATGTCAGCCTGTGACTCAAAACCAGAGCACAAGCATGACAGCCAAAATAACATAAACCAATGGTATAGCCAAAATACCACCAAAACATGGAGCTGAGCCAAATTATCTCAAAAGGTATCAAAAGAAAGAGGAACCTCACCTCTTCCTGAAAATATAAGTCCCATCACCATAGGACAAGAAATAACAAAGTTATTCCTGCTCAAAGTTATTGCTGAGCATAAACCTTAATTTTCACCTCTCATCTAAAATCTAGAAGGAGAGGCTTAACCCCATCAAATGGGTATTCAAAATGAGGCTCTAAGCCAGGGCTATCTAATGGTGCTAGCCAAACTGAGTTAGCACCAGTATTACTTGAGTTATGGTCAAATTCAGACCAAATAAGGGTGAACAAAACATTCACCTCTCATCTAACTTTTACAGTTTTAGTGTGAGATACCTAAAGTGGGGTCTTTTTGGAAAGAGCACAATCAGGGCTATCTGATGGTGCCATCCATTTCCTCATAGCTCAACTACAACAGAAGCTATTGGCCAAACAAGCTTAATAAAGCTTTTGCCCAGACCACGCCAATGTTCAAAAATACTTGTACATGGGATAACTTTGTCATATTTAATGATAACCATGTCAAGTTGGGTACCATTGTGTAGAGCCCATACAGAGCTATTCGATGAACCAATTTTGAGCTTTATATCTCAAAAACTGACAGAGTTATGACCATTTTAAGGTCAAAATCCCACCTGCTGTCATATACAGCCTTACCATGGGATAATATCCCATAACCATGAATATGAGGTGTCAAATAGACGAAGAAGCATGTTTTTACTTCAATACCTCATATGTCAGTCAATACTGGGGTCCCATAAAGTTTCTGTACAGCATTCTACGCGTCATACACATTAGAATCAGGCTGTGAGGTCCCCAGATGAAAATTTTCACCCTGTATTGGTGAAAACCGCCCAGATGTGGTTTCAAAACCACATCTGAGCCCAATACAGGGTATACAGGCTGTTTGCAAACCACAAGTCTGTCCTAGAGAGTGAAAAATCTTCACTTCCTCTATGTGGAAAGGTCTAGCAGCCTTTCCACCTCAATTTCAGGATAAAAGGAGGGCTTTTCACAGCCAAAATAATTTCCTCATCCTGCTCTTGAATAACCTACGTAGTAAACTGTCAAAAACAGTTTTACTCTTGGTTAATAATCAGGTATAATTATAAGCTTAATTATTGTAGTCTTTATTATTGTAACCCAACAGATAAAACTGCACCCAGGGCTTTCAGCAGCGCTCACCACCACTATATTTCTATAGTAAAGCCCTTAAAATCTCAATTCAATCATCCTTTATCAACCTTTTATCTTTTAAAAACTGTTTTTTACCGTGTCACAGTCATAGTTTTAGTTGTAAATAGCCTTATTACCTCTTCAACATAGACTCAGCCTGACACTTTGATTATTTAATTGTGCTTATAATGATATTTTATTATTATATTTCATAAGAACAGACATAGTACTGTTGATTAATAGTAATAGTATCATCAGTTTCATAGTCAAATCTCACAAAATAAACTTTATCTTCTTGGCCCTCTTCCTTCCTTCCTGGATGGTACTGCACCTTCCAAAATGGGTCTTCTGTCCAATTTGGCCCTCAGTTGAGGAGTTTCTCGCGTGCCATCAAGAGGAGCCCTTGGAGTTGGAGTGTGAATGTCACAGGGGCTCTTATGGAAGCAAGAGAGCCTGGCACTCAGGAATCAAGAACTCACTTGGAGGACTCCAAAAGATAATAAGAAATACTATGGAATATATTTCTTAAGCAGGAATAAGAGAAAGGACAAATATACAAAAGATAAAAAAGAGTAATAAGAATGAAGCCAAAGGCTTAAGATAAAAGAAAGCCAAAAGCCAAGAAGCCAACCAAGTGAATCCTCAATTCACTGTTTCAACCTGCCAGAAAGAACAATGGAATTAGTAAAGGATATGACCACCAATATCCACTGACAGGCAAGGAAAGAAAAGAGAAAAGATGCTAATGAATGACTTAAGATTATCAGTATTAACTTTAATAAGGTAAAGGAAAATAAGGATAAAAATAAATCCAATATATTAATTAACTGGGGAAAAAAGTCCCCAGGTCATGAAAAGTAGCCAGTATATGTGAAAACTGAAAGATTGATCCTGGAAGGTGGATCAATGGCTGTATTGTCTGGATCAGGAAATACAGTTCTGACCATCTTGAAACTTGAACTGTGTGATGGAATTCCCACAGTGGAATATGACATGGACCAATTGGGTCAAGACCTTACAGGTTGATTGAATGAGGCCCGTATGGATGAATTGAGTTGTCCAAAGGAGTATTAAATACTCGATGCCTTTACAACTGATTGAAATGATGTAATACCTCTTGAGAATTGCCCTTGAATAATCCTGAATGAATTTTGCCAACCCAACTCCTGCAGATACAGGTGGTTGGGATCCTTGAAGAGTCTTCTGATTGCTGCCATAACTTGTCAGACTGATGAGCTGATTAATCCTCCTTCGAAACGGGAGTTGGGATTTGAGACCTTGATTTGGAAAGGCAAAATGGTGCATAATGGTATATAATACCATATATGCACCATGCCTGCAACCTTGAGTACAGATGGTATGGAGGAAAGGAAGGAATCCCCTGAAGTTGAGGGGAAAGGCGGACTGAGCTGATCTGGTGACCTCTGGTGATTGCCAGAGGCCATGGCTGAACTATTGGTCCATGGTGGTCCATGGCCAAAATTGGGTCCTACGGGATTTACAGCCAAAATGGTGTCCATGAGGTTTTTGGTCCCTTTTGGGTCCAAGGAACTGGTGGCCAAAATTGGCTCAGGGGCGCCCAATTGTGGTTTGGGACCCACCTGGCTGGCCCCTTTTGGCCTCATTGGTTTAGGCCAAAAGGGGCCTAAATGTCCTACGGACCGTAGGAGCCGTAGGGGGCCTAAATGGCCCAAAAAGGCCATTTAGCCCAAAACCCCAGTAATGACAGGGGTGGCCCTGAATCCGAGGATGATGGCTAGGGGGGCCTGGAGGCCCCCAGGCCCCAAAATCCAAGATGAAGGCCTGGGGGTTGGTGAAGTGGGAATTGGCCAAAAGGGCCAATGATGGCAGGATATGGCCTGAGGCCATAGAATGGCCATTGGAGAGTGTTATGGCATGGGCGCCAATTGGCCATAAAAGATATGACATGACCAATTGGCCCCAACTTGGCTCCAGGTTGGATTGCTGCAACCATCAAGGAGGAGGGTCAAACTCGTGGTTGTGATAGTACCCCCCTACCTTGAATGGTGAGCTCCTGAGCACCAAGATAAGGTAGAAGCCTATTGAGGCTGTTGAGACGGATTGGACAGGGGGGTTCCAGAGGTATTTTGATCTTGAAAAGAAAAAGTTTGAACTGATAATAATGTTGGCATATGAATTGAGGTTGACGTAGTCTTCTCTTGACATTTGGCTTTGAAAGTGTTGAAGGATTGAATTTGACGTAGAATTTTGGCATAAAGATTAAAATAAGAGAAATTTAAAGAAAAGTAAAGATAAAGAAACAGAAAAGGAAAATAAAATAAAAAAAAGAAAGATTTTCAAGGGGGATCCAATCTTCATCACGAAATTTGACGGTTGTTTTGAAAGTGGCCAGGGACCTGGAATAAAAGAATTTGATGCCAGGTGCTCACAGAGTGGCCAAGGTGATGTTTTGAAAAGATTGTAGACCCCTCAGGGAAGTGCACACCAGCGAGGAACTTACTTTTAGAAGTTGCCAATCCCGCCAGTGCCATAAATAAGAATATAAATTTGATGAAGGAATGTCTTGAATTGGAAAATTTGGAAAAGAAAATGAATGTGAATGGTCCATGTGCCCAAGTGAGAAATGGCCATCATTTTGTAATTGATGTTGAAAGCCAGGCGAACAAATCTGTGTCCAAATTGCAAAGTGCTCACAGAGTGGCCAAGGTGATGCTTACAACAAGGAGGAGTAGAATACCCCTAAAGGTGCATACCAGGAGTGGGACTTACCTTTTGTAAGATGTGACTATGAAACTGATGATAATATTACTATTAATCAACAGTACTATGTCTGTTCTTATGAAATATAATAATAAAAAATTATTATAACCACAATTAAATAATTATAAAATTATTTCTTTCACGTGTTATACACTACTAGTGATTATAACAGTGAGCAGTAATTTTCTACAAGAATCAATTACAAGAAGAATTTAATAATAAAAACTTCTTTTATTAAAATAATAAAATTATTTTAATATATAATTATCTTTTACAAGAATAATTATAAAGATAATTCTTGAAGAAAACTATTACTAGAGAAAAACTTTAAGAATTAAAGATAAATGACTCACTAATACTCAAAAGAACTTATTGATAGATATAAGTAGAGAAATTTGACGTAGAATTGTGGATTTAAGGGATCAAAATGAATTTATAAATGTATTACAACAATATATAGTTGATTTCTATGATTTAACGTCTTTCTGATTGATTCTGAAAGAATAAAACACTTAAGAAAAGTTTTAACTAATACTTACTTGTTGGTAATATTGATATAAATGATTAATAAGATGATGATGATACGGAAAAAACAGCAAGAAGAGGCTTCTTTTAAGTCTACAACAGCTCACAGAGGCGTGCCATGGAGCAAACTGAAAAACCAGTGAGTGAGAAAACAATAAACCTTTTAGGATTAATAATTGCATCATCTGTTGTCACGTAAGATTATCATAATTACTTAATTGATGCTTTTACGTGACTACCAACCCCAATATGGTTAAGAATAAAAGGAGTAAAATCTGTAAATCTTCTCTTATTCTAAAATAATCATTTATTTCTCAAAGTTATCAATGTTATTGCCAATTTCATCACAGGTTGTAATTACTGTGAATTTTTGAAGATTCAGTGTTTCACGTAGAATGGTCAAAAATGGACTGTAAGTAAAACTTTTAATTTTACTAGTAAAACCATAATTCTTTTTGGCTGTACCATAGATAATACAGCTCTTCATTGGTCCTGAAAGCTTCAAAAAGATTCATTATGAATTGTATTTTTAATGAATTTTTGAAGTTTTTACCTCATTTCTACGTAGAATTGCACATAGCAGTATTTTGCTGGTTGCTATGAGTTAAATCAATGAATATGGATCCCAAAAGGGTTTTAATTACTCTTTAAGGGTCTAGTCATGGAAAGTCATCAAGAATTGACGTGGTTACAGGAGTCTAAGTAGCTCATTACCTCCTTGGCACGTCAAAATAGCAGGTTATTTGCTATTTTTCTTGTGATTACAGTAAGTGTAACTTGGTAACCAAGTTCCCAAAGAGTTTTAGTTTACCAATTGGGCCAAGATGAGCCATGGATCCATGCTCTGGAGCTATCCACGCCTCTCAGGCCTCAGAAGTTGGGTACCCTGGCTCTCTTTGATGTCTTTTGTCCCCCTTGCTTATTTTTTACGTCAAAATAGTAATTTAAGCTTAAAGTGAGATATCCACTATGGGTGTACCAAAAGTCCATGTAAGAATACCATGATATTAAGTGCTCAAAACATGCATAACACTATTCTCAGTGTATATGTAACATGGGATTTCTCACTTTCCCATTATTTAGGCTAAAATTCAAGAAAAACAAAAATTTTCACGGATCTTTTACGTGGTATTAATGATGTGGTATTGAAGTATTTTCCATTTTACCACCTCAAATACTTAAATTGAGCTTATTCACTCTATGGAGCTACCCTAGGTGAATTTTGGTGTAGAATCCAAATCTGGTCTTGAATCGATGGATTTACTTACTCAATAAAAAGTTATTCATCTTTTCTGAAGTTGAAAATGATGAATTTTGGATATATGCATGACTTATGAGTTTTGCATAATTCAAAATTTCTTTTTAAGATAATTGTGGCCTATTTGGGTATGTAAAATATACCTCAAGGCTCACACCTTTGGTAATTCCTCTCCCCACTAAGCACCATAAAATGATCAAGCTTTTGAAGAATTGGGTCATGGCGTGTCAGGATACAAAGAATGGAAATCTTTGACAAGTTCAGGGCAATTCATGAGGTTTTCGGCTGGTTCCCAAGTGGATCTTTCCGGGTATTGACTGAAACCTTTCCATTCCACCAAAAAACATAACTTTCTCCTCTTGAGCTTTGAATCCAGTACTTGAGAGACTTCCCATTCCTCTTCTTCTTCAATGGTAATTGGAGGAGGAGGTTCTTGATGCCGATTTGGGATTGTTGATGTCTTGACTGGTTCCAGAAGGGAGATATGGAAGACTGGGTGGATAGATTTCCATTGGGATGGAAGCTTGAGGTGGTAAGCATGAGAACTGACTTTCTTCAAGATTGGAAAAGGACCCAGCCATCTTTCAGAAAGCTTCTTGGTGGGTCTGGTTGATTTGATGTTCTTGGAGAAAGCCATACCATGTCACCGGGATTGAAAACACGTGGACTTGCTCTACTTTACCTGCATACCTCTTGAACCTGTTTATGGCAACTTCAAGTTCTCTCTTGATATCTTGCTGTACTGATTGGCTTTTTGTTGATAACTTTCCAGCAGGATTATCTTGAGTGATGTGAACTGAATCAAATTGTGGATCTCTTCCATAAACAGTGAAAAACGGGGATTGCTTGGTTGAAGAGTGATCAGAATTATTGTAGGCAAATTCAGCCAGAGGGAGCCAGGTGTTCCAATCAGCTTGAGGATAACTGACATACATCCAAAGATACTGTTCTAGTATCTGATTTACCCTCTCTTTCTGTCCATCAGTTTCTGGATGGTAAGAAGTTGACAAGTCTCTTGAAATCTTGAGCTGCCGACAAAGTTTGGTCCAAAAGGAATAAACAAAGAGTGAACCTCTATCACTGACAATGCTTAATGGAAGGCCATGTTTTGAAAAGATATTCTTGATAAATAGATGGGCCAAATCTAATGAAGTGATTGAAGCTATTGTTGGAATAAAAACCACCATTTTTGAGAATCTGTCCACTATGACAAGGATTGAGTCAAAAGAATTGGACAGTGGCAATTTAGTTATAAAGTCCATTCAAAGACAAATCCAAGGACCATTTGGAATTGGAAGAGGTTTGAGGAATCCAAACTTCTTATGGTGAATACTCTTGTTTCTTGAGCACTGTTGGCAGGATGAAACATAATCCTTGATAAATTGAGTCATGCCTGACCAGTGGAAATCCCGCTTGACAAGTTTGAGAGTTTTCTCTTGGCCAGGGTGGCCAGCTAGAGGAGAATCGTGATGCTTTTGAGGAATACTGAGTTGAATTGTGAAGTCATTTGGGACTACCACCCGATCTTTGAAGAGAAGGAGCTGGGAAGAGGAATCAAGAGAATAATCTTGGACAGATTCACCTTTACCCAGATCTTCAAGGATACTTCTGTACTAAGAGTCTTGCCTTAATTGCTTCTGGATTGAATCAATCAAATTTGAAAAAGACTCCACCTTGACTGCAAAAAACTTTGAGGGTCGAACTTCATCTTGCTTAATGATTTGCTGAAGATTCATTGGATTCTTGCTGATGAAATCCTCCCCCCTCTCCAGATAAACGTCTTCCCGACGTGATAAGGCATCCGGAAGAGTAGCTAGGCGGCCAGGGCGGCAACTGATTGAGAAATGAAATTCAGACAGGAATTCAGCCCAACGGGCTTGAGGGCGAGGGAGTACTTTAGAGGTCATGAAGTATTGAAGGGAAGAGTGATCGGTGAGAACTTCAAAAGGGGAAGATGGTGAAAGAAGAAAAGCCCTCCAGCGCTTGAGAGCCCAGACAATTCCAAGGAGTTCCTTGTCATGAATTTCATAATTGAGCTCTGCTGGGATAAGCTTGTGGCTGTCAAATGCGATGGGATGTTTTCCTGAGTCAGAGGCCTGACTCAGTATGGCACCCAAAGCCTAATCTGATGCATCGGTCTCTACAATGGTGGGTAGAGAAGGATTGGAGCAGTGGTGTAAGCCTCTTTGAGTTGGTGAAACTGACTGAGAGCTTCCTCATTGAGGGGAAAAAGGAATCTTTCTTGAGGAAACTGGTGAGTGAACTGATCTTCTTTGAATAATTCTTGATGAAACGGCGGTAGAAGTTGGCAAAGCCAAGGAAAGATTGAAGAGCCTTGAGGTTTCTTGGAGGTGGCCAATTTAGAATCTGCTGGACTTTTTCTTGGTCCATCTTGAGGCCTTCAGATGAAACTACATAACCAAGATATTCCACACTTGAAACATGAAACAGGCATTTGGACACCTTAGCAAAAAGGTTATTGGCTCTGAGTGTGGAAAGAACAGTGGACACATGAGTGACATGTTCTTCCTCAGATTTGGAAAAGACCATAATGTCATCCAAATAAGCCACAACATAAGCATCAAAAAGATCTTGAAAGATATCATTGACAAGATTTTGAAAGGAAGCAGGAGCATTGGTGAGCCCAAATGGCATAACCAAGTACTCATAACTGCCATATTTAGTTCTAAAACAAGTCAAATGTTCATCACCTTCCTTGATTCTGAGCAGGTTGAATGCACCATGCAAATCAATCTTGGAGAAGATAGAAGAACCATTAAATACATTGAGAATTTGATTCATAGGAGGAACAGGATACTTGTTCTTCCTAGTAACAGCATTGAGTTTGCGGTAATCAACACACAAACAGAGGCCACCATCTTTCTTTTTGACAAAGAGGACAGGTGCTCCTGTTGAAGAGGAGCTTGGACGGATGAAACCTTTCTCTACATTCTCTGAAATGTAGGCCCTGAGTGTATCTGACTCTTGTTTGGATAAAGAGTAGATCACCCCAACTGGACGTAGAGACCCCTCCAGCTCGATATGATGATCACAGGCGCGGTGAGGAGGAAGTTTTTCTGCTTTCACCTTGGAAAATACATCCAAATATTGGTGATAGACAGAAGGAACAACCTTCATCACGGTTTCTACTTCTTCTGGCTCTTCCTCTTCATCCCACAACTCCTCCAGGGAGTCATGATAAGATGAAGGAGGAAGGTCCATATTCGCAAAGAAGAGATGAAGGGAATATACAGAATTATCTTCTCCAACATCTTGAATCTCTTTGAAGGGTTCAGCTCTAGGAGATAGTAATGACTGTGGGGAATTAAGTGAAGGAATATGGACAGAAGGCGGAAATGATGGTGTTCTAGAATCACCAACCAGAGCTGCACATGATTTGGCAGAAGAAAAGTCATTACGGAAAGAATTAGAAGGATCAGAATAGTCCAAATGATCAGGATTAAAGGTGATCAGCCCTTGCCTCCAATCAATAGAAGGATTAAAATGATTGAGAAAGTCAAAGCCCAATATGAGGTCTTCTCCCTTGGGAGTATCAATGACTAAAAAGTCCCATTCAAAGCTTGGGAAAGAAGGGAGCTCAACCATATATCTAGTATGGTGAGTCACAAATAAGGAAGGAGACTCAGAGGAGTCAAGAATGATAAGGGGAATCTTCTCTGGAATTTCTGACGTAGTCAATGAGTACTTGTGAACAAACTGCTTTGCAATAAATGAGTGTGTAGCACCAGAATCAATGAGAATACTGTAAAAAACATCAGAAAGAGAAGAAATAACAAAACATTTAAGAGAATTTTTGACACCAGTATTCAGAATGCACAATTGTTCTCTGGAAAGAAAACTGTGAAGACCATTGAACACAACATGGTCTCCACTCAGGCTTTTCCCTGGCTGGAAAATTGGCCTGACGGTTGGGCAAGCTTGTTTTGAGGTCTCTTGAAACAAGACTCAAGACTATGCTTCCCACCACAATAGGTACACAAGCCCTCCTTGATTCTTCTTTCTTTTTCAGAACCTTTCAACTTGAAGTCATTATTCAACAAGGAAGAGTGGGGCTTGTCCCACTTTTGAGAATGAAAATTCTTCTTCTTGTGACTTGAGCTTGAAGAATTTTGATGATGAGAAGAACTTGACTTTGAGGCTTCAGGCTTCTTCTCCTTTTGCCTCTCATGGTACCTGGTATCAAGTTCCAGGGTAACGTCCATTAAGTCTTGAAGAGAGTCAATATTTGAAGGATGGGAGGCCAATTGATCCAAAATCCTGGATGGAAATCCCTTCCTGAAATGATGGATGAGAGCATTTCTCCCCAATCCCCGATTCTTGAAACCAAACTCCTGAAATCGGCTATGTATAGTGAAACATGGCCACCTCCTTTCCTTCTAAGGACATCCAACTCTGCTGCAGCTTTTCTGACTTCATTCGGGTCCCCAAATAAAGTGAAAAGTTGGGATTCAAACAATGGCCAAGAATTGGGAAGATAACTTGAGTCTTGATTGGTGAGATTAGAAAGATAAGGGTCAATCCATTTTGCAGCCCTGCCAATAAGAAATGAAGTGGAATAAAGAACCTTCTTCCTGTCTTGAGAGAAGTTTGCTGGATCATTATGAAAGATAAGCTGGCATGACTGAATAAAGCTTCTGACTTTGAAGGGCTGAGTCCTATCAAAGCATTCTGGTGCCTTCATATGTAGAGTCTTGAAAGCTGATGGTCTTGATGAATCAGAAGAAGAATCCGCTTGAAGATTGGCCCTAATCTGAGTCATTTGCTGCATAATGGCCAATAAAGAGGGTTCAGAATGATGAGAGACAGGCTGATTAGACTGGGCTAGAGTTGGTCCTCCAGTACCTTGGGATGCCCCCACCGGAGCAGGAACACCTTCAGTACCATCAGACTCTTCCTCTTCCACAGAATTCTCCTCCTCCTCTTCACCATCTTCACCTGGACCTTTGAGACTAGTCCTTGAAATGCCTGGAAAACTACCAACTACTCCTGAGAAAGAATTCGATATTCGTGGCACTCTTCCTTCCTTCCTGGATGGTGCTTCTTGTAAGATGTGACTATGAAACTGATGATAATATTAATATTAATCAACAGTACTATGTCTGTTCTTATGAAATATAATAATAAAAAATTATTACAACCACAATTAAATAATTATAAAATTATTTCTTTCACGTGTTATACACTACTAGTGATTATAACTAGTGATTATAACAGTGAGCAGTAATTGTCTACAAGAATCAATTACAAGAAGAATTTAATAATAAAAACTTCTTTTATTACAATAATAAAATTATTTTAATATATAATTATCTTTTACAAGAATAATTATAAAGATAATTCTTGAAGAAAACTATTACTAGAGAAAAACTTTAAGAATTAAAGATAAATGACTCACTAATACTCCAAAGAACTTATTGATAGATAAAAGTAGAGAAATTTGACATGGAATTGTGGATTTAAGGGATCAAAAGGATTTATAACAGTATTACAACAATATATAGTTGGATTCTATGATTTCACGTCTTTCTGGTTGATTCTGAAAGATTTAAAACACTTAAGAATAGCTTGTAACTAATACTTACTTGTTGGTAATAATGATTTAATAAATTGATAAGATGATGATACGGAAAAAACAGCAAGAAAAGGCTTCTTTTAAGTCAGCAACAGCTCACAGAGGCATGCCATGGAGAAAAATGAAAAACCAGTGAGTGAGAAAACAATAAACCTTTTTGGATTATTGATTGCATCATCTGTTGTCACGTAAGATTATCATAATTACTTAATTGATGCTTTTATGTGACTACCAACCCCAATATGGTTAAGAATAAAAGGAGTAACATCTGTAAATCTTCTTTTATTCTAAAATAATCATTGATTTCTCAAAGTTATCAATGTTATTGCCAATTTCATCACAGGTTGTAATTACTGTGAATTTTTGAAGATTCAGTGTTTCACGTAGAATGGTCAAAAATGGACTGTAAGTAAAACTTTTAATTTTATTAGTAAAACCATAATTCTTTTTGGTTTTACCATAGATAATACAGTTCTTCATTGGTCCTGAAAGTTTCAGAAAGATTAATTAAGAATTGTATTTTTAATGAATTTTTGAAGTTTTTACCTCATTTCTACGTAGAATTGCAAATAGCAGTATTTTGCTGGTTGCTATGAAGTAAATCAATGAATATGGATCCCAAAAGTGTTTCGATTTCTCTTTTAGGGTCTATTAATGGAAATCCATCAAGAATTGACGTGGTTACAGGAGTCTAAGTAGCTCATTACCTCCTTGGCACGTCAAAATAGCAGGTTATTTGCATTTTTCTTATGATTACAGTAGGCGTAACTTGGTAACCAAGTTCCCAAAGAGTTTTAGTTTACCAATTGGGCCAAGATGAGCCATGGATCCATGCTCTGGAGCTATCCACGCCTCTCAGGCCTCAGAAGTTGGGTACCCTGGCTCTCTTTGATGTCTTTTGTCCCCCTTGCTTATTTTTTACGTCAGAATAGTAATTTAAGCTTAAAGTGAGATATCCACTATGGGTGTACCAAAAGTCCATGTAAGAATACCATGATATTAATTGCTCAAAACATGCATAACACTATTCTTAGTGTATATGTAACATGGGATTTCTCACTTTCCCATTATTTTGGCTAAAAATCAAGAAAAACAAAAATTTTCACGGATCTTTTATGTGGTATTAATGATGTGGTATTGAAGTATTTTCCATTTTACCACCTCAAATACTTAAATGGAGCTTATTCACTCTATGGAGCTACCCTAGGTGAACTTTTTGTGTAGAATCCAAATCTGGTCTTAAATCCATGGATTTACTTACTCAATAAAACGTTATTCATCTTTTCTGAAATTGAAAATGATGAATTTTGGATCTATGCATGACTTATGAGTTTTGCATAATTCAAAATTTCTTTTTAAGATAATTGTGGCCTATTTGGGTATCTAAAATATACCTCAAGGCTCACACTTCTCCTGCATGTGTGGTCCTCTATCTAATTGGCCCCTCAGTTGAGGAACTGCTGGGGTGCCGTCAAGAGGAACTCTTGGAGTAGGGGTAAGAACAGCTTGAGTTTGAGCCTGAGATGTGGTCTGTCTTGCAGGAGGTGAATGTTGGAGTGGAATGATTGAATAAGAATAAAATCAAAATAAAATGGATCAAAACTTGAATAGAAAACTTGAGACAAAACCAAAATAGTCTTGAGGATCAAATCAAATCAAATCTTGAGGAAAAAATCAATGAATCAATGAAAATCTTCCAGTACGTCAATCAATCAAATCAAATGAGTCTTGAAGTCAAAATCAATATCAATGAAAAATCTTGAAGTCACTCAAATTGATCAAACAATCAATAAATGAAATCTTGCAGTGAAAATCAATCAGTCAAATGAATTCTTGAGTCAAAATCAATTTATGTCAAAATCTTGATGTGAAATTCAGCAAAATCGATGAAAAATCTTCAGGTCCATCAATTATCTTGAAGTCAAAATCAATTATCTCAAATCAGTCAATCAAATCAATAATCAAGTGAATCCTTCCTGAAAATCAAAATTCTTGAGGAATAAAATCAAAATGAATCCTGATATGAAGAACGTGTCTGAACAATTTGATGAATAATCTGAGAATCAAATGATAATACGCCTGAATGAAGGAAAAAAGAAAAGATGAGATTGATGATGAAGATTGGGATGAAAAAGGTAACAGAAAATGAAATTTGGTCAGCTTTCAATTTTCAGAATGAAGAATGAATGAGAGAAAATTGAGAGGTGACAAAGAATCATTAAATTCATAAGCGTTAAAGAGTCATAATTTTTATGAATGAATGAATGAAAATGATAAAGAATGAATGAATAAAATGATGAAGAATGAATGAATATAATGAAAAGAAATTATGAGTTAATCAATATAATGTCACAGGGGCTCTTATGGAAGCAAGAGGGCCTGGCACTCAGGAATCAAGAACTCACTTGGAGGACTCCAAAAGATAATAAGAAATACTATGGAATATATTTCTTAAGCAGGGATAAGAGAAAGGAAAAGTATGGCAAAGATAACAAAGAGTAATAAGAATGAAGCCAAAGGCTTAAGATAAAAGAAAGCCAAAAGCCAAGAAGCCAACCAAGTGAATCCTCAATTCACTGTTTCAACCTGCCAGAAAGAACAATGGAATTAGTAAAGGATATGACCACCAATATCCACTGACAGGCAAGGAAAGAAAAGAGAAAAGGTGCTAATGACTGACTTAAGATTATCAGTATTAACTTTAATAAGGTAAAAGAAAATAAGGATAAAAATAAATCTAATATATTAATTGACTGGGGAGAAAAGTCCCCAGGTGATGAAAAGTAGCCAGTATATGTGAAAACTGAAAGATTGATCCTGGAAGGTGGATCAATGGCTGTATTGTCCGGATCGGGAAATACAGTTCTGAACATCTTGAAATTTGAACTGTGTGATGGAATTCCCACAGTGGAATATGACATGGCCCAATTGGGCCAAGACCATACAGGTTGATTGAATGAGGCCCATATGGATGAATTGAGTTGTCCAAAGGAGTATTAAATACTCGATGCCTTGACAACTGATTGAAATTATGTAATACCTCTTGTGAATTGCCCTTGAATAATCCTGAATGACTTGTGCCAACCCAACTCCTGCAGATACAGGTGGTTGGGATCCTTGAAGAGTCTTCTGATTGCTGCCATAACTTGTCAGACTGATGAGCTGATTAATCCTCCTTTGAAATGGGAGTTGGGATTTGAGACCTTGATTTGGAAAGGTGGAATTGGGTCCTGAGAACGGCACCATTGGATTTCTGAGCAAAAATGGTGCATAATGGTATATAATACCATATATGCACCATGCCTGCAACCTTGAGTACAGATGGTATGGAGGAAAGGAAGGAATCCCCTGAAGTTGAGGGGAAAGGCGGACTGAGCTGATCTGGTGACCTCTGGTGATTGCCAGAGGCCATGGCTGAACTATTGGTCCATGGTGGTCCATGGCAAAAATTGGGTCCTACGGGATTTACGGCCAAAATGGTGTCCATGAGGTTTTTGGTCCCTTTTGGGTCCAAGGAACTGGTGGCCAAAATTGGCTCAGGTGGTCCCAATTGTGGTTTGGGACCCACCTGGCCTTGGGAGCTAGGTGGCTGGCTCCTTTGGCCCCTTTTGGCCTCATTGGATTAGGCCAAAAGGGGCCTAAATGTCTTACGGACCGCGGCCCGCGGCCCACAGACCATGGACGGTGAATCACGGCCCACGGGCCGTAGGAGCCATAGGGGGCCTAAATGGCCCAAAAAGGCCATTTAGGCCAAAACCCCATCAATGAAAGGGGTGGCCCTGAATCTGAGGATGATGGCTAGGGGGGCCTGGAGGCCCCCAGGCCCCAAAATCAAAGATGAAGGCCTGGGGGTTGTTGAAGTGGGAATTGGCCAAAAGGGCCAATGATGGCAGGATATGGCCTGAGGCCATAGAATGGCAATTGGAGAGTGTTGTGGCGTGGGCGCCATGGAACACCAAAGGGGGCCAATTGGCCATAAAGGATATGACGTGACCAATTGGCCCCAACTTGGCTCCAGGTTGGATTGCCGCAACCATCAAGGAGGAGGGTCAAACTTGTGGTTGTGACAGTGAACAGCTTGAGTTCTGGCATGAGATCTTGTCTGCCTTGCAGGAGGTGAGTGTTGGATGGGCATGCTTTCAGGATAAAAATGAAATGAAATGAACAAGAATCAAGATTTGAGGACAAAAACTGGAGGCAATTGGAAATAAAGCTTGAAGTCAAAAGTCAAAATTAATATGTTTAAAAAAAATCAATAAATAAAAATGAGATCTTCAGGTAAAGCAATCAATTAGATATCAAATGAAAACTTGAAGTCAATGAATCAAATAAGTCAAAATGAAAACTTCCAGAAAATCAATCAATCACTGTCATATGAAATCTTGAAGTGAATTTCTTAGTCATGATTTCGAAACTGACTGAACTCACTGAATCTTCTCCTTCTGCAACGCAACCTTCTGTTCTTTGTGGTTCTGGCGTCCTCAGTCAATTGGCTTCACCCTCCATGCCTTCTTTGGGACATTCCAATCCCTCCGAAACTTATGACAGTTACAAGGCAGTTGAAGTTCTTGATCCCGCTTGTACTGAATGTTTGGCCAAGGGTAAGGATTGCTTTCAACATGACAATGCCCGATCTTCAAAGTCTCACTATTTTTTAATTGGAAAGAAGCCATGTTGTTGTACCGGGTTGACTTTTTCCAACATCAGGAGGCATTTATGGAGCAGAAAGGATGGGCCTTTTGGGCAGGAATGCCCCATTTCTGAGGAACCTACTCCTGATGGAACTTCTGGGTTTTCTAATTGTGAGTATTTTGAGTATTTTGATTGAATTTGGTACTGATATTTTTGATTTAGTGACTGGTTCTAGGCAGAGGGATGTGGCCAGGTGGACTAATGTTGGAGGGCCCATCCCAGTTGGTGGTAGGCCAATATACTCCAGCTCAGATGTCTCAATTTCCAGGATCAACACTGAAGGCATAGTGAAAAGAATAAGACAAATTTCTGATTCCCCACCTGATCTGGATGCTGAAGGTAGTGATGAGTTGGATGGTGAAGAAGGTGAGGTGGTTCCTAATTCTGCAGGTCATCCATCCAATAATTCTCCTTCCCAGCCTCCTGCCAAGAGATTCCAAAGTCAAGTCATCCCCAGTACCCCCAAAACATTTCAACCCACTCTTGCTAGCATTCCTACTTCCATTCCTCCTGCTTCACCACACTGTTCCCACACCATGCCTACCTCAAATCCAGAAGTAAGACCCTCCCCAATCCAAAAGTCCAGGAACTCACCCATAGTCACCTAACAACAGCTCCAACCTGTGGCCAGGGCCAGTAGAAGTAGAGAAGAACTTTCTCCTTTGCCGTTTCCTGCCGCTCAATTGTTTCAGCATAGGGATTGATGGCTTATCCGAGTTACCAGAGAAAATCCAAATAAGGCGAGTGATAAGCGGGATGCTGTGGCCAGGTTATTTAGGAGGTCTCATAGAAATAGTAGGGAGGTGATTAGGTATGTTAATGATAGGACTCTTCCAGGGACTGCTTCTGAGGAGGGGGCTGAAAAATTTGTTTAGTATGAAGATGAGTGGATTAATGATTTCCAGAAAGCTTTTTACTATTTGGATAGAGAGAACTAGTCTCCTTTTCCTTGTTTGTGTTTGGTTTGACTTCTATCCCCACACTTATACCTACTAAAATAAAAAATATAAAAAAATTGGAACCTCCCAATACATGATTTAGGAGGGGATGCTGCTGCTTTTTGAAAAAGAAATAAAAGAAATATACAAGTAAAGAAAAGAAAGAAAAAGAGAGAAAAATAGAGTAGAGAAAAGAAAATTGAGAAATTCCTGAGGTTGTCGTTCTTGTGGTGAGTTGCTTGATTTTTGGCCAAGAATTTGATCCTCACAGAGTGGCCAAGGTGATGTTTTACAAGAATTAGAACCCTCAGGGATGCATGCCAGGAGATGGAACTTACTTTAATAACTTCCACTCCCCACCAAGCACCATGAAACAGATAACTTTTCCGTAATTGACTTTGAAGTAATGAATGTCTTGAATAAATATGATTGGCATAAGTTGAAAAAGAATAGAAAAATAAAAGATAAAAAGAAAGAAGGAAATTGGCCATATCTTGATGAAAGGTCCAAATTCAAGGGTATTGATGTTGCAAGGCCTTCTGAATCTGTCCAAATAATTGACAAGTGCTCACAAAGTGGCAAAGGTGATGCTTACAATAAAATTTGGGCAGAATACCCCCTTAAAGGTGCATTCCAGGAGAGAAAATTACTTTCATAACCTCTTCTCCCCACCAAGCACCATAAAATCAAACTCTTGAGGTAATTGGGCCAGGCTTGTCTGGCTACAATGAATGGAAATTCCTGACAAGTTCTGGTGAATTGGTAAGGTTGGAAGCTGGTTCCCAAGTTGCTCTTTCCGGGTCTTTGCTGAATCCTTTCCACTCTACAAGATACCATAACTTACCTCTTTTGAGTTTTGAGTCCAGAAAGTGAGCCACTTCCCATTATTATTGCTCCTCAACTAGAAGTGGTGGCTGTGGAAACTGATTACAATTTGGGATGCTTGACTGCTTGACTGGTTCTAGTAATGACACATGGAATACAGAGTGAACTGACTTCCTTTGAAAAGGCAACTTCAGTTGATAAGCATGACTTCCAATCTTCTTAATTACTTCAAAGGGTCCCAGCCATCTTTCTGAAAGTTTCTTGGTGGGTATTGTAGTCTTGATGTCGTTGGAAGCTAGCCATACTTTGTCCCCAGGCTGGAAATCAGGTGGAATTGACCTATTTCTATCTGCATACTTCTTGAATCTCCTTATTGCTGACTCTAATTCTTCTTTGACAACTTTCTGTACTAATTGGAGTTTTGTTGATAAATTTCCAGAAGGTGAGTCTTGAGAGATATATATTTATTCAAATCTGAGATTTCTTCCATAAATGGTAAAAAAAAGGGATTTATTTCTTGATAAATGTTCCGCATTATTGTGGGAAAATTCAGACAAAGGGAGCCAGGTGTACCAGTCATCTTGATGGTAACTGACATACATCTAAATATACTGTTCTAAAATTTGATTTAACCTCTCTGTCTTTCCATTGGCTTCAGGATGAAAAGAAGTTGAGAGATCTCTTGCTATCTTGAGCTTCTGACATAAATTGCTCCAGAATGATGAAACAAATAAAGATCTTCTATCACTGACAATACTGACTGGAAGTCTATGTTTGGAAAAGACATGGCTGATAAAGATCTGAGCTAATTGCAAGGCAGTGATTGCTCCATAAGCTGGAATGAAGATTTTGGTTTTTGAGAATCTATCCACAACTACTAGAATTTGATCAAAGTTGTTGGACAGTGGAAATTGAGTGAGGAAGTCCATTGATAAAGAATTCCAAGGACCAGCTGGAATTTGAAGAGGCTTGAGTAATCCAAAGTTCTTATGATGATTGTTATTGTTTCTTGAACATTGCTGAAATGAGGACACATAGTCCTTAATGAACTGATTCCTGCCAGCGCAATAAGAGTCCCTCTTGATGAGATTTAGGGTTTTCTCCTGGCCAGGAGGGCCAGCCAATGGTGAGTCATGTGGCTTCCAAAGAATATTGACTTGGATTTCGCCATTTCTTGGGATTACCACTCTATCTTTGAATAATAATAACTTGGCTTGAGGTTCAAGAGAATAATCTGTAACTCATCCACCTCTTGCTAGTTGCTTGAGTATTTCTTTATAGTATTTGTCTTGCCATACTTCTTTTTGAATCTTGTAAACTAAATCTGAATATATTTCCACTTTGATTGAGAAGAATCTTGACTCTTGAATTCCATATTGCTTAATTAATTGATGAAGGTTCTGAGGATTCTTGCTGATGAAGTCTGCCCCCCTCTCTGGGTACACGTTGTCCCTATGTGACAAGGAATCTGGTAAAGTGGCCAGCCTGCCTGGGCGGATAGTGATAGTGAAATGAAACTCAGAAAGGAATTACACCCAATGGTCCTGACAACAAGTAAGAACTTTGGAAGACATAAAATAATGAGGAGAAGAGTGGTCGGTCAAGACCTCAAAAGAATTGGAAAGAGAAAGAAGAAAATCTCTCCAGCACTTGAGAGCCCAAACTATGGCAAGAGGTTCCTTGTCATGAATTTCATAATTCAGCTCAGCTGGGAGAAGCTTGCGACTATCAAATGCAATGGGATGCTCAGAAGCATCAGTCTCTACAATAGCTGGTAGATAAGGATTGAAATGGGAAAGGGTAGGCTCAGTGGTGAATGCTTCTTTGAGTATGTGAAACTGACTAAGAGCTTTCTCATTTAAGATAAAAGGAGAGTCTTTTTTGAGAAGAGAAGTGAGAGAAGTTATTTTTTTGGAGTAATGTTTAATGAAACAATGATAAAATTTGGCAAAGCCAAGAAAATATTGAAGAGCTTTGATGTTCTTGGGCTGAGGCAAATTGCGGATTTGCTGAGCTTTTGAAGAATCCATCTTGAGGCCATCACTTGAAACAACATAGCCCAAGTATTCCACACCTGAGGCATGGAATACACACTTGGAGGCATTGTCAAACAAATTATTGTTCCTCAGTCTTTGGAGGACAGAGGCCACATGTTTGACTTGTTCCTCCTCATAACTGGAAAAGATAATAATATCATCTAAATAAACTACAAAAGAATATCCAAGAAATCTGCAAATATGTCATTCACAAGATTTCGGAAAGAAGCTGGAGCATTGGTAAGGCCAAAAGGCATAACTACCATATTTGATTCTTAAGGCATTTAAGTGTGCATCCCCCTCTTTGATTCTCAGGATATTATATGCACCATGCAGATCTATCTTGGAGAATATAGTGGAACCATTGAATATGGTAAGAAGCTGGTTCATAGGAGGCACAGGATACCTGTTCTTCCTGGTGACAGCATTGAGCTTGCAGTAGTCAACACACAAACGAAGGCCCCCATCTTTTTTCTTGAAAAAAAGGACAGGTGCTATTGTTGAAGAGGATCTTGGCCTTATGATACCTTTCTCTACATTCCCTGAAATGTAGGCCTTCAGTGTTTCTCACTCTTGGTTTGATAGAGATAACACCAACTGGAGGTAGAAGACCATCCAGTTCAATATGATGATCATAGGCGCAGTGTGGAGGAGGTTTCACTGCTTTCACCTTGGAAAGTGCATTGAAATATTTGTGATAAGCAGGGGGGACTACCTTCAGCACCGTTTCAATTTCTTCTGGCTCTTCCTCCTCAACCCACTGCTCCTCCAGGGAGGAAGGTCCATATCCCCTTGAAAGAGATGAAGTGAAGATATTGCAACATCTTCTCCAACATCTTTTATCTCTTTGAAAACCTCATCTCTTTATTTAAGTAGTGACTGAGATGGACAGAAGAAGGAAAGGAAGGTGTCTTAAGTTCACCAACCAGAGCAACACTGTTGACAGAAGTGGCCAAGGCATTACTAGCAGAAGATTTAATACCACTAGAATCCTTATGACTAGAATCATAGGTTATCAGTCCATTTTTCCAATCAATAATGGGATCAAAATGGTAGAGGAAATCATAGCCCAATATTAGGTCTTCTCCTTTGGGTGAATCTATGATAAAAATGTCCCATTCAAATCTTGGGAAGGAGGGAAAGTCAACTACCCACTTGGTATAATGGGTGATGAACAAGGCAGGGGATTCATTTTAAGCCAGAATGAAAAGAGGGATCTTTTCAGGGAGCTCTGACAGAGTCAATGAGTACTTGAGAACGAAATTCTTTGCAATAAAGGAGTTTGTAAGGCCAGAATAAATGAGAATACTATACAAAATATCAGATACAGAATAAAAAATAAGAAAATACAAGGATTTCTTGACACTATTATTCAGAGTGCACAATTGTGCTCTTGAAGGAAATAAGTGAGAACCATTGAACACATCATGATTGTGAGCCTTAGAGGTAATTTCATATACCCAAAAGACCACAAATACAAAATTAACATATAAATAGAAATGAAATAAATTTATTTATATTATTAAAATGAAAATCAACATATAAATATAAAAATATATTTACAATTAAAAATTTAATTACGATTTGAAAATAAAATTACATTGAAATTGTAAAATTACATTTATACTTGAAAAAATTAAGTAAAAACAAATTTTTAACAAAATTGTAAAAAAATAACTAAATTTGGGAAAAATTAAATAAAAATTATTATAACTTTTTATCCAATAAATAAACATATAAAAATTATTTCACCATTGGATTCCTCATGAAAAATCAGGTGGGGTCACCTCTGAGTGAAAATTTTGTAACTCAACTCTAAATAAGCTTAAATTAAGTTTTTAGTATTTTCTGTATGAAAATTGAAAATCCTCAAAACTTTTTTTTAATTCATATCACATGTAGTGTTAATCACCAAAATTTGTGTTAAAATTGAGGTGTTGTGTATATTTTAGAAGTTATGAAGAATTAAAGTATTTTCAATTGAATTCAATTAAAATGTCAAAATGTGCGCGTGTATTACATAAGTGAACTTTGATTTAAATATGTGGTATCAATTATTACTGTATTGAAATGTAAAACTCAATTGAATTACATATTTACATTATAAGTATAATACATGATGAGGAATTAAAGGAAAAATAATTTGGAAAGATTAAATTTGGGGGGGGAAGGAACTCCAGCTCTAAGGGGGAGCTAGACCCCCAAAGTCCTTGCTGACAGGCGTGTGGTGTCAAATTTCACGCAAAATTTCATCACTTTTGGCCTGGAATTGAGTGACAGGGTCTGTGGACTCAATTGATGATGAGGTTTTGATACCAACTGGGGTAGTTTTAGCTGTTGCCAAGAGGGTAAAACTACCCTTAAGATAAAACAATCATAGTAAAACAGTTTTAACTGGTTTCTACATCTCTTACACACATTCTGACGTGTTATGAAGGCTCTAGACCAGGTATTGCTATAGTAATGGCTGATTGAAGGGTCCAAAATGGCTAAAATTGGCTAAAATTGGCTTGAACCAGCCCTTTTTTGGTCTAAACCAGGGTTCAATGATGCCATAATTGGCTTTTCTGTTGTCAGACTGGTTTTCACGACTGAGAAGAGTAAATTTTACTTTTGGGATAATAAAATTGATGGCTATAAAAGAATGTCTTCTTTGCCCCACTTTTCTCTTCATGTTAGAATCTTTTCCTTTTATAATTAGTTTAAACACTGTTAAACCAATCGATAAAAGATTCCAACAAACTTTTTTAAAATCATTTTAAACCTTTTAACCACGTGAAAAAATTATTATAATCATTTTTACCCCTGAACCACCCCAAAAGTGAATTAAAGGAACTTTCATCACTGTAAACTTTGTCACTTTGTTTCTAAATTCACTCTGGTCACTTTTGGGCGTGTTTTCTCTTTAAATATTCTTTTTAAAGACTTTGTTTTTTAATTAATTGCTTTCAGTTCTTTGCTCAATTAATTACAATTGAAATTGCTCTTGAAGAAATTTCTTTTGTAGCCTTAAAATATCTCTTGTAGAGTATTTTTTGGATAAATTTTTATTGTTGGTAAAACAATAAATTTTTATAATATTATTGTTTTATACTAATAAAGTTATAAACAATAAAATTGGCGTGTTTTCTCTTAAAAATAATATTTTATACTATTTTTAACTGAATTTTACCTTATACAAATTTGGAGGACAGGAAAAGTACTTGATTTTTAATCAAAGTTTCATATCCACACCTTACAACTTTATTGATGCTTTTACATGACTACCAACCCAAATATTATTAAGAATAAAAGGGGTAACAACTGTAAATCTTCTTCTCTTTAGAAATAAGCATTAATTTCTCAAGTTTATCAATTCTATTGGAAATTCAATCACAGGGTGTATTTTCTGTGAATTTTTGAGGATTCAGTATTTCACATGGAATTATCAAAACTGGACTATACGTAAAACTTTTGATTTTACTTATGAAACTGTGATTTTTCTGGTTTCTTTATTAATCATACTGTTTTTCATTGCTCCTGAAGTTTATAGAAATGTTCATTAAGAATTGTATTTTTAATGAATTTTTGAAGGTTTGACCTCATTTCTATGTACAATTGAAAATAACACTATATAGCATGTTGCTATGAGGTAAATCAATGGCTACTAGTCCAAAAAGGGCTTTAATTACTCTTTTGTGGCTTATCGATGGAAAATAATTAAGAATTGAAATGGCTACAGGAGTCTTAGTTGCTCTTTACCTTTCTGTCACATCAAAATAGTAGCTTATTGTACTAATAAAGCTATAAACAATGAATTTGGCTTGTTTTCTCTTAAAAATAATATTTCTTACTATTTTTAATTGATTTTTACCTTATACAAATTTTGAGGACAGGAAAAGTACTTGATTTTTAATCAAAGTTTCATATCCACACCTTACAATGACTCCCACTCAGGATTTTCAATGCTTGCTAGGGAAGCCTCTTGATGACCACGCTTGTTCTGAGGTGTCTTAAAGCATTTTTCATTTGGGTACTTTTACACCACAATAAGTACATAACCCATCTTTAATCCTCTTCTCCTTTTCAGAACCAATTAATTTATTGTCCTTAATAAGCATAGCAGAATGTGTCTTGTCCTTTGAAGCTCAAAATTTCTTTCCCTTCTTGTTCTTCTTATGGTGAGGCCTTTTTGAAGATGAGTCTTGAGGAGGCCTTGAAGAATTGGATCCAGTAACAGGAGGCTTCTTTTCTTGATGACTACCCTTCTCCTTCTGTCTCTCATGGTATCTGATATCTAATTCCAGAATTATGTCCATGAGTTCTTGAAGAGTATCAAAGTTGCCAGGGTAGGAAGCCAACTGGTCCAAAAGTCTTGGTTACAATCCTCTTCTATAAACATGAATGTAAGCTCTTTCTTCCCAATCTCCAATTCTTGACATTAAGCTTCTGAAATCAGCAATGTACAAGGATACATGACCACTTTCCTTCATCCTTAAATTGTTCAACCCTTGTTCATCTTTCCTGACTTAATTGGGATCACCAAACAGAGTGAATAATTGAGTTTCAAATAACTACCAATTATTGAGGAGGTAGGAAGGATCTTCATTGGAAATATTGAAGAGGTAGGGTTCAATCCATTTTCCAGCTCTACCAGGGAGAAAAAAAGTTGAGTACAGAACTTTCTTCCTGTCAGAGAAGCAATTGTCTGGATCATTATGGAAAATCAATCGACCAGATTGGATCAATCCTCTCAGTTTATGAGTTTGAGTACCATCAAAAGAATCAGGTTCCTTCATTGATGGAGTCTTGAATGCAGGCTCTTTGGAAGTGTCCCTAGGGGCTGCTGCTTGAGAAAGTTGTCCCATAATAGTAGTCATTTGCTCCATGATCTTGAGGAGACTTGGATCAGATTGAGAGACAAGAGGCTGATTAGTAGGGGCTATATTAGAACCCTGGGGTACCTCTGGAGCATTTTCCAAAGCATATTCCACTTCATTTTCCCCAGAATCTTCCTCTTTCACAGACTCCTCCCCCTCTTCATCTTCAAACTCTCCTAGTCTTGCTCTTGCACCTTCAGACATGCCAGGATAACCACCCAATAGGCCAGAGAAAGACCTTGATCTACTTAATTTCATTCCCCCTTTTCTGGAGGGTGCTGCTCCTTCCATTGGTGGTCCTCTGTTGAAATTGGCACTCAGTTGATGAACTGATGGTGTGTTGTCAAGAGGAACCCTTGCTGTAGGAGTGCGAACAGCTGGATTTCTTTGAGATCTAGTGTTCTTGGCTGGAGGGCGATTCTGAACTGGCATTATTGAGAAATTAAGAATAAAGAATTGCTGATAATTGAGAATAAAGAATCAACGCTTGGCCAAAACAATAATCAATAAAATTTCAATGATCTTAAGGAATCAATCAACAGTCTTGAGGTGAAATCAAATTCAATCAATCAATCAATCTATCAATACAGTAAATATAAGCAGTCAATCAAATCTCAATAGATCTTGAAGAATGCAACAATCACTCAATTAATCAATCATTAAGCCAATTTCTTCAATATCAATTCAAGGTCTTGAGGAATCAATCAGTCAAATAAATATCTTCAGGAATCAAAATAAATCAATAATCAACAATCAATTTTTGAGTATAAAGCAGTTATCCTCAGGAATTCCAAAGTCAATCAGCCCAATCCAAATAAAGTCCTGAATTGCTTAATCAATAACCCAAATGAATCCCAATCAATCAACCAATCAATTAACCAATCAATAACTCCTGGTAAGACCTGAATAAACAACTAAAAGAAACTTTTTCATTGAGATAGAATTGAGAATGAAATGAGATGGTCAGAAATGATTGAGAAATGAAAAAATCAATTTTCATATGAATATAATTAATGGGATGAAAATTTAATAGAGAAAAATCATAATCATGAAAAATCATAAGATCATAAAAGAATCATAATTTGATGAATGAGAGAAATGAAGTAAATGAATGAAAAGAAAGAATCAAATATTAGTTAATTAATCTAATGTCACAGGGGCTCTTCTAAGTGAAGAGGGCCTGGCACTCAGTAAACTGGGACTTACTTATGGAGAGCTCAGGATATGGTGAGAAAAGAGTACACTGAAGAGTGTTAAGAGATGACTTACTAAATAAAACAATATAGGAAAAGCATAAACAAATAATAAGAGTAAAAATAAAAGAGCCAACCACAAACAAGTCCAAGTCCACTGTTTCAACCTGTCAGAATGGAAAGAGAAGGGTTAATAAGGATATGGCCGCCCAACTCATACTGTACAGGCAAAGAAAGAAAAAAGGCTTAGACTAACTTAAAATCAAATAATTATGATACCCAAAATAAGGATAAGAATAATTGTAAAATAATAAATATAATAAATTAATGAACTGGGAAAAATTCCTCAGGGGGAGAAAGAGGGGCTGGTACATGTGAGAATCACCAGCCCTGATCCAGGCAGAGAATTTTTATTAGAAGATTTGATGATTGAATTGAGTCTGGCCAATACAGGTCCTGTACAGCTGTACAGGATCTGTACAAGAGAAGTGGTGGTATTTCGTGATAATAAAGTTTGGGGATGGTGTATCCAAACTGTATTGGGTAATTCAAACCTGTACAAGTATTGACAGGCTGTATTGATGAACCAGACTGTATGCATGTTTCAGAAAAGAAGATTTCTGAAGCTTAATTATGATAAATACAGTGAACTTGCTGTTTTGAGGTGTTTGAGTGGGTATAAGTATGAATACCCTTATGCCTGATTAGTGGTTGTTACAGAAACTCACCTCCACAAGCAAACACCAACCTGATAGTTTTTCTGTCATATTTGATCTTTATAGGTATTTTAGTATTTAAGAATATTTCAAAAAACTTCTGATTTCCTCTTGAGAAGTTTTATGATTTCAAACAATTAAGTTTCTTTAAAAATGATGGTGAAAATTAAACTATGCCTGACATTGATGCTGGATTTATGGGTCCTACTAGATAAATCTGTATAAAGTCCAGTGGTCAAGAGACATGGTCAAACTTATTCTTGAAAGGTAGGAGGTTACTTTTTTTGAGTTTAAATTTGTGATATTCATTTTTACTGGTATTTAGTTCCATTTCTTTAGAAACTGCTTGTCCTGGAGTACCTAATCACTTTTGCCATGAGCTATTGTTGAAGTGATTAAATGGAGTCTGAGGTAGAGTCTAGTTGATTTACATGAGATGATGAGTTGTTTTTTAATAGTTCAAGGAATAAGTTCTTTTTCAAGAGTAGATGGTTGTGACTAAAGATGCAAGATATTCCTCTGGGGCTGTTTCTTCTGTTTTTGTAAAGCAAGCAAAGTGTTGTAGTCTGAAGAGAATGAGGTTGGGTTTTTTGAATTTAGTATTCATTGATTTTTGCCACCAATTTTTGTGAATAATAAAAATGTAAGGATTTTGTTGAAAGATTTGATATCAACTTTTTCTACTTCCATCATCATCTTCCTGCAGTTATCAATGTATTACTGGAGTTGCCATTGTAGAAAAAGATCTGTCAGTCTATACATACTCATCCTTGATTGAAAGCTCTTTTTCAAGAATATTGATCATTGAATTTTTCTCAAAGTAAATCAGCTTTCTCTGTGGTTTTGGTATTGCTTACTTCACAGAAATCTCTTTAGCTTCTCCTGGAGGTAATTATTCTGATTTTTTTGTGATAATATTTTTTTATTGGTCAGTTGTTGTATTATTCACCATTACCAAAGTGGGTTTTAACACCTGAAAGCAGGTTTTTCATTTGGAATATGAATTAGTAAATAAGCTGGATATAGCTTTCAACCTGAGGTGAAATTGAAATAGAAAATAGAAAATTGGGAAGAAATGAAAGCCACACCTTCAAGCCTCAAAATTATGATTAAAAACCCACATTATTGTTTGGCCATTATTTTTAGCTCAAAATATCATATATGCTACTGTAAAATGCTCCAACTTGAGAGTCATATTTGCTTTTTTTGAATTATTTGATATGATGGGATCACATTAGCAGCTAAATATACTTCCCTTCCAATTAATAATAAGATAGGATTACTCCAAGACTTCAATATTTTCAGGAGTAATTTGAAATTAAACATGAAATTTGTGATGTTTTTTATTCCCCTCCTCAAAACTTAGGAATATTTCTCAGGAATATGAAAATTTATATTTTTTTCTTTTGGATAGCCATTTAATTTCAAAATCTCATTTTTTATTCTTTTTAAGATTATTTGAAGTCCAAAAAATTGAATATATTGAGACATGAAAGTTACTCATTCTTCATAGGGAATGTCTTTTTCAACACCAAAGGCTGTTACCAAATGGGATATTTTATTTTAGTAGTGATACATTTGAATTAATAAGCAATAGAGAAATAATTTATATCTTCTTGATATCAATTCTTAAAAATTAGGTTGCTAGATATTGATCTCTATTTGTGAATCTAAAAGTATGGTATTTGAAAGGTCACAAAATAAGATTTAATAATAACTTATTTTCTCCCCTAGTAGTATACCAATGACATTATTGGCCTGATATCTCAATATTTCTATGATATAATATCTCCTTACCTAGGCCATGTGAAACTGTACTCAATGGTTGATACTTATGTTATTTATCCTAATCCTTAATCAAAATCAGCTATCAAAAAGAATTGCTTGAAGAATATACCTATAAAGGATATATATTTTTCACTTATTAATTTTAATTCCTACATAATGACTTTAATCAATGTATTTGGACATTTTTTTAAGTAATACTTACAAAATCAAATGATAAGTTTTAAGAATGAAACTGAAAATGCAATTTACAGTATCTCAGAAATGTAAATATAATATTTCAAAGGTTGGGTCGTTGAAATTTGATGAAAATCTGTGATCTCATTGACTTTATTTAAATATTCATTCGCATTGAACTAGATTGGAAAGACAATTTGTGTAATATCAATATTAAATATCTTCAAGATTTAAACATACTTTTTTCCATTAATATTTTACAAGAATAACTGGAAAGAAATACATAGGGAGTATATATTATTCATTCAAAATGGGTATTTCTATATAAATACTCATAATTTTATAATTTTCTCTTGTCATTTCAAGTTTTTCATTCACAAGAGTTTGTAATATCACAAGTAGAATTTGATTTTTGACTTAAATATGAGCCATGTATATTCTGAGTATTATATTCCAAATTTCACGAGTTTATGAATGAATATTCTGTCATTTAAATCTAGAAATGAATACTAATATGAGCTTTCCAATATTTTATTTCTCAGTATTAATTAACTTGTGTCTTTGAAAATGACTTTTGTTGAACTAATTATTAAGAGATATATCATTTCAGGATGATGAATAATCATCATTCAATAAAATAAAATGATGTGAGACAATCAAATATCCTTCATGACAAAAAGGCTTTGATTTTAACTTGAAATATCCATCATTTGAATACAATTCTCTCATAGTGTACAACAGCATAAATTGATAGAAAAATATATTTTGAAATCATCATTCAAATGAATCTTGAAGGGTCAGTTTTTTTGAGAGCTTGGAGATCAACCTACATCACGCTCAGAAAGAGATCGATTCCTGTATTTGGAAGGAAAATATATGTTAGTACATAATATCCAGTAATATAACTGAAAATTTCATACTTACAACTTGATTTATGGCAACAGAAAAAATTACTTCATCATCAGAATGCAAAAGTCTTTATGAGCTCATGTAGCTTGAAAATGAACTTGAATATTCTCTTGAGTCATCAAAATTAAGCTTTCATATTTAGTAAAAGTTCTTTTGCATTCAAGTAAGAAAATACTTTGTAAGGAAATTCACCTTTCTTGAAATTTATTGGAGGAGTGAATATTCTTATCAATAAGAAATAGATTTTTGAAACTTCCTCCCAAAGTATTTCCTCAAAAATTAGAAAATTGTAATGAGGGACTATCACCTTCCTGCATTAATGTTCTCTAAGCATTCCCAAGGTATGATGATTCAGGGGAAATAGTATTCCCCTTAATCTTCATAGATGCACACAAGGTTCACTCATAAGAATAAAATCCAGGAAAAAGAAAATTTCAGGATTTTTCAAGGAATATTTTCAAAATATTGAGTGTTTTTGATTGAATTTGTAAGCCGGTGCCTCAAAACCAGAGCACAATCATGATATCCAAAATACCATAGACAAATGGTACAGTGAAATGCCACCAAAACATACAGCACACCCATCCCATCTGCAAAGGTAGAAGCTGAAAGAGGGAACTCACCTCTTTCCAAATAGAAAAGTCCCCTGAATATATCACAATAAATAACAAATTTATTCAGGCTCAAAGAAGTTTCTGAGAATAAACCTTAGTTTTCACCTCTCATCTAAAATCCAGGGAAAGAGGTTGAACCCCATAAAATGGGTGTTTAGATTGAATCTCTCAGTCAGGGATATCTAATGTTACTAGTCAAACTGAGGTAGCATGAAAACTATAGAAGGTATGACTAAAAATAAGCCAAATAAGAGTGAACAAAATATTCACCTCACATCCAACCTCTACCATTTTAGGGGGAGATACCTCAAGTGGGATAATTTTTCAAAGAGAGAAATCAGGGCTATCTGATGGTGACACCCTTTTTCTCATAGCTCATCTACAATCAAAGGTATGGAGAAAATGAATTTCATACTGAATTTGAGAAAAATCCATATTTGAATAATGGGACTTAAACATAGTATAACTTTGCTATATTCAATGATACCCATATCAAATGAGGTTCCATTGTGTAGCTCACAGTCAGATCTAAAAAATAAACCAACTATGATATAAATATCTTGAAAACTGAAAATTGTATGGCAGGTTTAATGTTAAACTCCCAAAGTTGGTCCAATACACCCTTACTGTGGGATACATTCCCCTATTTTTGAATATGAGGTGTCAATTAGATGAAAGAGCCTGTTTTCCCTCAACACTTCATAGTTTTTAAATACTGGGGTCTCATACAGGTTCTGTGAAGCATTCTATGCCTCATAGCTGTCATAAGAGGGCTGTATGGTCCCCATATGAAATATTTCACCCTGAATTTCTGAAAACTGCCCAGATGTAGTTTCAAAAGCAAATATGAGCCCCATATAGGTTATAAAAGAATTTTCAGACCTACAAGCAATTCCTTGGAAGTCAGAAACCTTCACTTCCTCTATGTGAAATGGTCTAGAGGACCTTTTCACCCAGTTTCAGGATAAAAAGGGACCTTTTTCTTCCCAAAAGAGGAATTCCCATCCTGATAGTTGATTCCTGTGTAGTAGCACTGTTTAACAGCAGTTATAACCTTGGAAACGAATGAGTTATAGCCATAATAATAGTTATTTGAGTATTTATTATGATAATACAATTGATCATTCTGGAGGCAGGGCTTTCAACAGTGCTCACCACCACTATTACTCAACTTTAAAGCCCTGAACATCATTAAGAAACTATTTTTTAAAATTATTATCCATTTCAAAATTGGATTTAAAGCTTTAAATAAATTTATCATCATTTATCATAGACTAAGCCTGATATTTTGGGGGCCTGGCTGTGTTTTTTTGAACTTTTTTTGACTTTTTGGAATGAAGACTGAGGGTTTTCTGATTTTTAACTTATATTTCTTTTACAATTATCATTTTCCACATGAAATGCCTTTTAATAAAAATGATATTATATAAATATAATATATTATTACCTTTTCCAGTGGTATGTAACTTATACCACTGTGTTTTATCTCTATCATATTTTGACAGGACTTAATTGTAATTTAATTACAACTGAAAAAACGGGTTGTGTCTGTAAAATCTAAAAAAATACGACCCTTTTCAATTCTTTTTGTAAATAAAAGAAGACCTCTTTACTGTAAATAGCAGCTTCAGAGGAGTGGTTGAAAATATTTATAATTTCAATTGTTTTTTGCCGAACCACTTGTAAGATTGAACTTGTTAATTACAGGTGAATCTTTGAGATATTGAATAAAAACAGTATACTGTGCATCCACAAAGCAGTATTTTTGCTGTGTAATTGATAATCTCAATCAAAAATAATAATAAAAGTGTATAACATAGAAACATATTATGCCAGAGGCCACTCTTAGTTGTGCAAATAGCATTTGAATAAGTATTAACTGAAATAAGCCCTCATTCCATCATTTCAGTGGAAGAAACAGAAGTGCAGAAGGGCAAGGGGAAGAGGCACAGTGAAATCCTCAAAACCAAAAAGAAATGGACAATAATTTCCACTCAGGGATTTAAAAAAACAATACTCTGCATCTATACAAGGCAAATAAACATTTTTTAGCCTTTACAGGGAAGATTACAGTATGTCACAGGGGCTCTTGGACAGAAATACAAGAGTGGCCTGGCACTCAGCAATCAGGGAACTCACTTGGAAGACTCCAAAAGGATAAAGAATAAAAATAATAAGAATGAATTCCTCTAAAAGATATGCAGGTACAAGATGAGATGCAAAAGAGGAAAGGGAAGCCAAATGGCCAAAGAGCCAACCAAGTAAGTCCTTAATCACTGTTTCAACCTGCCAAAAATGAATAATGGAATTAGTAAGGATATGACCACCAAATATCCATTGACAGGCGAAGAAAGAGAAAAGAGAAAAGTGCTAAATGACTGACTTAATAATATCAGTATTTGCTTAACTAAAGTGAAAAGAAAATAGAGATAAAATAAAATCAAAATATATTAATTAACTGGGGAAAACCCCCCAGGGTGGAAAGGGTAGCCGGTATATGTGAAAAGTTGGGAGCTTGAGTTCTTCAGGCTGAAAACTGATCTGTATTGATCCTTGAGGCTGTATGGATTGTTTTGGGAACTGATACAGCTGGCTAATATTGAAATTGAATTGGGTTGAATGAATTTCCCATGATTGAAAATGAAATACAGGTCTTGATGGATCCAGACTGTATTGAAATGAATATGGTTGCCAAGATGGATTGAGTGGAGCTTTGACACTTGACAACTTCTTTTTGGCATTGCCTCTTGAATACACTTGAGAATTAATTGAAAGTATTCCCTTGGAATGAATACTTGGAGTGAGAATAACCAACGACTGCTTGATGGCGTCATTGGTCTTTGACGCTGAAACACTTGCTCTTGAGCCTTGATGATTCCTCTGAATGATTGGGTGCCTTGATGACGTGATGAGATGTTGGAATGTTGAAGTGAACATTTGATATTGCCACCATTGAATTGCTGTTGAAAAATGATGCACAATGATATATAACATCATCTATGGCATATTGGTTGATTGGCAAGAAGATTACGTCCAAAGGTCTTGAGATGGAAAGGCAGAGGGAAAAGGATGGATGTAATGGCTTCAGAGCTTGGAATGGTGTTTCTGGGCCTTTTGGGGTTTTTGGCCACTTTTGGGTTCTGAGCCAAAAACTGGCCCAAAAGGCGGGAAAGTGTCTTTTGGACACTTTGCGTCAAAGTGCGCAAAAATGCGCAAAATGCGCAAAAGTGCGCAAATGCGCAAAGTGCGCAAAAATGCGCAAAATGCGCAAAAGTGCGCAAATATGCGCAAATGCGCAAAGTGCGCAAAAAGTGCGCAAATGCGCAAAAGTGCGCAAAATGCGCAAAAAGTGCGCAAATGCACAAAAAGTGCGCAAATGCGCAAAAGTGCGCAAAATGCGCAAAAATGCGCAAATGCGCATTATGAGCCCAAATGGCCAAAACAGCCATTTGGGCCATTTCCCCTGGTTTTGAGGGAAATGACCAGAAATACCCATTTGGCCATAAATTGCCGCTATGGGTGCTGGATTGAGGTGAAGGGCCATGAAGGCCCCAAAACACAAATGGCCATAAATGGTCCATGAGCTGATGACGTGGCCATATTGGCCACTGGTGATGGATATGGCCAATTGGCCATAAAAGGGCTGTGGCTTGATATGCCATATGGGGATCCAAGGAAGTGAATTGCCATGGTTGTGACAGTACCCCCCACCTTGAAATGGTGAGCTCCTGAGCACCAATACAAGGTGAAGCCTGTTGAGGCTATTGGAAGGATTTTGAGAGAGTGATTCAAGAGGACTGATTAATGTAAAAATTTGAAAACTGATATTAAGAATTTGACATTTGACGCAGGACTTGCTTGATCTTCTTTTGACATTGGCTTCATGATTGGAATTGAATTTTAAAATGAATGAAAAATTTTGACGTGATAATTGACGTGATAAAAGAAAATTTAAAATAAAAATAAAATAATAATAAAGAATGAAAATGAAATTAAGAAAAGAAAAGGAAAAAGAAAAGAGAAATGAATTGAATCTTGAGGAGGTTTCAATCTTCATCACGGAGGTTGATAACTGATTTTGAAATTGGCCAAGGACCTGGAAAGATAAATTTGATGCCAGGTGCTCACAAAGTGGCCAAGGTGATGTTTTTGACAAGATTGTAGACCCCTCAGGGAAGTGCACACCAGGAGAGGAACTTACTTTTGGTAGTTACCACTCCCGCCAGTGCCATAAAAATAAAACAAAACTGTTGAAGGAATGAATTTGAATTTTGAAGTCTTGGAAATGAATTGAAAAGTGAATGGCCCATTGTCCCAAGTGAGAATGGCCATAAAATTGGAAATGAAGTTGAAAGCCCTGCCAGGGATCTGTGTCCAAAATTGCAAAGTGCTCACAGAGTGGCCAAGGTGATGCTTACAACAAAACAGAGTAGAATACCCCTAAAGGTGCATACCAGGAGTGGGACTTATTTTTTGTAATTCCTCTCCCCACCAAGCACCATAATGAATCAAGCTTTTGAAGAATTTGGCCCAGGCTTGTCAGGATATAATGAATGAAAATCTTTGACAAGTTCAGGACAATTCTTGAGGTTTTTGGTTGGTTCCCAAGTGGATCTTTCTGGGTCTTGACTGAAACCTTTCCATTCCACCAGATACCATAATTTTCCTCTCTTGAGCTTTGAGTCCAGTATTTGAGAGACTTCCCATTCCTCTTCTTCTTCAATGGTGATTGGAGGAGGAGGCTCTTGATGCCTATTTGGGATTGTTGACGTCTTGACTGGTTCCAAAAGGGAAATGTGGAAAACTGGGTGAATGGATTTCCATTGAGATGGAAGCTTGAGGTGGTAGGCATGAGTGCTGACTTTCTTCAAGATTGGAAAAGGACCCAGCCATCTTTCAGACAGCTTTTTGGTGGGTCTGGTTGATTTGATGTTCTTGGAAGAAAGCCATACCATGTCACCAGGATTGAAAACAGGTGGACTTGCTCTACTTTTATCTGCATACCTCTTAAACCTGTTTATGGCAACTTCAAGTTCTCTCTTGACATCTTGCTGTACTGATTGGATTTTTGTTGATAACTTTCCAGCCGGAGTGTCTTGAGTGATGTGAACTGAGTCAAAATGAGGGTCTCTTCCATAAACAGTGAAAAACGGTGATTGTTTTGTTGAAGAGTGGTCAGAGTTATTGTAGGCAAATTCAGCCAGAGGGAGCCAGGTGTTCCAATCATCTTGATGATAACTGACATACATCCGAAGGTACTGTTCTAGTATCTGATTTACCCTCTCTGTCTGTCCATCAGTTTCTGGATGGTAAGCAGTTGACAAGTCTCTTGAAATCTTGAGCTGCTGACAAAGGTTGGTCCAAAAAGAAGAAACAAAAAGAGAACCTCGATCACTAACAATGCTTGAAGGAAGGCCATGCTTTGAGAAAATATTCTTGATGAATAAATGGGCCAAATCTAATGAAGTGATTGAAGTTATTGTTGGAATAAAAACCGCCATTTTTGAGAATCTGTCCACTATGACTAAAATTGAGTCAAAGGAATTGGACAGTGGCAATTGAGTGATGAAATCCATTGAAAGACAAATCCAAGGACCACTTGGAATTGGAAGAGGCTTGAGGAGTCCAAACTTCTTGTGATGAATATTTTTGTTTCTTGAACACTGTTGACAGGATGAGACATAATCCTTGATAAATTGAGTCATGCCGGACCAGTGGAAATCCCGCTTGACAAGTTTGAGAGTCTTCTCTTGGCCAGGGTGTCCAGCTAGAGGAGAGTCATGCCGATTTTGAAGTATATTGAGTTGAATTGTGGGGTCATTTGGGACCACCACCCGATCTTTGAAAAGGAGAAGTTTGGAAGAGGAATCAAGAGAATAATCTTGGACAGATTTACCTTTACCCAAATCTTCAAGGACACTTCTATATTGAGAATCTTGCCACACTGCCTTCTGAATTGAATCAATCAAGTTTGAAAATGAATCCACCTTGACTGCAAAAAACTTTGAGGCTTGAATTTCATCTTGCTTGATTATCTTCTGATAGTTCATTGGATTCTTGCTGATGAAATCCTCCCCCCTCTCCGGGTAAACGTCGTCCCGACGTGACAAGGCATCTGGAAGGGTGGCCAAGCGGCCAGGGCGGTAAGTGATTGAGAAATGAAATTCAGATAAAAATTCAGCCCAGCGGGCTTGACGGCGAGTGAGAATCTTGGAAGACATGAAATATTGAAGAGATGAATGATCGGTGAGAACTTCAAAAGGGGAAGAAATAGAAAGAAGGAAAGCTCTCCAGCGCTTGAGAGCCCAGACTATGCCAAGGAGTTCCTTGTCATGAATCTCATAATTAAGCTCAGCTGGGAGAAGCTTGCGGCTATCAAATGCAATGGGATGTTTTCCTGAGTCAGAGACCTGACTCAGTACAGCACCCAAGGCATAATCTGATGCATCGGTCTCTACAATGGTGGGTAGAGAAGGATTGAAGTGAGAAAGGATTGGAGCAGTGGTGAATGCCTCTTTGAGTTGATGAAACTGTCTAAGAGCTTCCTCATTGAGGGGAAAACGGGAATCTTTCTTGAGGAAACTTGTGAGTGAACTAATTTTCTTTGAATAATTCTTGATGAAACGGCGGTAAAAATTGGCAAAGCCAAGGAATGATTGAAGAGCCTTGAGGTTTCTTGGAGGTGGCCAATTGAGAATTTGCTGGACTTTTGCTTGGTCCATCTTGAGGCCTTCAGAAGAAACTACATAACCTAAATATTCCACACTAGAAACATGAAATAGGCATTTGGACGCCTTAGCAAAGAGGTTATTGGCTCTGAGTCTGGAAAGAACAGTGGACACATGAGTGACATGTTCTTCCTCAGATTTGGAAAAGACCATAATGTCATCCAAATAAACCACAACATAAACATCAAGAAGATCATAAAAAATATCATTGACGAGATTTTGAAAAGAAGCAGGAGCATTGGTAAGCCCAAATGGCATAACCAAGTACTCATAACTACCATATTTGGTTCTAAAACAAGTCAAATGTTCATCACCTTCCTTGATTCTGAGCAGGTTATATGCACCACGCAAATCAATCTTGGAGAAGATAGAAGAACCATTGAAAACAGTGAGAAGCTGATTCATAGGAGGAACAGGATACTTGTTCTTCCTAGTAACAGCATTGAGCTTGCGGTAATCAACACACAAACGGAGGCCACCATCTTTCTTTTTGACAAAAAGAACAGGTGCTCCTGTAGAAGAGGAGCTTGGCCGGATGAAACCTTTCTCTACATTCTCTGAAATGTAGGCCCTGAGTGTATCTGACTCTTGGTTTGATAAAGAGTAGATCACCCCAACTGGAGGTAGAGACCCCTCCAGCTCGATATGATGATCACAGGCGCGGTGAGGAGGAAGTTTCTCTGCTTTCACCTTGGAAAATACATCCAAGTATTGGTGATAAACAGAAGGAACAACATTCATCACGGTTTCTATTTCTTCTGGCTCTTCCTCTTCATCCCACAACTCCTCCAGGGAGTCATGATAAGATGAAGGAGGAAGGTCCATATTCCCAAAGAAGAGATGAAGTGAAGATACAGAATTATCTTCTCCAACATCTTGAATCTCTTTGAAGACTTCATCTCTAGATGATAGTAATGACTGATGGGAATTAAGGGAAGGAATATGGACAGAAGACGGAAATGATGGTGTTCTAGAATCACCAACCAGAGCTGCACATGATTTGGCAGAAGAAAAGTCATTACTGAAAGAAATTGAAGGATCATTATAGTCCTTATGATCAGAATTAAAGGTGATCAATCCTTGCCTCCAATCAATAAACGGATTAAAATGATTAAGAAAGTCAAAGCCCAATATGAGGTCTTCTCCCTTGGGAGTATCAATGACTAAAAAGTCCCATTCAAAGCTTGGGAAGGAAGGGAGCTCAACCATATATTTAGTATGGTGAGTCACAAATAAAGAAGGAGACTCAGAGGAGTCAAGAATAATGAGGGGAATCTTCTCTGGGAGTTCTGACATGGTCAAAGAATACTTGTGAACAAACTGCTTTGCAATAAATGAGTTGGTAGCACCAGAATCAATGAGAATACTGTAAAACATATCAGAGAGAGAAGAAAAAACAAAAAATTTAAGGGAATTTTTGACACCAGTATTCAGAATGCACAATTGTGCTCTGGATGGAAAACTGTGAAGACCATTGAACACAACATGATCTTCACTCAGGCTTTTCCCTGGCTGGGAAATTTGCCTGACGGTTGGGTAAGCTTGTTTTGAGGCCTTTTGAAACAGGACTCAAGACTATGCTTCCCACCACAATAGGTACAAAGACCCTCTTTGATTCTTCTTTCTTTTTCAGAGTTCATGAGCTTGAAATCTTTATTCAACAAAGAAGAATGGGGCTTGTCCCTCTTCTGAAAATTCTTCTTCTTCTTTTGACTTGAGCTTGAAAAATTTTGAGGATGAGAAGAACTTGACTTTGAGGCTTCTGGCTTCTTCTCTTGATGATGACCCTTTTCATTTTGCCTCTCATGGTACCTGGTATCAAGTTCCAGGGTGACGTCCATTAAGTCTTGAAGAGAGTCAATTCTTGAAGGATGGGAGGCCAATTGATCCAAAATCCTGGATGGCAATCCCTTCCTGAAATGATGGATGAGAGCTCTTTCACCCCAATCCCCGATTCTTGAGACTAAGCTTCTGAAATCAGCAATGTATAAGGATACATGCCCACCTTCTTTCATTCTTAAAGAATCCAACTCAGCTTCTGCTTTCCTGACTTCATTCGGGTCACCAAATAAAGTGAAGAGTTGAGATTCAAATAAACGCCAAGAATTGAGAAGGTAATTTGAATCTTGATTGGTGAGATTGGAAAGATAAGGCTCAATCCATTTTGCAGCCCTGCCAATGAGAAATGAAGTGGCATAAAGGACCTTCTTTCTGTCTTGAGCGAAGTTTGCCGGATCATTGTGAAAAATCAATTGACAAGACTGAATAAAACTTCTAACTTTGAAGGGCTGAGTCCCATCAAAGCATTCCGGTGCCTTCATAGATGGAGTCTTGAAGGCTGGTGGTCTTGATGCTTCAGAGGATGAAGCTGCTTGAAGGTTGGCCATAATCTGAGTCATTTGCTGCATGATGGCCAATAGGGATGGTTCAGACTGATGAGAGACAGGCTGATTAGACTGGGCTAGAGTTGGTCCTCCAGTACCTTGGGATGCCTCCACCGGAGCAGGGACACCTTCAGTACCATCAGACTCTTCCTCTTCCACAGAATTCTCCTCCTCCTCTTCACCATCTTCACCTGGACCTTTGAAAATAGTCCTTGAAGTTCCTGGAAATCCGCCAACTACCCCTGAGAATGAACATGATCTTCTTGGCCCTCTTCCTTCCTTCCTGGATGGTGCTGCTCCTTCCATGCGGGGTCCTCTATCTAATTGGGCCCTCAGTTGAGGAACTGCTGGGGTGCCATCTAGAGGAGCTCTTGGAGTTGGAGTGAGAACAGCTTGAGCTCTGGCCTGAGATCTTGTCTGTCTTGCCGGAGGTGAGTGTTGAACAGGCATGATATCAGGAATGAAATGAAATAAATGAATTAAAAATCAAAATTTGCTTGAAGTGAAAAGAGTCAACAATCAAATCTTGAGGAAAATCAATGAATCAAAATGAAAATCTTCAAGTACGTCAATAAATCAAAATCAAATGAAGTCTTGAAGTCAAAATCAAATCAATCAAATCAATCAAAATAAAAAATCTTGCAGAATCAATCAATCAAATGAAAATCTTGAAGAAAAATCAATTTATGTCAAAATTCTTGATGTGAAAAATCAGCAAAATCAATGAAATCTTCAGGTCAATCAATTTTCTTGAGGTCAAAATCAAATATGTCAAATCAATCAATCAATCAAAATCAAGTGAATTATTCTTTAAAAATCAAAATTCTTGAAGAAAAAATCAATCATGAATCTTGATGTGAATAACGTGTCTGAATATCTTGATGAAAAATTTGAAAATCAAAGAAAATCAAGATGACGCCTGAATTATGAATGAAATGAAAATTGATGATTTGAAAAAGATTTTAAAAAGAATAACAAAAATAAAAATGGATCAGCTTTCAATTTTCAAAATGAAGAATGAGTGAAAGAAAATTGAGGGGTGACGATGAATCATTAAGTTCATAAGCATAAAAGAATCATAATTTCGATGAAATGAGTGAATGAAATTATAAAGAAAGAATGAACAGAATGAAAAAGAAATTATGAGTTAATTAATATAATGTCACAGGGGCTCTTGGACAGAAATACAAGAGTGGCCTGGCACTCAGCAATCAGGGAACTCACTTGGAAGACTCCAAAAGGATAAAGAATAAAAATAATAAGAATGAATTCCTCTAAAAGATATGCAGGTACAAGATGAGATGCAAAAGAGGAAAGGGAAGCCAAATGGCCAAAGAGCCAACCAAGTAAGTCCTTAATCACTGTTTCAACCTGCCAAGAATGAATAATGGAATTAGTAAGGATATGACCACCAAATATCCATTGACAGGCAAAGAAAGAGAAAAGAGAAAAGTGCTAAATGACTGACTTAATAATATCAGTATTTGCTTAACTAAAGTGAAAAGAAAATAGAGATAAAATAAAATCAAAATATATTAATTAACTGGGGAAAACCCCCCAGGGTGGAAAGGGTAGCCGGTATATGTGAAAAGTTGGGAGCTTGACTTCTTCAGGCTGAAAACTGATCTGTATTGATCCTTGAGGCTGTATGGATTGTTTTGGGAACTGATACAGCTGGCTAATATTGAAATTGAATTGGGTTGAATGAATTTCCCATGATTGAAAATGAAATACAGGTCTTGATGGATCCAGACTGTATTGAAATGAATATGGTTGCCAAGATGGATTGAGTGGAGCTTTGACACTTGACAACTTCTTTTTGGCATTGCCTCTTGAATACACTTGAGAATGAATTGAAAGTATTCCCTTGGAATGAATACTTGGAGTGAGAATAACCAATGACTGCTTGATGGCGTCATTGGTCTTTGACGCTGAAACACTTGCTCTTGAGCCTTGATGATTCCTCTGAATGATTGGGTGCCTTGATGACGTGATGAGATGTTGGAATGTTGAAGTGAACATTTGATATTGCCACCATTGAATTGCTGTTGAAAAATGATGCACAATGATATATAACATCATTTATGGCATATTGGTTGATTGGCAAGAAGATTACGTCCAAAGGTCTTGAGATGGAAAGGCAGAGGGGAAAAGGATGGATGTAATGGCTTCAGAGCTTGGAATGGTGTTTCTGGGCCTTTTGGGGTTTTTGGCCACTTTTGGGTTCTGAGCCAAAAACTGGCCCAAAAGGCGGGAAAGTGTCTTTTGGACACTTTGCGTCAAAGTGCGCAAAAATGCGCAAATGCGCAAAGTGCGCAAAAATGCGCAAAATGCGCAAAAGTGCGCAAATATGCGCAAATGCGCAAAAGTGCGCAAAATGCGCAAAAAGTGCGCAAATGCGCAAAAGTGCGCAAAATGCGCAAAAATGCGCAAATGCGCATTATGAGCCCAAATGGCCAAAACAGCCATTTGGGCCATTTCCCCTGGTTTTGAGGGAAATGACCAGAAATACCCATTTGGCCATAAATTGCCGCTATGGGTGCTGGATTGAGGTGAAGGGCCATGAAGGCCCCAAAACACAAATGGCCATAAATGGTCCATGAGCTGATGATGTGGCCATATTGGCCACTGGTGATGGATATGGCCAATTGGCCATAAAAGGGCTGTGGCTTGATATGCCATATGGGGATCCAAGGAAGTGAATTGCCATGGTTGTGACACAGTAATTAACCCAGTTGTCACTTCTAAAGGCAAAGTGCCCAAAGCAATAGATAACAAATTTGCACAAGACACAGTCAAAGGCAAATACCCTAACAAAATGAATTTGTTGACTGCTTTCAAAGAGTAACTTGTCCCCTGTAAGCCTCAGGAACCTTGGAATCCCAAGGCACTAGCCAGTGGACATACAAGGACTGTCCATAACCAGAAATCCAGGGCCTGGACACCATTGTGGACAACAGTCCACAGAGGGAAATCATACCCCAACTGCAATTAACCTTCCAATTGAAGAGTGACCTCAAACCGGATGACTGGAAGGGTATGGATCAAGCTCTTCAGCTCCACCAACTCCTCAAAGATCTATTACAATGGAGAATGAAGAACAGGAAGTTTAAAATAGCTTCACACTGGGAAGAACTTAGAGAAGGATTCCAGAAGATGTGTCTCAAAGAGATACCCTTAAAAGATCTTATGGAAATCACCAAAGGATGGAATGCCAACAGGCAGTTCAAGATCCTGGCAAAAAGGGAGAATCAAGACACTTTCAAAGCCACAGAAGAACAACTGAACCAGACAGAGCTTACTCTTATCCCTTCAGGCTCACAAGGAGTAAACCAGCCAGACTACATAGTAGCTTCATATCATTCAGGCACCAGAAGATCAGTGACAAAGAGTCACCATTTTTCACAATCCCAGGTAATTCACAGGAAAGAAAAAGGATAAAAAGGGAAAAACAAGACTTCTTTCAACCAAAGACAGAAAGAGTCAGAACCAATGATCCAGAGGCGGTTGGACTTGGTGAAAGAAATACACAAGAGCCAGAAATAGCTATAAATACTTTTAATAGAATCAGAAGCCATGATAATAGTAATATTACCCCCACTCAGAATAAACATAGTTTTTTACACCTGATAGTAACATAAACAGCAATGAGCTGTGGTTACAAATGTCCCAATTTTCTGAGAAAAATCAAGAAAACAATGCAAGGTTGAAAGAATTGACAACCTTAAAAAACCTAAGAAAATCCTCAGAAAATACTATCAAAAGATTAAACCAAGTATTAGAGGAGCAATACCCTTGTAAAAGGTACAAAGAATTTCTGGAATAGGACATTAATAAATTTCTCAATGTCTCTCACAAAATTAAGCACCAATCACGGGGCCATCTGTTGGATAATACTCCATACCACCAAGAGCGCATTAAACCTGATGTCTTGTTGGAGAATGAGTAGAGATCCTTATCAAAATATCAGGTTGAAGATTCAATGAATTATTCAGATAATTAAGAACTTAAAAGCTTCTAGAGGTCTCAAGCTGGCCAAACTTCTCTGGTGTAGGAGAATATTAGCATATGGAACTCATTAATTATATTGATGGACTCTTCATTGATGTTCTGAGTATAACAGATTACTGGATTAAAACCAGACTAAGTACAGCATTCAAAGGACATGCTTTTATCTGGTATGCAGAAATGAAAGAAATCTATGGAGGAAGAAACTTCCCATGGTGGAAGAGTCAAATAATCCAAAAGTAAAATAATGATACCCAGATATGGAACAAGACAATGTCACTTGAAAAAGACAAATACTCAATAAAAAAATATTCTTATGATTGGTTTCTTAAACAGTCTAAAAGACTTGAAGCTCTTGATACTCAGATGAACATTCAAATGAGGAATCACAAACTCCTGACAATGATGCCAGGAGAACTAGGGAATTCAGTAAAATGCATATACAGAAAAAGCTGCACTCTGGATGATATTTCCAACAACTTGAAATATTCAAGACAAAGGATGAATGTAGGGAAATATTACTCATAAAAAGGCAACAGTGTCACAGAGAAAAAGTGTAAGGTTTTACTATGAAACAATAAGTAAATATTACAAATATTTCACTTATTCTAATAATAAAGATTTACTTCAATTATGGCAGAAAACTATTATATTTATAAATAAATATAATAATATAAGGTATATTTCAAAAATATAATATAATAAAAATAAATTTATTAATATATAATAATTAATATATTTAGGGTATTGGTAAAAACACATAATTTTACAGTAAAAACATGTAAGGGGTGGGTTTTAAATGAAATAGGGCTATTTATGGCATTTCTGATGCTATTAATTCCATTTATTGCATTAACAGCGCCATTAATGGCATTATCAATGGAATATTTCTGATGCCATTAATTCCATTTATTTCATCAACAATGCCATTTGTGGCATTAACAAGGCAATATTTCTGATGCCATTAATGCAATGAATGGCATTAATAATGCCACATCAACAATGGCATTATCACTTCAATAAATGGCATAATTCCATTTATTTAATGCCATAAATGGCATCATTAATGCCTCAAATGGAATTGTTACTGCCACAAATGGCATTTTGAATGCCATTTATGGTATTGTTAAGGCCATTAATTCCATTTTTAAGGCCATTGTTAAGGCCATTCATGCCATTGTTGAGGCCATTTTTGGAATTTTTGAATACATGAATGTAATTGTGAAGGCCATTCAATTCAATTTCTGGCATTGTTTCAATGCCATTTACGCCAATTTGCTGGCCATAAATGGCATCTTTATGTCATTCTTGGCCATTTATGGCATTATTATGTCATTTGTGATGTCATAAATGGCACTGTTAATGCCACAAATGAAATTTTAGCTTTCACTCATAATAAATTACATTTTGAATTCAATTTATGTCATGAATCGCATTTTCAATTTAATTACAAACATGAACAAAAAACATAAAAAAAAACAAGGACTTTTTGGGCCTACAAATGTCCTGGCAAAAAAACCCAAAATGTTGGGCTTCTGGATTTTTATTCTCAAGATTTTTCCCTTTATTTCCAAGAAAATATGGAAATTAATAAATGGGAACATATTTAATGAATTTTTTTGAAAAAATAGGCCATTTTGCCAAATTGGCCGAAATGGAGAAATTGGGCAAAAAATTTTTTTGAAAGCATTTGGGGACCTTCACATCCCATTTTCGAGAAAATATGGCAAAAAAAATCATAAAAATGCTCAAAACTGAGCCTGAGGAATTTTTATTAAAAAAATGAGTTAATTATGTGCTTTTACCATAAAATTATGTGTTTTGGCCATGAAATGGTAAAAACACATAAGGCCTTACGTGTGTTTACCAACCCCCTATATTTAAAGCTCTTTATTATTGTTACCAACAAATAATAAGATTTAAAAAATTGTTTTTCAATGATGAAAACAATTAATAACAATAATATTACCAATATTAAGGTTACATATTAATATAAATACTATTTATATTAATAAAAGAATTATTAAGAGTAATAATAGAGAGAAAATAATTTACTTTTAACACTTAATATAATAATTTTGAAAGATTTTATGTCAAAAAATGTAAATACAACTTATTTAAACTGTATTTACGAAATAAAATAAGAGAAATTACAAATATTATTAATTTTATGTGGAAAATAAGATTTTTAGAAAAATATGATAAAAACAATTAAACAAACAGAGTAATAACGTCAATATTGATGAGTACAATAAAGATTGAATTTGGTTTTTGATAATATAAATGATTTATCTATAAAGAATAAAGATTTTACCTTTTTATTTTCTTGTTTTATTGTTTTTGATGCGTCTGAGGGGGAAATAGAGTAAAAATGGCTCTATTTATAGTAAATTCCTCCCTTCTATAGTCCAGAAGGCCTCTAGTAGACGTGTACGGATTGTATCCACTGTAAATGATCAGTATTTTGAAGTTTACTGATGATTACATCATGATTAAACCATCTTATCTCAGTATTATGCCATTATTTAGAGTTATCACTATAGCTCTAAGTTTGATGACATCATAGGCTTGGAAGAAGCCTAAGCTTTGTGGATCTTATTAGTATTAATCATAATCTAATAGTATTCACCAGTTTTATCACTTATATAACTGTCAAATGTAACATAAGATTACAGTTAGTGATCATAAATGATTAATTTTAAGCTTAAACTTTCATCATTAATAACTTTGAAGTTATACATGCTACAGCCATTCAGAAAGTGAATTATGATTGCTTTGAATGTCCGCATCAAACTTCCAAGAGAATTTTATTACATAATCAAAACTGTCTTTTGATGATTTTTCTTGTATCTCATCTTTTCTGTTGAAATTCAATATTTTAAACTTCCAACCATGATTTCAGGGGGTTTTACCTTGAATATTATGATATAAAATACATAATTATTCACCTACAAGCTATTAGAGCCTGAAAATATACTTTATTTTAAGTTTGTACCACTTTCACAACAATGTGTTCAACAGCTCTAGCAATTTTTTTCAACAAACCCTTACAAGTTAGAACCTTGTTTATATCTTGTCAAATAAAGTTCATATCTGTGTTATTAAAATAATTACATGTTAACTTTATTTTTGGTTTAACTCTCAATCATGTATATTTCAAGAGATATTAGCTAAAAGCCATAAATGTGTGCACTGACCAAAAAATTGCATATATTCAGCTTAATTCCTTAAGTATTGACTTCAGAGAAATTACCTAAAAGTGATTTATGTGAAGTTTCTCATGGGGACTCCAATGGTGCAGTTTATTTCACATGTTGTTACATTGGTTTCTGATATAAATAAGAATTTATGTCCATTTATGGCATTTTTAGCTTATTACTCATTAGTTATTGACTTTACAGATATGACATAAAAATTAGATATGTGTGTTTTATGATGGGAAATCTAATGGTGTAATTTGTTTCAATTTTTTATTAATCAGATTCCAAGTTAATTCAGCATTTATGACTTTTTATGGTATTTTTACTTATTTTCAGATAATTATTTGAGGGAATAATTATTCAAAATATTTTCTTGCAACCTTTTTGGATATGTGGTAATATCTCAAATGCTCACAAACAGACTTTCAGCTTTGATAATACAGACAAAATCAGAGACAAAATAGAAGAAGTGACTAAGAAGATGTGCTCTTGTCACAATTGTGGGTAAACAGAAAACTATGCAAACAACTGTCCAAAGGAAAAGAAAAAAACTATTCCATTTAGCAAGTCCCACAGGAAGGAATCCAAGAATATTCTGAATCTTACTCCATTGGCTATCCCATAAGAGAAAATCTTATGATTTCCAAGACTAATAAAGGAACTGATGGTCAAGTACTAACAGTAAACACAACTAGAAATTGAGGACATGAAGTTGAAAGCAGGCCTACCACAATACACTGCAAATAAAACTTATGCAAACACACACAATATTCACAGAGCTTCCTTGTGAGCCTTCAAGATCTGTATTACATACCAATAAGGCCACAAATGAATTTTTATGAAGTTGATTTAGTCTTGAAAATACTTATAAATTGGCTTTAAAATAAAAAATAACAAAAAAAGTATAGCTATTTGTGAATAAGAAAGGGTATAATTATTATGTGTTTTTTGGATTCTACACCAAAGTAAACCTATGGTAGACTCATAGGGTGTTATACCCAAAAATGGATATTTCTTATGTTATTAGAAGACCTAATAATCTCAAAGTAAACTTGTAATATTTTTCAATTTTTTTTAAAATTATTAAATTTGATCTTATTTAAGCTCAAACTTAAAGCTGCCTAAGGCTTATGAAAACTTACCAAAATTTTAGTTAAAATTGAGGTTCTGTGTATATTCACTGAATTGGCTAGGGATTTCCCACACAGAATAAAGATCCTGCCTGGCCTCAATTTAAAAGGGTTTAAGGCCATAGTATGGCTTCAAATAAAAAAAGGGTAAAATCCACACAGAAAGGTGGTACAAAGTAAAAAAATAAAACAAAGCTGGGTTACCCAACTTTTTGGATCTATAAGGATTCAATTAGGGTTATCACCTGTATTGGAGAATTTTTAACCTCATTTAAACTGCAAGATTAGACTTTGATCCAAACTTAAATTTAAAACTGGTTTTATCCCCATTTGGGCAGGAATTTCAAGCTTCCAAAGGGTAAATTCAAATATGCAAGCTTGAAATGAAGGTCATAAGAGATTTAAAGGATTAAATTAGCATAAAAATTAGAAGTTACAAGTATCAAAGCCTTATCAAAAGTTAAGGTTTGGTGTTTATTGATATTTTTAGGTTTATAAACTAAATATTAATTATCTTTTCTAAACAGGTTTCATTTCCAATTAGCCTTTAAATCAACAATTGTAGCTATTTTTAAGAAATATGGAGAGTTATTTAAAAATTAATTAAAAATTCAGCTTAAGAGATTTTTGCTTGAAGCTTTATTTGTAAGTTTTCAATGTAATGAATTTTGATATAAAGTAATTTTTTTCATATTAAATGATAAAATAAATAATCCAACAGAGGATTAAAGTTAATTGGAATTAAGAATAATACTGGAAACTTTGAATTGGAACTAAAAATAAGGTACCTTAAGTTAAGAAGCTTATTTTTCACAAATGTTTTCAGTTTTGACCTGAGAATGCGCTCTAGATCCATTATGAATAATGAGAGCTGCTCCCTGGCATAAAAAAGCCTCTAAATCACTGTTTTTGCAAAGAACCAATCATAATTCCAATCAATTAGACATTTTAAACAAGGATTATTTTATTAATTATAAAATTATATTATTAAAGTGATTTCTTAAGGATTTTATTCTTTATTAATATTAATTTCAATTATGGTGTAATCACAAATAAAATATTTTATCATATAAGATTATTGCCCTAAATATCTTTTTGAATTCACAAAATCCTCTTACAAACTCTTAAGTCCTATTTTATCATTTAAAAGTTGTTTTTATCTTTTAAAATATTAATTTTTGGTGGTTTTTTGAGCTTATAGAAATTATTTAATATAATAACTGTTTTTTTTACCTTGTTGTATTAAATGAATAGTATAAGTAAGTTTCTTCCAAAATTCTATATCTTTTTTATCTATCATTAGCTTTTTTATATAAAATATTTCTATAAGAATTCTTTCTGCACAGTGTGTGTGCTAATTTCTTATACAAATAATATCTATATGTTATGTATCAGTGGAAAAATATTATTATTTTCCACATGTAATTGTCTCATTATGGAGCATTATGCACCTTTTTTACAAGAAATCTGATCGTTACAATATCAGAAGGTTATTTCAACATCCCATTGTTTTATCAAGGAATCAAATAATCCATAGGATTAATCAAGGGTCAAGTGCAAGTGTTATTCTCAAAGACCCCTCACACCATCAAGCAGTCATTGGTTATTTTCAACTATGCAGTATTCCTCCAAGGGAATGCTAGCAGTTGTTTCTCAAGGGATATTCAAGAGGTAATTCCAAAACCAATTTCAAAGTGTCAATGTGCCATAAATCAACCTTTCAAACCACATTCATTTCCATGAATTCTTGTTTCATCAAGACCTGTATTTCAGCCATACACCATGGGAGAATAAAACTCAGTTCATTTCCCAATTTGGAAAGGTATAAGCTTCATCAAAAAAATCAATACATCTTCCAGGATTCAGTACAGACCAGCTGTCAGCCTAAAAGAGTCTTCAAGGCTTTTCTACAAGTCTCTTGACAATATTAGCAAATATCAACAGTACTATGACTGTCCTCAGTAGAGAATATGATATAATAAAATATTATAATCACATATTTAATATAATTATTAAAAATAACTAAATAAAAAAATAAATATTATGAGAAAATCTAATAATTATAATAAATTCTAAGTATTCTATTATTCTTATAGTCCTGGAATATTATAACAATCGGAAGTGTAAAGCTCTTAATGAGAAAGTTTCACATGGAAAATAATAATATTTATCCACTTATGGATAATATATATATATTCTTTGTAGAAGAAAGTATCACACAAACTGTGCAGAGATAATTCTTATATAAAATTTCTTTATAAAAAACTAATAATAGATAAAAAATATATAAAGTTTTAGAGAAAGAATTTATTGTTTATTCAATACAACAATTCAAACAGCAACAGTTATTATATCAAATAATTTTTATATGTTAAAACCCTACCAAAAATTGATATTTTAGAAGATCAAAACAATTTTTTTCTTGATAAAAGAGGATTTAAGAGTTTTTAAGAGGAATTTACTGATTTAACAATATATTTAAGACAATAACTTTATATAATAAAATGTATCATTGGTGATTACAACAATAATGTGATGTTTATTAATTTAGTTATTGAAATTGAGATTAATAAAGTAGAAAATAATAACAACAAAATTACTTTAATAATAACATTTTATAATTAATGAAATAGTACTTGTTTAAAATTTCCAAGTGATTGGAATGAAGATTGGTTCTTTGCAAAAACAGTGATGTATAGGCTTTGTTTATGCCTGCAGATATGCTCTCATGATTCATAATGGATATAGTGGGTGTGCTCAGGTCAAAACTAAAAGGCCATGCTAAAAAATAAGGTTCTTAACTTAAGGTGACTTATTTTTAATTCCAATTTAAAGTTACCAGTGTTATTTTTAACTCCAAGGAACTTTCATCTTATTTTTGTTTTTTATTCAAAATGTTTATTTATATTAACATTAATCACATGAAAATCTTAAAGATAAAGTTCCAAACAAAAATCCCTCAAGCTGAAGTTTTAATTCATTTTTAAAGAATTCTTAATTTTATTCAAGAATAATTAAAAAAATGAATTTTAAGGCTTATTAGAAATTGAACCTTTTTGTAAAAAGATACTCAAAATTTTACGTATACAGAGATAAAATTAATATGTAAGCTATGTCAAAATTTCAAGAAAATCAATTAAAAATTGGCTTTTAAATTTATTTTTGAAGTTGTTTCTATTTCTACATGTAAAATAGCAATACACACCAGACCTTAGCTTGTGATAAGGTTATTATACTTGTAAATTTGAAGCTTAAAGCTTAATTACGCCTTGAAAGTTCTTAAGCTCTTAATTTGAAGCTTTCATATTGGGATTTATCCTTTAAAAGCTTGAAATTCCTGCTCAAATTGGGATAAAACCAGTTTTAAATTTAAGCTTGGATCAAAGTCTGATCTTGCAGTTTAAATAAGGCTGAAAATTCTCCAATACAGATATGGGGAAATGGATGGCACCATCAGATAGCCCTAATTTTTCTATTTCCAAAAAGACCCCACTTTAGGTATCACACACTAAAACTGTAGAAGTTAGATGGGAGGTGAATGTTTTATTAACCCTTATTTGACCTTGTTTTGGCCATAACTCCTGTAATTTTGATGCTAGCTCAGTTTGGCTAGTACCATTGGATAGCCATGACTTGAAGCTTCAATTTGAATACCCATTTTATGGGGTTATGTCTCTTTCTCTGCATTTCAGATGAGAGGTCAAAAATAAGGTTTATGCTCAGCAGCAACTTTGAGCACAAATAGTTTTTTTATTCATTGTCCTATGATGGTTGGACTTGTGTATTTGGAAAGTGGTGTGTTTCCTCCTTCTTTTGATACCTTTTGAGCTGATTTGGCTCAGCTCCATTTTTTGGTGGTATCTTGCCTTTACCATTTGTTTATGGTATTTGGCTGTCATGCTTGTGATCTGGTTTTGAGTCACAGGCTGACACCCTTCAAATCTTTATAATTAATCCATTTCTATGTGCACAGTCATATCTAACACTTTTAATCACTATGTTATAGCTTCTTTATAGACTCACCCTGACATTTATCTTCTGGTGGGGCTTCTTGGAAGGTGAGTTTTGAGGAGGCGTTATAAAACTGGATCCACATAGTTGGGTTTTTCTTTCTTTATTTCCACCCTTTTTCTTCTTCCTCTTGTGGTACCTGGTATCTAACTCCATAGTAATACATATTAGTTCTTGAATTCTATTCAAATTCTCAGGGTGGAAATCAAATTGGTCAAATAATCTTGAAGCAAAGCCTCTTCTATACACATTAATGTGAGCGCTTTCTCCAAAATCCCAAATTCTTGGAATTATGCTTCTGAAATCAGCTATGTACAAGGAAACATGACTGATTTCCTTTATATTCATATTTTTCAACTATTTTTTGGCTTTCCATTCCTCATTGGGATCACAAAACAGATGAATAACTAGGTTGATTTCCCATTATTAAGAAGGCAGGAAGGTTCTTCATTGGAGATATGTGAGAGATAGTGTCCAATCCACTTTTCAGCTCTTCCTGTCAGAAAAGATGTTTTCTTGGTGATTATGGAAAATTAACTCATAGGATTGGATAAATCCTCTCAATTTATGAGCTTTAGTACCATCAAAAGAATAATTTTCCATCATGGATGTAGTCTTGAATGCTGGGTCTCTGGAAGTGTCTCTTGGTGAAACTGCTTGAGTGGGCTGTCCCATAAATTGAGTGAATTCCTCAATCATCTTTAGCAGACTTGATTCAGCTTGAGAAACAAGAGATTAAGTAGAAAGGGCTATATTTGAGTTCAAGGGGCTTCAGGAACATCTGCCAAGGCATCTGACTTTGAAAAATTTAAAAGAGGAACTTTCTGGTATGTTGGAATAAAAGTTGAATCCTTGATCAAATCAGACCAAAGTAAAAACACTCTTAATTAAAAGTTTAGGAGGAATAAATAACCTTGAGATAAAATCACTATGAGACATCTTTAATAATGAAGTTGAAAGAGTCAATTTTGTATACAAAATATATTTATTGAATAATGTCAATAAATCTCAATCAATAATTTAATAAATAAATTAAAAAAACAGTTTCAAATAAGTTCCCAAGAAATTCAATTAATAAATCAAATCAACCTATCTTGAGGAATTCAAATTAACAGTCAATCAAGTAAATAAAATGAAATCTTGAAAATAAAAACACATCATCTTAAAGGATTCCAAACCCATAATAAACCAATAAACCCAATAACCTTCAGAAACCTTAATTTCAAGGCAGAAAGAACATTTGAAGATTGATCAAATATTTAGGAATAAAGTATGATATGGTCAGCAGGGATGGAGAAATAAGAAAGGAATCAGTTTTCAAATAAATTAAATGTGTGAGATGAAAATGGATGAGAGAATAATAAGTCATGAAATCATAATAAATTAAAAAAGAGTCATAATTGATGAATGAGTGAGTTTTCATGAAAAAAGAATGGACAAAGAAAGAATAAATTATGAGTTAATTAATATAATGTCACTGGGGCTCTTCTAAGTGAAGAAATCTGACATTCAGTAATCTGGGACTCACTTTCAGAGGGCTCAGAAGGAATAAGCAGATAGACACTTGATAGTTTGAATAAGATCTTATTACTAATAAGAAATACATGATAATTCATCAACAAATAATAATACGTAATAAATGGAACATTCAACCACAAAATATTCCACGCTCACTGTTTCAACCTTACAAGAAAAAACAGAAGGATTAATAAGGATATTTGTCAGCCTAGAGGTATTTCTTACATACCCAAATAGGCCACAGTTAATATCAAAATAATTCTCAACTATGCATAACCCATAAGTTATTCATATATCCAAAATTCATCATTTTTTGTTCAAGAGAAGATGGATACCTTTTTTCAGGTAAGTAAATCCAGGTATTTAAGGCAAGATTAGGATTCTACACAGAAATTCACCAAGAGTAGCTCCATAGAGCGAATAAGCTTAAATTAATTCTATGAGATGGTAATAAGGAAAATACTTCCATACCACATAAAAGAATTGTAAAAATTTCTGTTTTTCTCAATTTCATGCCAAAACAATGGGAATATGAGAGATCTCATGTTAGATATACACTATGATTAGTGTTATGAATGTCTGTGGCACTTAAAAACATAGTATTCTTACATACAGTTTTGTAACACCCATAGTGGATATCAGTCTTTTAAGCCTGAATTACTATTTTTGACATGAAAATAGCTAAGGGGGACAAAAGACATCAACGAGAATCAGATTACCCAACTTCTGAGGCCTCTGACGCATGGATAGCTCTAATTATTTTATTTGTGGCTTAACATGGCCCAATTAGTATGCTAAGACCTTTTGGGAACTTGGTTACCAAGTTAAACTCTCATTAAATCATAAGAAAATTTCAAATAAGCTGCTATTTTGACCTGAAAAGGAGGTAAAGAGTAATTAAACTACTGTAACCATATCAATTCTTAATTATTTTCCATTGATAAACCCTGATAAAGTAATGAAAACCCTTTTTTGACTGGTATCCATTGATTTACCTCATAGCAACCTGCTATACTGTGCTATTTGCAATTCCATCTAGAAATATGGTAAAAATTTCAAAATTCCATGAAAATTCAATTATTAATAGATTTAACTTGTAATTTCAGGACCAAATTAAAATAGTAGTATTCATGAATAAATAATAGAAAATTATGATTTCATGGGTAAAATTCAAATTTTTACTTACAGTCCATTTTTGATTATTCCATGTGAAACACTGAATCTCCAAAAATTCACAGAAAATACAATCTGTGATTGAATTTCCAAAAACTTTCATAACTTTGAAAACTCAATGTTCATTTTGAAATAAAAGAATATTTACTGTTGTTACTCCTTTTATTCTTAGCCATAACTTGGTTGGTCTTCACATAAAAGCCTTATTTAAGTAGTTCTGATAATCTTATGTGACAACAGATAATGCAATCAATACCCCAAAAAGGATTATTTCTTCCTCACTCACTGGTTTTTCAGTTTTCTTAATGGAATTCCTCTGTGAGCTGTTCTTGACTTCAAAGAGGCCTCCTTTTGCTGTTTTTTCCAGATCATCTTATTATCCAATTATACCTTTATTACCAACAAGTAATTATTAGTTAAAATATTTTGTTAATTGTTTTAATATTTCAGAAAGAATAAGAAAGACATGTAATCATTGAATTGAACTATAATTTTTTGTAATAATGTTATAAATCAATTTTGATTGTTTAAATCCACAATTTATCTGTCAAATCTCTCTACCAATTTTTTTCAAGGTTTGATGGCCGTATTGGTGTGAGCCTTTGAGATATGACCACATATCCAAAAAGGTCACAACAAAATTTCTGTAATAATTATACTTATAATAAGTATCCCAATGACTAGTAAAAATACCATAAATAAGTACAACATCTGAATTAACTCAGAATCTAATGAGTAAACATGTGAAATAAATTACACCATTATATTCCTCATGGTAAAATACACATGTAATTTTCTGGAATATCTGAAAAGTCAATAATTACTGAAGAATGAGTAATAATACCTTAAAAAAGGTGTAAAACCTTATTTAACTCATAGACCAATGAAGAAACATGTGGAGTAAATCGTACGATTGGATTCTCCATAGGACTTCACACATAAAACAATTATAAAGCTATTCTCTAAAGTCAATACTTAAGGAATTAAGCTGAGTATATGAACTTTTTTGGTCAATGCATATATTCATAGTTTTTAGCTAATATCTCTTGAAATATACAATATAGAGAGATAAACCAAAAATAAATTCACCACATAATTACTGTAAGAGCACAGATATGAGCTTTATTTCACAAGCTATAAACAACGTTAAAACTTGTAATGGATTATTGATTAAAATCACTGGTGCTGTTGACCACTTTGTTGTGGAAGCGGTCCAAACTTAAAAAAAGTAGACAGTCAGATTCTACTACCTCATACTTGAAGAATGATGTAA